>OZ020510.1:43958373-45260917 GCA_963971375.1 Platycheirus rosarum | reverse complement strand
TGGCTGAGATCGCAATAACTTGCTTAAATTAGAACTCACTGGATAATTGTGTTAATGTGGTATGGAATTTCTTGCAATCTAGTTCCTTTTGTTTCTTTGTAGGGATTGCGCCATAAAAAGTGATATACAGCCGATAGATCACACGATCAGTGATCTAGATAGCTTTGAAAATAGCCGCAGAATATAAACATTCTTTGGAAGAAGTCACTGATCAGTGATCACGATTAACTTGGCTCTTGCTGTGGTCAAAATAGAAAAAACAAAAACTAACTAGTGGCTTAATTTTTTGTAACTGCGCATGAAAATCTTTCACCTCATTAGGAATTGAGCAACCACACACAAAATTTAAAAACGGTTAGAAGCTAAGCAAGGTGGTTAATAAAATTGCATCATTTTGGTTGTGGTGCATAAGTCAAGCCGATAGTTAGGTTTACTTTCGCTTCAGTGGTTGTTTTAAGTCAGATTGCAACACTGAACCGCACACGATCCGAAGTCAATTTTTTTTTGCAAACAGTTTATTTGCCAAAAGATTAATAGAGTGCTTATGCTATTGCCATTCGAATAGTTGTTCAGTGGAGCGTGTAGAAGGTTTATTATTTTGACTCAAGCTGCACACCAAGCCCCTGGTTTTAGTTTGTCTAGGTGCATGATCTCGTTAACAGGTTTAATGGGCCGCCTGCAAAGTGGCGGGCGGATGCGTTAGTGATTTTGCCTGGTTTCTGCCGCCGCGCCGATTCTTATCTAAAATACAATCTTAAGATCGATTACAATCTGTTTGCTGCTCCCAATCATTAAAACCTTCCAGGTGCAACTTTATCTTTGTTGCACAATATTGCCCGCTAAAGTGACATTTCACTCCTACAAGAGTTTCAACCTGTTGTCATATAGATGGCCAACAATTCTTCGGTCGGTTTGTTATTGCAAAGTGTGATGGTGGCTTAATTTTATATTTTTTTTATGGCTGCATGCCTTCAAGATGGGAATTGGTAGAAAAACCATTCGCCAGAAAGGAAGGCAAACAATAATAACTGTAATCATTTGATTATACGTATAATACACTTTTAGACATTTTTGATGGTTCGGATGACTTTTGACTTTTAGGTATCGAAATATATCAAATTGCAGATACAAAGGATGGAAATTTATTGATTGTTTTGATGTGGAAGCTAAATAATGGCTGAAGGAGAACTTATTTGGTGGAAACCTTTGAGTCTTTATTTGCAAATGGAAATTATATATTCGAAAATTATTGATATTATAGTTGATAGCAATATTTTACAGTTGCAGTTGAATCCTGAATTGTAATTGTTTTCAACAAAAGCACTAGAAAATCAGATGCAGTTTGTAAGCGAATGCCTCCACCATAACAGATTATCTTATTCCACTTTTAAAAAAACGCAGGGGATTTTCAGATTTTTAAGGCCCCCCGCAGTTTAGTATACTGTTTTGATAACATATTTTGAAGCCCCGCTACTTTTAAACCAAATTGCAAACGGTAAAGGCAACACAACAAAATTTTCCGAACACGTTTACTTTTTGCTTCCTGATTTATTTAAATTCTTCTTCCCGATTTTCTTAAACAACCACAACGTTTCTCAGCAAGTCCATCAATAACATCAATAATGCAATCGGCTACTGCTTTTCATTTCATGACAGAAGAAAGTTATAAAAACTGCAGCGGTGTCAGCTGTACTGCTAATGGAATGCATTTGTGGCAAAAAGATAAATACACAGTTAACAAATGAAGTTCCCTACTTATGTTGTTCCATTGATCTAATTTATGTTGCTTTTTCAAGATCCGAAATATGCATTACACTAAGCCAGTTCAGGTTGCTCTTTGAGTAGAGCAACTTGTCTAAAATTGCGCTGGCTTTGTAACTTTCAGAACTAAACAAAAATACTATTTCATTATTATTATTACTGAATTTACATTTTATCCCAAAAAAAAAAAAATAAGTCCTCAAAACTCCACAGCAGCTTAAAACTAATTGTTTGAATTTGACAACTATGACAACACAAACACAACTCAACTTACTTCTATAATACAAAAAGATAATTGAATAGCCAGCCATTTTGTCAGTTATCTGTTGAATGACAACTGGTTGCGTTCTGGTAGACAACTGCAGTACGTAGTCGTGATACATAATCATAATACGAATTCGAGAACGTCAACTAAACTATGGTTGTAGTTATTTTACTTCACAGGGGTATACAATGTATGGGTGTTTGTTTATCCAGTTTTAGCGATCATTAAAAACTCTCATTAAAAACCGGTTTAAACTTGAAGTTTAAATAAGTTGACTGGTGTGGAAAAAGGTTGAGAATTTATTTTTCTCGGCGTTTGTTAAAGCCTTTTTGACATTTAACAGCATAAGCTTAAAACTACAATTCTATTACAATATTGTTTTCCGGGAAATTTAAAAAAAATTCGTATAATGATTTCATTTAACTGACAAAGTGATTTTATCTAAGAAAATTGAAATATTTAACAAATATTGTTATACACGACAACCCTATTAATCTTCACTAAACCAGGTTAAGTTTCCATTGGCGGAATGTTTCCGGAATCAAATGAAATAACTATCAAGAAAAAAAAACATTTTCTTTATATTAACCATATGTAAATCTATAAATGTTTCATTCCATTCGTCCCCAATGTATACTCTTCGTGGAAATTTATGATGTGAACATGAAACTATTTAATCAGCCACATGGAATAAAAACGAAAAATCTCAATTATTATTAAACAAATAATGTGCATGGCGTGTGCATCATGTCCGCAACATCTATTACAACTTATACCGGTTATAATAACAACAATTGCAAAAGTAGTATTTGGCAAGGTACAATTTCTTGCGTCTGCTGCTGGTTTCAAACATCAATATTAATGACAGAAAAAAAATCATCAGTTTTGACAAAGCAGGCAGACGACGAGAGTAAGTACCTCTGCCTGCAGTCGGGTTTCCCTGCACACCTTCCCATGACGCGACGAAGACGAGTGTTGCAAGCACTTTCCCCTTTCACATGGCGTGGCATAGTATTACCATCGTCATCATTATCATGAATTCATCGTAATAAAGTGGCAACACAAACACCACTAACCAAAATGGTGGCAATACATCAACTCCATGAGATTACGAATAGGTACATTGAAATGGACAGGATGTTCCCGCCGCAACGACATTTTGCAAGCAAGAAGTTTGCTCCAAGTTGCTATACCTACGTGTACCTACTATTTACTATTTCATGGTAGTTTATAATCCATTCAACTTATAGGCGATTTTTGTTGTTGTTTTTGATGACAGACATTTTAATTTGTAGTCACTGATTTTTGAATGAGAATAACAAAACACGGAACATGCGTATCTTTATTCAACAGATTGTTTCAAATATGGAATTGATGTAGACAACAACGCAAGAATGGCCTAGATGCTGAAGAGGAGAATTTCGACGAAATATTGAATTCAAAGATGAAATATATAATCTAGATATAAAACTATTCGTAGCATGTTTTCATGAAGTTCTAGTTTTACATTATAGAAAAACATACAGTTTAAATAATTATAAAATTCCGTAATAATAAAGTCGATAGTGAAGTGGTTTTTTTATAAAACCTATACCTTTCTTGCGACAAAAGTCACTCACGGTAGATAGAAACAAACTGTCTATGAACAGAAAACATAACGTTTTACATCTTAAGAAAGCTACAATTACCTTACCTATTTGGCTGTTCAATGCGTAGACTTAAAGTCAGTTAACGGAACTTTGATTGATCATTTGCTTCTAAAAGTTAGTTGATTTTTAGTTGATAGCTTATCTTTTATTCGTTTCAACTTGTCACTGGTTTTACCTTTACTAAGTTAGTTAACTCAACGTCAGTGTACGCATTGAACGCGCCCAATATATTTTTTTAACTAAACTATTGAGCACCTTGTGGCTTGTTTCGGAGTGGTTCGATCATAAAAGAAAATTGATTAATAAAGCATAATTACATACATTTGTAAAATTCTTTAACTGTAGTTGAACTCTGTCTGTTCTGTTTAATACAAAGCCTATGAACAGAAAACGAACTGTTAAATACAGAAAAGATCAGCGTTTCAATAAGGAATTTTGTGTTCTTATCTGATCGTTTTGTAATCAACAGTTTAGCGTATAAAACGCTCCTTTTGACGAAAAACACATGAGTGATAAGTGTCAAAGTCAGTTGATAGTCGCCTGTTTTAAACTATTCTGACGATTCTCACTATTTCAGTGCTGTTCCAACCTTAAAAACAGTCATTTAACAAAGCTTATATACTCTTGTAAATCGTGTAACTGATGTAAAATTTGGCTGTTTGATGTCGGCCATGAAGTTTATTTAGTGGATTGCACTACCATACCAACAACAACAGTGGATCACGCCTTAAACGATCGCACTTACGAACAGAAAGCGAACTGTTTTGTTTTATTCTCTTTTATAACGAACGTGGACTTATTTCTAGAAACCTAAACTGTGAAAGGTGTTAGCTAAAAATACATGAAAAACAATAACTACATAACTCTGAATCCTCATAAATATTAAGTTATACGTTTCACGTTTATTAATTTTGACGTTTCTGTAACTTAATCAATGTCATATCTTTTGACGAATACGAGGTTTCTGCCGCTGTGCATAGCCTAATAAAAATTATATGAAGCTTTTGAAATTTTCAAATGCTTAAACTAAGGTTAAATTTCATATTCTGATTAGTGAGAACTAAAGGGTCTTTCAATAAGCGCTTCCTTACTTTAAATTTAAGTAAACAAAGTGTGTGTGAGATATCATCCAATTTTTTTTATTCGTTTAAAAGGCCTATCGATGTCATGTGGAATACAAATAAAATCGTTCAAATGTCCGCCGCGGCTTCTCTTGGTGGCGCGCATCCATGACAAGTTGTGCGAAAGGCCGAGATCTTATAAACGACGCAAAGTCGACTGCCTCGGATTCTCGGACGGCGGCGATGTTTTTGGCAGATCTTGCGTTTCGTCGACGAACGGGTGTTGGACTGTTGGTAGATTGTTTACTGAAAACTGAACCAGTGGACTCAAATTTATCCACCACACTGCGAATAGTCCTCTCGGTGAGACGATTATGGCGACTGTACAATGACCAAAGGGCGCGGAACACCCATTTTGACAAAAACAATTTTATCATTTGCACGTTGTTGAACGCTATATCCGTTCATGGTGATTCGGCAAATAGACTGAATAAATGACAGCCAATTTGACAGATGTAGGTTCAATAAGATGGCCGCTATCAACTGTCAAAGTTCGAAAATTCCTATTGGAAGACCCTTTAATGGCTAAAACACAATCGGCTTTGGCTTCGGTCACGTTACATTTCCCACGCTTTGTGTGCGCTTTCAATGACATTTTCGAAATTTCGGTTTTTGTTTTGCTTTTTTCTGCCAGTTTATTCTATGTTTGAACTCGTAAGCGTTAGGCGAAACCAAAGCTAAAGCGTGATTGTGTTTTAGCCGTAACACACCTCACGTTTACCAATTTTGACGTTTCAGTAATTTCTGGAACTTCAAGGAACACACTTTATATACAAGGTTATATACCTATTTACCGTTATTCATGATAAAATTACTTTTTAATATCTTCAAGGTTAACTACCTAACATCAAATGCCATATTTTACGACACCTCCAATTAAAAAACATTGCTAACGTCAAATGATGACTAAATTAAACCTCTAGTAATATATTTATTTCATTCTCGGTGACTTATAGCTACATTGCAAACCGTTAAAGTAACATTTAAATTCACTACAACCAAATGAAATAATTGAGATCACAACTCTACCCCGCTGTGAACAAATTTGACTTGCACCGAGGATCACCGTTCAGCTTGTTTGTTTTTTTGGTTCATCATCGCACCAAAGTTGGTTATCCAGTTTTTCAAGCAACAACACAAAATAAAAAAAGTGAAGCAGGTAATCAATTAGTATGCGCTTAAAGGCTTAAAGGATAAAAAAGAAATAGATTGCCAGGTCTTACGTAACCTAGTTTTTATTCTGCCGGGTGCATTTCAAGCGACAGCGAATGGTTACTGTGAACAGTCAAACATGATATTGAGAGTCAATCAAAGACTTTGACTTCAAAGTTTGACGAAATAACGAAAATCATACGACTTCGGCTATTTAGTTCCAGAAATAATATCGGAAGGAAGAAAAACGTCATGACAGAGGAAATAAAATGTGAGTCTAGGTTTGATTGTTGTTGCCCTTAGGCAACGTTCCATGGAAAATTGCTTCATGCTCTGCAAACGACCGCGGCCACTCCATCATCTCTTAAGGTAAGCATTCAGCATTCACAATAGCAAAGTGTTTTATCCTTTGCTATAGTTATGCGCTCTTATGAAAAGTTTAACCGAAAGACTTGCACTCAGCAGAAAAAATTTCGTTTAATTGCAATTTATTTACGTAAAATGTTTCGTTCAGCCTCGAGGACAAATTAAACTCATTTTACGGTGTAATAAATCGCTGCTGGTTGATCTTGACATGGTAGTTACTTTTTCAATGCAATTTGTATTTGCTTTGGCAAAGTGTAATTATTTTTAGTCAAATTTTATTGCAAAAGTCTTCATCAATTTACAATCAATAATAATTTTTTTTTCGTTTTTGAGGTTAAACCAAGTTAAGCTTCCGCATGAGCAGTTTTGTTTATGACATAAACACCTGTATGAGTCGTTTCGTAGTCAGTCGTGATCTGTCAGATATTTTTCTCTTCTGTTGTGATCTATCTGATTTTATATATAATTGTGAACATTTTTGCACGTTTCCTTTCCAGGTTTTTGCCGATAATAATTGTTTCTTTATGTTATGAGCTGCTTGTCATTTATAGAACTGCAACAATTTTTCAAGTGTATTATAATTGCGTTTGATAGAAGGGTTCATTCTTCATTGTTAATGATGATGATGATGATCATATGATAAGATGGAAAAATGATAGAAGATGGAAAAAGAAGTGTGAAAGAATGTATTTGAAGTTTAAAAGAACTCTTTTTTCTCACGTCATATATGATGCCGCCTTTGATAACTCGTTTACGATTATAACGATTTAAATAAATGGCTAAAACACAACCACGCTTCAGCTTTGGCTTCAGTCACGTTGCATTTCGCACGCTTTGTGTTCGCGTTAAGTGACATTTTCAAAATTTCTGTTTTTGTTTTTTATTTTTTTTCTATCAAAGCAAGGAAAAGTTCAACCAATTTCTATTTTCAGCTTTGAGTTTAAATCACGCTATCATATCTTGTTAACGAACTAAACGTAACGTCGAAACCAAAGTAACATATTGGGATAAGATGTATTGATTTCGTATCCTTGAACTTGGTAACGTCAGGCGAAACCAAAACTTAAGCGTGATCGTGATTGTGTTTTAGCCAAATTTCTTTGTCCGCATAGAGAATAAAAATTGTAGCCATAATGTAAGAAAAAAGGAAAATTGAGAGGACTAAGTCCAATGTGAACTTAGTTCAGAACAGAACCTGAACTGTCAAAAAATAAGATTGTGTTCTTTTTTGAACTCTGAGCGCTCAGAGCTTAAAATTGGTCTTTCGCTTTTTAGTTCTGACCATGTTTTGAACGCTCTTTGTAAGCTCAGAATAAAATATTATCAGAATTAACAGAGTTAAATGCTGATCACAAATTTTAACAGACGGAAATATAATAAAATCAAAATAATTAAAATGGCGGAAGAAATTGATCGCTCTTACGAAGAAGGTAAAATATCGGCGCATTAAGGCAACCCTTCTCGGCATAATTATGATTTCTTATAATTCACCGGGAAGAGTGGCGAGTTTTTTCAACACTATTTTCATAATCTTCTCCACCGACAAAAAATGTTTGTTGTTAAACTAAGAAGTTTAAGTTTCCGTGATAAACAAATTCTTGCGTTTGACAGGTCAAATATTTGACGATTATATTCATGACAGCAAAATTATAATCTGCGATTTCTCTATTCAGAATTTTACTGTGTCCGCTCAGAATCTACTCAGTGCTTAGCTCAAAGGTCAGAGTTAAAAAACGCATTATTTCAAATAAAAAAAAAATATATAAATTCACGTTAGACCTTCTCATAGTAAAAGCTATTTAAAAGTGACAAATTACATACATTAAGCCCTCTAGAGCTAATGACATTAAAAGCACTCCAACTAGCCTTACTTCCATGTCTCAAAGTATTGAGTTTCTCCATGCCAAACACTCTTGACGGCTAGGCTATCTGACACTGACACTTCTCCACCAGAGTAGATATAAACCCAATTCACATATATAACAATGAACTTCAGATAAATAACCTTTCTTCCTTAACGTTACACACAAACGTATGTCCGCAACGTATGTCATACAAATATACGTACAACTCAAATTGCTATTGACAATGCTGTCATATATGTTCATGGATAATGCCCTTCTCGCTTGAGCTACTCATTGTGCAAACGACAAACCATACCGGCATTATGCACAGGTGAAACATTCAAATTGCAAAAATGACAAGACAAACAACAATGACAGCAATAATTGTCAAAGCGTTAAATGCAAAAACCATGCTTATGCTTATACCTACTACGTTGGCTTTGACATTCGGCTAAGGTACTGACGAAGTTTACTCCCCCTCGCAGTGTTTACTTCATCTATACCTCGGTCGTTGGGTCCAGTGGGCGTGAAAAATGTCTCACCGAAGGAAAAAAGGGGGTATTATCTTACTGCGTTCGGGCTTTGCTTTTATCTCATCCACCAGATCACGCAAAATGCATCCGAGTGGAACGTAACACAAAAAATTGCACTCGTATAACCCAAGAACAGTTTCCGACTATTTTGGTTTGTCAGAAAGTGCATGAGAGGGGCCAAACATAAATTACAAGCGTTTTTAAGGGTGCGGTTTTCGCATTTAGTGTAAATACTAGACATAACCACAATTAAGGCAAGGTTTAGCCGCTTCTATATGGAAAATGGCCCAGCAAGATGGGGTGTGTGGGAGAGGGCACGGTAAGTGCCATATTTACTGATACCGAATATTTCTTTTTCTGCCTCTATGGCAATACTGATCCGTTTATCTGCAAGATTGTATAGAATAGTTATTGTGTATCTAGATACTTCATAACGACTGAATGGGCGCCTTGTGCTTGGACTAACATTTAATAAAAATCGTTCAGAATTGAAATGAGTCTGTGGCCTGTTATAAGGTGAGGTAAGGTAGTCTATAGTTTTGGTTGGTCCCACTCCTTGGAAACGCGGCCACGGCCTTTACTAAATCCATCAACATAAAAACCATTCACTTGCTGCAGTTGGCATGAGAATACAACCCACAAACTCTAATGTAGTTCGTGTACGCGATAATGTATGTACTCGTACACCCCTCCGGATAAAAACTCCAATCCAACAAATTAGTTAACATTAAGGCTGCTTGGAGCTTGGAGTAAAGTTTGAATGTCTTAAGTTAGTTGCATTTGGAGGAATTGGTGCTGTCGCATTATACTCTGTCGTCATTTAAATGTGTACATTTCAATTTGGCACGTTTTTCACTCTCGTTTAAACTGGTTGGGATAATCTCTGGAAATGGATTGAATACCAGTTTTTTTCGTGAAGTCAGAAAAAAACATTTTTTTTATCGGCAGAATGGTGTGTATATGCACAGGCAGGGTCATTTAAGTGGCACGCGGGTTTGGGTAATTGCAACATTTTAACAATTTAAGTGAAAGACATTGTTGCACGAAGATTGTTTTTGGTAATAAGTTCGATATTTTTGGCTCATCCGCACATGGTGTTAATGGCCCCCAACATGTCGTATGTAAATTTTTTTGTTAATTTGCGATTGGAGGATAATTAGTGAGGGAATTTTGTCAGTGAGAATTCAGGGTACAGATAGTTGACAGGTAAAAGTAAAAGCTATACTTTTATCTCATGTATTCCCAACAATGTTAAGGTTATAAAATAAGTACTTGCGGACATTCTTATTTTGAATGGCAACTGAATAGATTATGTAATCGAAACTTTAAATAAACTTAAAGATTTATTTGTGGGAAGTTAAGATATTTTCATTTCAAATTTTAACTACAGTCTCATTGTGTGCGCAAAATGTTATCAATAAAACGAAATTTCTACTAATCGACGTTTTCTAAGTTAGTCCACCGAAGAAGGTGGATTAGCGTAGGAAATGAGAACCAGATGTGCTAAATTTATTCTGAAATGAATTATATTAGGTGCGTTTAATAATGTGAGCTTTATTAGCCGTGTTTTATTGGTAAGTGCATACCCAGCACAGTAAAATTTTATACGGCAAAAAACAACAAACAATAAGAGTCGTGAAATTAGTGAATATAAGGGGCAAGTTATTGAAGTTATTGAATTTAGAACACACCCTTCTAAATTTATTCAACAAGACGTCAGTTGTTACTTTGGGGGCTAAATTAAAAGTGAATTATGGAGTGAATATAGCGTTTTATTGGGACATCCAATACTGCGCTAGCTATAGATTACCAATAAAACACGGCTATTGTTGTGTTTTTTTCATACAAAAAAAATCCCAGTTTGAGAAACTTAGTGAAAATTTCAAGTTACTGAACAGGCATTTTACTTATTCTAGTAGATTTTCTTAAGGGATTTTTAGTAAACGTCACTTTACTATTCCACATACGATTTGTTTTTATTCCGTAGCTTAAGCTTAAGTCTTATTCCATAGTTTATTTGTCCCGTGGAATAAAGGTGGAACAAGCGTTTTTAATTATAATACGGCTGCAACAGATTCGGATTTTTTTTTAACTGCTCAGTGTCAGTACACGCGTTATCGTAGCAGTAGTTATCGTAATCCAAAGCAGTTTAATACTAGGACTAGCTGGATTAAAGAATGGAAGCTTGTGTCAGAACCGAACAAAACGATTCTTTCCGATTTGTCCTATATTATAATATAATAATATAATGGTTTGGTTCGGTGGAGCAGAGTATCGAAGAAAACCCGAATGAGTCCATCAGCTATCGCACGCAACAATTGGAGCTGTGTCCATCCACTTTATGGAAGATTTTACGGAAGGATCTTGGTTTGCAGGCTTACAAAATCCAACTCGTGCAAGAATTGAAGCCGAACGACCATCAAGCACGTCGTACGTTCGTTCAATGGGCCCAAAACGAGATGGTTACCGATCCCGATTTTCACAAAATTGGGAAAATTGGGCGTCTCGGCTAGAATTTATTCGAGCCAGCCGTGGCAAACCCTTATCTTTATAATAAAGCTAAATTCTTGGCCTTAACATTAAATTATATGCGTTTTATTTCTTTTTGAAAACCACACGTCTAAAAAATTATTAATAAAGATTACCCGGTGTCAATACTGAACGCAAGTCTACAAGATATAACGGCAAATATATAATAAATAAAATAAATCTAAAAGCCCAACTATTAATTAGAATGATCAGGAATGGCCTATGTACTTTCAAAACCGCATGGACCACCGTTCGATAAGTTTCGTTAAGTATGCCACATTTCATTCTGAATCGCTCTGACACATGTGAGTTTGACAGCTCTGAAATTTCACATAAGAACAAATGACAGATAGTCATTTTCATTATAATTATTCATAATGTTTTGAGAAACCTGACGAAACGGTTATGCTTTGTTTCCACAAAAGTGAAATCACGGATTTCGACAGAGTTGGTTTTGAATGTTTTCAAATTTAAATGGCAAGGGAAAACCTCACCGGCTAAACTATTCCAAATTCGTGTGGTTCGGCTAAAAAAAGAATCTCTATATTTCTCTATTGGGCTCAAACGTGAACTGATGGTCATTCCTCGCGAGACGAGTTTTACGGATGGAATTTTAAAGGGGCGGAATGCAGCTGGCTAACTCGGGTGAGCAGTTTCTTTATAAAAGAAATGATAACATAAGGAAAGGCATGAAAGACATGAAGCGTCGTTGTCGGTATTCCACAGGGGCAAATGTTTCACAGACAGTTCTATTTCCTATCAGTCTCTACATGCCAACATTTAGTGGGTATGAAATGGAAAAGTATATGAGATGAAACGATTCATGTTTATTCTGACTTTTCTCTTTGTTTTGCTGCCGCCATTTTGTTTTGTTCAGTTGTTGTTTGTTGTTAATGAATACTAGAAAGATTTTTTTTTGCGGAAGACTATGTTGGCCGGCAGATTAATTTATGTCGTAAACTTTCAGGAAGTATGTTTGGTCTCAGTCTCATAAGATGAGTTACGATTTTATGTACTGGCGGAGTCGCTGTTTTTTTTTGCAGCATAGAACTAACCACGAACTACCTAGTAAATTGATCTTAATTAACGAAGTTTGTTTTGTTATTAACTTGGCTATTTTTCGTTAAATTCTCTGTTGCTTTAGGCAACTAAAAATAAATTTGCTGGACTCTTAACCAAGAGTGCAATAATGGAAGTGACTTACAGTTTACCGCCGAGTCCAAACTGCAAGAAAATATGCACTTTTTCGAGACAGATTTTACCCTTGCAGGTTTTGTCAGTTCCTCGCAAGAGGCAGTACCCCGCTAAAAAATGTGGCTTTAACGGGGAGTCGAACCCCGACTCTTCGCTTAGTAGTCCAACTCTTTTAATCACAATCGCATTCGAAGAAATCGTGTAATGGTTTTGAGCAGAAGCAATGGCGGCTTAAATTAGTTCATTAGTTCACAGCTGCAAATATTATTTTCTAGTTTGTTTTTGCATAAACCTTTGTTTTAAGATTTTAGCCACTTAAATGGATAAAAGACAACAATTTTAATATTTAGTTAAAAAAACACTTAAATCTTTTTTTTTATTTGAGGAAGTGTCATAATGTCCAATGTCACAATTATTATCACTGCCAGTCGACATAGAAAAATGATTAAATTTGTGTGATCTTTTTTTTACTCTGAATGCTAGACCAATAAATTATCATATTCAGTTTTGCGTGTAAAAATATCTATGATGAACGATGAAAGATACTGAAAATAGAACAATATCGTATGCGGTCTAATAAATTGGCATTCAGACTTTGCTCAAGAGTATTGTTTTTCTATCACGAAAAACAAAGTGAAAGTTTGAATATTAAGACAAAATTCGCATGAATATATGTGATTGCTTAGTATTAAAAAAAAAACAAACTCTGATTAAATAAATTATATAACAAAACGATGGGAAAAAAGCAATTGGCTATTTAAAAAAAAAATATGAGAAAAAAATACTGCCAGTCTGCGAATCTTTGATTTATCACAAATTTGAATAGAAAAAGACCTTGAAAATGCGACTTCCTTATTGTGAATAATTCTTTTCCTTAACCAGTAAGAATGACATTTGGGGGCCGCCCACACTCAACACACAAACTCACCTACCTCAATCTACGTCGCACCTCATCGAAACAATTAAACAAATCCAACTTTGACATCACTAACCGATCAACTCTTGTAAAAATCTCGTCGAAATTGTGATGAAAAAAAATACACCCGTCAACATCTGCGTGTGCGTTTAATTTTCAAACGTCACGTCTTGTTCGACCAACATACACGGCCATTGACGTACGGTTAATCAACAATTTTATTATCACGTAACTAAATTGACAGACAGACGGTCTTTAACGAATGAAATGAGAACTATTTACATGTAGATACTTTCGCACTTGTACTATTATTTATGAATTTTTATTAACAACAAACTGTGCGGACCTAAAGTTTTCCTCAAGCATATACGGCGAAATCACAAGCTACGCTCTCGATGCTGCGAAAAGTTTAGATAGACAGCCGGGAGAGTGCGCGCACAATGCGCATTTTCAAACTGACACAAAGTCGAGGGAAATTATTTTTATTATTTATCTCTGTTGTTTTTTTTTTTCTTTTAAATAGATACTCGTACAGGCGGCAATCTTTTGCGTGAATACATAATTTGCTTGAATAAAAATAAATATTTGCAAAAACATCATTTTCCTAATAACGTATGTACATGTACATCAATCAATTAAAAACTCAGCCACCGAGTTAGAAGGAAAGAGGTGAGACTATAAAATGGCAAAAGACGTCATTTTGTATGTCAAATATGTCCATTTCAAGAGGTGACGTGATTTTCCGTTTATATTTTCTGTAGCATTTTTTGGGATATGTTCGCCGATACAATTAACAAAGATTGTGTGAAAATATATTTTTGTTTACAAATTGAACCCGATCAGAGTTTAGTGTGTAGTGACTTTTCTGTCTGACTCTGTCGGCATCCATTACAGGCCGACTCCACACGATATCTCTATTGCTAACCAGATCTCTGACATAAATATCAGAGCATTTTCTTTTTTCTTCACTGGGCAGTTCATGTCTTGATATTTCATTAAAGCAAGAGAGGCTAATGTGTTTGTATCTCTGACAAAAGTCAATAGATAGAAATTCTACTTCTTATATTTGTTAATTTTATCATTTTAAAACATTTATTCCATTAAAAAAATATAGATGTTGTCTCATTTACTCTTGTTAATACAAATAAACTAATAAAAATACTGTATTCAGGCTTTTTCACTGCAAACTAAATTTTTAAAGCGCACAAAAAGAGCAACTACCCGCATGAGAGACAAAAATTAATGAGATGAACGCTAAAAAAAGAAAGAAAAAACACAAACGTCAAATTGTTATCAAGGCATCGATGTCAAGATAGAACCGCGGAGAGAGATGTCTAACATCCCAACAGACTCCGAAACAACGCGACTCCATTGGATATTTCATCTCATGTTAAAGATCCTGAGAGAAATTATATATTGTGGAGTCGGCCTGTTAACACTACTGGTTTATATGAACAGCTTTCATTACAACACAATTATTCGATAACATGAAACAAAAAAATGATTTCCTTTCCTTGTGAAGTAGATAACAATTATACCAAATGACAGATTGAAGAAATAAATGACATTAGGAAGAAAAACATTGAAAGGAAGAAATTAATATTAATTTTATATTTGCATGCGAGGTAGGAGTTTAACGAGAAAACTGGTCCTTTGAGCGAGATCATTAATAATTCACAGACAAAGTAATAAGTAATTGAATCTGACCTGACACATTAGCCATGGGAAATAGTTGTTTGGGAATTTCACATGTTACAAAATATTTTTTATCCATTTTCTCTAATTGTTGAAACCATCATGAACTTTTTGTCAAATGCAAATACACTAACTAATGATGTTCGTATATTTTTTTACGGAAACGGCCATTTTAAATTTTAACAACGCCATTTAAACGCAACAAATTTTTCAAGTAATTTGTTGATGCTATTTAAAACTGAATTTACCTTCAAAGTAGTAGATTAGGATTTTCATTTCTCGTTTCAAATATATAAAAACATTTCAAAGTATATATATATATATATATGCTTTGATTTTGGATTTTGTGTAAAAAGAGATACATATGTATATTTAAAAGGGAAATTCAGCTTAATAGAAAACAGACATTTATGGGAATTTATATTTAAGATGGCGCATTTTATGCGTTCCCACAAAAAATACTGACAATTGAACAAAATGTTGACATTTCCTAAACGTTTTGTACTCCAATTTATGCCAAACTTGTTTATTGATTTTCTCTTTCAGTCTCGTCTAAAAAAAAAACTAAAAAAAAACTAATGAATAATAACTTAGCTTATTATCAAGCTCATGTATGATGGCTCTAATATAAATATTTATATCTAATCTGACAGTTTTGATTAATTTTTTCTATAAGAATTATTAATTAGTATTATCACGTTTTCGACTAATTTGATTATTTAAATTCCAAAACTAATGCAGTGACAAAAGAAAATCAATCGAAACGAATTAGTTTCATCAATTAATATGCTTCTCTTTCTAAAATTCACTTTCACTCTCTTGAACTGTCACCTTATGTCATATAGAAGGTTCATAAAGAAGTCATAAAAAAGGTTTTCAAAGTATAATCCAATAAATGATATACAGATTTGAAATTATGCAATGTCAAAAGAATTATAGAAAATCTCTTTGACGTGCGTTCCCCCTTAAAAAAAAAAAAAAATTATCCCCAATATTGGATCTGTTTCATTTTGTCAAAGAAATACTTAAAAGAAGCACATAAAGTGCAAGAACTCTTCAAAGAAAATCAACCATTAAATGAAAAAAAGAAAAATTGTAAAGAAACCTCACATGGAATATTGGTATTATTATGGTTATACTCGTACTTCCTTAAACGGAAGATTTGGGTCAAGTACTTGTCGCGCTTTGTTGCTTTTAGTATTAAAAAAAACTATAACACACTGGCTTCTAATGACGGGTAGGTTTGTTTATTTATTTATAGCCATCGATCGTTTGTGGTTCGGTTGATGATTATTTGAGGGAAGGGAAAGGTGCTGGTGGTGTTGTTGTTCACCGCTCGAGTTCGTGGTGCACCTGGAATTCATAAACCAATGAAACCTCAAGATTTATTGTTATTTTTTTTTCTCAATTTCTGATGAGTTGAGGGAAAGATAAAGGAAAAAAAATATCATCGATCGTCGATGAGATGATCTCTCCAAAATGTCGGAGGGAGAGTTTTGTATTTCATTTTCTGCAGAAACCGCATCCTATTTCAAGTTCGGTTTTAGCCCTTTTTTAACAACATTAACAGCAAAAAAAAGTCAAACAGTTTTTCTATTAAACTTGGCAACCCTGGACGAATACGACTTTTCCAAGCAGCATATTTCTTTCTTTCATCCCAATAGATTGTAGAAGATTATAGTTTTTAAATTAAAATCGCCAGGCTATCTTTATTTTCCTTGATGATGGAACATACATTGATTTTCCTTGATTAGAGAGTCATCGTCAATTGCTAGTTTTCTGCGCCTTGTTTTGCTTGCACAAAGAATTTTTGCGGCACTATGTTCTTACAAGGTGTGGCCGGCAATGACTTTTTGTGGCGACTGGCATTGGGCAACGGCGGCAGTACGCCGCGGCATTGCAATAAAAAACAATGTGCTTAAATCATTGTTTTGGCTTCAACAAAAAGGCATCTTTATTGCATATACATTCACATATAGGGATAACAATGGGCTAAGGAGTGGAGAGTGGATATAGGATGGGAAATGCATTTGAATGTACTTCTATGGAAATTTTATTGAAATTGTTGATGCTAAATTCTGTGTCCACTATATAAATAAGAAACATTGTAACACAAGCACCCAGGAATTCTCTAGCGACGTAGGCCAAAATTTACTTTTTCTTGGGTTTGTTCGTTTTGTCTTTGGAATTGAAGGGGGGATATGAACATATAGAACTATAAAAACTATTTATTATTTTGCAATACATTGATTTTGACGTATTGCGTAGTTCAGAAAACGAGAGAGCTCGAAAACTTACTCCTGAGCGCAGGAATAGATCTGGGAAATGCCTTCTTGGACAACAATTTCTTTGTGATCGAAGATCCTTCAGAAAAGGTAAAAACGAAAGTGACATCTTTTACGCATAATGTAATCTAAAAGGAAGATATCAGCCGGTGCCGATGGGCTACAAGCTGAAACTTATAAGATAAGCTGAACATGACCTGATACACCAACTAATTGCAACATTTGATCGGAGGAAATTATACCCGGTGATCTTGTCCAGCATTTTATGTAAACGTCTTAAGCCGTTCGTTGACGAATTAAAACGTCCTTACCAAGGAGGTTTTATCCCTGAAAAAATCTGTGATCGACCTACATACATAAATCTTCACATTATGCCAGATCATGGAGAAAACACAAGAATTTAAAAACGAGCATTTCCTGCTCATCGATTTTAAGGCAGCTTATGACAGTCATGAACGAGGAAAAGGCGAGAGCAATGACCTCGACTAATAAACAAAACCCGAGAATTTTTTTATAAAGAGCTTCAAGCGATTTCATCCGTTAAACATTTGTAATAGAAAAATTAATTCGTACAATTTTCTTTTACAGTTCATTGTAGTCTAAATTTCGGTTTTCGGAAAAATCAGCCGCCGCGCCGTTTTGTATTTTATGAAAATTTTGTTTTGACAAATAACTTCGCCATTTTTGATTTCTGATAAAAATAATTAAGGTAAAACTTGTAAGAAATTAAATTTTCTATAACTTTAGACTTAATATTTTTTTTCAGAAATTTAGACTCCTTATGAAGAAAATTGTACGAATTATTTTTTTCCATTTCAGCCTTTTTTTTTGACATTGCGAGTAAACTATTCTTATATTTAGACTAGCTGTGCTTGCGACTTTGCTTGCGTTAGCCTCAGAAACAAAAATCGTATTTTAATTTTTTTTTAAACAATCGTGATATAGATACTTTTTAATTAATCTTCAATTTTGAGATAGTCTTCACTAAAGAAATAAAATAATAATAAAAGATGATAGGGACGTTAGGAAATTTTTGTATGCATCTTACCAGCATACCTGGAATTTCTGTGTATCATTGTACAAGGTGGGCCAAAAGAAGTCATCCAGTGCAAATCGGCAAAACGAGAGATGAGGCGACCCGGGAACGCCGCCTCCGCAGAATATCGGTTGTGGGTCGCGCAGTGTGTGCCGTAGCTCCGTCCTGTTGGAACCACATGTCCGGGGCCGCCCACTCTTGTTAACGTCTCGTGTGGTCCCATACTCTTCAAGGTTGTTGGCCAAACGGCACAGCGTTTGCGCAGTCGATGTCGGACGGCCGTGGAATCGGCGACCGAATTCGCGCTGTGCCAACACTACAGACGAATTGTTACGCAAAAAAATAGACACGATTATCCGCATTCTTGGGGACTGTATCGCTCCATGGCTTGTATTCTACATCTGTCTAGTCCACAAATGTCAAAACAGATTTGACATTGGCGGCCATTTGCAAAAACAAGAGCATCTTCCAATAGGATGATCTCTTTTGGCCCACCTTGTGTTTCTCTAAGAAATACAGCTCTTGGAGACCTATTGTTAACGCAGCTTAAAATAAAAAGTTTAATACCTACGTCATCTATTTTTGGATCAAAAGTACGCAACAACCCAATGTATGGCGTAATTAAAAAAAAAAACTAATATACGTACATAGTAGATCGTGCCTACGTTCTGTCATTTTGCGTGATGTGTTAAGTAAATTTTTTCTTTAACCAATTTGCAAAGTTTTAGTCAATTTATTTTAAAGTTTTAAAAATCTGTCCTAATATGTTTCTCGAGTAAATTAGCTATTAATTGAAAAAAAATTTGTTCAATTTCGTGTTGTCGTTCTCGCGTGATGCATAGTCAGGAGTTTCGGCTTCAATTTTTATATATATAATAAATAATAATAGTGAAATGATGATGATGATAATGATGATGTTGATAATGATGATGATGATATACAGGGGTGAAATCGGCTAAGGTGATAGTTGACCGTCGATTATTTGATCATCGCATGTGACGATCAACTATTTGTTGCTCTGTGTAAAGTGATCACAAAAAATGTTAAACGCTCCTATATTTTTGATTGTCAATAGAATGTTTTCAAGCCCATCATCATCCCATTTCAAATTCTCGAAATAAGTCTTATCAGTAAATCGACTCAAACGATTCAAGAACTTCCACGAAATATGGATAAGAGTGTGTGTAAGAGTGTTTAATTCTCATTAATATTCCCCTCAGAATTTCGGCCAAATAATAAAATCAGTAAACAAAAAAAAAAAAAAAAAAGTTCTTCCTCCTGTTACGAGACTTGGTCAAGAAAAAGTTTGGCAATTATTTCACTTAACGACTTCTAGATTTCATCATTCGAAATATTTTACGCATAAACAACCTTCATTGTACGCAATCATATTCCGTTAGATAAGCTCATAAACAAATGTCCACTTAATGTGGCTCTAATTTTATGTGACATGGAAAAAATTCGTGAGGATTTATGAACAAGAAAAAACAGTCCAGCCTTTTGGCCAACAACCTTTGTTTCGCTCGACCTCATAACTGCTACCCGAAACGTGCTTGAAATATCAAAAGCCATCCACTGAATTCTAAAATACTTTACTCCACATTTTACCGTAATAAGCCTTTCGTTACCAATAATATGTTTATGAATCGATATGATCGCTGATTGCACTGCTGGCAATGCAACCCACAAGGGCGTAACAACTCCGAACACCAAGTCGTACGAATCACCAATTATTTCACCAAATTTAGTAGCCTTACATGTTCCAACCCCCATTTGGGGCATTTGACACCGAGGAGGGTGTGTGCATATATATAGAAGCAAACGATCGCAAAAATATTCTTTTAAACAAAATTAGCATATCTTTATGAAAGAATCCAAAAGATGCCAAAAGAGCCTTTTGGCATTCTGCGATGGTAAGAACGAGAATCGAGGGCACACGCTATGAATACGAAATAAGGTTCGTTAAACTTACTGCGCGCAGTAAAACAAAATATCACGATTTGGCGAAGATGGTGGGTGAGATCGAGCAGCGATGGCAAAAGATCCCTTTTGGGACATTGTTCATGTGATCATGGTGCACAAGCTTGGGTTCTTTAAATGGGTGTTGTATCTTGTCTTGAGCACGACAGACAGACAGATCAGATCGGGTCGAAATAGTTAAGAGAAGTTAGTTTAATGTCTGCGAATTCATAAATTGTTTTCGACTGTGGCATTGATGACTCTATGCTGATTTCGTACATACATATACATATATTTATTAGCATTAGGGGACGGATGGGGGATATAAGTTTTGTTAGAAAGTTTGGATGTTAATGCCGTTCTCACGGTCGTCGCAATGACATCAACAATTTAATTAAAACTAGATTCCGAGGGCAATAAAGTTGTCAGCTTTGGCATAGAAAATGTTAATTTTTAAAAGTAACTTAAGTATCGAATTGCATTGAACATCAGATAAATGGGAAACGATTTATATCAGACGTAATGTCTAGAGATTTTTAGTCGCAATGGACATGTGTGGGTTAGGACTTCTTCATGTGACAAAAAAAAGTAGTTAAGTAAGAAATATGTGCAAATAAAAGTAGAAGCATAAACCTAACAAAAATTAAACTTTAAATTTTGGAGATTCTTACAATTTGTATTTTAATTGTGTCTAAGAAAGTTAAAATTATGTTAAAAGCATCCAGTACTAGGGGTTTTAATACCCTTATAATGCATAACCATAGTGGAATGTTGGATATAAGATAAAAGAAGGTACTGAACAGATGGTTTTGAATCTGAAGTTCGCAAAGGAAGGGAAAAATCGAACCGGGTTAAGCTTTACACATTCGTTTAGTGCGGCTAAAAATGAATATCTGTATTTAACAGTGCTTCCAATATTTCGCTCGATGCGTAAATTATATGGAATTTATAGCGATTACAAGGAAAACTTATAGGAGAAGGAATAAACTCTTTTGGATTTCATCCAGGAAACAGTAATAAGAGCTGACCACATCCGAAAAACATGTTTGTGCATTTTGAGAACTAATATAAGAAGCTGAGAGTAATATCGTTGGCAAAAGAGTTTAATGGATTAGTAGTTTCAGACAAGAAGTCGTTAATAAACATTAGAAATAGTATTGGAGACAAGACACAGCCTTGGGGCACACCACCATACTTATATTGAGCGGTCAGAAACGTTATTACTAATTTAACGCAGGAATGATCAATCACAAACACAAACATGCATTTTTTTGATAAAAGATACCAATATTTGTGCTCTAGAACTATTAAGTGATTTAATCTTAATTTCTACAAATGATGTAAGGATTAATTGCATTCTTTGTTTAGATTTACCATTGCTATTGCTACGGAAGCTTTACTGCTAGTTAATAAGCAATTTGTAACCCCTTTTATAAATACAATTTTTACCCTCTCGGATCTAAAAGTATCTGAAAGGGAATTCCAACAAAGCCGTCCGACGGCATAGAAAAACAAAAGGCATAAAGATTCTAGCATTTAATCGCAAATTTAAATTATCTGTTTCTTACGAGTGAATAATATGAGATTTTGATTGCAAATGGGTAAGCAAAAGCGTGTGCAGCTTGGAGACGGCAAATCGTCCCAAATTGTTTTTCTAATGTTAGATATCATAAATTTGCTTTTATAACTGATTATAAGTTTTTGTTTAAAGAATCACTTTCTCAGTAAATCAGGGTCATATTTCACACCCGCAATAATGTAGAAACTGGCATTCCAATATGAAAGTAGTATCATCAGCAGATGATCTAATTTCGCCTTTGAGAGGTTGAAAAAAAACAATGAATTGATATATATCAGGAACAAAATAGAACCCGCAACAGACCCTTGTGGAACACCAAGTTCAATACTGTTCGAAGTGTTTTAAATGTTTTTTTATCTTAACTATTTGTTTACGATTTTTCAAAAACGAAACAAACCAGTCTTGAATATAACCCCTAAAACCTATATGATAAATTTTGTCGAGTAATATTGTAAATCATTTCTGATATCAATGTATGGTCCACTATAGCAAAAGCATTTCTGATATCAATGAATATTGAAGGCGGTATTTTTATTAATGTTTGGATTTTTTTCTTATATAGACTTTTTTCTATTAATCAACTGAAATAAAGCATTTCTCTTCTCTATAAATAACTATTTAAGAAAAAAAGCACGACTGTGTTACACATAATTGCTCTTATGTGCGTAAAAACATTGGAAGGCAAGGTCCTTGACAGAAACAAGTAACATTCACGTAGAAAAATTACACTGTCTGAACCTATTAAGAACCTATTATTTTGCTATGAAGAATTAATTTGTCTGCCTAGATCCTTTTAAATATAATTTGATAGAAATCCAACTAGCCGTTACCGAGAAAGTCGAAAATTAAAAAAAATGTTACATAAAAGGTACAGTTAAAAGACTTTTCCGGTATATTTGGTTTTGATAAGATTATAGCTAATATCTACCAAAAAATTCTCAAAAATATTCATCAAAATCGTTTGTGCCGTTTTCGAGAAAAATAAGCTTTTCCTAATTGGTAATATGGCAGGTACCGTTATTTTTAGCCCTAATCACACATACCAAATCTGAAGATAATCGCTTTAGCCGTTTAGGCTGCAGCTCGTAATACATACAGACGAACAGAATGACAAACAGACAGACATTTTTTCTCACTAACTTTTTTAGGCTTCTCTATGATCGTAATGCCAAGTTTGATTGTTATCTCAAATTTTTTTATATTCACGAATTCTTAACTTGCCTTATCTATACACATAAAAATAAGGTATCTATTTTAATATCAAAATAACAGCTTTTTACAAGATGCATATGAAAATATATACAGTACTTTATATTACAAAAACGCAATTTTTAAAATTTTTGTCTGTCTGTCTGTTTGTTCCGGGTAATCTTGGGAACGGCTTAATCAATTTTAGCGGGACTTTCACTGGCAGATTGCTGATGTTCTAGGGAGTAATATAGGCTATTTAAATTAACCACTAGGGGCGCTGGGGTGTTTTTTTTTAAATTCTTATTTATTGAACGATTTTGATGGGATTTTCACAGACCGAAAGCTGATATTATAAGGATTAGGTAAGGCAATTTTTATGGCGGTGCGAAATAAGGCCCCAGACAAAACGCCCCAAAAAACAAAAATGAAATAAGGCCCAAAAGTTTATTAAGAATACAACAACAAAAAATCTTTATTTTGGGTTGTAATTTCACTTTTTGGGGCCTAATTTCATTTTTAGAATTGGGGTTATATTTTATTATGAAAAAAGCCCCTAATAACAAAAAATGAAATAAGACCCCACAAAAATATTATGTCGAATACAAAAATTGGCAATAAAAGCCACTTAGGTCAGCATAAGCAAAAACAACAAATTTAAAGATATGTCCCACTTTGATAAATGTTAGTATGAAAAAGGTATGGGGGGCATGCTGCTCCCTGTAACACCCCTGCTTGGGCTCACTATAGGATTTGGATAAGGTGCAAGGTTGGGTATGTGCAACGTTTCCTTTGATTTAAAGAACTTTTGCATAAGCCCAATCTCGCACATACTCCAAATCCTACAGTGAGCCCAAGCAGGGAGGCAACATGCCCCCCATACCTACCTCATACTGATTGGGAGATGAAATCTCAAGAAATGCCTAGGCAAAATTAATTTAGCCTGAGTGTGTTAGGTTTTTATTTTTTTCAAAAAAATTGGGGTTTTTGGGGCCTACCTTCATAAAGAAAAATAGGGTTTTATTTCATTATGAAAAAGTACCCCATTTTTGGGGCCTTATTTCATTTTTGTTTTTGGGGCTGTTTTGTCTGGGGCCTTATTTCGCACCGCCATTCTTATTACCCCTAGGTGGAGCTGGAGGATTTTTGTAATTCTTATTTATGCCCAGATTTTGACGGGACTTTCAGATGGCTGATGTTGTAAGGTGTAACTAAGGCTATTTTAATCACCTGTTAGTGCCGCTTGGGTTGTTTCACAAGCAGATAGCTTATTTTGTAAGAAGTAACTGAGGCTGTTTTGATTATTAGGTTGCGCCACGCCGAGTTGGTTTTTTCGAAAATGTATGATATACCCTAGCAACGCCGGGTGGGCTAGCTAGTAGTACCTATAATCGCAAGTAAAGACATACATTGTGAAGAAAATATTGAAACATACATCAAAAAATTCTTTGTTCAGTCTGCGGTTCCCTTTACGTTCAATACTTCAATCACAATCCGGCGATGCATTTGTTGCATGTCTGAGATGTTTCTTCTTTGAAGTTTTGCCAAAAGTCCATAAAAACAAATCACTAGCTAGCGCGTTCAGCTTTATTTGTGACGAAAATCAACCTCAAGCACCCAAAGACATCTGTTATGCGTTTTTTTCTTTTTATTTAAAGAATCTAGTCCAACATACGTTAATTGGTAGACAAAATGTTTACGACCACGTAGGCGCCATTATAGCGAATACATTTTTACTGACAGATGCCAAATTATTCAAACGTGACAAGTTAGAGATACATTTTGGAAAAATATTTATTCTGGTTGCATTTAAATGAGGCAAAGAAATTGCTCAATTTTCAGTGTTAAAAGTGTGTGCTTTGATAAATCATATTAATTGAGTGCAACAGAGCATCAAATATCAATTTGTGGACCGGATATACATAAAGAGGTTTTCAATAAGAATCAAAACTGACTGATTTCTAATTATTGCTGAGTATTGTATCATTCTAAATTCTTCACAAATTTTACAGAATGCAACTGACGTCTGCAGAGTGACAGAACATGTTGACATTGCAGAAAATGTCTATATGACGTTTCATTTATTTGGTAATATTCATTAAATTATTTAATTAAACAAAATTCCTTTTAAAAAGCCCTTTATTGAAATAGAAATGAAAAAGTAGAAACTTCTATTTCTAAAGAAAATATTTTAATTATATCTTCCCTTGCATCAAATATTTTTCAATGGAAAAAATTATTGCGCCAAGCTAATTATCGATCGAAAACTTAAAAAATACTTCATCCTAATTGCTGCTGAGTGCCAATGGAACCATAGAATACGAAATCAATTTCGTAACTCAAAAAAAAAAAAATGATCAAACATCCGCCAATCAACTTGCACATTTTAAATCGCACCGAGCCCATAAAAAAATCAAATCCACATATCGGCTAGGCAATGCCGGATTTTAAGAGCGTTCCTCTAGCGAGGTAATCGAATCCCGAAGAACCATAAAAGTGCATTGAAACGCATTCATGCCGCCACAGTGTTGTGGTAGCCGAGATGGGAACTCCTTCATAGCATAGAGAATTGTTGTTGTTGCTTGAGACGGCGAGGCGGCGAGGAGAACTATGTTCGTTTTATACAACCCTCCCCAGCAGCCAACTTGACTATTCTGACTCACATTACAACATCTCGATCTTGGGCATTAGTGGAGCTCTCGAAAGCGATATTCGAAGCGCGTCCATGACGACGCTTCGGAATTTATAGGCAGCAGAAATGGCATTTGGCATTAAATTGATTCCATTGTGATTTAATGCAAACGCATGCCACAAGGGGTACTTCACAAAAGGCACCATGGAGCATCTCATGCTTGGCTGCCGCTGATGCTCAAGAGCTTCTTTGGTTTTCCCAGAAGACGATGAGACGAACGGACGCAAAAGGGCAGCAGAATTCAAAATAGAACCGAGCCAATGAACGATGCCCTGTAGATGCTGCTTCATCTGCAGGTGTTTGCCTAAAACCAACAGAAACTGAAAGGGCTGCCAGTGCAACACAGAAATGTTTATTTTCAAGCTAACGAACGCACTGCGCCAGAATTTGTCGTTCTTATATTGTTATGATAATTTGGTCTAGAATTTGCAAATCCCAACAAAATTCAATGCCGAACTACGTCGAATAAATATTTCATGGGACAGATGCTTTGGATTTGTGATCGAGTTCGCTAGGAGATCGTTTTATATTACTTGGTGCGCCAGCGCCAGTTCATCACCTTGAACTCAATAGACTAGCAGTTGGAATATTGAGTTGAATGGTGTGACTGAAATTGTTTGTTGCCATAACATTTGAAATAGTATCGTGGGAAAATTTTTTGAAGTGGCAATCTTAGTTCGAAATTTTTGATAGGATTCTGTTTAGCCGAAAATGCACTTCATCATGGAGATGAATTTGCGAAGAAATTTCTCATCTGCTTTCAACATTTCGTGAACACAATCTGAATACGTATGTTGTTTCATATGATCGATTCTAAAATAAACTTCATTTAATAGGAGATTAGGCCGAGATCCCTTAGGAAGATTTGCCATAATCTCGTGTAACCGATTGCCAAATTTTGCCTTGGCCTGTAAGATTGATAGGTGACATAAAACCTAACTCGAGCACCATCGTAAAGTTACGTCCCTTTCATTGTTTAATTACTTTTTTTAAACAAAGAATGCTTCAGTGAATTATACAGTTGCGTTAAAAAAAAAAACAACTTCACCGTAATACTAGCATTTGGTTTCGTACAGAAATTCTTTCTTTAGTTGCACAAAACGAATGTGGAACACTTTGTTTGGTTCTCTTTTTCAGAGATCTTTTCTTTAGTCGCAACAGCCGATCAAATTAAAATGGCGGCCAATTTTTTTGACACGATTTCACACTTTCATAAATAAATCGGGTTTGGGTTTTTATATTAACCTATGTATATCCTAAGTGATTATTAAAAACGAGAAAACACCCTTTCCAACGGTAAATTTGACATCATTTGGGATCATGTTACCAAATATATTTGAAAATTTGCTAAAATCTTTTTTTTTATTTAGATTTTCACTTGCGATTATAGGGACTGTAAGGCAAGTTTAGCATTCGTGAATATAAAAAAAATTGAGATAACAATCAAATATGACATTACGATCATAGAGAAGTCTAAAAAAGTTAGTGGCAACAAATGTCTGTCTGTCTGTCAGTATGTATAACGAGCTGCAGCCTAAACGACCTAAGCGATTATCTTCAAATTTGGTGCGTGTCTTTCTTTTAGCACTCCCCAAAGGGGAAATGGAAATTTTATTTTTAGACCTAAAAAAACGGTACCTGTTATATGATCGTTTAGAAAAATCTTATTTTTCTTAAAAACGGCTCCAATGATTTTCATGAAATTTTTTGAGGGTATTGGCTATCATTTGGTTTGAAATTTACGGGAAAAGTCTAATAACGAAAATGAATGGTAATATAACGGTTTTTTTAATTTTTGCCTTTTTCGGTAACGGCTAATGGGATTTCTGTCAAATTTTATATTTGAGAAAATCTAGGTAGCCAAATTAATTCTGCATACCTATCAACATTTTAAATAACTTTTTTTTCTAAAAAATTAATTTTTGATTTTTTTTTGCATACGATTTAAAAAAATATTTTTTTTTCAAGAAACTTAAAATAAAAAACAGGATTTTATCAAAACCGGTCCTACAATTTTTGAAATGCACTTTTCATCAATTTCTTGTTATTTAAAACGTGTGATGGCATACTTCATTTTTACTAAAAAACGTTAAGTATTGTGGTTTTTAATACTTTTTATAAGTTCAAACTGTGTTATTTTCAACGCAAATGTTACTTGTTTTTGTCAAAGATCTTGCTTTCCAATGTAAATATGCACATAAGAGCAAGTATGTGCGACCTAGCCGTGCCCATTTTTTAAAAAAAATTAAAACGATGCACTTTTAGGCTCGGTGCACACATGCGTCATTTTGACGCGCGTTGTTTCAGCAGTGCCGCTGCGATGCCGCAATAGTTCAGTGCACACATGCGGGTTTTTCTCGCAGAACTCAATCTGTAGTTAGCGTTTGGCTTGCAGCAATGGAGGTGTATAACAAGAAACGTGTAATTTTTGCGTACCTAGTGCATAAAAGCTATGTTCTCAAAAAGAAACGAAGGTATTGGGTACATCCTTTTGTTGATCAACGGCTAACAAAAGGATTATTTTATTCATCATTCACAAATATAAGAGAAAATTCTGATTTTTTTAACTATTTTCGAATGAGTGTAAAATCTTTCGATGAGTTGGCAGTTAAGGTTTTACCAAAAATCAAGTCTCAGGATACACATATAAGATTGTCCATACCTCCAATTGAAATGCTTACTGTAACTATAAGGTAAGTGCTTTTTAAGTAAAGAACAATACTGCGCCTGTGCCTTAGATTATAATAATTTGATTTTAATTGATAACTCAACTTCTTACAAATATGTATATACATATTTACATACATCGATCACACTATATGAAAAAAATGAGATTCTTTTTTTAAATTTCATCTCTAAAAATGCCCAAAGAGTCTTCGTCCCTGTACGACTGGATATCCAAGGTTGTTGATGATGATGACGCTGGATATATTTTATTTTCAATATTTTCCATGTTGTGTTTTAGAGGGATTTTAATATTGAATCTGGATAGTTTGTATGGGGTATTGATTGAGTTGTCGCCGAGTGAATTTGTTTGAAGATGTTTGCTACAAAGCAGCGGGTCCTAGATTTGGGTGGTAATGTATTATATCTGGTATTTGCCCATATTGTCGTGAGTTTGGTTTTTTCCTCATTCGCTTAATGATGTTAAGAATTTCACTTTGAAACTCTAGCTTGTGGTCTTCTGTAAAACCACTTATAGACGGAAGGATGCTTTCAAAAAAGAATCTGTCAGGATTTATTTCTGAAATATTCGGTGAGCTTGAAGGAATCGGAGCATTCATAAAATCATTTAAAGAAGATTCTATGTCACGTTTACGCTTTTTTGTAGATTTCTGGTTGTAGGGAGGTGGGCATTCTGATGTCACCGATTGTTTGTTGTGTGGCTCTGGTTGTTCTACCGATGTTTCTTCATCATCAAGTACTTCAGTACTCAAACTTGATTGAGTTTCTGTTGTGGCACCAGCAACTTGCAGAAATGATAACTGTCGTGCATAAACATACCGTTTTCCAGAGATAGCAGTCTGACCCGATTTTAATTTTTTGTTCGCTTTAGGTATACGTATCTTTAATATTTTTCCATTTCTGAGTATCGCCTGAAATAGCAATATTAAAATCTAAACTTTTTTGCATTTTTTCTACTTTATAAAACATACATAATTCTATATTTTGAAAATTTATAACTTGTTACCTTTATTTACATATTTGTATATACGATTTAAATTATTTTAGGTTTTTGGGTGTTGGATGTGATACAGAATTGGACGCACAACAATAGGAAAGATATTAAGAAGAGTTTGCAGAGCTATTTGGGAATGGTTACTAGAAGAATCTTTCCCAGAGTTGACAGAATAACGTTGGAAGGAAATAGCGGAAGGTTTTCATAAATATAACCAGTTTCCCAATTGCTTAGGTGCTATTGACGGAAAACATGTGCGAATACGGAAACCAATGATGAGCGGGTCGCTTTTTTACAACTATAAGAATTTTTTTTCTATAGTATTGCTTGCAGTTGTAGATGCAAAATATAACTTTATTTACATTAATGTTGGAGCTTTTGGAAAGGAATCAGACAGCACTGTATTTAAAAGGACTGATTTTTATGAAAAACTTTTGAAAAATTAATTAAACATTCCCACGGGGCAGCCTCTCCCAGGTACTGTAAGTTTAAGTATGCCCTACATGTTCATTGGTGATGAAGCCTTTCAAAAAACATAATGAGGCCTTTTAGCGGTAAAGTTTTGTCGGACAAAAAACGGATATTTAACTACAGCTTGTCTCGCGCCAGGAGGTATGTAGAATGCGCATTTGGAATACTTTCCGATAAATGGAAAATCTTTCATAAACCTATCAATGCAAATTTGGATTTATCAATACTTTTGGTTAAGACATGCTGTGCAGTCCATAATTATATAAGAGCTAGGGCTGGGTTTAATGTCGAAGATGTATTGACGATAGAAGGATTTATTGAACCACATAACTCTTGAGGGACTTCAAGAGCACCTATTCAATCTATTTAAGCAAGAAATCAGTTGGCAGATTATTTTATATCTGATGTTGGTAGTGTTCCTTGGCAAAACAACTTTATTTGAGCATTAATGAAACACTTCTTTCACTTTACTTGAATTACTTATGTAACATACTATATGTATAAATATTGATAGCAAATAAAATACAAACAGGTACTTACATATTTCGTTTTTGGTTTTATCGTTTTTCTCCTCGAAAACTTCACAAAATACTCGGCAAACACTTATCCACGCCGCTCTTTTCTTTTGCCGGTCATGGTATTCCTCGGAAGCAACATTCCATATTTGTGGATAATGTTTAATTTCATTAATAAATAACTCAATATCAAATTCATCCATGTTTGATACTTTCGATTAATTAGCGGCAAAATCTCGCATATGTGCACTGCTCACACTGTACTGCCGAGGCGTCATCGCACGTGCGTGTGCACCACACAATTTATTTGTGAGTACTGTAAGACGCAAATGCGGTGCCGCTGCGTCACCGCGCGTCAAAATGACGCATGTGTGCACCGGGGCTTAAAGTACAGTTTTTACCGTATAAAAAGGTCGGGTAGTTCTGAATTTCCGATTTAATGTTTGGAATGCCCGGTAGATACCAAAAGACAAATTTTTACAACCACGCCCCCTCTGCCCCTTGCCAAACAAAGATACAATTATTGAAAATCGGCACTTTGTTCGCAATTTTCAGTTTATAATCCAACTTGTAGTAAACAAAACATCCTACAACTTTTATTCCAGTCAACCAGTAGTTTTTAGTCGACAAAGATCGGTAATAAAACTTTGAGATAATACTTAGGAATGGTTAATTAACATTTTCTCAAGTTTTTGACCTCGTGGACCATGTAACTTTTTTTCGCTTACTTCCAACGTTAAAAGAATTTACATATATTTTGTAGAGCATACAATTTCCTACAATATAGATTTTTAAAACATGTTTGTATGTGAATTCAAATATATATATCTAGATATGACGCTTCGAAAAAAAGGAATATTTTTAAAATTCCCTTAAAAATGCCAAAAAATGCAGACTTTTACCAAAGTTTTCTTTTATGCCTATTCCAGACATTTATTTAAATGCAACAGTTCTTTCCAAATGTTAAAAAGCTTAAATATTTTAGATCTATGATCAAAAGCGAAGGATCTTGTAATACGACATCAATAATCGCGTAGGGGAAGGGTGGATGTAGTGCTTTTTTCAGCGATCGCAACACGCTCCCTAAGTTTAAGAAAGTCTTTACAAGGTAACTATTTATCCGGAGTTTTCATATGGTTCACAATAATAGACAATGTACAAGAATACTATCGTAGATAAAATGCGGCATGACGAATTTAGTTCAATGAATGAATGAACCTAATTCAGAGAAAATGAAATACTGGATCAAACAAATTCAACAAAACCTCGATTGACCTAAGATATAGAATTTAATCTAAAACCTGGAGGCTTTGCGACGTTTTCTAAAGGCACAGTGAAAAGCCTAAGACACAAACGTAGCCAAACATTCAAAATCAATAATAAAACTTAATAAAACTGCAAATTAATTTATCTATCCATTAAGATTTTTCAAACATGCATTTATAACTTCCATAGATTTCCCAACAAAGATTAAAAATGATGCATAGTTAATAATTTAATTTCCATGCCGGAATCTTTCACATTAAGCTACTGATCCCCTTCCCCACACCACAAAGTGCTATAATCTAATTATGGACTTAACATTCCACAAACCTATCTTCACTCGAAATTAACTAAGCAAACCACTGAATCTAAAACTTTCTTGATTTAGAGAAAGGTAAATCGTTTAAAATTTTCCATCACCAGATTTTATTTGATCAATCGTGGTGTTTTATTATTTCCGAAGCAAGTTTTCAATGTCACTTTTGGCTGCTTCGATGCAATTTCGAATTACTTCCTATAAAAAAAGTGTGCATATCCACTCCTCTCACCAGCAGCTCATAAATCTGGATGACACTTCATATAAAAACAAAAAAAAAGCCTCAGGAACTAAAAAATTAAATAAAATTATAAATGCATAGCCCGCATGAGGCATCACGATTTGGATAAAAAAAAACCTTAAAAAAGAAAGCCTTCATCTAGCCGCCCATTCAAAGTCACGATGTATCTTAATTTTTCTATTCAGGGCTTTTCAAAAGCCCTCAAATGTCTTCCAACAAATTGCAATCTTCGGCGGCGGCGGCTGAAATAACTATTTTGTCACAGATCCCTAAGCGAATATGAAGATTCAAAAAGAAAACAGAAGCTACTTTTTATGCAAATGCATCCGAGAGTAAGAAGATTAATCATAGAATCGTAGTTCCGTCCAGCAAATGTATCAGCCAGATGATCAAAGTTTGAATAGGGGAATACTTTGTTCAAAATTAATTTGTCGGTGGCTGCATTCCTATTTTAATTTTTAATGCAGCTTGATGATTACCTAACCAGTTAATTATAAGACGCCATTGTGGATTCAGTTTTTTTTTTCTAATTTAAAAAAAAAAAATTTTAACTTTTAATTGCTCATCAAATATAATGAGATACTTTTTTTCTTGTTTTCTTTAAAGATTCTTTGAGAGAAAAATATTTATAACTTCTATAGATAAATAAAATGATTCATTTAATTTATTTATAAATTTTTTTTCTGCTAAACTCCACACCTTCTTTTGGCCAAACTGGGTTTCGTCTGACTTTTAGTTTGTTATTGTTTGCATTATATTAAGGCATTGATATGGAAGCTACTTAACCTTTTGGTTTTCTATTTTTTGTTTGCATTGTTGACTTGCCAAATATTTGCAAATGAACTAGTTTATGCGTTGGAGGTTTGAATTCTTACCTGAAATGAAAAAAAGAAAGAAGTTTTGAAAAACGTGCTAAACAATGATTCACACATTAAATGCAAAAAAAAAATAAAAATAAACGAGGAATATATAATTTATTGTTCTAAATATTCCGATTCAACAATGGCTGAGGAAAGTTCGAAGAAAGAGATTTTGCTAGAAACTTTTACCCAAACTATTTGGAGTGGGTGCGTTAATCTTTCAGTTACATAGATACATAATTTCGCGATGAAATCTATGAATTCTCACTCATTGACTAGCTTCCAACATTTTTTTTAATACAAATTAACTAAAATGTAACATTCTTAAGAGAATATTTGTTTCTCAGGGCGGAATGAGAAATACATAGATATCCATGTAGCCTAAAACGTAAAGGCCTCTACCTTTTTTTTTTGAAAAAAAAAACGAGAAATTGCACAAATGAATATGCATAGTGTGAAGTCAGCAGTGAATGTATTGCAAAATTTTAAATTGTATATCAAACAATGGTATATTAGCTTTGAAACGCTCGAGACCTTTTTAAATTTTTGATATTGTTTTTGTTTTATTTCAATATTTCGGTGACTCATTTCATAGAATTACTCAAAACCGCTTTGGGGATACATGTAGAACATGAAACAGAGGCTTAAACTTCATAAACTAAATATGTTGTTTTAAATGTAATAAATAGGTCTTTGAAACTCTCGGAGCTGATTTTTTTCTCATTTTTTATTTTCTAATGGTTATTTTTTCACCTATAATTACAACACTAATATCACATAACTTTTCCAATATGTTAAAAATGTTTTCTTCAATGATTTGAGTAGGGTTGTAGTAAAGAAAAGATGAACTAGGATGAAAGAGATAAAGGATTAGATGTTATGGTCAGGTCAGCTGACCGTTTGAAGGATGGATGGGAACCAGCACTACAGGTCTAGGTCTATATGTATTATGTTAGCCTCTGTACAAATGAAATGATGAATTTTTTTTATCACTTCATAGGTTCACAGATCGGGAATTGACCTACTGGTATCTAAGACTTCTTTTCCTTTACAAGTAAAAGGATATATTTACCTATTCCTTATGGTGGTATGTCAACAAGATCATTTCTGCCCTCCTAAGCGAAAAGATCATAACTCAATTTTTGTCACTTGAGGTTTTTGTCATTTTGGAAAGTTTGCGAGCTACCTGACACTATGCTTAAGTAAGAAAACCGTATCTTGTTCAGAAATAGTAAAAAATCGTTGAGAAAAAAGTCGTATCTCAGGAAACTGTTGCAAACCTAAGCGAATTTGTCGTATCTCCTTGAAAATAAATTATGCAATATTAAACAACTGAAAATTTAATTTTTTTGAGCTACGAACTTTTTGCTTAGGATGGATTAGCTTATGAATACAAAAAAAAAAAAACAACGTCCAAACATTCAGTTTTGCTCTGGACTTGTATATTGTTAGATAACTCTTGCTTTATCCTTTATGAATGCATTGGAGGCTGTGTTGTCTCCCGCTGTGTGGGTATTTCTTTCGAACTAAGATGATAACCAAATAATTGTTTTTCCCGGCGGTTGCGATATAAAAAAAAAGTTCCACATACGCCACAGTGTACAGCGCTTAAATTCTAAACGATTTTAACAAAATTCATTATTTTAAAAGAAGGAGGTTTGGGCAAATGGTTTTTAACTACTTATGAAATAGTAGGCCACAGAAAGTATCTATCATGTAACGATCTTTTCAATAACCATTTTTCTCGAAAATGACCTTTGGGTCATTAATTAAAAAATATAATTTAAAATTTAATATTTGAAAAGTACTAGATTGCTGTATGATTCATATCAACATCAAAAGAAATGTTTTTTTTTCAATTTTTTTTAAGGAAGATTTTTATTTTTTCAATGGTTGTAGAACCATATTTGTTTATTTTTTTAATTTTGTGATAAACTGTTAAATGAAAGGATGAATTAAGGAAACATTTTTTCAAAATCGTTTGATTAGTTTTTTTAAAAACGGTTTTTTTTAAACTTTTCGAAAACATATGCGAAATTTTTTTTGAGTATGCCAACATCTAGCAGCTGGTAGTTATTATCAAATTTTTTTTTAGTTTTTAACAAACTGTTTTTGATAAAAACAAAAATTAAAATAAAATTCTTTCATTTTTTTAATTAGTTCAAGAGTTTTCTCGGAAAAAATAGGTATGCAATAAAATTTGAAAACTAAATGTCTATCGAGGTAAAAAAAATATTGAAAACCTTTCGACCAGTTTTTTTGAAAAAGTCGTTTGTTTTGAAAAAACTTTTCGAAAAAATATTTTAATAATAATTATTATAAGAAAATCTGTAGTTTTCATCTGGGAAAATTGTTTAAAAAAAAACTCAATTCAACATTTATCATTCCTTTGTGTCATTTGGTAAGTTTAAACGTTTTTAATTGTAATTCAGCTACAATTAGTAATTTATTTTAAAAGTAAAAATAATGGAAAGCAAAAATAAGCAAATCCCAATGGCAACTGAGGAAGTGATTTAACTAAAGAAAAGACGGAAAATCTCTAAGAAAGATTGCCAAAATTGTTAAGAGACCCCGTTCTTCTATTCAATATGTACTTGAAAAATAAAAAAAACTTAAACAAACAAAATCAATAGTCGAACAGAAAAACGAATTTTAAAAAGTCTTAATGAAGATCGTCGACAAAGTGCTTCCGTACTTTCTGGAAAACTAAAAACTACTGATAGAATTGATGAGTCACCCTGAACCATAGGAAACATCCTGAATATGCACGGTTATACGGGTCGAGTGACTCAGAAGAAGCCGTATATCCTTTAAGCAAATATGAAGGCGAGGCTGAAGTACAATAAGGATCATTTAGATGAAGATAACTCATTTTGGGATCGAGTTTTAACTGTGGATGAGAGTGGATTTAACATTTTTTTTTTGGCTCTATGGACGACTGATTGTGTGGAGAAGAAACCAAGCACAGTTCTCAACCCGAAAAAAAATGACCTCTAAAGTTAAACTAGGTGGAGGCAATGTTATGATCTGGGGTAGTGTTGTTTTTCTTCCGGAGTTGGAAATCTGTTTTTTATTGATGCCACGATGAGCAAATATGGGTACTTGACAATACTGAAGGAAAACCTTCATTCAAGTGCCCAAAAGCTAGGTATTGGGAGGAATTTCACAAGGGAGCGTATCGGGATCTCGATTTTTATAATCCCGCTTTTCAAAAATCCTGATTTTTTTTTTAAATCCCTTTATCTAAAATACTGTATTCTAAAATCCCGATCTATTACAATCCCTCTTTGTAAAATCTCGACAAATGCTGCTAATCCGGTTTTTTTTAAAAAAATATAGTTATCAAGCTAAATACAATAAATGTTGATTATATTCGCTTTTTTATTTTATAATTTCAAAAATATTTAAAACACTCAACAAAAAAAAAACATTTGTTAGATTTTTTCTTGTTTTTTGTGGTTTTGAAAAGAATAGTTGAAAAAAATCGCGCGACATAAAATTTATCCAAAAAAATACAAAAACATTTGCTGCTGTACGGAGATATTTTTGACTATGTAGTTATAAATAGAGAAAAGTAATTATTCTAAATGATATTAAGAACAATTTATTTTGCAAGCTCTATCTTTTCAAATATAGCAGTGGGTAGAAGTCCAATTAATATATTTACCGAGAAAATCCAAAATTAAAACGATAGACCATATACAAGAATCGGTCTGGCCCTCGTGCAACTGAAGTTACCCAGTTTCGCCCCAAGCCTTCGGGCGCCTTTGTATATACCATCTTTCCATAACAAGGAAGATCTGCCAAACAAACTTTCACATTTAAACTATTACCACAGGAAAGGAGTAATTTTTCGCGGAAGCCATCTACTTACGAAATTTCATCAAAATCCGTTCAATGGTTAAGGTTTTATTGAGGAACAAGCATCCAAACATAAACAAAAATCACTTAAGATGTGCATATAATTTTGTTCTTAATTTATTAAAGCATATCTTTTTCTAACATCAACATGGGACACCTATACATCTATACACATAAATAAAAATGAAGAGTCTGTTTTTAATATAAAAATAACAGTTTTTTTAGAAGATGCATGAAAGTATATACAATTTTTGAAATTTTTGTCTGTCTTTCTTTGTCTGTTTGTTCCGGGTTATCTCGGGAACGGCTGCACCGATTTTGACGAGATATTCCCTGGCAGATTGCTGATGTTCTAGGGAGTAACTTAGGTTATTTAAATTACCCACTAGGTGGCACTGGGTTTGTTTTTTTTTTGGAAAATTCTTATTTATGGAACGATTTTGAAGGAATTTTCACACGCAAATAGTTGATGTGGTGTGGTGTAACTAAGACTATTTAAATCACAAGTTGGTTCTGCTGGAGTCGTTTCACAAGCAGATAGCTTATTTTGTAAGTAATAACTAAGGCTATTTTGATTAGAGAACTGGCTTGGTTAACCGAATACACCAAAAGGTATCCCGAATAATTGTGCATTAAAATATTTTCAAATAATTTTTTTCTGTATTTTGAATTTAAACCATATTTAAAAAAAGCACAATGTAAACATCTTATAGTGGAGTTGATATTTTTCAGTGAAAAATTATTTTCAAAGAATCAAAAATAGAATTCTTAAAATTCCATACATTTCTTTCCCCAATGCAACTGCTCATTAGAGCCAGAACCGTGCAATCCAATCATGTGATTTATTTTGTATTATTCCTACGTTCGCAAGAAAAAAAAACTTGGTCAACTTTTCTTTAATCTCGTCTCGCAAGGAATGCTCACCAGTTCACCCTTGAGCCCAATTTCACGTACTGTGAAATATAGAGATTCTTTGTTTATGCAAACAAAACGAATTTGGAATAGTTTACGCAATGAGGTTTTCCTTTGCAATTTCAATTTGAAAGCATTTAAAACCATTGTTAATCGACACCTTATGCCCCTCCCTATCTAATCTTTCCATGTTTGCACAGTGCGTTTAACATTATTAGGGCAACAGAAGTCCTTTAAAAAAAGAGAGGTTATAGTTAAATCTCAATTTTTTTTTCTCTATCTCTTTAAGGCAACCGACAAGGAATTAATTTTTTTTTTTTTAAATAAGTGGAACTGCACTTTAATGTTTCACAATATTTTGTTCAACACGAAATACTCTTGTTTAACCTATAAAAACTCAAGAACTTTTGAATTATCTTTACCAACGAATTCATATTTCTAAGTGTCTGTTTCCCAAAGTATATTCCTTTTCAATCAACAATAGAATGCCTTTCATCTTTGATAACCTAATTAAATCTCGCTCCAAAAAAATTAAAATCTAAATTTAATTTAAAAAACGAAATTTTTTTCATTGCAACAAGTCCCTAGCCTTGCCCCTTCTTTCCAAACACGATTAATTCACCCATTGCTCTCAATTTATATGAATTTTCATTTTCTTTGGATCTAATTATCCACACAAGGCATTGCATTCTAATCCAGAAGACTTCTTTTAATATGTTCTTATAAAACAACCTATAATAATATTCCCCACACGTGCAATCACGCTAAATTATGAGCCTTTGTGATGGTCAGCTTCGCCACGGAATTTTAACCTATTACAAGCGTTAGAATCCAACCTTCAAGCACGCTAGATCTTCAGTTCCATCTTTTCCATCACATAGCACAACGAATCATTAATTAACTCCATGTCGGTGCAGTGGATTTGTCCACCGGCGATATAGGAGAAAGATGGGTAATTCCGTCTTCGTTGATTAGCACCCAAAGACCGACCCCTATCTGGAGCCTCTAAAAATAGAAGCAATTAACTCTTCCTACCAAACAATGGAAGCCGCCACTGGCTAACGATATACAATGACTCGGCGGACCATCTGAAAAGCTTTGCGCATTCGACAAGAAGTCGAACATTTCAAATGGCGGCAAATGGCAATGTTTATCGTATGCGGTTTATTTAGCTGGAAGCACAATATTGCCGCCACCGTGCGTCTTCGGAGCCGCCATCGAGACGTTGACGTTTGACGAGTACATTAACCTAAACCTGTCAGTAAGTGTGTTCGAGTATCCAACAGAGCGTGTCGCGAGCCAAATAGAAGGCACTTCCCCAAGAGTTGGTGTAATCCCTCTTGGCCTCTGTAAAGTGTAAGTGTGTGTGTCTGTGTGGAGTTACAGTTCTCATTGTTGCATATTTCAATTTCACTGATAGTCTCGTATTTTGCAGCCATTTTATGGTAACTGTAATTCAGTCGCTTTCAAGAGGGTTGCGTAGTATTTTGCAAAACCTATCAGTTAATAGCATAAATAACTGTAAGCATTTATTTAGCTTAACATGTAAAACGTGATGACAGTTTTTTATTTGTGTGTCAAATTTGACAGTTATAAGTTGAAACAATGGTGGCAAAAGATACCACAGTGTGACATAAATTTGACATTGCTTTGAAAACTACTGTAAGTCAAACATGTAATGTCTCTTTGATTTTAAATACATAATTCTAATCACTGTACACACTCAACTTCAAGGTACAGAGTTCAGTGGGACATTGCTGAGTGTAATTATCCCGGAAGAAAGTTCAATTTGTAGAGAAAGGTATGTATACAACAGACAGACGTTCAAAAAAAAATTACCTTTTCGTGACATTCATTTAAGCAATTTCCACTTCACAAATTTCAAACCGAACAATTGCGTTGAATATATAATTAATATTAGTCCAAGCAAAAGCCACGTTATTTTGCGCAACAAGAAGACAGATGCGAATTCGAGATACAAAGATGAGGAACTAGACTTTGACGGACCATTTGATGTGGACTTTGCTAGTTTTATTGGAGAGTAGGTATCAAAATACGAGTTGTGGTATTTTTTTTTGATAATTTAATTTGACGAATTCCTAATGCAATTAAATTTAAATTTGTTTATAAAGGTTTGTGGGTCAAAGCAAGTTTGTCGTTGAATGTAGTTGTTAATGGTGTGAATTTGTGTAGAGTAGCGAAATTTCAATTTGGAGACTGCTGAAATGCATGTTAGCATTTTTGGAATCTTGTCTGAGAGAAAAACGTGAATTGAAACGGTACAAACTTTAAGTAGGTGGATTGGTTAGGTGAGTTAAATTTTATAGACTTTTTTTGTTTTTTGAGACATGCACAACTTATTGAATATTTTATTGACGTCGTCAATTTAAATACAAAATGTATGAATTTAATGAGTTTAGTTAAGTTTTATTCAGAATTTGTAACCTTAAACTTTGAATTTTTAATGCTATTTTGACAATTTGAATAAATAAATATTGGTAAAAGTAATTAATCTTAAATTGCATTTAATTGAGGTTAGTATACAAACTGAATGATAGTTTTCCCACCAAAATGATAAATCAGATTTCAATTTAAATTGGAAACTCAAAATATTTCAAAATGGTGTTGACACCATCTTGATGTTTTCATTTCAAATGTCAAAATTTAAGAGAGAGAGAGAGAACAATCTGAAATGCGATGATTTCACTCTCTTTATTACTCTTCTGTCTGTCTTTTTGTATTTTCAATTTTCAATTTCATCGTTGTATGTATATGAAACTTATAGTAGGTACATGTAGTATTTATTAATGTGGTTATACTGCCACAATGCTGTGATGCTGATATCGCCATTTGGTTTGAGTATAGAATAAGAATAAAACACAAAAGTGTATAACAAGTCGCCAAATGTTCTCGTCTCCACAAAAGCAAAAGTGAGGTACTGGCTGAAGATGGCGAAAAGCCAAATGGCCGAAGTGCTAGTACTAAAAATTTCATACAACGCTGTCATTACTAAATAGGATACAAATATTTGAATGCTGGGTTTAGAATTGCATATATTCCACGTCACTGGACAGTAGATGAAGTAATTATGGAACCATAATTCTTAATAAAAAGAAGCCTTACATATCAATATCGTATTTACAATAAAATTCGAAGGTGTTTGCGAAAGTAATACTTAAGGCCTTATAGAAGAAAAACGGCTTACTCCTGAATACCAATTTGATTTTTAGAAATAACCACTTAACAGTTAACACTTGATTTTCCAAAAAGGAAAAAGATATGTTCAAGTGACTTTCTCGATGGCTTTCGAGAGTTTGATAGAACTCCGACATCGCATGGTGACTTAATATTTAAATTAAGAAGGGTTTTTCTTAGTTGGAAAATATGCTTTTCCAAGTTAAACAAAAGTAAGTATTCGGAATTGAAAGAATTACTGCTGATCTTCTCTCTTGTTCGTACTTTTTTTCTCGAGACATCTCAAAATGGAGACGTCACGGCAACATTAAATTATGGGACTCAATAGAAACACCAATCGTAAGACTACAGAAAGCGAGTAATAAATTACCAAACTAAGCATCACAACTCTTGATACTTAGCAAGAACGGAAGCCGCACGTTGAAAAGAAACAAGTAAAACTCGGTACTAAATTACGGGTATTCAAATGCCTTATTTAAAAAAACATAACAATTACACTTACATATCTACAAGACAGTGCGAGTAACAGTATACAACTTTGGGGTAGTACCAAAGCAAGCTATAATAGACAAACACTACTATCAAATCAAAAAAGAAGCCCCCACAGCAATCGTTAATGCTCAATGAAACAGATTTTATTAGAAACTTTCGAAGAAGAATTATAAAGACAAATCTTAAAAGCCGATTCCGGAGAGAGAGAGACCTTTTTACCAAATGGAATAAGACGTATTTCTCTTGGAGTTATAGGCTGGATCTGGAAGAGTTGTTTGATTGAAAAAAATGCCCCGAAAGTAGTCTGTCCACTAAAAAAATTAGTACAGGTTATATGGAAGAGCTTTATTTTGGCAAAAGGTACCAGTACAACTTATACAAGAATAGTTTTTGCAATCAACACTCTTCTTGGGTGTATTGTAAAAATGCGCATTATTTTCGGGTTACCACTTCTTCACTAATGTAAATCATGCTGAATTTTTCTTTAAATTTTATTAAAGAGCTTTCACAATTGGTGCTTTTTTAAAGCTTTTTAAAATGAATGATCTATAATATGCACTATTGAAACCTTGTAATATTAGCGCTATTTCATAGTTTAATGAGATTCGACTGCAGTCAGAGTGAGAGGTGAACGTCCTATGTTTAATGTACTGACAATTTTTATTGGACAAATGATAGCTCTTTTAAAGCAAAAATGATACATTTATGATGAACGGCCTCGATACGAGTATCATGATTTACATAAAAAGAAAGTCTAATCTTGTGAGGCGTACTCAAAATAACGGCGCAGATGACAATTGATTGGAGGGAATAACATAAAAATCATAGACATTTAACTATTCCAAACTAAACTTTTTTAAACTATGGTTTTAATGTATTTCGTAAAAGCAAGATTGCAACTAAAGTAAAGATCAAGTTCTTTGAAAAAAAAACTCGACAAAGATTGAGATCAAAAATAAAATAGTTTATAGAAACGGATGTTTGTCATTTGAAAATTTTCATAATTTGACATTTAACATTATTAAGAATTAGACTACTTTTGCAACACCAAATACCGAAAGATTCATTTGCAACAAATAGGAATACCTCGCTATGGGCTATGATAGCAAAAATAAAAAGATAAAGGACCTAGATGACTTACCAAGGTACACCTGATGGATTTGAAAGATAATCTTGAAATTTCACCGGATTAGGTCTATTTTGTTGTAAATAAAGGTTTTACCAATCAGTTATACTCGTAGTTCATGTTTTACTAACAAATATTCATGACAATCGGTCCATAAGAGGCAGCTTAGCTATATGCGATAAAAGGTAGCCACCAGAGGCCCGAGGTGCTTTAAGTTTAAAACAAGACTGATTTAAAACTTCTTAACCATCAAACAATGTTTTTTGATCGACGGTCCAATGCAAAATGATTCTTCTGATTCTGATTTGATTCTATCTATTACGAACTCAGCCGTAACTGGTCTGTAACCCGAGTTTCCAACCGGTTTAGTTTTTACCCAGTTGCTCCGTGTGCATTTGGCTTTAGTTTAGAAACAATTAAAATGTTTCTCAAATGTTTGTTTGTTTCCCATTTTATGTATCCAGTTTTGTACTCCAATATGGATTGTAAAGAAGTAGCAATCATAATTCTTCTAACTAGTGTCGAGTAACAGCCAGTTGCATTCTAAAAGGCAGTGCCTTACAGACACATGGTTAAAAATATTATTACTATAAAACCTGACGGCTAGACTAAAATGCTAAATAAGGTTTTTCCTTCGGGGTGGGAAACAGAAAAACATTTCATAAGCATTTCAGAAATGTTTCGCGAAGTGTCCATAGCAAATAAGCATATCAGAAACATTAAAAAATATTTCAGAAGAAAAGACATGTTTTTTTGGTGTAGACACACCTTTAGACTCAAAAATATAAATAATTTAGTTCTTAACGAAAAAATCAAATATGAAAGTAGAAAGGAAACTAACTTTTCGTTAACCTTTCTGTTATGAGTACGTATGCAATACGTATCTGCACTCATCTACAATCTATGTTATAGAAGCATATAATAATTGTATATATTAACATACAATATGTGTATATGTATTATGTAGAAGCAACATAGTATGATGTAACATTGACAAGCCAGTCATTATAATAAAGTCAAGAAGTAAACTTGTGCGACTCTTCATTATAAGAATATCACACTTTCTTTTAGCGCAAAGTAGTTGAGAGTTCTCACTTTGCATTTTTAAAAAAGTAAATCGTTACTCTATTTTGATATTGTTAATTGATGTGTAACTGACTTAGATACGCTTACAGTTTTCTATCTGGGTCTTGCAATTAATAAGATGACATAACAAAAAATAAAATGCTAAAATGACATAGAATGGAAAATTGTAAAAGAAACGTGATAAGTGGTGATTTACCAAAATCATGACAGCAGAAACTACAACTTCTGGAAAATTTAAATACCATCTTAGAAGTAATTAGCTGGCAAATATGGGCAGTTCCATGTCGTATGATATAAAATAAATGATTGAATAGTTTATCATGTCTGCTGTTATAAAATATTGTTGGCGTTGAGTAATAACTTTTATGTAGCTTTTTTGGTTACAAGAATAAGACAGTCCAGAAAGTGAAATTAATTAAATTGTGCAAATCAAAGAAAGAAACTAATTCAGAAAAAAACTCACCTCAAAACAGCATCGCTAACTTTTAACCACAATCCGATAAAATCAAATCCCTTAACTATCTCAGAAAACATTCTTTACTTTGACATTTAGCCAACACTGTCAAAATGAATTTCACCTTTTTTTGCAAAACGCACACACAAAAAAAAACAAAACAAATTTCACAAAAACGTGTAACAGACCATTGAACCTGAGAAAACACCAAAATGAAAATGATTCATATAAACATTTCTTTTAATAAAAAAAAAACCATTCAGCTACGATCAGAAGAAAAGATCAAAAGTAATTTTTGCCGATTCTTATGAAATTCCATAACAAAGTTCTTCCGTGTTCCAGGTGAAATAACCAACTGAACCCATAAGCACTCCTTTCAATATTCCACCCAACAAGAGGCTCAATTAAAGTCAATAGTTTTGTGTTCCTCTGTGACAGATCGGGTTTTATTTAAAATAAACAAAAAATCCAGTTCTCCTATAGACTATAACTTTGTCACTCCACTTGTTTTCCATTTAATTACACTTTCGACTTCAAGTTGTCAAATATGCGCTATAAAATTAAAACCAACACAAAAAACATTGACTGACAGATATTCGTTGTTATTTGCAGTTCTTGTTCAATCGTGTTGTTATTAATTGGCTCAAAATGTCAAGACAATAGAGCTATAATTGTTGTTTGTTTAAATAACAAAAAAAAAAAAATTGTATCTGTTCGCATTACATTACACCACTGTGAATAGGTATGTCTGTTCGTAGCATGACATACATATTGCCAATTTTTAATTCACAATCTTTGCGTACAAAGGTTAGGCACGTCCGAAATGAAATCAAAAAAAGAATTTGTATATGTCAGTTCGTTTAGCGATTTATTTGCTAACCTAATTCGACGTGGATTACATTATGTGTTGGTCTGTTTCAAGTGCAAAATTTCAATGAATTCAAACTTTTTTTGTTATGAAGTTTTACCTTGAAATTTGATAACACAATTTAGTGCGCGCCAAACACCATCATTCACAATGATTCACAATCTTTTTATGGTATTTATTTTTGTTTTTAATTTTAAAGTATTAAATCAGGGTTTTTGGATGTGTGCACTCAGATTGACACCAATTATTGTCAACAAAAATGAGAGTGATTTATCGAATCAATTACGCAGTCCATGGATCTATTTTTAAACAAAAAATTCGAATAAAAAGTTATTTTATCAATTGTGAATCAGTTGTTGTATATTGTATTTTGAACTTTAAACGGTCAGTTGATGAATATCTTTCAGGCCAAACATAAAACAATAAAAACAAAAGAGGGTGCCATTCCCCTTTTCTTTCTGTTTTGTTGTTGAAGTTGATAGAATATCCTTGACATACCTTCATTTCGGTTGTTGTCACGAAATTGCAAATAATGTTTCCTCATAGCTTCGGTTGACGTTTTATTGCCGTTTTTCCCGCAATGAAATGCAATTTAATAGATGTGAAGCACGCCATTTTGTATTGTAGCCCTTCTTATTCTTTTGATGGAAACCGTGTGTGAGTAATTTTAATATTTTGAGCACGCAATTTGTCCGTTTTATTTAAAAGGGAGATACATCAACAATATTGATTTTGGAATTAATTGAAACTATGTAATTGTTAGTTTGAATGTAGATCCTAGTTGAAAGCCATTTAAGATAGAGATCTTTGTTTTAACGCTTCATGTGGTCTTTTAGGTTTTTTTCATATCAAACTTGTGATTATTATTATCCATGATAATCTTGATCGAAATAAAGCACCGAGCAATATAATTAATAGTTATACATGGTTTTGGGAATTCCATAGACTTTTTGCATTTTTATCTTTGTTTTGTGTGGTCGGTTTATCTATTACGTTGTATCTTTTGCACGACCTTTATGCAATACGCCACTGTAATGCAGCATTAGTTTCATGTTGATTTTTTTTATTCCAAATAAAGGTTGAGTGGTGAGCAAAATCGCACCGTCCATCAAAAACTTAATAAAAAGTCATTCTTTCTTTTAAAAAAATAGGCAACAAATGTTGTATAACTGTATTTTTATGGTTTTTTCAAAAAAAAAAAAAAAAAATAAAGATGTAAGCCGAAACACACGAAGCGACAACACCTTTTTAGGTGAACTTAAAATATGTGCTTCTAAAAGCTCTAAGAAAGCTTCAATTCTGAAAGCTCCATATCAAAAACCAAAGAAAATGTATTATAATTTCCATCAACGAGGACTGGTAAGTCAGAACCAGTGTTTTTTTTAATAAACACAATAAGCGACAGGCAAATTGGCGATCAGTCTCCTCTCCTTACAACCGATGAGCAGACATTTTATGGTGGATGTACGTGGGTTTATGAAATATTACAGAAAACAATTGCAATATAACTCAGGAGTGTTGTTTTTTACTGCAGTGGCAATGGCAACTTCTTAAGTTGAGTGCGATGCAAACACCAGGATGTACCAATGCGTTTGAAAGCACTTTTCTATATGGCCTGTACTGAAAATATAAATTGAACAGATTATAATGGTTCTTGACCCTGAAAAGGTGGGGATGAAAACACTGTTGTGGAATGTAGGTACCCAGTCGATGTTCGACATCTAGAAAGAGTACATCAATCTATTGTTGAATGGCGATGATATCAAATTCCCGGGAATGATCGACCTGGACCAGTCAATCTAGATTATAACCAAGAAGCTATTGCCAGAAAAAAAGAATAAAGCAGCTGGAACCGATGGGCTTAAAGAGGTACTTTTTAGACATGCTGAAAATGACCTAGTCAGGAGCATACATGAACTCATCAGAATAATAAATAGTAGATCGACTTCTCTAAGCCTTCTTAAACATCGCACTCATAGGACAAAACCTCAAGAAAGAGTGCTTCAACCTATTGTTAAATGGCGATGATATCCCATTCCCGGGAATGATCGATTTGGACCAGTCAATCTATGTAGATTATAGCTAAGAAGCTATTGCCAAAAAAATCGGCAAAAAAACTGCATTATCCCAACAACGGCAGTAAAAGTGTTTGGTAATTTTAAAAAAACGTAAAGAACTATTCGTCATTATCGGTTCCATTTCTCAAGAAAATGCAGATTTGCTTGCAGCTCAATTCGCGGCAAACTCAAGGCCTCCAGCAGGTGTTAGAACTCAAATACACAAATCCGCTGGCCCGGATTGTACTCCCGCTATTGTGTACGCTTTTCCATCAGTCCTATTCTTCTGGGCTCTTTCCGAGTGGATGGAAAACAGCATTTGTCCAGCCTATCCCTAAAAAAGGCGAATCTTCTTCACCCTTAAACTATCGACCATATGCAATTATATACGTCCATTCTTTCCATCGTTTCCATGACGATGATTAATTTTCAGCTTAAGAAATATCTTGAAGAACGAAAGCTTCTTAATGACCGGCAGTACGGCTTTCGTAGCAACAGGTTCACTGGTGATTTGATGGTTTATCTCACCGAAAACGAACTAATCTCTCCATCGTTTTGGTGAAAGCAAAATTATTGCACTTGATATTTCTAAGGCATTTGATAGAGTTTGGCATCAAATGCGAAATTTAAACTCGATGCACCTTTTTTCGTTGGATTAGTAATTACCTTTCGAACCGCTCGATACAAGTTGTGTTGGACGGATTCGATTCTGATATTCACAAAATAAATGGGTGTGCCTCAGGGCTCTGTTTTGTCCCCGACCCTTTTTCTTATTTTTATCAACGGTTTATTATCTGAAACAACTAATTCAATACATTTTTTCGCTGACGACAGCACCCTCAGCTTTTTATATTCGTTTTCAGATTCACACCCATGTCCTTCGGATGTGGAACTGCAACGGCAGCGTATGATAAGTTTATTAAATTCTGATCTTGACAGCATTGTAAATACAATGGGGAATTTAATACTTCAAAAACTCAATGCTGTCTTTTTGTTGTTAAGCTCGCACTACTAGGAACGCCCATCAGTTTACCCTTGAACCCAACTTCGGGCGTACTGTAAAATATAGGGACTCTTTATTTAGTCGCACCACATGAATGTGGAACGCTTTGCCTAGCTGGTTTAGATCATGAAAATCTATGATCGAACAAATCTTCACACTACGCCTGATCCAGGAGAATACTCACGAATTTAACATCCAGACCCACAACTTGTTCTTCAATGTTTAGGCAGCCTAATACAGTGCAAACAAGGGTGAACTTTAACAGGTCATGTCTAGCTTTGGAATTCCTGATACTTCTTATGATAAAATTAATAAATAAACATTGGAAAAGTATCAGGGCAGAAATTGAACTTTTAGTCACTCTTGCTAATCAATGTCTTCTGAAATGTTGGGTAATGGAATTATCAAGGATTATAGAGTCAATAATAAATGAATATCAAAGAGATTGTTTAACTAAAAAGCCTTTCAAGTATTTCAACAACGGAAGCATACCTTAAGCCAAATTTCCGCCAACATCAAAAGCCATACTTTTCCATATGAGTGACTCCAAAAGCCCTCAAGAAACCCTTAATAGTCATTCTCTCAAAATTCTTTGTTCTTAAAACTCACAAAACCTCACCGCAACAATCTGACCTTGTTGTAAAGACCTTAAATTACTCTAAATTATTTGCTTTTCCAATCTATCTTGAGGCATACAAAACTAACGCACACATTGTTTCCCCCAAACTGATTGAGTGGATGGATTTTTTCGGGCTCCAGTCCTAATTAAAATTGTCTATTACTGCTTCGCTTAAATTGATTGCCCAGCATCATTCGAAAGTCACATAAAAACTAATTCGTAATTCCCCCCTTTTAGATTGTATCTTAATGCATGCGCAAACATCCATTTACTCAAGCTAACTTCCTCATTTAGCAATTCAAATAAATACAATTTGAGTCTTGAGACATATGAATTAAAACAAAGGGCCTCATCAGACGGCAGACATAGCTTATGATGAAAACCTTGAAATCAAAAAACGGTGGCGTTGCGGTAGCCATAAATAGTGCAATTTAATGTTTGTTATGGTAACGGAATCATTAAGATCAAGAGGACCGATTGATTTGATCAAAAATGGTCAATTTACATGGCAGTTGAGTGATTACAACATAGTCACTCAACACTGTTGCCATCGAGCAATTTGTTTGTGACAAATTCGAGTTGTCTTTGATTTGAGTGTTAAGTGATTTATTTTGTCATTTGAATCGTTTCAAGTAATTGTTTTTCACGATCAGTTAATTAGCGGGGGGAATATCTTTTCAGAATGTGATAAAATGATTTGTTAATAAGAATGAGTTAAGGAATTTTTGAAGTGATTGTTCTAGATACACAATTCAAGGTTAGATAAATTTAGAAAAAATTCCAGAAGTTTGATGGAAAGAATGAAAGTTTTAGAGCTTTCCTAAGATTGCACTTTTTTCGTTTAATAATTTTTGATAATTCCATCCTGCTTATATTATAAATGTGAAGTTTGCTTGTTTGTTTTTTAATCACTCCATTATGGCTGAACGAATTTGTAAGAAATTTGGTTGGTAAATGGATGACGTGTTGGATTGAAAAATAGGCTAATTTTTATCCTGCAAAATGCACGTTGCCTGTGGAAGAGGCTTATATTTGAAATGCTATGTGTCTGGAGGTTTGTTTGGTAGCTTCCATGTCTCAACGACGGCATGAATTTGTGAGGTTGGTAAATGGAAGAGTTACAGGATTCACTAGGTATACGACTACACAATCGCCATTCCGGAAAATGCATGGTTCTTGCGGAGAGATTTGAATACATATATATATATTATATTTTTTTATTACCGGTTGTGATTCAAATAATGCAGAAAATTTAACCTTAAGTCCACGCTGACGAAGTCACGGTTAGAATCTAGTAGAATATTTCATTGTACAAATTATTTGCTAACCAATGTCAATGACAAGCAGTATCCAGCTTCTGGCTTAATTAATAGAGGTACTTTAAAGGAATGGAAACCATCCATCCATCCAGTTTCAAGCACAAGTACCCCAGATCAGTTAATCTAATTTTTCTTTTGATTTGGAAAGACTTGAAGAGAAAAATAAGAAAAAAAAACTCGTATTTGAACAAAATTCAGTTCGATTAACACATAATTTATTATGGAAATCAAAAAATTGTTTAAAATGTCTTCTCTAAAATGCAGCTCATAGAGTAGGGGTTGTGTCCTTCGTCTTCCCATTTATAAAAAAAATATAAAATGAAGATTTATTGCATTGCATTAACATATTATCTTTCATACCCCTTCGTGCCACACTCTGGCGTACCTCAAGAAAGCCGCCTTTGCCCTTTACTTTTTATTTTGGCTATACATGTTGTTACATCAAACATATCATCAAGTGACTTATATTCGCTAATGATAAGTCTAGCGATGACCTCAGTATTCTTCAGGCAGATATTAGTATTTGGTGCAGAAAAAGTGGTATTTCCTAAACCCTGTAAAATTCCAGACAATTACCTTCTCTAGGAAACGTATCGTAAGTGCATTTGATTATCATATTAGGCATCAGTAAAAACTCCGTAGCGTCTTCGGTTTTAAGGGTTCGGGGGTCCATTTTAGCTCCAACTTTAAATTTACTCAACATGAAAATTTTATTGTGACTAGCGAACCCACCCGGCGTTGTATAATTATAAGGGTTACAACATTCGTTTACTAGATCCAAACAACAGCGATGCCTATCGCACCCAAGTTTACCTAGAAAATAACCATGTTAATACGCACAACGATTTTTTTTTGAAATCGGTCACATCATTAAATATTGTTTATATAAAATTTGTAAAAATATACAGAGAAAACCTCATTTTCTGCTATCTCCTGTCCAGTGCCACTTATCGGTCAAAATTTTGCTAGACTTTTTTTTATTATTTTATTTCAATTTTTAAAAAAATTCCAGAAATCATCAGCTATCCGCTTGTAAAAGTCCGGTCAAAATCGGCCTATAAATACGATTTGTTTGAACAAAAAAATTAAACTAGCGCCACCTAGTGTGTATTTAAAGTAGCCTTGTAACTCCTTAGGGGAACAACTATCTGCCTGTGAAAGTACCGTCAAAACCGGTGTATAAATACGAATTTCAAAAAAAAAACGATCCCAGCTCCACCTAGGGTTAATCAAACTAGCCTTAGTTACCTTCTAGATTCTAGAACATCAGCTATCCGCTTGTGAAAGTCCCCCCGAAATCGGGCGCCACCTAGTGTGTATTTAAAGTATCCTTGTTACTCTAAGTAACTATCTGCCTGTCAAAATCGGTGCAGCCGTTCCCAAGATTAGCCGGAAGAACCAAACAGACAGGCATTTATATTATATGTATAGATAAAGCTATCTCTATGCGTGGATTTATAAAACGCTGGGCAAAGGAATTTAATGATCAATATGTGATTATTTCCTTGTCCAATTTTTAATTTAACTCCCCCCACTGAGTATCGTTATTACGAAAATCGTAAGAACCGAATTGAAGCAATCCAAAACAATTTATTCGTTTTGCCCTTATAAGACTCTACCCTGGAATTATCCGTTCAAATTGTCACCTAATGGACAGCAAATTCAGCTTCTCCAGATGCAAACCCTTCACCAAAGGCGTGTTATTAATGATCTACTATATGTCACATCTCACTCAATTGAAACAGTAACCGAAAAGCTACAGAAAATGATTAATAAATTAACCAACTAGACCAAAAATTGTTCTAAGCGAGTCCGAATTAATTTGTAAACTTCACTTACAAGAATCTTATCTGTTAATAGTCTCCTTCTAAGTGAACCAATTTTGTATGATAGTGTCCCAGAAGGTTCTGTTCTAAAGTCCGTTCTGTTTTTGTTTCAATTTCAGTTAGAAAGAAATAGTTACTTCCTAACAGAATGCCGATATTTATGTCGAATAAATTAATTTCCAAAAATGAAATATATCGTACCATCCGAATAATTAGGAAATAAAATGGATAAATGATTGGGAGTTGCAGGGTTGTAAGTAATATATAAATTATTCAGTGTTTTTGGGGAATTGTAAATAAATAAACAAATAAATTTATTGGCGCGACAGCTTTTTAAGGAGCCAAGGCCTAGTGACTTATACTCTCAACCATTCCTGTGTGTGTGTTGTTAGTCTGCAAGAATCGAAGGGACCTACATTTTACAAAAGAAACAAAAAAAACATAATTCTCTTCTGATTATTGGAAGATAAATTATTGAAAAAAAAACGATCTTTATCTTCACTTAATAAACGTAATTATTTAAACGAACGAGGCCACTCAAAACTAAACAATTCCTCTCTCCATTCCAAAATAAAAAAAAATTAATAAAAATAGTTATGTGGGTATCTGAGTTTATTTAAAGATATTCTATTGAAGGTTTATTTAATCAAGTGATGTTGCTTGAAATGCAAAAGTGAACCAATTTTTTTTTATTATTTATAGTTTGTAAACATTTATTTTAAGTTAACCTTGCTTTTAGAAGTCGATGTTGTTGTTTTTGAAAGTAGAGTACATAGAGTAGAATAGGAAAATCTTAGGAATTTTAGAATATTAAATTTTAGTTCGTTTTTGTCGCCCACATACTTTTTGAAATGTAATATACATAATGAATTTTAATGCAAATATTTTGTTGTGTCTAGAAATTAGAAAAATTGGACTAGACTTAATACTTTACGAAAATATTGGAAGATAATGTTTTTTCTAGAACACATTGTCCTTGTGTGATATTTTTTTTTTGTATCTTCAATTTCTTAGATAAAGGGGTATTTTTTTTAGACGTGTGGTTTTCAAGAAGAGATAAAACACATATAATTTAATGTTATGGCCAAGAATTAAGCTTTATTATAAAGATAAAAATTTGCCATTATGTTTTAAAAATGATTTCGCTAAAGTGGCCGCCGCGGTTGGCTCCAATAAATTCCAGCCGAGGCCCAATTTTCGACCACTTTTTAAAGCAATTGGGGCCGTATGTCAGCAATAACGCGGCGAATGTTGTCGGTCTATTCATTTTAAAATGCCAAACGTAACTTAGCATAAATCAAGTGACAGTTGTCAAAAAGATCGCCAGTTAAAATAGTGTTGCCAACTTAAAGTTCTATACCTGTAAAAAACAAACATCAACAAAACACTAAAAAATGGTCCAATTTTCGATAACTGTTTCCACCATTTGTGGCCGTATATCGGCATAATGCGCCGAATGTTGTCAGTCTATTCATGTTAAAAATGGCAAACCTAACTGAGCATAAATCAAGTGACATCTGTCAAAAAAACCAACTCCGAAAAAAGTATTGCCAGATTGAAAACCACACGATGTCAGGATTAATTGATTTATTTGGTTAAAAAATTAAATAAATTGAAGCCACTTTTTTTGGTTTCGAAAAATTTTTGTATAGGAATGTCAACTAACAAAGAAGTTTTTAGCAAATTTACATTTTAAATTAAATTTACATTTTTCAGCGAAATAATGTAAACGCCGTTTTATTTCTCTAAAAAAATGTGAAAAATTGTGAATTCCGTTCTCAAAATCGTAGGAACGATTTTTAAATAAAACGAGTTTTTAACAACTTATTTTTATTAAAAAAAAAAAACAATAATTCAAGAATGCAAACTTAAGCACAAAAATAACTTTCATTTAAAAAACTAAATAACAAAAAAACACTTACCCTTTTTCAAATTGTTGAGTTTTAAAAAAATAAACGAATTATTAAAAACTAGCTTACACACCCGTAGTTGCTCGGGTATATTTACTATGCATTTTCGAAAAAAAAACGAACCCGGCGTGGCGCCACCTATTTAAAATAGCCTAACTTACTTCTGCTTCTAAAAGTCCCGTTAAAATCATTTCAGCCATTCCGTAAATTAGCAGACAAAAATTTTAAAAATTGTGTTTTTTGTTATAAGTACTGTATATACTTTCATATGCATCTTATAAAAAAGCTATTATTTAGATATTAAAAAAACACTTCATTTTTATGTATGTGTATAGATACAATAAAAAGTTTTCGAAAATATTTTAATGCGAAATTACTTTGGATAACTTCATCTTCCTGAATTTTAATTGTAATCGATTAGTCAGATCTCGAAGAAGTCTTAGAAAAAAACTTGTCCTATGGGAGAAACCGTTTTTAGCCCTCCATCTTAATTTTGTTTCAGTAAAACATAACACACATCTACAATAGTATACTTTTCATAAAAATTCTTGGAGCCGTTTCCGAGAAAAAATTAGCTTTTACATAAAGGTTATGTAACAGGTACCGTTAATACTTGAGTTAACAATAAAAATCCTTTGTAGAATGTCAAAATAACCTTATGTTTTAAATTTGAAGTGATTGACCCAACCGTTCACGTTCAGGCTATTTCAATGTACACACATCCGTACAGACGGACATATGCCATATTTGATTAATATCGCATACACTGCATTAGATATAGTAGGTACCCATAATCTCAAGTAAACAAATGGGATTTATTACTAATTACTACAGGGTGGGCCAAAAGAAGTCATCCATCCGATGTTGTTTGTCTTTCTTTTTTTCTAAATGAAAAACTTCGATTCTGTTTTTTGATTATGTTTATTTGAACCTTTAGAATTGTATTGGTAAAGTCAAGAAGATGATATCGGCCAAATGGGTGCCCATAATTGATTGATTGATTTATGGCATTTTCATCACTTCAGCGACAACTTCGGGCGACAGATTTTCGAATGTTGTCCTTGACGGCTTCCAGAGTCTCAGGCTTGTTCACGTAAACACGGGACTTCAACAAGCCCCACAAAAAAGTCTGAAACAGTTAAATCGGGCGATCTTGCGGGCCAGTGCAAATCGCCAAAACGAGAGATAAGGCGACCCGGGAACGCCGCCTTCAGATTATCGGTTCATGTCGGTTCATGTATCGCTCTATGGCTTGTTCACTTGTATTCCGGATCTTTCTAGTCCACAAATGTCAAAACAGATTTGACATTAGCGGCCATTTGCAAAAATGAGAGCATCTTCCAATAGCGTGATTTCTTTATGCCCACCCTGTACATAGTTAAAGACAGCGGTCATCAGACCGATACTTACTTCTCAATAATGGAGATAAGAACATTTGACATTGACGATTTCAGCGCCACTCATTGTGAACAACAAATATTAAAGAAAATTCAAAGTTCTTATTCGATTTTTCTAACTTTTGATTGCTTGAAAAAAGTACGTAAAATAGTTTTCAGCGGAAAAAATTAAACGCCATTTTAATTATTTTATAAAATGTGAAAAAAGTGTAATTCTTTTTATCGTAGGAACGGTTTTTATTTAACAACTTATTTTAAAAATTAAAAACAAAATAATTCAAGAATGCAAACTTACATTTACAACTTGCCTTATAATTGCAAGAAAAAATGCTGCTTCTTGATATTATACTATAGATATACATATAAACAATGGTATGGGGTATGGCCCATAACGTATAGACATGGTGGACTGCTTTGCGCAAAATGGTTTAGGTTAATGTGTTTTAGCTTCTGTTCTAACATTCTACAATTTAGACAAATTCCTTAACCTAACAGCCCTCGATATTTGTTACAAACAAATGGCTTCTTGTTTTTATTTCTCAAATATTTTATTATTGAAAAAACCTAGGTTGCCAAACATATTCTGTACACCAACATCTTGGATTTCTTTTCCATTTATATGAAAATTTGTAAAACATTTGTCAACATTTTCTTTTAGTATCAACTAACCTAAGAATCTGTTTACTAAAATCTTAAAAAAATATGTTTTTTGTTTTGCAAATCAAATTTGGTTCTAGAATTTTTGAAATACTTTTTTCATAAAATTTAGGCTTGTGACGGCATATTTTTTGTATAATTTTTTGTTATAAAAATATTGAAAACTAAAAATAAGAGGAAGTTAATCATAAATAAAATAAAAACTTTATTTTTTTGCCACTATTATATTATTCTCTGTTATTGTAGATAATGTTATATTTGATTATCATATTAATTTTTGTAATCTGCACGAATGCAAGTCAAAATATATTCTAGGGAACCTCTTTTCAAATAGTCTATTATATACCTCAAAAAGATATGTACCTATGTGCCACTTAGCCACAGTTCACATCTCCATATGTAACTAAAAATATTTTCCATAAATTCTTGTCAAGTGCTAATTCTAATTAATTTCAGAGCAAACGGCTGTTTCTTCTTTCTGGGATCTAGGCTAGGGTATCATTTTGTGCAAATGTAATTTAAAAAAAACTGTCCAGTAATTGGCTTCCATATGGAACATAGGTAGCTATACTTATAATAACAACTTACATGGTACATGCATAATATCTATTGCAAAACCTTGTTAGCCTTCGACATCTAATATCCAATTCATTAAACTCAATTAATCTAACCAACATAGGTATATTGTGTTATTGTGAACAAAAGCAAAAAAAAAAAAAACAATTTAATTTGTAACTACGTTATAAATTACAGATCTCGTCTACACGTCGGCGTCGTCGGTCGATCGCTTCGCCTCTACACTTCTCCGGGTCACGGCAAATCCGCAAGCAGAAAATAAAAACAACAATAACCAGTTAACCAATAAAATACCTAGTCTCCCCCTACTCCCCATAGCTTACGTACCAACATACATATATACGATATTCCCAAAGAAGACTGCAGCGCAAGAAGTGATGAGAGGCCTGATCAGCGCGATCGGTGATCAGCAGAAGCAACGCCAAACACAGTAGTCAATTTCGCACAATATCGCAGGCTCTGAGGCCGGAGCTTGGCTGCCAAAAAAGGGCAAAAGATTGAAGAATGTGTAACGGTGATTAGTGATAATTGCACGCAAATTGATTTTTTACGATCGATTGTTCGCCAGTGCCAGATCTGCAAAAACTGGAGGCAGGGGCTTCGCTTTTTGTTTGGGGAGCATTCACAATGGCACATTACATATAATGTGACAGTTATGGTCCTGCATAGTGGGATCAAGCTCCAAACTTGGACTGGGGGAGCTATAAATTTTCCCAAATCCGAAGCAAGTCCAAAAATAAAAAAAACATCAAAAGGGGGAAATACATACATGAAACATGATGTGTAATAAATCAAATTACAAACCTTCTAATACGAAATTTTCCACCGAACACCATTTTGAATCCGATTGATGGTGATTTATGGTGTGAAACGTCACTGTGACAGATCGATTCGATCTGAACTGAATACACTGGAACTTCTTGCAAAATGTGTGAATTTTAAATTATTTTTCACACTTTTTTTCCTTACAAATTTACACTTTTCATTTTTAATTTTTTTATTATTTTTCTTTGTTTCACAAATTCACTTTTATTTTCGCCCCGCAGGCGCAGGTACATAAACAGAATTTTATTTTTCTGGTTTGTTTCTTTTTTTCTTCTTCAAAAAACCATACGACACATTAACCTGTGCAAGACAAGGGAAAGTTTCTTCGAATCCAACGCTAAGCAGCAGCAAGGTGCATAATTTAAAATCACACAAAACAGGTAGGAAAACGAACGTTAAATTAACAACGAAAATGCGGCGAAAATATCTGAAGAGAAATTAACATTGTGACAACGATAAGCACTTTTTGCCAATTTGTTGTGATTGTTAATAATTGAAATTTATTCTCAATCAATGAGTGGGGAGTGCTGTTATTTATCTTTGCTAACAATTTAGATCATCATGACCAAAATAATTAAAACAAGATGCGTTTTTTTAAGGGGTGTACACACCTTCGCGATACATTCGCCGAAAGAACGAAAAAATACCACGAATTGCCGTATCTCGGTGCTGACACGCGAACAGTTGCCACTCGTTTGATGGCTTTAGTTGAATTTTGATTCATTCGTGTTGGACAAATGGAAGCGAAAGAAGATGTAATGAAAGAAAAGAGGAAAATTGCGGTTTTCTTTTTGGTTAGTTCATTCATTTTACGTTCACTGCGATTCATTTTGAATGAATTGGTTTATGGGATCAAAACAAAGGCGAAGTTAACACAAAAGAAATGGTTTTGCTTGAGTTATTTTTAGGGGAGCTGGACAACAAACAGATTAAGTCCTGAGGGTTCTCTTTGTAAAAAAACAAACGTTTTACCTGTACAATCTTCGTTCTTCGAAACGTTTTAAATATCTTAAAGCTGAGTTCATCTTGAATTGTTATTGAGTCTTAACTTAACACTTGAGTGACAGTCAGTTGTTTGCGGCGAATTCAGAGTTTTCCTCTGGCTGGAGCTGGTTGAAGAAAGTGGTGGCTTTAATTCCAATCCAACTCCAAGTGAACCATTGATTTAGTTCAAGTTTCAGTTAACAAACAGTCTATGAACTAAACGAGTACTAGACTAGCACTAGACAATAGAGAACGAAAGTGAGTGAAAGAATAATGGTTTGAGTAAGGTGAAATAGATAATTGAGTTTCTTTTGATAACTCTTCAAGTTTAAGTGTTGCCGGGTAGAAAGAAATAGGAATTTTGTACATGGGTTTAAAGTTTATCTTGCTAATATAACAAATGTGAATGTTTGTGTTTGGATGTTTTTTTACGGAACCACGCCTCAACGGCTAAACGCATTTGGTTGAAATTTGGCAGATGAGGCGCTGGATTAAATAAATAGGCAATTTATTATCCCGGAAAATGCACGGTTCATTTGGGAGAGACTTAATATGAAATAACTTAATGCATGGCTGGAGTGCTGCTTGTTATGCTAGTATGCATTAAGGAATGCACAAATTTTGGGGAGTTTGGTTAACCCGTACATTAACCAAACTTCCAAAAAGGATTCGCAATCCATTACTTTTATTCTGCAAAAATGCACGGCTCCTGTAGGAGAAATCTGAATAATTTTCTATTTAATATGAAATCCATGGATACGAATTCGCAGGTAGAAGTTACGTAAAAGTAAGTACATATTAAATAAATTAAGAAAGAAACAAACACTATTTAATGTGATACTAACTAACTAACAATAATATTTTAACTATGTGTCTATAAGGTACATTACCTTTTAAGAATACAAAATGACGTTGCATGACACTATTTAAGAGAATTAGAAAGATAGGAAAGAATTTTTTTTCGACGCAGTAGATCGAGAATTAGGTGACTATTTTCTCACTTAAAACTTACGGACAGCTCTAGCTTGCACTAGAAGTTAGACAAATTTCTTCTCACCCTGAGTATCGAACTAACGACCTCCGGGTCAGAAGCAAACATCAATTTTTTTTTAATGATTTTTTATTGCATTTTAACTTATATCTACTTAAATGCTAGACAAAAATCTTAAAACTAGCTAAAACTATTACTTTAATTAACTTACTGGCCCTATGCGGGCGCTCTAAATTAATCTCTAACTTAATTTTAATTGCCTTTCCGCCTAAAAATAACTTAAATTTATCTATCTATAGTGGGCTTTATTTTTTACCCAGAAAATTAAATTTAAAACTGGGTAAACTATATCGGTTTATCTTACGCTAATTAAAGCTTACTTAAAATAAACTAAAGATAAACTTAAAATAACTTACAATAAACTAAAATACTTAAAATAAGAACAACCACAGCAAGCTGTATTTTTTGTGGTGCCGCCGCAACTGTCCTACCTAACTTAAAGATACCCATGATATATGTAAATCAACCATAGGCGACTGGTCGTCTATCTCGACTTAAAATATTTGTTTTAACTAAGCCACCAGAATTGGTGGACCTGATCACGGACTTCCTTCCGATCCCGGTCGGACAAGGCCCTACTGAAACGGAGGCGCTTTGTTTCGCTCCAAGCGACTATGTCTCGGTCGTAGAGGAGCCGCCTATCGACTGTTCTGCGGCCGACGTGGTAGATCAATGGAATCGCTGATCTATCCTGAATCAGTATAGGTATAGGAAAGCCTCGGGCGGGATAAGACCACTCAAGCCCCGAAGATTTGTCCATTAGCTGAGGTCATCGCCCTTGCAATATGACCGCGAATAAGCTTAATTAAAAAGTTATCTATCCTGTTTGTATTGGCTCGTTGTATACAACCTCGTTGGAATAATAGTGTTTGTACTCCGACTCTGGTGTTCTATAAAGTCCAAGACAAGTGCGAAGACACTGTCTCTCGAACACCCGAATCTTTTCCATCAGAGATGGTGCAACGTTGAACCACACAGGGCATCCGTAGGCAATCATCGGCCTGATTAGGGCCATGTAGCAAACATCTAATCTACTGCACCGCCCGCAGTATAACAAAAATATTATTGTTACAAAAAAAAAAAAAAAATTATAGGAAAGCGCGAGTTCTATTTCTGTTTATTATGCCAACTTAAAATTGTCAGTACATTGCCAAGGTAGGACGTTCATCTCTCAGCCTCACTGCAGTGTAATCTCAATAATCTTTAAGAGGCGCAAATATTAAAGAGTTTCCGTAGTGCACATTATAGTTCGTTGGTCTAAAAAAGCACTAATAATTGTTAAAACTCTTTAACAAAATCTCAAGAAAAATCCACAATGATTTGCATCAACGTAGAAGTCGAAGTTTAATTATGATGTTCTTTGTTTTCAATTTACGCGAAGAGGGTTGTATGCAACAAACAATTCGTGTGTAAGTCGCGTGTGTTGGACTTTATAATTTGGTTGTAATTCAGGGATTAAAACCATGAATTGGCACCATTTGCAAAAATTAGCTTTCACATAAGGCATGTTCTGACTGGGACGCACGTACTTGCTATTATGTGCCTAATTTGACAAGTAACAAACGTTGAAATAAATACAGTTTGAACTTTTAATAAGTATCAAAACCAAACTACTTAACTTAATACTTTTTACGAAAAAAGTATTTCGAAAATTGTAGGACCGGTTTTGATAAGATCCTATTTTTTATTTTTAGTTTTTTGAAATTTTGTTATGCAGTTTATTAATCTAAGCCTGATTTTAAAATTTTAAATATGTTTTTTGTTAAGTTTTAAAAATATTGAATTTTCAAAATAAATATTTCAAAAATTAATTATATATTTTCAGTTTTTAGTCCATAACTCGAAAACGGCACGTATTTAAGAAAGTTATATTATGAGCTACAACATTTGTATGCACATATTTATTTCTATGTTGTATTGTCTCCGAAATATAAGTCGTTCTTATTTGTCAAACCCAAAAATATGTCTTATAAAAATTGACCAAAAAGTGCGCATACGCCATAGTGACTCACTAGTTGCTTGAGTATTTAATGGAAAATCAGCTTGAATCCAAACTGGTTTACAAAAAACGCAAATATGAGTTCGTTTATGTGCTTCGTTTTCACGTATAAACTACACAACGAATCACCATTAAATGCTGTATACACATTGTTACGTGGAAATCGTGTGTATCTTCTTTCCGATAGATAGAAAATTTAATTTAAACAACCAATCTCAAATCTAAATTTAAGGACATAAGAACGATGAAATATATCAAAAACAGTAAACATTTAATAGTTTCTGTTGTTATTTCCATATACTTATTCCGAATACAAGTCACAACTAAAAATGCTACCGAAAACTGAAACCGAAAGTGAAATGTTATATAATTTTGAATCAAAGCGATACGTTATATAAAAAGGTATTTTCCTTTGATTGCAATAAAGCAGTGTCTGAATGTATACATAGTCCGAATCAAAAACTAATTTGACAGTTTGCAGTTAAGACCCTCCAGATGGGTCAGAAGAAAAAGATGCTCGCAAGTCCATTTTCGAAATGAGTTTATACAATTTCTTTTGAATTTCAAGGGCGTTATTAAAGTAACGAATGGCGAAGAAGATACAACAAGTTGTACGTACTGTACACCTACATAAGTCAAGCAAATAAAAAATCGTCTCCAGCGGCTAAAATGGCTCCGCCATGTAGAGCGGATAAACACCGACCCTCCAGCGCTTAGTCTTTGAGGCCATCTCAGAAGTTAAGGAAGAACTCATCTTCGACGGAGTCAAAAGGTCGAGAAACACGTCCGACTGCTTTAATTGCGAAGTTGGAGACGACTGGCTAGAGATCGGGGCAGCTGTAGGGCAAATTAAGCTAGGCCCAGAAGCGCGCACAACGCACTGTAGCATCACAAACACAAACAAAGACCTTGCCTTCTTATTGTAGATTGTAGAAACCCTATTTGGACTAGCATTAACATTTAAAAGAGATATGGGCTAAAAACGGTCCAGTCGTTCTGATCTATTGACCTCAAATTTTGAATCATTTAATTTTTATTGAAATAGAAATAATTTACGTAGGAAAAGACGATTTTTACGTAAGTTGCTGTTGTTGCAATAAAAAATGTTCGCCGATTTTAATGTGTCTTAAAATATGTTTTTCTTGTTTCGTTATACAGGTCTTCAAAAAGAATAATTTTCTATTTTTGTATTTATTTTTCTCAATGCGACTTAAAATATTCTTATATAGTTATTAACTTTTGTGATTTTTTTTTCAATAAAACGTTAAAACGTGATTTCAATAAAATTTTTATATTAAACATCAGCGGAGAAAGTTTCTTCCCCAAAAAAAAAACTCCTAGGAAAAGGCACCGATTCCATAACCCTAAGGCGCTATACAACTTCCTGCACCGAAATATTCGTGTCCATTACCTATTATAGCCTTAAATCCTTAACGAACTCTCTGTCGGACTTAAACTAAATAACCTAAACAATATCATTGACAAGATCACATCCTGCTACAATAGTGTATTAAATCGGTGAAATGCCGCCACGCTGCCACTACACACCCATACTTTTTTATTGATTATTCCAAAACACGACAAGCCCATAAAAATCATAAAAAAAAACAATAATTTTATTATTATTTGCATAAAGCACGGAACAACAATTGATACCATTTTCAAATGTTGTTTGCATGATGCTGTTGCTACAAACAACAACAACACCATATTGATCGCAATGATTTTACGTGAATTATGGGCTCTTTTTTTCCCAGCATCAAAAATATGGATGGAGTATCCGGTGGCAATGATGTGGTTGAATCAATATCAAAATGGAAGTAGCATCCAACAACAAAAACTACGCAATATTAATCAAAATCATGTTTCTGTGGTAAGTGTAAGTGTAAGTTTATTGCAAACCAAAAGAAGAAAGAAATACCAAACACAAAATTTGCATCAGACAAGAAGACCTAGAGTCACGATCTTCTTTTCGATCGATTCCCAATGGAATTTTGCGGTCTCACTTTTTCAGCCACAACGACAAAGAAATGATGAAGCTTATGAGTGGCATTATTGCGCGTGTGAAATCCAACACTTACTCCTGTCGCGTCGGTCGCATCGTCGTCTCCGGCGGCGTGTTGGAGCGGGACACAATTGATGATTTAGAAAGTGCACAAGTAAGTATACATCTCTCAAGGATTTCCACTTTCCTAATCAGAAATCGTGGCAGATATAACAAATTCATTTGCGGAAGCAACGTATATAGATTTGGTTTGGTGAGGATTGTTTGCGAGGTATACTAACACCTCGTCGTGCGCTACTGTCTCTGGACTTTTTGGTGGTGGAGATATTTACCATGAAAGATGGATTTTTTTTAGAGAATTCGATTGATTATAACAATGGAAATCGGGAAAGTTTATTGTTCCGAAGAATAATAATTGATTGAATGATGGAAACGAATTGATCATTTCTATCATGGAATTCATCTTAATAGTTATTTTTCAAAGTATTAAGTTTGACTCTAATCTTAGAATAATATCCCTGAAGTCATAACTAACTGATTTGAAATTATGTAACCACTGAACCCTAGAAATATCTGCGGTAGAACTAAAACCAAAATGTGTTATGAAGGAGAAGCAGATTTACTTTGTATTGCACAAGGTTGGCTATATTTTAATGTTTCCCGCATAGCAAAATCGTGATTAACATGAATCCCGTTTCACAAAATCTCGCAACGATTTCCTATATTTTTATAAAGATGCCACACATCTGCAGTTTCCTATTCATATGAATTTAGTTACACTAATTGATGAGAATCACCAAGAACAAACATTCATACAATAATTTTGCCTAAGTATATAGGTGTTTGTTCTAGTTTTCTCGTATAAAAACCTCCACCTATCAATATTGATGGATTTGTTGTAGGAATAAACGTCGAACTAACTTACCATGCATGTTTGAATTTTCATATTCGAATGTATGTTTTTTAAATGATGCCTTTGCTGGCGTCTTGCTTTGAACAACCATCTCTAGAAGTTAACCTCTTTAAAATAATAAAATACACCCAAAACCACACAACCAAAGCCGCCATTACGCAATTCCATAAAATGTATGTGAATTAACTATTTTTGGACTTTTCAGCCAATTGTCCAAGCCAAAAAAAAAAAAAAAAAATTGCCAATTCATTCGGTGTTCGGGCATGAATAAATCTAAGAAATGTGTCCCTGAGGTATATAATAATGTAACAAAAGCTTGGCCGGCGCGGCTTGATTGATTGCAGAGTATTGTTGCAATTGGCAGTTTTATTACATCGCAGCGGCATCAATGGATGTTCCGACTGTAAAAACAATTATGAGCTGACCAGCGTTTGTGGTCCTTTTCGTAGTCGTTGTGTCATTGGTGATTCCCTTTTCAAATTATGATGACAGCTTGGAAAACTTTTTTTTTTCATTTTGTTCTTCATATTCCTTTCAAAGTTGATGTTTGAAAAAAAAAAATATCTAGTGACGGGCAATTATTCCGGATTTAATATGAGCACCATGTGGTGAGTTGGTATGGTGACATTTTGACAGATGAATGGCTGAGCATGAGCCTGAGCTGCAGCAACAACAAAGTAAAGTGCTCTGTGAAGATCTCAATCGGAGAGAGACTTATGGTGTACCGGTTTTTCTTTATGTGCTGTCGAATCTAAATAGAAGTTATGTGTGCATGGCCCAAGAGTATGTTAGGAAAAGAAATTTATGATTGTCGTTTTCATTTTGACGATGATGGGATTTTATTTATTGCATACTTTTTGGTGGTGAGAAAATTCATGAAGTTTGAATTAAATAGAAAATGTAGCGAGACAGTTGGGGGTGAGTAATAAAATATCTAATTGAGTTGAATGATTTATTTATGAGGGCAATTGGAGTAGAATAACTGAATGTAAGATAATATAATAGTGTTTTCATTGCAACTTTAAAATTGATGAACTTAATCAGGGCCACCAAGAGAATATTCGGACCCGGTGGTAACCTTGTACGTCCGCCCCTTTTTTAAGCAATTCCAATACTCGTAAATTAGACTCGATCTTATAATTAATAAAACATTAGTTTAAAATCAAATCAAAACATCAATACACATAAATACAAATGAAGAGTCTGTTTTTAAAATCCAAATAACAGCTTTTTACTTGATGTATACGAAAGGATATACAGTACTTAAAACAAAAACACGAAGTCGCGGGTAACAGCTAGTCAGTAAATACAAATCTCGCCGTGTTTTCTGTGCTTGTCCAATACAAGCTTTTCTCGCTTTGGTCGAGGCAAAAACGTAGATCAAGGCATTTAAATCTAATTTCCTAGCCAATTCCGATTCCAGGCATTGTTCCTAATCCTGATACACTTGTTTGGGCCGAACAGGGACGCTGATATATTTTGATCCTTGAGAGTACGCTAAAAGGTCGCTCAGCACTACTGATCTACAGAGATTGTTAATGTATAGAATATTCGCAAGGCTATACAAACATTTGGAAAAAGTGTGTCCAATTTCTCCGAAGTGATGTCATTCAACTTCACTCGTTAATTCTTGAGTCCCGTCAACAGAATAGTTCTACACAAAACTGGCTGTGAAAATATACAACAATTTAAAAAATCTACATTTTTTAACCGCGGAAAATCAATGATTTATTCCTGATATGACTGAATCGATTATAACGTAAAAAGTATGTTTTTTTGAGTTCGACTTCTTCTCCAGAATTGTCATTTTCATTGATTTCGTGTACAGCAAACAGCACCGAAGTGTTTTTGATGTGATAACGTCTTATAAATCGATGACAGGCTACATGTACGAAATAACATGACTCATGCTGATAAGACTCATCACTCATGCTAACCGCGACACTGTGGTTCTTTAAACCAAAACCGATCACAAACGTATTCTGAGCACCAGGCGAACATGAGATGTATGTATGTGGGTATGTATGTCGAGTATGTACTTCTAAACCGCCCAACGGATTTTAATTAAATGTGCATGGTAAATATAGTAATATATAGGAAAAAGGGAATCGGAATGGTGAAGACATAACAAAGCTCAAAACGGTCATTGATTATAACCATACTAAGCAAGGAACTGACATTTCCGATTAATTGGAATGTTATTTCACACCACAGCGAAAGACAATTAGATGGTACCCCAAAACTGCTTTCGAGTATCTGCTCTCAATATCTGTACAATGCTTTGGTGATTTATAAGAACAAAGTTCCAAAAATTATGAGACGGAATGAGGCACCAAAAAAAGTTACAACTTGTTGGAACAAATGCAATGGAAAACCAGCCTTTTGCTTGGAATGTTTCAAAAAAAAAAAAAATTAATTAATGTTTTTTTCTTCTAATATTTGTAAGAATATAAAGTGCATACTTATTAACACAATTTTTACTTGCGGTTATAGGTACTATAATGCAAGTTATGCATTCGTGCAGATTACAAATTTTGAGATAACAATCAGACATGTCATTACGATGATAGAGAAACATATTTGAGTTACTGGCAAAATTCTGTCCGTCTGTCTGTCTGTCTGTACGGATATATTTTGGACTGCAGCCTAAACGGTTGGGCCAATCGTCTTCAAATTTTGAACTTCTACAGAGGAGTTTTTTCAATTTTTTTTTAGCTAAAAAATTAACGGTACCCGTCATATAACGGTTATGTAAAAGCTTATTTTTTATCGAAAACGGCAGGTATGCATTATATTTTGGTACAAAAAAAATTAATATGGTGGGCTAAAAACGGTACTTCCCATAGGACCGGTTTTTTTTCTTCGACTTTTTCGAAAGCTGGTGATCCGATTACAATCAAAATTGATATTCAAGATGTAGGTACCTTGAGTAATCTTGCATTATTTTTTTCGAAAACTTTTTTTTTGTATTTTAATATTTTTTTTTAATTTTTTCTTTTTTTGAAAAATCAATATTTTGAAAACGGGTAAGTGATTTTTTTTTTAAATTTTGTTTTTAAATTCAGGTTATTTTTGTGTTTAAGTTTGTATTCTTGAATTATTGTTTTTAATTTTTTTAAAAAAAGTTGTTAAATAAAAACCGTTTTATTTTAAAACGGCTTTAACAATTTGAAAAAAAATATTCACACTTTTTCACATTTTTTAAAGAAATAAAATGGCGTTTAAATTTTTCCGCTGAAAACTATTTTACGTACTTTTTTCAAACAATCAAAAGTCAGAAAAATCGAATATAATCTTTGAAGTTCCCTTAATATTTTTCAAATTTTATTTCCAGTCGTGCAATTTATTTTCAAATAAAATTGTTTTCATTCCTTTCATTTATGAAAATGTTTTTTTATTCCCCCGGATAAGAAATTCCTTGACCCACCGGTGGGTTCTATGCCAACCAAAGTAAACTTTAAAGTTTTTATTCGATTTTTCTGATTTTTGACAGTTAGAAAATGTACGTAAATTAGTTACAAGTGTAATTTTTTTTAAATCGTAGGAACGGTTTTTATTAAACCATTAAAAAAAAGAATGCAAACTTAAACACAAACATATCCTACATTTAAAATCAAAATTTGAAAAAATCTATTTACCCGTCTTTAAAATATTTTTTTTATAATTAACGCGCGCATAAGGGACTATTAGTTTTCCTTTTAATGTAGATATGAGGTGTCGATTAACATTGGTTTTAAATGCTTGCAGATCAAAATGGCAAAGAAAAATCTCTCCGGGTAAACTATTCCAAATTCGTGTTGTTCGGCTAAAAAAAGAATATCTATATTTCACGGTACGCCCGAAATTGGGAATTGGGCTCAAGGGTGAACTGATGAGCATTCCTTGCGAAACGAGTATTACGGGAGAACTTTTAAGGGGAGGAATGCAACTGGCTACTTCGAGTGATCATTTTTTATAAAAGAAACGATAAAATAAGGAAAGACATGAAACATTGCGTCGGTGTTTGAGAGGGGTAGTTGTTTCAACGGCAGTTCTATTTCCTATCAATCTTAATGCTCGATTTTGTATTCTATCAAGCAGGTGAAGCGATGTTTGCGAAGCACCTGCCTAGAGGTGGGAGTTATACTCGAGTTTAGGGCGTATAGACGCTTTTTAAATTGTAGCCAGATCAGAAGGAGAAAAAAACTTGTTAGACCGATACAGAAACCCTTAGCAACATTTTTAGCGATCTCAAATATATGGTCGTTCCAACGGAGGTCGTCGTTGACACACACACCGAGTACTAAAGTCTTTTCGGTTTTTCGATGTAAGTGCTATTCATGGACAATGGCATGAATAATGTTTAGCTTTAAGGACAGAAGACAGGATTGCGTTTTCGAAGCATTAAACTCCACACGATTCCTATTACCCCATTTGATAATGCTGTATAAATCGGAGTTTAATGAGTTTGACATATGGTACCGCAATTGTACGTCCGAAGGCGAAGGACGTGAATTATCGAACGAATATGAAAAGCTGAGGGTAGAGTCGTCAGCAAAACAGTTAATTGGATTAGAAGTAACAGACAGAAGATCGTTTATAAAAATCAAGAAAAGAGTCGGAGACAGAACAGAGCCCTGGGGCACACCAGCATTTATTTTGTGCGAATCAGACTTGAATCCGTCCAATACAACTTGTATTGAACGGTCCAGAAGATAGCTTCTAATCCAACGAACAAGTGTATCATCGATCCCAAAAGCACGAATTTTCGATAAAAGAGCTTCATGCCAAACTCTGTCGAATGCCTTGGAGATATCAAGAGCAATAATCTTACTTTCACCAAAGCGATGTAAAGATTTGTTCCACTGTTCGGTGAGATATGCCATCAGATCACCAGTGGAACGGTTGCTGCGGAAACCGTACTGACGGTCATGGAAAAGCTTTCGATCTTCGAGATATTCCTTAAGCTGACGGTTAATCAGTGTTTCCATGATCTTAGAAAGAAGGGATGTCATTGCTATGGGTCGGTAGGAGGAGGGGGAGGATGGGTCACCTTTCTTAGGGACAGGCTGGACAAATGCTGTTTTCCATCTTCTAGGAAAGATTCCAGAAGAGTAGGAGCGATGGAAAAGCTTACGCAATGGCTTTGCCAGTGTGGAAGAACACCTCTTCAGAAGAATCGGGGGTATACCATCCGGGCCAACGGATTTGTGTATATCGAGATCTTTGAGAACTTTTGCTACTGTACGAGTGCGGAAAAAAATCTGTCCCATGGAAAAATTTACATTCTCAAGTACAGGAGGGGCAACGTTGCTGTGAGGAAGCGTGGAGTTGGCAGCGAAATGGGCGGCGTGCACGTTTGCCTTCTCTGAAGAGTAAACAATTGATTTGATTGTCGATGAGCGTTGGAACCGAAGATGTTGAGGAGTTTTTAATATTTTTTACAAATGGCCAAAAATTCTGCCTAAACAAAAGGACCATTTTATTATGTTAAGACAATGAAGATCGCAACATTTATTTTTATGTTATTTCTTTGGTCAATTAGTCAACAAGATGATTCCACGAGTTAGACAGTGGTTGTAACAATCAGCTCTTTGAAAGTCAATGCGATAAGCATGTTGAATGTCAATTTGCCGTGTAATTTGCTAATGAACCGTCATATTAAGAAAAGCTCAGATTGAATAAGAAATAACGGCCTTTTCGTCAACATATGTGCCTAACGAATCGATAGTGTCCGTGACCGTACAATGGTAGACAATATAAAGTGCCGAATTCCAAACATAAATGTTTTATTTCCTCATTGATCTTGATCTTAGGCAACGAACTTCTTGTCTGTTGAAAGCTTTATTATTTTCAAGGAAATGTCTGAAATAAACCTATGTAAATGGGAAAACGGCCTAGATTTGTTCTAGTCTTTTTCTTGGCTTTGAAAAGAAGCTAATGACTTTAAGAATTTGTGATAAATATTTTAAAAATCAGAGCTAAATATCTAACATCAATTCATTTGTTTCTTTTCGCAATTTATTCATCTCATTGCGTCCTTCACAAAAATGCCACACGCTGCTTCCCCGTACAATGTGGGAGAACTATGAGAATTGAGAAAAAAAACAACTCTCAAGATCCATTTAATTAAGATAACACAACTCTTGACTTTCGCTCTCTCCCGCCATAGATAGAATCACATAAAATATGTATTCCTCCAATTGAAGCGACACGACCAACGTTAACAACAATTTCATCTACCCTGTATAGCTGATGCCACTTCAGGTCTAACAGCAATAACAATAACTAATCAACCTCTCCCCCAAGGCGGCATAAATCCATTCGCTCCCAATGATTATTGACCAAGTATCATGGCCAAACAAAGTTGGCCACTGTATTTGCCATTCCAACTCCAGCTCCCTCGCCAAATTAAATTGTTGCCTCTTGCTAGCAATCTGCATCTCTGATGAATTTACGATTTCTGATTGCCGAGCACTGATACCAATTAATTGACAATAAATTCCATTGAACTGTAGCATACTTTTGGGCTTTATGATGATGTTTCCCGGTTAGGAGATTGCGCACACCACAAGAAGCTGTGCGCTCTGTGCACTTGACGCTTTAATTATCATGTAAAATGAAACGAAGCCAATCGAAACCAATTGACCGACAATAGGCCAAATGAGACTTATAAAACAGGGGAAAGTTACTGTGGCTGCAGCAATATTTTACACTCTCAAGCCTAATAAACGTTAAAGGCGTCCTTAAAAGGCGTTCGCGCCACCGCGTATTGCGGATCCCACGAAAAGGATAACTTTTACGGCGGCATTGTTTTCAAGCCCAAAATAGTAGCGCATAGGTACTTAGTTATTGCCCGAGTCTGCAACACAGGGAATTAGCGCCATTTAAGCCACACACACACAATGGATCTGTGGCGAATCAATAAATTCGTTCGAGCCATCATACCGCGTCGTTTCGTGTGATTGCAATTATTTTTTGGCTTAAACGACTGTGCTCGCGCGCGGTGCGGCCAGATGGTGAAGCTCTTAATTTGTGATTAGGCATTCAAGAGGTTGTTTTTTTTGAGCCAAATAGCGATTAACCGCAGTGAACAGTGTGTTTGACCTTAGAGGTTCTTTGATTTGTGCAGCGGGCATGAAATTGGATTTAGATTTTGGATTTCTCGGATTTGGGTTGGAGATTGCGCGCAGTTTTTTGTGGAAAAGGTGCAGTGCAGTAAGCAACAATTTTTAAGTGTACTGGCAGGCGGCAGTTTGCCAAAATGAGTCTGAGATTTAAAATTGCCCTGCCAGAATGACGCTGACGCCAGAGAGTGGGTTTAATTTGGTAATTTGTTAGACAGCGGGTGTCAATCTTAAGTCAAGGCGGCCGTGGCCAGTGAATTGGGGTTTTAGGTGGCATTGAGTAATTTGTTTAGACGTAAATGACACGGGATTGCAACGGTGTTGTTGAAAGTGAAACTGACACTTAATTTCTGCCATTAACTTGACTTTATATTCGAATTACCTAAATAACTTACCATTAAAGTTTTCCATAGAAGTTTGGATACATACCTGGAAGAAAAAAATAAGAACCGATTAGAACAAAATTGTTTGTAAAATTGTTGCTGAAATTTATGGATATTATTGAGTAAACAGATGAAACATTTGAAAGGAGATTTTTAAGGTTTTTCTTATCCTGGGTTGTTTTGGGTTTGGTTTTGTTAATCTTAGTCACAAGAAGATTTAAGAACTTTTCGGTGAGTTCCTCGAAGAATAAAATGGCTCAGAAAAAGTGGATAACAATGGTTTTCGGGTGCAACAAAGTAACTGCATTGCGTCAAAATTGACAACCGATTCCGTGCGCTGTCATGCTACTTTTTCAACATCATAATTGAAAGAATTGTGCAAGACTCACATGCCAACACCAGAGACACAACTTTTCAAAAGTCTGTCCAATTGGAACTTTGTCCTTCCTGGTTAGAACTCAGAAAACTATACTACCGATTTGACAAAGTCAAGAACAATTCTTGTTAACCGATGCTTTTTCGCGCAAAGAAGGCAATTGAGTAGCAAAGTCCTCTTTCGGGCAATTAAAGTATCTCTTGATGACCCTCATCACAGTCTTACCACATGGTGCAGAGGCGTGGACAAATGGACATTTTCAAAGTAGACCGAAGACGCCTGTTTGAAGAGAAAAATTCCTAATTTTCCTGGTATGCAAGAACAGCGAGTGAACAAGAAGATACAACGAGAAACTGTACAGAGGTATAGACTTGACCAAAACCCAATGCTCTGGGCCAGAAAATCTTCAATACACACGCACGCATTTGGAAGAGGAGATTAATTTACTTAACATGCAAAACTGGATGCAGCAGCTAGGGAGGGAGGTAGCTGAAGAAGCTCTTTTTGGCTAATCAACACACACTAAAGGTTTTTTTTATCACTAGCTAACGAATGGCATTATAAACAAGCATTGGATAGGATGCGAGGAAGAATGCCTTATGTTTTTAAAAATAACGAAAAATTCTTACTACATTTGCCCCAGCTTCAAAGCACTCCAGGAGACGCAATGGGATAGATTGGGCCTGAGAAGAACTGGAAATTGCGATTTTTACTATGGAAAATTCTACCTTGATTTGAATTCGCGCTTGTTTGGATGCAGTTTTACTGTCTGCCGGAAAAAATTCGACAGATGGTCTTAAGCTTTCGCGAAATCAGCTAGAGAATAATGAATATCTGTATCTGTATCAAGACCAGATTCCATCATATAAGCCTATACCCCTACAGAAAACGACGTTACCAAAGAAATTTTCTACGAGCTCCTTGCCAAAACGTATGAGAAGTGCCCCAAACTTGACATTAAAATCCTATTGGGGGATTTTAACTAAAAAATCGAGAGGATCTTTGGTAATACAATCGGAAAGCACAGCCTTCACGAAAACAACATCCGGAAAAGGTCTCAGGATTATCGATTTTGCAGCAGGAAAAATTATGGTGTAAAGCAGCATGCGATTCCCTCGTCTTGACGTTTAAAAGGGCACATGCCGGTCACAGGATGATTGAATCATGTCACCATTGACGGAAGAGATTTATTTAGAATTCTGAACTGCACCATGTGACTGACGCTCTCAACATCAGCTTTCAGTAGACGTCCTAAGCTCTATAAAGATGGGGATGGAAACACCGTAGAAGAAGACTTACATACGCCAAAATGAAATAAAGGAAGCCATTGCGAGACTAAAAACGGATAAAACACGATCCGGTAACAAACGTGATTCTTCTAGGGATGCGTGCTTTTATTCCTAACAGAGTAAAAAGCATCAAACCTAAAGAAAAGTCTTGGTTTAATTCTGAGTGTAAAGAAGCTATCAGGCTCAAAGAAGTAAGTTTCCGTTCTTACAAAGCCAACCCTACAGAGGAAAATCGGAAAAAGCACAAACAAGCAAGAAACTCATGCAACTCCGTTATTGAAAGAACCAAATTTTTGCAGGACCAAAAATTACGGCAAAAAATTCTGCAGTGTCCCAAAGGCAGCAAAAATTTTTGGTCATTTGTAAAAAATATTAAAAACTCCTCAACATCTTCGGTTCCAACGCTCATCGACAATAACAAACCAATTGTTTACTCTTCAGAGAAGGCAAACTTGCTCGCCGCCCATTTCGCTGCCAGCTCCACGCTGCCGCATAGCAACGTTGCCCCTCCTGTACTTGAGAATGTAAATTTTTTCATGGGACAGATTTTTTTCCGCACTCGTACAGTAGCAAGAGTTCTCAAAGATCTCGATATACACAAATCCGCTGGCCCGGATGGTATACCCCCGATTCTTCTGAAGAGGTGTTCTTCCACACTGGCAAAGCCACTGCGTAAGCTTTTCCATCGCTCCTACTCTTCTGGAATCTTTCCTAGAAGATGGAAAACAGCATTTGTCCAGCCTTTCCCTAAGAAAGGTGACCCATCCTCCCCCTCCTCCTACCGACCCATAGCACTGACATCCCTTCTTTCTAAGGCCATGGAAACACTGATTAACCGTCAGCTTAAGGAATATCTTGAAGATCGTAAGCTTCTCCATGACCGTCAGTATGGCTTCCGCAGCAACCGTTCCACTGGTGATCTGATGGCATATCTCACCGAACAGTGGAACAAATCTTTACATCGCTTTGGTGAAAGTAAGATTATTGCTCTTGATATCTCCAAGGCATTCGACAGAGTTTGGCATGAAGCTCTTTTATCGAAAATTCGTGCTTTTGGGATCGATGATACACTTGTTCGTTGGATTAGAAGCTATCTTCTGGACCGTTCAATACAAGTTGTATTGGACGGATTCAAGTCTGATTCCCATAAAATAAATGCTGGTGTGCCCCAGGGCTCTGTTCTATCTCCGACTCTTCCTCATTTTTATAAATGATCTTCTGTCTGTTACTTCTAATCCTCTTAACTGTTTTGCTGACGACTCTACCCTCAGCTTTTCATATTCGTTCGATAATTCACGTCCTTCGCCTTCGGACGTACAATTGCAACGGTGCCGTATGTCAAGCTCATTAAACTCCGATTTATAGAGCATTGTCAAATGGGGTAATAGAAATCGTGTGGAGTTTAATGCTTCGAAAACTCAATGCTGTCTTCTGTCGTTAAAGCTTAACATTCCCCCAATGCCATTGTCCATGAATGGCACTTACATCGAAGAAACCGAAAAGCTCTCAGTACTCGGTATGTGTGTCAACGACGACCTCCGTTGGAACGACCATATATTTGAAATCGCTAAGAATGCTGCTAAGTGCTTAGGTTTTCTGTATCGGTGTAAGAAGTATTTTTCCCCATCTGATCTGGCTACAATTTATAAAGCGTTTATACGCCCTAAACTCGAGTATAACTCCCACCTGTGGGCAGGTGCTTCACAAACATCGCTTCACCTGCTTGATAGAATACAAAATCGAGCGTTAAGATTGATAGGAAATAGAACTGCCGCTGAAACAATTGCCCCTCTCGAACACCGACGCAATGTTTCATGTCTTTCCTTATTTTATCGTTTCTTTTATAAAAAATGTTCACTCGAGGTAGCCAGCTGCATTCCTCCCCTTAAAAGTTTCGCCCGTAATACTCGTCTCGCAAGGAATGCTCATCAGTTCACTCTTGAGCCCAATTTCGGACGTACCGTGAAATATAGGGATTCTTCTTTTAGCCGTACAACACGACTTTGGAATGGTTTACCCGGCGAGATTTTCCCTTGCCATTTCAATTTGCAAACATTCAAAACCAATGTTAATCGACACCTCCTATCTCTCCCCTCCATATCTTCCTAATGCCCGCGCAGTGTGTTTTTAAAGGGAAACAAATAGTCCCTTGTGCGCGCGTTAATTATATAAAAAAAAAAAAAAAAAAAAAACCAGTGGCGAAGAAGATAGAACAACGAGTTATACATGGTCTACAGCGACATAATCCTAGCCAACAAAAAACGCATCCAGCGGCTAAGAAGTCTCGGCCATGTAGAGCGGATGAACATCGACGCTTCAGCGTGTAAGTTCTTCCACGCTGCCGCACCTCCTACTGCTTAGAGTGCGAAACTAGAGACGGCAAGCTAGAGATAGAGCCAACTGGAGGGGCATATTAAACCAGGCACAAGAGCACAACGCTATGTAGCGCCAGGGCAGGTAAGGTAAAAGAAAATGCCTTTGACAATTGGTTTTAAACTTCTAAACATCATAATCGGATGTAAAAATAGAGTTGGGCCAAACATCTACATTCGAAATGTACGGCAGAATAATGAAATCCTGTACTAAAATTACAACCGAAATTGGACTTGAGGGTAAATAGGTACGGGCATTTCTGGATGTGCGAGTTTTACGGTTGAATTTTTTAAGGGGAGGAATGCAACTGGCTTTTTCTTTAGGCTAGTGGTACACCAGCATTTGATTTGAGGATATCAGGCTTGAACCCATTCAATAATTTTTTTTTGTTTTTTACTACAAATTAATATTTTTTAATTATCATTTAAATAAAAAGAGTGCCCTGAGGATGTCCCAAAGACGATACGCGTCGGCCACCTTTTATTTAAATGATACTTACAAAATATTAATTTGTGGAAAAAACAAGTGTTTTTACTTTATATTTAAAATTTTATTTAATAAAAAAAAATGTCGAATAAAATAAATAAATTTCCACCAAGTGGCTTCAACTTAATTTATCGAACTAAAACTTGTATTGAACGATCCAAAAGGTAATTTTTAATTCAGCCTAGAAGGGAAGCATCACTTTGAAAAGAAAAAAAATTCTGGCCAATGTACGAGGACGAAAGAAGATTTTTCCCTAAGGCTCATTATATTATACTCTCACACACGGGCAGATTATGGCGTTTTTGCGCCCTAGTCAGATCTGTAAATTGCCCCTAACCCACCTTTTTTACTCATCGCCACTTAAAATAAATTGCACGACTGGGTCGCACGAACTTGTTCTTATGTTAGATAATTACTTAGTGGCTGCATATGTATGTATATAAAGGGTGTTTTTTTTAGAAGTGTGGTTTTCAAGAAGAAATACAACACATATAGTTTAATGTTATGGTCAAGAATTTAGCTTGATTATAAAGATAAGGGTTTGCATTATCTTTTAAAAATGATTTCGGGGAAGTGGCCGCTGCGGCTGGCTCAAATAAATTCCACCCGAGGCCCAATTTTGTGAAAATCGGGATCGGTGGCCATCTCGTTCTGGTCCCATTCACCGAACGTGTGTCGCGCTTGATGGTCGTTCGACTTCAATTCTTGCACAAGTTGGATTTTGTAAACCTGCAAACCAAGATCCTTCCGCAAAATCTTCCATAAAGTGGATGGGCACATCTCCAATTGTTGCGCGCGATGGCGGATGGACTCATTCGGGTCTTCTTCGATGCTCTGCTCCACCGAAACGAACCATTATTTTGGTAATAAATTTGCACAATTTGCAAACTTGTTCGGGAGTAAGTCTATGCATTATAAAATGGCAAACCAAACTGAGCATAAATCAAGTGACAGCTGTCAAAAAGACCAACTCCGAAAGAAGTATTGCCAGATTGAAAACCACACGTCTATTAAAATAAAAAATTGTTTTTTTTTTAGAAAAATCTTTAAATTTTTTAATCAGTTTAAAGTTTTCTCGGTACAACTAAGTATGCAATAAAATTTGAAAACTAAATGTCTATCGAGGAAAAAACATTGTAAATCGTTCGACCAGTCGTTTTTTTTTTGAAAAACTTTTCGAAAAAATATTTTAAATTTTTTTCTAATTAAAAATTTTATGTATCGATTTTTTTTGCACGAATAACTTGCATTTTAGTACCTAAATCGCAAGTAAAAATGGATTGGCTTTAAAAACAAGCATTTGAATTTAGGGCGAGTAGTAATATTCCTTATATTTTTTACAAATCACGAAAAATTCTCACTACGTTTTGGGCATTGTAGTATTTTTGTCTTAATTTTTGCTTATGTAAAAGTTTGAACCGTCGAATATGTGCTTAGAGAGATCCACCTCGAACTTTAGCTCCACTTAAGGTTAGTAAATAAAATATCTTCAGTCAGGGGTCTATCCAACTTTTTTGTTCTTCATATTATTTTAATGAAGGGACTGCAGCCACCTAGAGGAATCCAAAACAAACAAAAACTTCAACTTATAAGTAAACTTAAAATCAAAGTCGCCTGAAGCCTCCGATTTTCTTGAGCAAGAATCTTGGCTCTTAGGAGATAAAGACTAGATTTTCGAGCAATTAAACAATTTCTTCAGAAGGCTCTAGATATAAAGCATTTCGCCTAAAAAGTTCATATGCTTCTTAAAGGTTCCACCCAAACCGCAACATCACGATTGGAAAAAAAACACACCTTAAGAAATATAAATCACCCTCAAATCTCCTTTAATCAAAAACACACTCTCTGGAATAATCCCGTCGACAAGTTTCAAGCTTAATTAGGGGTTCAAAGGCGGCCTAAGCTATCCATAAGTTCACAACTCTTACGAGTCCCTGCCCCGATCTGGGAATGCACTTTATCGAGTATTTTTTTTTTGAATTTCGTGTGACAATTAGATGGGGGCACACAGAATGGTGTGCCATGGCCGGTTTCACTTTGACCTGGCACGAGTACACGCCTTTTTTCCATGCTTTACCAACCCAAGCAAAGCTTCAGAGGCGACAAATCCAAATCCGCCGCTCTCCAAACTTATGTAACAATTTTTGTCGGTCCTCAATGACAACTAAAGCTAAGAGTTTAGTGCAGCATCCACTACATGAGTCCACGATATTGGAAGTTATCGCTGGCCTCAGATCAATTGAACTATGATTTCTCTCTGCCACACGTCTGGCATGCTGCTATTTAAATAGCTGGGGTGTGCGCGCGACACTTTTTTTGTAGAAGCTTGTTGGTGGATGTTTTTTTTTTTGTTGGTATACCTGCCAGGTTGAATTGTTTAAGAATCAAAGCGTTACAGGCTTACCAGTGACAGTAACAACACACAACAAAAAATATTAAAAAAAAACTAAAAAGACAGTCGCTGTTGAACGCGAGTTTTAAATGAAATTTGGACCGTAAAAAATGGCAAAAAGCTGCATTTAGTTGGAAGGAAAAGGCCCCTAACTTAGCGCACACGCGGATAAAAATACTTCGATGAAGCAAAGTTGTGCAATAAATCGTGCCACCAGAGGTCTCACAACAGTGTTGCATTATTTTGTATATTTTTATTTGAGGTTGGTTTTTCTCTTCTCGCACTCAACGGATGTGGATGTGGATGCAAAATTTTGCATTTATATTGGAAGTAGGTTGCAAACTTTGTGACATATGGGAAGAGATACTCGTACTGGGGGTGAAATGAGTGGAAACGATGGATGACTGACATTCGTTTTGATTGCAAAGTCCTTCTTATCATGCAAGCATAAATGTGGCCTAGAAGCGGATATCCATAAAGTGGACTAATGTAACTATGTTAAGACTGTAAGTACTGGAACGCTAATCAATCAACAAAATATATTTTTTTTTTTTTTTTAGAAAAAAATTGTTTTTATAAAAAAGACACTCAAGTTAATTTATTCACTTCGCTTCTCCCAATTCCCACTGTCACTCATCATAAGGTATATGAAGAAAATTAAATTATAAATAAGTAATTATAAATAATTCCATGTAAGAGATTATGCAAATAAAAATATGATAGAAGAAATATAGCATTTTATAGAGTCATGTTAGGCCCCTGTTTTTGAGCCGACATGATTTATTTTAGTTAAGTTACAAGTTAGTTTTGCGCAATTGTACTTAAAACTTAACAAATAAAATAAAAGAATAATCACATCTGCCACGGAAACCTTACAAAGAACACAGCAGGAATGTCACCAATTATGTTTTTTCTGGAAATATTTTCGAAATTAGCAGGTACAGGTAGGCTTAGATAAAAAGCATTAAGGAAATTAGGAGGGGTGAAAGAGGAGATACCGATGCATATTAATGTTGAAGTTCTGCATATCAAAATGGGAGGAAAAACAGAGCCTAGCAAAGCATTCCACATTCGTGCGGTGCGACTAAAGAAAGAATCTCTATACCTATCAGTACGTCCGAAGTTGGCCTCAAGGCTAAAGTGATGGGCATTCCTAGCAGTCCGAGTATTACGATTGAATCGTTTCAGGGGAGGAATGCAACTGGCTATTTCGCTAGAGCATTGTTTATAGAAAAAACGATAAAAATAATGAAAGGCAAGAAAACTTACGTCTGTGTTCAAGAGAAGTAAATGTTTCTGCTATTGTTCGGTCGCCTATCAGTTTCAAAGCTCTGCTTTGAATTCTATCTAGAAAACTCAAGTGGTTAACGGGAGCACCTGCCTAAATATGCGAATTACACTCGAGTTTTGGTCGAATTAATGCTTTGAATAAGAATGAAGAACTTCTTGCATCTTAGAAGGAAACCAAAACACCTCGCAGCATCCTTGGCGACGTCAAATATGTGGTCATTCCACAGAAGGTGGTCTGTAATGCACATACCGAGAACTGAGAGGTGATCAGTTTCTTCGATGCAAGTGCCACTCATGGATAGTGGCATTTGGAGTATATTTTGCTTTAGCGACATAAGATAACATTGAGTTTTTGAACCAATAAATTCTACGCAATTTGTTATTCCTTGTTGTACAATGCTGTCAAGATCAGAATTTAATGAACTTATCATACCCTGGCGTTGCAGTTCCATATCCAATGGGAATCCGGAAACGAATTTGAAAAGCGGAGAGTACTGTCGTCAGCAAAACAATTTATTCGAAAAGTTGTTTCAGATAGTAAATCATTGATAAATATAAGAAAAAGGTTCGGAGACAAAACAGAGCCCTGGGGAACACCAACATTTGTTTTGTGAAATAACAGACTTGAATACATCCAACTCAACTTGTATTGAACGACTCAAAAGGTAATTACTTATCCAACGAAGAAGAGATTTGTCGAGTCCAAATGCACGCATTTTCGATAAAAGAGCTTAATGGCACAAACTCTATCAAATGTCTAAGAAATATCAATTGCTACAATTTTGCTTTCACCAAAACGATGGAGAGATTGATTCCACTTTTCGGTGAGATATAGCATCAAATCGCCCAGTGGATCTATTGCTGGGAAAGCCGTACTACCGGTCATTAAAAAGCTGTTGTTCCTCAAGATATTTCTTAAGCTAAAAATTAATCAGCGTTTCCATGATCATACATGGACAGTCATTTGGGGGACAGGCTGGACAAATGCTGTTTTCCATCCAATAGGAAAGAGTCCAAAGAAAAAGTACAGAGGGAAAAGCTTACGCAAAGATTTTGCCAAAGTTGAAGGAACAATAGCGGGGATAATATCCGGCCCAGCAGATTTGTTTATATTGAGATTTTTCCCTTGCGAGTGACCGAGTGCGAAAAAAGATTGGTCCCATAAAATCATTTACGCTCTCGACTCTCGAGTACAGGAGGAGCTCTAACACCTGCTGGCAGGGTTTATTGGAACATTGCAGAATTTTTTGCCGAATTTTTTGTTCATGTAAAAATTTGGTTTGAAGAATATGAGCATTGCAGATCTTTCTAGCTTGCTGCAACTTCTTCCGGTTACCCTCGGTAAGTTTGTAACCATGTATGCGCTGGAATCAATATCACTATCAAGAAAGCATATTGACCAGTTAAAGGTCCTGAATAAAGTTATTAAAGCCTTCAAAATTGGTTTTCACGAATTGTCCATTAATCAGGATCAGATGAAAGAAACAAGTCTAAAGAGAGCACGGAAAACAGAAAACACATAACATAAGCCAAAGACTTCTCCTGCATGCAGAAACTGTGAATTTTGTCGGAATAAAAGTAGCCTGTCATAGTGAATCCTGTAACTCTTCTCTCTACCAAACTTCACAAATTCGTGCAGCCGTTAGAGAATGGAAGCATATCACACAAACCTCACGGAAACCCTGCATTTTTTCTGGATAATAAGTAGCCTGTGTTTCAATCCACCACATTATCCATCAACCTACCAAATTTCATCGAATTTAAGCCGTTGATGCGTAATTGGAGAGCAAACATCCAAACATGCAAGCATTCACATTTATTATATAAGTAGTATAATATCTCTGACAAATATTATTTCAAAATAAGAACTTCGGACCATCAGATGATGGATTCTTAATAACGCGTGTTATAAGAGGGCATGTCAGTGTTCCAACCTTATGTTTTAATGGCAAGTTTTGCTGGACTCGTTCAATTCTTACCAAGTGAACACGAAGAAATGGATTCCATATGATTTAACAGTACTCTAAAACAGATCTTCCATAACCAAAATAGAGATTTCTAACTAACTTGAATGAAAACCAAGATATTAAATTTTCAAAAGCAAGAAAAATTGCGTGATTAACACTATTAAACGCTTTTGAATAATCTGTATAAATAACAATGGAGAGATTTCAACCACATAGTTACTGCAAATGGCAAGGTTTGTTGTAGTAGACTTCCCACTTATAAAACAATGTTAAAAAGAAATAATTTTCTTTAATAAAACAAAATAATTTATTAAAAACTAATTTTTCAAAAATGCTGGAAAGATGTCTGGTGTGCCAATCGACAGAAAAAATCTTCATGAAAGTCAACTTAGGCTTCTATAGCCTACATCCGCTAACGCGAAAACGTATTCGACTAAGCCAGCCAACAAGCTGCTTATATACAAGCAACCTGCAATTCACCCGACCAATCATAAGGTACAGCTTTCCAGTGTGGTTCAAAATTTCCAAATCAAGGCCAGGAGGAAGATCGCCTTAGAGGAAAATATTGACGATATGCACATGCACAGGGCTATTCATTAGCCATCAAAGACCCGGACATTTCAAAACTTAAGAATTCTACACAGTAATTATCGCTGGTGTTCCCCAAGCAAGTGTATTTGGCCCAGTGTTTTTCGTATTTCATATTTGAATGTACAATGTGATGAGAACAACACCAAAGAAATTCCACTGACATTACACGTTTAAGCCAAAATTATAATAATATTCGTATGGTTTGCAACTATAACACACATTTGAGCCAAATCACTTAACAAAAACCTAAGCCATTATTCATCCATCACCCAGATCCAAATATGTATTCCAGGCATGGCATGACCTAATAAAATTCCCAAAAATCTCCCTCTGCTTCCACTTAACCAAATCATGACTTCTGCAATGCTGAATACGGTTTGTCGTTGGCGGTAGCCTACCGAACCAAACCTTTCATTTGTTCTGCTCTCATAATTTTGAATTTGACATTTTTATTTTGACCAACAAAAAATAAAAAAAAAAACTACACTCATTCCACTTGAGAATTGATTTGACGTTCATTGACCAAATACAGGTATGCCAGCATGACGCCACTTGCAAATTTGGCCAAAAGGCATTTTCGACTAAGGAACGTAACGTTGCGTCGCGTCGCACAGATTATGGTGATTGCTTGGAAGTAAGGCACCTATATAGAACCTAAATCAGATGCGAGCATGGTTAGCTGTCAGGTAAGCAACTATTACCACCAAATAACATAAATTGAATATATGCAAATTTATGAGCCCGAATGAGCTTACAGCTTTCGAGGGTCGGTCGAATGGAGTGGGTTTCTATATCATTTTCATGTGATCCTTAAGGGCGATACAGTGAAGTTTGAAGTATAATGAATTGACCTCGATAGTTCTAAATATTTAGATATTTCTGACATTTCTTTTGCTTTCCACTATCTGACTTGTAGCTTTTCAAGTTTAAATTAAAACACAGCAAATACTGCATTTAACGTATAGTTTCAATGGAAGTATTTGAAGACAGAGTAAAATATTTTTGAAAAAAATATATCACCCAATGCCTCAATTATAACGGGTGTTTTATTAGAGGTATAGAACTGCCGATAGGGATAGCTGTCAAACTAGGTGTCATACTAATGAAGTGTGTTTGACTTTTTTCAGCAGATCAGCATGCGAAGACTTACACCAGAACAAAGATTACAAATCGTGAACATTTATTGCCGAAATTCGAGCGCTGGTCGCCAAACTAATAAAACATTTCGTCAAATTTTACGGTGCGCATTATCGACCATCTGAGCACCTTGAACGCAATAATTATGGATCGATGCGAGGCCACATTAACTCTTTTATGTTTACAAAAGAAGTCATCACCGCTGTAGACGTGAGTTTGATAGAGGACCCGTATTTATCGATACGACGCACGTCGCGCCGTTGTCAGCAACTCATTTTCTGCCCATCCACTACTTGGAAAATTTTGAGGAAAGGTCTTGGCCTACATCCTAATAAAAAACAACTGGTGCCAGAATTAAAGCTAGCCAACTATCAATTGCGGCGTCTGTTCGGTGAATGGACTGGATGGAAATCAACTGGAAGTTGAACCAGATTTTTTTTTCGTTAAATCACCTTCAGCGATGAGGCTCAATTCTAGCTTAACAGGTCTTAACAGGTATGTAAACAAGAAGAACTATTGTTTTTCAAATGAGCACGATTATCATGAGACTCTTAAAATTCTTGAGAAATAAAATGTCGCAACATGCCATAGAACGCGTGCAACCATCACTTTGTTGAGCCAAACGTTTGGTGAATAATCTCAAGAAATGGACCTGTGAATTGAGCACCTCGCTCTTTGATTTGACACCTTTGGTATACTTTTTGTGGGGGTACGTCAAATCTGCGGTCTGTGCTGACAAACCAACAATAATTGATCATATAAAAGCCAACATTCGATGTACTATTGACCAAATAAGATCGGGTGTGCTAGAAACAGTGGCGCAAAATATGACATACAAGACGGCACGGCGTTCATAACGCGCAGTCGCAGTTAATTGTTTTAAAATTTATTAAATGCCATAAAAGCTAATGAAGCGAAATTTTGGTCATTCCAATAATTTTTTTTGTTTTATTTATAACAAAAAAATATCCTATGCCTCTAAAAAAGACACCCTTTATTTTAGTTCCAACCTTTGTATATACACTGCATACAGTAGCATCAGTACATGACATCATTTTTTAGTTCTGAATCAAGTCGCAATGAGGCGTGCTGAAATTTCCAATTGGTGTGAATATAGAATAAGTACAGACAACAAAAGTTTATTAAATACTGGTAAAATATCGGTAAAGGTTCTCGTCTCCACTATTTAGAGTTAGTTCTGAATCAACCAGGAAGATGGCCAGACGAAAAATGACCACCATGAGAGTACTATAGAAAATATATATACAATGGTTACAACACTATTTAAAACGAAACATCGTGATCCGCGTAAGTGGAAAATCAATCGCAAAAATTACTATGAATAATATTTCTGTTACAATACCTTCCGTGTCTAATCCAAAGGTCTTTCTTTCCGTGAATCACAAACTGTACTGATACTGAACTTAGAAGTCGTAACATAATACATAAACATAACTCATAAAGCGCGGAACAGATTGAACCAGCGACAGCACCAGCACCGTCAACAGCAAACAGCACGCTGACCAGCAAAAGAAATTGAAACACATTGCCACCAGCACCAGCATCGTCTTCTTACTTATGTTTGACACTTTGTGTCATAAAAAAAGTATACGAAGTTTTCTTTTGCAGTATGGTGCCCCTGAATTTCACTTGCGCAAGAAAAACCGCTGACCCAACCATGTTGGTCGGTTTTCAAAAGTGTTTGATAGCTTGGTGGTTGTGTCGAACCACTGAACCTGTCTGGTCAAATGTTTCTTAAAATTCATTTGTTTCTTGTTAACGTTTCGCCCATCACCCATTTATAGTCAGTCACAGTTCACAGATTGATCACTGTGCAGCTACAACTGTGAACTGTGGTGGATTTTCATTTTAAGGGTTGAAAAATTAAGGAATTTTTTGGCGTCCTCTCACTTGGAGTATTTTAAGCGAACTGATATTCATATTTGTTTTTATGTGAATAAACATCCCGATCTTCCAATGCCCAACATCCTCAACATCTCTTTGGCAATCTTGGTTTGTCAAATCGAACTTGTTTTTATTATTCAGCTGTCAATTAATATACCGCTGAATACAACAAATTTGAGGTGTAATAAGGACAGATTCAGGATATTTTCTCTTTCATGCTTACTGCAAATTTCGACAAGTGAAATTTCCTTGTTTCTCTGACTGTGGTTGGTCTGGACACCACCTGGAAATTTTCAAATCTCTTCGCCGAAATCCGAGATTTCATTTTGGTAAGAACAGGAGAAGATGTCAGAAAAAGTTTTCTATTCAATCACAATCGATAAACTATGTATAAAGAATGAAATCGAAACTAAATATGAATTCAAACTTCATGGTCACTGCCAGAAGAAGTACTTTCATTGTAGGCAGACAAGAGTACAAGTGGCTCTTATGAAGATCTTCTTAATTCACCAAAGACTTCTTTGTATCTCTCTAAAAAAACAAAATTGACATTTAACCCAATCAATTGTTTACAAAACGCATTCCTAATCTCGAGAATACAAGAGCAGGTTAATTGATTTGATACCCGGAATTTATTTATCTAAAGAATTCGGATTGATGGAGGACAGAAAAGTTAAAGTACAATTGGAGATTATTGGCCTTTTGGGGGAAAAAGCCGATTTAAGATGTTGTTTTTTGTTATTGATTGGAATTTATACAAATTGTTGCCATATCTAAGACTTTACTGAGTCATGAGGCCTTGAAACCCACGTTTGAGTACCTAACAAGTTAAATGGTTAAAGTTGACGTAATGGAAGATTTGTATCTGCGTTAAGTTGTTTTGCTTGAGGTACTTTTTGTTGAAAGTAGGCGTTTGTGTTGTTAGCTTTAGTATTTAACAAAACAGCTAAGACTGCAGGTCAATCATCTATGAAAGGTCGGTGAACATAAACAAGGTACATCAGTGCCATTATAAGAGCTTAAATATATTGTTTTACGAACTGAATTAATGGTAAACTTTAAGAATGTTAAGGTGCAAACAGATGAATAAATATTATATTCACAGACATGACATATGGTAAGATTTATCATATTTTACAGAAGTTCCTCAAGGTTGGACTATCGGGCCATTTCTATTTGCAATTCCATAATCATTTCATAAGTTTATCATTAAAAAAAAAATCGGCCGCGAAAACGCATAAATAATGAGTTTAAAATTGTTTATCCCTTCAGCTTTAAGATCTTATTTTTCAGAAGGATTGGTAGTTTATAAGATATTCATGTCTTCTAGTTCTAATCGTATCAAGATATTTAAATCATGTTTTAAACTCAAAATCTAGTAATGATAATGTTTTCCCCAGCTTACCTTATTTTACTGCAAATGGCGATCGGTTGTATCTGGTTGCTTATCGGCATCCTCGGCTTCAAGGGTGGTGGTGGGGGTGAAGCTTTCAATCCGTCACTCCTGTTTGGCGACTTACTATGCACACTATTGCCAACATTGAAATTCATTCCTGCATTCTCATGAATCGGAGAAATCACAGCCGGATTATGAGGACGTTTCCTGGCCACCATCACAGATTTATGATCGCCGGCCATGGGAGAACTTAATTTCTCACTAAGAATAATCTTGTGAGCTTTGTTCGATTGCTGTACTATACTGGGAACAGGCCGAGAGTGCATCAGATCCATATTAGTGGGTTTTTTGGGTATCGAAGGTGGCGGAGGCAGTGCGTTCAAGAATGACTTCCGGGAAGGTGAACCAGCAAAGCTGTTTCGTCTATTCGGCGAAAGCGGTTTATTCAACGGAGGCTGTCGTAGAATCTCTGGTGGAGGTGGTGGCAAGGGTTCATCTTGATTGGACAGATTGCTCTCAATGTCAACTGTTACTAATGCCGGCGGAGGTGGTAGATCTGGACTTGGGATACGTAAATTCGGATTCTTTGGAGGCCTTTCTGGCACCCACTCATCGGTGAGAAAAACTGGAGGAAGTCCCATGGGACTTGACAGTTGCCGCTGGATGTATTGCTGCTGATTTGTCACATGTTGCATGGCCTTCTCTCGCATTGCTGCATACTCCGAGGCAGAAGAGGTGCGTCTAACTGTCAGAGAAGCTTTACTTCTTGGTGGCGGAGGTGGTGGCGGCATACCACAATCATTGAACGACATCTTCTCCGGCTCCGTGACATTCTTCACCGATTGCGCTTGCAGCTTCTCCTGAGTTGCTGCTCGATGATACTGATCTCGAAACTCCGCATACTCTGAAGCAGATGAGGAGCGGCGTACCGGCATCAATGATCTGGATCGTGGCGGCGGAGGAGGTGGTGGCGAACCGCCGCCATCAGGAAATGACACATCGTTGTTAATTTGAGGCGACAGCTGATGGTGGTTGGTGTATCGCGATGGCACAACCGCTGTACCCAGAGTATTTGGCAACGAATTCCTGACCAACCCGCTAGTTGATACTTCCTTGGGAGAACCATTCGGTTGGAGAGAATGTGGTCGTAGGAGGTTGGTGACACTGGCAGTGTGTTTCAGATTTTCTTTGGATTGTTGCTGCTGTCGCTCGAAGTACGACTGGACGGCGTTCTTTTGAAAGGCTTTCAAGGCCGGATTAGAAACGCGATGTGTCTTGCTAGGATCGATAAATGTGTACTTCTGCATGGCGGCGTTTTGTGCCTGATGATGGTGATGATGATGCAAATGCTGTTGTTGCCGTTCAAAGTCGTTGATGCGATCAGCCACCGATTGCCAGCTAGTGGGTTGCGGTGAGTTGAGTCTAAAACAAGAGAAAGAAACATTAGAGTTACAGTTACACAGAGTGCTGCCAGGTAATATGTCACATCCTACTTACTTGACTTGTGGATAATGTGCTGGCATTTGCTGCATAGTGGGTTGGTGTGCAACAGCTTGCTGATGACTGTGCTGCAGATGGACGTGTTGTTTTGGCGCATTTGGTTGTTGTGGCCCACTGATCGGCTCTGTGTATGTTGAAACAGGAAAGAGCCGGTGATTGTTGCGATATGACGAACTGGATGTGGTCGTCATTGCAGAGGAAGTGTTCGAGGAGAAGGAACTGGAACTGGACGAAGGCGAGGACGATGCAGCCAGATTGCTGGTAGACGTGACGGCCACCGAAATAGATGCCATAGATAAGGTCGGCGATGCAGATGAGGACTTCTGCAATGGTCCAGATGACGCCAGCGATGGTGACAATGGAGCAATTGACAGCAACGACTGATGCAGTGTTTGTTGCTCGCTGATGGCTGTATTCGCTCCAATTCCGTTCGCACTGCCATTCGGCGATGCAGCTCCCGATATTGTCACCGACAGAGTTGATTTATTCAGTTGATCTGTGTTGTGATTGGGAAAGAGCAGAGTTGGGGAGGATGAGGAGATGCCTGTTACCGCTGCCGCTGACACTGCACCTTTTGTCAAAGAACTATTTGTTGGCGACATCAGTGACGATGTGGAAGACGAAGTCGTTTGGGGAATGTAGTGTTGCACATGGTGTGGCATATATATTGCACCACTACTGCCACCACTTCCAATTGGACTTGTGCTGCTGTTTGGCATTCTTGTGGGGGAATTACTGGCGGAGACTGTCGGGCTCAACTGTTGATCATCGTTCATGTAGAGGACACTTTCACTCTGGTGACGCTTCGGGGTGAGTACACGGGAACTGTGCACTATTAGTTGTGATGAAGATACTGTAATGGACAAAGAGAGAAGAAACAATTTAATTGGGCTCAGTGTCAATTTTTTCGAATGGTGTCGAAAAAAAATGTTAGGTACTTTGGGTTGATGTGTTTCAAGGTTGGCTGACTTGAGTGGGTTAGATTGAAGTGGGATAGAATTGATTTAATTAAAATTCCTAAAGCTGAGTGTGCATAGGCGGTATTGAGGGGATTGGAATTCGGAATGAGAATGAAGGAATTCCCAAAACTGAACTACCAAACTAAAATTAGTTATCCATGCAAATTTGACTGACAATAAACCTTAATTAAAAACACACCCTCTTTTGCTATGAGCCAAATATATTTATGTTGCAACAAAAGACACAAAAACTGATTCAAACGATTAAATGATTCAAAACAAATCACTCTGCAGATTAAAATTAATTTTCATTCTTATCAAAGGCTTTGTACCAATGAAACCGACTGCAATGTGTCTCTTTCAAGGTTGACAACGAACACCAACATTCAGTCTCGGAAAAAAGTGCTCCAAGCCAAATACACAATTCCAAAGTAGCCTGACCCAACTCCTAGTAATTATCTCAATAAATATCGAACAGATCTTGTTTTATTGTTAAAACCATGCCACATGCAATTGTTCGACTCGGCTGAGTGCGTGATCGATGTGATTGATCTTGTTAACACTTTCAGCTATACCTTTGGCCGTTGCATTCTAAATTAGCCATCAAGTTTGGCCAAAATGGAACCCTAGTCGTGCATACTGCATGAGTAACCACACGAGAATGTATTTCATTATTGTTCGGCAGCAATTATTGTTCTTGTCCGGAGCAATTTGGAACAATTTTGAAAATCTGTTTGTTGCCGCAGGTTGGGTTACAAGGACTTTGGAAAGTAAAGCCTGACAATGACAAGCATTGCTTTCCTGCCCTTCCTTTGGATGCGGATATGAGATTGATAGCAATCTCAACCACTGCCCCACCATCTTCCCCTGAGTGTATCTTTCAATTAAAATTCTTTTCTATTAGCACTTCAGATCGATTAACCTGACGGATTCGAATTTAATTAGCGAGACAAGCTACTCGGTTGGCCGGATGGTGGGCATTTCAAGCCATCATCAAGCAAAGAACCAGGATAGAGATCTAAGCGAAAAATGCTGGGCAATTGGCCTTTGGCGGCTTCTTTTACATTGGTAGAACGCAAATTCCGCCACCGCCCGTTAATGGCTGCCGTTTAATTTTCCGATCCACTGATCAAGAAGGTGCAGATCATGCAGAATGCAGACTGCACAGTTGCATGAGGCAAGTTGGGCTGTGGACAATTTAGTTTCGGATTGGATAGTCCATGAAATAGTTTGTCAGAAAAAAAAACATCCGACATTATTTTCTGCAAAAAATCCCAGACTTTGTGTCGTGGGTAGTTTATTTGCTTTTTTTTGCAAGTAGTTCTTAAATAAATCTCGAGAGTAATTGCGGCGCAGAGGTACATATAATGATTAGGCTATTGTTAGTATTTTCTGATTAGATCTCAGAGTATTTGCAATATTAATCTAGAGCAGGGAATTTCAAATGTTTCGTTAGATTCTATAGCTTCTGGAAAAATCATCGAGAGGTTTGGTTGTTTTAAGGTCGTGACGAAATGTTAATAAATTTTCGTATGGAAATCACAAGAGAATACCCTTTTACATTTTGAATTTTCGTGACTATGATTAAAAAAAAAATGAAAACCTTACAAGGCAAACATTAATGTTTGTTACTGAGGTTGACAAGGGACAGTTGCAATTAAATTATTTGCTTTTAAATTCAAAACCAATTATTAATTAACAAAATTGTAAGCAAAATCGTGGTATACTTATGTTTAGGCGTTCGAGCATAAAAGTAAATATGTAGATATAACCTTTGAGAACAAGTTTAGTTACTTTGAAACTTAAACGACGGCACTGAATTTGGTAACAAAAAAGTATTTATTTATTACTTGAAAAGCTGCCAACCGCTTTTCGTTGGGTGTGTTCGTTGATACTGGTATTTTGAAACCTCCTATTCTAATGTCTGGTTGATATGCCCAATTCATTCGAGTTGAATTTTATTTTTTTAAATTGAATTTTTAGGACGGTTTCGTCGAAACGTAGTGATTTTGATTTCAAGCAAAATTTAAACTTACGGAGATACCAGTGAAAGAACATATTATTGATTGACATTTTATATCGTTTCGGATAAGGTCCTAGTCTAAGAGCTGGCTAAATAAAAAAGTGATTATCAGCTAAACGATTAATTCCTTTCGTAAAATGATTGTGCGGTATAGGTGAGTATAAATGTTTGGGTCTGGAAGCGCAGTCAAGAGGCATTTGGTGGGGGTGGGGGTTCAAAGTTGGCATTTTCTATTGAACAAATTATTATAAGCTACACGGGTAGATACAACTAAAATAGCTTCTACTTACAAAAAAATGGCTGGCAGACATGAAATAATAAATAAGGTATTTTTTTTTGAATTTTTTGCGAAATTTAAAAAATTATACCTTTTTTTAAAACACCATATCTCGAAAACGAATTGACATACAAACATGTTTGAATATTCAAAATGTAATAAATTTAACAGTCAACATACATAAATAAATTGTTGTATACTTTTGCCGGTGAAAAACCTGAGAACGGTCGAAAATTTTTCATTTACCCCCTACCTTTCCCTTTTTTGCACAGTGTCATCGAGTTTCAAAATGTGAGAAAATGTTAATGGTTTCATTAATTTCCGATTTTTTTCCATCTAAAACTACCTATCGACTGGGCTGGTAGTGAAATTGTTGTTTTGGTATCTACGGAGCATTTTAAACATCATGTCAAAAATTCACAAATACCCGACTTTTTGTAGGGTAAGAACTCTTCTTTTATAAGAATATATTTTCGTTTGTTTTAATTCAAAATTTTAATCGAATTCATTAGCCAATTTTTGAGATATTGAATTTTCAAAAAAAAAAAAAAAGACTTGATCTTCAAAATTTCAAAAATGTATTTAAAAAAATATATATATAGTTTTATCAGAAAAAACTAGAAGCTTTTATGGTTGAAATTTCAACAATATTAGATGAGCCGTAAGCCAGAAAATTGATATTATTCGTACGCTCGTATACAATAGCAGGATTTTTCAAGATGTCTGCCACGGTGATACCGCGAGTCAATTTGAATACATTTTCCCATAATTTTACACTACTTTGAAGCCGTCTTCCCCCGTTGAATGTCTGCCAACCATTTTTTGACGTGATAACGTCTTATAAATCGATGACAGGCTACACGATGACGGAAAGCACTCCTCCAGCATTTTGAATGTCCGTACATTCCGAAGAGCAAACATCGATTCGGACCACTACCTAGTGGCTTAGAGTACGGATCTCAATGGAAGCTCTCAGGCGAACACCAACTAACGCCGAAGAAACAGTCTACATCAGGTTTCACAAGTCGCCCTGGGCCCTGCAAAGATCAGGATGGAAACACCATTGTGGAAACGCAGGCGATGTTAGCCATCTGGAGAGACTACTTTAACCAGTTGTTAAAGGCGATGACAGCCAAGATCCCGCTCAATATCAACTTGTACCAGTTAATCTAGACGACGACCACGAACTGCACCCGCCCGACCAAAATGAGATCAAAGTAGCCATCACCAGGCTAAAGATGAACAAAGCAGCTGGATACGATGGTCTACAAGCGGAGCTTTTTAAACACGCTGGAGATGAACTGGTCAGGAGCATACACCAAATCATCTGCAAAATATGGTCGGAGGAAAGTATGCCCGATGAGTGGAACCTCAGTACCATCTGCCCGATCCACAAAAAAGGAGACCGCCTACTCTGCGCCAACTATAGAGGCATTAGTCTTCTAAACATCGCCTATAAGATCCTGCCAAGCGTTTTATGTGAACGTCTCAAGCCGTTTGCTGATGATCTAATAGGTCCTTACCAATGCGGCTTCAGACCTGGAAAATCTACCACCGACCAAATATTCACATTACGCCAGATCCTGGAGAAAACCCAAGAATATAACATCGACACCCACCACCTATTCGTCGATTTTAAAGCAGCGTACGATAGTGATAATAGAGTTGAAATGTATCGTGCTATGTCTAACTTTGGAATCCCTGCTAAACTGATACGCCTTATCAGGATGACGTTGGAGAATGCTCGCTGTTCCGTCAAAGTTGGTAGACTCTACTGAAACCTTCGAAACCACCAGATGGCTTAGACAAGGAGACGCGCTTTCATGCAGCTGTTTTAACATTGTGCTTGAAAATGTAATACGGAGCACCCATGCCAGTACATCGGGTACCATTTTCAATAAATCGACACAATTACTTGGGTTTGCAGACGACATAGACGTGATAGGAAGAACAAAGCGAGCAGTAACCGGTGCTTTCACTACTATGGAGTCAGCAGCAAGCAGAATGGGGCTGAAAATAAACGAGGACAAGACGAAGTATATGCTTTCATCAACAAAAGCCCAATCCCACCACCGGCTTGGTCAAAATGTGACCATTGATATGTATAACTTCGAGGTAGTCAGTCAATTTGTCTACCTGGGTACTGCTGTAAACTCGGTCAACAACATCAGCGCTGAAATCAAACGCAGACTAACTCTTGCTAATCGCTGTTTCTTTGGGCTGAATAAGCAATTGAGGAATAAAGCCCTATCGAGAAGAACCAAGGAGACACTATATAAAACACTCATCATCCCGGTCCTGCTATATTGTGCAGAAGCATGGACCCTCTCCCAATCGGATGAAAAGTCACTTGGAGTCTTCGAGAGAAAAGTTCTGCGTACGATCTAACTTGGAGTGCGAAATTGGAGACAGCAGGCAAGGGATCGAGCCAGCTGGAGGGGCGTATTGAGCAAGGCCTAGGAGCACCACGCTCTAGTTGAGCCAACATAAGTAAGTAAGACAGGCTACACGTATGAAATAACATGACTCATAATGATAAGTTTCATGCTGATGAGACTCATCAATCAAGCTAACCCCGATGCTGTGGTTCTTTCAACCAAAATCGATCGCAAGCACCAGGCGAACATGAAAAAAGAGGCGCAAATTCCCAAAATAATTCCACTCAAATTCAAAAAGAACAAGAAGATAAAAAGAAATACAAAATATACGGAGTTTTGTTAAAGTAGAAAGTAGATGTAGATATTGGTGTGTGTGAATCTAACGAGAGGGTTTGTGGCTGTGAGTTAACGGCAACGGTTGGTGTTGCTTTCATCAATGTTTTCTTATGACGTTATCACGTAAAATTATCGTCCGTAAACCGACTTTAAAGACAACCAACTCTTTTTTTACTTCTCCTCAGGGTAAGTAGAAGATATTTTTAGGTGTAGCTTATATTACATTTTAACTAAAAAATGCCAACTTTGAACCCCCACCCTCAGCTACGCCTCCCCACCACTGCGCTACCAGATTCAAACATTTATACTCATACTAATTTCGGCGAGTTAACTGAGGTTAAATGATGGTTCAAAAATGGCATTGGTTTTGTCTACATTCTCAAACCATGAATTTTCTTTGGACCACCAATAAAACACATTTTTACTTGCGATCATATAGAAGCCTAAAAAAGTTAGCTACAAAAAATGTTTGTATGTGTGTCAGTCTGTCTGTCCGTCTGTATGTATATTGATCTAGAGGCTTCAGCGATTACCTTAAAATTTCGTATGTAGGATTCTTTTGGCATTCCTCGGAGAGGAAATTGAAATTTTATGTTTAGGGATAAAAATAACGGTAACTGCCATATAACGGTCAAGGAAAGCTGATTTTTCTCGAAAACGGCTCGAACGATTTTGATGAACATTTTTGAGAATTTTTTTGTTGGTACTAGGCATCATTTGATCAGAACAAAATTTACGGGAAAAGTCTATTAACGGAATTTTTTATACAACAGTTTTTTTAATTTTTGGCTTTCTCGGTAATGGCTCTTTAGATTTCTGTCAAATTTGTTATTTGAGAAGATCTAGGTAGCCAAATTATTTCTGCATATCAAAATTAAAATTATTTTTTTTATTTTTTTTTTTGAAAAATCAATACCTACATATTTTTAAAACGAATCAAAAAAAAATTATTTGAAATTTTATAATCACGTGTATCACGTGAAATATACTCTAAAAACTGCATACCAACATTTAAAAAAAAAATAAACTAAAAAAATAAGAACAGGATTTTATCAAAATCCGTCCTACAATTTTCGAAATACTTTTTTCATAAATTCTTTATTTGACAAAACGTGTGTTTTTTTTTACTAAAAACCGTTAAGTGTTGTTACTTTTTTAAGTTCAGTGTGTTATTTTTCTACGTTAATAATAGTACGTGATCCATTATTTTATTATTATTTTATTATTTATTATTTTATAATTAACGCGTATTCAAGAGGCTAACATATCCTTAAACATGCTAGAGACACAGTGCGAGTATTAGTATATGCGGATAGAATTCAAGAGAAAGTGTGGGTGGCACATTATTTTTTCAATTTTTGAATATCAGCGGGAAAGACAGACCTGGGAATGAATCTCCGTACATTACAATACTACGGGAATTGGGCTAAAGGGTATAGTGCTGACTTGTTTAAGGGGAGGTATTCAGCTGGCTTTTTAAAAAATAACTGTAAGCAAAGGAGAGACAATAGGCATTACGATGGTGTTCAAGTGTGGAAAGTGTACGTATTTATGATGTACCTGTCTCCAATCATTTTAAAGGCTCGTTTTTAATACTATACCAAAGATGGAAGAATCAAAACTTAGCGTTTCCATGACCTTAGAAGAATATTCACCTATTTTGGGAATTGGCTTGACAAAAGTACATGGAATCTACGTCAGCTGCTTAGTATTTCAACTGGAGATTGGGTTCCAACTCTATTCGAAGATTGTAGGGTGCAGCAAACGAGGAGGGGTTACCAATATGGTGCGGATTTTGGTCCAGAAGCATAATTGGGCCATTTTTCGAAAATGAGCAAGGAGTGGCCGATACAAACAATGGCGATCGTTATCGGGCCATGTTGAACGAATTTTTGTTCACAAAAATTGAAAAAGAGGATATTGGCAACATTTGGTTTTAAAAGGACGGCGCTACGTGCCACACAGCCTAAGCTACACTCGATGTTGATGAAGGATTTTCAAAAAAATGTTATTTAGCGGACCCTTTATGAGCCTTATGTGCACGCAAGGGAGGAAAAAGGCGGGGACACCAAAAATATTTTTTTAGTTCTTGGACAAACTAGAGAGAGAGAGGGTATCTTTGGTAGTACAGTCGGAAAACACAGCCTGAAGGACACTACCTTCGATAACGATAGAAAACATTCTATCTGAACGAAGTAGAACACAAATTCGGCCCACTCCATTTGGATGAAGTATAGCTAGCTATATCTAAGCTTAAGAGCAACAAAGCCGCCTAGCTGCCGGCGATGACTTGGTTAGAAGTATGGACCAATTCATAAGAAAGATAAATGGTTAGAACATAGCAGGTACGATGAATGGAATCTCAGCATAAATTGTCCGATCATTAAGAAAGGAGGTCCTCTGAATTGCGCTAACTACAAAAGTATGAGTCAATTTCGCCTACAAGATCAAAGTGTCACTTTATAAGATCCTAATCTTTTTAGTCCTTCTGTATAATGCAGACGCATGGACATTGTCAAAATTGAAAGAGGACGCTAAGTTGCTTCGACCTTCGAGAAAAAAAAATCTCCGGGTGGTTTTTTGTTAACTGCGAGTAGAAAAGGAGATACAACGAGACAGAATTATCCAACGTCTCAGATGGCTGGGTCCTATAAGGTCGATGGGCATTAGTTCTCCGGTCCAGACTTCCGAACCACCCTGGAAGTCCGGGTGCATGCTCCACACCAGACTAGGGGTGGAGCATGCAAGTGGAAGAAGACCTCGACCAACTTCACGTGCAAGACTGGGGGAGCTAGCTAGCTACAAAAATGCACAACTAAACCAGGTTAAGTATGACCAAAGAAAAAATAAACAAAATTGGGTTACTATCATCTAGCAATTTGCAATTTATAGACTCAAATATCGATTATCAATTTCAGCTTCTCTACTAATATCGCATTGCAAAACTGCCTTCATGATTCCAACCAAGATTATAATGATGGATTGCTCCCCGCTGCAACTACACTAATTTTAAAACCAATTTCTTCAGGTCCACATCATAAATACTTCAAGACGTTCAATTGGATTTCCATTAGAAAACTCCAAACAAATTTGTTTTCCACTCAAGTATTACTCAATCGCCTTGTTTTTGCCTCAGCAGCCCTTCAATATAAAGATCGATCGACATCTGCAGATAGCAAATCTTATTCAAAAAAAAAAAAAAAAAAAAGATATAAAATAATTCGACAAAAAAAAAATTTTCTTTTTCCCGATACAATTAAAACATAAATCTTCCGTATTGCAACATTTTGACCAAAAGCTTCAATAACGTCGGTTGGTCTCTGCAGCCGCGGAAAGGTATGCATCTAGATGCACAGAGCGCATAATTTAACCTAAACCACCCATTGTAACGGTACCAACGAAGAATAAATACAAAAATAAACAAACATTTCCAAATCGTGCTTCAAAACAATTGAATAATAAAATTCAAATGGAACCACGACAGAGCAGTTTAGTTTGCCTCCTCTCTGGAACCCCCACAACCTAAGCATCTCGAACTCTCCATAATTCCCTTTCAAATAGACAAACATTCGGGATCAAAAATTTGGTTAGTGTTGCGTCTAGGAACAGCACTAATTTTTTTGGGGGTTGTTGTATTTAAGTTGCCACAACAATTTGGGGGTTTCTGGGTGCATTTACAACAACATTTATCTAAGCCATCTTGTGTGGATATTTTGAACTTACCTGATCCCGAAATCGCTGAATAGCCAGTTGCATGACTTGCCTCCGAAACGTCGCTCATTGAACCCAACCATTTAAGTGTTTCCGTAGACGAGTGACTTTCGGAGCTATTGTGGTTGTTGTTGTTGGTGGAGATTGCGGCGTTGGTGGTGGTGTTACCATTGTTGGTGCTGCCATTGCTGGTGCTGTTAGCTGAATTGTGATGATGGTGATGATGATGATGATGATGGTGGCGATGGAGGAGGGGGTGGTTGTTCGGCTGTTGTTCGCCACCATGAGTTCCGGCATTCGAAGTGCCATTTGTTGTTGCGGCCGAAATTGGTGGTGTTGTTGTTGCTCCTGTCGAAAGGTCATTTTGAGACCAATGGAGTGATTGACGGGAGAGCAGTTCACTTTCTTGACGTAATCTGAAAATAAAGGAACATAAAGTGTTTTTTTGTATTAATGACGATGGGTTTGGCAGGAAGAAATGGGATTATAAAATGCGAAAGTGGCAGTTTGAATGAAACGATGATTTTTTTCCTGCATAGAGGTCTCTGGCTGAGGGAGGGCCTTAAGAACGAACTGTGAGGAATTTGATGCACATTTTTGTTTGATTTTGCCAACATGAAACGATGAGGGTACGGATATTTAAGCGGCCATTAAGAAAATAAGGAAATAAAAAACATAGTCAGACACAAAACATTCGTGTGGTGGGTCTAAAAAATGAATACCCATAAAAACAGTACGCCTGAATTCATATGCACACTATAAGTATTATAGTTGAACTGCTTTAAGTGAAGTAAAGTAATACAACAATTAAATACGTCCCTGTTCTCCAGAGATGTATTATTCTTGTCATATCGGATCCCAGGAACTTTAGTGAGTAGCAGAATAAGCTTCAGGCCAGACTTGGAAAGCAAGATTAAGTTGAAAGAATCTAACATATTTCATAAAATAGTATGCAGCACTTTGGAAACAATAAAATTATGTAGTAATTGGATGAAAAGTGGCCCTTGCTGAACTTAACGGGAATCTAAGCGTCGCTCATCTTATCTGCTTAAAGTAATACTAATCGAAAGTGATATATGCCATGGAAGATATCTTTCCTTTTAATGAAAAAGACCCGGGTTGCGTTCATGATTGTTTCTATTCCAGACTACTTTGTTTGTATATTAAAAGTTCATTAATAAACACGAAAAAGAGAGCCGGTGAAAAGAGGGAACCCGGTGGAACACCGCCATTTATCAAGTGGAATATTATACATACTTGAAAGCTGCTGATACCTACTACTGATATCATTGATCGGTAGAATAGATTTTTCAAACCAAATGTCAAAATCTGTCGAATTTTCAAAATTGTAAAAATCTTTGAAATTTAACCTAAAATGGAATAAGTTTTCACGTCTTGAATTTATCAATCGTTGGATTGTGAGAAGGTTTTGTTTTTGGGAACAAGTGGAAAATCGTATGCATTGATTATTTAGTTTCATCCAGGTTGCGGAAAGTATCTAATTTTTCAAATTAAGATTTTGAGAACCCAACAACAACAGTGGATCAATGAAAAGACTAGAGGAGAAGGATAAGACCTTTGGAAAAGCGCATATATTGGTTTTTTTTTGGTTTTGTAAAGGTTGAAGAAAGACTTTTAAGAAAGCAAAATGTAGAAAAATTCTGTCGAATTTAAATTTGAACAACACCATAATTGGCGAAGACGTCGAAAAGATCAAAAAGAGATTAGGAATTTTTTCTCTAAAAAATTTCTTGTAGGATGATTTATCAGTTCCAGGGGAAGAAATTAATCAACAGATTTGATCATTGGCTGTAATCCTTGTAATTTTTGTTGACATTTTGTATTGCTTTCCCAAGGCTTTAAATCTATTTTCATTTTCGAACAATTTGTTAAACTTAGTCTTATCTATACAGAATGTAAGCAACGTTGAATTAAACAAGGAAGTTTTAAGAAAACCTACAAGAAACACAAATATTTAAACAAGAGATAGTCCGAGGATGTTCTTTTACAAGCCAGAATTGGTGAAACATTATTTGAGGTCTTCTTTGTCAAAAAATAGATAAAAATATTATTTTATTTATTTATATCAAGTTACAACATTGTATCAAAAAATATGGTTCATAAATCCTTAGCCAAAAGTTAATGGGAGGATCGAAGAACTAAAGACATTTTAAACTAATGGTTTAATACAAGCTGTAAAGAGGTTATCAGAGTTAAGGAGGTATGTTTCCGTGGCTATAAAGACAACCCTACTGAGGAAAACCAGGAAAAGCCAGGAATGCTTGTAACGCCCTTATTTATTTGACCAAATTTTAACATGACAAACAATTAAAAAAAAAAAACTACAACAGTCTGGAATCAGGCTCTTTTATCGAAAATGCCTGTTTTCGGTTTCGATGCTTCTTTTCTTCGCTCGATTAGAAATTACCTTTCGGATTGTTCAATACAAGTTGTAACGGGTGATTTTTTTGAGGTCAGGATTTTCATGCATTAGTATTTGACAGATCACGCGGGATTTCAGACATGGTGTCAAAGAGAAAGATGCTCAGTATGCTTTGACATTTCATCATGAATAGACTTACTAACGAGCAACGCTTGCAAATCATTGAATTTTATTACCAAAATCAGTGTTCGGTTCATTCACCGTAACGTTGCGTCCAACAGCATCTTTGAAAAAATACGGTCCAATGATTCCACCAGCGTACAAACCACACCAAACAGTGCATTTTTCGGGATGCATGGGCAGTTCTTGAACGGCTTCTGGTTGCTCTTCACTCCAAATGCGGCAATTTTGCTTATTTACGTAGCCATTCAACCAGAAATGAGCCTCATCGCTGAACAAAATTTGTCGATAAAAAAGCGGATTTTCTGCCAACTTTTCTAGGGCCCATTCACTGAAAATTCGACGTTGTGGCAGATCGTTAAAAATCGTTAGTAAGTCTATTCATGATGAAATGTCAAAGCATACTGAGCATCTTTCTCTTTGACACCATGTCTGAAATCCCGCGTGATCTGTCAAATACTAATGCATGAAAATCCTAACCTCAAAAAAATCACCCGTTATTGTATGGGTTCAAATCTGATATCTTTAAAATAAATGCTGGTGTGCCCCAGGGCTCCGTTCTGTCTCCGACTCTCTTTCTCTTTTTCATAAATGATTTCCTGTCTGAAACTTCGGTCGCAAGATGTTTGTGCTTCCCTTTACCATCTACAAATCATACATCCGTCCAAGACTAGAATATAACTCCTATATCTGGGCGGGTTCTCCATCAACTCACTCGAGTCTTTTGGATGGTATTGATTCAAAGAAAAGCTTTCAAGTTGATTGGAGATGATATTATCATAAGAACATTCACGTCACTTGAACATCGACGGAATGTTTCATGTCTCTTTCTTTTCTACCGTTATTTATACGGTCAATGTTCTAGAAAAATAGCCAGTTGCATTCCTCCCTTAAACAGTTTCACCGTAATACTCGCGCTTCCAGGAATACCCACCAATATACCCTTGAGCCCAATTTCGGTCGGACAGTCAAGTACAGAGATTCGTTTTTCAGCCGTACAACTCGAATCTTTTGCCTAACTCTGTTTTCCCCTCCCATTATGATGTTCTCCTTCTTTCGTAAGCTCGCGCTGTATCCAACGACATCAAAAGGGTAGCCCAAATCCCTTTAGCGTGTGCAAATTATAAAAAAAAAAACATTTTAAACAAAACCATTAATATTCTAATTCTATGATATGGCACCGACTGGCGCTGCAGTGAAAATGTTGATCTTATCGAAGACCAGTAGTAATATTTTCTTGGGCTTGAAGATTTTAAGTTCTTTTGGGAAAAGCGATCGTACAATAGCTACAATATGTGTCTTCTTATGACAAGTTAAGGCAAGCAACGAAATACTGGTTCCTAGAATATTCAAAAGGTACAACCTCTTTTATGAAAACAAGTATCTCTTTCATAAAGTCAGCCTGCACAGGGAAAGAATAGAATATTTCTGTAGATCTACTCGTTACTGGTTTAAAGCGACTTTCCCACAAGAGTATTCCATGCACACTTGTGGGAAAGTCGCCTGGGTTGACACGCATGGAGATCAACATTTTCGTCAAAGACATGTAAAACAAAACACAAATGGAGCATGCGTGTATTGAAAAAATAAACCTGCGGAATTTTATCGGGAAAACTGCTGGATAAAACAAATGCAATGAAATCTGTATTTAGTTGGTCTCAGACGAGGAACAATCCAAAAAGCTTACCGGCTTATCGACAGTTTATTTATATACAAGGTGGGCAAAAAGTAATTACCCTATTGGAAGATGCTCTCATTTTTGCAAATGGCCGCCAATGTCAAATCTGTTTTGACATTCGTGGACTAGTAAGATGCAGAATACAAGTGAACAAGCCATGGAGCGATACATGAACCGACATGAACCGATATTCTGGCACTTGCACTGGCCCGCAATATCGCCCGATTTAACCCTTTTAGACTTTTTTTGTGGGGTTTTTTGAAGTTTCAAATAAACATAATCAAAAAAACAAAATCGAAAAATGAATTTAGAAAAAAAAGATGACTTCTTTTGGCCCACCCTGTACAGGTGATTATAAAATTTAAAATAATTTTTTTTGATTAGTTTTAAAAATATTAATTTAAAAAAAAAATGCAAAAAATAATCAATTAGAAAAAAAAGTTATTTAAAATTTTGATATGCATAACTCATTTTGCTACATAGATCTCTGTATTTATAAAATTTGACAGAAATCTATAGAGGCGTTACCGAGAAAGCCAAAAACTAAAAAAAACCGTTATATGAAAGGTCCCATTAATATACTTTTCCCGTATATGCGGTTTTAATCGAATAATAGCCAATACCAACAAAAACTTCCCAAAATTTTTTATTAAAATCGTTGGAGCCGTTTTCGAGAAAAGTAAGCTTTTCCAAAACGGTCGTATGGCAAGTACCGTTATTTTTAGCCCTAAAAATAAAATTTCAATTTCCCCTCTGAGGAATGTCAAAAGATAAACCATACCAAATTTGAAGGCAATCGCTAAAGCCGTTTAGGCTGCAGCTCGATATACACCCGGACAGACAGACAGACAGACAGACAGACAGACAGACGGACATTTTTTCCAATGACTTTTTTAGGCTTCTTTATGATCGTAATGTCATGTTTAATTGTTATCTCAATTTTTTTTATATTCACGAATCCTAAACTTGCCTTATGGTCGCTATAATCGTAAGTCAAAATGGGAGGATTGTGGTCCCCATGCGAAGTGTAGAGAACAAAATATGTGAGACTTTAAAGAGAAATATAAAATTGTGTATACAAGAATGGTATTTTGGCTTTCAATCGCTTAAGGCTTTCTCTTAATTTTTGATTATGTTTTCGTTTTATTTCAATTTCGGTGACTCGTTTATTAAATTGCTCAAAACCGTTCTGGGGATAAGTTTAGATCGTAAAATAGTAGCTGAAACTATATAAAATGTATATATCGTCTTAAAGACAATGAAGAGATCTTTGAATCATTCGGAGCAGATTTTGTATTTTTCATATGATTTTTTTGAACAATTCAGCTTGAAAATTTTGTGATTTTTTTGAAACTTTTTTTTTAACTCTTAATTACAACACCAATTCCACATATCTTTATCAATACGTAAAATGTGTTTTCCTTAATGACAATGAAAGTCACAAATTTTTAAAATATTTCACATTTTATAAGCCTCCATTTATTTTCCAAAATATATTTTTTGAAGATATTTGAAATGTTTAGTTTACCTATTTGCCACTAAATGGTTTAATTTCTAACTGTCAAAAAAACAAGAGATAACGCCCTCAAACGAAGAAAAATTAATCGATTATATGAAGGGTGGTTATAACTAAGAACAACTATTCCGATTGCAAGAGGTATATGTGTAGGCTGTAGAACCAATTGTGATGTCCAATGAAAGTTTTTAAATTCATGTTCTTTTTTTTTTGGATGAATCAATCATGGTGTAGCAAAGGATGGGGGGGCCAATCTATTTTCCGGTAGTTTCCGGTATTTTTTTATATTTATTTGCATAATTATATTTTTTTTTATACTTTTATGACGTTTTTGTTTAATTGTTTATTTTATATGTTTAATTAATATTTATTAGTTAATAAAACTTCCAAAGCATTATAAAAAAGAAATCAATTTGAAAAAAAGCTACATCATTTATCATTTAGTACTTTTTACTTTAAACTGTGGCACAAATTTACTACACTGAGTTGGAGAATCGCGTAAAGCAAGTTTACATAAAATGATAAATAGAAAAATCTCTGTAAAAACTGAAATAACAAATTTTTGTATCACTTCATAATTTCAAAGATCGGGACCTGAGAATCCGTTTTCCTCCACAAGTAGAAGGATAAACGGATGGTGTGATTTTACACGTAGACTCTGGACTCTTGACTCACACGACTGCAAAAGAAAAAGCAAATTCGAAAAGTTGAAAAGAAAAATTATTTTCCCTGTGAGTCGGAGGCTACATTTTTAATCGACTCATCGATATAAAGGAGGGAACTTCAAAAAAAAAGTCTAGACTCACAGTCTACGTGTAAAAGCACATATAAACCTACCCCTACCTATGTTATGTTAACAAGATCATTTGTCCACAGGCTTAAGGGATGAGCTTCACTTTCGAAACGATTTAAACACAAAGGCACGAAGTCAGTCATAAGGTTTTAGAACGCTTTTATGTTTTCAACAACCCCTAAAACAGCGGATATTTTTTTCGCAATTAATATCTTGCAAGAACTTAAGTATTAAAATTCTCGCAAAGTCATCGAAAAGGTTGCTGATCACTTAAGCTACACCAACTGTACGGCGTCCCCGTCACAATCAAAAATATTTTGCAATTCTACTCATTAACCCATATCAAACGATTTGCTAACCTACGTCTCTCCAAAAAGATTAGCCAATCCCATGCCAATTACTATTCCACCGAAATAGTTTCCACGGATTACCAAGCAGCACCCAAATTAAAGCTACGTGAGACATAACTTGGCTGCCCATAGAAAACGCCACAGCCGCAAGTCCCACCTTGCTGATCAATAATTTATAATCACCACGATCACACCTTGATCCTGATCGTCTAAATCCAAATCCGGGCATCAACATTGCCTGGTCGCGACAAGTTGTGTTGTCTTGTTAATTGATTTCATTTCCGTCGTGGCTTAGATCAACAAATCCAAAAAAAAAGCCAAAAGAAAATACCAAACACACATGCACTTGTCGCGCGATCTCAAAATAGGCTCGCGCGATACCAAGCGACATATTTCAAAATCAGAAAAGAAGTTGCAAGTATTCGACGACGAAGCTCAAAAAAACTCACCTATCCAAGAATGGTGTTGCTGAACTTGAATCCGAACTGGACACATAACTGTGATAGCCTTCCGATTGGGCATACGATGATTGCTTCTGATGATGGAAGACGGCTTGATCATAGTACGATCGGCTGTTGTATTCCTCTAGGCCAGCTTGTGTCAAGCTGCATTGATCACTCATGTTGTCGTCCTAAAAAAGAAGACACAAAAAAGATGTTAGCCACGGAAAAAAGAAAACTATTAAATAAAAATATGGAATGCTTTAGGAAAAAGAAAGATTCTTGCAACCAAGAGGACCGGACTCCAATGATCAGATCGCACGACACAGCAGCGAGCGAATGAAGAAATCATCATCATCATCTTGGTTTCTGCAAATGCATCCACAGCGCTAATTGCGCTCTCGCATATGTTGTAACATCTCAATGTGGATTCGCGGATTGGAGTTTGGATTTAAACTCGATCAGTGATCAAGCTCCATGTATGGCATCGTGGATACTGTCATCTCACGAAAAAGGTCACTTCAATCGAGTGAAAGAGGAGTTCGACGAACTCTTCTCTGATGTTTGAATATTTAATTGAAGATGCAACATGATCTTTTTGGTGATCGATAAGAATCCGTTCATAGACCACACGGTCTATGAATGCGTTCCGAAGAGCATTAGGTTAATATCAACTCCAATTAGGTTCGCCTGACCGAAGATCACTGATCTTCAATGGGAAGGCAGATGGGGAATTTGCGTTTCCTACTTAAAGTAAAGACACATGTACTGGGTCTTTGTGTTAGGAGTTTAATGAGGAACTTTTTTCTTTGGCCATCTGCTCCAGATCACTTCTTCGCCTAAGACTTCCGCATTTCGAGAAGAGTGAAAAGTTAAGCGGTTAATTTTCTAATCACACTCTCACGTAACGCCAGCCAGATGACTATGCTTCTGCTAGTGGAGCTATGTTGTCCGGGAGTGTAATCCCAGGATGGATTTGCATGCGGAGGAGTGCCGAGGAGTGACCTTACGTCCTGTGGCGTCATAAAGTTTGATATGATCGTTGGATCACGTGTTTGCATGATTTATTTCGGACTCTTGCACTCGAGCTGAAGCTGTAGCTGGAGCTTCGTGCCTCGAAGAGACATGTGAAGTCAACTGCTAGGTAATTTGATTTATTTTTCGAGCATGAACTGGTACTTAGTCGCTGCGCGCCATGCCGGGGACAGGATATTATAGACAAAAGGAGGTATTTGCTGAGAGTACGTGTAAAATATGGTCTAACTTATGTCATGAGTTTAGTTTAGCAAGATTGAGATCAGATATTTAGAGAGAGTGCCATGGTAATTAAGATAAACAGGAAACTAATTTATATGCGTATGAGTGGCTGTGGCTTTTATAATGTCAGGCAATAGAAGGAAGTGAGGACGTGAGCAATCTTATGTTTCGCTAAAAGTCAATAAGGGTCGAATAGGGAAGACTTTTTCTATGGCAAAGACGATGATACGTGGTTTTTATTTTATCGTAGGAGATTGTAGATATAGTTCACTTTCTTAATTAAATAAAATCAGTTGAAAAAATAGTAACATTTGCAATTAGATGCATATTTTTAATTTACATTTGGTATTCAACCAATGTTCATCAATTTAATTATTTAAACAAGCTATTTAGCTTAAAAACAAGGTAATTTTAAATATAAATAAACTATAAATTTGCGTAATGTTATGTTGATTAAATTACTGGCCCCACAATTGCTCCCTTTGAAGTCTCCGAAAACAACTGCCGCCCAGGATCGCCTGTTTTTTAAGTCAGTGGAGCGGCGTAGCGTAAGGAGCTTCTTTTCATTGAGAGTAATGTAATCACTACAGCATCACAAAGACAAATTATTAAAAATAAACGTACTTGTAATATAGTTTCTTTCAATAGCGACTTTCGAACTTTGACAGTTGATAGCGGCCATCTTGTTGAAGCTACATCTGTCAAATTGGCTGTCATTTATTCAGTCTATTTTGCCACATCACAATGGAAGGATATATTGTTCAACAACACGTGCAAAGGATAAAATAGTTTTATCAATATTTGTGTTCCGTTTGTGCAACGTTTCCATTGTACGGTCGCCATTGCGAAGACGCCCATTTCTTGAATTATGGGTAAGTGAACAAACTTATGAAGTTTCAATGGTGGTTCCCTCATGATTGGTGTGCACCAGGGAAACGTCTTGAGTCCTTTGCTCTTTTTAGCAGTCAATGATTTTCTACTGGAGCGTAAGGTGATGGATCCGAAAGTAAATTATGTATTCCTTGCTGATATAATGATGATTCCATCAAGAGACAAGATCCAAAATACTGTCAAACAGTACTGAATGTATGGGTTGATGTTTTGGAAGAAAACGGATACTGAATTTGAGCTAACAAGACTAAATACCATTGCTACATTTGCATTGATCCGCAGACGCCTATTCTGGACTTTTATTTGAATGGAACAGTTCAGAGTACGAAAACTTTAAATACCTTAGATTTATGATAATAGTGAAAAAGTGCAATTGTCAAATCGGGTATGTGGGTGTAAAAAGTCATGTTTTTGATCGAAATGTGTCTCTAAGCTGAAAGAAAGTTTCTAAACGACGAGCAAGAAAATCCCAGAAAGGCTCCAAATTAAGAAAAGCATTTTCGATATAATACAGTATGACCAATTGAGCTGGTACTGCTATGAAGAAAGAAGATGCCCTGATGCTATATTCTAACACTATTGCGGAAGAAATGCAGGCGCAAAAACTCTTGGATTATACAAATCCACCACAAATTCACACCTACGTTCAGTTGTCCTCATATAAAAGGTCTTACCATTAGTGCAAAATTGTTGAACTAAATTGTTTCCAACTTAATACTAAAACAGAAAAACACTTGTGAAATACATTTTTTTAATGTAGTGCCATAAGGTGGCCTTTTTGGCCCACTTCTTTTCATGTTTGTTTTACTCGTGACTATAATGCACAAACATAGATGCAATGAGAACGATAATGGATAATACTATGATTACAAAAAAAAAAATTAGGGAGAAGATATGTCCATCTGTTTGTCTGTCTGTGTTTCTCCAGTGTGCGCCGTTCTTTCGGCTTATTGGAACCACTTGTCTCAAGTTCCAATTTTACTAATTGAGGAAGGAAAAAGTCGCGATCATGGCTCTGAAGCGCTGGCCTTACATTTTTTGGCCTGCGGCGTTTTTGAAAAAAATTGTCTCGATGACTCCTTCAGCGTAGCGTTAACAGTAACTTTGAGTGGATGTAATGGCCATTCGTGTGTCATACGCGGAATTTCGATGTCTCAGAAGCGACAATTTCGCTTACTCACGTAAACAGAGATATAGAAATGAGCATCATCGCTCATGATAATTTTCAATATAAATCGTCCTCTTTTTGGTCGAGATTTTTTTAGGTTGATTTGATTGGAGTTTACATGTAGTTGACGGTCAAGAGCCAACAATTGCAATTTAGAAAGGAACCGAAATTTGACCTAGGAACCGCCGCCGGCTAGTATTCATTTTGGGCACGTAGGGTGGTTTCAACATCTTCGGCAAAAGCCGCGACATCTTCAGTAGAATGCCTGGCAACATCTAGTGTTGTCCCAGTCTCTTCAAGGTGAGCAGATAAACGCCGCATTATTTGTCCATTGGATGATGATGTCGGAAGGCTAGGGATTTCGCTATGAAATTCGCGCTGCGCCAATACCACGGACGAATTATTGCACACAAAATGAAAACAATTCTGACCGATACGTTTTGCCCTGCCTCATTTTCGAAGAAAAATGATCCAATGATGCCACACCACTCAACAACACACACCAAAATGTTACTCGGTGTAGATTCAGTGGCTTCTCGATAATAACGTGCGGGTTTTCCGAGCCCAAGATGCCGTAATGTTGTCTGTTAACGTAGCCGTCGAGATAAAAATACAACTCGTCAGAAAAGATGATTTTTCACCTAAAATTGTTGTCCAATTCAAGCTGCTCTAAGGCCGAAACTGCAAAGCGATAAAGAAGTTGATGGTCGGGCGCCTTAAATTGCTGAGTCATTTTGATCTTGTAAGCGAATAATCCGAGTTTTTTGATGCAGAATTCTCCTCAGGCTAGTGCGTGAAATGTTGAGCTGTTGAGATCGATGGCGAGTTTATGTTCGTGAATTTAGTCTCACACTGCGCACTGTACGACGACGGAGACTATGAGTGTTGTCCACTAGCATACCAGTTCCACAAACTTTTTGTACAAGGTTGCATACATCAGGCGCGGTGGGTGCTTCATTTCGTCAAAACTTCATTTCAAAAAATGCACTGTTTGGGCAACACAGCACTCACTTTTAAAATAAGTTTTCAATATTTTGCAACGTTGTTCAAGCGTAAAACGACTCATTTAGTTTCGCGGAGTTATGATACTGACATCCTGCCAAGATTTCAAGCGGAAAACAGCTGTCAGTGTCAAAATAACCTCTGATTTAAAAAGAAACCACTAGATGGCCCACCCGTTACATATTCTGCATCTACTTAATTTACAAACGTCAAAACAAAATAGATATTTGCAGCCATTTGCATAAAATAGAGCGTCTCTTAAAAGGCGATTACTTTTGCCCCACCTTTCAATTTCCACCGCTTCTGTATGTGCGATTAGTGTCTTCCAGGAACGGAGGATATCTACAATTTATGGCCGATTCCGAACGGCTATACGGGATGCATTTTTCAAGACAAAGTTAACTCTTGAAAAATTTGTCATTTTCTGGAAAGGAGTGTTCCCTCTGAGAACTCTGTTGGTAAACAACGCAAAAGGATCTTAATTGTCAGTGTCAAATGCCAACTCCCCGTGGAAAAACAATGACAAAGTATTCAACGTTGACATTTTCAAAAGAGTAGGAAAGGGATACATTGAATTTCGCTTGTATGTGAAGTGCGTCTTTTAAAATGAAAGCATTCATACAAAAACAAAGTTTACTATTAGACGATAAGATGTTAAGGAAAATTTTATAATTTAGAAAAGGTTTATGGTAAATTAAAGTTAAAAATTAGTTTTGTTATATGAAGCCTCATTGAGTTTATAATCCTTTTTGCTGACAAAATGTTACTGAGTCAAAAACAAGCCATCTAAAATCCTTCTTAAATTTATTTCCATCCGTGATTTACTTGAAGTCGCCGTTTTTTTTTGTGTAATTCCAAGTTCCATGTTAACATTCGTTTTCAACAAAGAACCTCTTCTTATGCTTCCGTTTTCAACTCTAATAAAACACAAATCCTGATAGATTATGGCACTTTCTCTTCGTGCAATCGTGAACTAGGCATTTTGAATTTTTATTGTTCCATCTATGCCATTATCCCCTCGTGATGAGGTTCCATCAGCTACTTCTTCTTTTCCACATCCCATCAGATGCAGTTCCACATTCAAAAAGCTACATTAAAGTGTAAACGGGAAACATTCCTCGCTTCTTCTGGGTTTGATGATGATGGCCAGAGTCCATCCTTAGCTTGGATATGATTTGTACACACAAAGATTGATTTTCCAAGGGTAATGAGCTGTAGAATGGAAAACTGATTTGGCATTCCGCATAATCATGCTAAACAGTGGCGGAATTACATCTAGTATATGGTTGTGGCCAGACAAGATTGGAAAGATAGTGTTGTTGTTGTTGTTGTTTGTCTAACTAAATTGAAAAGTTGCAAATGTGCGCGCAAGAGCGCAACCATGTCTCTTATGAGCCACAACTACTGTATGTGCGTGATGAGGTGCAGGTATACGTAGTTAGACATGTTCCTGGATAGTGGCACATAAAATTCTGTTTCTGTTTCTTCTGGTCTAAGTCGAAGTCAAAGTCGAGACTGACCAAACGAAGTCGAAGCTATAATATGATGATGATGGATGATGTAGGCAATGGACTGACAAGATGAATGGAATGCATAAAACAAGGTCGTTGGTTGGTTGAACTTTACGGGAAAAGTGTTCTTTATTCTTGGGTGTGACAAATCATGCTGGTCGTTGGAATTTCAATATGAGAATAGATATTTCCTTGTTGAAGAGAATTATGGTAGCTACATATATATGGGTTGGGTCCTGTTTTTTTTAATTTAATAGCTCCTAAGTCATTGGAACTGAACTTACAAGCTCATAAATCGCATTGACGGGTAATTGCTTTGATGGATAGTGTTGCTGGTCCGGGTTATAAATCGCATATAAATATATCTCTTGCGATTAAACTATCTCTCGAAAAGTCAATTTTAGTCAAAGTTCGTGTCTGTAAACTGATAAAACTTAACTAATTCACAGCTTAGGAGATCGTTCATCGACCTATACTGAATCAGCCCTCTACTATCCAAATAAAGGAAGTCTCGGGCGGACAATTTGTCCATTAGTAAAAGCATATGTATAAAGGGTGTTTTTTTTTTAGAGGTATAGAACTTCAAGTTGACAATACTATTTTAACTGGCGGCCATTTTGTCAGCTGTCAAGTGATTTATTTTTAGTTTGGTTTGGCATTTCAACATGAATAGACAGACGTCTGAACAACTCTTCCAAATTCGAATTTGTTTTGAAAATCATGGTTCTGTTCGAAATACGTATCGCGCACTATACGTTCATTTTACAATCAACTCGTTTACAACAGCCTGAAACGATGGAGGACAACATTCGCCGCATTATTGCCGATATACGGCCACAAATGTCGGAAAAAGTCATCGAAAATTGGACATCCAAATAAGAGTACGCCCGAGCTAGCCATGGCGTTCATATGCCAGAAATTATATTTATATAATGCCAGAAAATTATCTTTCGCATAAATTAAATTTCATGTCAATTTAAAAAAATCGTCTTTATTTTATTCCATTTCAAAGTTCTATACTTTAAAAAAAAGACACAGTCTCTTAAGCACCCGAATTTTGTCCAAAAGAGGTGTTGCAACGTTCAACCAAAAAAGAAATGCCTAGGCCGTCATCAGCTGCTATAAAACAACCGCCTTTATCAGGACAAAGCTCCCATAGCCATGGCTTTGGCCATCTACAAGTCGTTTGAAATATAGATTGTGATCTCTCCAATTAGAACGGTACGTGAAACGCTATACTCCTAAATAAATCCCAATATTATCAAGAAACCATTTCCTCGTCGTTTTATCTTTCGATTTGGCGATTTGCACTAGCCAGCCAGAGCTCCCGATTTGACTGATCCAAGCTGTGTGGTTACTTGAATTTACGGGTTTATGTAAACGGCCTCATATTGTTGAAGCCCTTAAAGAGAAGATCCGACAAAAATGGAAGAAGCTATCGCCGGAACTTCTGACACAAATTATAGAAAATTCCATTAAAAACAAGCCCGTGTGGTCATCATTCAGATAAAGACCATCTAACCATACGTAGTCGAAATCCAGCTCCAAATCAAACAGATAGGCACTCGTAAATTGATTTTAAGGATTATTTAATTGGACATCAGAAACTTTCTTAAACGTGGCTTGAAGCCCCACTTTAAAGTCGAACTGTTTGAATCGACTTATATTTTGTTCTCCACCCACTTGGACAGAATTCTATGGAGAATAAATTATAAACTAATTATTGGCGCCACAGCTCCTTAAGGACCTTGTGACTTATACTTTCAACCATTCCAGTGTGTGTGTTGTGAATCTGCAAGAATGGAAGGGACCTACAATTTACCGCCGAGTTCGATCTGCTAGAAGAGATGCACTTTTTGGAGACAATTTTACTATTAGAGGTTTTGTCAGTTTCTCGTAAGAGACATAACCCCGGAAAAAACAGTGGCTCTGATGGGGAGTCGAACCCCGACTCTTTGCTTAGTAGTCCGACACTCTAACAACAAATCCACGGGGCAAACTTGGAGAACTTTTTTTATTTCTTTGCTGATACTCGGAAAAGGACTTACTGACCGGAGTATCGGCGGATTTGAATTATCCTTTCTTCTTTCTTCCAACACACTCTTCCGTTAGTATTCGTTATATAGCGCGTTATTAAGCCTTACCTTAACTTAGGTGGGGCTACAATCCAGGATGGACCTGGGCTTCAACCAACAAGCTCCGCCAGCCAGCCAAGGTCCCTAGCTAGCTGCCTCCAGTTTCACACGTTAAGCCGGTCGAGGTCCTCTTCCACTTGTGTGAGCCACCTGAGTCTCGGTCTTCCTCTACTGCGCCGTTCCTCTGGGGTGAAATCGAAGATTTTCCGGGCCGGAGCATTGATGTCCATGTGCTCGATATGACCCAGCCATCTGGGACTTTCGCGTTAGTAAACAGTGTTGTGTATATGTCTTCTATCTACCTCTGCTGACTTCTTGTTTTAGTGATTGGAAGAAAATTCTACCTTCGAAATAAACGGGGAATTAAGCTCGTTCTTTTCAGTGAAGGCGGCGATTGCCAAGCTTTGAAAAGCAATCGTCTATCGTGTTCACTTTCTCAAAAGCATCTTCGATAGCAAACTAATAATTCATTGTGGAAGACGCCATATCTTATCTATCCGTGCGGTCAAGGAAGATATGATATGAATATACAGAAGAAGATAGGGAAGACTTTTTTTATTTTTTTATTTTATTAATCTCAGGACGGGTGGCTAGAATCAACGACTCTAGTTCGAATTTTCGAAAAATAAAATACACCACTCTTTGTTTTTGTCACATCATCCAACATCATCTTCTTCTATGCTGCTTGAAATGCATTAGTCAGAACCGACACTCGCGCCATCTGTTGCAAAATTTGTGAAACGTGTCTATAAACTTTGCCTGAGAGTAGCCAATAAGTTGATAGAGTTTTTTTTTTACAACTAACGCTATGGCATAAGATATAAATTAAATCAAACAAATATTATTTTTTTTGTATATATTATACTAGCTAAGCAATCCCGGTGTTGCTCGGGTATACCAGAATGTGTTTGTTTCTGTCGCATTCAAACATCTCGTTCCTTCCATGTTCTTTCAAATATAGTTCGTTGTATTGCACGCGCCACCTATTGCAAGGTTATTTCATTGTTGCCGAGTGGTAATTTTAGCCGAACTATTCTGCAGTCGTTGTCCCAAAACTGAAGAATTGTTGCGCCATAAACTCCCAATTACTCGGAATTATATTTAAGTCCTAACCTTACTTTATACCAATAACCAAAAATTACTTCAAAACTCCAATTTTATGTCTTCACTTTCTAGAAATCCATGAAAACAATATATAAAATACATTCTAAATTGCTATAATTATTAAGCACATTCCCTTGAAGCAATACATCTAAAAACTTAACTACCATTTCATCAACTCCTATCCATCAGTGGTTTTTAGCACTTAATTCAAAAGATGATCTTTTAATCTCATCACTTCCACACTTCTCTCGCAGATCCCGAAAAGACCATAATGAGCTGGGTATGTTGCACAACATCTTTATATCTACATAAACCTTCATTTTCCTATTTATTTTCGACTGCAATTCAAATAAAACCAAATCGGTTGCTACTCATCAACCCTGTGGTTTCCTTCCAGCTCACTAATCGATAGTCTAATCAAATCAACCAAATCAACATTAAGGCGTTAATTATCGCGCATTTGGTTAGCAAACAACTTCAATCACGTCCTCCTACTGATTGCATCCATTCGACTCTGACTCCCTCTCAATGTCAATTAAATGAACTTCACCGAACATTTTGAAATCGAATCCGAATTTCGAACAACAAAACTAGTAACACGTAACGCCATTTGTGTGTTAATTCTTTGAGTTCACGTAACCTTTTCAACACAAACCACACCAATTAGTTGTAGATGTTGTGCTCTTAATTATTATCCATTAAAATTGCTGTCAATTCTTATCTCTCTCTGGCCAAGTCAGAGCTCATCTTTTGAGGCCCAATCAACTTCTCATAACCTTGAGTAACAATAATGGTTGATATAAAAAAAAAAAACAATCCTTTTAGCCAACCGATTACAAAACCCATAAAATGATCTGCGTAATTTCCCGGTAAAGTGACAAAGCCAAGATTTTTTGCAGTTTACGATTTTGACAGATGGTTGTCTCTTCCCACGACAACGATGGTTCTCCCACTGACAGAGGGCGCATGTAAAAAGGTTGATTTTACCGGGCCATCTGACAGATAAGATCAGCGCGCGAAGAAACAACTACAGCAACCTAAATTTGATTAATATGACAGATCGGATGGATAGATGGATACTCTGGAGTACGGACGCGGAGTGCGTGCGTTATGACAACGAAGACGAGGACAACAACGATGATGATGATGATAATGATGACTACGAACATAATGCTCGAAGAGCAGCTGTGGTCTGTCGGGAATTATGAAAAATCTGTCAGCGCAGAAAAACTGCACTAAGTGTTAATCTGGTGTCAGGCAGGAGGCAGCCTGCGGCAGCGTTTGTTAACAGAAAAACGTATGTGCGACAAATCGTGGGATTGTGTGCAACATGCAACGCTGACCCGGTGACAACAAAGTGCAGCAATCAGTGTGAAGAAAAGTGGTTGTGACGACGCGATGACGATGGGATTGCATTCAGCCTTGAGATTTGTGGATTTTCGCTTTCGTTTTCCGTAATGAAGATGATTACACGCAAATTTTTTTGAATTATGTTATTCCATAAGTTTTTTTTTTCAGTTTTCTGTAATTTGTTCCTTTGGTCCGATGAAATATGAACTCAACACATAAATCATAATTTTGAAGGATTTGTCATAATTATTGCAAAACACAGTTGGCGGTTGTGCAGCATTGGAGATTGAATTTTTGATGAACCGTTTGCGAAAAGGTGATGTAACTGAAAGATATTTTTTATGTATAGGCACACATTGCCAGAGATAGCAGATACTTGTTATAAGAGTTTTTTCCCAGGTGACGCGACGGTTCTATCACTCTTACTGCGAAGTCTGGTTATGAGAAATGTGTTCGAAAAACGATATTTTGAAGAAAAAAGAGTTGGTTGTCTGTAAAGTCGGTTTACGGACCATAATTTTACGTGATAACATCATAAGAAAACATTGATGGCAGCAACACCAACATACAGCCGGTTAAATCACACCCACAAACCCTCTCCACAAACAGCCCCCAATATCTACATCTACTTTCTACTTTAACAAAAATCCGCCTTATTTTTACTTTTTTTTCTCTTCTCATTCTTTTTGAATTTAAGTGGAATTATTTTAGGAATTTGCGCCTGTTCTTTTTCATGTTCCTGGTGCTTGCGATCGATTGGTTGAAGAACCACAGTTTTGCGGTTAGCATGAGTCATGTTATTTCGTACGTGTAGTCTGTCATCGATTTAGAAGACTTTACATATCAGAAAAGTTATGTGTTATGAGATTTTAGGTTTTTATTTTCGCGGACGATATTCATATTAGATAAAGTTTTTTATTTTCGGAACTTACCGCGTTATAAGAAATATTTTCTTATTTATTTCTACCCGACGTTTCGAAGAAGTTTCATACTTCGTGGTCACGGGATGAGACTGACGTTTGATTGCTGTTGTTTAAGTTATTGTTTTTCAGCTCTCGCTCTCAAGTAGTACCGGTGCGTAGATGTTGATGCACTTGGATTGCTTGTGGGTGGTGGTGGTGTACTCGTTCTAGGTTGTTGTTGCGTTGAGTCGATGTATTTTTGGACACATGCAAAGCTCACGACATCGGCTATAGGTTTTTTGATTTGCTTTACTATGGTTTGGCTTATGAGAGGATCCCACGTTGGCGATAATTTAAAGCTAGAATCTCTATTGAAATTTGTATGTTTCTTAATTTCAATTGCTTCTCTGACGATTCTTGGTACATAAAATCTTTCATTTGCGATTGATCTAGCTTGATCAAAACGTATAAAGTGATCTTCGTTGTAGGCCAGATGTTCACATATTGCCGATTTTGTGACAACTTTATTTTGGATAGCTTTGATATGTTCGTTTAAACGCGTTTTAATACCTCTTTCGTTTCACCAATATAAAAAGATCCACAGCTACAGGGAACAGAGTATACACCAGGATTTTGTCCTTAGGCGATCTTAAAAATTGACGAACCTTAGTTGGCGGACAGATATTTACATGCTACATCACATCATCACCCAGCCAACTTGACATCGGTTGTATCGGCTCTTGTGAACCGTGCTCACAAAATTTGTGACCCCGAACACCTCAAGCAAGAGTTGAAGGATATAGACATTGCACTTAAAAAGAATGGCTACAACTCCAAACAGAGAACCTGGAAACCCAAACCCAGCTCACAGAAACATTCGCTACCTCCAGCATTTGATAAAAGGGCCTTTTTACCCTATATCAAAGGCATAACGGATGGAATTGGGCGAATCTTACAAAAATATGATGTTAAAACCATCTTTAAACCGCCAACTAAGGTTCGTCAATTTTTAAGATCGCCTAAGGACAAAATTCCACTCCAAAATCCTGGTGTATACTCTGTTCCCTGTAGCTGTGGATCTTTTTATATTGGTGAAACGAAAAGAGGTATTAAAACGCGTTTAAACGAACATATCAAAGCTATCCAAAATAAAGTTGTCACAAAATCGGCAATATGTGAACATCTGGCCTACAACGAAGATCACTTTATACGTTTTGATCAAGCTAGATCAATCGCAAATGAAAGATTTTATGTACCAAGAATCGTCAGAGAAGCAATTGAAATTAAGAAACATACAAATTTCAATAGAGATTCTAGCTTTAAATTATCGCCAACGTGGGATCCTCTCATAAGCAAAACCATAGTAAAGCAAATCAAAAAACCTATAGCCGATGTCGTGAGCTTTGCATGTGTCCAAAAATACATCGACTCAACGCAACAACAACCTAGAACGAGTACACCACCACCACCCACAAGCAATCCAAATGCATCAACATCTACGCACCGGTACTACTTGAGAGCGAGACCTAAAAAAACAATAACTTAAACAACAGCAATCAAACGTCAGTCTCATCCCGTGACCACGAAGTATGAAACTTCTTCGAAACGTCGGGTAGAAATAAATAAGAAAATATTTCTTATAACGCGGTAAGTTCCGAAAATAAAAAACTTTATCTAAGTTATGTGTTATTCGTGTTATAATTAATGATGATATTCTAAAAATGTATATGAAAAATAAAAAATCTGCTCCGAGCGTTTTAAAGATCTGTTCATTACCTTTAAAACAACATATATAGTTGAACAAGTTTAAGCCGTTGTTTCACGTTCTACAAGTATCCCCAGAGTTGTTTTAATATAATAATAGAAGAAGTTACAAGCTACCTGAATAGCGCAAACTGGATGCGCCTTATGAGTACTACAAGGAAGCCTTAAATTACAGAGCCCGAATCGTCGAGGAATTTTTTTGATTTATGCCTGTTATTATACGACACTGGAGAATCTGTTTATTGAACCAAGAATCAATTTGCGTTTTGTATACATAAACTTAAAGTCATTTCAATTTGTTTGATTATTTAAATTTGTTATTTTGATTTGACTAATCTAAAAGTCCTTAAAATACGTTTTAACTAAACTGAGCCTAACAAAATTTTGTTTTAACTAAACTTTAAGTCATTTTAAAAATACATACATAAATATTTTAATTTCACTAGTCTGAAAGTCCTTAAACATTGTTTTAGCTAAAATAAAAGTCCCTTTTAATAAAGAAAAATGTAATATTTGTATCTTTACGTTACTTAAACAAAAAAATTAGAAAAATTGCTTCCTTCAAAGTCGAACTAACGATCTCTCGCCTACGCTTAGCAAGCAAACATCTTATCTACTGCACCACTTCCATCCCCAAATTATGACTAATTAGTAATTAAAAAAAATAAATCAACGATATATTGAAATAAAACATAAACAACAAAACTGAAAATTAAAAAAAGGCTTCGAGCGTTTCAAATTTAAAATACGATTCTTGGACACGCAATTCAAATGTTAGTAATATAAGCCGTGTTTTATTGGGATATCTATCCGTAGCGAAGCAAGATTTTACACACACTACAAATACAACAACCAGATGCCCAAAAAAGTGGATGTTGAATTTGGCTGCGGATTGCATGTTCGACACAACAAGATTTCATTCACAATAGACATGATATAAGACTTGTATCATGCTACAGATCCTATATTTCCTTAGATATTGCACGCAGAGCAAAATAAAATTACCAATTTTCAAACGCCTGGGAATGATGGTTTTATGCTACATTGTTTGAGAAGGTTGCAAGTTTGCACTTCGGCGTTTTGGAATCTATAGATACATATTTATTTGTTGGTATTGGAATGCTAATGCAACCAATGTTCGTGCTCGATCTTCTTTTTGGTTGTATCTTGTGTTTAAATATTTTTTAGACTCACTGGTTGACAGTCGTTTGTAAATGATCGTTTATTGCTGCACTGTTTGAGAAGGTTGCAAGGTTGCACTGGAACATATGACAAAAGGAGGCTGCCTATGGGTTTTTTTGGAAAGCTGCCCATAGCTTTCCCAAAAAACACGGCTATATTCAATACGGACTGCAAACTACACGTATCCAGTTGTTCAATTTTTCGCTTTTTTCCAAAAAAAAAAAAAAGGGTCCAGGTCCCTTCAGGCTGAGATTCTGGTTGTGATATCACCGTTTTCATTGACAGTAAGATTAACGCAATTTCTGCTATTGAAATAAAATCGAAGCAAGATTTCGAAGAATGTAACTGCAAGAAAGCGATCATGCCGATAGAAGCAGTCTCACATTGGCAGAGCTTTCGAAAGATGAACCTCGCTCGGCTCTTTTACCAAATCCAGAAGATTGTGGAATGACTTAAAAAATGGAAAGCAGACGACCAGTGCAGGGGATAAGTAGACTTTGTGAAACAAAAATTTTGTATTTAAGTCATTAAAGAAAATATATTTTACATATTGGAAAAATTATGTGGTATTTGTGTGTTAATTTAAGGTGAAAAAGCCATTTAAAAAAACAAAAAAAAAACAAAGCCGGATTATTAAGAAATTGTATATGAAAAATATAAAATCTGTTACGAACATTTTAAAGATCTATTCATTAACTTTAAAACCACATGTATACTTTATCAAGTTTAAGTCGCTGTTTCACGTTCTTCAAGTATCCCCAGATCGGTTTTGAGTAATTTTACGAAACGAGTCACCGACATATTAAAATAAAACAAAATTAAAAAAAAGGCATTTCAAAACCAAAATAACATTCAGACACGCAATTTAGATGTCAAAGATATATTCACTACGGACTTTACGTATCCATTTGTTCATTTGATGTTTTGGTAGTGACAGCAGCTGCTAAAATGAACGCAATACCGGAAAGTTGATATCAACGTTTGAATTGACAGTAAAGTAGTGCCCGTGGCTTACATTATATTATATTATGAGCCTGGGTTCGAGTCCCGCTCATAGCCATCTTCTTTTCCAGGGTAATGCCTCTTGCTGACAAAACCTCCAAGAGTAAAATTTGTCTCGAAAAACTGCATCTTATGTATCTTATGTAGCCGTTCGGACTCGGCGGTGAATTGTAGGTCTATTCTATTCTTGCAGATTAACAACACATACACAGGAATGGTTTAGACGTTTAGAGTACAAGTCATACTAGGCCTTAGTTCCTTAAAGAGCTGTCGCGCCAATAAATTTTAATTCTTTTTTTATTAGCGATTAACGCCATTCCTGCAATTAAAATAAAATCGAAGCTTGTAATTTGTAACTGCAAGAAAAGGATCATGCCGATAGAACCACTTTGACCTTTTGAAAGGTGGACCTCTCTCGGCTCATTTGCCACATCCAGAAGATAATGGTACGGCTTCAAAAAACGGAAAGCAGACGTCGAGTTCAGAGGATATGGCGAAGAACATGTGCATAAGAAGACATTTATCTTCCACTTGAGAAACAAAGTCCTAGGAATTCACTTTTACGGACTTAGAAGAGCTATATAAATTAACTGTTAGCAGCATGGGCTTTATTAATCTAAGTCTCAAAAAATGGCTTGAAAATGTATATTTTTTTATATATGCTTATGGGGCTCAAAACCCTCGAGGGTATCACATTGGATCTAAATTCATCTAAGTGTGAAGAATTTCTAGCCGTTACCTTAATCTAATCTAACCTTACATTACTACAAGAAATTATATGGCCAGGGAACAGTGGTATGTAGACAAAGGATAATGTCCTTTACACAGCGGTCATACAATTTGACCGGGGGTTAGACTTCCTAGTGAGCCATTTTAAATATTAAACGAACTTTTTTTCAAGCTTATATTTTTGATCATGGTTGATATCATATAATTGATCAAAATATTGATCACTTTTGTTAGAAAAGACAAATATCATGCTAACTAGGTCGAATTATGGCCGCCTTCACATTTTTATTTATTGCACGCAGAAAAAAAAACAAGCATACGATAAATCCTTACCAAGAAGTCAGCGTGGAATTTTAGAAAGGTTTTTAATCTACGACCGATATTAACCGCCATACCATTCCCCAAAGCCTGCAGCAATAATTGCTTAAACTGTAACATCGCATGCTCAAAGTAAACGGTTCTATTATCCGCATAAACAATATAGAGCCCTCTTTCGTTTCGTGTGAATAATTTTTGCCACAAAATGAATGCTCAATGGGCTATCAGGGGGGGTTAGGAAAATGCAAAAAACGGTCAAACACTTTCCAACGGCAGACGTCTATAGATCTAACCGATATCGTTCAGCGCGCATTACAGCAAGCCACTTTCAAACGACTAATTTAAATTGATTTACTCATGAGGCCACCATTATCTCATCCTATAGCCTTAAGTTGCCCAGATCTGACGTCTCCTATTTAACTACGACACTTCTGCGACCGCAATCTCTTTTACCCGCGTGCATGCAGTGACTGTGCGCAGCAACACTTACGTGTCGTCCGTCGTCCCCTCTAATAAAAAGGATTGCACACGATTCTCGGATCTTGGCTGTTTCCATTGTACTGTCCAATTGAACAGCCAGACAAACTGCTGCGCATGCGGAAACGTGCCTGGCTATAAGTAAAAGGTTACCCCCAGCTAGAGACACATTATTCAAGATTACTATGCAGCCTCAGCGTGTTGTTGCATTCAACGACAGATGTTGTGTGTTCTTTTGGGATCTGGGATCTGGGATGTGGGGTCCTCTGTTGCTGCACGCTTGCGCAACGTAACTAGCACACAATGATAATTGCTGTCAATTGATCTAGTCCACCATTGCCGGCGGATAGCCAATCCCAATCTTCCTCGATGGTGGTCACTCCAGTCACACTGAGACGTGCCCATGTCCATTGTTCTATCTCTCTCTCTCTCGATCACACTATGGTCTACAGAGTCTAGTGTGAGGCATGTCAACCCCATTTGCTTCTCCACCTGGCCACTGGGTCAATTGGAATAGAATTCATCTTCATCTGATTTTTTTGTTCTTTAATTCATTTTTTTTTATTATTATTTACCCTCTTGTTCTGAATCTTGATCTTCAAACAAAAGAGTGTACCTAGCGCGCGGGCTAAGATCTCGAGGTTGTTCGATTAAAAAGTCAAAGATTTGTCGGTTACAGCAATGTTTATGTACGTGTGGAGAATTATCTGGAGTGCCGCAGCGGAGATGTGCCAAACGAGCACAGAAATGATGCATTCTGGGATGTGGATTGGGGATATTTTTTGGGTCAGTAGAGTATTGGCAGACAACACAGCCGAAAGCAATAAAAGAAGACTTTAGTTCGGCGAAAATGAGAATTCGGTTCAATGAGACGAAGAAACCGCGAAATGAGAAAGTTGAAGGTTTCCGATGATGCGACGACCGAAGTGTCGAACATGCAAGTTCATTAACGGACTATGCTGGAGTTGGCTAATTATGGGTAATTACGTCAACGGATGGAAAAAGTGACATAAAAGCCGAAATTTGTGTGGAATTAGTGTATCGCTGGACCAAAACTCGTTACGTACGTTCGAAGCTTGCTTGGTGTTCAAGTGCGTCAAGATGTTTTTGGGAGGAAGAAAACATCAACAATTAAGAAGTTTTTTACAGATTCTTGGAGCTTTGGGCATTGTAAGCTTTTGTCGGCAAAGACAAAAAATTAAGAAAAAGGGTTTTGAGTGTTTTGGTGTGGGTTGCATAGTATGAGTTTCGATTTAACTTAAAATGTGATGGTCAACAGAATTTGTTAAGTATTTTTTGAGAGGTTATCTTTTAGATGCATGTGAGGCCATGATAATCAAAAATGTTGTATCGCTTGCCTAAATGTCAATAAAGTCTGCAATATATATGCCAGGTAAAGTGTTCCACATTCGTGTAGTGCGACTATAGATTGAGTCTTGTTCGTTTCCCTGTAGTTGGTTTTTGGTACAAATAACACAAACGCAAAACTGTTCGGTTTCCTCGATGCAAGAGCCATAGATGGATAGTGGCATGTTATAATTTATTATTTATTCCTGTCAAGATTGTTATTTAATGAGCGTATCATATGCTGCCCGTGAAGTTCTACATCGGAAGAACAAGGTTGCGAACCTGGAAACGAAAATGAGAAGCGGAGGAAACTATCGTCGGTAAAACAATCAAGTGGATTAGAAAACTTAGGTCTTTTGATCTGATCGAAGAGATCATTTTATAAAAAGAGGGAAAAGAGTAGGAAAAAGAACGGAACCTTGCGGTACACCAACAATTTTTACTAAATTTTTGAGTGGAAACTAACTAACCACTTACCATCGTATAAGAGTTTCGTTAAAACGATATAAACCAGATTTGACTTTCTCCAAAAAGATATATAAGGATTTGTTTTGAACTTTTCAGTGCGAGATCCCAACTGTGAGTTCTAAGTTCGAATAAGTTCAAGGTTATATTGTTCCTGCAGTGAAAGGCAGCTAAACCATCAAGAAATAACCTGGTAAATTTGTTTTATGATGTAGGACTCTCGGATCATGCTTTCCCTGCGGACAATGATGAGGAATTGCAGTTCCTATGGCTACCCGGTTTTTTTTCGGAACTGACGCCTTTTACGGCTGGTGGGCCTTTATCTTTATGGGTCATCCACAAGTTAGATGCTTCCGTTAGGAGTGTCTAATTATTAGGGTTTACTCCCAGTAGAAGCCGTTAAAATGCAGTTGACATTTTTGTGGGAGTTTTGTGGTGACTGTGACGCGGCTTACTAAAAAAACTTTTAATGTTGAATTTCAATTTAGACTAGTATTAGTGGATTTAAAAAAAAATAACTATTTACATTCCCAAGTAAAGGAATAGCTTTATCACTCTGCGATAGCGCTAATTATTTACTGCTCAACCTGAAGAATTTTAAGCGATGGCATAATTCAGGAATTTAAGATTTTTAGACAAGTTGTTGCTTTAAAAATCCGGAATGAGCCGTATCGTATCTAAGGAATTTTGCAGTAAGAAATACAGGTGAAATCTCAGGTTTTTTGAATTCATTTGTCTTCGAAGAATTCAGATTTCGACAGGTATTCTTTCAAGATCAATCTAACTCAAAAATTATAACCATTTGATCACATGAAACGAGTTACGTTTCTGGAACAAGTTCAGATAAATGAGTATTTTCATGGCAAAATTATCTTAATTTGTTGGCCTAAAACAGTAACAATCAATTTATTGAAAACTAGATACGATGAGCGTGTATTGTCGGCAAGTTGTTCTATCAATTAAGCGCTTAGGTTAAATTATTGGTCTGTGCCAATAAGCGGACATTATTAAAAGAGCTAAAACTTATATTGAACACTAGCTTACCCAACCGGCGTTGCTCCGTTATACCATACATTTTCGAAAAAAACTACTCTGGCGTGGCGGCACCTAGTTATTAAAATAGGCTTAGTTACTTCTTCCGAAAATAGCTATCTGCTGCAAAACGACTCCAGCGGCGCCAACGGGTGTTTGTTTTATTTACTCCTAATCCTGTCAAAATCGGGGCATAAGTACGAACTTTCCAAAAAAAAAAAAAAAATATTCCTGGGCCACCTAGGGGTAATTCAAACAGCCTTACTTAATTCTTATAATATCAGGTATCTGCCTGTTAAAGTCCCGTAAAAATCGGTTCAGAAATAAAAATAAAAAAAACGACCCCAGCGCCACCTAGTGGGAAATTTAAATAGCCTAAGTTACTCCCTAGAACATCAGCAATCTGCCAGTGAAGGTCCCGTCAAAATTTGAGCAGCCGTTCCTGAGATTAACAGGAACAAACATACAGAAAGACGATGCCTGGGATGATTGTTAGAGTCTAATGTGAAGAATGCACAATGCTTGCCAAACGAGGTAAGAAAAGACGTTGATTTCAGGGCTGAACAGGCAAAGTTTCCCTTGGAAAGGAAGGAAATTCTATGATCAAAGTGTGTCTACCCGAAATTTCCAATAAAATGATCGAAAAGGAGAGAATATGTGGAAATGATTGGAGGAAAAAATTAGAAGGAAGCATCAGCCAGTTGCATAATTTAAACACTAATTTGACCGTCGTCGATAAAATAGCCAACAAAATCAACATGTATTCTGTAAACAAATGAAAAATTTGACAATTACAAAACAATCTAAAAAATATTTTATATTTACAAGATAAAGTACACCAAATTTTGCAAAATAAATTTCTTCTTTCTATGAAATTGAACTTCTACAAACAGCTGATCTTAATTTTGACAGCTCTGGTTTCTTGGCCTGCGCATGAAAGTGCACTCAGGGCGCACCCATTGAGTTCACATCGAGCACATTGCAGAAACATTGTGCAGAGTGCAGAGAAGGAACAAACCTACATAATTTGTTCTTCATGCGATTACAAAATTCTGTATGATATCCCAGAGAAAAGGAGACACAAACAATCGAGGATCCTTAGACTCTTGGGAAAAAAATCCTCGTTTTGGCTCATGCAATCATGATACACTTTACGCATTTTACACACACCACAAATAAAATTATCCACTACCGATAAAAGCAGAAATTGAATTTAGCTGCAGATAGATACCATATTTTCTTGTAAATTTTCAATTTTTTTGTCACTAAATTAATTTATTTACCTTCCCGCTTTCCCTGTATATGTTTTTCGTTTGAACATCAATTATTTGACACCTAGGTTGCCAAGACTGTCTAATTTGAAATATAGAAACCAGGCAGGGAAATCCTTCTGCACTACGGATTGATTTCACAAAAAAATACGGTTGATTAATATTGATTAAAAACCAGTTAAAGTATTAAAAATAAAGCGCACGTACTTGCTATTATGTGCGCTCACAGCGTAGAATAAAATCTAAAAATATTAAGGGATCCTTAAAGCTTTTATTCGATTTTTCTGACTTTTATTCTTTAGAGAAAGTACGTAAAATAGTTTCCAGCGAAAAATTCAAACGCCATTTTATTTCTTTAAAAAGTGTAACCAGTTCACGAGAAAGTCGAAGAAGAAAAAAACCGTCCTATGGACCGTTTTTAGCAGACCAATTTTTTGTCAACCAAAATATATAGAATCCTACAAAATACATTGTTTTTTTTCATAAGAATTCTTCGAAACGTTTTCGAGAAAAATAAGCTTTTACTTAACGGATTTATGACAGGTACCGTTAATATTTGTGCTAAAAAAAATGGATGGACAGACGGACAGACAGAATTTTGCTGGTAACTCAAATATGTATCTCTATCATCGTAATGCAATGTTTAATTGTTATCTCAAAATGTTTAATTTGCACTAATGCATAATTTGCATTATATTACCTTTATTCGCAAGTAAAAAGTAATTTTTAAATACTTCGAAATTGACTTTTTCGTTTTTACATATCAAAGTCTTAAAACAACTTCATCAGCCTTTATCATGCACAAAAAAATCTCTAGAAACGGAAACATCGTAATGCACCCAACAGAGAAGATTTGTTGACCTTTTGTTCCTGTTTAAAAACATTTAACCAATCTAGGTCAAAATTCAAATTTAAAAAATAAAAAAATCTGTGTTCGACTGACCCTGCCGCACAAACGCCCGCCGCGTCAGCGCACAACATACTACACATTCAACAAGTATGTTGCATTCTCTTCGATTTCAGTCACGAACACAATTTTCGTGTAAGACAATTCTCTCATAAATCAAAAATGCCCACAATTAATTTTAATCGAACTAATCGCCAGGCGATTTTATCGCGTGCCACTGATCGCCACCAAAGTGTTTTTGTGTTGTTGTTGTCTTAAAAATTGAATGCCTCAACTGTGGATGACGCCGACCGACGGCTGACGGTATTATTCTTCCCCTCTTCTCGCATAGCTCTGTTGCATTGATTCAATGAAACAATCCGTGAGCAGTGCGGCGTGGCGGCAACACTGTGGATTAGATGAAATCATCATAATTATCGTTAAATGATGACTTATGTTGCGGTGTATGGACACTCATGTATGACCAGCGAACCAGTCTGGATGCAAGTCATCAATGCGATGTTGATTGCCCTGGCAAATGAATGCAATTAAATTATTTATCGTTGAGATACAATAAAACACAAAAAAATTTTAACAATATTTGCATTTTAACTAAGAAACTGATTAGTTATTACACGGCGATGATGCGCTGGTTAGTCAGTCACATTAGTTTGCAGCTGTCATTTCCCCGCAATAACAGATGGTTAAAACGATGCAACTTTATAGTTAGTTGCAAATGAATGGCTTTGGTTTTCAAAATTAAAACTTTGATTCTCAAAACAAACCAGACCTGGAGAGTCAAATTTTAAATGTCAGATGCGTGGCTGTAAAATTATTCACCACCAATATATAAAAGGTGAACGACCGCTGCTGTCATTTCTCTTCATTCAATTATCATACAAACAACCTGAGACGAAATAAAGAATTCCAAAGATCATGTTTTTGTGTCTTCAATCTTTCTCTTCTTCTTCGTCTATCCAATGGAGATTGATAGAGGAATCACTTTATTTCTGATCAATCATTCGTGTGTTTTGACCACCCCCACTCTCCATTTCACCATTTTATGGTAAGATATCTTAGTTTTGACATTAACCGCCTCCTCGGACTGTTTGTTTATGAATTTGGTTTTTGGCGTAAATTAGAGGAGGAGAATGTGCTGGAGAACATAATATGATATCATTGCGTGAGGATGATGTGTTGATTAATTGCCATTTGATTGGGGATTATTTCATCAAAATAGAGATATTCTGCCTTGAGGTGGGTTTGATATAGGAGAAGGAATGGGTCACCTATATACATTTAAAATGTGAATAAATTTTTGTTTAACGACATAGTTTTTTAAATTCCTTTTTAGTAATGCGTTTGGGAGACAATTGATTCTTAATTTTGGAAGGATACAAAAAAGGCAAACAAACCTACATTTCAATACATCAAATATCATTCTGTCATTTCATAATCAAAGTTTAATCAATTACAGTTCTCCGACTACGCAATAGTTTGTATTGTACTAGATTCGAGGTCTATTGAATGATTACCATCGGTCATTACAGAAATCATCAAAAAGTAAATAAATTAAACAGACTGTATCTACTCTATTGCGCAAATTATAGTTGCCTTGAGCTATGCTCCTTTTAAGCCCCAAAACAAAGCCTCCCATCAAATAAAATTTGTGGTGAGTTAGTTCCTAATTTGTTGAGACCACCGCCAATGCCGACGAGGTATTTCAGCCTCAAGCGATATCATTAAAAAGTGAAGCATTCGCAACTCGAAGAATAACTCATATTGGCAAATACTATTCAATTTCAAGATTTTAAATGAGAATTATATGTTATGTTACACAAACTAATTGAAAAAAAAAATTACAACACTTACTTTCCCTACTTTCAATTGGCTCTTAATTGAATCTTAATGGCTGTTGCGTTCGAAACAGTCGCATGATAAACAATTTAGCAGATATTTTGGCAAAGCTATTGATGTCGTGTGAAACTAGAAGATAACTTACTTCAAACTGCATCAAATGCAAAAATAATAATTAAACTATTAAATAAAAAAAAATTGTATAATTTAAATATTTGCATTCAAAGTTAGCGTGCTACCCAATCGATAGTTATCTACTGGCTACTCTGAAGGATGAGTTAATGCTCATTGGATATTGTCATGACTTTATGGATATTGAAAGTATCTTTTGAGTTCCGATTATTTTTATAGCGAAACAGTTGGGGATCTGTTTGCATATGCAATTCGGTACTTTCACTTGGTGATTGCTTTTCTGAAGATGTTGTATCTAAATTTATTGTTTATTAATTTTTGCAAGTTGTATGAAATTGAAGAAAAACTGGAATGAAGAACAAATTAAAAACATATTTTTTTTATTTGGAATCTGTGCGACATGGTTTTAAATTGAAAAAAATAAATTATATGATCATCAAATAGGTATAATCAAAACTTTCAATATCGATTTGCAGAAGAAACTGCAGATTTAGTTCTTTTAAAGAACTTAAATGAAGACAAAATTCTCCACAGATGCTGACAGTATTGAGAGGGACTTTTAAATAAACTATTTTCTAGGTTTTATTTCCCAAAAGGGACCCAAGAATGAAAACTGTTTTTTTTTTCTGTTCACGCGCAAAAAGGAGTATTACGAGAGAAACTTTTAAGGGGAGGAATACAGCTGGCTACTTCGAGTGAAAATTTTTCTTAAAAGAAACAATAAAATAAGGAAAGACATGAAACATTGCATCGTTGTTGGAGAGGGGCAATTGTTTCAGCTACATTTCTATTTTCTATCAATTTTAACGCTTGATTTTGTATTCTATCAAGCAGGAAGCGATGTTTGTGAATCACCTGTCCAGAGATGGGAGTTATACTCGAGTTTAGGGCGTATAAACGCTTTGTAAATTGTAGCCAGATCAGATGGGGAAAAATACTTCTTACACCGATGTTTTCTGTAAGCACTTAGCAGCATTCTTAGCGATCTCAAATATATGATCATTCCAACAGAGGTCGTCGTTGACACACATACCGAGTACTGAGAGCTTTTTGTTTTCTTCGAGGCAAGTGTCATTCATTGACAATGGCATGGAGGGTATTTAAAGCTTTAACGACAAAAGGCAGCATTGAGTTTTCGAAGCATTAAACTCCACACGATTTCTATTACTCCATTTGACAATGCTGTGTGAATTGGAGTTTAATGAAATTATCATATGGTCCGCAGGCGAAGGACGGGAATTAATAAACGAACAAGGAAAGGTGAGGGTAGAGTCAGAATATCAATTATAAAAATGAGGAAAAAAGTCGGAGACAGAACAGAGCCCTGCGGCACACCAGCATATATTTGGGGGACCTGCATCCGTCCAATACAACTTGTATTGAAAGGTCCAGAAGAAAGCTTCTAATCCAACGAACAAGAGTATCATCCATCCCATGGATCTGTGTTTGCTGTCAAACGAGGACGTACATCCCAACTTGCAAGTCCTAGATGTCCGATCCGTCCCAGACTGTCGGATATTTTTCTACGCAGACATTTTTCTTCATTTAAAATACCTAAAATAGTAAGACAGTCTTAAAATATTGAAACACTGGGACCGAACTAAAGAACATGTGATTTTAGAAGGATAAAACAACTTATATTAAAAAATAATGAAAAACCTAACCAAATGATATTAGTTATAGTTAAGTGAATAGTAAAGGGTGTTTTTTTAAGACGTGTGGTTTTCAAGAAAAAATAAAATGCATATAATTTAATGTTATGGCCAAGAATTTAGCTTTGGCATTATGTTTTAAAAATGATTTCGGGCAAGTGGCTGGCTCGAATAAATTCCAGCCGAAGGGCCCAATTTTCGATCACTTTTTGCAGCATTTGGGGAAGTATGTCAGCAATAACGCACCGAATATTGTTTTCCAAGGCGTCAATCGTCTCAGGCTTATCTGCGTAGACAAGCGACTTCACATAACTTCACAAAAAGTAGCCCAGCGGTGTTAAATTGCACGATCTTGGAGGCCACGCCACAGGCCCACGACGCGAGTTAATGCGCTCACCAAAAGCTTCCTTCAATAACTTGATTGTTTCGTTGGCTGTATGGCGCAGTCTTGTTAGAACCAAAGGACGTCCACATCAACATCCAAATTCATTAATCATGGTTCTACAGAGTTCCCCATTGACTGTAAAATTATATCCGGCTTAATTTTTGAAGAAATATGGACCAACAGGGTCGAACGCAGAAATAAATTTCGGGAGGGGTTTACAAACAAAATATTAATTTTCTTATTTGTTGTTATGTAAAATATTTAAAACATGGTAATTTATAGTTTGAAAAGTTACCTACATATTTAGCCATTAGGTACCTATTATCTATAACCTCTTCGTATTTGAGCTCAACATCTCTTTATAGATATGTTAATGTTAAGTAACATTAAGCTATTTAACCGCTCCTAACCAGTCTTCTTATGCAGACAATTATCAATTAATTTTATGCCCACAATAAACAAAAACTAGTACTAACGTATGTACGTCAACAACGCTAAAGTATAACAGTAACTTCCAAACCAACAAAATAAGTTTGTTTTTTCTCAGGGTCTGAATCTATAAAATGTGATAAAACCGCAACCCTTATCGATTTAAGTAATATATGGAGTACGTCTTAAATATTATTGATTTTATGAAAAAAGTATTTCGAGAATTGTAGGACCGCACGATTTTAATAAAATCCAGTTTTATAATTTTAGTTTTGTTTTTATTATTTTTTTTTTAAATTCCGGTTTGCAGTTTTTACATTTTATTATTATAAAACTGATAATACAATTTAAAATATTTGTTTTCGATTAATTTTAAAATATTGAATTTTCCAACAAAAAAAATTAAGAAATTGACTATAATAAGAAACATTTTTTTTAAATTTTGGTATAAGCAGAATTGATTTTCAAACATTACATTTTATAAAAAAATAAAGATTAAAAAATCCCTCTGAGGAATGCCAAGAGAATCACACATACCAAATTTTAACGTAATACTGCTTAGACTGCAAATCGTAATACAATACACAAATACAGACATAAGACAGGCAGACAGACAGACATTTTATACTATTAACGTTTTTTTACGTTTATATCAATAAAAATAATAAAAATAACCACAAAATTTATGTGAAAAATTCAAAAACCCAAGTTTTTTTTTGGTTTTTTATTTTTATCTTTTAGAAACAATTTTTTGTCACGAAATTTGGTGAAACCTTTTCTTTTTATGTCCCGAACATAATGTATTTTTTTTTTTTTTTTTTTTTTACAATATTTATTTTTTCACCAAATATTGACTTATTATAGAAAAATCACTCTAATTTTCAATCGAAAATTCTCACCTCAAAATATCTGTTTTTTTTTCTTTCAAGTCGGTGTGCTTTGTTCTTTGAAATCTCTACTTTCAGATGGTGTAAAAAATATATGTACATTACTATGGTAAATTTTCTCAGAAATGAAAATGTTTTGCAGTTTCTTACTTGCAGTACAATTTTTGTATAAAATTATGATGACATTATACAAAAATGGTACTGCAAGTAAAACTTCAAAAATTTAAATAAAATTAAAGGAAAACTTTACCGACTTACTTTTGCCGAAGGCAAAAAAAGAATGAATTATTTCGATCAACAGAGAACTTTCAATATAGCAAAAAAGTGGCACGTGTTTTTTTCTTTTAGAAAATATATATTCTCATTATTTTTATTCCAGATATTTCGGGAGGGGTCTAAACCCCCAAACCCCCCCCCCTGCTTGATCACTCCAAATATGACAATTTTGCTTATTAACGAACCCATTCAACCAAAAGTGAGCTTCATCGCTCAACAAAATATTATTGTGAAAATCGGGATCGGTGGCCCGTTTTGAGCCCATCCACCGAACGTGCGACGCGCTTGATGGTCGACTGATTATTGGACGCGACACGCGAAGCTTCTCGCGAACCGAACCATTATTTTTGTAATAAATTTGCACGATTGGTAAACCTTGTTCAGGAGTAAGTCTATTCATTATGAAATGGCAAACTAAATTGAGCATAAATCAAGTGACAGCTGTCAAAAAGACCAACTCCGAAAAAAGTATTGCCAGATTGAAAAACACACGTCTAAAAAAAACACTTTTTATATATATTTATATTTATATATATATATATATTTCTTATGTTCATCAATTCAGCACTTTACCGATATCATTTTCTCGACTTGATGAACAAAATATTCATTAATTTAATAAACATAATCAACAAGTATATATACATATATGTATACATATATAGAAACAACATTTTTCATTTCTAAGAAAAAACAATTACTGTAAAACAAAAAACATCGGATGATTGTTATTTTTTATTTTTTTTTTTTTTGAAAATTATTGATATTTTAACATGAGTTCTTGAGAAAATATTCCAATCATAGTTTTTTTCAATAGAATCCTTTTCAATGACTCAAGTTAACTCAAAATTTTGCTTTCAAATTTCCAACTAACATCCCATTAAGATGAAAATTACCGTTTCAATACAAAAGTCAGAGGGCGTCCACTTTTAGACCCCCTAGACATGAACTTATGAATTTATGTCATATGCTGTTCTTGCTAGGAACCACAGCTCCATTGCGCACTTCATGAACATACCACTTGATTTATTTTTATCTCTTAGCGTTCAAAAGAAATAGACAAAACAGTGCCCCAACTCTTCCGTCACTGGTATGGTTGGTTACCCCAAATTAGGGTGTTACTGTTATTGCATTGTGTTCCAAACAAAAACCAACAACTGTCCGAACACGTGTCAGCTATCTGGTGTCTAAGAAAAGTACTTGAGTTCAATTGAATTGAATTTTACAAACGTGCCGCTTCGGCCATGTCATCCATGTCAGATTGCACTGATTCCTATAAATTTTTCCCGCGGACATTACTGAACTCAACTGAATGATGATTGATCATGGCCAAACCTCTCTGTATGCAATTATATTATTGGAACTCATTCTTGGAACTTGAATGGTGGTTGAGCAATCATAAGCAATGCACAATCTAAATGAGTGAGACAAAAAGAAAAGAAAAACACGTGCAGGACAGAGTACCGTTATTTTTGTTCAATCAAATTCGTCGCGAAGCACCAATTATATTAAGAACTTCTGTAACTGTTGCATGATTCGTTTCTTATGTCATGTTGTCGATTCTTGGTTGAAAATAAAATATTACGACCAAGCGAAGTGGCAGCTTTAAGTCAAATTTCTTTGCAAAAAAAAAAAACAAAGAATTGAAACAGTTAAAAGCTGGCTTAAGGCACACTCGTCCTCTCTGGATCATTAGTTATGTACGACGTTACACTTAAGACTCCAGTTAACCTCAGCTCTCAAAGAATGCCCCAGAAAAAATGTTTATTGGAACCGCATTACTCACATGACTTCATCCATTGTCAAAAAATTAAGTCCTAAGCCCTAACTTGTTATGCGAAAAAAATATATGCATGACCAGCCCAGGGGCCGATTTAGGTACGGGCCGAAAGAGTTTTAAGTCAGGGCGGCTGAATTTCACCGGAATTTGCATTTTGGTAAAAGAAAATGTTAACAAAATCTTTGTTAATTCTTTGGTAAGATTGACACTGGTCGTTTGATTTGACGATTATCAAATATTGTAGAACTTCACAGTAGTCCCAACAATAAAGAAATGAAATATTTCAAACAATTTCTGTTAATAAAAAAAATAAATTGCAAAAGTGTTTGGGCCGTCAAATTTAAATATCCTAGGCCGGGGTTCCACACAAGTACGCCTATGTAATTGCCAGCAAAAGCCATTTCGCCGGTTTGTCCAATCCATTCAACCCGTGCGCAAAGTAGTAATGCTGCCTGAGTTGAATGGATAATTCAGCATATTTCGGAGAATTGTGTTTTTGTTCCAGTAAGGTGGAACGATGCGTGGTGGTTGGCATAAATAAACTGGGTTAACATCCTGCAAGCAGATTTGGCTTTTGGTGAATACGCGAATATTAATTTTATCAAATCTCAAATATAACTTTATATTTGACTCGAAAATGGGATGAATGAGTTATTAGTGCACCATAAGTTGTTAATTATAGTTGAGATAAGATATATCATCAAAATTAAAATCCAAGATCCTAAGAACGATATATATGCTATAGTTTTTATTTTATTTCAATTGATGTGTCCTTTAGATATACATATCTATACACATAAATAAAAATTAGGTGTCTGTTTTTAATATCAAAATAACAGCTTTTTACTAAATGCATATGAAAGTATAGCAGTACTTATAGCAAAATAACAATTTTTTTAAATTTTTTGTCTGTCTGTTTGTTCCGGCTAATCTCGAGATCGGCTGCACTAATTTTGACGGGACTTTCAATGGTAGATTGCTGATGTTCTAGGGAATAACTATCCTATTCCTATCTCTCCTCTCCCTATCTTCCTAATGCCCGCGCACTGTGTAACATTAAAAGGGAAACAAATAGTCCCTTGTGCGCGTTAATTATATAAAAAAAAAAACTTGGGCTATTTAAATTACTAGTAGGCACTGGGGTCGTTTTTTTTACATTCTTATTTATGGACCGATTTTGATGAGACTTTCACACGCAGATATCCGATATGGTAAGGAGTAAGTAAGGTTCCTTTTTTTGTGGTTTGTTTTTCTTTTGGAATTTTTTATTAATGGCAGATAGCTTATGTTCTAAGGAGTAAATAAGGCTATCTTAATCAACCCTTGGTGTCGCTTGGGTCGCTTTACAGGCAGATACACAATTTTGTAAGTACATAACTAAGGCTATTTTGGTGGTGGTGCCACACTGGGATCGTTTTTTTCGAAAATTAATGGTGGGTAAGCTAGTGTATAGATATGAATGTAGACTTTTAAATGGGTAAAATTCTACAGCATCGGATCCTTGCAAACTTAAATAAGACTTATTATGTTATATCAAGTAGGGGTATTTGAGAAGTTTCATACTCCTCTCTTGCGTTTAAATCTAAGATAGAAATTTTGGATCACAGTTTTTGAAGCACTCCCTTGGGGTGTTCGAAAGAAAAATACTTTCAACGATTTATGGACCTGTAGAGCGGATGAACATCAACTCTCCAGAACGAAAAATCTTCACCGCCACATCCGAAGGAATCAGAAGCCCAGGTAAAACGTATCTTCGATTGAACGAAATTGGAAACGGCAGGCTAGAAGGTCTGACAGTAAAATAATAGGATTAATAATATTTCTAGGTTCAAGGCCGTGATTTTTTCTGTAAATGATGCGACAAGTCCAGTGGATTTGTTAGTAAACTCGGATGCGGTTTTAGATCCAGTTTTTTTTTTGTATTTTGGTTAAAAATATTAATTTCAGCTATAATACTGGCATTCTTAAAGATATTTCGAAGTCATTGTTGGAGTCCGGCTTATAGCTATAGAGGATGAACAATTATTTATTCTGCTAAGTGAGTTCCATAATAGCGCATCTTCCAATACAGAGTTTTCTCTGAGGTGTTTTTACTTGCGAATATAGGGAATATAAGGCTAGCATAGGACTCGTGAATATAAAACAAAAATTGAGATAACGATGAAACATGACATTACGATCATAGAGAAGTCCTAAAAAAGTGATCGACAATAAATGTCTGTCTGTTTGTCTGTCAGTCAGTATGTATAACGAACTGCAGTCTAAAAGGTTTAAGCAATTATCTTCCAAATTGGTGTGTGTGATTCTTTTGATATTCCCCAGAGGGAAATTGAATTTAATTTTTAGGCCTAAGAATAACGGTACCTGCCATATGACCGTCTAGGAAAAGCTTTTTTTTTCTCGAAAACGGCTACAACGATTTTGGTGAACATTTTTGAGAATTTTTTTTTTGGTATTGGCTATCATTTGATTTGAACCACATTTACGGGAAAAGTCTATTAACGGTACCTTTCATAAAACGTTTTTTTTTTTAATTTTTGGCTTTCTCGGTAAGGGTTCTTTGGATTTCTGTCAAATTTTATATTTGAGAAGATCTAGGTAGATTTGAGAAGATCTAGGTAGCCAAATCAACTCTGCATATCAAAATTTTGAATAACTTTTTTTTCTAATTATAATAAATCTATGATTTTTTTTTGAAAAATCAATATTTTTAAAAGTAATCAAAAAAAATAAATTTTATAATCACGTATATATTATAAACTCCATTAATAAACTCTAAGAAACTGCATACAAAAGTTCCCAAAAAAAAATTTCAAAAAACTAAAAATAAAAAAACAGGATTTCATCAAAACCGGTTATACAATTTTCGAAATAGATTTTTCATAAATTCTTTGTTATTTAAGACGTGTGATGGCCTACTTAATTTCTACTCAAAACCGTTAAGTATTGTGGTTTTGATAAGTCCAAACTGTTATCTTCAACGTAAATGTGCTTATTTCTGTCAAAAATCTTGCTTCCCAATGTAATTAGGCACACAAGAGCCAGTACGTACGACCCAGTTATGCCCACTTTTCGGGATGTAATAGTCTCCAGAGTCTCATGATTGTGCTCACTCGAAAAACGACAATTCTGCTTGTTTACATACCCGATAAGCAAGAAATGAGCCTTATCGCTGAAGATGATTTGACGATAAAAATCTGGTTCAACTTCCAGTTGATTCTCAGCTCATTCACCGAACACACGACGCAATTAATGGTCAATTAATCTTAACATCGTTTTAGAGAAGGTAAGATTATATTAATACGTACTAGATTCTACCCGCAAATTCGTCTGCGTGACTTTCAGATTAATTTGATGGACATTGATCTGGGACCTACCGTTCATCTACTCTTACAAAATTTCTAAAATGTTTATCCAGTTTTTTTCCGGCGGCCATGCTTTCTTCTTATTTTTGTTTGTGAATCGTTATTCATTTGTAAATGATTTTTAGTATTTAAGTCAAATTTTTGAAAAAGAAAACATTCGGATCTTTCCAGCAAGAAACATGCATTTTCGGAATAAATGAAAGTGTATCAAAGTATGGTGAATCCTGCAACTTTTCCATTTACACAACTTGCTGTAACCGTGCATTTTTTTTTAAATAAAAAGTAGCCATGTTTAAATCCAGCACCTCATCCATCTAACTACCAAATTTCATCCAAATCCTTTAAGCCGTTGAGGCGTGATTGCGGAACAAACATACACAAATTCGCATTTATATATAAGTACGGATATATGATAATTCAAGTTCTTTTATTACAAATGCATTCATTTGGTTTCGAAGAATTTCTTCTAAGGAGAAGAAATCTATCTACCCATCCTCCGAAAATAGAAGAAATTACTCACTTAAATTACTAACTTACAATAGGCAAACTTTCCAAAAAACGATGGACGATATGCTACAACAGATAAAGATTAAAGCAGATCTTTTTGCTGAGCGCCCCTATGAAACTTTCGAATTTTCAAAGAATGATTCATGATACGGATACCGGATACCAACGAAGCAACATATCTTGGTAAAACTCGTGATGCTTAGATAAAATGAAAGATGCACGCTGAAAAATTCCTAGGACTAAATCACTTATTGAAAAATACTCAACTCTAAACACCTCTAACTAGTTATCCACAAGCAAGTGTTTAAGCCTAAGTCAACTAGGCCTCAGTCGTACGAAAAAATGGGGATGTTTTTTAGTGAGCAAGATTCTCACAATGCTATATATGCAGGTATAGGCCACATAAAAAATATGTGGAAATGCAACGGGCAGTGTATTGCAAGTTCTCTGAGCTTATTTTTAATAGTATTGTCCAATGGGGGAAAAAGAAACCGGTATAGGGACATACAGAAGGTAAAACTCAATCAAAGTGCTTAATTGCAATTTCATTGCCACGCTAACTCCGCAAGACATATTGAAAACACTCAGATTTCAATGCTTTAAAAACTCAATGTTGTCTTTTGTTTTTAAAGCGAAATAAACTTCAAGCTGACGGCAATACCATAATTCTCGTACTAGTCAGAAATGCCAATCAGTTTAACTTTGATTCCAACTTAAGACGTACTGTCAAACACAGAATTTCTTTCTTTAGCCGTACAACTCCAATGTTGAATTCCTTGCTGGGCTAAGTTTTTCTTTCCCATTTTGAAACCAATGTGCATCAGTACCTTCTTTAACATCATTATTAACTGTTCGCCTAACCTTCGTACCGTATTTAATCGACATTATGATAGTACCTAAAATCCCTTTATTGCGATCTAATTGTGTGAAAAAAGAAACATAAACACTATAGAAAAACCTGAGCCATTGTCAGTCCAGAATTTATGAGTCGAAAAAAGCATTAAAAAAACTAAACGTTATTGATTTTCAACGAGAATCGTAGTTAAGTTTTGCTTAAAAGCTTAAAAGCATTAAAAAGACGTTAAACCATACCTTGAGTCTCTGTTTTAAATGTTTAACAACTCGAATTAACTGCCAAAAACATCAAATGTAATTATTTTGAATTTCACACCGTCATTCAGTCTTAACATGATGTTTTGCAAAGATTTATCTCCACTAGCTCCTCAGAGATTCATTAAAAAAATACCAAAACAAGTGAAAGTTCAATGTGGGAATATTACTTGAACTCAGATTTATCTAGAGTTACACGAGTCAAACCACCGCATTGTGTATAATTGTCTTTTAAACACTGTCTAGCTTAGCTACAGAGTGTCTTGACTAGGCTTTTGTGTGAACTCACTTAACTAACTTGGTCCATAACGAATGATTAATTTAATGTATGGCATCACATGCAGGGTGCACGGCAATTAAGGTGGGCGTTACTGTGTGCTTAAGGAGTACACAAACAAAAAACTAAACATGTTTGGGCCACCACAATGGAGCACCTAGACTCGTCTATGCCACCCGTTGTTGGTGTTCCCATAGAATACATGACCACAAACAAAACTATTTACCATGTCTCGGACTGCGGGAAAACTATCTAGATACATTTTTTTTTTAAAACTAAATCCACTTTGACACAAGGCGTGAGGCGTGAGGCTTGTTAGATTACATAAGACGTCTGCGTCTAGTGTAATGAATTAATCTTCGAGTTGATTTGGTTTTAATGGTTACGGGTGATCAAGGCTTGTTGCATAACTTAGGTATATACTATTTTTCTATTGTAAACCAATATAATTGCTAAGTAACCACGTATTGATAATGTGTAAATGATTCGAGCAATTATTGTGTTTATTTGCGAAGCAACATAATTGTTTTATTGGTCGAGATTGTAAATGATGGTTGGCCAGTGGACACTTCATTAAGGAATTTAGTTTATTTGCTATAATTTTTGCGCAGCATGAAATTCCTGAAGCCCGGAAGAATCACAATATAATTTGCTCGAATTAGGAATCTGAGGAAACATGATAGGTGAGTCGGTGTTTTAGACAATATTTTATCATTTTTAAAAAAGTTCCACATCATAAAATGGTGAATTGGAAGTTCGACTTGATTCATCTTGTTTTGCGTTCAGAAAATTTAAGCAGCATTTTAGGCGACGTCAAAATTTGGTTATTCTGCAGAAGGTGTTCTGTTATGCATGAGTCCATCTATTTTTTGTAATGCAAATTCCACTCATGAATACTTGCATTGAAGGTTAAATTACTTTGCTGACATAACACATTATACAACTTACTATTATTCTTTATTGGAAAATGCTGTCAAAGTCGGTTATTATGAACAAAAGCTAAAAGTAATTCTTTCAGTTAAACAAATCGATTATTAGTTTCAGACAAGAGTTCATAGATGAATATTAAAAAGAGTGTGGAAGACAGAATGGAGCCCTGAGGCACGCCATAATTTATTTTTATAAGATCCGACTTGAATTCGTCCAATTGTATTTAAATTTAATCCGAGTTCATCATATGTATAAAATTTTGTTAAAAATCAAACAAATAAAATAATAAAGCTCTCATTCCAGTACCAGAGATATAAAACCTTGATCATCCTTTGAAAGATCTTCGGCTCTATCTGCTTTCACGGACTCTAAGGGAAATTTTCAACTATCAATAAAATGTCTACATCAACGTAGACAACAAAAACAAGATGGCTAAGTCATAAAGAGGTTACGGAAAACATCGTTCAAACCAGCGGAATCGTCGTCGGCCAGATTTTCAGTTATTTTTTGTTTGAATTCATCTTTTTATTTAAAAAAAATTAAATACAAGTATGACAGACAGGCTAAAGTCATTCTTGTAATTAATATTTCTGAGTATATACAGAACTAAGGCGTTATAACTCGTTTTGAGGTAGAACTCAGAAATAGCTCTGAAACAAACAAAAGTACAAAAGTGTATCCAAGTATTCGGTGGAGTCATAAAACGCTACTGATTTTAATTATTTCGCTGTTGCCGGTAGTTTTATTGCTCTGGACACTTGTATTAAGCCATGAAGGGGATAAAAATAAACATGTGTTTTTTCAGTAACCAATGCTGAGATGTTTTTTACTTTGTAGGTAGTTAACAAATGAACTGACAAAACTTAGAAATATGTGGCATTTAAATGAAACCATTAAGATATGATTTTCGCTCATGCTCGGCTTTACAATAAACAAAAGTGGATGGGATCGAAATTACTACATATACGACCACTACCAGATATTGGCTATGGCTATTGGAAATCTACTAACAATACTAAGAAAACTTCAAGGAATATATTTGTTCCTAGCTATTGATCTTTATACATTCTGTCATACAGTTCGAAGTTTTTGGAACACAGCCTCATTTTTTAAACTCGTCTTTAATCTCATTTTTAACTTTATCTTTAATTTGATCATCAACATCGTCCACCTAGTGTTAAACCTATTCAAAATCATCTACGAATTTATTTTCAATCTAATCTTCAATATAGCAACAACTTCTTTAACGACGTTCTTGAAATACAGCTTCATCTTTTACCCCAGCTATAACCTCATCTTAAAACTCTTTCAGCTCTTCAACCTAATTTCCAATCTCAATCTGTCGTTCTTCAAATGCAACCTCATCTTTGACTTCACTATCAACCTCCTATTCAACCTTATCGTCAAACACATCTTCAACCTCATCTTCAATTTAAAATCGAAGAAGAAATCGGGTAGCTGTTAAAAAAATTGTTTTTCTCAAAACAAATCTCAAAACAATTAAAAGGGCGGGTGAGGTTAGTCGAAAAAAGTTGCCACCTGTCAAAAAGCCATATGGCAAATGTCAATTTCTGACAGCCAAGTGCTTTCAACATATTTGAAAAATAAATCTGAACGCTGAGACCACACTCGGTTCAGAGTCCGCTCCGAATGCTAAGACTTTGTTTGGAGGCCTTTTCTCGGTGATTTTTTTTATTACTGGCCCGCCCAGAAAGGGTTTTGGTTACCCTTATAATGTTGGTTAAACACAGCGGGAGAGTTAGAGAATTAGAGAAGGGTGTTAAAGGAAAAACCCTTGCATATTTGTTTTAAAGTTCTGCAATCAAAACTGGAGGGAAAAACAGAGTCTGGCAATGCATTCCACATTCGTGTGGTACAGCTAAAGAAAGAATCCCTGCACTTGACTTCACGTCCAAATTTGGGCCCAAGGGTAAATTTATGGGCATTCCTAGCAGTGCAAGTATTACGTCTGAGTCGTTTTAGGGGAGGAATAATAAGGAAAGGCACGAAACATTACGACGATGGTGAAAAAAAGTGAATGTTTCTATTATTGAAGGGCGCCTATCATTTTTAGAGCTCTTTTCTGAATTCTGTCTAGGAAACTCTAGTGGGTAATTGCAGCACCTGCTCGCCCATACTTATATGGGAATTACACTCAAGTCTTGGACTAATATATACGCTTTATAAGGTATGTCTACACCAAAGAAACATTTGTTTAAAAACCATTTCAGAAACATTTCTGTTTCCCATTTTATGTATCCAGTTTTGTACTTCAAGATCAGCAATCAGATGTAGCAATCAATTGCAAAAAGCAGTAGAAACATTTCAGAAACAAAGAAACATTTTTGAAATGTTTTTTATATGTTTCTGAAATGTTTAAAAAATCGTTTCTTTTGTGTGGAAACACCTATAGACAGTAGCCAGATCAGACAGGGTGCACAACTAAGTAGGTTCTAATTAAGTATGAGTAAGTCATATAGTAAAATTACTTTTAAAATGATTTGACTTATAAGTCGGCTACATAATATTATACTGAACAAATATTGTAAAACAAATGTATGTGTTTCAAAAAGACTCAATAAAGAAGAATTGAATTGAAATTGAATTGACAGGGTGCACAATTTCTTGCATCTTCGAAGGAAACCTGGCAACATTCTTGGCAACTTCGAATATGTGGTCATTCCACAGAAGGTGGATAACTGATAAGTGTTCGGTTTTTTCGTCACTCATGGATAGTGGCATTGGAGGTTTAGTTTAGTTTAGTTTATTCATTTCAAGTAAACAGTGTAAGATGAATCTTATAAGCTAGTGTTAGCAAATGCATTTCATCTTAATGATGCGTAACTTTTCCCTAACCGAATTAATGGGAGTTCCATTATTGACTGCAGAAGTAGGATACTTCAAGATACAGACACAATCATCAATAAGATCTCTCCATCGTTTTGGGGAAAGCAAAATTATTGCACTTGATATTTCTAAGGCATTTGATAGAGTTTGGCATCAAAATTCACATCCTCGTTCTTTGGATGTGGAACTGCAACGGCAGCGTATGATAAGTTCATTAAATTCTGATCTTGACAGCATTGTACAATGGGGAATAAGAAACCGCGTAGAATTTAATGCTTCGAAAACACAATGTAGTCTTTTGTCGTTAAAGCGAAATATACCCCTAATGCCACTATCCATGAGTGGCACTTGCATAAAGGAAACCAACCACCTCTCAGTTCTCGGTATGTGCATTACAGACCACCTTCTGTGGAATGACCACATATTTGACGTTGCCAAAAATGCCGCGAGATGTTTAGGTATCCTTCGAAGATGCAAGAAGTTCTTCACCCGTCTGATTTGGCTACAGTATATAAAGCATATATTCGCCCTAAACTTGAGTGTAACTCTCACATTTGGGCAGGTGCTCCTGTAACCCACTTGAGTTTTCTAGATAGAATACAAAAAAGAGCTTTAAAAATGATAGGCGATCGAACAATAACAGAAACATTTACATCTCTGGAGCACAGACGTAATGTTTCCTGCCTTTCATTATTCTATCGCTACTTCCATAAACAATGCTCTAGCGAAATAGCCAGTTGCATTCCTCCCCTGAAACGCTTTAACCGTAATACTCGCACTGCAAGGAATGCCCATCATTATACCCTTGAGCCCAACTTCGGACGTACTGTCAAGTACAGGGATTCTTTCTTTAGTCGTACCACGCGAATGTGGAATGCCTTGCCAGACTCTGTTTTTCCCTCCCACTTTGAAGTGCAGAACTTTTAAACAAATGTGCATCGTTACCTCCTTTCACATCCTTCCCTATTTTCATAAAGCCCACGCTGTGTTTAATTAACATTATAAGGGTAGTCAAAATCCCTTTAGTGCGGGCTAATTATAAAAAAAAAAAAAAAAACAAAAAAAAAAAAAAAAAAAAAAGATCTCTGGGACAGCTTCTGTATATTTGTAAGTCATCTGCATAGAAATGTTTAGAGACATTGGTCAAAATAGATGTTATTTCGATTATGTATAGGGAGAATAATAAGGGTAAACGCATTGAACCTTGAGGGACACCGTTCGTAATTGAAAGCAATTTATAGTGTTTGTTATTTACGTACACTGATTGTTTTCCACCAAGCAGAAACGACGAAATGAGTTTAAGGGCTTTTGGAGAGACGTTATGTTTACTCCTTAGTTTGTTCAAAAGCTGCAAATGATTAACCCCATGTCAAAGGCTTTTGAGAAATCTAGAAGAAAGAGGAAGGCAACACAGTTGTTATGAAGTTGGCTCCTTAGATATTCGATGACCTTAAGACGAGCTGTGGTGCTGCTATGCCTAGGACGGAAATCAGATTAAATGCTTGCTAAAAGGTTGTGGCAATGCAATAAAGTCGTAGAGTTGATTTTTTCAAAGTTTTTGGATAAAAAAGGCAAAATTGAAATTGGACGAAACTCGGTACCTAAAGAATTTTTTTGGAACTAGCATACTTTTAGCGATTTTCCACTGATGGGGAAAAATTCAGTAATTATCGGTAAGACACATTTAAGAAACATGGTGTTTATATCATCAACAGCCGTTGCGGTCGATTTGATCGAGAGGATACTTTCAAGTACATTACCGCTTTTTATACTAGCAAAGCTAAACGATGGAAAAATAAAACAGCAAACTCTTGTGTAGGTTCTTGGTCGGTGCTAGGATCAATGGTTGGTAGAGAAGAGAATTTAATATTTAGGTCTTCGATGTCAATGTCGTTTTGTAAACGGGTCTTTTGTTTCCCTATCGTGAAATCCCGTAGGTTTTTGCAGGGCTTGCGACTATCTGCAGACATATCGATGCGTGTTGAATAAAAATCTCTTTTTGCATCTTATACCACTTGTACACTTGTATCGATTGCGTGAGCCAGGGCTTAGATGTAATTATGGTATTTTTTTTAATGGATCATGCGTATTAAATATGGAGACAACAATATCATTTGTTAACAGAAGCAATTTTCTATTAGGAAGTAGTACTCAAAATGACATTGCTAGCGGTATCTATGACTTCAAGAAACAAATATTCAAAAGCTGAATCGAAATGTGACGAGCAAATAATTTTACAAAACTAGGTCTTCTTTTAGATACATTGCCACATTATATAATATTGTTGAAGTCCATTCGTTGACATCCTGTGAGCTCTCTATAAAGCACATATCGTCAAGCCATTTGAATGTGAAAAACTTAAACCAGCTACAAAAACTTTTTTCACATATAATTGCTAAATTTGGGCATTTGGCAGGTAAAATCCCAAAAGAATGTCACAAGCTTTATAAACTGATAAAATTTGTATGTCCATTATACGTCACTATAGACTCTTAAATGTACTTTGTAAGCTTATTCCATTTGCAGACAAAAAATTTATTCGACATTATGAATGTGCGATTACCAACAACGAATTCTAGGTACCGGTGGTTGCCAACGAACTTGCTTTTTTTCTTCAAACAGATGTACTAAATCAGATGACCAATATTATGAGTCAAATGCGTATTATTCGCTAAAAAAAAGATTTAAAAAACTTTCGCATAATTAAGATCAGAACAAGTTTACTGTAACTTCAAAGACAATATAACATATAACTCTGTTTTAAGACGTCATTCTTTCAAACAATTCACTTAGATTTTGTTTGAAGTTCTAAAAAGAACGGTTTGGTATTCAAATGCGTCTTTGTCTTGTGATGATAATCCAGATTTTGGATCTCCCTTGACCGGTTAGACTTTTGCCCAGCTTCTTGAATGAGTATTTTTGAGCTTTTTTTAAATTTTAGGAAGATAATTCAACTACGTCAACAATACTTGTGATGTCTGTTATAATGAACACGATATTGATGTTCTGGAAAATTTTGTTTTTATGTCATACATTTTAGCAAAGTATTCCATTTGTTCATGCCATTTCGGATTGTGATGGTTCCTTCACTTAAATCAATCATTTTAGCGAAGGCAGATTGGTCATTAGAACTCTGGAAGACATTTTTAAAGAGTCAATGGAGAGGGTTTTTAAAATCTGAAGCAACTTTTTAAATAAAGGGTCTTCCGAACTTTGACAGTTAATAGCGGCCATCTTGTTGAAGCTAGATCTGTCACCATGGACATAGCGTTGAACAAACACGTGCAAATGATAAAATTGTTTTATCAAAATGGGTGTTCTGTTCGGCAACGTGCCGTCCGTGAGAGTGTGCAGGAGAATCCGAGGCAGTCGATTTCGCTTCGCTCACAAGAACTCGCAGACCCCAAACTTGGCGAATTTTGCTTCTTGACTTGGGGTGCACCCGTACAAAATTCAACTGACCCAGGAGATTACGGCATCAATAGGCCTTTTAAACGAATAACAAATTTCTATGATATCTCACACACACTTTGTTTTATTTAAATTTAAAGTTAGGAAGCGCTTAATGAAAGACCCTACATTCATGTTAGGAGCAGCAAAAATAACGTGCTATTCCAAAGTTAAAAATTATTTTTTCAGAACGAGAATTTATTTTCGCATTTTGAAAATTCTAAAGAGATTCTTGAACCACGGTTGCTGAATTAAAGAAGCTTCGCATAACATCAGGATTAACCAATGTTTGATTAAGGACCATCTGGGAGACCAAGAGGAACTTCCATGTGAAAAGAAAATTCCCTGAGAATCTATCTTAAAAAGCAATAGCACGTTCAAATAACATTACGGAAAAAAGAAAGGCGCTAAATTACTGAATCAGAAACATATGCAACTTGCAACAACATCTGCATTTAGTTGGCTTCATAGATGATACTATTCAAAACCATGAGGCCTGCTTTTATGAGTTCAAACAGACAGGGGGAACCTTAAAGTAAAGCAGTAAAGTGTAGAACAGATGTGGTTCTAGTCGAGATCATAAAAATCGTTGGGTAAAAAAGAGGATTTAATTGTATTTATAACATTTGTATTTAATTTAGTTTTTTTATCATAAAAAATATGGATTTCAAGGTACTTGACATTTTGAGAATCTATTTACCCTTGCAAAAATATGACTTAAAAAAATTTCCTTAAATTGAACTTATTGGCCAACCTTTAGAAAGTTTTCAAAAATGCCTTTTAAAAAGGCTTATATGCCTTATTTGACATGACACCAACGATTAAAGGCATTAAAATGCACAGAAATGATAAAAAAAATCCATTAACGCGTTCAAGGGTTCAAAAATATAACAACAAAAAATACCTCACCTTAAAAGGCTTTAAACCCATTTCTTCAACCAATAACAGTCTTCTCTAATAGCACCTTTATGTTCAACAATCGAATCTTCCCAGGCAACACAAGATTACTTAAGTGAGTCTAATATCTTCCACTAAGAGGCTTTTAAATGCACACAATTTAACTTCGGATTACACAGCCTTCCCCAATGTACTTTGAGTGCTATATAAATGGATCGTAAAATATCGCCCTTGACCGATGAAAAATTCGCTAAGGTCTGTGCCAAGCCCACCGCCTCTAACACTTCTCAATATTTTCCATGATTTATAGTCTTCCAGTGAACTTTAAAAGCGCAAAATAATGTTCCCTCCTGGCTCCAAAAAGAGAGAGAATTCTATAAAACTATTACTTTCTAAGAAGCTAAACCTATCGGTTTGGCTATCATTTTTTGTTACATAGTTGCTTGGCCATTTAAACATCGTTATGTTATAAGCCTCGTTTATGTTGCTATTAATTTTTTAACGACCACAACAACGACCACGACAATGAAATATGTTTAATGGCTTGAAAGAAAAATTAAAAAAAAAACAACAACAGCCAACAACCAACTCTATGATGTAGTTTTCCACGGCCTTGGCTTTTACAACCACGTCTAGATACATTGTAGCAAAAATGTAACAAACTAACAAGCCTCTACCTGACAGGTTCCTAACCTGACTTCTTGTGAATCGGAAGACTAATAGGCTTTGACATTTTCCCCTATGTGCAACTGATAACCATCAATAAACCGAATTTGACGTTCCGTGAGCGAGTATAGATACTTTTCCGACAGCAACTTTTAACTATCATCGTAACAAAGTTGTGACTTCAATAAAAAAATACACAACAAAAAAATAATTAATACAGGATCGTGCCAAGGTATCCTTCTTTTATCAACTAGACAGCCAGATAGACCGAGGGCCATGGAAAACGTCTACAAGTTCAATTTATGACTTGCGATAAAGTATCCATGGGATGAGAGAAATTCCTTAGCACACAAAACCACAAGATGTCCTTCTTTCCTCTGCAACCACCAGCCCTCAGTTTATGGGCTCAAAGCCTGTTTATCTGAACTCTTTCTGACCACAGAAAAGAATGTGTGTAGTTATTGTAAAGGTAGGTACCCAAGATAAGAACCAAAGCAAATACTCCAAGGAAATGGACCAGGTAATGCAGGGCTTAACATCACCATCCAGTTCAGTAGTTATCGCTTGTTTCTTTTGCCTTGCTCGCTGAAGGTCATTGCTAATCCATTGGCGTGCTCTGTTCGAGTAAACATTAAAGGTCTTTAGGAGTTGTGTGAACTTCTCTATATCAATTAAGGCCTTTAAAACGATGATTGAAACAAACAATTTGTATCTTTTAGAGTATCTACGGAGTAAAACAGGAGGTAGTTTATGGTTTTTTGTTGGCAATATTTTCATTCGTTTAACATATCATGGATAGTCTTTAAGAGACCCATTATCTTATTTTTAAAGCTATTGGTTGAAGGCTTTTTAAAGCCACTTTGTGAATCAGCAATTTCAAATATAAAACATTTCTTCAAAACAATCTTCCATTAACCAAGTAATTAAGATACGAGGAAACGGATCAGAAATTTGCATTAGAGCAAACCCTATATATCAACGTACTCCTTTTTCTGAAACCAATACCAGCCCTTAATAGTGAAGCAAATAAAAATTAAACTTGCCCACATCCCAACTAAGGGATATAGAAGTGAAGATTGCTGTGGAATTTTTATGGCTCCAACGTAAGAATCTAAGAGCCTGCTGGCGTGCAGAATGCTACAGGTTTTAGACCCCTCAAACCCACATGTTTGTAGCCGGCATTGGCTTCGACAAGATGACGTTGGTGGCAAACCAACAAAAAACAAAAAAAACATATCCCAAACCCACGATGCAAAAGTGTGAAACTCATAACACGTTTCGACAACACGTCCCGAAACAAGCTCCAGGTTCAAAAGGCCACAACATTGTATCGCTCTTCGCATAGCCAACAAGTTGTGCTCTATGCAGGCGAAGATGCATTCCATTGTCTCCCAGAATTCGACTCGTACCATCCACAGCCTGTCTAGTTATTTGAAGTTCGGGCAATTTATGATGCATTCCTTGGGCCGCCGCGCCGCCGGCCGCTTCAAGCGAACTGAATTTGGACACAGATGCATCAGCTTAGAGTGGTAAGACCAGAAGTCATCTGACCGCTTTTCTTTTTGTTTTTGTTGATACGTCCAAGGTTCTATGTAGAAGATACAAATGCGTGCACACATCACAGCATCAAATTGAGGCGGCATCCAGCCAGCATCCTGTCCTTGTGGTTAAATGAACTTTTTTGCTACGTGGTCTTTCTTGCAGGATGGTGATGGTGATGGACTTACAATGTTGTGCATGGTCAGAGCCACACCCAGAGTTGCAACCACGTATGGTACACAAGAATATTTTTTATTTTTTTTGTCTGCACTCGTCGTCCCACGGAAATTCTTTTCCAGAAACTTGCGATAAAGAATCAAAGTTTATTGGGCGGCTTTGACACGTCGAGACATCTCAGACATATTGGCTGTGTTCGAGTTTTTGGGTGTCCAATTGTCCATGGCAGCCAGGCAGTGGGTCAGTATCTTTTTTTTTATTTTTTTTTTTTTTTGTTGAAAGAGACGCCTGAGAAAGTAATTAATGTCGAACATATATTTCAAAGTGAAAGGGAAATTTGTGCTTAAACGGCTCGGCGCATGTGAGTTCTTTTTTGAGAACTAAATTTATGGACACCAAGCCAGGAGCAGAGAGAACTTAATGGAATAATTTTTGGTAGTAAATTGGATTTCTGTCAAATTTCTCGAAATGACATTAGTCTTGTTTCATGAATGAAAATGAAATTGAAGTTGAGAGGAATCGATTTGCAAAGGAATTTGAAGTTTCTTTAATTGATAGTCCTTTAAGGACTTTCTATTTCTTGAAATTTTTTTTTAAGATTTATAGTGCTTCCAAAATTCAGTTTTTTTCTTAACAAAATTAATGTTTAATCTTCTTCCGCGACTAAACTAATCTTAGTAAATGGTTTTCGTTAATACTGAAAATATTTGTTCTTGTTGATTCTCATATTTTAAAGGGATACTTTTCCTATACAAATTATTATACTTTAATTGTTTTTAAAAGACAATGTTTATTTTACAAGTTATTTAATGAATTGGGATGATGATAACGCAGGAGGAGTTTAAGGCTTTGGGTGCTGAGGTTGAAGTCGAAACAGTTTTCATTCGAATTAACTCATTGCAACATTCGAGTAATAAGTTCGTTGAAGCCATAAGAGGCGAGGGCTTCTCAGGTTACATGAATTTGTGCTGACAAAGATAGAATTATAAAGAGTTTAACAGTCGACGGAATCTGTGAGGAGTCGACGAATGAAAAGAATCTCTGCAGTTTCTCTACGTTCTTTCAGGGTGTTAAAGTTTTATAAGTGGAAGGAGGTTTTGATGAGGGGGAAAGATTAATGGATCATTTCAGGACACACCGCGAAGAGCAACTCTAAGAAAACGATGTTGAATGCTCTCGATTCTCATGATGTGAACCTGCGGGTGTACAGAGGTTATGCAGAGGGACCTGGTGACGTAGGGGTCGGTCACATAATATACAATATTTACGAAACGAATCTTCATTAGATATGGGTTGATTATGGAGAAGGTAGTATCGTCGGGAAGATTTTATACGTTTACGTGAAAAAGTGATTGACTGGCATTTGGCAATATTTAGTTCTAAGTAGTTTTTGAGGCACCAGAGTGAGAAACTATCGAGATCTTGTTTATTGAGAGAAGAGTCAAGCGTGGAAGATATATTCTTGAAAAACTTCGTATCATCAGGGTAGATTTAAATATGAGAATGTTGACCATTTCAATAACGTTAATAGTAGGGATAAAAAGCAGAAGACCTAAGTGGCTACCTAGGGGGACCCCGAAGGTAGCTAAAAATTGGTTGGAGAGGGTAGGTCTAAAACGAAAAATGTAATATCGTTTTCCTCAATAGGAAGAAATCCATTTTATAAGGATAGGTTCAAAGCCGAGAGTGGGAAGTTTGTAAAGTATAAGTCTATGGTAAATTTTATCAAATGCTTTGCTAAAGTCAGTAGAGATAACATCTTCCTTTCTGTTATCTAGGGCTAAAATTGTATGGGATACAAATTCCAAAAGGTAAGTGGTAATAGACCTGTTTTCCATGTCTGAGGGAATTCACCTTGAGGTAGAGATATGCCAATTTCGGATAGTGGGGAAGATAGTGTTAGTAAGCATTTTTTTAGGAAAATTGCAGGAAGACCATCAGGGGCGGGGAAAATTCGTCATTAAGTTGTTTTAATTTATTTTCTATAAGGGTCGAATGTACGAGGGAGAAAAGACTTTTACAGAAATTCGGCAAAAAATCAAAATAATCTGAGTCAGGTTCAAAGGAATCGTCGGTGAAAAATTATGAAAAACGTGGAAAAACAATTGGCGATATATTGTGGATTATTCCAAGTATTGATTTGTGATGGCTTAAATATTGAAGCGATGATAAGGGCCTAGTTGTTGCTGGATTTCACAGCTGGGCTGGTTTTCCAAGTTCCTCAAAATATTTTTGGAGAACTGATTTATTGGGATCACTTTCGCGTCATCATATAGCGTCTTATTTGGGACATATTTCCTCGTAATGGGATTTTGGTGTAGACCTGTACAGCCAATTCCTGTCAAAAAGTTTGATCCTCTTCATATAAGGTGGTGATATCGTGAATCAAATTGGACAAGCGTACGTCAGATAGGGACGGATCAGCTGTTTACAGATTAGGAGTTTTGTGCTTCCGCTCAGTCCGTTTCTCCTTCTAAGAAGCTGGTGGACCAGATGTAGGGAGAAGTTAGCTCTCTTAAGCGTAAATGAAGCGTGCGTGTTTAATTTGAATCGGCTGGTGAAATACACTCCAAGATATTTTGCGGTTGTCTTTCTCCTTATCTCTGTATTGTTTGGTAGCTTGAAACTGATGTTATCAAACGTGATGCGAAACCTCTTCGAGACCTTGCAGCTGATGTTGGCGTTCTGATGAAGATAAGCTCGATCTAATCACTGTTTACCTGCAGTCCCCATTTCAGGTAGTAGTCCCACAAGTTTCTTGTAATCCTTAACTCTCCTGGTGCGATTTCCAGTAAAAGGGATGTTGGATATATTACCCAGTCATCGGCATACAGCTTCGTTTCCGTCTCTGAGAAAAGTATGGTGCCCAACTTGGAACCTTGTGGAACCCCAGCCCTGATTGTCTTTCTTGGTGAATGTTCCTTGCTAACCTGATCTGAACATAAAAAGATCTATGGGTTAGGAAATTTTTTATTAATCTAACCAAGTGTTCAGGTAGTCCTATACTTGAAAGTTTGAATACTTGTCCTTTTATCCAAACTGTGTCTAAAGCCTTTTCGATGTCCAGTAAGCAGGCGACTATCGTCTATTTCTTGTTGAGTCCGTGTGTCACTTTGAAGTGCAGTGTAAGAAGCAAATGGATGGTTGAGTGCGGTGTCCGGGCGGGAACCATACTGCCATTCAGGTATGATTTCCCTTTCCCTGAAGAAATGCTGAAGCTTTCTCAGCATAGGCCCCTCCAGAATTTTGCTCACACAGCATAGAAGCGAAATTGGCCGATATCTTTCGACGCTAGTCAAGTTGGTCTTCTTCGATAAGGGCACCAATTTTGCCGCTTTCCATGTTTCGGGGAAGTAGCTGTTATTTAGGCAGTTGTCGAAGATGATGGTCAGCAGGCTTTTGGCTTTTTAAACTTAAGGTTGTAAGTCCCATCACTTCCTGCTTACTTTTTACAATTTCTTCCGTGGATTATGACAGTTACTTCCTAGAGTTACTGCCTAGATGAAAGTAAAAGCATCGTCAGTGGGTTCTAGAGCAAGATTGTCCTCATTAAATATTGTGACTGAAGTGTTAGAGGCTGCACCTTCTTCAAACTTGTTTTCAACAGTTCAGGAAGATGATTGGACGGCCAATCCTGAAAGATTTGTTAAAAATGCTTAACGAAAGCTTCTGTTTTTTCGGTTTGTGTTGTTGCAGAATGCTGCCCGTGCGTTATAGTATCTGACATCGAGCTTTTTTCCCAACAAGCTGATTAATTTTCTTGAAGGCATCGGGTCCCGGTTTGAGGTTCTTAAGCCTCTTCCTGAATTCATCCACCTGGTGATGTTTCACAGTCTGCTTGAACATGATATTGCTTCATTGGAGTTTTAAGTATAAGCGCCTATACTTGTCATTCTCTCTGTTCAATAACTTGTGGTATATCCGTTGACGCTTTTTGCAGAGTCTGTATGTGGGTGTAGTTGGCCTGTATACATGCTCCGGCATATTCGCATGTTCACTGGTTGTTCTTGCAGTTTTAAGCTTTTCCAAGGCGTTGTTGACTGTGGTTTCAAATTGTAGTATGGCGCTATCGATTTCGCTGTTGGAGAAGTTGCTGTTGGTTAGGATTTCCGGAAGATCTCTTTCATTTTTGGTACGGAATGTTCTCTAGTTCACCCTGTCATACTTGATGTGATACTCTTGTTCTGGTTGTTTGCAGAATATCCTTTGATAAGGTCTTACCCCGACTTTTACTGCCAGATGGTCGGAATCACTATCGTGTGAAGTCTCCTTCAATGACACGAGTCGTTTGTTGGTTCGCAATGTTGTTCATGATGTTGAGATCGTGTTGTATGTCGCTTCTTGCCTAGATAGACTTCTTTATTGATCTTGAAACGAAGCAAACTTCATACGAATACCAACAAAGAACTACAGATCAATGGTAATCATCTTATCTTGAACCAATTTGAACGGTATGGGCGTGGACCACTTTTGGTTCCAACAAGATGGTTATTCTACGTACACTAGCGAGTAAATAAGGCTGTCTTGCATGAAAGATTTATACAATACGATCGAGGAAATGAAGTAAAATTAACCACAAGGATCGCGGCATTTTATATCGTTACACTCTTTTTTATGCAAAATAACCCAGACCATTAATCAAATCCACTAAAAAATGATTCTAATAATATTGAGAATGATTTTGTATGCAGTGAATTTGACTACGCCCAAAAAACTAAACTCCATTTCTAATCAGTCTATAAACAAAATCATTTTACATTAAAAAAATGTATGTAATATTTCAATTAAGAAGCCAAAAATCACCATAATCAGCAGACTTAATAACTTCCGTAAAATTTAATTCCGGAAAGTAAAATCTTTTCACTTTTTTCCTACACTGAAATTTATTGGATTTTTCACAAAACAAAAAAAAATCAATAACACTAAGCTTTCAATAGAAAGTTACCATACAATCAAAACCAAATCTTTATTGAAAAATAGTTATTTTTGTCAGTGGTTCATTAAAATGCATTCTTAAGTCAATCGCTTATCAAAGAACAATAAATTTCCCAAAATGCAATCTTCACCCGGTCGTTTCTATTTAAAATGCTAATTTACAAACTATTTTTGGTTTTCATTTTGGATAAAAGTCATCATCATCGGAGTTATATTTGGGACTCTTAACTTGAAGACGCACGAGATGAATATTAAATGTTTTTTTTTTTTCATAATAGATGTGCTATAAGTAGTTTTCTTATATGGATAATGGGCAGCCACGTTGTTACGGTGCTATTGTTTTATTTGTATGGTTTTCTGTCCGAATTCACCTAAAAAATGATCAACTTGTCGAAATCTTTTGTCTAGATTTTTTTTTATTTAACAGGTCAGTTCGTTTGTGGGTCGTAAATTAGGGTTTGACAGTTTGTATTTTTTAAGGGGGGGTAAGGTGAATCAAATGTTCAATTGATTGTTTATACCAGCATTGGAATCAAAAAAGATTTTGTTTTTGTATTTTTTTTTATGAATAAATGTTATTTAGTGAGGAAAATTGGTGTAATAAATTATTCAGAGTTCGTAAGCTCTGTAACATGCTTTAACGGCTTTATGGTTGGTTAAAAACTTCATTAAAATTACATAGTTTTTTCTTGGGACTTTTGTGTTGTGATCAGCATTTTGAGTTATAATTTCACAGACAGAGGGCTATAAATCAATAGAAAGAAATGGTTTTAATTAAAATTCATGATTAATCAGAGGTGACAGAGCGTAATACTTAGGTGTTACGCAATAATAGGAACGTATCAACAGAAAATGCAATCGTAATAAATGCACATAAATATTACTTAAAAATATATGTACAAATATATGTTATATAACGGATCAGTGCCTTTTGTCAACGCTTTCCTTCAGAAGTCACTTAACTAACATTAAACTTAATTTTGGGTGCAATATACAGGTCTTATAGGTCCCTACCTTAATTTTTTTGGAGGAAATCTCTCTGAGCTCTCCCATACATAACCAGGGTAGATCTTTATAAGGGAATGAGAGAGTTCGGCATCCCAAATAAGTTGACACGACTATGTAGGCTGACAACGACCAACATTACAAGTTAAGTAAAAGTAGAATGTTTGCTGTCTACACCAATCCACATCTTTAATAGGCTCCGACAAGGGAATGGTCTGGCTTGCAACCTTTTCAAAGTGGCATTGGAGAAAGCAATCCGTGACCCTGCAGGTCAACAAGAGGGACTATCGTCACCAAATCCAACAGAACCTGCTATAATCTGTCAAGGTTCTTTAAATCCAGAAACCTGTCCATAAAAACCAAGCTGCTGCTTTTCAAGACTATGTCTTACCAGTTCTCACACACGGATGCAAGGCTTGGGTGCTTACAAAAAGGCATCCTGATCTCTTATCCGCGTTCGAAAGGAAAGTTTTACAGAGCATTGTTGGCCCCATGTGCGACGGAGGGTGATTCTAAGAACATAAAATCACGAATTGTATGAAATCTACCTCGAAGCAGATTTGTGCCAAAAATAAAGCTCTGTAGAGTCCGGTGGGCTGGGCACCTAGCTCGAATGAGTGAAGAAGAACCAGCAATTCTCTTTATGGTGAAATACAACGTGCCAGACCTTGATTGCGTTGAAAGGGTGGCATAGACCAGCACGCCCGAAGCCTTGGGGCGCAATTGGATTAGGTCGGCCAGCAAATGGAATGTATGGAAAAACTTGCTGAAGGAGGCTCAGACCGGATTGTTACGCCGATTATAATGATGATGATAAACACAGGCAAAATTTCAATTTTTTATCTGGTTTTGTAGCACAAAATCAATTTTTTTCTTACATAACGAACAGAAGGAGTGTATAGGCCAATGGTGATAATCTGTCTATTTTTTTTTGCCGAATATTACTGGAGTGCCTCAAGGTTCCATTATTGGGCCTCTTTTATTTTCAATTTTAGTTTAGCTGTATTTCAGTTGCCCACTTGGTCTAACACTTTGTAAACGATATTATTTGGCAATCCGAATGACGAAGTAATTGTAATTGTGGACTTCAATCTTGCCAATTTGGAATGGACCAAGTCTATTAATAATAATGTCTATTTGCCCGTGAACGCATCGAACTTAAAAGAAATTTGTGTTATTGATGGAATGGCTTCTTTTGGCTTAAATCAGGTATAAGGGATCACAAACCAGAGTACTAGATTTGGTATCTCTGATGTAATTAATACTGATGCTGCTGGTATCTCATTGGATTCAAAACTTATTGAAGAAGATCGCCATCATCCTGCCTTAACTTTTTCATTAAATTTATATGTTTCCAATGTTCTAAATGAACCAAAAGCCCATCTTGTATTTGATTTAAAAAAAAAAGTAATTTCAATTAATTATTTAATTTACTTATCGATAAAAATTGGGATAACTTATTTTCAAATTTAAGTTTAGATGGAAAGATTTTGCGTTTTTTATGAATTTTCGTTTGATTGGTTCTTAGAAACTATCCCATTACGCAAATTTAGAAGCTTTAATACTTATCCGACATGGTTTGATTTGCATATAAAAACTTTTTAAAAATAAAAGAAACAAGGCCTGGTTGAGGTTTAAATTTAAGTAAGACTGAAGAAACACTAACCCCCAGTTTCACTCTAATTTAGGTTTAAGCTTCCCTTTAACAATTTTTGAGTTTCACAGTGCTCGTTTAAACTCAAAGTAGAGTTTAACTTTTCGTTTAAGTTAAACCACTTCACTAGAACGTTTATGGTTTAGTTTGGAGGTACACATATTTTTTGCATTTAGCAATGGCCACCATTTTTATTAATATTTATTTTATTTTTTTTTTTTATTTTCGGAATTAAGTTATAAATAATTAAATAAAAATAAAATCATGTTTTCACAAATGCTGTGCACTAAGAGAAAAACTTGTAAAAGTGAAAGAGGAAGAAGAAAAAGGAGCACTCAAACCTTCTAAAATCTTCTTGTATATTTCACGTACGCAGACATAAGCTTCCCATAAATATTTATGTACAACAAAACTCCCCCTGGAACAGAGCTTCTAAAACTGCGTTTAATTAACTGGATGGAAGTATATTTTTTACTTTGGAATTGAACGAGTTTAACCAAAAGTTTAAACTCTCGTTCTAGTTTAGTAAAACGATGGTTTAACATCTCCATGAGAAACTGGCCATAAGAGTTTATCAGGAATGTTTCAGTCCTGGTCCAGATGGTGTACCTTCATTTATATTAAAGAAATGCATGTCCTACCTATCTTATCCGTTATTTGTTGTTTTCAATGAATCAATTCAATGTTCCAAATTTCATGCTCTCTGGAAGTTCTCATTTCGAACGACTAGCAAGTAGATTGCATCTTTAAGACTTCAGTAAAGCGTTTGACAAATTGAGTTACGAAATACTTTTAAACAAATTAATAGATCTACAGTTTTGTATTTAAGAATAACCGCTTATGTCAATTTAACATTAATTTTGATGTCCCTCATCTTGGTCCTCTGTTATTTGTTTTGTTTATTAATGATTTACCTTCTATATAAAAACATCCAATGGTATTAATTTATGCCGATGATGTAAAAATATTTCGTGCAGTTAATAACCGTACAGATTGTGAACAACTTCAAAACAATTTAAATAAATTCTGGGTATGTCTGAATAACAATCGTTTGTTTTTTTAATATTGACAAGTGTAAGACAATGTGTTTCACACCCAAACGCAAATAACGTCAAATTTGTGTAGATTATTTAGTTTTTCCGATCTTGGAATCCTATAAGACCCAAAACTTTCTTTTATAGATCACTACAACAACACCATAAAAAAGTAAACAAAATACTTTGTTTCGTCAAAAGATTTTCTCGCGAGTTTCATGGTCCATATGTTGTTAAATCTCTGTTGCATTTGTAAGGCCAATTCTTGAATATGGTTGCGTTGTATGGACGCCTTACTACTCTATTCACATTGATAGAATAGAAAGTATCAGAAGGAGTAATATAACTCCATATATTCAATATTTCCATCTCTTGCAGGTCATAGAGAATATTTTCAATTTTGCTTAATAACTAAAATAATGAATGGATCTATTTCATATCCATCAGATCTTAGCAAAATAAATTTCAATTTAAGTCGGAAAAACTAAGGAAGAAATTTGCTTCTTTACCGAATGTTTAGTAGATCAAATTATGGCGAGAACAATTAATCAACTAATTAAAACTTTTTTCTTCAAATGACAACTTTAATTAAGAAGGCTTTAAAAATATTTTCGTTTTTCAAAGGGAATGAATTTTGTTTATGTTTACTAAACTTAAAATTAAGGCAAGTATTTAAATATTAAGTATATTAAAATAAAATATTGTAATGTTAGCGTTAACCTTAAATGTATTAATAAACAATAATTTTAGCATACAACATTTTGTGTCAATGAAGACTTGCTTAGAAAATGGTAATTTGGTTTGGATCTAACCCTCTTGATGCCTAGTCATATCTCGAAAATCTATATATGTATCTCACTTATTTTCCACCGATTGCTTACCTATTTTTTATTTAAAAATAGAACCATCTTTCTGTACAAAGATCTCGTTTAATATCGGAAATAATTTTCGAAGCCTGATTGTTGAATTGTTCGCATTGCCTTTTTACTTCTCTACAAAAAAACTGACATCTTGAACCTTGTCGCGTCATCTTTATATTCCTCGGCGGTCTCTTAAAAGGCTTCATAGCCAATCCGACGACGGATTTTCTTTGATTCCATCAAATCCATGACATCATTTCAATTCATTTACATACATCACTCTTCATTGTCATTACTCATTAACATTGCTTACAATTGAATTATCATTGAACATATCAAAGATGAAAATTACAACAAAAGCGATGACACAAACCAATCAAAATTAATGCGGAACGTCTCATCGAGCATCGATCTCATATATGGACTCTATGATGATTCTTTGAGTGACCAATACCGAAGGCCTATTGACCTGCTTTCATTCAAAAATGTTTTGTTGACTATCCAATGATTAATGAAAGAACTAACAAAAGCTGAAGAAAGAACTTGGAACAAATATCGAAAACGATATCTCATAGGTATAAGAATGCGCGTTCCATGGAACGTGATGAAGTGGTAAGTTTATACGTACTTCTTTAGACATTTTATCATACCTATCAGCAGATTTCTTGACAATTTGGCAGATAGAAGTTATTTTTTTTTATCTATTTGCTTTTCTGTCTGTCTGTCTACCAAGTGAGAATATCATAAGATCACCGCAGAGTACAGTTTTTTTTATACACTCTTTGAATTTATTTATTTTGAGTGATAAATTGAGTGTTTTTTTTAATTTTAAAGCCGGAAGGTATTTTGTTGGCAGCCTTTATGTTTTGGCTTTTGAAATGCTGGTAGGTTCATTCCAATTTAAGGTGTAACGTGGTTTATGAAGATATATTTGTATAAATTATTTGGATTATTAAAGATTTTTTTTTTATTTTAAGAATCGCAAGTGGTCCTCAACAGCACTTTTATAAGAGGAGGAATGAGATATAAATCAGCAATTTACTTGCCGACGTAGTACTCCATTGATGCCTGGAGGGTTTTGGCTTCAAAATCATTTTATTTCTTTATTATTATTATAGATTCTATGCCGTCATGAGTACAAAGCCTAGCGTTGATGTTTATTTTAAAGTGACGAAGTGTTTATTTTGAAAAAGGGGAAGACTGACAATAATAATAATAAAAATATTATTGGTTGGAATTTTAATCGATTTTTTTTATTCAATAAGCATTAGCATCGCCTAAAGCGCGAAACACAAAAATGTCTACTATGTTTAATTGGATATAATTTTTTTTTCAAAATATCAACACGTTTTTTAGAAAAAATATAACTTCATTTATAAAATAAACTAATTTAAGAGCCTAATTCAAATCCGGGTACTTTAAATTTTTTTTTACCAAAATACACTGTAGTAAATGAGCTCGAAAAATACAGTTTTTAAGTTCGAATAGTACCTAATGGGTGAGGATAAGGAGCCTGGTAGTGGTTTTAACGTTCGTGTGGTGCAGCTTGAGAAAGAAATTCTGTACTAAACTTGTGAACCCGTAAACAAATATGAAAAGCTTTAAAGTACCGCATGGAGACAAGAACTCCTTGGTATACTTTTATATAAAAGATGAAGAAAAAACGCATCCCTGGGCACAAGATTTGTCTTTTAAAAGGCTTGTTGAATGCTTTTAATACAATGGCCTTTTAAACGTGAGTTAAACTTGACAGCACATTTTTGAATTTCTCCTTTGACACTTTCTAACCACAAGTCCATAAGTTTTGTATGTAGATCACTGTTCCTTATGTTCCATGGCGCATTATCGATTGCTCTGAGAGTTTTTTTTTGATATATGTGCAGTGTTTGTCTTTAAAATAATTTTTTAAATCTTAAAATTTTATTTCGAAAGTCTATACCGGTTTAAGCACTTGCTTGTAGATAAGCAGTTTGTTATAAGTACTTAGATTGGAATATTATCTAGTAATTTCAATTCTCGTAATTTAATATTGAGTTGTTCTTATTGGTTTTTTTAATTTTCGTCTTCCACTAAAGCTTGGCATTAAGAGCTATGCCATGATACATCTTTTCCGTTCACATACGATATTGGTACCGAGCATGTGATGTTAAAATGCCATGATTTCGACTCAATTGGCACAAAGCAAAGTATCATAGTCCAGTTCGTAAATTAACTAAAATTAACTAAGCATTTTAGCAGCTTTTCGGTTGCTATTTCGATTGAGTCAGATGATGCAAGTATAGCCGCATCTTCAACAAATGTGGCTATCATGCCTATTATCTGAAGTTTAAGGTATTAACAATACTGGGATAAGGAGACTTTCCTCTGGAACACCAGAATTTATTTCTTTAAATTCCGATTACTCTTTCGTAAGCTTAACTAATACAGCCTATTTCTAGTTTTTTACAATTTGGAGTTTGTTTAAGAGGTATAGAACTTTCGATAGAAATTACTGTCAGACTTTTTTGTGAGTATACTTTGGCATCTCACCATGCAAAGATTCACACTAGAACAACGTTTACAAATCTTGGAAATTTTAGTAAAAAATCCTACCTCTATTCGCTGATATTATAGAGCACTTCGTCGAGTTTACGGTGCGAATTATAGTCCTTTTGAGCAGATAATACTGAAGTTCTGGATCGATTATTGACCACATTTACTCTTTTGTATAATATTCATAAAAATTGAGCCGGTCGATAATAAGTCAAGACAGGCTTTCATAAAAGCTTTTAAAACTTATTGTCATAGTTGATCATTATATTATTCATATCATCATATTATTATTATCACGACTGAATTGAAAAAACTTGTACTGAAAAAAATTCAAAGTCAATGACTAACGTACATGAATTGTGGCTGTCACTTAAAAAAAAAAAAAACAATCCACCATGACCGATCTCCATCAACGTTGATGGAATAAGGAACAATGAATAATTATGGTTTACTTAGTTCTACTTCCCTTACTGTGTGAATTGAAGAAAAAAGAACACATATTCCACTAACAGAGTTACCTTTGCAAATTAAAAACAATACTACATAGCTTTTTTATTGTTTTTTATCATAGTGCTTTCGGTTTTGAAGCTTTTGAGAACAAAAATTGTAGTTTGAGAGGGTAGGTGTTGTCGTATTTGTTATTTGTTAGTACCTACCTACTAAAAGTTGGAAAACCGTAAAAAGTAATTTTTTTGCCTTTTGTTATTTTAGTAGAAAGAAGTTATTTTCACAAAGTTTGAAAGTGCATTCCGTGATCATATTAATTGGGAAGAGAGTTTTGACGTGATATTGCGTTTAAATAAGAGTGAAGTCTGATTCTGATTTTATTAAAAGTATTTTATTGTATTGTAATAAGCAGGTGGTAAACCAACGCACATTGCTTTACGATTTCACAAGTTATAGTAAAAGATACGGAAACCCTGTAAGAGCTTTTTTTATTAACGCCCCCACAAGGGACTATTTGTTTCCCTTTTCATGTACAGCAAACTGCGCGAGCAAGGGGGATAAGAAGGGTAGGATAGAAGGTGGCGATTAACATTGGTTTTAAGTGCTTGCAAATCAATATGGCAAGGGAAAATATCGGCGGGTAAACTATTCTAAATTCGTGTTGGTCAGCTTAAAAAAATCCCTATATTTCACGGTACGTCTAAAATTGGGTTTAAGGGTAAACTGATACATATGCATTCTTTGCGAGACGAGTATTACGGGAGAAACCGTTAAATATTTCTCCCGTAAGGAGGAATGCAGCTGACTACTTCGAAAGAACATTTTTTTTATAAAAGAAAACGAGTTGGGAGTTATACTCGAGTTTTGGGCGTATAAAGGCATTATAAATTGTAGCCAGATCAGATGCAAATACCATTCATGGACAATGGCATGGAGGGAATGTTTAGCTTGAACGACAGGAGACCGCATTGGGTTTTCGAAGCATTAAACTCCACCCGATTCCTATTACCTCATTTAACAATGCTGTATAAATCGGAGTTTAATGAGCTTGACATACGGTACCGTTGCGATTGCGTATTTGAAGGCGAAGGGCGTGAATCGTTTAAGAAGTAACAGACAGAAGATCATTTATAAAAATGGGCACGACTGGGTCGCATGTACTCGCTCTTATGTGCATAATTACATTGAAAGGCTAGATCCTTGACAAAAACAAATAACATTTACGTTGAAAAAAACACAGTTTGAACTTATAAAAACTATCAAAACCACAATACTTAACGGTTTTTAGTAAAAATGAGGTACGCCATCACACGTCTTAAATAACAAAGAATTAGTGAAAAAAGTATTTCGAAAATTGTAGGACGGATTTTGATAAAATCCTGTTTTTTATTTTTAGTTTTTTGAAAAAAAAATTTTTTTTTAATTTTGGTTAGTTTTACAAATATTGATTTTTCAAAAACTAATTTTAATTAGAAAAAAAAAGTTATTCAAAATTTTGATATGCAGAATTAATTTGGCTATCTAGATCTTTGAGGAGAAAGCCAAAAATTAAAATAACCCTTATATGAAAGGTCCCGTTAATAAACTTTTCCCGTATATGTGGTTCTGATGAAATGATAACCAATATCAACACAAAAATTTTCTCAAAAATTTTCATCAAAATCGTTGGAGCCTTTTTCGAGAAAAATAAGCTTTTCCTAAACGGTCGTATGACAAGTACCGTTATTCTTAGCCCTAAAAACAAACTTCAATTTTCCCTCTGAGGAATGCCAAGAGATAAACACATACCAAATTTGAAGGTAATCGCTTAAGCCGCTTAGGCTGCAGCTCGATATACACACAGAAAGACAGACAGACAGACAGACGGACATTTTTTGCCTATGACTTTTTTAGGCTTCTCTATGCTCGTAATTTCATGTTTCATTGTTATCTCAATTTTTTTTATATTCACGAATTCTAAACTTGCCTTATAGTCCCTATAACCTCAAGTAAAAATTAGGAAATAGAATTATGCAAGCCAATGCAACAATATATTGATGCAATGTTTTAAATCGAATGTCTGTATTTTATATTTATTACAAACTACACAAACTTGCAATGTCTTGAGCCCGATTGATAACTTTAAAGAAATGTTACTATGATATGCTTCTATAAATAAACCACACTTCACGAAAAAGAAAACAAAATTTCAGAAATCTTAACAATAATCCAAAAAAAAAACTTTGTTTTGTAGAAAATTGGAAAAGTAAAAAATACTATCAGCCAATTTCGGTGAGCGAATGCTACAAAAAATAACATACCAAAATCCTAAGCAATGTAAACTTAATAATCAATTTTATGCGAATCACCAAGAGCTAATTTAAGTCGTTTTTTCAGTTTACACAAATAAGTCATTCAGAGAGTAAGGTAACACCTTATTTTCGAATACGATTCGGTAATTTTTAAGACATTTTTAACATTATGTAGTGCTCTTTAGTTACTTGAAAATATATGAATAAATATTCATGAGACATTGTATAACTTAAATATGAAATGACATTTTCCTACACACTAAAAGCAAATAACGAATACATCTAGAAAACCAACCCCTTAGCCTAGCCTTAGTCTAAACCTCTAAAGCGTTTATTCTTTGGTCTGAAATAATGTATGTTTCTATGTTAAACCATCTAATTCTAAGGAACATCCGTATAAGTTCTTTGTTTCATAATTATTGCAAATCCATGCGAGTAGACACCCGCTACTGTATTTCCTGATTAATATTTAGAATCTAGAATCCTACTCGAAAAATCCTACATAGTAGCCTTAATATTCAAATACTCCGATAATATAAGCAGCCAGCTACTGTTTAACACCCTCAAATTTATTCATTTTCACCATCCTTAGTTTATTGCATCACTTCTCAAGTCTTTTGAGCAATATTTTCCAAGAAAATCAAGAAAATCCTATGTTTCCATAACCATTCAATAAATCATGTTAATTTGTACAATACCGTCCCACAACATGTCACCCAGATAACTATATGAATAATATGATTTGTTGGTTGAATATATCATGGCAACATGAAACGATTGAATGTCAACTTTAATGTTGCAAGATATATGACATTAATAAATGAATATTTTAGTTGAACACTGTATATAATTTTGAATAAAAAAAAATGTTAACATGACGGACTGACGCAAGACGTCGAGTTTTGTGATCGGTCAAGTTCGTTGAAGGTGCACAGTCTATTGTATTTATGGTTTGATTCCAATTGGGTGCAAGGAAAACAAGTAAGTGAATTATAATTTAACTAATGTTTGAATTTTCAAGGAACTGGCTGAGGTGCCCGACGGTGCTCGGTTAAAAATATTTCTTCTTTCCATAAAATTCAAACATTTTTGTCCATATATTTAAACACATTCTATTCTTATTTATGGTGTTATTGAGTACCGATTTTAAAAGGAATGTTTAATTAAAAAAAAGGAAGAAATTTTAATGCAAATGGTTTTATCGAATCATATTTATAATCCTTGTAATTGCTAACATTTTAACATTCGCTTTCAAAGATTGATATAAAGAACTGTGGGTTAAACTTCATTTCAACCAAATCACCATAGTTACCCCTTCTTCTACGCAGAATAAAAAAAAAACAAATCAATACCTCGATGTCGCAATCCTCAAATTGCATTTAAGCCTACAACGTATGGAGTGCAACAGCAATGCTAATGCAGTTTCTCAAGCTGACTTCATCAAAAAATATTTGTGCTGGTATAAGATTGCCTACTGTTTGCTGCAACCAGACACTCCGAACTCAAGTCAGCAAATTGAATTGCCTTCCAATCGAATTCCTAACACACAATTATGCCTCTGTCCATATTACTACAAAAAGCACTCAAGCTTCAGCTTAAGGGCACGTTTAGTTAGTTCCAAATTCGTGAATAAGTTCAAATTACTCTCGTTCTTCCGAAAAAAAAAACAACCAATTGTTTTCGCCTGAGACATAAGAGACAATCAAATCCAATCCCATTGCCGCACTTTTCATGACTCCCGAACCAACAAATTTCTGTCCCGACATTCACATTCCATTCACAAAACGTAAAGTCAAAAAACACAAACCAAAAACAAAAATGTTGAAATCATTTTCCACTGTTCGACACATTTACTGTAAACAGGTAAAATGCATTTATGCCGATTAAATAACCGACAGTGAGCTCAAGTGATCACACCAAGAATAAGCGGCAGCAGCGTGAATTGGATTTTTTAGGTAGGTTGCATTTGGCACTCGTGACGTGTGTGTAACCAGAAACCACTGTGAACCGGCCACAAATTCGATCAATCATCAGGAACTGTTTATTTTCACAATCCAGTTTTTGATCAGTGTTTTTTTTTTTATTTGGATTTTGAGTATTTTTTTTTCGGTGATCAACAAAGTTGGTTAACTAGTTTTTTGGCCAAATTTGGACAAACAAACAGGGACTTCGCCCACTTAGCCCAAATATCAAGTTAATGCTACCGAACAGTACTCTTTTTCAATTTGACATTGAAGCTCCCTGTGGCACCGAACAACGTGAACCTGTCACATAATTAAGTCAACGGACAGGAAATCATTGTCTTCATCGATCAAAATCATTGCAGAATAACGGAAGAGGTGCCGCATTATGTCAAATTGAAGAAGGGCATTGAATCCGTTTCCATTTTTGTTTGCGCAACGACTACATAGTGTAGAGTGTAGACCGCATGATTGCGGACAACAACTTGAAGTTGGCTGAAGTGCACAGAATGCAGCAAACAATCTAAACGGCACTCAGCACTGCATGGTTAAAATAATGAATGAGCTTCTTCCGATAGAATGCACAAAAGGTTCTTGTAAATAATTTTTAGGTCACAATTGATGTTTAGCATGTCATTTTTGTTGAAACTAAAGTTGACAGCTTGCTGCGATTGACAGCTACTGCGCGAGTAGGTTTGTGTGCGCGATTTAGGTGGGAAACAATGGCGATAGGATTGCGCAAGAGTTTAAACATTCTTCCAGAAGTCCCAGTGACGGTTTGACATTTTTGAAGGAGGCTTTTGGCTTGATGGTTATTAAATTGCAGGAATGAGTGTTTTAACAGGCAATTGAAAAAGCTTTGTTACAGTAAGGTTTTGAGGAATTTATTTTTTAAAGGTGCGGTGGTTTTGATGAATTGGATAAATGCAATAGAATTTGACAGATTTACGTTTATAGGTTGAAATTTGTTTCCCAAAATAGTTCTTACCAAATAGCAACTTCTCAAACAAAATGATCAGCTTGAAGAATAAATTACTCACTACCTCACCTACAGTTAACACTAGAGTAAGACAAACATCTGTTTACCTGAAAAGAAAGAGAAAACAATCAAATTAGATTTATATTAATATACTTTTTGTTTTTACGTAATCTTATCTATTAGATAAATTGAATATGTATATAAATAAACTTGCTGACAAGCCCCGCGTTGCTCGGCCATATAAATTTTTTTTGTTTTTTTGGATCTCTACAACAGGTAGGAACTTACTAGAGTTAAGGATAAAAGCCAGGGGAGGCAGATCTTTTGTAAAAATAAGAATGCGAGCCATCATAATTTGTCTGCCCTCAGAAAAAATCATGGAGGCTTCTCAATACAGCCAGTATAGCAATGAGTCCTCAGACTGGCATCTATTCAAGTCGAGTAAAAATTAATACAAAAGACGAACGATATATTATGGAAAAAGGGCTTCCTGTAAAAATTGTTTTAGAGACATAGAATCTACAAATGATGCTGTTAGAATCAGAAAAGTCATGTCCAAGGTATGCAGTGTCTCAGGTTACCTTAAGGAGACCGGACTGACTCTTGCACGAAAATCCCAGAGTTACTTATGAGCACTCATTTTCTTGTATGTGTCTTCGATATATCCAATTTATAAAGAGGGTTAACTATAATATCCCAGTTGCACAATAGAAATAGAAAAGATTATTTAGGGTTTTTTTTCATTTTTAATCGTAAGAGGGAATTATAAGTTATAACTCATAAGGAGTATTTTCGAATTCCTAGGTTGTACCGTTGGTAGCTATCTTGAATTTAAATTTAGTTTATTTTTGTTAAATATCTCGCTTATTTTTTGAATTTTGCCCAAAAATGCGCATGATTGTTCAGAATTTAATTTTCTATAACTTTAGTCTTAATATTTTTTTATCTACGATTGATATTTTGCTAAATAATACAAAAAAAAGAATTCTCTATTTTTTTTGAAAAAAATATCAATGTAGACAAAAAATTATTAAGACCAAAGTTGTAGAAAATTAAATTCTAAACAACTTTTTTCATGCTCATTTTTCGGCAAACGTCAAAATAAGCGAGATATTTTACAAAAATAAATTTAATTTAAATTCAAAATGGCGACCGACTCTTAAGACCTATGTAGGAATTCCAAAATCGAATTTTTTACTCCTTATGAGTTCATTTAACGATTAAAAAAGAAAAACCCTCATTTCTGTTAAGCCAGAAATGAGCCACATCGCTAAAGATGATTTACGATAAAATCTAATTCAACTTCCAGTGGATTCTCAGCCCATAGACCGAAATGAAGACGTAATTGATGGCCCGCTGGCACTAATTCTTGCATCAGCTGGATCTTAATGGATATAGGCACATAGCTTTCCTTAAAATTTTCCAAGTAGAGCAATGTGATATTGAAAAAATAAATAATTTATCTTTTTCCACAACCACTCCACAATTAAACTTTTCCGAATTAATATGATGTCGTAATGCACTTGCACATTTTTGTAAAAATAAACTTCTTTCTATTAAAATATCAAGATCAAACAAATTTGACTGCATTTTAACGATTATCCAACTACAATGGACTCTCCATAAGTCGAACTCTCCCTAAGTCGAAATTCTCTCTGACTCGAAATTGTTCGAGTCTGTTTTGGAGGAAATAATGCATGCTGAAAAGAAAGCAAACGAAAGTGAAGATGAAGAAGAAGAACCCGAGATGATAAGCTAAGAAAAGCCAGGAAAAACTAAAATTGAGAACGCGATTGGAATCCGGCAATCCCCACCTGTGATGACCCAATAAAAAATAATTTTTTTTTTAAGTGACGTTATGTTAATAAAAAGGTATTTTTATTTTTTTTTTGTTTTTTTAATGAATGTGTACTTATTTAATATTAATAAAGCAAGAAGCTATTCTATTTTTTATGTTGATAACCTTTTCCCTTATATAAACGCTTTAAACAAAACAAAAATTGTTTCTTTATCTAACTCGATTTTTGCAAAACTCCTCCTAATTCGAGCAAATATTGATTTCAGGTGGAATTTCGATATATACGTAATACCACAACAACTACCCTCTCATACTAATTTTTTTTCTGTAAAGCTTCAAAACCGAAAGCTCTATGATAAAAACCAACGAAAAGCTCTATAGTATTATTTTCAATTGGCAGAGGTAACTCTGTTGTTGAAATATGTTTTTTTTTATTCAAACAGCGAGTGTAGTTAGAAGTGAGTAAAAGATCATTACATAATTCATTCTTCCATCAACGTTGATGGAAATTGGTTATAGTGAAGTGAACCATTTTTTTTTAAAGAGACAAACACAATTCATGTACGTAAGTAAGTGGCTTAGTATTTTTTTGTTGAAGTTTTATTAATTCAGTGTCTGGATAATAAACATACGCAAGCCCCACTGTTTATAAAAATCTCGCCCATAATGCATGCACTGACTAAAATTTTTCTTGAATAGAATAAAACAACCATTCGATGCAGCTGATAAACTGGACAAAAACGGCAAATTCCTGGAACCAAGTTAAATCTTAGAGAAGAACAGAATTCACCAAAAATTCCTCAATACATTACCCTTCTCCACCCTATAAGAATGTGAACAATTGGGATAGCTTCTTCGAAGTTCATTATGCATATTTTTTTCGATTTATGTTTTTTGATAGTATTAGCCATAAAATTGAAAAATTAAAAAAGCCGACTATAATGTAACATATCACCTCTCTTCTTGTGTTTGTTCATTATGACGATAGACATTAAGATCCCCAAACATAGTCAACAAACTAAACATGAAACCTAAGAGCCATCAAGTCGCCTTTATGCACACAATGGGTGAACTAACTTCTTTGACTACAATTATGTGGTAAAGCAACGAAGAAGTCGCGGACCTTCGAACAAGCTGCCACTACCAAAACGTTTTCAACGTAATTTTCTTGATTTGTTTTATTTACTATGTTTTTTCTTGGAAAGAAAAAAAACCATTGAGAAAGGGCTCAAGTTCACGTGGATAATGAGACCACACACAGGCCAAATGGAATGACCATGTTGCGAGAACGGCATTTTTGTTGAAACTAAAGTTGACAGCTTGCTGCGATTGACAGCTACTGCGCGAGTAGGTTTGTGTGCGCGATTTAGGTGGGAAACAATGGCGATAGGATTGCGCAAGAGTTTAAACATTCTTCCAGAAGTCCCAGTGACGGTTTGACATTTTTGAAGGAGGCTTTTGGCTTGATGGTTATTAAATTGCAGGAATGAGTGTTTTAACAGGCAATTGAAAAAGCTTTGTTACAGTAAGGTTTTGAGGAATTTATTTTTTAAAGGTGCGGTGGTTTTGATGAATTGGATAAATGCAATAGAATTTGACAGATTTACGTTTATAGGTTGAAATTTGTTTCCCAAAATAGTTCTTACCAAATAGCAACTTCTCAAACAAAATGATCAGCTTGAAGAATAAATTACTCACTACCTCACCTACAGTTAACACTAGAGTAAGACAAACATCTGTTTACCTGAAAAGAAAGAGAAAACAATCAAATTAGATTTATATTAATATACTTTTTGTTTTTACGTAATCTTATCTATTAGATAAATTGAATATGTATATAAATAAACTTGCTGACAAGCCCCGCGTTGCTCGGCCATATAAATTTTTTTTGTTTTTTTGGATCTCTACAACAGGTAGGAACTTACTAGAGTTAAGGATAAAAGCCAGGGGAGGCAGATCTTTTGTAAAAATAAGAATGCGAGCCATCATAATTTGTCTGCCCTCAGAAAAAATCATGGAGGCTTCTCAATACAGCCAGTATAGCAATGAGTCCTCAGACTGGCATCTATTCAAGTCGAGTAAAAATTAATACAAAAGACGAACGATATATTATGGAAAAAGGGCTTCCTGTAAAAATTGTTTTAGAGACATAGAATCTACAAATGATGCTGTTAGAATCAGAAAAGTCATGTCCAAGGTATGCAGTGTCTCAGGTTACCTTAAGGAGACCGGACTGACTCTTGCACGAAAATCCCAGAGTTACTTATGAGCACTCATTTTCTTGTATGTGTCTTCGATATATCCAATTTATAAAGAGGGTTAACTATAATATCCCAGTTGCACAATAGAAATAGAAAAGATTATTTAGGGTTTTTTTTCATTTTTAATCGTAAGAGGGAATTATAAGTTATAACTCATAAGGAGTATTTTCGAATTCCTAGGTTGTACCGTTGGTAGCTATCTTGAATTTAAATTTAGTTTATTTTTGTTAAATATCTCGCTTATTTTTTGAATTTTGCCCAAAAATGCGCATGATTGTTCAGAATTTAATTTTCTATAACTTTAGTCTTAATATTTTTTTATCTACGATTGATATTTTGCTAAATAATACAAAAAAAAGAATTCTCTATTTTTTTTGAAAAAAATATCAATGTAGACAAAAAATTATTAAGACCAAAGTTGTAGAAAATTAAATTCTAAACAACTTTTTTCATGCTCATTTTTCGGCAAACGTCAAAATAAGCGAGATATTTTACAAAAATAAATTTAATTTAAATTCAAAATGGCGACCGACTCTTAAGACCTATGTAGGAATTCCAAAATCGAATTTTTTACTCCTTATGAGTTCATTTAACGATTAAAAAAGAAAAACCCTCATTTCTGTTAAGCCAGAAATGAGCCACATCGCTAAAGATGATTTACGATAAAATCTAATTCAACTTCCAGTGGATTCTCAGCCCATAGACCGAAATGAAGACGTAATTGATGGCCCGCTGGCACTAATTCTTGCATCAGCTGGATCTTAATGGATATAGGCACATAGCTTTCCTTAAAATTTTCCAAGTAGAGCAATGTGATATTGAAAAAATAAATAATTTATCTTTTTCCACAACCACTCCACAATTAAACTTTTCCGAATTAATATGATGTCGTAATGCACTTGCACATTTTTGTAAAAATAAACTTCTTTCTATTAAAATATCAAGATCAAACAAATTTGACTGCATTTTAACGATTATCCAACTACAATGGACTCTCCATAAGTCGAACTCTCCCTAAGTCGAAATTCTCTCTGACTCGAAATTGTTCGAGTCTGTTTTGGAGGAAATAATGCATGCTGAAAAGAAAGCAAACGAAAGTGAAGATGAAGAAGAAGAACCCGAGATGATAAGCTAAGAAAAGCCAGGAAAAACTAAAATTGAGAACGCGATTGGAATCCGGCAATCCCCACCTGTGATGACCCAATAAAAAATAATTTTTTTTTTAAGTGACGTTATGTTAATAAAAAGGTATTTTTATTTTTTTTTTGTTTTTTTAATGAATGTGTACTTATTTAATATTAATAAAGCAAGAAGCTATTCTATTTTTTATGTTGATAACCTTTTCCCTTATATAAACGCTTTAAACAAAACAAAAATTGTTTCTTTATCTAACTCGATTTTTGCAAAACTCCTCCTAATTCGAGCAAATATTGATTTCAGGTGGAATTTCGATATATACGTAATACCACAACAACTACCCTCTCATACTAATTTTTTTTCTGTAAAGCTTCAAAACCGAAAGCTCTATGATAAAAACCAACGAAAAGCTCTATAGTATTATTTTCAATTGGCAGAGGTAACTCTGTTGTTGAAATATGTTTTTTTTTATTCAAACAGCGAGTGTAGTTAGAAGTGAGTAAAAGATCATTACATAATTCATTCTTCCATCAACGTTGATGGAAATTGGTTATAGTGAAGTGAACCATTTTTTTTTAAAGAGACAAACACAATTCATGTACGTAAGTAAGTGGCTTAGTATTTTTTTGTTGAAGTTTTATTAATTCAGTGTCTGGATAATAAACATACGCAAGCCCCACTGTTTATAAAAATCTCGCCCATAATGCATGCACTGACTAAAATTTTTCTTGAATAGAATAAAACAACCATTCGATGCAGCTGATAAACTGGACAAAAACGGCAAATTCCTGGAACCAAGTTAAATCTTAGAGAAGAACAGAATTCACCAAAAATTCCTCAATACATTACCCTTCTCCACCCTATAAGAATGTGAACAATTGGGATAGCTTCTTCGAAGTTCATTATGCATATTTTTTTCGATTTATGTTTTTTGATAGTATTAGCCATAAAATTGAAAAATTAAAAAAGCCGACTATAATGTAACATATCACCTCTCTTCTTGTGTTTGTTCATTATGACGATAGACATTAAGATCCCCAAACATAGTCAACAAACTAAACATGAAACCTAAGAGCCATCAAGTCGCCTTTATGCACACAATGGGTGAACTAACTTCTTTGACTACAATTATGTGGTAAAGCAACGAAGAAGTCGCGGACCTTCGAACAAGCTGCCACTACCAAAACGTTTTCAACGTAATTTTCTTGATTTGTTTTATTTACTATGTTTTTTCTTGGAAAGAAAAAAAACCATTGAGAAAGGGCTCAAGTTCACGTGGATAATGAGACCACACACAGGCCAAATGGAATGACCATGTTGCGAGAACGGCATTGAATGAGGATGAGGAGAAGTGTTTTGTTAGACTTAGGGGCCAGTTATAGCTATCATTGAAAAGCATCTTTGAAACAAATCATTGGAATTTTTTTGAGAGATCAGTTATAGCAAATTGAAATTTTCTGTCATTGGAAAAATTTTCCTGGTTGAAATACACACGAAAAAATTTTTCGGATACAAATCTGTCATTGGGACTGAACGAAATTGGTACTCAAATCAGTGGAACGAGTTGTTCCATATTCTGTCAAAAAACAATCAGCTGACACGAAAAACGAATTTGCATCAGGAAAACAGATAAATACATTTTTAGTAAAAAATATTTGTGCAAATTGATTTGTTCTTATGGAAAAAAATTCTTCGTATCATTTGCTATCGATTGGTATATCATTTGTGTTACTTATCAAAGGAAAACATATAAAAAAAATCGGTTTAAAGTTTTTCAATGATGCATTTCAATGATAGCTATAACTGGCCGCTTACAACACGGTTTTGAGTTATTATAAAAAGAGATTATAATATTCAACATAGAAATGTGAGCTAAATCTATAACTAGATGACTTTTTTTAAATTAAGGAAGACTTTCAAATTTGGATTTTGTTTTTGAGAAATTAGTTCATAATTTGGTTTGACATCGAGATCTTTTGAGAGGCTATGTCATCCGATTTTTATTTGCTCTTTCGAGCCTTACATTAGTGAAGATCTTAAAGGAATTTTGTATACTTTTTTACACAGTTAAAAAAAGGGGATGAATTTAAATAAATTAGTGCTGGTATTCCACAAGGAAGTATCCTTGGCCCAGTATTGTTCGTAATTAATACTCGATTTGACTCTTCATCCAAAGCAGAAATGAAAAGTTCACGTTAATAAGAAAATGAGAACAAATCAATATTAAATTACAATCATTGAACTATATTCAAATCTAAAAAACAAGCAGGTGCTTAAAAAAGAATTTTTCAAGCTCAATGGCACACACTAAACAGTGATTTGCACATAGACTTGTGTATAAAAACAAACTGTCGAACTGTTGTTCATATGGCTGCAGGTTAAAAGGATAGCTCTTTAAAGGCAAAACGAAAGAAAATATGTTGCATTGATTTAGTTCGATTTTTATGATTTTCGAAGTAGGGAGTTCATACTTGTGAATCATACTACATACTTGTAATGAGCAGTAGCTATTGTAAGTATCAGGAAAGAATCACATATTGATGATTATATTCCAAAGCAAAGTCATAAAGACACAATGTTCAAATGCACTTATAAACCGTTTTCTGGTGAACGTAATCAAACAGCATTTAGCAGAATTTAGAGAAGGTCCACTTTTTCTAAGGCTCTCAATATCTTCCTAAAGAAGAATTCGTCCATCTTTAGGTTTCATTCCGTTTAGAATCTTTATGTCATCAGCCAATTTAGGTAAGTCACTTAAGCGAAAACAGAACATTTAATCAATAATAGCCAACATTAATAGAATAGGGCCGATATGGCTTACCTGGGGTATACCAAAGTGAGCAACGAAAGAGTTTGAAAGACACATTCTAATTTTTTTTCTGGTAAGATCTAATCTGAAGGTATGATTTGAAAAGCTAGAAGATTTTACTTTGATTCAAATTATTTCTTGGCTTAGCTGATGCAATGCCTTCGTGAATAAACTCAATTTAATAGTCTTTTACTGGTGTATTTGAAAATTTATCGCGAATGTTTGTTTGTAATTAATTAAAAGTTTAGAAAAATAAAAGTCGAAAGAATCTCTACAGCGTTTTTCACTTCAGTCTAAATCCTTATTTTTGGACCGATTTGACTCAAAATCACACCATATAATAATATTTATATCATTTAAATAAAAATAATGAAATGAAAAATTTTGTTGACCTAATAGGTGGAGCTGAGGTGGAAATATAAACGAAAATATAAAGGGTCTTCCCTTTTCTATTTTCACAAAAATGTCTAGATTAAAAAAAACTTTACTGTGTGGCCAGAGTTCGACAACATTGATATATCCAGATGAAGAATTTGCCATACAGGCGACGTAACACTCGAAGTTGTAGGAAAAAATTTAAAGAGTGAAGTCATCTCGTGGCGAGCATTCATCAAGTGCCTGCCGCAATCACGTGTGACTTAATATGCACCCCAATTATTTTGTTGGAGGCTGTTAACTGCTTCCATATAAAGCGTTTTCCAATAAGAGGATTCATTTTGAATAGATCGCTATTTGGACTGCTGTAACTTTTAAAGCTGTCATCTTTTGACGGAAAAACTACCATCACTAAAATTGGTAGGACACACGCTTTAACGACGCATTGAAATTATTAAAATTCAATACAAAAAAATGTAAAAATTTTGCAGTCACAGTTCACAAAACTAGAGCACTTTTGGGTCGTCGTGAATCACCTCCTCGGCCGCCAATAGTGAAACTGGTGGACAAATTTGAGCTGTTGGAACAAGTTAGTGATGTGAAGAATTGAAACCGTGTGCGTAGCTCAAGAACAACTGAGAATATTACTGCTGTAGCCCTTAGTGTTGAAGAAAACCCAGGTTTGTGGATTCCTCGTCAATTTTTAGAATTAGATATTCCACAAACGACATTACAGTGTATTTTGCATAAAGAGTAAGGTCTTAAGGCTTTTAAAGTTGAGTTAACACAAGAAATCAAGCCGATCGATCGCCAGCAACGTCGTATCTTCGCTGATTGGGTTCTTGGAATGCATCAAAATGATCCGGATTTTCATCGAAAAATCATCTTCAGTGATGAGGCCCATTTTCACCTAAGAGGCTACGTTAATAAGCAGGATTTTCGCATTTCGGGCTCGGGAAATCCAAGAATGATTATTGAATTGATTTCTCTTATAAAATACTCGTTTTTGGAATATCAAAATGAAACCTATTATTGGAAAACCTTTAACTATGACAGTGGCATCATCGTTTTATTTTTCATTAAAATCGACGATAACATAACTAAAACATCTTCATCGGATGTCCTTGCATCTAATAACCTTTTCTGTGGTTCTTTTGAACTAACCAGATTATTGTGTACCCGAAGTCTATTTTTTTAATAAGTCCAATCCCTAGACACCTTTCACTTTAGTTAAAACTAGTGAATTTTTACCCTCAATTTTAATTGTTTCTAACATTAATTGGGTATAATTACCTAAACAAACATTCTAGACTTTAATTGCTGACCCATGTCAGTCAAAAAAGATGGCAGCACCGCCACAATGTCTGACTTTCAAAAATCAAACTAGGTCATGAACTATATATTCTGTCGAAAATTCATTTCCTACACTTTTAAAACCAAATACCGCAGGTTCCAAGATACCCACCATTCATCTTATTCCTTTCGAACCTAATTGATTAAAAGTAAAACCCCAAAGGTAAGACAAAAAAGAACCTTTAAATGCAAGTCAAGTGCCAGGCAGATCCGAAATCGATTAATCATTGAATTTTGTTCCAAAACTTGTACAACAAACGAGATGATAAAAAAATATCTTAAGCAGGTGGGTTAATGAACCAAGAAAATCTTCAGAACAAGAACAACAAATTCTACGCAGTAACAGAATTTTGATAAAAAATATTTTTCTTTAACAAAAATTAGCTAAAAACTCATTTGACAAACATGTTTACATCACCTTGCGGCGACAAATTCCCCGGCTTTTATCTCCAAAGCTATACAAACACCGGCATTGGATCTTGAATATAGATAAATGGTTTTCGTTGTCTCATTTAAATTTATGGGATTATAATTTATCTGAAAAGCGTTCTGGATTTTATTTTTTATTATTATTATTTTTTGGTTCGTTCTGTGTTCTTTTGTTATGCCAAAGATTGATTGTGTGCAAAGCGAAACGGTGTATCTTTCATTATGGTGGAGAGTATCTTTCTGTTATCTGTTCTAGATAGATAACTTTTTTTCTGTTTTTTATTAGTAGCTCGCAGCTTACTTTTGAGCCCTTCGGGCTTAATTTAGCAAAGACGCAGAAATTTAACGTGCTTTGCCCATTGTTTCTGACGTAAGGTGACAGTTTATTAAGTCTCGGCGAATATGGGAATCCGGTTATACTAGAAAATTATCCGTCTATCCGTGATATTTAAGACCTTTCGCGCATTTAATCATCTGGAAAGAGAACATTTATCAGCACCAGATCCAGATCTTAAATGAAAGGTATTTTTGCATTAACAATCTCTTGACATGGTTGCCATGTTAATTTTTTTTTTGCTTTTATGCTTTTATTATTAATTGATAAGGAGTGTAATGCTTAAACGCATTTGACCGAAACCTTAATTAATTGAAAGTAGAACTACTTGGTCTAATGGTACAACGCTCTGGCAGAGGGTTTGATTGATATTTGTAAAAAACTGTGAGTATTAATTTTTTGCTTAGGAAAACTTGTTACCATAAAGTAAACTGGGGGAGTGAAGGTAATCAAAAAACTTCTACAAAAGAAAAAAGTATGTAACGGTATATATTCTAGTGAACAAATTTGTACGTCTGTCGAAAACGAACTAAAAGTCGAAAACGAACTAAAATTGATTTTTTTATCTACCGATTTGTTGCAGTTTGATGTTTCTTAAATTTATGCATGATACAGAAAATCAAATTTGTTACCCAACCTGAGTATTGAACTCACAATCTCTGAGTAAATAAGCAAACACCTAATCTTCTGCATCGCTGCCATCTGCTTTTGACTATCTAAATCAACTCGGAATAATTTTTTTACTATTTTAAACAGCAAATTTCAACAACATTCGATTACAAATATGCTTCCAAGAGTACTGAAAAAAACGCAGGTACGTATATAAGTATTCTTCGAAAAAGGAATAATTGGAAAACTGCCAACGCCAGTCCAAAAACAAGAAACAGAGCCTCGATGATGACGATATCATTAATGGCAACAATAAGTCAGTAACAATTTGAACTGCCATATCTTTATAAGGCGATCCATAAATTCAATGAGTAAAATCCAAACGTTAAGATTACAATATTATTTAAAATACTCATATTTCTTAATTTTAAAAATATTTTGCAAAGTTTAATTGGCTTTTGAAAAAGAAGGTATATTTGAAGAACAAATAATATTAGAGAATCTATTGAGTTTTGATTTGACTGTTATCGCCAAAAATTTGGTCTGATCAGATTATGTAAAGAGTCAAATTGTTTTTTAAATCTGCTCGAATCAAATTTGAAATTTATTCGAAAAAAGAGCTGATGGAGGTAAAATAGATAATAGAGTCCAAATAGAAATAGAGTCCAAATCTCGACTTTTATTCGACTTGTAACGAGTTTGATGCGCTGTCTGATTCCATCTCGGAAATTGTTTCCCTTTGTCCTCGCACTGAAATTGTTATTGCGGGCGATTTCAATGTACACAATTCCAATTGGCTCCGTTATTCTGATCAAACAACACCCGAGGGAAGGTATGTCTAGCTCTTTACTTGTTTCTTACTTACGATAAAGACAACTGGGACGGCCTGAATACATTTTTTCCGAACCTTTAACTGCTCACTATTCTTCCTCGATAGTGACATTGATGCCAGTGCTGAAATGATCACAAATGTGATTCTTCAAGGGATGCGTGCTTTTATTCCTAACAGAGTAAAAAGCATCAGGCCTAAAGAAACGTCCTGGTTTAACTCTGATTGTAAAGAAGCTATCAGGCTCAAAGAAGTAACTTTCCGATCTTACAAAGCCAACCCTACAGAGGAAAATCGGAAAAGGCACAAAGAAGTTAGGAACTCATGCAACTCTGTTATCAATAGAACAAAATTTTTGCATGACCAAAAATTACGGCTAAAAATTCTGCAATGTCCCAAAGGCAGTAAAATTTTCTGATAATTTGTAAAAAATATTAAAAACTCCTCAACATCTTCGGTTCCAATAACAAACCAATTGTATACTCTTCACTGCTTCAGAGAAGGCAAACTTGCTCGCCGCCCATTTCGCTACCAGCTCCACGCTGCCTCCCAGTAACGTTGCCCCTCCTGTACTTGAGAATGTAAATTTTTCCATGGGACAGATTTTTTTCCGCACTCGTACAGTAGTAAGAGTTCTCAAAGATCTGGATATACACAAATCCGCTGTCCCGGATGGTATACCCCCCATTCTTCTGAAGAGGTGTTCTTTATCATTGGCAAAACCAATGCGTAATATTTTCCATCGCTCCTACTCTTCTGGAATCTTCCCCAGAAGATGGAAAACAGCATTTGTCCAGCCTATCCCGTACCGTATGTCAAGCACATTAAACTCCGATTTATACAGCATTGTCAAATGGGGTAACAGGAATCGCGTGGAGTTTAATGCTTCGAAAACTAATTGCTGCCTGCTGTCGTTAAAGCTAAACATACCCCCAATGCCATTGTCCATGAATGGCAATTTCCTCGAAGAAAACGAAAAGCTCTGTATCGATGCAAGAATTTTTTTCCCCTTCTGATCTGGCTACAATTTATAAAGCGTTTATACGCCCAAAACTTGAATATAACTCACACCTCTGCGAAGGCGTCAAGCATCGCTACACCTGCTCGATAGATTACAAAACAGAGCGTTAAGATTGATAGGAAATAGAACTGTCTCGGAAACAATTGCTCCTCACGAACACCGACGCAATGTATAATATCTTTCCTTTTATCGTTTCTTTTATAAAAAAATGTTCACTCTAAGAACCCAGATCCATTCCTCCCATTAAAGTTTCTCCCGTAATACTTGTCCCGCAAGAAATGCTCATCAGTTCACCCTTGAGCACAATTTCGGACGTACCGTTAAATAAAGAGATTCTTTTTTTAGCCGAACAACACGAATTTGGAATGGTTCACCCGGAGAGGGTTTTCCTTGCCATTACCATTTGAATGCATACAAAACCAATGTTAATCGACACATTCTGTCCTTCTATCCCTAACCTTTTTATGCTCGCGCAGTGTTTAACAATATAAGGGAAACACAAATCCCTTGTGGGTGTGCAGTTATATATATATATATAAAAGAACTCTCAGTTGACTTTCTGTTAATAATCTTGATGTCCCGAAGTTGTCACAAAATTAGTTTATTGATATTTTAAGGTTTAACAGCCAAACCAAATTACTAGCTAGAAACTGAATAAGAAACACAAAGCTTCAACATTATTCTAACCCCATATCGATGTGACTAAGCGTACTGAATTGAATCTGATTTCTTTTCCCATTCTAAAAATCTAACCTAACCTATTTCCAAATTTAGTAGTTCTCTTATGCAACTTAAAGCCCTATTAACAAAAAAAAACTCATAAAATTAAATGAATTACAAATCATGGGAGCTAAGTTTTTAAAACCAACCCGATCGTTTCTTGAAACGGCACTCCTTCGTTGTTTATTGCAATTTAGTAAATTTGCAACAACACCCATAGTTGGCAACCATATTTCTCTATAAATCGCGCCCAAGCCTATTACCCACATGACAGCCTATTGAAAAGTGAAGAGATACCACGATTTGCGTGCGTTGGAGCAGCCTTGGCGTTCGCGCATTTTATAATTGCCATTGATTGACATTATGAACAAGAGATAGATTAAGAAAAATCACGTATCGGATTCCGCGTTCGAAATACGAGCGTACTAAACTAATTTGCCATGTTATATTTTTCTAACTAACTCATACTGTTACATGTGTTTAAGTGTGTGTGTGTGTGTGTCAATAAGCCTCACTATTATGGACGTTAAGCCTTTTAGTCTTCTTTTTTCGAAGCAAAGAGTCTTGTCGGATCGGATCGTATTTCTAAAAATAATTTAACGCCAATTTGCAGCTGGCTCCAGATACTTTTTCCAATCCTGCCATATGTACTTCTCAGTCGCCCGCGCTCACATAATATTACACGAGTAATTCCAGAACAAGTGATAAACTTTGTTCCTTTAATAAATGCATACAGATACTCCCTGCATCGATATATACAATATCCGTATCCGTAACTAGAGTGCAGCTCGTAGCTCCTATATTCGTTATGCAAAAAGGAATGCATGTCATCTAGATACACAAAAATGTATTTTTGTAATTTGCCAATGCTAGTTCTAGCCGCAATGCGATCCGCGATCCATGCCAGCCAACACATGTGGTGTCCAGATGATGTTGGCGTGTTGGCGGCTCGTTGATGCGATGATTTTTATACGTGATAAGTTCATCGCAACGGAATTTGCATTTTTATTTTTATTTTTAACTTTTTTTTTTCTTCAGTTCAGGGCATTTGATTGCGTTTCTGGTTGCCTGAACACATATAATTGTTTAAAGTACTTTATGGATATCTTGAGTGCGCTTTCAATTACCACAGATAGAGCAATAAAATCAAATTGTTAGATGAGGTCTTTTTTTTTAAGTGAACGGAGGGGGGGGGGGGTGAAACTTCAGGAACTTGTACAACATTACCATTCGGGGTTTGGCCACCAACGAAGATTGGAAAATTTCAATGCATTTGCATGATTATTGATTCACTCTGTGTTGTAAGAACTCGCGGTTCGAAAATAAATGTTGATACTTAAACTGTCATTTGGCGAAGGATAATTGTCAATAATTTGCTGATTTTAAGTATGGCTTTGTTCGATGAAATGTAAGTCATTTAGAACAGCACAAGGCAGGATAAGGATTGGCTTAGAATGGATAACCTCAAATTAAGCTGTCAATAGGAAATGTAGTGTCATTGGGAGTTGGTTGTTTAGGAGATGAATTCGTTCGAATTGAAACACAAATACTGACTTATTTTTTGCAAAAAAAAATGTAATGAAATCGGAAAATATCAAACAACAACTCGCAAAAAACTAGAACAAATTAAAGGCCAGTTGTTTTTTTGTATCTTAAAGGCCCTGCGTAAGTCAAGTGCGGCACTGCTCTTTCCGTGACTTGAAAGGAAAAATATTCAATTTTTTTTACACAATAAAAAAAGTTAACGGAAGACTGGGACTATAAAACGAATAGTATTACCCTTTTAAACGAAAACATCAGAAAGAATTTTTTTTATCTGTAGATATTGTACTAGATACTTAATAAAGAGGAAAAAGGAGAAAGAAGCAGGACTTTAAAATTCTTTCGAGCAATTTATTATAAATAAAAGAAAAATAAAATAAAATGAAAGAGGTATTGTCCGTCCCGTTTATAGAAATTTTTTTTTAATTCCTGTTGTATCTTTAAGAATTTCAGCAAAAACAACCACAACAACAACAAAAAACTCTCTTCAAGGACAATTTTGCACCTGCCAGAATTTTTAATTTTTAAACGTGTGTGCAGGTGTTTCGGTAGCTTTTGTTAAGCGATTTTTAATTATAGGAGACAATTAAAAAAAAATGGTGGTAGCCATAAAGTCATAAGGTTATTTTATCTTACTTTTGTTGAAAAGAGGAAGGCTAAACAAATATTTAATAATTAGTGTGTTTAAATAAATGTACATATGTAACTTAATTTATATTAAATTACAAACAAATTGAGAATTTAGGACAGATTATTTTTTAACTTAAAATGAAAACAGTTTAATATTTAAATACGAATGCGAAACATCTAATAATAAGACTTTTAAGTACAATTTCAATGTAAATACGCCGAAATATCCAACGGATTTCGATAAATTTTTGATTTGAAAGTGAATAGGTTTAATGTGTAACAAGTAACAACTGCCCTGCCAGTAGCAAATGGACTAATTTTCATAGTTGACTATGATAAAACGCTTGCTTTCGGCACGTGAGTAAAAATAAGTTCAAATCCTACCCTTTTTGGATCTATCGACACCTTTGCATGCTAAGGGTCTTGAAAAGTTCACAGAACACATAGGAAGCCATATGTTCTCTTATATTGAGTAAACCACAGCCACTGATAATCCCACTTGGGAACCGAAATCAACCGTCTGATATCAATCATAATATAAAACGGACCAGGCAATTAAGCTTCGAGTGTTTATTTTCGCATTCGAGTAGGTGACTTCCAGGGGACTGGCAACCTCATACCGGAATCCTGAAAGACCCATTCAGCCAATATCAGTAATATGGTAAAACAAATACACTCATAGAAAAATGTCAGATACACAATTTACAAGGCGCCTGTTATTATTACAAGATGTGTTATTTCATACAAATTGTGAAAAAATTCAGAAGCTTACACGGTATCTTTTATATTGTGCAAATTATTGGATTAACACGGGTAAATTAGTTGATTATTAATAAGGTTATGAGTTGATTTAAGAACATATCATGTTATGTCAACATGATATGTTGTTAAATAAAATTATAGTTCATTACAATTATACTTTCATTGTTAAATATGCACTGTATATGCTCATGCTTCATGTAGAAGAACATTTGCAGTTGGTTCGTGATCGTGGTCGGTAGTAGATCGAAAAAGTTATTTCGGTGAAAAAAGACATTAAAAATAGTAACATGTCAAATTAAAAATAATTAAATAGTGAATAATTTAATAGGACACGTTAAAAATAAAAAAAATTGAAAAATATAAAAATAAAGTTTAAAAAAGAGTGCTGCAGGGTATGTTGAAGACATGCTCCTAGAATTTTTAGTGCCTGAAGAAAGTTAAAAAATAGTTTCAGTTAAATTAGTAGGAAACTTACACCAATAGCATCAAACAATAACTATGACCTGAAAGAAATTATTTGACAAAAAATTGGATTTGGAGAGGAAGTATACCAACATTTGTTATGTTATGTTATGCTTATGTTATAGGAGAAATGATAACTCAACATACTTTTATAAATGTAACAGAGTTTGTCACCTTCTCTTCATATTCACCAGCTTTCTAATAACATAGAAGTAGTGCTGTAAAAATCATTTTACTACACTTAGTAAACTTTAATATTATAAATTGATATTGTGTTCTATTGAAAAGTAATTTAAGTAAAGATAAGTAAATAAATTGAATTTTTTTACAACATGAAATTTTGCTTTATTTATTTTAGAGTAAATGCTAACTTCATAAGTATAAATTTTGCTCTCTTTGATTTATTAAGGTTCTCATATAGGTTCAACATGATGGCTTAAATCAACTTGACATAAGGTCATGCAGATTACACAGGTGATCGTTTTTAGTTTCATAGACATAAGCAACAAAATAAACACTAGAATTTAACAATGGGTCATGTAGTTTTAACACTTTTTAAAGAATATAGAACCAATTTTGTCAAAATCTTGAATCTGGTTAAAAATTATCAATCTGTTTGAAAAATGACAATATCATAAATGGTCAATTCTAGTTGATTTAAATCGGTTTCCTCTTCGGTTGTAGGAGTTCCATCAAATCGGCATAATGCGGATACCGGAGCAGCAGATGTTGCCAGTTTTCGCTATGATGTACACATGAACAAATAGGAGACTAAGATATGCTCCATGCATTCATAGAGCCGTGTGCAGTCAAAATATACTCCGTGTAGAGTGACATGTTAAATTTATCACACTTTATATAAACATCAAGATGGAACTCGAAAGTTATTCCTACTGAACTATTTTTTTTTGCCATCTTAAGAAGACAGAACCCTTTATTAACCTCTATTTTTCCGATCAATTTAACCCAACGAAAGCGTTTGGATACTGATGAGTGCTGCCCCTTAATCAACTTGAAATCAGTACGTTTGCGAAGAGGTTAAACACCTGCCAGTGCTTGCATTGCCTTAATTAAAACATTTCGACATACTTGTACTGGTAGCGAGCCTAAAAGCGAGAATTTTTTGAACCTGTCACTGTTCTGACTGTATACAAAGGTGGGACATGCAATAAAAGTTCGATAATAAACGGCGCGTACTGCCCAGATAGGCTCATTCGGTAGGCCAAATATGATGAACGTTTGGAACCAAGACTCAGTTTTTTCTTGATCTAATCATACTGCTCAGCAAAGGGTCCTGCAAGATAGTTACACACAAACAGACATGGTCACTAGGCGTAGGCTCTTTAGGGAGCTGTCGCGTCATTAAAATTATCAAGATGAGGAACGAAATACATCGCCTTTCCGACTGTAATTAACTTGACTTTTCTGGAGTTGCCAAATCTGACAGTAGGATTGCAGCTCTTTGATAATATTACCTTGAGCAGCATCATTATCGTCTTTTTTTAGTTTTTTCCAGTTCAACACCAACATACCAGCGCATCCTGCCCATGATATTTGAGCCCTGTTTTCTAGAACAGCACAAGACTAACTCTCCCAGATCTCCCAGAGAAGTATCTCTAAAGGACAGTCTCATGGAATGGCATGGACTGCATTACAAACTAGGACTCAATATTTAGCGCCGGACTAGCTAATGCCTTTTTAACGTGCACTAGAACGTCATCAACACCTATTTCTGTCGTGAATAGGAAACTGAAATGAACACTGGAAAAATGGTATATTGGAATGTTAAATTACAAGACTTTTTTCATCACTAGTCTAAGGGTAAATATAAAATCAATTGTTCATTTGCATGGCATTTAGAGTTTTGAAAAGTGATGATGGACCTGACCGCTTGGTGGACAGGATTTTTGAATATAATTCTATTTTGAAAAAAAACGCCCAAAAAGACCTGGGTTGTTAGCTATTCATTCAACACTTGGAGAATGCTTGCACACTTCGACTTTTATCTCAAGGAGCAGAACTTGATAAGATCTGAAAAACCAAGATCTAAAGAATTCTCAAAACAAACAAAAAAATACCAAAATTAAAACCTCACTTTGCAAAAAGATTTATATTCTTGAAATGAAAATATACATCATCTATTGAATTTACAAGCATGCACCTTTTGTGACTCAATATTGTGTCGCCTGATATCCACATTCAACAACAAAAATTCAATCCAACTCCTTTGGTTCAGTTAATTTTTCCCGAGAAGCTAACATTTTACCTGTCCTTTCCACAGAACACAAACCAACATAAAAACTAAAACAAAAGCCAGGCTTTCAACATAATTCGATGCAGACTCAAGAAGATGGATGATTCACCGGATGCGTTCGGCAAATTCTCAATGAAAAAAGGATGAAGATCTTCAGAAAGTGTTTCTTAGGTTCCATTGATAAAAAAAAAAACACCGAAAAGAGTTACAATGTCGAAGAACAAACATCTTCCAACCCAAATCTCTGATGTCATTCATATGTTTTTTTTTTCTTAACAATTTTTTTGTGGGACCAACCATTTTCGACAAACATCGCCAAAGGGCAAATCCGCCAATCTGGGCACCCGCAACGCGGACCACGCGAATTTCAAAGTTTCTCAATGGAATTTTAATTCAGTTTCGGATTGTAACTCTTCTTTATGGTCATCTCGATGGGGTCTTTCTGGAAAAGATAGATGGTACCATCATCATCATTTAAATTAGAAAAAAAAAATGCGTGAGGCCAAAAAGTGGTTTATGAGACCCAACACGAAAAACCGGTAAGCTGGTCTGCAAAATAAAGATGTTTTTTTTTTGTTTGTTATTTGAAGTTCGTTTTTTGGAAAATGAACTGAAAAGCAGGGAAGAGGAGAGCTGGATTCATTTTATTCCATCAATTAGATGGATTTCGTATAAAAACTGGCGAGAGGTTGTTTCAATTGAAAAAAGGGTTGTCAATGTTTAATTTTAAATGAAAGCTAAAATTAAATTAAAATTCGTTAACAAAACTAAAATAGCTAAACTAAATTAAGAAACTGGACGAAAATTTTCCGAACGGAGTTGAATTCGAGTTGCTGTAGTTTTTTTCACACATCAACTGATTAACGCTTAAGTATACAAGAAAACTTCCTTTAAAACCACGTGCATAGAATTTGAATCATTAACATAGTAAATACAGTTTACTTTGGTTAAGTTTTCGTCACACGAGTTCGCTTGTAAAAAGCAGCCTTCATAGTCCAATCTTTAAAATAAAATAAGAGAAAACCCGCAAAACTTAAGGACTAATAAATAAATAATAAATGGAATACAATAGAATCTAGTGTCAGAACCGAACGAAACTTCCCTTGCGATCTGCCAAATGATAACGTTTCCAATAATAGACGGGGGACATGAAACTATCTGTCAAATATCGGCCGAATGTTCGTCCAGAAAAATCATTGCAAAACCAATACTACTTCTTATTCTCGCTTAGTTCCGGAAAGCTCGGAACGGTTTGTTCCGGATATTATAATTTCACCTTCACAGAGCAAACAAAGCAAATGAATCACTTTATAAAACTTAACGAAAAAATATTACCTACATAAGTTTTAATACGCTTACGGCTGTCATAGAGGTGATGTTGAGTAAAGTTCTATACAAAATAAATGCACACTCTGGTAATATGGTAAGACTTATCGAACATTTGGCAAAAAGAGCAATCCGCCACTACTTATTCTCACTTAATTCCGGGCAGCTCCAACTGTTTCGTGCTGGCCATTTTATTTCTGCCATCACAGAGCAAATGAAGCAAATGATCTCAATTTTAAAAAACTTAACGAAAAAACATAACATAAACTTGTGTGCGCTTGCGACTGTCATAGATCAATTGTGTTGAGTAAAGTTCTATCTAAAATAAAAATAAATAATATAAAATAAAAAAATAACTTTTATTTTCATTAAATGGTAATACTTATCGAATATTTGACAAAAAAGAGTAGTGCGCTTCTTCTTATTATCGCTCAGTTCCGGAAGCCTCCTACTGTTTTGTTGCAGCAATTATAATTCTACCTTCATAGAGCAAAAAAATCAAATGGTTTCAATTAAAACTACTTAACGAAGAAATATGACATAAGCTTTTCTGCACTTACGACTGTCAAATCTCATTGATGTTGAGAAAAGTTCTATCTAAAATAAATGCACTCTCGTAGTAAAAATAAACTAAAACTTTTATTTTTACATTTTCGTAAATATGGCAACCATAAAATACTAAGATCACAGGAGACAAGTTCAAGGACACACACTAAATCAGTACCAATGAAGCAGGTATCAGGGCATGGAACAGAACACGAAATGGCCCGCACATTAGTTTTATTATTATATTCTGTTCGAGATTTAATGATATGCTTATAAAGTGAGGAAACAATTTATTCTTTCAGCAAACCTTATATTTAAGAGATTATTGGGATAAATATTTATTTCGTTCAATTAAATTAACTGGGAAGTCGGATCATGGATGGATGGATGGTTGTTTATGTGGGTGTATGGTGCTTTCAACAGACTAAAGCTATCTCTAGCAAGATTTATAGGTTTATTGTTTGAATTTTGATTAATAAAGAAAATTAAGAAGAACTTGTGTGTTTTTTACTATGTGCTAAATTTGAGCTGAATTATGTAAGCATTCCACTTGAACCGATTTTTTGTGTGCCATGTTGTTCTTCATGAAATAATAACATTTCCACAAGTGGGAATAATTTCTTGGGTCCTTCTATAAGGATTTATTTGATAATTATCATTGAGTCAGGCCAAGTTGAAAAACACTTCAAATTCTTCCATAAAAATACACTATTCCCTCTTATTTATCTGCCATAAAGCCGTGTCAAATGACCATCTCGGTTTTTACCGACGATATCCAGTATTCCCAGTATAATTTAATACCATTTGCAAAGTATGTATTCTTTTATAGTCCACCTCAGTCCTTAGGTAATTAGTGGTGGATAGCTTACCTGGTCCCCATATGAAGCCGCACATATTCCTATATAGAATTTTTGCATGTTCAGCTGCCATTTATATCGCTTTCGGCATAATTATTATCGTGTACTTCTAATTGCGGATGTTACACTCTATCCCAACCCCTTTTTATTTATGCTTCCAACTGTTTCCATCCAACAACTTAGAGGATGCAGAGAATCTATGGAATGTGATCTGGTTAGCTCTAAGTTGAATTGCCCCCATTGCATTGCATCAGAGTGTTCCCTCTATGCATCTGTATATTTCTCTTTGATTTAGATTCTTATCTCTCCTCCCAAGACATCTCACACTAGGAAATTTACGGCCAATGCCATGCCAAAGGTATTCTATTTCACCTGGTTTGCGCGATTGATGGTGCCGCTCACCCGTTGGATACATTTTTCTTTTTAATTTTTTTGCTTGCAAGTTTTCACAGAAATATGCAGAAGAAAAAAAAATTGTGTTGCCAACGAGCAGGGAATGCTCTCAGTTCACGGTATCGGTCAAATTGCTCGGCACTTTTTCAAAGGAATAAATAGCTGAACGGGCAATAACACCACAACGAGCAGCATTCATCTGACAACGCTAATGGAGTAAACCCTAAAAATTCTTCACTTCCACAGGTCTGGAAAGGTATTTGGCTAACATGTGCTAATTTGATGGTTGAAAAACGGAAGCTATGGTTGGGGATGCCATGGGAAAATAGGGAAAATGCATGCGTATTTGAATCATTAGTATTTGCTGGTATTTGATTGCCAACATCCTTAATCCAGGTTCTTTGCGGTTGTCATAAATCTAACCGAAGAACCGATGTCAATAATCTTGCTTGGAAGTGTGGATTGTATTTTATTACTCTCATCAGTTATATAATGGTATTTGACGCGTGTTTTATGTATCAACTTATGCAAAGTATCTGGGTAAGTTGCTATTCGCGAGCCCAAAACCGCAAACTTTATCTATGAACGGGGGAAACCGCAAATTGTTATTACTAGATATTTATTGAAGATATCTTTTAAGGAGAACCCATTTTAAATATAGTTCCTGCTGTTGATGATTATGAATGACTAGAAAGTAAGAGTTTATAACAATGGTGGTGAAATTGGAAGTTATTCATTAAAATTTTTAGCAAAATCATTGCCGATTCATTTAGCACGTTTTTTTATATGGTTGATAGAAGAATTCCCTAATGAAAGAATCCGAATTAAACCGTCCGAGGTGAACAATAAAATATTTTTTTCTATTTTTGTATATACTATTTATTAAAAATGATAATTTTTTTAATAATTAAATTAAATTTTCCAATAATGTGTTGCTTATCCTTATCCATCCCAAATAGTTTGAACCAACCATCACTAAATCACAAAATGATTGGTTCTACTAGAAATGCTCCAAATGCCGAAGTGATGCAAAATCCTTTGGTTTGTAGACTGGATAATTACGCAGAACAAGACGAGCCTTTTCTTAATCTTTCTCTTTTTTTTCAAGGTGACAATAACTTCAAACGGCTATGGCTTAAGATATGCGGCTTTGAAGTACCTATCAAACCAGTTTGTTTGGACACAAGCTTCACATCAACTCTATACTATTCATGTGGATGAAAGGCAGACGCGCAAAAGCTCCAGCGCCCAACAAATGCAACGACACTTGCATTGAGTCATCTAAGGTATGAAACAACTGCCAACTTTTCTGAAGTCAACCTAAGTAGTAATTTAGCTTGCATAAAGCCTAATTATTCAAATTTGGCAAGTTATAGCTTATGTAGAGCTTGTATAAGGCACATTTCGACAGAAATTTCCCAATAACTCAAATATGTTTCTCTGTCATCGTAATGTCATGTTTGATTGTTATCTTAAAATTTTTAATTTGCACGAATGCATAACTTTCATATTAGTATCTATGACCGCAAGTTAAAGTAGCTGCTATAAAGTTTTTAAGAGTAAGTATGGCAAGTTCTATACAAGTTCTAACGGATGATTTTTTTGAGGTTAGGATTTTCATGCATTAGTATTTGACAGATCACGCGGGATTTCAGACATGGTGTCAAAGAGAAAGATGCTCAGTATGCTTTGACATTTCATCATGAATAGACTTACTAACGAGCAACGCTTGCAAATCATTGAATTTTATTACCAAAATCAGTGTTCGGTTCATTCACCGTAACGTTGCGTCCAACAGCATCTTTGAAAAAATACGGTCCAATGATTCCACCAGCGTACAAACCACACCAAACAGTGCATTTTTCGGGATGCATGGGCAGTTCTTGAACGGCTTCTGGTTGCTCTTCACTCCAAATGCGGCAATTTTGCTTATTTACGTAGCCATTCAACCAGAAATGAGCCTCATCGCTGAACAAAATTTGTCGATAAAAAAGCGGATTTTCTGCCAACTTTTCTAGGGCACTGATAAAATTCAATGATTTGCAAGCGTTGCTCGTTAGTAAGTCTATTCATGATGAAATGTCAAAGCATACTGAGCATCTTTCTCTTTGACACCATGTCTGAAATCCCGCGTGATCTGTCAAATACTAATGCATGAAAATCCTAACCTCAAAAAAATCACCCGTTACAAAGTTGAAGTTCGAAAATAGCCTTTCCGAAATTGTTTACTCTCACATAAAAAAATAAAACTGGATATAATCCTCTCTACGAGAATTCAATGCAAACAAAACCTGTAAGTCTTACCGCTTAAGGCATTATACCAACGAAATAAATAAAAAAATAAATAAATGTCGACAAGCGCAAGTTTAGGTATGAAAGAATCCACACCTGCCAACTTTTCTGAGGTCAACCATGTTAGGAATCTAACTTGTGTAAGGTCCGGTTATGGCGAAGTTAAGCTTGTATAGAGCTTGTGTATGGTACATTTTTCGCAAGTCATTCATTTCAAACTTTTGAAAAAAAATAGCTGCTATAAAGCCTTTAAAACTGAGTTGAGCATATTCTATACAAGGCTTATAGATAAAGACCATAAATGGATATTTTTTTTAATTTCTAAATTTGCTTTATTTAAAGAAATAAGCTTAAAGATATCAAGTATTTCGGACAAATACAAAATGTCTTTCAAAAGACCTTTATATAAACATTTACTGCAAGCTGTTATCAAAACCTGTCATTAAAGTACTTCGGTAAGGCATTTTTAGCACATCAAAAGCAATCTTTTAGCGGTTAGTTCTTTTAAAATGGTTTCATTTCATGGAAAGCTATTTCCTGCTATAAAACGTGTTAACAGGTCTTTTAGCACTTAAATAGCTTGTGTAATATTTGCCAACATTATTTATACTTTACTATTTGCCTTAGTTTCTCATAATTCAGTTGTGCTGACCTTACATGTATGCAAAATTTGGTTCAATGTAAAGAGAAATGGATGTGAAAAATCTATTGATGTGCCAAGGAAGTTCGAGTGTAAGTACTATTTTGAAACTTTAGAAAAGCCAGACATATATTGGTGCAAAAGGAAGAAAACCTAACGCCAGAAGAGTTAATTAGTATCGAAGAAAACTCACAAATATCGATTCGGTACTGATAAGCTGAATTGGGTATCATAGCCTTTTTTGCGGTTGGTTGTTTAGTTATGCCGGAACAGAAAAAATAACACCGTGAATTCCAGAATTATGTAATGGAAACGATGGCTGGAGATCTTTTTTAAACGTTAACATTTCAATTACTGAGCCAAATTTTGGCTACTATATTCAGGGATCAAGAAAATTTGTTTTCGATGGCTTTTTTAGAAAAAAGGATGGCATCGTTCTAGATTTTGTTTACAGTTTAAGGACGAAAAACTATAAATGAAAGGAGCTAAGGAAGAATTTTACTTATATACAAGAGATATCACTCTTTTTTCCGGCCTGATGTTCCTCAAGGCAGCCATTTCAGTCCACTTCTTTTAATTTTAGGTAATAATTTTATTCAAGTGATATTTGAACAATCTAATATCTGACTATTGTTCTATGGATAAATACTGAAATGCTAGGAAAGAATGGTCCACCACCTGGAATGTAGAAGCTATTTTGGAGAGAGTAAAGCGTTTTATTGGAACTTCCATTGCTAGCCCTTGCTATAGATTACCAATTAAACACGACTTCAGGCGTCTGGGTTTCTTCAATTTATTCTCATATAGTTCATATTTCTAATATTGTTATTCATTTATTAGCCCTGAACGAACAACTGCCTTTAAAGGACTTCTTTTTAGCTTAGTGATATTTTTCGATCACACAAGTGTTTTTCGTGTTGCTTTACAAGATTCTTTTGATATTGATCAAAATTCCAACTTCTCCCACTCGGGAAGACCTGAAATCCCCAGCTCACACTTAATGGCTACACACTTGGACTACCAAAATCTCTCGCCTAGTATATTTTTTTTTATTTCACGGAACATAACCTTCGCTGTTCTTGCCTCAGGTTGACAACAAGTCGTCATTTGCGCAGCAAAACCTATAAATATCACCCAAAAAAGTTGCCATTTGTCATTATATTTCGGAATTTATTTCAAGCGTTACAAAAATGTCTTTTCTGTGGTCAACATTCCGGTGCACCAACAACGATTTCTTTAAGCTTTCACCAAAAATTTCTCCCAAAACCAATTTGTTGGTATTTTCATCTTTTTTTCTGTATTTTTTTGTCTACTCCTCCGACCATCATCTCATCCGAAGGTCTCCACAAAAAACATAAATCAATGACATTCGAAGAAACAAACTCCAGAAACCTATACTTCTTTTCATCTTGATAGTGAAGATGCAACGAAATGATAAAACTCAAGCAGCCGCCATGAACTATCAAACGAACTGAGGCATACAATGCGAGGCGTATTTAGTTTTTTTTTTTTATCACGCAGTGGCAACAGACCTCAGAAAATTACCTTGAGTCCAACCACACACATTTTTCATTGTTATTAAGTGGCAAGTCAGAATCATAACGTGTCAGTCCTCAGTCCATATCCATTGCGAGTATCTTCCATGTGGTTTTCTTCGCGTTGTGTAACCATATTCGGGTTGAAGGCAAGGCGACCAGATCCCAGTCCAGCAGTAAGATGTTAATGAAATAAATAGGAAACCCTAAGAGAGAAGCCTAGGTTGAGGTTCCCCTACTTTGCGCAGGCGCAGCACAATCAACAAAGCAACTTAAATAATAAACAAGAACTCAAATTAAATACTTCAAGCCCAAGATGCCCTTCACTATAGGCGTCGCGTCCGTCGCGCCGGTGGAGTCATGTCATCGGACTCAGCCTTAATGACTCATTCTCGCTGGATCTATGAACTTTTAATAGTGAGTTAGAGTCGGGGTTCTTTAGTATCTTTGCATCTACTTGTTGTCGAACAATTTTTTGAAAGTAATTCTGCATATCAGATACTTGCTGCATGCATCATTTGGAGTAAGGCTTTTGTGGTGTTATATGGAACCATGAGGCTTCATTGTCTCAGAAATTACATTAAACTCACTCACCTGTGTCTGGTTTAGTTTAAGGTTAACCTGCACCAAGCCCTCGGAATCAAGCTGCACCTTATGGGTTGGCAACTCTGATTTCCCAGGAACAAACAAAACTCAAGCACTTCTCCCAGAATCTTAATGGTCTCGACGACCTAAAGGCAAAGATAATATTCATGTGTTCCCAAGAATGAGCGAAGGAAAAGACGACAGTGTCAGCACAACCTAAGTTTCGGCGTTTAATTGTTTTGACTTTTGCCGGTCGTTGTTTGGGCTTTTGTTTGTATGGCTGGTTTTCGGGTTTAATTTTATGTAAACGTATATGTTTTGTGTTTAATTGCGGCAAGCTACTGGAGTATGTGAAGCTTCTGAAGGGAGTTGTTTATATACAAAAAAGTGTTTAATGGGCGAAATGGTATATGATTTCGTTTAATGGAGAACGTTTTGCTGTCCGTCGTTTGGAGGCATTGACTATGGTTATGGTTTGCTAATGTTTTTTATGGGTGACAACAAGATTCATTGAAGCTCTTTCGTTGTTCTTGGAAATTAACTTCCATGTTTAAGAGCTATTTAATAATTTTTTTTTCACTGCCCCACGTTTTTGGTACCGGATCTTATAAATCCTGTTTTACATTTTTTTTTTTATAATTAGCGCACTTAAGGGATTTTGGCTTCATTATAATGTTAGTTAAACACAGCGAGGGCTTTAGGAAAATAGGGAAGGATGTGAAAGGAGGTAACGATGCACATTTGTTTTAGAGTTCTGCACTTCAAAGAGGGAGGGAAAAACAGAGTCTGGCAAGGCATTCCACATTCGCGTGGTACGACTAAAGAAAGAATCCCTGTACTTGACAGTACGTCCGCAGTTGGGCTCAACGGTATATTGATGGGCATTCCTTGCAGTGCGAGTATTACGGTTGAATCGTTTCTGGGAGGAATGCAACTTGCTATTTCGGTAGAGCATTGTTTATGGAAGTAGCGATAAAATAATGAAACGCAGGAGACATTACGTCTGTGCTCCAGAGATGTAAATGTTTCTGTTATTGTTCGATCGCCTATCATTTTTAAAGCTCCTTTTTGTACTTTATCTAGAAAGCTCAAGTGGATTACAGGAGCACCTGCCCAAATGTGGGAATTAACTCAAGTTTAGAGCGAATATATGCTTTATATACTGTAGCCAGATCAGACGGGGTGAAGAACTTCTTGCATCTTCGAAGGAAACCTAAACATCCCGCAGCATTTTTGGTAACGTCAAATATGTGGTCATTCCACAGAAGGTAGTATGTAATGCGCATACCAAAAACTGAGAGGTGATCGGTTTCCTCTATGCAAGTGCCACTCATGGATAGTAACATTTGGGACAAAAGACAACATTGGGTTTTCGAATCATTAAATTCTACTCGGTTTCTTATTCCCCATTGTACAATGCTGTCAAGATCAGAATTAAATTAACTTATCATACGCTGCCATTGCAGTTCTACATCCGAAGAACGAGGATGTGAATCCGGAGACGAATATGAGAAGCTGAGAGTACTGTCGTCAGCGAAACCATTGATAGGATTAGTTGTTTCAGATAATAAGTCGTTGATAAATACAAGGAAGAGAGTCGGAGACAAAACAGAGCCCTGGGGCACGCCATGGTTTATTTTGTGAGAATCAGACTTAAATCCTTCCAATACGACTTGAATTGACCGTTTCGAAAGGTAATTACTAATCCAACGAAGAAGAGATTCGTCGAGTCCAAATGCACGCATTTTCGAGCTTGATGCCAAACTCAAACTTCAGCACAACGATGGAGAGATTGGTTCCACTTTTCGGTGAGATATACCATCAAATCACCAGTGGACCTGTTGCTACGAAAGCCGTACTGCCGGTCATTAAGAAGCTTTCGGTACTCAAGATATTTCTTTAGCTGAAAATTAATCAGCGTTTCCATGACCTTGGAAAGAAGGGACGTAAGTGCAATTGATCGATAGTTTGAGGGAGAAGAAGATTCGCCTTTTTCAGGGATAGGCTGAACAAATGCTGTTTTCCATCTACTCGGAAAGAGAACAGAGAAATAGGACTGATGGAAAAGCTTACGCAATGGTTTTGCCAGCGTTGAAGAACACCTCTTCAGAACATTAGCGTGGATATTATCCGGGCCAGCGGATTTGTGTATGTTAAGCTCTTTTAATACTCTCGCAACTGTACGAGTGTTGAGTTAGCAGCGAATTGGGCTGCAAGCAGATCTGCTTTTTCTTGAGAACTGACAACAGGAGTATCATTAAAGACAAGCGTATGAACCGATAATGACGAGGAGTTCTTTACGTTTTTAACAAATGACCAAAAATGTTTACTGCCTTTGGGACATTGCAGTATTTTTTGCCGGATTTTTTGTTCATGTAATAGCTTTCGAATGGGAACATTACAGGCCTTTCGAGTTTGCTGAAACTTTTTCCGGTTTTCCTCGGTTTTGTTAGCTTAGGAATATTAACTCTTTCAACCTGATAACCTCTTTACAGCTCGAATCAAACCATAAGTTGTCTTTAGGTTTGATACTTTTTGACCTATTCGGGACAAAATTTCTCATACCTAAGATAACATTTGCTACCATTGTTGCGCTGGAGTCTATATCGCTATTGAGGAAGCAGAGCGACCAGTTAAAGAACCTGAAGAAATTATTGAGACCGTCCCAGTTGGCTTTCTCGTATTGCCAAACGGTTCTCCTAGGAAGTTTCTCTTGAACTGAGTTTTGTTTGCACGAGATATTTGCAGAAATGACTTAATGGTCTGATGTGCCTAGAGGCGAAAAAACACGAATTTTGTATTTATCAGGATCAGAGGTAAGAAACAAGTCTAGTGTGTTGGCGGCTTGGTCTGTGATGTCAGGTATTCGGGTTGGCTCATCAACAAGCTGAGTAAGTTGGTTTAACTCAGCAAAGATTTCAACATACCTTCCGTCGGGTGTTGTATGGCCAGAATAGCGAAGCAACTTGAATTGTGTACATTTAAATCACCCGTAATAATGATTTCAATGTGAGGATAATGGGCAACAATACTTTGTATAGAGTCTGACAAAGCATCAAATTCGTTGCAAGTTGACACACTGTTCAAATTAGGGCTTCTATAGATGAAACAAGTATGTATGATGCGCTTGTTTACCGTGAATTTTAACCACATGAAGTTAACATCTGTATTTGAACACAGACCGTATTGTGGTAAAAGTTGGTATGCAACATCATTCCTAATATATACGGTAAGGCCGTGATAGGCAAAGAATAATGGCACTAAATTATACACATGAAGGTTAAATTCCGAGTGATCAGAATTTTCTCCTACTTGGCTTGTTTAAAGAAATATAAACGTATGCAGCAAAGCAATTTTTTCTGAACCCACGAATGTTGGAATAATCAACCCTGAAATTACGCGTTCAAAGAAATAAACCGCCTTATGCGGAAACTTCAGCCGTTACCAGATGTTATGATCGAAGTGATATCCACAGTTGACAAAGTGGAAGCATTCGCCAACCACTTAAAAAAAAACCCACACCACTCCCATTCTTAGATGAAATTGAGACATCCACCCGAAAGACTGCAGACAAGCATGGAAGGAATACAGTTTGACGATTCTTGTCCAGCTAGTAATCCTATGGAAATCATTAAATACTGCAATCCGGAGGAGATATCCAAAGTCATCAGTCATCACCAAACCAACAAAATCCTGGACCTAGTGGAGTCTCCAATTACGTCATAAAAAAGGCTTTCTTGAACAGTAATGATACTTCCTGCAATCATCATGAATAATTGCACCAACTACTGCTACTTCCCCCAAAAGTGGTATCCCTCCTAAATAAAGTCAGTAAGATTCTGGGAGAAGTCATCTTTAGAAGGCTTAAGAAATATAGCAAAGAATTCAAACTTCTCCCCGATTAGCGGTTTGGCTTTTGTGAAAATCACTCGACACCGCCTTACTGAAGTTACAGTCCGACGTCTGAACAGCTCTCAATAATCACCGTGCCACCGTTGGTTGTCTTCTGGGTGTGGAAAAAGCATTCGATAGCGTATGGATTGGAGTCCTTATCCATAAGCTTAGATCATTTGGACTACTTTAAATCATCAATCAAACACACCAAGGCCGGAGCTGCACAAGGTTCAAAATTGGGACCTTTCCTTTTTAAGTTAATGAGATCCGATCAACCTATGCCAACGGACTGCGAAAACCTTCAATATACGGATTATTCACTTACCTAATGCCTTTCAATATATCCAATCATTGCACCCTGAAAAGTCGAAAACCACATTAAGAGACTTTTTGAATATTACATGAAATGCGTAATCCGGATCAACATAGCCAAATCATTGGCTTCAGAAGACCTAACTTCAACAATAGCCGTATTCGCTCTGCAGAGCAAGATTTAGGCCTTGACGCTCCCCGATGGATCAACAACAGCAGCCAAAAGTAATGCCAAGTACCTAGGGATCAACTACCAACATAACAGAGTCATGGTAGTGCGCTGGCCCTTAAAATTGCATTCAAATCTATCGAGCCGAAAAAAAGTAATTCGCATCCAAACATAATTTGGATTGTTCTTTATATATATATAGATTTAAGCCAAATTCATCTATATACATAAATAAAAATGAAGTGTCTGCTTTTAATTTCAAAAGCATATGAAAGTATAAAAAGTACTTTATAACAAAAACACAATTTTTGTCGTCTGTTTGTTCCGGGTAATCTCGGTAACAGCTGCACCGATTTTGACGGGGCTTTCACTGGCAGATTGCAAATGTTCTAGGAATTAACTTAGGCCGGGTTTTTTTTTGAAAATTCTTATTTATGCCGCGATTTTGACTGGCAGATAGCTTATTTTATAAGAAGTAACTAAGGCTATTTTGAATACTGGCGCCACGGGTTTGTTTGTTTAGAAAATGTATGGTACACCCGATCAACGCCAGGTGGGTAAGATAGTGTTTAATAAACCTTGAATATTCAAAATCTTGAATCTTGTTTTTTTTTTTAATATAATGTTACTATTTCTCTTATATTTCTTTTGAGAACTATAAATCTTTGGCGGGTCTACCACTTTTAACGGTCCAACTATAAAAGGCATGACCATGCATGGCCTACTGCCAAATTCACGTGTGTTAATGATGCACCACACACAGTTATATAAATAAATATAATGTACAGATGCAAGGTTATAAAAGTTTCGTAAAGGATTTCACTCTGGATCGCTTTGGCACATAACTTTGACGGCAATAATATTTTACCAGCAGAAAAATGACAGATAAACATGGCCATCTGTATTATATCTATCACTAGCTTACCCACCCGGCGTTGCTCGCGTATACCCTACATTTTCGTCAACTATAGTAATCAAAATAACCTTAGTTACTTCTTACGAAATAAGGTATCTGCTCGTGGAACGACCTCAGCCGCACCAATGGGTGATTTGAATCATTTAGTTACTAACATCAGCTATCTGCCTGTAAAAAATCCGTCAAAATCGGCCCATAAATAAGAATTTAAAAAAAAACCACACAAGCGCCACCTAGTGGGTAATTTTAATAGCCTAAGTTATTCCTTATAACATTATCAATCTGCCCGTGAAAGTCCCGTCAAAATCGGTGCAGCCGTTTCCGAGATTACCCAGAACAAACAGTAAAAAGCTGTTATTTTGATATTAAAAACAGAAACTTCATTTTTATTTATGTGTATAGATGTTTAAAGACACATGAAGAAAAATGGAAAAAAAATGAAATTTTTCCAACGGTGAGCAAGCAAATATATGCTTTTTAGAAAATCCGTGTTAAATAAACATTTCAAATAACAGCTCTGATAGGGATACTTGAAGAACTTGTAAACAAGAGTGACTACATCTTTAATTCCATGATACACAGAAATACAAAGTCTGCTCAGTTTGTCAAAATGCGGGAAGGCGTTATCTTGTTTTCTTGTATAATTGGTATTACTAGATAATAACAGTGCCTCCGAATACGGTGTCATATGCCTATTGTGAACCAACCCAATTTCTATTCAATTAATTGACTTGATCAGGTTGAAAACCAAATTTCATTTTCATTTTCAAGATGGCGGCAACAAATTTTTATTAGTAGGATCGGTAGTGGGGGCTTGTTTGGAATTGGAACACTATGCATACACTCTCAATATAGACCTTGTGTACATGATTCCTTTTTTCGGTTGTTACTTCTTTCTTTCTTTTTAACTAATGGGTAAGGGGTGTAGGAAAGCAAGGAGACGGAAGTAACGAATGGAAGAATGAAAATTTTAAGATTTTTTGTGGTTGAGCTTTGACGTTTCTCATTTGAGAAAGAAAATGCTATGCACGGACTAAAAATAAGAACTTTTAAAATTAAAAACATTCCCAAACATGTTTTTTAGTGCTAATGGATGGTTTTCAATTGCTTTTTTTAGAATTTCGCAAATTTCTTTAGAATAAAACAGCACATTTTGTAGGAAAGTATTGGATATATTCGGGCTAATCCAAATCAGTGTACACACCAACGTACGTGTCTGTCCAAAAGAAGAATGAAGAAACAACCGAAGAAAGGAATCATGTACACAAGGTCATACAAAATTTGACTGTCACGACACAACCTTTTTCCTCGGCTGGTCGAAAATTATGACAGTTTTTAACAAAAATGAAGCAATTGCAAAGTAGAACATAGAACGGAATGGTTGAACGCAAACATTTTTCAAATTTGTTTGGTTTATTTCCGCCCCATCATCAAATAGTCCAGTATAAACAATCACTTTAAAATCACACTCACCTGAATAGATCCTGCTACAGATGCTGAGCTGAAGCTTCCACTGCTTATGTCAGAAATCGGAGTGAATTGTTTCCGCATAATGGCGGTTGAATTTTCTTTATTTTTCAAATTGACACTTTGTGTTTGTGACTTCATTGACATAATGACAACTGTGGATTTATGTTGTGCCTTGTATTGCTCCTGCTGCTGTTGGTGTTGCTGTTGATCTTCTTTTCCTTGTTGTTGGTCTTCTTGATGATGATTATGGTTTCTCATAATCATGGCAAAAATTTTGCAAAATCCAAATTTATTTCTCTTAGCTACCGACAAAAGCACAATCCGAAACTATTTTAATGCCACCACAACTATTTGACATATTGATTGACATTTCTATTTTGCACCGTTCTTCTTTCTTAATTTTTTTTTCCTTCCAACTTTAAGACTAAACATACATAAATATAACAAAAAAAATATTAACAAATTACAAACAAAGTAGGTTTGGACTAAATCACATTAGAATGACGAAAAAAAAAATAACAGAATGTCGTATACACGTTACGTATCCATGAGTTTGCTTATTGGCAATATGAACGCGAGGAAGTATCTGAAAAAAAAAAATAATTAGTTCGGTTGTCAATTGAGTGAGTTTAAAAAAAAAAACAACAAATCACTGTCACGCATTCCGGCTCAAACACATACACTGAAACACGTGGGCTAGTTATGCAAGATACCGAGTGCTGGATTAAGCACTTGGTGTGGCGCCAGCCTTAAGTAGTGCAGCCGCAACCGTCACCTAGGTCAAGAGAGTAGGTAAGGCACTTACAGAAGTATTGATTTTGAAATAATTTCATTGGCATGTTTGGACTTATTTTTGTCCAGGCAAAAGATATCAAATTAAGATACAGGAATTGTATCGAATAAAAAATTGAGGCTATTCACCTTAAAACTTAATTTGTTCTTCTAGTGCTTTTATGTAAACTGATTTCTTTGTATCTTCACAATTTATTCAAATTTATTCCTCCAGGCGGCGCGCAGATAGCCTCAGTTCCTATCGACCGAAGATAATTATCTTTTAATAAATTCTTCTGAGTTAATACCGTAAGACATAGAAATAGGACAGAAGTTAAGTCCATGCCATTCTTTATGCGGATTATAAGTTTGAATGTCCGATCAGTTCAAGGTTCTCCAAAGTCCATTCGAATGCTGTGTTGTGAGGGGTGTTTAGGGTGTTCAGGGTGTTCCATATTAGAATGGAAATGTATATCACATTTATCTGGGGAATTAATTTCATTTGAATAGGGAAAGGTGGTTGGACATTGAATGGGAAGCTAGTAAATGAGGGGTTAATTTATTTATGCAAGTTCATTGGCAATAAAAAATTAATTGGACTTGAGTCAAAGTTTTATTAATTGACTTTCGATTAAAGATTGTTTTGGTTGGCAGAAAGTGATTTCTTATATAGGGTGTGGTCGAAGGAATATCTGGTTTGTTGATAGAGTTTTTAATTGGACCGTTTTGTTTTTAGTTTTGTCACAAAACTTAGTGAGTCGTTTCAAAAACTGAGCAATAAAAAATATGCAGGTTAGCAAAGCTAGGATTTATTAAACAAATTTGTCTTTAATTGATGACAATTAACCGTTTAAATTTAATGGCAGCCATTTTTGACTTGCTGTATAGAGAGTATCAAAAATGGCGGCCCCTGGTGTCTACAAAATTAAGATTATTTTATTTACGCAAATTCCTTTGAAGTCTTCATTACTTGGAACGCTTATAGAATATAGAATAACTTCCGATAACAGTTCCCGCTTGAACAATTTTTTGCGGACCGAAGTATTGGTAGACAGGAAGCAGATCCCACTTCTGAACATTCACACTCCAAAGGGAAATATTTCGAGTTAGTTTGACATTGAAAAGCCCTGGTTTATTTCTGAATGTAAAGAAGTTATCAGGCTCAAAGAAGTAAGTTTCCAATCTTACAAAACCAACAGAGGAAAATGGGAAAAAGCACAAACAAGCCAGGAACTCCGTTATTGAAAGAACCAAATTTTTGCATGACTAAAAATTGCGGCAAAAAAATCTGCAATGTCCCAAAGGCAGTTAAAACGTTTGGTCATTTTTAAAAAAAATATATAAAACTCCTCAACATCTTCGGTTCCAATGCTCATCGGCAGTAAGAAACCAATTTTTTACTCTTCAGAGAATGCAAACTTGCTCACCACCCATTTCGCTGCCAGCGAAATATGGAATATGGAATGATCATATATTTGAAATAGCCAAAAAATGCTGCTAAGTGTCTAGGTTTTCTGTATCGGTGTAAGAAGTATTTTTCCCCTTCTGATTTGGCTACAATTTATAAAGCGTTTTAACGCCCTACACTCGAGTATAACTCCCACCTCCGGGCAGGTGCTTCGCAAACATCGCTCCACCTGCTTGATAGAATACAAAAAAGAGCGTTAAAATTAATAGGAAATAGAACTGTCCCTGAAACAATTGCTCCTCTCGAACACCGTTTTTTTAAATAAAAAATGTTTACTCGAAGTAGCCAGTTGTATTCCTCCACGTCTCGCAAGGAATGCTCATCAGTTCACCTTTAAGCGCAATTTCGGACGTACCGTGAACTAAAGGGATTCTTTTTTTAACCGAACAACACGAATTTGGAATAGTTTACCCGGCGAGATTTTCCCTTGCTATTTTGATCTGCAAGCATTCAAAACCAATGTTAATCCACACCTCCTGTCTTTCCCCTCCCTATCTTTCTAATGCCCGCGCAGTGTGTTCTATATTAAAAGGGAAACAAATAATTATAAAAAAAAAAAATTCCACGACTATTAACGTCAAAAACATTTACCATGAGGCTAAATATGAACCAAACAAGACCATGGATCTATTAGAGACAAAGTTTACTTTAGGAGGTTTTATCATTTCTTCGGAAAAAAGGTGGTCATCACTTGGCATAACAATCCGGAACACTCAACACTGACCACTATACACGGGTTTGTTTATACTGAGGAAAGAACATTCGAAAAAGACCAATCCGAGGAACAAAACGCGAAGCCAGAAGTACTTTTGTGAGTTTTCAGCTAGAAACACCCAAGGTGAGTTAAGTATTCACAAAATCGACGTCCTGGACAACAAATTACAATGGACAGCTATTACTTCGAGGCAGATATAGACTTTGTCTACATAAGCTTACTACTAACCCAAAGAACGAAACCAAAGATGATATCAAACGAAAAAAACAAGGATTAAGGGACCAATTGAGTAGCAAAACTCTCTTCCGGTTCCTTAATAAAGTCTCTTATCATTTCAGACTTAACTTGTAATTGGTAGCGAATGAATGGGGAAGAAAAATTGTTGGGGTGATTTTTGGTCCCGTTTTCCATTAACAGTGGGAGGAGAAGAAAATACAACGACGAACTGAATGCGTTGTAGGTAGGGAACATAGACTCAGACAAAAGAAAAATTCCAGTCTCAAATGGCTACTTTATAAAGAGCGCATCGATGCTTACCCTGGCCAGAAAAACGTTCCAAAATGAAGACGCCTACTTTTTTGTAGAAGTTTTCTTCTTCACTATAGAGTAGAGAATTTTTGTCGTAATTCTCGTCTCAGTAGAACTAAAAGGTTAAGTAAAGTATATTGTTGCCCTTTTGACCATATCGGTCCTTGACGATCTGCTAGAAAATAAAATAACTTACACGGAAATGTTAAATGAAGATCCACATTAGCCTACACCGGGACTTTTTTTATAGTAGAACAGTTCAATGTCAATTGCCAAAAGATGCCCCAAGCTGATATTGACATGTAGGAAGAAGATTAAAAGTGTTTTTATAAGAGGTATAGAACTGCGATATGGATAACTGTCAAATTAGCTGTCATACTAATGAAGTGTGTTTGATACCAACACAACGTTTACAAATCTTGAAAATTTATTTCTAAAATTCGCGATCTGTTCGCCAAACTTATAGAACACTTTGTCAAGTTTACGGTGTGCATAATCGTCTATCCAACGTCTCAGATGACTGGGTCATATAGAGCGGATGGACATCAATGCTCCGGCCTGGAAAATCTTCCATTCACCCCAGAGGGACGGCGCAGTAGAGGAAGACCCCAAACTTGGACTTTAGCCTCGTCAGTTAAAGTTAAGTCAAGAAATAAGAATACTGATCGAGGTTTAGCGTTGAAATGCTTGACCGAGTCTTCGAAAATTCATTTAATGAATCGACTGCTGAAAAGTGCTCTTAAGTCCTTATACCTAAGTTTCAACTTCAAAACTCTTTTCTGAGATGTGTAGAAAGGAGTCGTAAGTTTAAGAATTACTTAAATTACTCAGAACTTTCTGATAAACTAAAAATCAGTCTCAGACTACTTTCTGAGTTAAAGTTGTAGTTCATCTCCTTCCAAATGAAAAAGAATTTAATTTCCATTCAATTTATTCTCAAATCATTTCTAAAATTCAAGTATTCTTAACATATTCAGCAGCCCAACAATTTAAAAAGAACAAAAAAATCTACCATGAACCCACTCACACAAAAATCCGCTCAAAATAATTATCATTCTCGCTCGACCACACTGCGCTCTGAATTAATTTTCACCTCGTTGAGATATTTCCAGCTACATTAAGTCGGCCTTAACATTTTATCTTAAAAATAGTTGCAACACAAGTTCTCCAGATTAGATGTCACTACATAAATAGAATCAAAACACAAAACAAAAAGCCATGTTAAGGAATGCAGTAGCCCATCTCTGCAAAAGATGCGGACAATCTATGGCTGCCCCTGCACTCTGCAAAGTGTCTGGCGACTTAGAAAAATCTCATTCTAATCTTCACAGGGGGTTCCATAACTTGCGAGCGGGAGACAAGAGGGGGGATTATGATTTTCCACCATGTTTGTCCCGTCTCTTTGGACATGACACAACGATGTGGCTATGTAGCTGATTATTCCTTATGATTCGCACGCATAAAGCCTTGAGCTTCTAATAGATGTCGAGAGGAAAAAACCAACGAACTCATGCCTTTTGATTGAGTCTTCTTGCAAGATACCTTCTTATTAGTTATTACTTGATGTTGGTGTGGCGTGGTGTTTGCATGGGTTTACTGGTCTTTCCAATCCCCGATATGGTTGGTTCAAGTCCGACTAGAAGCCGATGTGCTTATATAGGTTGGGCATGATGATGGAACTGTAGAAAAATATACTTCGCATTTTACAAATACTTCCAGTGGTTCTAGTGACTACCGTCTTCGGGCGTCGTTGTCGTCTTCGTCATATACCTTGCATGTGACCTTGTGCATCCTTGTGGATGCCGCCGCCCAACCAACTCGTAATTATTATGTTTTTCCCTCCTCCCAGTCTTATCTATGTGTGTACATCTCTCTGACAGAGGAGGATGGCGCGCCAGTAAATTTGTCCAGCGCTATGATGCGATTTAGCTCCAGGTCCGGTCTATTACTATAATGATGATGGCCATGAAAATGCGGAACATTTTCTTGTGGTTATGCTTGCGCTCACTACACTAACGCTGGACCAGACCAGACCAGCATCCAGCATGCCAGTAATCATTTTCGTTTAAATCGGATTGCACGCTCGTCTTGTTCTTCATCATCATCATCATCATGGTCAACATGTTCCACCCTTGCAATAGGTTGGTTCTGTTGTAGTATTTCTTTTTCTTTCGATTTCTATAACAAATCCGATTACGGAATTTCAAGACTCGCCTGTGTGATCGGATTTATGTTATTTAACCACGAAAAGTTTACGAGTTTTGAAATTAATTGGTAATGGCTGAACGCGATGAAAATAATGAGAATAGTCTACTTAAATGGGGTAAAAATAAGAGCAAAGCGAATGGATTATGGAATTCAACTTAGAGGGCTTACGAAGAGGATTCAATTAGGAGGTTTTAAAATGCATACAAACACGCCAGCCATAAAAAAAGAATTTGATTAGCCACAACCAGCATGCTTTTCTGTTCAGCTAGGTTCAGTCTTGAAGGTGAAGCTGGTTGATGTGTTCTTCCACTTGTTCTCAATTTTCTCTTACTGACCGTTTCTCCGGAGTAGGTTCGAAGAGAATTACATCTGTGTACTATCCGCTCTTTTACTTTTTTTTTCTCTTTTTCTCTTTCTCTTCATCTCTTACGCGATGCTTTATATCGTCATCGTTAGCTTTTAATTAAAGATCGAAGATATTAAAACGTATATTGCGATTGGTAAGAAGTTCAAATAAATATCCGGAGTAGGTCTATTTGGATCAGAAAATAGGCAGCATAGATGTTCACTATTTTCGCGCTTATGTGGTATCCATTTTTTTCCACAACAACGATACCGGAAGACTCAATGCAAGTTTGTCGGTGATATCAGCTGAACAATTTGCTTTTGTTATTGCTGCAACGTAGTCGTCTTCTTCCTGTTCTTGCCTAACTTCACCACTTCGCTTAATGGCTCCTATGGAGAGGTTTCCTAGAAAATGTAGACAGGTCTAATTTCTGGCATATGGCCTAATTCGCCTAATGAACGCCATCCTGTCGGTCCAATGGTGGCTTCTAAATGACCAATCGTTGCTGGTTTATCGGCATATTCTCGATCCAATTTTGAACCACTTTTTAGCATACCCGGTCTTATTTCGGCTTCTAAATGATCAATCGTTGCCGGTTTGTCAGGATAGACCACAGAATTTCCGTAGCCTCACAAAAAGTAGTGCAAAGGTGTCAAATCACACAAACGAGGTGGCCTGTGCCCAATGCACATATCCATTTCTTCAGATGATTCGGTTACCAACGCTTGGCTCAACCTGTTCATGGTTGCAGGCGATCTATGGCATGTTGCACCCGCCGAGCCGCCGTCTTGTTGGAACCATTTCTCCTCCAAAAGGATTTCCAATGACATAAAAAAAATCACGACGAATTTAAAGACAAATGGGCCGATATAGACTTGGGTATGTGAACTGCACTAAACGGTGATATTTCGGGGAGTATCACGAGGAATTTGCTCACTCCAAAAATGACAATTCTTCTTGTTTACAAACCCGTTGATCCAGAAATTAGTCATATCCCTGAAGATGTTTTGACGATAAGAACCTGGTTTAACCTCCATTTGATTCTCAGCCCTTTCACCGAAAACACGACGCAATTGATGGCGCTGGCCTTATTTCTCTTACAAGTTGGATGTTATATGGATATTGAATATGGACCAAAATCTTTCCTCAAAATTTTCCAAGTAGTGGACGGGCACAGACCGAGTTGCTGACAACAGCGTCGGATCGATAATTCGTGTTTTTTGTCACAATCACATCTACAGCGGTGATGGCTTCTTCTGTACGCACGGCATGGGCTCGATTTGGTGTCCAAAAGAGTATCGATCATAAATCATGATCATGAGTAATTGGGTATTAGCTCATTAGCTGCTAAGATGAATGATAAAGCGGACCGTAAACTTGACGAAGTGCTCTATAAATTTGGCGAACAGAGCGCAAATTTTAGAAATAAATTTCTACGATTTGTAAACATTTTTTGTGGTGTAAGTCTTTGCATCGTGATTTGCAAAAATATACTGAAAAAAAGCCATACAAACTTCATTGAGAGCTAGTTTGACAGTTATACCTATCGGAAGTTCTACCTCTGAAAAAAAGCTTTATTGGAATAGTTCGTTCCGATAATTTTTTGTTTGCTGGTTGTCAGCCATTACAAATGGCGAAATCATCGTCTATGCGGAAGTCGTTTCACCAGCTCCGAAATGATATTTTCATTTTATCAGCTCAAACTGTGATTCCATTTCTATATTCCCTAATTGTATTTGCAAGCTTCGGTTCGAGCTCTAAGACCTCATTTCTCCGGTAAGATCTCTTCATCAGCATTTCGTTCAAAAAACTTTTTAAATAACTAAAAATAAACATTTTGTTTCCAAAAAACTGTCAATAATTGACAAAATAAGGCAATTAAACAATTTCCCACTCACTTTCATTGACAATGAGACATAACAGTAAAACAAGTTCCACTCAAAATTGTGAGTTCATTTGCATTTTACACAAAAATCTCATCTCGAGCAAGCCACTTTGTAAAATGGCTGCCGCTTGCTATAATTATGCATTGTTTGATTTGTTTACTACTAAGGCCACCGGAATGTTGCAGCAGCAGTAGAAGCTCCATGGCGGCGCGGATAACGATAAAACTAATAGGAAATAACAACAACTGACAGCTGAGGATCATTCACAATTCAAATTGAGTGTTATGTTTATGGAAAACTGATTACACCAACAATTCTCAGATCGCGCAACAATGACAGCAAATGTGCGGCCTGGCGGCTTGGTGGCGCGGCGGCAAATGATTTAAAATTCACAATGACTAATGGTGTCGTTGTTCGCACTTAAATATTCGCAAGTTTGATGCATATGCATGCATCATGCGATACTGTTCATGTTCGAGTTCCTCGCATTGCGGTGGGAATCTCTTTGATCGAGTCACTTGTAGATTTTTTTTTTGTAGGTTAGGAGGTAATTCTGAGGTCTTTCATTCACAATAGAGTGTGAGTTTTTTTAGTTCGAATGGAAGTGATATGTTCCTCGTACTATCTTCCAAGAGGCCTGGAAGGTTGTTTTTTAACAAATGAAACAGAACTCCACTCATAAATCATCGAACTAGGATAAGATTGGAGCAGTTTTTTGTTTTCTTGATTTTTAGTTTTGGGCATTAATACCCCCACACAGATCTTTGCAATGGCGGTAACTGGCTTTCACCTCATAAATATTTTAATCTGTGAAAAGCGGACGGACAGCAGCTGCTGTTGCCCGCGCTTCTTATGCTCGCTGGCATTTGATGAACATCAAGAACTAGTACCTACTCGTATATGAAAACAAACGAGGCTAGAGTGCATAATCTGGCAGCTTATTCTAAAGATTGATTCTTGTTCAGAGAAGCTTCCTCGATGGCTGCCATGTGTTCTTCTAGAAGTTGGTCGGCCTTAGTGGGTCTTGCGATTCTGCTCTCGGAATAACATTAACCTAAAATTCATCTTATGATGGAAGATGTTGATGTTTGCTGGAAGCACAAGTAGGTTTGTGAAAAAAACAAAAGAGAATGGAATTTCGTATTGATCATGTTGCCGATGTTGACCTTCACACTGCAACGAAATGGAATTCTATCTAAACTTTTCCTCGGGATATTTTTTATTTGGCTCCATAGGTTGGCTTTTTAGTGGCACACATATTTCACCTCTCTATTATTATCTTCTTTGACAGGTTTCACCCTTGGGAAGCCTAAGACTGTGGCCATAGATTTTATGATGTTTTTTTTAAGACACTCGAATTTAATTTATGCAAATCTTTGAACCGGAATTCAAACATTATGTCTATTCTATATTAAGTCTGTTCAGTTTGGAAATTGTAAAAGAAACAAAAGTTAGATGTCTTGACACATGACGCCTACACGAACGTGTCAAACAGATTTATAGCCAAATGGCAGAGTGTCAAGATTTCTTTGGCTAGATGGAGCAAAATGACGGCATTGGCACGAAATGGAACAGTGCATGTGAGTTGTTTATATTGCAGTTTTTTGCTTTTTTTGGGGATATACATAGTTCTGTTTAGCTATTTTAATTTTAGACATACTAACATTGCATTCAGTGCAGTGCAAAATAATGACAAATTTACAATGTTTATGTCCAATGAATCATGTTTGGTAAAATGAATATACTTCCGGTTATCGAATTCTTTCATTCTGAGAATTTGTGTTTTTTTAATAAAGATTTAATAATTTATTCAAAAAGGATTTTTTCTGAAGATTTGTGGAACTATTTCATACACAAAGTGTTAGCTGTCACATTGATAATCTCTTGTTCTTAATTGTTTGTCGCTTATTGACTTGCAAATATCTGGACAGCTTTCGATGAAATCTGGGTTTTTTCATGTTAGTATTGTTGATTAACTGTTGGTAGTGCTATTGAAAATGGTTATAATTTATCTCAATAGTGCAAGACGTTAACGATTATGGCCTCATCAAGTGGGTATAAGGCTAACCTTATATAACCAAGAAAGTTCCTATATGATCGTTTATTATGATCCCTTCGATCAGTTGCACATTGTACGGGTGTAAGCCGATTTCTTCACCCGACTTCTTCTGATTTAGCGGCGCTTTGAAGAACGGGTGTTAGTTGATAGCTAACCTGGCCATTTAGAATTTGGCCACTAAATGTGAGAGTCAAATTTCGTCTTACAAAATCCGGCATAGTAATATCTCGTCGATTTTCTATTTATATTAAAATGCTAACACTAATTGTTGAGAATCAACAAGAACAAAAAATACTTCTTTTTCTCTGTTTAAGGGTTTAAAAGACACCGCTGCACTGAGTACAGTTTACATTCAAATGAAAAGGTTGAATGTCCTTTCCTCCGTATGCGTTTCGTCCAAGCATGAACATTTGGCTCATGATGTCTAAGACGCATAAATTAACCGTAGTGAGTCGACTTTCAAGGACTTCTTCATCTGCTATTTTTTGTTATGATTTATATTTTGTTCTTTACTTATATCTAACTTATTTCTAATAATTCTAGAAAGAAAATCTTAAAAAACTAGCTTATCTATTAACTTAAGTAACTTACTGGCACTATGTGGGCGCTCTTAAGTAATCTATGTCTTAATTAATTACCTTTCGGCCTAAAAATAACTTAAATTAGTTTTAGATCTATAGGGTATTATTTTTTGCAGAAAAAATTAAAACTAGGAAACTGATGATTTTTCGTTTTACTCAAATCTAGTTTAAACTACTCAACGTAAAATTAAAATAAACCTTAAATACTTAAATCTAAAACAGCCACAGCAAGCAATTTTTTTTCACTTTTTGGATTTAGCCACCAAAACCCCAAAACTGGTGGACCTGATTATTAACTACCTTCCAATCCCTGCTGGGCACTGCACTACTGAACTGGATGTGCTTTGCTTTACTCCCAGCGATGATGTCTCGATCGTAAAGGAGCCGCCTTTTGTTTTGCGGATGACGGGGTAGATCAACGGAATCGCCGATCTATCCTGAATCAGCCTTCGACTATCTAAATATAGGAAAGCCTCGGGCGGGATAAAATCACTCGAACGTGTACTTTCCAAATATTCAGAAGATTTGTCTATTAGTCAATGTACTTGCTTTTGCAAAGTGACCTCGAATGAATGAAATGAGAATTATCTACATTTATATATCTATCTATCCTGTTTATATTGGCTCCGGTGTATAGGACTTTGTTAGAATATTAGTGTTTGTACTCTGACTCTGGTGTTCTGTGAAGTCCAAGAAAGGTACTAAGACACTGTCTCTCAAACGCCCGAATCATTTCCATTAGATATGGTGCAACGTTGAACCACGCAGTGCATCCATTGACAATAATCGGCCTGTTAGTCTGCGTGTGTATGTTTCTCATTTCATAAAATCCCGCATAACGTAATACCCAAAAATTGAACTTCGTTTCAAAATCCCGATTTCCTATATTTTTCGTGAAAAATGATAAAACTTTGCATATTTTTTCATTCATATGAGGTGCGTACACTAATTGATGAGAATCAACAAGAAAAATATTTTTTTTCTTTCTTTCTGTTTCCCATTCCGAACGGAAAACTTTCTTTATTTCTCAAGCATTTTAGTCTAGTTGACAGTTTTTTTTGTTTTTATTTTTTTCTCATGATGATAAAACACTACGCCATGATTGCTACTTCTGTACAATCCATCTTGAAGTACAAAACCGGATACATAAAATGGAATTTTCAACGGCCTTGGTTCTGATAAATCATCGCTTCCAGTGAGATCAGCGAAACCAGGAAACCTCTCTTTGTTTCCTGTGTCCTGTATGTCTTTTTGTCTCGGTCTGTTCCCCCTATAGGTACGGGAGCAGAATAGGCCTATGGGAAGGGTAGCGCCGGCAGTAGAAGTCTTCCAAGATCAAGTCTAGTTCAGCACTCTACACATGATCCTACGTGGTCGGTGTAGTAAGACATATGTAGCTGGCTAGGAGGAGTGACAAGGAAGAGTACAGGTCGTCACCGCGATTGGCAGGATTCAGATCTGTTGTTTTTTACTGGTTGGTGGGCCAGCGTACCTTATGTGGTCGATCCACAAGTCTTTTTCCTCGGAAACTGGCGCGGCCTGAACTAGGCTTTAAATAGGAACCATGGGCTAACAAGAGCCTCAGCTGGTTACGTAAGCCTAGCTCGGTAGCAGCTGCTACGTTGTTTTTTTAAACAAATGTTTCTTTGGCGTGGACACACCTTAAGATGGTATTTTTATTGTGGATTGTTCTTCTGATTATCTAGTTCCTTATTCGATCGGCCTTTGTCATTATTGCTGTCATTCGAGGCATCTTCGTTTCAGCTAGCGTCAAATTACTCTCATACGTCTTGTAAAAGGAATGTACTAACAACTGGCGTGTTGAGACTTCTTTTCAAATTGGGGAACGTTTGTGGATCATAAAAGATAGCAAAGATTTCCCGGCAGTGAAGAATATTTCAATAGGTAAAGAATACGTCATACTTTCACCATATAGTACAGGAATAGACAATTTTGTTTAGAAAATCTGTAAATATAGCTTCCACCAGGAACTTCTCTAACTCCCAGAATCTGAATTCTAAAACTAAAGGTCTTTATATCTCCGCTGTTTCATCTCACTGTATGCAACTTTAAAAGGAACAAAAAAACATCACACGATGAGGTCACTGAAATATCTCGTTTTGCAATACCCGATCCAAGACCTTTGTCTCTACGAAATAGATAAGATTGGGTTTACCTCAGACAGACAGACAAAAAAAAAGCCAAATCGAATGCAAATTGCAACATTTGCATGCAGACAGACGGAGGAGCGCATAGCATAGCAACAGACTCACCCGCAAGGAGTGCAAGTTCTTCCTGTCGTATTTCCCTTCTAGAAATGTTGTTGTATGCAACAACGGGGCAATAATTTATTTGAATCACTTTGCCAGCAGCACAGCATCTTCTTACCGTTAAAATACCTCATTCCTAGTTGGATGGAGGATTCTCTATCGTGTGTGTGTGTGTGTGTGTGTAGATACTGCTAAAAATTTTACAAGGCTTCCATAGGAATTAGAGCCTAGCTTTAGCTGCCAAGCCCGGCTGAAACCGGGCATTAGCTTGAAATAAAAACGTTTGGAAGGTATATAAAAATGTACATTGAAGATAGAGGTTGTCGCGCTGTCTTAGTCCGTTGTTGTCGTCGTCCCCGTCGAAGTCGTCGTCACCATCGTCTTGGTTTGTCGTCCCATTTCTGTCTGTTAATACCCTTCAAAGATACGAGATGCTTAGAGGAGAATTTTCTTTGTTGTTGTTGGTTCCTCTATTATGGTGTTTACTATCCTCATCCATGATGACTACGACGACGACGACAACGACGATGGTGATGATGATCATGAGGAACTGTTATCTAACTCAAGTCAATTCGCTTGGTTACCCTTTTTCTTCTTCTATCTATCTGTGGATGAGTGGACTTCTTGATGATGGCCAGTTGTATCATTTGATTTGGCCGTGGATGGTGCTGATGATCGACCATGGCATGAAGGCGAGGACAACATAGAATTCTTGAAAAATAGAAGGAATAAAAAAAAACAGAACATGAGAGTTCCTCCTGTCGTCATTTCAGTTGTTCGTTGGATGTCTGGTCTGTGCCAAGGTAACAAGAAGTTTTGTGGAGGAAGATGACTTTTTGAAGACGACAACGTCAAAGATTTCTGCAACCGACGACGGACGTGCAGAAGACATGAAGTTTTTCTTCTATTAATGTTTGTTTGGAATTATTTTTTGTGCCGACCATCATTTTTCCAAATGTACTTTAGCGTAGGGTAGATTGAGTTTATTTGTCCAGTAAAATAAAAAAAAAGATTTTTTGGGAGAAATACAATTTTTCCTGTTTTTTTTTGTTGGAATATATATATATATATCAATTTATGCAGGATTCATAACATACAAAGCCCAGTGCATCTTGCATTACCCCCTTGAAAACTACTGGACCGATTGTGACTACATTAATTGGTTAGGAAGATTAAGGTAGCTTCCTTTATTTTTTGTTTAAAATTTTATTAGTTATAATAAATGTTTTGTAATTTACTGTTTTTAAAAGTCGTTGATCTTAAATTAAGAATCAGAAATTGTGGCTCCAAACAAGCCTAAGGCTACTTACTATACATATATCGAAGATGTAGTTTCACTAGAATTGGGTTCCAGCTATTTTAAGTGTCTTGATAAAATCAGCACGTTGACCGCATAGGGTACTTAACCCTTTTTCAAAAGAACCTTCTGTCTACTTCTTGTGTAGTTTTTTTTTACAATCCGTCATCGCTGTCCTCGCCTTGGTTTGTGGGTTTTCTTGTTCCAACCGCATGCCATGAGATGTATGTACAGTCAGGAATTTTTAGCCAATTGATTGGCTCCAACGTAATCTCGTCTTATCCCAATCCGCGTGTCTCGCTCCGTCTAGATAATGACAACAACGACGACGACGACAAGTCAAACGACCATGATGCAGCTCTGTGGCGCGATGGTGCTAAAATACGCTCCGAAGCGATGCTGTGTTCACATAGTGTTTTGGGTTTCCATCCCCGCAATGATGTAGAGACTCTGGTTTGCCTTCTATATAACTACCATGCCTAGAGCCTAGGCCATGCCGAAGGTATTTGTCCCAAAACCAGCCAGGCGACGACCGCACGATCCGCCGACAACTTTATGTTCACCCGTTTGGTACTATTTTCCATTTGCTATTCCTATATATGATGTTGCAACAAGCCATCCGGTTTTTTAGTAGGTTTCAAGTTCTTTGCGCAATTTTCTTCCTTTCTTTGACTTTGAAGATCACAGAAGTGAGAGGAAAAACTGTGAAAAACAGGAAAACCGGACGAACAAAAAAAAACCAAACAAATTTTCTAACTTGCAGTTGACAACAGCGACAAGCGATGCCAGGCATTTCCTACGCCGCCGCCATAGTGAGAGAGTGTAGACAAACCCTTCGCGCCCAATGACATTTTGTGTCCCGTGTGCCGTGTCCCTTGTCGTCGTTATTTGCTGAAAGGTACTCTTATGCAGCAGCCAGGAGGTGCTGATAAGCTTACAAGGCTCATATACTTTATGCCTCAATGGCGCCAACAAGCATATCCTTCGTGTCGCCTCAAGGCCTCTTCACCTATCACTATGCCTATATGCTATGGAATTTACGCAATTAGTTTTGCACACTGGCAGGCCACAAGAGGCAAGGAAAGGGCAAAGACATCTTTAAAAAGAAAACAAAAAAAAAAAAGCGAACAAATTAAAATTCAATTAAAATTGACGAATGGCATGGTTGTCATTGAAATCGCAGTTCTCAGATAGAAAGATACTCGTAAAAGAGATACCAACATTTAAAACAGAAAAAAAATGTAATTTAATATAAACGATAGTTTGACAGAGAGGCTCATGCCAACCAAAGTGACATTTCAGCAAAAAAAAAACAAGACGGGCGCTTGTCTTGTTGACTTTTGTGAATTGTTTCAAGTTTGAAGAACTCTGTGTTGAGTTTTTGATTTGGATGATGGAAATAATTTATTTTTTTTAATTCGACTCGAGGGCTTGAAGAAGTGTTGTTGAGATTCTCATCATCATCATTACCATCCAACACAATTTGAATGACAATTTGTGAGTTTTCTGCTGCTTTGTGTGACGTTGATGACATTTGGACACAAGAGATGTGTTTTGTTGGATTCTATTTGTTTTCACTGTCGTTTGGAGAAGATTTCAAGGTAAAGAGGGCTTACTAATGGTTGGATGGCTAGAATTTAATTGCTGGAATCTGTTTTTTGCTCGAGATGGTAACATGACCTTAAATTGACAGTAAGAGTGTCATTCTTTCAGTTTTGTAAAAGTGAGACTTTAAGCTGGTAATCGGCTGTAGTTAAATTTGAATTATCTAGGAAATATGAAATGGGAAAAGTGTTAAAATGGAGGAAAGCTTCACTGGAGAACATGCTTTAAGAGTTTTTTTTTTTTTTTTGAATAATTGTAGTAGAAGTTCATGAACGAGATCTGCGATTAGCTTGATTTTATAAGACGATTTTTGTTAGCAGTCAGTGAAACTTTAAGGTCTGTCTTGGAATCAGTTTTAATATTTCAAAAGAAAAAAGATAGTCTTCATTTCTCGAGCTTGCTGAATTTGTCTTGCTTCAAAAGAACTAAAGGCTTGGAAAATTGAGTTGAAAGAAATGTTCGAAACAGACGATCTGAGATTCCTAAAAATATTTTAGCACCATTATTCAATCAAATCTGGAATTAAATGGTATAGTCTGGTCAAAGATAAGGCGATGCATTCATTTCTAATATTAACAACTATTTGTGTTAGACAGGCATGAAAATGAGGAGTGTGGAGTACATAAAATTTGAGACTTTCCGCAACGAACTCCACCTTGAGAAAGTTTAATCACTGCTAGGAACTGCCACAGGGCACAAACATCGAGACACCACAATGGCAAGAGAAATACGAAGCCAAAGCAGTGATAAGTATAGTAATAAAATGGTTTTAAAAGCGTTTGATCAAAGCCCCGGTGTGTGTTCGTAGTTGGAAGAAATATCAACACCAGCTGCTGCTATTCAAGAACTGCGACAAGCCAATATGAACAAATTGCGGTACACCGTGAAATTTAGTCATTCGTTTTTTAGCCGAACAACACGAATTTGGAATAGTTTATCCGGAGAGATTTTCCCTCTCTGCAAGCATTCAAAAGCAATGTTATTCGACACCTCATATCCTTCCCCTCCCATTTTTCTAATGCCCACGCAGTGGGCAAAACAGTTAAGTGAATTAGAAGTAACAGACAGAAGATCATTTATAAAAATAAGGAAAAGAGTCGGAGACTGAACAGAGCCCTGGGGCATACCAGCATTTATTTTGTGGGAATCAGACTTGAATCCGTCCAATACAACTTGTATTGAACGGTTCAGAATATAGCTTCTAATCAAACGAACAAGAGTATCATCGATCCTAAAAGCACGCATTTTCGATAAGAGAACTTCATGCCAAACTCTATCAAATGCCTTGGAGATATCAAGAGCAATAGTCTTACTTTCACCAAAGCGATGTAAAGATTTGTTCCACTGTTCGGTGAGATATGTCATCAGATTACCAGTGGAACGGTTGCTGCGGAAACCCTACTGACGGTCATGGAGACCCTTTCGATCTTCGAGATATTCTTTAAGCTGACGGTTAATCAGCGTTTTCACGACCTTAGAAAGAAGGGATGTTAGTGCTATGTGTCGGTAGAAGGAGGGGAGAATGGGTCAACTTTCTACTGGACAGGCTGGACAAATTCTGTTTTATCTTCTAAGAAAGATTCCAAAAGAGTAGGAGCGATGGAAAAGCTTACGCAATGGCTTTTCCAGTGTGGAAGTACACCTCTTCAGAAGAATCGGGGGTATACCATCCGGGCCAGCGGATTTGTGTATATCGAGATCTTTGAGAACTCTTGCTACTGTACGAGTGGACAAATTTACATTCTCAAGTACTCAGAGGTAAACCAGGACTTTTCTTTAGGCTTGATGCTTTTTACTCTGTTAGGAGTATCCGTTAGACAATTATCAATGAACCCCTTGTTAATTGCCATAAGATCTTCATTGATCCTGCATATTAGATCTTCCTGTAGACCAATCGGACGGGACAAGTAAATTTGTACATCATCTCCAAATAGATGCAGCGGTACATCTGAGCAAACATTAGGAAGGTCGTTTGCTTTGTATCCAACTTTGACATGTATCGTTTTTTGGCTCTTCGAATAATAAATGTCGCATTATTTCTTGCACGGCAAAATAAATACCAATTTTCATTGGTTGGGTTAAGCTTCCATTTCAAATAAGATTTTCTTTTTTTCTTAATTGATCCTTGAACATCAGAGGTAAACCAGAGCCAATTTTTACTACGAACTGACATGTTTTTCAAAATTCAAACAGTTCAATAACAATTGATTGAAAATTTTCAACTTTTTCGGTAGAGTTGGTGAAAATTTGACATTAAGGAAACTCGATAGCATCAGCTTGCAACGCATGATTATCAACTGCTTTAAGTCTCTGAATTGAAACGTCAACGCAGTAGGAACATGTGAGAAATCAATGTTGTAAGTGCAAAAAATGAGATCATGGTCGGATACACCATCCAAAGACAATTGGTCTTGTAGGAAAACATTCGAAAGAAATAGCTCGTAGCTGTTAGGGCTTTGTTTTGATATGATTGCAGTGTTAACTCTAAGTTTTATTCCGTTTTGCCATACCAGTTTAATCACTTGCTTTTAGATAAGCAGTTTGTTAAAAATACTTGGATTATAGCATTTGCTCGTATCTCGTTATTTGAAATCGAGTTGTTCTCCGTACTTTGGATAACTTAGGCTGGTTCTCTGTAGTCTGTAGATGATGACAAAATTTCTCACAGATGGCGGCAGCATTATGAGGGACTTTTGAATGAACAGTTTCCAAGCTACATTTTCCAATCAGTAAAAAATCGCGATGGAAATAGGGGGTGCTGCATCTCAAAAAGAGCATAAGCGAAGGGCCATACGAAAAGCTGGGAAAGATCGAATCCAGATGAATCATCTGCAAACATTCCAGCGGTAATCAAATGCCTAATCAGTGGAAGGAAAGTTACCTTCTAACCCATTTAAAGGGGAAAGGGGATACACGAAATTGCAATCTGATATTCACAAAATAAATGCTGGTGTGAACCAGGGCTCTGTTTTGTCTCCGACTCTTTTCCTTATATTTATCAATGACTTATTATCTGAAACAACTAATCCAATCAATTGTTTTGCTGACGACAGTACTCTCAGCTTTTCATATTCGTTTCCAGATTCACATCCATGTTCTTCGGATGTTGAACTGCAACGGCAGCGTATGATAAGTTCATTAAATTCTGACCTTGACAGCATTATACAATGGGGAATAAGAAATCGCGTAGAATTTAATGCTTCTTAAACTCAATGTTTTCTTTTGTCGTTAAAGCAAAACATACCTCCAATGCCACTATCCATGAGCGGCACTTGCAATAAAGAAACAGAACACCTCTCAGTTCTCGGTATGTGCATTACAGACCACCTTCTGTGGAATGACCACATACATATTTGACATCGCAAAGAATGCTGCGAGGTGTTTAGGTTTCCTTCAAAGATGCAAGAAGTTCTTCACCCCGTCTGATCTGGCTACAGTATATAAAGCATACATTCGACCGAAACTCGAGTATAATTCCCATATTTGAGCAGGTGCTCCTATAACCCACTTGAGTTTTTTAGATAGAATTCAAAAAAGAGCTTTGAAAATGATAGGCGACCGAACAATAACAGAAACGTTTACATCTCTTGAGCACCGCCGAATTGTTTATTTTTACAAACAATGCTCTAGCGAAATAGCCAGCTGCATTCCTCCCCTGAAACGATTCAACCGTAATACTCAAACTGCTAGGAATGCCCATCAGTTTACCCTTGAGCCTAACTTCGGACGTACTGTTAAGTATAGAGATTATTTCTTTAGTCGTACCACACGAATGTGGAATGCTTTACCAGGCTCTGTTTTTCCCTCCCATTTTGATATGCAGAACTTTAAAACTAATGTGCATCGGTATCTCCTCTTTTATCCCTCCTCATTTCCTTAATACTCGTGCGGTGTTTACACATTTTAAGGGTACACACAAACCCCTTTCGCGCGTGTAAATTATAAAAAAAAAAAAAAAAAAGAAATCAGAATGGACAAGTTTTGAGATTCTTTTTCAATGTTGATTTTGAAAAGGTATTTGATAGACAGCCAAAAGATCTGATATGGATTGCTCTAATGTCGAAAGCAAGACTCAGATGGATGCAAATCTACTTTGGAACCATAATGGGTGTTGTGTTTACGAGAAATTTCAAAAGCAAAGAAATGATTCTCCACAAGAGTGGCGGTTGAAAGTCAACCCGAAATTTTTTTAATGGAACAATTCTTTTCAAGAGCAAAATGTGTTAATATCTTGGATCTATGATAAAAGTCCAATGATTTAAGAAGGACGATACCAAGCCTCCAGCAACAAGCTCGAAAAGTCTTTTACAGTTCTTTTTATGGTAAAAGACAACGTGGCAGACCTTGCTTGCGTTGGAAGGGTGGCGTAGACCAGGACGCCCGAAGCCTTAGGGTGCGCAATTGGATGGCGTCGGCCAGCAATCGGGATGTATGAAAGAACTTGTGGAAGGAGGCCCGGACCAGATCCTGGTAGTTGCGCCGATAATAATGATATCAAGCTTCATGTAAGGTCCATAGTTCAGGACTTACGATCACAATGTCGAACATTGTACAACACGTATTTGACGCAGCTGAAAAGAAGATCATTCGATTGCCAGCGGGGTGATAAAGCCTTATCGAATAGCGAGCTAGAAAATTCGGCGAAGCCTCCGGTTCCAAAATTATCGCGGACGATTGGCAGACTTGGTGATTTTATTTCCACTATAATGTTAAAACAAAAAATGTGTGGGTTTCTGTTTAATCACTCACTAATGTATCTCAATCTTTAAATTTGCATCTCGTAAAAATTAATTCAATACTAAACAAATAGTCTGTTTTTTTTTATGTAGCTTAGAGGCATCAAGCTACCTGGATTTTATGTGAAACAATAAACTAAAAACGCATTAAGTGTTCTCTCTTTGCCAAATTTATTTGATGATTTTATTAATAAACATCCATTTGTTTTTTAAAGCCCATGACCTATTTAAATGTTGAAAAACAAAAGTCGTCAATAGATCTTAAAAATAACATTTATTGATGCCATTAAGTAATAAAAAATAGACGACTGTCTTCTTTTTAAATATTGAAAGTACAAAATAATATTATTGTGTTTTATAACGAACGTGGCGGTTGTATCTTCATTTGCGTTTTTGAAATTTACTTATCAGTATTTTATCTCTTTTTTTAAATAAATCTTTATTCAAATAACGTGCATAAGATAATAAAGTACTTAAGCTGTACAGGGTGATGCAATATAATCTCATAAAATTAAGATTGTGTTTTTGTTGTACAGTGTGGTGCAAGAGAAGCAAAAGGATTTCAATTGTTAAATAGAGTCTTTTCTTCTTTACATATTTCTTTCAATAATTAGACGGAAACGGCTATCACGTATTAAATGTAATTTTTTTTACTCATTTATGAAACATTTTAAATTTGTTTATCCTAATTCACGACATTTGTGGAATTACTAAAATAAAATAAAAGTTGTATAGTTGAAAAACGTGATATACGTTGGGTCTTGGTGATTCTCACGAAGTTATATACTAACAATAATCTTAAATTCAAATTATGCAACATGATAAGTTAGGTAGTTTGCCTTCAATGGTTTGTATTATTTTAAAACTACAGCTTTATTATTTCTAATAAAAATTATTGCTTTCAAGTATTTTAATGGAAATTTTACGTCGCGTCGCAACGTTTAATGGCCACTAGCAATCAATTCTTTGAAACCAACATTCAATTATTCGGCCAGACATATCGACTCTAACGGCCGCTATCTCTATAGTTCAATATTGGTTCTGAGCTCCTGTTATTAGTCCAACTTGATTTCTTAGCAGACCAATGATTTAACGTAGTATTATAAAATGAAGTCTAGAGGTTCAGACTTTTACGATCTAGATCGCCAACAGACAGGACCATTTCGGGATTTAAAATGTTTATCGAATCGAGTTTCCAATAAGTCGAATGCCATACGCGATGTGTGGCAGGGGTTGTTTGTTGACGAAGCCTTTTATCTGCAGATGTTTTTTGCAATGAAATTGGTTAATTCTTCCAACCAAGCTGATCACTCTTGTCGCTTCATATGATCAAGTGAGTATTCTTAAGTAAACTTTATCTTATTAGGGTATAGACGAACATCAATTCGCGAAATTCAACAGAATGTGGTCTTGGTGAAACAAAATTCTTACGATCGCCGTGAAATGAAATAAGTTTTCATGTGAGATCGACAAATTGGTATTCCCCAACTTGAATGTCGAACGTCAAATGACACTCGTATGATACATACCTATTCCTGAACTCGAAAGTGACGCTTTTTTCTGTGAGAAAGCATTCATGTTTAAAAAGTGTTCGAGAGCAGCAGTGATGGATGCAAAAATGTAGGTAAAAATAAAAAAGACTAATTTTATAATTGTTATGAATAATGAAGTGTTTGAAACAAAATTTAAATATTTTTTGGTGGTAGGTATTTGGCATAAACGACGATCTGGCGTTTGTTTTAAATTTGTGCTCCATTACTTGCAGCAAATATACAAAAATTGTTTTATAAAACATCTCTGTACTTATCATATTAATTTTTTTTGCACTTTTACGATTTAAACTGATTAATTTACTATCAAATTACATTTAACGATTAGTTCTCAAATCAAAAGATTTTTTTTGTGAAACGTCAAGTCAACATTTAGTGAAGTTAGCTACAATTAAAGGGTGTGTTCAACATTTTCGGAGTTATGTCATGTTTTTGGCTCTCACTGGAGTTGTGGAATACCGATTCTTACTCGACTCGACTGTGAGCTCTCGAGTGACATCTCACTCGACTCGTATTCAGGAATAGGCCCACAGGTAATAAAGAACAAAGGAATTACGACGCTTCCTTAGTGGGCGCCAAAGTTGTATAGACAGTTTTTGCTGACTCCTCTGTATTTGAATGCTTTTTTCAAAATTTATAATCACAAAACCAAATCACAAATCTGCAGAGGAATGCCTACATTTTTTATTCCGATTTGTTACTCTGTTTTTGCATCTGTGGTCAATTTGCCCTGCAAAAAAACCCCCAGAATTGGTCAGAAAACCGTACCTTTTTCAGTCTTCCAATACCCAACCAACTATCTTCATGATGTGAAACATCCGTTCACAGAAAAAATATCGGTTGTCATATCAATCGCCGGTTGTTATATAAAAAATTGAGAAATAAAATCATCAATATGATAACTTGTTTTTCGCATTTGATGATGGTGAACGTCATTTTTGCTTGCGATTATAGGTACTAAAGGCAAGTTATGGTTTCGTGCAAAAAAAATCTAACAATCAAACATGACATTACGATAATAGAGAAGTCGAAAAAAGTGGGTCCGTAAATTCCGTCCGTCTGTTCGAACATCTACAGCCTAAACGGATGGGCCGATTTGCTTCAAAACTAGTATTTAGTATTTATTTGGTAGTATCTGGGGTTTTTTTTCAGTTTTTCTCTTGGTCGACAAATAACGGTATCTGCCAAACAAATCATTAACAAAAAGTTTGATTTTCTTGAAAACGGCTCTAACGATTTTGATAAAACTTTCAGGGTGCTATTTTTACAACAATACATCTTTCAGTTAGAATGAATTTTACGAAATTTGTTATATATAACGGAATTTTTCTTAGTTTTGTTTTTAAATGTAAGAATTGTGTTCAAGTTTGCATTCTTGAATTATTTTTTTTTTATTTTTTAAAGTTGTTAAATAAAAACCGTTCTTACGATTAAAAAAAATTAAACCTTTTCACATTTTCTAAAGAAATAAAATGGTGTTTAAATTTTTCAACTGAAAACTATTTTACGTCTTTTTTTAAACAATCAAGTCAGAAAAATCGAATAAAAACTTTGAAATTCTTCTTATAAATACTTATCAAATTTTATTTGAGTCGTGCAATTTATTTGTTGTCAATTTGCGATTGTCAGTATGATGATCGCCTTTTTAGAAGTTGTTGTATTAACAATCATGATTGTCAACATAAACGCCAAGATAAATTAAAAGAACAGAGAAAAAATGGTAAATATAAATAAAATAAATTGCACGACTGGATCGCACGTACTTGATCTTATGTGCGGTCACAGCTTGAAATAAAATTTGAAAAATATTAAGGGAACTTCAAAGATTATATTCAATTTTTCTGACTTTTGATTGTTTGAAAAAAGTATGTAAAATAGTTTTCAGCGGGAAAATTTATACGCCATTTTATTTCTTTAAAAAATGTAAAAAAGTGTGAATTTTTTTTCAAAATCGTTAGAGCCGTTTTTAAATAAAACGTTTTTTTTTCCTAACAACTTTAAAAAAAAATTTAAAAAAAATAATTCAAGAATACAAACTTAAACACAAAAATAACGTACATTTAAAAACAAAATTAAAAAAAAAATTAAAAAAATTATTAGAAATACAAAAAAAAAGTTTTCGAAAAAAAATTAATGCAAAATTACTCAAGCTATCTACATCTTCTTGAATATCAATTTTGATTGTAATCGGATCACCAGTTTTCGAAAAAGTCGAAGAATAAAAAACCGGTCCTATGGGAGGTACAGTTTTTAGCCCACCATATTAATTTTTTTTTCACCAAAATATAATGCATACCTACAGTAGTACACTGATTTTTTTTATAAAAATTCTTGGAGCCGTTTTTGAGAAAAATAATCTTTTACATAACGGTTATATGACAAGTACCGTTAATTTTTGAGCTAAAAAAAATTGAAAAAAGTCCTCTGTAGAATGTCAAAAGAACCATAAGTTCAAAATTTGAAGACGATTGGCCCAACCATTTAGGCTGCAGTCCAAAATACATCCGTACAGACAGACAGACGGACAGAATTTTGCCAGTATGTTTCTCTATCATCGCAATGTCATGTTTGATTGTTATCTCAAAATTTTTAATCTGCACGAATGCATAACTTGCATTATAGTACCTATAATCGCAAGTAAAAATGTCCGTTATACAAGTTTTCATATTAACAACTCTGATTGTCAATATGATGAGCGCTTCTTTGCGGTGTGTACAAACAAAACGGTAAAAACGGAATCTTCTCCTATTTTCAATCATTATTTCAAGTAAAGCGCGTTATTCGATTTTTAAAATTCAACTTCGTGGTATAATTTATAGTGTCGAATTTGATTAAATAAAAGTTAATTAATATTTTAAAGAGGTAAGTAATTAGTGTTTAAAAACGAAGAAAAATGAATAATAATAAAAACAAGCACTTTTCGAGGCACACAATAAGGGACTCACAGATGTCTTTTCTCTTAGAGGAAGCAACATGTGGAGGATCACATTAAAATCCTTAAAAGTCGTAGGGAATCTATTCAGCATAACATAAAGAAACCGGTATAGCAAAAGTTATTCCCGCTATTTGACGCTTTAAAAGAATAGTTTTTTTTATATAAATAAAAATATATATCTATACGTCCAGTATTAACTGGACATATTAAATATGTTTAAATAATGAACTTCAATTGTGTTTGGATTTAATATTTCAGGTCAAAGGTTTATTTATTCGTTCAAATTTTGACTGTTGCAAGTGGTTTTTAATTTTAGTAGGTATTAAAGTAATCAAATTGAAAATCGACGATCTCAATATGAAAATCGTGGTTGTCGATATGATAACCATGGTTGTTAATATGACAATCGAGATCATAGTATTGACAAACGTGATCATCATATCGGTAAGCAGATGATACTCATAAGCCATTTAAACCGAATATCTTACATCGTTTACAGAATTCTGATTGTATTTCGTTTTCGTCTGATCCTTCATCTTTTGGAGTTTTTCACCGTACCACTAAATTCTTGAACTGTCGGGGCTTCTTCGTTGTTAAGTTCAGATATTGGAAATACCGTCGAAGTTGGCTTTGAACATTTTGCTAAGAAATTTCGGATAAAGTATTTCCTGAGCACGTTATCTTCTTTGATAGGGAAATTTTCAAAATAGTTGCCTTCTTGTTTTATATTAGCAAGACGCAGTTCCTGAATGCCTTGGTTTGCGTAAGCAACCGCTGCAGATATTACCTTCAGTCTCGATGTATCGGATTTTCCAATAGGGACTTCACAACTTTGAATTTAATTTGTAAACACACCCTTTCACTAATCATCGAACTGTCATTGTCAATTTATGCAGTAAGCTCAACATTTTCATCATGGTAAAGTACACAAGCGAGCAACGTTTGCAAATTATAAAAATTTTCTACCGAAATTCAGAGTCGGTGGAAAATTTACATTTGCTTCATGAATCACCACTTCATCCACAAAAAATAACTCTTTGGTGCGGTTTGCATGCCGGCGGCGTTATTGGGCCATATGATTACAGATTATTTTCAGCCCGAATTGGAAGATATGGACTTGGAGGACATGTGGTTTTAACAGGATGGTGCCACAAGCCACACAGCACCCCTTACAATCGATTAATTGAGGCGTAAGTTTGATGAGCGTGTTATCTCAAGAAATAGTTAATCGATTGGCAGCCTCGTTCGTGCGATTTAACGCCTCTAGACTATTTTCTTTGGGGCTACGTTATGTCATTGGTTTATCCCCACAAGCCGACGACGATGGAAGAGCTCAGAGCCAATATTGAACGCGAAATAGCGGCCGTTTCGGCCGAAATGTGAGACCGATTTAACGAAAATTGGGTCCAACGAATCGCCCGCTGCAAAGCTGCCCACGGTGGCCATATGAACGAAGTCGAGTTCCATTCATAAATGTTTTGATTGTACTTCAAGCCGATAATAAAGTTTTTGAAATATCTCAAATGGTTTGCGTTTTATTTAAAAACAAAGTTGTCAAGTCCTTATTCGAAAACCCTATATATATGCCCACCATTGACAGTTCTTAGCAATGATTTCGTTTTTTGTTAACAAGTTTTCAAGTTTTTAGCCAGAAAGTTTCACATATTGTATTCTGCAATTGGAGTCTCAATTCACCAAAATCTAATATTTGAATTTCCACAATCTGGCTATTGTTCTATAGAAAAGTAGGTGAAACTACTACTATTACTACATTTAAATGTTTGAAAGCTAAATAAATGTCAGTTCATCAGTGTAAAATAGTTTCTGCAAACCAGTTTCTTATTTTTGATTTTAGTTTATTTTTTGTTTAACAATGTTTCCTAAATTTAACACTTTAATAGTGAATCTGGACATTTCGAAAATCTTCTGAAACTCCACACAACTTAAAAGATAAAGAAAATCAACAAAAACAGCTTTAATTCCAACCTTGCCACAAATTTTTGTACTCACAAATTTCAAAATACTGTCCAGTTTAGTTATATTCCATTCAAAGTCATCTCAAAAAGTTCCACAGACACACATGCCACATCGCTGACTCTTATTTCCATGTCATTCCTTATCTTATCACTCAATCTCACTGGGTAAACTCATTTGCACAAATTATACTGATAAACAAACAGATAACAAAAAAAAAAACAAGTTGAAAATAAAAAACCCACTCAGGTACTTCGTTTAAGTAAAAATTTTAATTACCTCTCCTAGCGACCTTCACCTTTCGAAAACACACAAAAATGTATCCACTAAGGCGTTGTGGAATGTGTTCGGGAGATAATTGTATGGAGATAACTCCCCGTGCCACAAGATCAAGAGTGATCTGTTGACTTTCTTTTCACTCAAAAACACTAGCTGTATTTACCCTAATGACACATCAGCTATGGGGAATGGAATGTCAAAAAATAACAAAAAAAAAAAAAAAAAAAAAAACAACAATCACGCCAAACGTCATTGTATAACCACGTGGTTGGTGGATAACGCACTTGGCGTGTCACGAAATCACTTGGCTGCTTTGATGACTGAAAGTTGGACTTTTAATAGATGTTAAGCCCTCGGGTTGTTTTAGTTTTGATCAGAAGCAGCAATTAAGGCATTTTATCGGTTCACTTGTGTTCACTTTCTCCCAGAAGCCGGAGGGTATCTTCGTTTTCTTTAATGAATAACCTTTGGTTGTTGAGACATCAATATTGCGTATGAAGTGTTGTTATATCACATGGGAAGGCTTGAGGCTTCTTCGGAAGCTTAATTATCATTTTAAATAGGCAACCTAGTAACGTTTCGTCTATCATGTAAAATTATTGCGACTACTTACAAATATCTTGTAGGCCTGATGCCCTAGTTTTTTTGTTAAAAAAATCATAAAAACTGCGGAAGTGGATCATTTCCATGAAGAAAAGGGCAAAGGTAAGCTCCAACTTATTCCCATATGATATTCCAATGGTGTTGCGTGAGACTTTCCCATTGAAGAATTCCTAAAACCAATTTTCAGAATTTCTGCAACCTCAACCTCGCCTTACGGAGCAAACCATAAAGACCTTTAGGGAACTATTAACATGTCCTTTGTTGTGAAAGGTTAAGTGGTGCTTCCGCCAGGTAGTTTTGGAAACTTGTTTCATGTGAAACATTTTTCTTCATTGTTTTTTTGTTTTAGTTGTTACGAATGCGTATAATCCTTTTAGGTGAGGGTTTTCCCTGGAAGAGATAAACACTGGTTTCCAAAAAAAAGTGCTAATTAGTAATCTCTGGACGAATTTTACTTTCCATGGGTAAGTTGTGATCTTTTACTGCGGAAATGTTCCAAAGGCGGACAGTTGGCAGGTAGGTAAATTAGATGAGTTTCTTTGAGACAATTAACTGTGAGAATTATCTTATTTTCATAAATTTTCGGTGACCTCATGGAAGAAGAAGGTGACGACAGAAAGTGAAGTTAGTTTTGTCTTTGAGATGGTTTGTTAATGAAAATAGTCGAAATGGTTTTTTTTCAGATTCCAATGTGAGTTTCGGTCTTGGAACAGGTTACTGGTTATAGGTCTGGCTCACTCTTCACGTCTGATAGATTTTCTTATCAAGATACGGTGACATCAAGGAGAATTGATTTGAAACAGATATCTAACGATTTGTTAGCAATGCACTCTATTTTTTTTAAGAAGATAAATTAGGAGACACCATGAAGTTAAGTGCACTTAATATGCTTATGTAATTATGAAGAAAATGTTGATAAATATAAACAAACAATGATCTTTGGTGCCTTGATAAAGAATGAGAAGAGGTTTTCTACCGGAAAGCATTATTGCAAATAGATCATGGAAACCTATTTAAACAAACGAAACAAATTGTAATTCTTTTTGGGTATTGGACTCCAGATAGGCAAAGTCACATTGTCAATGGAACTCAACTTATTTAAATTTTTTAGTTAATAAAATATAATTGAGAATATTACGTAAATATTATAAATTTACTATTCAATAGAGCTGTTTTGCTTATGCTTTGCTTCCTTGTCAGTACCAAGCTCTTTTTCGTTTTTCCAATAATCACCTTCAATTTACAACTAAGCTAAGTCATCTTACTTGTGTTCTTGAATGTAGGACGCTTAGGTGGCGCTACAGTCTGATGTGGATCTGTGCCTCAACCAGTTCGGTCCCTAGCTAGCTGCCTCCAGTTTCGCACGTGGAGTCGCTTGAGGTCCTCTTCCAATTTTGTGCGCCCCTAAGTCTCGGTCTTTCTCTACTGGCCCGTCCCTTTGGGGATCCGCTCTGTATGACCCAGCCATTTGAGACGTTGAATTTTTACTCTTTGTACAGCCTGTACAGTTCTTCATTGTATCTTCTTCTCCACTCTCGGTTAATGCATACGGGACCAAAAATCACCCAGAGAATCTTCTCTCGAAGCAGCCTAAAGCGTCCTCATCCCCTTTTGAGAACGTCCATGCGTCTGCATCATAGGGCAGGAGTGGGATGATAAGGGTATTATAAATGGGCAATTTAGTTGCCCGAGAGAGGGCTTTGCTTCTCAATTGCCTTCTAAGCCCGAAGAAGCAGCAAATGGCAAGAGTTATTCTTCGTTTGATTTCAGCGCTGGTCTTGTTGTCTGAGTTAATAGCGAAGCCCATGTAGACAAAGTCCTTAACTACCTCAAAGTTATAGCTGTCTATGGTGATGTTTTGTCCAAGACGTCGATGTTGGGTGTCTCTTCTTGATGACAGTATATACTTGGTTTTACCCTCATTGACTGCTAAACCCATCTTCGCCGCTTTCGTCTCAATACTCACAATAGCGCTACTGACATCACGTTGTGTTCGTCCAATTATGTCAATATCGTCGGCGTATGCGAGTAATTAGACGGGCTTTTGAAAGATCGTGCCTCTGGTGTTGGTGTGAGAGTTCTGCACTATTCTTTCAAGTACTATGTTGAAAAAGTCGCATGGCAGCGCATCTCCTTGACTAAATTTTTTTTTGACTTCAAAGGTGTCGTTGAGACAGGCGGAAGAGTTTGATAGGGATATTAAAACTGTTCATTGTTCTGTACAACTCGTCTGTATAAATGCTGTCGTATGCTGCTTTGAAATCGAAGAAAAGGTGGTATGTGTCGATTTCAATATTTGGTCGTTAATGGACTTTCGTTGTCTAAAACCGCACTGGTTTGGACCTCTCAGGTTGTTGAAGAATGGCTGTAGTTGTTGCAGTTCAGATGGTTTCCTTTTTTAGGGATCGGGCAAATTATGCTGAGATTCCCTTCATCGGGCATGTTTTCTTCTTACCATATCTTGCTTTTGAGTTGGTGCATATTTATAGCCAAGTCATCGCCTGCACCTTTGAAGAGCTCAGCAGCTAGGACATAGGCTCCGGCGGCTTTGATGCTCTTGAGCTTAGATATAGCTAGGTTTATTTCATCCAGATGTGGTGGGCGGAATTTTGGTCTACTTCGCCCAGATAAAATGGACCATTCTGCCTGACAGCGGAATTCGTTTCGTCATCGCCGTTATACAGTCTGCAGTAATAATTTTTCCATATTCTCAGCATCGACTGCGATTCCACTACTTTGTTCCCTTGATCGTCTTTGCAAGCTTCAGTTCGAGCTTTGTAGCTTTGACAGTTTCTTTTCATTCCTGCAATAACAGCTCTCCATTTCCATTTCTTTCTGAGAACTAGGTGTTCTTCTTTCCTCTTCTTCGGCAGAACAAGAGTTTTGGCTATAGTAATTTTTTTCGAAACCCTAAGACAACTTCCAGAGATGTACAGAATAGCATAAGTTCGACCAACAGCAAATGCCAAGTGATTGTCCCACGATAGTGTATGGTTAAAAATAACGCCAAGATTTTTAACTGTTTGAACATAGTTTAAAGTTTTCCCCTGAGTTCAATACTTGGCAGATATGACATATCAATAGTCTAAAGTGATTTTCTTTAAACCAATGTTCTATACCTTTGAGGTCTTCATTTATTCTGGCTGTTGTGTCTTCAACCATACCAATTATATACCTTAAGTGAATGTGTACGTCGCGTCGTATACATATGGATTCTGCAAAACTTGAGTATAGAAGGGAGGTCGTTATTGAACAGCGTGAAGAAGAGTGGTCCTAATATCGATCCCTGGGCCACACCAGTAGGGGTAGAGAGAAAATCAGATAGCCTGGAGTTAGCATAGACTGCCTGAGTTCTATGGCTTAGGTACTGTTCCATTAGTGACATAGTTGAGTTTTCAAAAAAAAAACAGTTCTTAAACTTTTTCAGAAGTATTTCATGCGAAATGGTGTCGAACGCTTTGGACAAATCCAGTAAAGCCAAAGTTGTTAAGTAATTCTTATCAATTTGCTGGTGTACCATCCTAAGTCAGGGTTTTTAATTCGTATAGTTTTAATACATAACACTTACAAACATAAGTTTCAAAAAGGTTATTTTATTTGTGAAAAATTACATATTGGCATACATGAGCCTTTGAAATAAATAAAGAATTTTGTAAATATCTATTTTAACATCTACTAGCCATTATTGAAAGACCAATTAAATTTACCTAAAGTGGGTGGCAGTGTGCAGCAACAAAGCTGTCTGCGTGATAACAAAGAGATCGTGAACTAGATCCTTTTTCTAACTCCTAGTGCAAGCCAGAGCTGTCTGTCGGTTCCAAGTAAGAAATATAGCCAGCTTATTCTAGAAATTTATTTTTTAGGCCAACAGAATAACGGTACTTGCCGTATAACCGTTATGGAAAAGCTTTACTTTCTAGACAATGGCTCTAAATTTTGATGACAATTTTTGAGATTTTTTTGTAGGTATAAAAAAATTTTAAATACCTATTAACGGTACCTTTCATGCAATTTGTTTGGTTTAATTTTTGACTTTTTCGGTAATGGACAAATTAATTCTTCATACCAAAATTTTGAATATTTTTTTTGTGTCCATTTATAACTAATATTTGATTTATTCATTTTAAACTAATGAAAAAAATATTTGAAATCTTCTGGTCAGCTGTATATTAATAAACTCTAAAAAACTGCACAAAAAAACAAAATAAAAACAGGATTTAATCAAAATCCATTTTACATTTTTTGAAATTCTTAATTTTTACTAAAAACCGTTGTGGTGTGGTTTTGACACTTTTTATAAGTTTAGAACGTGTGATTTTTTTTTTAAAGATCTTGCCTTCCAATGTGATTAGGCACATAAGAGCAAGTACGGGTCGTGCGTACTTGCCCATTTTTTGTATATAACCTTAAACATTAAACAAACATTAACAAATTAAAGCCTTTCAAATGTTGAACACTATACTCTGTTCAATTTATATTTTCAGTACAGGCCTTATGGAAGAGAGCTTTCAAACACACTGACACCTGCAAGTGTTTGCATCGCACTCAACTTAAGAAATTGCCACTTAAATATAAAAGAGAACCCTGAAATACATTGAAATTGTTGTTGTAATATTTTATTTAACCCACGTTCATTCCACCAAGACCTATCTGCTCCCCGGCTGCGAGGAGCAGGAGACTGATTATCAATTTGCCACTCGCTTATTGTGTTTATTTATTTAAAAAAAAGCACTACTGCAGAGTTACCATTCGCCATTAATGGAAATTATAATACCTTTTTCTTTGGTTTTTGTTATGAAAGTTCCAGAATTGAAGCTTTCTTAAAGCGAATTAGATCATCTTTTAAGTTTAAAGAAGAAGGTGTTGTCGCTGTTTTTTTTTTTGCTTCAATCTTTTCGTTTTTTATTTTTCTTAAGAAAAACTGTTAAAATAAAGATATATAATGCAATACTTGTTGGCATTTTTTTTAGTTGCGATTATAGTTACTTTAATGCACAAAAATAAATTGAGATAACAATCAAACATGACATTAAGACTGTAAAATTATGTTTGTCTGTCTGTACGGATGTATTTTGGACTACAGCGTGAACGGCTTGGTCGATCGTGTTCAAATTTATAACATAAGATTATTTTGACATTCTACAGAGGCCTTATTTACATTTTTTTAGCTCAAATATTAACGGTTCTCGAAAACGGCTCCAAGGATTTGTTTAAAAAAAATCTGTGCACTTTTGGAGGTGTGGTTTATATTTTGGCAAAAAAAATGTAAGTTGGTGGTTACAATCAAAATTGTTATTCAGAAAGATTTAAAAAAAAAAAATCTTGCTCGTTCAATTATTTTAAGGAAATAAAATAGCGTTCAAATTATTTCGCTAAAAACTATTTTACGTAATTTTTTCGACCAATCAAAAACCAAAATAAAAACTTTGAAATTCTCTTTATATTTTTCAAATTTTATTCGAGCTGTGACCGTCGTGCAATTTATTTAAGGAAGAATTTTCATTTAAGCAAGTTTTTGTTTGAATAAATAAAGAGTTGGTAAGCATACCTACATTTGTGTGAGAATTATACGAATTTATAATGCCCAGTATGGCAACCATTTGAGAGCTTAAAAATTAAGGTAGCTTATTGAAATCCATAACAGTAAGAGTGGAAGGCAAATATCCTACCTTATATATAAATTGAATAGAATATAGGATTTATAGTTCTAAAAAAAAGTCGATCATGTCTTCGGTTTTGAAATGTCGATTCTTAAGACATCCCTCGATGGTGCCTTAATAAATAATAACGTTATATTAACATAACTATTTGGTATGTGTTTTTTTCTTCTTAATTGTGGGGGGCAGTGGTGTAGTAGTGTAGTTTGGAAACCAAGTTTTCTTACTCTTAGTGCAAGCTAGAGCCGTCCGTTGGTTTTGAGTGAGCAAAAGAAATTCTTTCCTGTCTTTCTGATTCTTCCAACTAGTGTCGTGTAACATTCAGTTGCAATCTAAAAGGCATTGTGCCTTTCAAACACATAGATAAAATATAAAAAAAAAACGTGCACTCAAAGATTTTACATACCCTGTATAAGCATTGCACATTCGTGTGTTACGGGTAAATAAATGTCTTTCCTTGATAGTACAGTGGACCTTGCCTAAGTCAAATTTTCATGGGAAACCAAGATTTGTTCGAGTTAGGGGAGTTTTGAAAAAAATTCGAGTTAGAGAGAATTTTTTTTTTGTTTAAAGCATTTATTAAAAGGAACAAAGTTATCAGTATATTATAAATTGCACGATTGGATCGCACGTACTTGCTCATATGTGGGGTCACATCGTCGAATAAAATTTAATAAAATCCACGACTGGGTCGCAAAAACTTGTCCTTATTCTAGATAATTGCTTAGTAGCTGCATATGTATGTATATATTAAAAAAAAAATATTTTTTTTCGAATATTCTTTCATTTTTTTAATTAGTTTAAGAGTTTTCTCGGAAAAAGTAAGTTTCTAATACAATTTTAAAGCTAAATGTCTATCGACAAAAAAAATATTGAAAATCGTTGGACCAGTTTTTTTAAGAATTGTTTTTTTTTTGAAAAACTTACGAAAAAATATTTAAAATTTTTTCTTAGTATAATATAAGAAAATCTGTAGTTTTCATCTGGGAAAATTATTAAAAAAAATTCAACCAACCAGTTTTCAAAATATTTCGAAAACGAATTTTTTTTTTAGAATTTTTTTAAAGAATCGAAAAAAAAAGTTTTTAAAAAGTTTGAAACGCAATATTAATTGAATTATAAATATTGCTGTGTGCAAAATTTTATTGAAATCGGTATAAAGATTTACGACAACACCGCATTTGAAAAAACCGGTTGTTATAGAACAAATTTGGAAAAATTCATTCTAACTGAAAGATGTATTGTTGTAAAAAAATAGCACCCTGAAAGTCTTATCAAAATCGTTAGAGTAGTTTTCCATAAAATCAAACTTTTTATTAAAAACTGTATGGCAGGTACGGTTATTTTTCGACCTAGATACCAAATAAATGCTAAATACCAAGTTTAGGCCCATCCGTTTAGTCTGTAGATGGGCGAAAAGACAGACAGACAGACAGACGGACGGAATTTCCGGACATAATGTCATAATGTCATATTTGATTCTTATATTTTTTTTTTGCACGAATCCATAACTTTTTTAACATTTTAGTACCTATAACCACAAGTAAAAAGAATAGCTTCTTGCTTTATTTATATTAAATAAGGACACATTCATCAAAATAAAAAAAATAAAAACACCTTTTTGTTAACATTACGTTACGTAAAATAACGGAACCTGCCATATAACAATTAAGAAAAGGCTTATTTGTAAGAGACCGGCCATGACGATATCTATCAAGTTGTATGTTTTAAAAGATCTATCTTGCCAAATAAGTTTAAAAAAGTTTAGAATTATTTTTTTCTGTTTAATGTGTTTAAAACATTTGTTTCTTTTTTATTCTTTAATAGTTTTGAAACCAATCACTAAAATTTTATCACCAACTGATAAAGTTTAAAAATCTGCATTCCAAAATCTCAAAAATATATAAGTTTGGATCGTGTAATTCTGCCTAGTTTGAAGACCACCTCGTTACAATAATACAAATATTTTTACCAGAAATATTGTTATTCAAGGCAATAGTGAGTCCAAAGATTCTATAAACCAAGCTACAGGTATGTATAAAATCAATTAAGACTTGCAAGATGCATCTAAGGATCATAATTCTAAAAACTCTAAAACCGCTAACTCTGGACATTTCATATTCATCATCTTTTGTAGTATAGCCAGTTAAAAGCATTAGTTAACCTTATAGGAAGTGGTATAGAATTCAACTTTGAGGAAGGAGTGTTAATCGAAGTACAGAAGCACATTTTTAAACACACATGGTTAAATAGATTTTTAAAAGATTTCAGCTAATCATAGGTATGTTGCAAAATAACAAATTAAAATTATAAAAGAAAAAGAAACTAAGCTAGATAAGGTAAGTACCTACCTATATCTATCTATAAAGAAAAAAAACAGAGATTTTCGCACCACCCTGTCTGCTTATCTAGCTTTTTGTAAAGGTACCTGCTTCTTAATTGGTTTATGAATCCTTTCGTAACAAAAGGTATTTTTCTCAACAGAAAGGAAAACAATAAATTTAACCGCCTTTGTTGGATTTCCCACATTTTGACTGAAACAGAAAAACATTGATTTTATTACTTAAAGTCGTTGTTATTCTTTTTAGATGTTTCAATGATGTCTGGGTTATAGGTATGTAAGCAAAAAACTTGTATACATATGGTCAGGTGTTTCAAAACTATATCTTTCTATAAACAAACATTTCTTATGATTGAACAGAAAATCAATTAACCTGCCCTGATAACTATTTTTCTCAAATAATAATAAAACAATCTTATCTGTATCTATTGGATACTTCAATATTGACCCAGTAGGTATATATATTTTGATTAACAAAATTTAGTTTATTTTTAAAATATGCAGTTAAAAATACACAAACATACCTTCGACTGTAAACGATGTTTTTATCCAGCGATAGTTTAAGCGCAATTTTAATCCGAAAAATTAAAAATTAAATCCAACGAGTGTTATTTTTATAACAAAAACACATCAATTCAGCACCAAAGAATATTTAAATTATCACTGTTCAGTTGATAGCACACGGACGGGAAAGAAAAAAAACACTCAAACGACACGTTATTCAAGCTCAACGCAGCATTTCGTTTCCGTGAGATGCATTTATGCATTCGATTATGATTCTTCGAGGTGACAGCAACACAAGAAAACAAGTTACAGATACAAAATCGTAGATACAAAATGAAATTAAGAAAAATCTAAAAACCAGCCGGGTGCACATTTAATTTACATAATTTTCTCACATTCCACAAAACATTTATTTTTATTTTTTTATTTATTTTTCTCCTCGCTTAGCTAATTCCTTATTTTTTTTTTGTATTAATTTATTTATCAGTGGACAAATAAAAACAAAAACTGGAATTGTGTAGGTATGTATAACTATCTAAGCAAAAACACGTTAAAGATACAAAATACCATCGAAACAAGTTGGTTCTTCGAGCCAGCGCAGCTAGTGAACCTATTTGCTAGGAGCAGAATGTAAACGAATATTTTATTCGAATCACTACACCGTTAATAAGCACTCGAGGGGGAGCTTCAACGTGCACCACAAGAGAAATAACAAAAAAAAAACCACCACGAAAATGCACCACAAAATTTAGCTCCACAAGAATCTTGTAAGTTTTCTCCACCGAATTTCAAACTGCAACACAATTGTCTAGGTATCTACAACTCCTCCAACACGATAGAGACCACAACGAGTTTTGTTCCTATTTTTGTTATCTCTAAAATACATCCACCTATTTCTATATCAAATAGACGAAAAAAATGTATCTATTAGATAAATAAATATCTATTATCAAATACGGAAGTTATTTTCTGATATATCAGTGTATTTAATTAATATCTTCTGTAAAAAGATATGCTTTATTTCAAAAAAGATACTTTGTCAGAGATACACTATTTGTTCGTTAATTTTGGGTTTTTATTTGGGCTAAGTCTTGAGAAATTTTTGCGCGATCCGTTCCGGAAAAAGACGATCTTATTATGCTGTTCGCGTTCGCGCAACTGTTGATTTTGGCCAGAGAGGAAATTTTTAAGACCTTTTCGTCAAAAAAAATTTTCAAACACACAGATACTACACCACATCCAACAGATGAAGTGAAATACGAGTACGAGCGCAAAAAACCGCGATTCCAAGGTTTTTTCTTTGCTTTTTTTCTTGTCCGCGGGAGCGCAATATTCGTCCAGTAGCGAAACGATCAAAGAAAAGGAGATTTTGCCGTTTTAGTTTTTTAGTGCGACTAGCGAGACGAGAGCACACTTCGTACGAAAAACTACAATTATGACAGTACGAAAATGACCGAACGAACAGCACTCGCAGCGGTCGTATTTGGCTTTAATCGAACGAATGTATCTGTTGGATTGTTTTTCTTGAAAGAGGTTCCTCTCTGTGGGAATACATTGAAAGAAATGTCAAGTCAACACATTCTTGAAAGAATAGAGAGAAACTCAGGTGACTCACCAATACACAAACACATTTAGTTTAAAATGCAAAAACAAGACGAGAAAGAAGATAGAGAATAGAAAGAGAACATAAATTGCTATAAAATTGTGGTGTGGATTGAAAGAAAACAGGTAAATCGTAAGAAAGGTGTTCAAAAAATAAAATAGATTGCAGGGTACATCGGGGTAGATAGTAGGTTCCAAGAGATTAAAAAGAAGCAGAGGTGTACACTCAGCTGAGAGTCCAATACCAAGACAAGAGGTGTTCATATTCAGGTCCAGTCTAAACTTCAAACATAGACGACAGTGGCAACTGGCAATGTCTAGCTATAGTAATATTGCGGTGGCGGAGAGTGGGTTTTTCATTCGATTCTTGTTGTCTTTGATTATGCATATCTTTTTACATTTTACCCATGAGATGGAAAATTAAGCTTACCTAAATTAAATGTTAAAGAGGCAAGAAGCTTATCATAAAAAGAAGCTTATGTACCTATACAAAAAATCTGAATGCAGACGATGTAAAAGAAGATCAGAGAAATAATGTGACAGATAATAATAATAAAGTGGCGCCCAACCAAGGATTTGGTTTTATTCGTGTGGTAAGTGTGTGCATTAAAAATCTATGTTTGGCAATGCAATATTATTGAACTTCGTGAGCTTTGGCATTCTTTGAAACCTCGTAAATAAAAAAAATTAAGAAAAACTAAATATTATAGGTTTTCTGTTCAACAAAGAATGTCAGTACATGGAAGAGGACGTTTGCTTTACATTAATTAATAAACTTCAGCTGAATATAGTACGTCCACTAAAAAATGCCAGTACAGGTCTTATGGTTTAGCTTTTACAAAACTGATGGTATTGAATGTTCAACCCTCATTAAATATTAACACATGCATTCAGAGTTACCTTTGTCAATTTGGTAACTTGTTTCGTTAGGGTACAAGGTTTTCGTTGAAGAGCTTTTAATTTTAGAGTTTTTAAAATTATGGATGATATCGCGGAGTGTGAAAAGGCCACAACTCGTCATCAAAACGACTTTTTCTTTTTTTATTATTTTTTTATTTTTATTTATTACTTGCGATTATAGGGACTATAAGGCAAGTTTAGGATTCGTGCATATAAAAAAAATCAGATAGCAATCAAACATGACATAACGATCATAGAGAAGCCTACAAAAGTTAGTGACAAAATGTCTCTTTGTCTGTATGTCAGTATGTATAACGAGCTGCAGCCTAAACGGCTTTCGCGATTATCTTCAAATTTGGTGTGTGTGATTATTTTATATTTGAAAAGCATACCAAAATATTGAATAATTATTTTTTTCTATTTTTAGTTAATTTTGGTTTTTTTTTTGAAAATTCATTATTTTTTTTTAAAATTATCAAATAAAATATTTAAAATTTTTAAATTAGGTGTAAAGTAATAAACTCTAAAAAAATGCATACCGAAATTAAAAAAGAAAAAAATATCAAAAAACTAAAAAATAAAAAACAAAATTTTAACAAAGTCCTACAATTTTTGAAATACTTTTTTCTTAAATTCTTTGTTATTTAAGCGTGTAATGACATACTTTATTTTAACTAACAACCGTTAGGTATTGTGGTTTTATACTTTTTATAAGTTCAAACTGTGTTATTTTCAACGTAAATGTTACTTATTTCTGTCAAAGATCTTGCTTTGTAATGCAATTATCTTATGTGCCTAAGAGCAAGTACGTGCGACCCAGTCGTGCCCATTTTTTGTATACTTCCAGGACAATTGCAGTGTATTTACGCCGAAAGGCAATTAATTTTAGATATTGAGTAATTTAGAGCGCCCGCATACGGAAAAGATAATCATTCGTCTCGTCTCGGAAACGTATGGCATTTTGTAAGCATATTAAATCATAACCATTTACATTTTAACATGTATTTGTATTTAAATTACTTAGTAAGGTTATTTTAAGATAAATAAATCAATAATTTAATACAATTGTTTGAAAAATATTAACCAAAAACCTGAACCACTTTAAAAACAAACCAAAAAGCTGACTTTATTTTTTTAAAGGAACCTTTGAGTTGGCTTTGAATCTTTATATTCCGCTTAATAAGATCCTTTGGGGCTGGGCTGACTGTGAAAATTAGTTTAAGTAATCTTTGAGAAAAACATTTTTTTTTCATATACTTTTAACTGTGCACAAAAGTTTCATAAAAGATAATCATACGTCTGCCGGTCGTATAACAAAGCTATTTTTAGTCCCTACGGATACTAAGCGGGGTGTAACTGATCCCCCGTGCAAGCTCTGACAGAGGTCTGAACATATCTAAAAATCCAATGCAGTACAGTTTATGATTTAAAAGATATAACAATCTTTTTCCGCGTCATATGTCCCTTAGATGAAGATTATCTTTCTAGGGTTAAGTTAGTTATAAGTTAATGAAAAAAAAAATGAATTTAAAAAAACAAACAAAAACAATTGCAGTGTATACACGAAAACCTTGCTTTTCCTATTTTGTTTCAGTAAACAAATAACATATCTTGAGCATTTTCTATTTTAGTAGTTGGGTGATCTCCTTCATTTGACCCCAGTAGGTGTCCTAAAACCCCCTTTATTTCTTCAGCCAATCCACAAGGCAAATTTTAATTAGACGTTCCATCTTGGAAACGTTAGTACATTTCCTCATCATCACTTTCGAAAACATTTTTCTCAAGTAAGTTTCAAAGTTCTCTTGGTTGATGGATGCCATTTTATTTACCTTTAGAATAGAACAAAAAAAGTTCTTAAAAACACAAATTATATAGAGCGGTAGAAGGATAAATAAGGCCGAACCAGAATTACAGTTAAAATAAAACTGCTTGGGCAAACCCCTGTTGTCACTCGAAGGATAATTGACAGCTTCACTTCTATCCATCCATCCTAAACTTTCCAATGCTCGCGTAGTGCGAGGGAAACATTAATCCCTTCTGCGCGCGTACAATAACAAAATCAAAATCAATTTTAACCTAAAAAAAGAAGATAGGTAATCCTACTAAATATTATTCTTTCAGTTTATGCCAGTTCAAAATACTCACTACGGCAACCCTGTGAGAGCTTTTTTTAGAATAGTATCTTATAGAAAAGAAGAGTGCGAATAAAAGAAAAGCATCAATATCATACCTGCACTGACAATTTTTAGTAGACAGACTAAAAATTCAAATTTATAATGCCGGTTAATCAGGTTTGTTTTGGAAGTTGTTGCCTGAAATAAAACTTACGGGAGCAAAAGAGAAAGAACTGCACTCAGCAGAAAGGTTTAAAATACCAGATTTACATTCTTAGCGTGTACAAAAGCTACTGGTCTTCACATATTTTCATATTCAAATGAAAAGGTAAAATTTCCTCTACGGAATGATCGGTGGGCTTATCAGTTACATCAGTTAGATCGATCATGCTTGTCTTAGACGCATAATTTATTGAATGACCACCGACTCTGTACTTTACATTTCATTTTTGCCGAAAACCAATTCCGGTGCAACCCAAAAAATTAACATAAAAAAGAACAAAAAAATCGAAGCAACGAAAACAACCTATACTATTAATTATAGCTTTAAAAAAGCTTTAATTCTGAAAGCTCTTGCAGAAAATAACACAAAAAGACTCTTTCAACATCTATCGATGGATTACTGGCCATCATAATTATTTTTGATATTCAAAATTACCAATGCATGTTATTTTATTACTTCAGCATTGAGTTAATCAACAAGTAGAAATCACCTGATGCTTCTCAGAGGTCATTGCTAGCTTGATATAAAAACAAAACAAAGCACAATAACCTCTAACCCACTATTTCTATTCCTTGCAACCCACATAACATTTGCACAGAAACCACAAAACCAGAACTATTCAAACCAAAAAAGGGTTTCAGATCTTAGCAGACAAAGTTCCAAGCAACCAACAACAAGCACTCTTCTCGTTGGGCAATCACCATGAAAAATAAGAACTACAACACTTAAAGTTCTTCCACACAACACAGCCTCTCTAGAAACCAAAAACAGTTCCTAAAAAAAGACACACTCAACTCAACCTAACCCACGACTTTGTGGCTTTGGATAAGGATCACGTATAAGCATTTTGCTCTTCGCTTTGCCCTGTCTTATCCTCCTCCTCAATAGATGATTCTGCTATACCATTTCATCATCTCGTCCTTAAAAGTCTTTGTGTCTCTGAGAGTGACCATTACCACATCACCTTCGTTTAACACTTTTCTTCACCTTCTTCCACAGAGACTAATCCTGCTCCATCCGACTTCATTCCTAACGAACAAGAAATGGAAATCCGTGGTCAGTAGAAAAGAGGTGGACCTAGTGTTCTTTCGACTAACCAGAAAAACAGAAATCAAGGTTCCAAGTTCTAACCAGAGCCTTGGTCTTCGGTAAACCAAAACCACACCGACGACGACGACGACACCATGCCATAGCCATAGCCGCCCGCTTCGTTTCGTCTGTCTGTATCTGTATATTCTCTTCCGACGTCATTAAACAATGGACATAACACCGGTTTATTTATTATTATAGTTGTATCTTGTATCTGAGACTCTTGTTTCTTCCATTTTTATTGTTCTTCTACCATTTCTTTGTATTTTCTTCTTCTGTTGTACTTCTTGGGTCTTCAATTTATTAGTTTTATTTTGTTTTGGTTGCATTTTTAGTCGATTATTTCATTTTACTAGAAGACTGAAAGGAGAGTGAGTAGACCTCAGCTCAGACTGAGAATTGAGAGAAGGTTTTGTTTAGAGGTATGTATGGGTTAGGGTTTGGGTTGGTGAGCAAGATGTATATGTATTCCGTTGCACTTAAATAAATCAAGAGAAGTTGCAATTGGTCAGCGATGCCAGGTGTTAGTTTAATTAACTACGTTAAAAAATTAGATTTTTTTTTAAGGTTTAGTCTGAATTGATGCATACATTTAGACTCCGAAAACAAAATACAATTTTCCAAGGAGTCTTAGTCTTCTTTGATTAAATAGAAAAGGTTATGATAATGAAGTGTCGAAAAAGAAAATCCTTTTCGTCACAGCTTATCGAAACGTATTTTATAATTGTCTGCATTTTCTTTCCAACTTTGACTAATGAAAAATTTCTGGCGTTTTCCAGGGCGTTTTGATAAAAAAAAATTGTAGGTGTATCAATAAATGACTAAGATTCAAGGACTAGCGTGTATTGTTACGACAAGGTGCTATCAGGACTTCACCATCCGCAGCTCTAGAAACATTCCTCTCATTAGTCTCAATCGACGTACTTCACAAAGAAGCTGGCATCCAAAAATGCCTTAAGACAGAAATAGACCAACAACTGGAATAAAGGCAATTATAGTCATAAAATCATAGTGAACTTCATAGATATCGAAACTCAAACCGAATATATTGTACGACGATTTTATACGTAATATCTCGGTACAAACTGTCGCAACGATCAGCAAAATACTCAGTTAAACAAACCTTATAACCCTTCGGGGGGTCCCCGGACACTGTGACATATGTACATGAGAACGAATTAGCAGATAAACTTGCCAAAAATGGTTCATTCCTGGAACCGAGTCAAATCGTACACTGGTTATTTGTGCCACTGTAAAGTGAAAAACGGAATTCAACAAAAATTCCTCAAAGCTGTAAACGATAGATGGTCAAAAAATGTCGGGTTTCGAGAAATCAGAGCAGGCTTGAACTGTCCCTCTCGGCTGATATTTTTTTGGGACACAACTCAATGGGAATTCGCATGAGCAGAATAGACATTAGCACATAAGGCTTATGCACAGGGTTTTAGGACGTTGATGGAGAAGAAAACCCAAAAGGCTTTTTCTATGAATAATTTTAATTTAATAATTAGGCTAGTGAGTTTGCTCAGAAAGCCAAGTGTTGTTGCTTCCCTGGGCTTTGCCGACATTTTTCACAGGACGTCAGTAGTGTAGTCGGGTTCTGTACTGCTGATTCATCTCATTCCTTTTTCCGTGAGTAAGGCGTTCCCTGAACTGTTGTCGTGTTGCGTCTTAGAGTTTCTTTTCCATTAATCCGAATGCATAACTTGCCCTATGAGGGTATTTGTTTTAGAGGCATATAACTTTTTTTTAATAAAACACAAACAATTCAACGGAATGACCAAACTGCTGGCTTAACTCACAAATTTCATGGCAATTAATGTTCTGCTTTTCCTCTGCTGATTTCCCACTTTTTCATGAAAATTGTCAAAGCGCTGCATAATTTATGAGAATCAACAAGAACAATATTTTGTTCTTTTTCAATGTTTAAAAGATACCTCTAGGCTGAGAAATACTAGTCTTTAAATGTTGGTGGCCAAATCATGAAAATTAATAAGATTTTAACGAAATCCCACTTCCTGGTTGACTTCAGAAATATTCGAAAGTTTTTACGGTTTTAGATTGGTCCTAGTCTAAAGCCAAATAAATGCACATAAGGGGTGTTTTTTTTTAGAGGCATAGAAACAACAAACTAAATTGAATGACAAAATGTTGACTTTATTAGCTTACAAATTTCATGGCATTTAATGTTTAAAAATAATTTCTTTCATTTATGGCCTCTGCGGCTACGACCTTACAAACGCCATCTTGTCTTTCCAATTTTGCACCACTTTTTCAAGCATACCCGATTTTATTTCATCAATAGTGCGTCGAATCAATCGTGCCATCAATCGTTGATGGTTTATCAATATATACCAGGGATTTGACGTATCCTACAAAAAGTAGTCCAAAGGTGTCAAATCACACAAACCCTCGTTTGTGGCCAATTTAGAGATCCATTTCTTGAGATGATTCGGTCACCAAACGCTTGGTCCAACAAAGTGATGATTGCACGGGCTGTATGACACGTTGCGCCGTCTTGTTGGAATAATTTCTACTTAAAAATTAATACAAAAGTCACGGATCATTTGTCTGGAGCGTTCGCCATTCACGGTAATGTTGGCACCGGTTTCGGATTCAAAGACATATGGGCCGGCATGTACACTGCACCACCAAACAGTGATGGATGGAGACTCAAGAGTCCCACTCCAAAAACAACAATTCAAATTTTTTTAAATAGGTACAAGCCAGAACTTCATCGCTGAAAATGATTTGACGATAAAAATCTGGTTCAACTTTCAGTTGATTTTCAGCCAAATCGGGGAACACACGAAGCAATTGATGGTCCGCTGGCTTTAATTCTTGCACCAGTTGGATCTTATATGAATGCAGGCCAAGATCCTGCTTCAAAATTTTCCAAGTAGTGGACGGGCAGAGACCGAGTTGCTGACGGTGGCGTCGGATCGATAAATTCGGTTCCTGTGTCTTGTGTCACATGCACGTCTACAGCGGCGATGGCTTCTTCTACGCACGGTACAATTTGGATGAATATTATCCAACAAAGTATATGTCAATTCTGCTACTATTTTTATATTATTTTTGTATTTAATTAAAAATATTATTATTAATTTGATAAAAAAATAAGTTAATTGTTCAGTTAAGTTAAAAAAAAAAAACTAAAAAAATTGTGCAAATTAAATCAGTTTTATGGTAGGGTTTCTGCACTTCCTCTCCTCATTATACTCTTCTTGATGCTCATTCACTTTTAGACTAATACTCTCAAAGAAATTTCTGATTTTCGTGATCGCGTATTTCCTATAAAGAGAGAATTTGCTATAAAAAGAGTTGTTTTCTGCTTTCTTCTCCTTCAAGTAACCAAAAGTGATCTAACTTCAATATTCCTTGATTCTATTCTTTTTCTTTCGCTTTCGCACAGGTAGCCAAAAGCCAAGTTCCCCAAATCGGGGTAAGGGATTTATGTTTAATTTGTTTGAAATATTTGACAGCTAGAGGGGCTTCTGGGCTTTGTGACATGAGCTTGACGTAATTAAATGAAAAGTGATCTTTATTTACATTTGTCATCTACGAATCAAAACCACATTTCTTACGGTTAGCACAGAAATCTTATTTGTATCTATAAAGATACATCAGGTATTTTATCTGTTCCTAATCTTTGTTTACTAGCCTTGCAGTTGTTGTTGTCAAAGTTATTTTATCTTCTTGGTATTTCCCACGGTAGAGTTGACTAAGTTATTTAAATATCTCTTTTTTTCAGAATTTATATTCACTTTGACACTCTAGTTGGGATAGAACTAGAGAGAAGGAAAGAAAACCAGGCTAAGATGTAGATACCATTATTTTTGATTTTTTATTGAAGTCATGTGTGAAGCTGTTTTATGGTTTAGAAGTTTATGGCTTTTAGGAGATGTTTTAAGAGCCTTCAGAACACACATGGTTTGAATGGGTTTTGTTTTGCACACAAGAATGATCGATCGTCTATTTGATGGCGAATGACTCATTTTATCTTAGATACACCTCATCTCTAAGTATCTGAACTTTTGTTTTGTCGGTTGGAGACTTCGAAAAGGCCTGACTTTGACGGAATCTGACTGTGGGCTGGCTAGATGTGTAGTTCGCCTTGAGGAATAAGAAGTATCAAGCAATATGTGACGTCTTCATACAATTAAATGATCAATTATTATTTGAACAGTTGATTTACTGTGTTTACTTAAACGATTATTAATTTTTCTTTTGTTATTATATGCTGCGACGCAAAATTTGTATTTTAAGAGATGTTAAAGCGTCATTTAAAAAATCGCCCAATAGAGTTTTTAGAATATGGAATTTTAAGGGCTTAAAAGAAAGTGGAAAAACTGAATGAACATGTGAACTATATGTCACTTTACGGTCACATTAGGTTTCAGGTAATTTTGTCATAAGTTTATCTTAAAATATGGCAGATGCTTTCGATTTTGGCAAAATCAACGTGGTGGTACGGGCAACAAACTTTTCAGAAGCATATTAAAGGAGAGATCTAACAAGTTTATATGTATAAAGGGAACGAGTCACAAAAGGGTTGGGAAATGCTAAAGACAATCGTTTTACAAAGCTAATGTTGAATTGGTCTTCTGGATTATTTTGTCGACTTTTTTTTTATAATTAACGCGCGCACAAGCGACTACTTGTTTCCCTTTTAATGTAACACACTGCGCGGGCATTAGGAAGATAGGGAGGGGAGAGATAGGAGGTGTCGATTAGCATTAGTTTTGAATGTTTGTAGATCAAAATGGCAAGGGAAAATCTCGCCGGGTAAACTATTCCAAATTCGTGTTGTTCGGCTAAAAAAAGAATATCTAGACGAGTGTTACGGGAGAAACTTTTAAGGGGAGGAATGCAACTGGCATGTAAAAGAAACGATAAAATAAGGAAAGACATGAAACATTGAAGCGATGTTTGTGAAGCACCTGCCCAGAGGTGGGAGTTATACTCGAGTTTAGGGCGTATAAACGCTTTATAAATTGTAGCCAGATCAGATGGGGAAAAATACTTCTTACACCGATACAGCACTTAGCAGCAAGCATTCTTAGCTATCTCAAATATATGGTCGTTAGTAAGGGAATTAAGCTCACGATGACATAAATTCGATTGGAACAATGGGAATGGATTAATTAGAGACGAAATAGTGACGGGGAGGCAATGTTCTGCGGTTACTTGTAAATTTGATTGACGGAAAATACTACTCTAGTATTCTAAACGTCCCTACACATACCGAAGAGCAAACATCGACTCGATTCTCTCCCTAGTTGGTGCCAAACCTTGGGTGTGGAGTGGATATCCAACAGGTAGACCTTATATTCGATGCGTCATCGGACAGGTAGAGGGAGACTTCCAAATGCTTGGAGTGCGAAATTAGAGGCGTCAAGCTAGAGATTGAGTCTGCTGCAGGGGCATATTAAACCACACCAAAACCTAAAACACTATGGTGCGTCACAGGAGTGATTGAGGGTATAAAACCTTGGCTCTTTATGTCTTTCTGTTTCGTGTTATTTTTTACTTGCGATTATAGGGACTATTAGGCAAGTTATGCATTCGTAAAAAAAAAAAAAAAATTCTAACAATCAAACATGATATTACGATGATAGAGAAGTCAAAAAAAGTGGGTCCGGAATTTCCTTCCATCTGTCTGTCTGTCTGTCTGTCCGTATCGATATCTACAGCCTAAACGGTTGGGCCGATTTGATTCAAACTTGGTATATAGTATTTGTAGAGTGCTCTACCCGACAGTTTTTGGAATTGGCATTCTAGCTCCAAAACTAACGGTACCTGCCATATAACTTTTATTAAAAAACTTATTTTTCTCGAAAACGGCTCCTACGATTTTGATTAAACTTTCAGAATGATGTTTTCTGTGCAAAATCTATCTTTTAATTTTAATGGATTTTTCAGGAAAAGTTTTATATATGGTACCTCCCATATGACCGGTTTTTTAACATCAGTCTTTCTCGTTAACTAATTGACGGATTTTGATGAAATTTTCAAAATATGTAGTGTTTTATGATTTAAATAACATTGCTTATTAAAATTTTCAAAAACATATTTTTTTAAATTTTAATAATTTTTTAAAAAAAATATTTTGTTTTTTGAATATTTTGAAAACGGATCTATAGATTTTTTTTTAAATTTTTCTCCTAATATAAACTATAGATTTCTTAAAGTTGACATACTAAAAAAAATTTTAAAATATGTTTTCGAAAAGTTTTTCAAAAAAACATTTTTTTGAAAAAACTGGTCGAACGATTTTGAAATGAAAAATTCATAAAATAGAAAACAGCAAAAGAAATAAGATGGCTTACAACATTTTTTCCAAAAAACGTTATGAATAGTGTTTTTTTTAATTCATAAATTTTTTTCCCCAACATTTTATTTCATATTGCTCGGCTAAGCCCTAGCCAAGCCATTAGTCAAATAAAAGAAATAGACAACCTACATTACATACATACTTACGTATTTTAAAGTATTTTTCATCATCATAAAAGCACAGAATAAATAAGGAAGCCTTTGATAAACACACAAAAACAACTAACAAATAAAAAAAACTATTCGATTACTACTGAATGCAAAAATTTCAATCGAGAAAACAAAAGTTTACACCTTCCTATAAATAAACAAAACCACTGTGTTAACTTTTAATATTGTCTCTATACCTACTGGCTTAACAGTAGTTGGAACACGTATCTTAATTTTAGTACCTACCTTCCTTCCAACCTTATTATAGGTACCTAAATCCTTTATAAATTCCATTGGTCCCATATTGGGACGTATAAAGGTCCCTTTACCTAGCATTATTGCCATACTGCTGATTCTGACGAATCTTTATGCCAGTTGTTCAAATTTTTCCATACCAAAATGAAAATTTAACTGAAAAAAGTCCTTTGTATCTTTCTATTAGCAAATTATATTATAAACAGTAAGCAGCAAGTGGAAAGATAATACTACACTAAAAAACTGCTAAAGCTAACAATCCTATATATTTATGTGTTTATCCCTTTGTCGTGACGCATGTTCGTTCGAGCTTCACCCCAAAACGATTCTAAGGAAGTTGCACGTCATACAAAAAATATTAAAATAAAATCTTTGTCACAAAGACGCCTGCACTTAAAAAGGATTAGCACATAAGAGCAAGTACGTGCGACCCAGTCGTGCCTTTTATTTATTTTCCCAACTCAACTATGCATCTTCCTTAAACCATTTAAGTTTGAGCACGTCCCCATGATTCTAAAAGATTTGTGCATTTTTTGTCTTATATTGCGAATTTATCACTGGGCCATAATATTATGCTAGTCAGCTCATGTGGCCAATATAAACGACATCAATTGAAACAGTTGCGAAGAAATTCCCTTATTTCCATCGCTTGTCAGCAAATTAAAACTTTTCTATTCTATTTAGAATTGTGACTTAATGCACGCCATGTATGTATAGTATATATTTTTAGACATTAGCCCAATCCATTCATGACATGCCATATAAGATTTATTTTTGGAAATTTTGTTTGCACTTTCAATTTACCAGATGTTAATAAAATTTCTTTGAGTTTTATTTGATCATTTCGATTAAGAATTATGTTGTTTCTTCAGCATCTATAAGTAGTGATAGTGAGTGCTCTATGGGGTACGTATTTATCCCGATGTATTAAAAACATTTCAATGTTTTCATCATTGACTCATTTTTATCTGGCCCGGAGAGAGATATGTTAAGATTACTTATCAATTCCACGATGTTTGATTACTTCCAAAACAAAATAAATTTCAATTGTAGAACATTCTTTAAAATTAAATTTAATTCAATTGAGAAATTGGCATTATGTTTGGTAACCATTTCATACAAATGTCGAATCATATGTGAGAGTGATGGTAAATATTAAAATTGCAAAAAAAAATGATAAATAAAATCATCACACTCATCGTCTAGACTCTAGAGAAATACAATTTCTGTCAATATATGTTTTAGTTTTATATTCATTTAACAAAAACCTCGTTATTACTTTTATTTTGCAATTGAAACTTGAAACTATACTTTTTGGCAAAACATGAACGAGCAATTGTGAAGAAAGAGAAAAGCAAATATTAACGATTTCTTTATTGCAACTAACGGCAATACTTTATTAAATATTTTTAATATTGTTTATAACAATATGTTAAACAAATTCTTTTTCAAAGTTAAAATAAATTATTAAGTGTTCAAATCAAACAACAATACATTTTTCGGGGACAAAAGTGGACAATAAACTATTATTATTCAAACGATATTTTAACTGTAAGTTGTGGGAATTTCGTTTTTATTCTCGTTATTATTATATTTTAATTTCCTTGTCACCTAGTGTATAATCTAATAAATACAACAATAGAATCTGATATAGAGGACAGAATATTCAACATAATTATTATTATATCAGAAAATGAACTTGAAAAAAGTCAGTGCTGGTTTAATTTATAAAACGAAGAAGACTTCTATAGATTAATGTAATTTTAAACAGATTGAAGTCTTATTGTATAAGAATAAGAAATCCCTCATCCAGAAAAATTTGAGTAGCTCAAACTGTCAAATACTAAAATCTCGTACTTTGTAGCAAATGTCGTCTACAACAGGATAGCAGCTGTGCAAAACCTTGATAATCGCCCACGTTCTGCATTTCGATCGAAACCGAATTGAAGTCACTTTTTAATTTGACGTGAAATGAAATTGCGTGTATATATATTTCGATCGATTTCTAAAACTTCGGAATTGTCAAAACGGAAGGATCATCGATTTTTAATTTGTTTTGAAATTGAAATTACTACGGCTTATAAACATAGATGCAACAATATGGGAAAAATTGAGCAGAACTCTAAAGAAAAAACTAGAAGGCAAATCTTGCTAGACAAATCAAATAAACTAAATCTAACGGACACCATGTGGCTATTTCAAGGAAAGCTTCTCTTGTCGAATTCATTACTATTATGTTTCCCCTAAAAATAAATGAAAAATCCATTTTCATTTTTGAAATTCCAGTTCACAAAAAGAATTCTGGAACACCTAAATTCATTTTCGCCATGTGAATTCACAATACCAAAGTGAAATTTAGAACATGGGTGTTTTGGCTATTTTTGTTGTCTTATGCGGCATTTTGTTGAATTAAATTGAGAGTTGAAAAAGGAAGTTAATCTCCTTTGCGAAGAGAATTAGATGTTAGGGGTGTTAATGCAACGCCGTAAAGCCGTCGTGAACGCGTTAAACGTCGTAAAGTGTAAAACATAGTCAACCAGCTGCCAAATTTGTATGGAAAATCTTTTACAACAAATGGTAAACTTTACCACATGAATTTGTGCAGTAAACTTGATCGAAAACGTCGTAAATTACCAGAATTACGAGAATTTTGAGCAATCTTTGTTTGGGTTGAAATCATCGTCGCATTGTTCGATTGTAGAAACTCACTGACCAAGAGCCCACAGCAAATTTTAGAGTTGAAAGTAAATTATGTCTGCATTAATGTAATGCAAGACAAGATCCCACGTACTTGCTCTTATGTGCGGTCACAGCGTGAAATAAAATTTAATAAGTATTTAAAAGAAGTATTTCAAAGCTTTTTATTCGATTTTTGTGACTTTTGATTGTTTGAAAAAAGTACGTTAAAGTTTTCAGCGGAAAAAATTAAACGCCATTTTATTTCTATAAAAAAAATGTGAAACAGTGTGTTTGTTTTCAAAATCGTTGGAACGGTTTTTAAATAAAGTGTTTTTATTTAACAACGTTTGTTAAAAATTAAAAAAAAAATTAAAGAATGCAAACTTTAGCACAAAAATAACTTTCATTTAAAAATAAAATTTAGAAAAAAATTCACTTAAGCATTTTCAAAATATCGATTCTTCAAAAAAAATTTTTTTAAAAATTATTAAAAATACAAAAAAAAAGTTTTCGAAAATATTTTGAATTATTATTACTTAGGCTACCTACATTTTCCTGAATATCAATTTTGGTTGTAATCGATTAACCGGTTCACGAGAAAGTCGAATAAAAAAAAACGGTACCGTCTTTAGACCACCATCTTTTTTTTTTTCAAAACATAATGCTTACCAACAATAGCACACTAATTTTTTTTCATTAAAATTCTTGCTGCCGTTTTCGAGCAAATTAGGCTTTTGCATAACCGGTGACAGGTACCGTTAATGTTTGAGTTACAAAAATTCAAAAAACCCTCTGTAGGATGTCAAAATAACCTTATGTTCCAAGTTTGAAGACGAAGTCCAAAATACAAAATACATTCGTACAGACAGACGGAATTTTGCCAGTAACTCAAATATGTTTCTCTATCATCGTAATGTCATAGTTGATTGCTATTAAAAAAATATAATCTGCACGAATGCATAACTTGCATTATAGTACCTATAATCGCAAGTAAAAACTTAGTTTGGCAGGTTTTAGTTATAACAGACGCAAGTTATAGTAACCTAAAAAAGAACATTTTATCCCAAATGTTGTTATTTTGTATAACCGTTTGAAATTTCTCTTAAGTTATAGAACAGATCAACCTGGTAATGGCGACGCCCACAACGCCTGGGACCTATTTTAATCAGGTTGGCTTGTTCTATAACTTAACTGAATAGTTTAACTTAAAAACCAAATTTCCGAAAATGCACTTTTTTAGTTTAGTATAAACTAAATTTGCTATGGGCTTTTATAATATATACTCTGTTCAATTTATATTTTCAGTATAAGCCTTTTGGTACCTCCTGATGTTTCCACCGAAGACCGAACTAAACCTACGAAATTGCCATTAAAATAAAAACAAAGCCCCAGAGTTACATTGAAATTGTTTTTGTAATATTGCATAAACCTACGTACGTTTCACCATGACCTGTCTAGTCCCCAGCTGTGAGAAGGAGGAGACTGATCGCCAATTTGCCTCTCGCGCTTATTGTGTTTATTGAAAAGAAAACTGATTCCGAGTTACCATTTGTCGTTGATGGAAATTATAGTATCTTTTTCTTTGGTGTTTGCTATGAAGCTTTTTTAGAGCTTTTGAGACACACATTTTAAGTTTAAGGAAAAAGGTGTTGTCGCTGCGGGTTTTTTGCTATAAAAAATCTAAAAAAATTTTATAAATAGACAAAAAAAATATTCAATATTTTGGTATGCAGAATTAATTTGGCTACATAGATATTTTCAAATATTAAATTTTATAAAAATTCAATGAGCCGTTCGTTACCGAGAAAGTCGAAAATTAAAAATACCGTTACATTTAAGGTACCGTTAATAGACTTTTGCCATAAATTTGATTCTAATCAGATGATAGCCAATACAAAAAGAATGCCAAAAGAATCACACATAAAATTTGAAGGTAATCGTTTGGTTTAAGTCGTTTAGGCTGCAGCTCGTTATACATATATACAAACGGACAGACAGACTGACAGACAGACAGACAGACAGACATATTTTGTCACTAACTTTTTTAGGCTTCTCTATGATCGTTATGTCATATTTGATTATATTTTTTCACGAATCCTAAACTTGTCTTATTGTACCTATAATCGCAAGTAAAAAGCACCGATATCATAACTGACTTCAGCGTCAAAACGCAATAAAAAACTCTTTTCCAACTGAATACTGACCCTCCACGCTGACACCAAACAGATGGACGAGTTACTCATAAATTATACTAACTTGCATTACTCAACTCATTTCCCATCCTTACAGAACCACATATTCATAGCCGACCCGCAATTAATGACTTCACATTTCCGCGAAGCACTAAATTTAACCAGCTCGAGCTCCACACAATATATAAACAAAAAAAAAAGTCCATGTCGCTGCCCCGTGTCATCCAATTAATTACGCAAACTATGCTCCGAAACATCATTAAGTACTCCATCTGTGTGTAGTAAATAGAAATAAAATTGTTTGTTTTTATTTTCCAACACGGAGCGCTAGCTGCTTGCGCCGCTAGCAAATCTGGGTAAATCTATAATTGAAATTTATGTCACAATTTCTAGCAACCGACGACGAACGAAGCTCTAGAGAGTCCCAAACAAAAAACATGAAGAAGTTTAATACCTTTCGGTGAAATATGAGCAAATTAATGAAAATTTATCAGAATTGGGCGCACGTAGGCAATACGCGGGGTGTGCGCACATGGTTACTCAATTAGAGCTCAAGGGTCTCCACGGCATCAGCCGGTTCCAGATGTATAGTCAGTATATTCCTTTCGGAGCAGAGTGGGCAATGAGTCAACTTGTTGTGTTCTATGACTGCACATTAGTTTTGCAAATGTGCCAACTGATTGTGTGGAACGTTGTTTTGTGGTGGTTTTATTAACTGTCATTGTTGTTTTGTTGTAGCTGGAGAGGCAGAGCAGCAGTAATTAGTATGCAGCGCAGAGGCAGCTTGCGGCAAAGATAGAATTCAATAGAAAACGTCTTGCAGTTCGTTGAGCATCCTAAAAGGGATGTAGGGCGTTCCTTTTTCGGAAGCAATAGAATTGTTATTGTTTTTAAAACACTCCAAACCTTAGCCTTACTGGGAGCTGGGCACGTGAATGGTGCATTCTATTGCAATAATTGAATAATCACAATATCAAAGCAGTGGTTAGCCCAGAAAGATAGAATTCCTATAATTCCTATATAAACAAGTCTTTAAAATGATTGGATACGGGAACTTCATAGACGCATTTTCGTCACTTGAACATCGTTTTAATGTTCTTAGTTTCTCCCTTGTTTACCCCTTTCCACTGCTACTTCTACGATCGGTGCTCTAGTGAAACAGCCAGCTACATTCCTCTTACAGAAATCAACTGTTATTCTAGGAATGCTATTCAGTTTACCCTGGAGGCCAATTTCGAACTACACGAATGTGGAATATTCAAAATGCAAGACATTTTATTATTTTTGATTCAATAATTCATTATCATATTGTAAAACGATGCCAAAACCCATCAAAAAATATTCTAATACAGAATCAAAACCTTATAGCCGTGATAAATATACAAATTGTTTAAGAAATTCCTCATCTCCTTACTTCCACTCCATTGACACAACACATCCTACCTGACAAACATCCCTAGCTTACCTTATGCTACCACATATCAAATGCACTCAAACTTACTTGAACTAATTTTCTGATAAATTTTGTTACACCCATTGATTATGTTCCCCCCAACTGCAGGAATTTACGCAACATATGGCCAGCAGGAGAACAAATTTATTGACTGACACACAATGAAGCCAACACACAAAAGTGTACAAGTAAACAAAACATTGTGTGTCAGATACAGTTACACTTTGCAAAACGAATAAGAAGGACACCGACCCAACACCGTTCAACGTAAACACAATGAAATCCAAGCCGAACGGCCTTTTACGTCCTTCAACTTTTTCTTTTGCACTCGCTTTGTTCGTCTCAAATATATCGGTCCCGCAGTAAATGAGCTTGTAAAATGCAAAACAAGAAAAAGTGGAACATATTGCACGGAACGCACCCATTATCGCCCACACACATGGTGGCAGTGGCAGGCGATTTCATGCGCATAATACACTTTTGCTGTTTTTTAGTCCGGTTGAACGGGACGGGACCTACCTCGAGACCGAGGGAGACCTTCCCAATTACGCTGCCATCACCAGGCAGTTCACTTGAACGGATTTTATTGAAATTAAATAGCTATCAAATAAAAATGCAGGCATACGCGTATGTACTATATGAACGCAAGTATTCATGATATGCTGTTCCTACCGAACCGCCAACGAAGTGGTCGTCATCGTCGTCGAGTCATTCGAGTGATTTATGGTTGGAAATTTAATTGAGGAAGGAATAAGGTGATCGAAGAATGTTGATATTATTTGCCTTGTGTGCGAAAGTGATATTGGCAGCATTGGAGAACGTAATGGGTTTTTGTTTTCATTTTTATTGTTACACAGAAATGGAATCTTTACAAGGACTCTAGGTATCTGAATCAGAGTTGAGGATTTTCTGAGGTGCAAGGTCATATTTTATAGAATATTATATTTCGCAATGCCTTGAAGAACAATCTTCTTTGGCTTCACTTGATCGAGCCTGCAGCAACAAATAAATCGGCTTTATTACTTAAATACAATAAAAAAAACCAAGCTACAAGGGTTTTTATCCCCTTTGCGATAAGGTTAACAAGATCTGTCCTTTTGACCAGGTCGGTGGGCTGTTAATTTTCCAGTCGAGAATAATTCAACATAGGATTCTCTGAAAAGTTGTCTTCCTCTCGTCGATATGAATCTTGATACCCAAAACGTTTGAATAAAAGTCACCGCCTATACTAAACATGGAATCTAGTGTTTCAAAGACTTATTAAATCAATTTTCTCTTTCTTGCATCTGTGATGAACAGACCAGCTGTATTGGCACTTAGTGAAAGACTAGTTGGGGAAAATACCGATCATTCGGAATTTTCCTTGCATGGGTATTCAATAGAAAATGTCTATTGTCCTCGCCGTTTACATAAGGAATGATGTTGCATATCATCTTCAACCACAATTCGGTCTGTGCGTAAACACGGAATTCAATTTCATGTGGTTAAAATTAACGATTAATAAGCGCATCATTCATATATGTTTTCTTTATAGAAGCCCAAATTTGAACAGAGTTTCAACTTCTAACGAATTTGATGCTTTGTCTGACTCCATTCAAGGAATTGTTTCCCTTTACCCCCTCACTGAAATCGTTATTACGGGCGATTTCAATGTACACAATTCCAGTTGGCTTTGCTTTTCTGGCCAGACAACACCCGAAGGAAGGTATGTTGAGATTTTCGCTGAGTTAAACCATTTTACTCAGCTCGTTGATGAGCCAACCCGAATTCCTGACATTGCAGGCCAAACCCCAAACACTCTAGACTTGTTTCTTACCTACGATCCTGATAAATGCACAGTTCGTGTATTATCGCCTCTAGGCACATCTGACCATTGTGTCATCTCTGCAAATTTCTCGTGCTAACTCAATTTAGTTAAAGAAAAAACCGCAAGGAGAACCGTTTGGCAATACGAGAAAGCCAACTGGGACGGCCTAAACGGACCTTTAACTGGTCACTATGCTTCCTCGATAGTGACATTGATTCCAGCGCAGACATGGTTACAAATTTAATTCTTTTAGGAATGAGAAATTTTATCCCAAACAGGTCGAAGAGTGTCAAACCTAAGGAAAACTCATGCTTTGATTCGAGCTGTAGAGAGGCTATCAGGTTAAGAAATGTAAGTTTCCGTTGTTACAAAGCCAAAATCACTGATGAAAACCGGAAAAAGTTTCAGCAAGCTAGAAAGGCCTGCAATGTTCATATTCGAAAAATCAAATTTTTACATGAGCAAAAAATTCGGCAAAAAATACTGCAATGTCCCAAAAGCAGTAAAATTTTTTGGTAATTTGTAAAAAAAGTAAAGAATTCTTCGTCATCATCAGTTCATACGCTCGTCTTCAACGATACCCCTGCTGTCAGTTCTCAAGAAAAAGCAGATCTGCTTGCTGCCCACTTCGCAGCAAACTCAACGATGGCCGCAGGTGTTAGAACTCCTCCTGTACTCGAGAGCGTAAATGATTTTATGGGACCAATCTTCTTTCGTACTCGTTCAGTCGCAAGAGTATTGAAAGATCTCAACATAAATAAATCCGCTGGCCCGGACTGTATCCCCGCTATTGTTCTGAAGAGGTGTTCTTCAACGCTGGCAAAACCTTTGCGTAAGCTTTTCCATCGTTCCTATTCCTCTGGACTTTTTCCGAGTGCATGGAAAACAGCATTTGTGAAGACTATCCCTAAAAAAGGCGAATCTTTGGCACCCTCAAACTACCGACCAATTGCACTAACGTCCCTTCTTAGATCATGGAAACGCTGATTAATTTTCAGCTTAAGAAATATATCGAAGAACGAAAGCTTCTTAATGACCGGCAGTACGGCTTTCGTAGCAACAGGTCCACTAATGGGTTCTAATGGGTTATCTCACCGAGAAGTTGAACCAATCTCTCCATCGTTTTGGTGAAAGTAAAATCTAAAGCATTTGATAGAGTTTGGCATCAAGCCCTTTTATCGAAAATGCGTGCATTTGGACTCGATGAAGCTCTTCTTCGTTAAATTAGTAATTACCTTTCGAACCGCTCAATTCAAGTTGTATTGCAAGGTTTCAAATCTGATATTCACGAAATAAATGCTGGTGTGAACCAGGGCTCTGTTTTGTCTCCGACTCTTTTCCTTATATTTATCAACGACTATTTATCTGAAACAACTAATCCAATCAATTGTTTTGCTGATGACAGTACTCTCAGCTTTTCATATTCGTTTTCAGATTCATACCCATGTTCTTCGAATGTTGAACTGCATTGTACAATGGGGAATAAAAAATCGCGTAGAATTTAATGCTTCTTAAACTCAATGTTGTCTTTTGTCGTTAAAGCAAAACATACCTCCAATGCCACTATCCATGAGCGGCACTTGCATTAAAGAAACTGATCACCTCTCAGTTCTCGGTATGTACATTACAGACCACCTTTTGTGGAACGATCACATATTTGACATCGCCAAGAATGCTGCGAGGTGTTTAGGTTTCCTTCGAAGATGCAAGAAGTTCTTCACCCCGTCTGATCTGGCTACAATATATAAAACATATATATGCTCTAAACTTGAGTATAATTCCCACATTTGGGCAGGTGCTCCTGTAACTGACTTGAGTTTTCTAGATAGAATTCAAAAAAGATCTTTGAAAATGATAGGCGACCGAACAATAACAGAAACAATTACATCTCTTGAGCACCGCCGTAATGTTTCGTGTCTTTCGTTATTTGATCGTTATTTTTACAAACGACGCTCCAGCGAAATAGCCAGCTGCATTCCTCCCCTGAAACGATTCAACCGTACTACTCAAACTGCTAGGAATGCCCATCAGTTTACCCTTGAGCCTAACTTCGGAAGTACTGTTAAGTATAGAGATTCTTTCTTTAATCACACCACACGAATGTGGAGCGATGTGCCATGCTCTGTTTTTCCCTCCCATTTAGATATGTAGAACTTTAAAACTAATTTGCATCGGTATCTTCTCTTTTATCCCTCCTCATTTCCCTAATACTCGTGCGGTGTTTAAACATTTTAAGGGTAAACACAAACCCCTTTTGCGCGTGTAAATTAAAAAAGGAGGAGTTTTATTAGCTACGGATCAGGATCTGACTAATTTTTTGTATCTTCTTTATAATATAATAATATAATATTTTAACTATGTGTCTGTAAGGGATAATGCCTTTTAGAATGCAATGAATGATGTTGCACACTAGTTAGAAGGATTAGAGAGAATTAGGTGACTATTTTTTCACTTAAAACCCACGGACTGCTCTAGCTAGCAATAGGAGTTAGGATCTCTCGCGTAACAAGGAAGCATCTTATATCTTCTGTAATTAACAATACTAAAACAAGGAAAAGGAAAAAAATAACGCGATATAGGCGTATATATATACCACTATATACCACCCATCGCCGAAAAAAAACTCCGCCTCCAGGAGGGGATTGAAGCGACCCGTCAGAAAATAAATTTTTCACTCCTTGTTTTCCTATTCCTTGTTTTGTTTTGGTATTGTTAATTACAATAATATATCCCTCAAAATCTCCTGTGATAATTAAATCAATACCAACAAGATGTGAATATGGTTGGCTTTCATTAGAGATGAAAATAAGCTTTGTTAATTTTGTGTGGCAGGGGTGGGGAGGAGTTGCGGGGTTAAGTTTGATATGAAATAACTAGTGGAACAATTACTGCGAAAGCAATACTGACGGTCATGGAGAAGCTTTCGGCCTTCGAGATATTACTTAAGCTGATGGTTAATCAGCGTATCCATGACCTTAAAAAGAAATGATGTAAGTGCTAAGGGTCGGTAGGAGGAAGATGAGAATGGGTCACATTTCTTGGGTACAGGCTGGACAAATGATGTTTTCCATCTTCTAGGAAAGATTCCAAGAGTAGAATCAATGGAAAAGCTCACGCAGTGGCCTTTGCCAGCGTGGAAGAACACCTCTTCAATCGGGTCAGTGGATTTGTGTATAGAAAGATCTTTGAGAACTCTTGCTACTGTACGAGTGCGGAAAAAAATCTGTCCCATGGACAAATTTACATTCTCAAGTACAGGAGAAGCAGCGTTGCTGTGAGACAGGGTAAAGCTGGCAGCGAGAAATGGGCTGCGAGCAAGTTTGCCTTCTCTGAAGAGTAGTCAATAGATTTTTCATTAAATAATAATTTTTGGTCATCCGAAAATTTGGTTCTTTCAATAACGGATTTGCATGAGTTCCTTGCTTGTTTGTGCTTTTTTCCGATTTTCCTCTGTAGGGTTAGTTTTGTAAGATCGGAAACTTACTTCTTTGAGCCTGATAGCTTCTTTACACTCAGAGTTAAACCAGGACTTTTCTTTTGGCTTGATGCTTTTTACTCTGTTAGGAATAAAAGCACGCATTCCTAGAAGAATCACATTTGTGATAATTTCAGCACTGGCATCAATGTCACTATCGAGGAAGCATAATAACCAGTTAAAGTTTCGGAAAAAAATATTCAGGCCGTCCCGGTTGGCCCGCAATAGCGATTTTAGTGCGAGGACAAAGGGAAACAATTTCCTAAATGAAATCAGACAACGCATCAAATTCGTTACAAGTCGAACAACTGTCAAGATTTGGACTCCTATAGATAAAACAATAATGAATAATATGCTTGCGGACAGTGAATTTGAGCCACAAGAAGTAGATAAAGTCCGTGTTGGAACATTAATGGGGAATGCTGGCAAGCAATATCATTCCTAACATAAACGACGAGACCATAAGGGGAAACAAGTAGTGGCACCAAGCTATATCCTGTTAGAGCAAATTCTGACAAATCAGTATTTACTCCAACCTGAGTCTCACTAAGCTGGCCTGTTTTGTACAAAATAGACGTACACGTGAAAGAAATTCCTTCTTAAAACCGCGACCATAGGAATAGACGACATTAAAATCACTTATCATTTAAAAATATTTACACACAAAACACAACTCTGACTAAGTAGAACTGTAATAACTAGCGTGGTATTACCATACTAACCGTTTTCCCGAAGTAAATGGCAACCATTTTTTTGAGAGGATAAATTCTAGGATATTCGATCCTGTTCAAAAAAAAATTTTCAGTACAGGGAAGATAGGACGTTCGCCTCTTAGTCTGGTTGCATTGGCTTGCATTTTTTTGTTTCAAGTAAAAGCTCTCACAGGGTTCATTATAAATCGTCGCAAATCGGAGAGCAATGTGTGTAGGGTTACCACTTGGCGATTACAATACAATAAATTACATTTTAGTTTAAAAAATATATATTCACTTTTTATTAAAAAAAAAAAAACATTAGGACTTTACAGTTTAAAAACAATTCAAACCAATTTCAGTTCATTGTATTTAATAAAACTATATACTTTTATTTTTATTATTCACAAACTTCTTTCTACTAAAATACCAAAGCCAACAAAATTTAACTGCATTTAACGATTAAACAAATATAACACCTACCCTCTCACACTTCTAAATTTGTTCTCAAAAGCTCCGAAACTGAAAGCCCAAAAAACCCATTATGATAAAAAACAATAAAAACTACAATTGGAAAAGGTAACTCTGTTCGTGAAATACCTTTTTCAATTCAAACAGAAAGGGTAGGTTGAAGTGAGTAAAAATTCATCATTAATTATTTAATCAACTTTGATGATGATGGTGTTTTTTTAAAGAGATACACAGAACTCATGTAAGTTTCTCTATGGCTCTGTATCTTTTTCAGTAGAAGTTTTCTCAATTCAGTGTCGTGATAATATGCACCGGCGCCACTGTTTTGAGAAAAGCTCGCCCATAAGCCCTGTACTGACAATTTTAATTGAACAGACTATAGTTCTGTTTCAGGACAGGTGGAAGGATCTTGTTGCTGCGCCATACTCCAAAAACCATGAAATATGTTTCCCGATTAGTTTCTAATTCAAACAACTAAATTTAGAGTCAAAATAATTGCGATGCTAAGTAAGCCTAACAAAAGGGTATTCAATGATCCAATATATTGTGCCTTTACTCTGTTACAAAAGTCATTTAGTTTTTTTTTTGTAACAATAGTAATTTTGTTAATCCACCCTCTCTGTTAAAAATGTATATACCTATCTTATGACAAAAGCTTTTTGTTAAGACTTAGCTAGGAAAATGAAGATAAAATAGATAGCAGATGTAAGCGCAGATTAAAAGTTTCCAAATCATAAAGACCACAGGAATTTAATACAAATAAACTATAACAAACCTTGATATGCGATAATTGCTTTAGAACTGAGGCTTTATTGCCATTTTGTCTCAAAACCTTTAATCCACCCATTGTTTAACCGCTTTTCCTAACGAAATAATCAAACCCCGAAACCGAAACTGAAACCGAAAGTTTAGGAGTCAAAGGAAAATGAAAATTTCACACTTTGTCGTGGAAATCTTTCATAATCTAGATCTTCTTGTAGTTTTCTTTATCAAAATCCCAACCTAAACAAACAAACAAACAGAAAACCAAACACCTTACTCCAATTTCACCGGCAAAACGTGCCTTAAGATTTCCCTGCTGCGGCTGCTCCTTAGCCCAAACACGACCGATGAAAATCTATATCACCAACTCCAAACGGATAAGCTTTTGTGCGATTGTTGAAGAACCGAGGAACAAATGTGCGGACAAAGGGCTCTAAAAGTTGAGCATTATTAGAAATTAACTGGCCAGCGCATATCCATCCATAGAGACGACTGACTGCAGGAGTTATTAAATCTTGTTCACTCGCCAAGAGCCCATCGCGATGATCAACTCCTGCAGATGAAAACACACGAAATAGAGAAGCCCATACCATTGAATCTTGAATCGGACCAAACGGATACCTTAATAAGAGCTAATTTCATTCAAAGCTCCATAACAATTGCAATTCCGGCGAATGTACTTTCTTTTCGTGCAATCGTGCAAGTAATTTCTTCGACTGTTGTGAGCCTGCTATTAAGGATGACAATGGGATGCACAGTTCTGTATTCATTTTTTGTTGGTATTTTTTTTTTTTTTTTTTTGGGAAAAGATACATAATTTGCCAAGATTCAGGAATAAGAGCTCGGATGTTGTGATGTGATTTGTTGTAAATGAAATTGGTTAACATTTTAAGGTGAATGTCCTTGGAGAAGAGCTCTACAGCTTCATTGGATTATTCAATTTGGTTGTACATTTTGCAATTTATTTGTTCCGGTAGTTTACGCTTTTATTTGATTTGCTGACTTTTGAGCTAGCTTGTGACATAGCTCAAATTGTCTAGACAGCTTAAATGTAAGCTAGCTTAGCTGAGCTAGCTGAGCTGATGTGAGCAGAGCTGTGTTTTGAGCTATGGCATGAGCTGAGACAAATTTTTTTAATGTTTTAAACAAATATTCCATTTGCGGCATAAATATATTAAGATTTTGTACAGTTACAGTTTGTTTCAGAAACAGAGTTATATATTTTTTCACTTGTCAATAATAAGCTACCAGAAACCTAACACCTAACACTCTAGCAGGTAGAAAATCCACACGCATACACTTAATTCACACACGTAAACGCACCTCGAAGAATGCATCAATTGTCATATTTTAGTAAAGCCTAACAGCCCAAATTAAGTTTATTTTAAATGTTGGAATGTTTCAATATTTGTACCTATGTTCATATAAACTTGTTGCAAACAAATTAAAAGTATTAATCCGTTTCGAAGCTATGTATACTTGCATTTGGTACCGTTCGTAGATGCATATGGAAGTGTATATTGTATTGATAACAAACACAATTTTGAATCTTTTTGTCTGTCTGTCTGTCTTTCTGTCTGTTTGTAACGGGCCCACAAGCAGACAACTAATTGTAAGAAGTAACTAAAGCTTTTTTGATAACTAGGTGGCACCTCACAACGCCGCGCGGGAGTCGTTTTTCGAAAATGTTAGGTATACCCGAGCAACGCCACCCGGCGTAAGGTAGTATAGTATTAAGTACTAAAATCATAAAAGTAGAGAAAAAAATAAAAACTCATTGTAAAAAAATGGGCACGACTGGGTCGCAAGTAATTTCTCTTATTCGCTTAATCACATTGGAAGGCAAGATCTTTGATAGAAACAAGTAACATTTACGTACAAAAATCACACGCTCTGAACTATAGTGCCAAAACCACAACCCTTAACGGTATTTAGTAAAAATTAAGTACGCCATCACACGTTTTAAATAACAAAGAATTTATGTAAAAAGTATTTCGAAATTTGTTAGACGGATTTTGATAAAATCCTGTTTTTATTTTTAGTTTTTTTTTTTTAGATTTTGGTATGCAATTTTTTAGAGTTTGTTAATATACGGCTTTTAAAATAGTTAATTTTATAGAAATCCAATGAGCCGTTCGTCACCGAGAAAGTCGAAAATTAAAAAAACCGTTATATGAAAGGTACCGTTAATAACTTTTTCCGGTAAATTTGTTTTTTACCAAATGAGTAGCCCTAAATATATAATTTCAATTTACCCTCTGAGGAATGCCAAAAGAATGACACATACCAAATTTGAAGGTTATCGCTTAGGTAAGCCGTTTAGGCTGCAGCTCGTTATACATGCAGACGGACAGAAAGAAAGACAAACAGACAGGCAGACATTTTTTGTCACTAGCTTTTTTAGGCCTTTCTATGACCGTAATGTCATGTTTGATTGTTATCTCAAGTTTTTTATAATCTCGAATCCTAAACTTGTCTTATAGTCCCTATAATCACAAGTAATATACAATTTTTTTAATTAGCCGAACTCATTTCTGTAGTTAGCTGAAAATGAATCTTATATTATTATATGAGTTCAAAATTTTCTCAACCAACATCACCATTCACCAGCCTGTAAAAAAATATACATTTGTTTCTAACACAAACTACAACTGTACACAATTTAACGTGTAATATGTTTAATTATAAACAAGATTATTTTTTTGTTTTTATTTAAAAAATCAAAATAAATAAAAAAAAAATTAATTTAAATTTTGTTTAATTTATTTTTTTTTAATTTGCAAAATGTTAACTATAATTTTAGTTATTTATTATATAATTAATAAATTGCATGTCTTAATCGCACGTACTTGCTCTTATGTCCGTCCACAGCGTCGAATAAAATTTGAAAAATATAAGGGAACTTCAATGTTTTTATTCGATTTTTTGTGACTTTTAATTGTTTGAAAAAGTACGTAAAATAGCGGAATAATTTAAACGCCATTTTATTTCTTTAAAAAATGTGAAAATTTGATTTTTTTTAAATTGTGGTTTTTAAATAAATAAATTCATTGGCGCGACAGCTCCTTAAGGAGACAAGGCCTAGCGACAAGAATGTAAGGTACCTACAGTTTACCGCCGAGTCCGAATGGCTAGATGAGATGCATTGTTTTGAGATACATTTTACTCTTGGAGGTTTTGGCAGTTCCTCGCAAGAGCCAGTACCACGGAAAAGAAGGTGGCTATGAGCGGCATTCGAACCCAGGCTCTTCGGTTAGTAGTCCGAAACACTAACCACTAAGCCACGAGGCACTACACTATTTCTTTAACAACTATATATATAATTAAATAAAATGCAAACTTAAGCACAAAAATAACAAACATTTAATAACAAATTAAAAAAAAAATCCAACTAACCATTTTTTTAAATATTGTTTTTTTCAAAAAAAAAAATAATACAAAATTATTAACAACACAAAAAAAAGTTCGAAAATATTTGTTGGTTAAATTACTATGGCTACCTACATCTTTCCGAAAATCAAATTTCTTAGTATTGGGTTATCCAGTTCTCGAGAAAGAGTCACATATGGATCACTAAATTCCTTTGCCCAGCGTTTCATGAATCCTAGCAAAGAGCTAGCTTCATTCACAATAAAATTAACGTGTTGAGTAAATTCAAAGTTGGAGGTAAAATGGACACCCAAATCCTTAAAACTAAAGACGCGACAGAGTTTGTGTTGCGAAATATGATCATCGACTGCACTTACGATACGTTTTCTAGAAAAGGTAATCGCCTGGCATTTTACAGGGTTAAGGGATAAAACACTTTTTCTGCACCAAATAATAAAGCTATCAATATCTGCCTGCAGAAGACTGCGGTCGTCGCTAGACTTAATTGTCATAAATATCTTCATGAAGAATGTCACTTGATTGTATGCATGAAATATTTCTTGCCAAAATGAAAAGTAAAGTACCAAGGTGACTTTCTTGAGGTACGCCAGAGAGGGTCACGAACGGGTCTGAAAGACAATTTCCAAATTTTACTTGGTAGGATCTATTGTCTAGGTATGATTTTATCCAAGCTAAGAAATAAGGAGGAAAACCAAAAGCTTTTAACTTGAACAAGATTATTTCGTGACTTAGTTTTTATAACGTTAACAAATGTTATGTAAACCCACCTCATGTCATAGTTCAAAATGCAGTTAAGTTAACACCAATCCTCACAAGAGCTCAGCGCAGCTCAACCGATAGCTCAGACGTCAGAGCAACCAAAAACTCAACCCAACTCAATTTTAAGAGCTGATCTGTTGAGCTCATAATTGAGATACCTCACATATGAGCTTAGTCGAAAAAAGAGCTAGCTCAAGAGTTAGCTGTGCTGTGAGCTAAGTTGAAATTTGAGCTTCTTGCATCACTGGGAAATGGCCCCGCAGTCTTTCAAATGTCTTTAGATGTGTCATTTTATTAGAAAAACTAAACGAAGTTTAGAATGAGATAAGGAGTCATGATAGAAACGAAAAATTAGGGCAGCTTAATATAAAAGATCCAACATTCGTGTTGTGCGCCTAAAGAATTAGTCCCGGGAGAAAAAAGCTCAGTCACTATCCTTATTTTTATATTTTATTATCGTCGCTATAATGAGTTTGTTCAAGTTACTGAGATCTCTGATATATCCGTTTTCTCAGAAACTTGAACAAAGACAAAGACAACTATAAAAGGTATGACGTGGCTAGTCTAGGCTAGTGAAGTGAGTCAAGTGACTTGACGTATGGCTGGTAAAATGTCAGTTGCATACAATTTCTGGGGTAAAAATGTTCCCAAAGAATCTCTATAGCTCTTCGTTATAAATAGGTAACTACCATAACAAGAATCAAAATGTGTTATAGAAGCTTGCGGCCTCAGTTTTTGAATTGCAAAAAAAAAAACAATATTTAATACGCCTTTCTAAGCATGGACAAGTTTCACAACTGCATGTGTTAATGATCTAAATTCTAAAACATACAGTCATATAGCATTGGCTACAATGGACACATGCGCCGTTCGTACTATTAGAAACACGACGAAACATTTTATTTGATTTTGACAGTAGGCAATGCATATTCGTGTGTTTTGAAGTTGGGCCTAAAGATTGTAATATAAAAGGCATGACCAAGCTTGGCCTACTGTCAATATCACATGCGTTTATAACCCAAAAACACATAGTCATACAGTAAAAGTTATAATGGACGCATGCGCCTTTCGATAAGTTTCGTTAAGCATGTATTATTTCATATTGAATCGCTCTGGCACATTTAAATTTGACAGCTATGAAATTTGTTTTGAAGAAACATGACGAAGCAGTTTGTTTGATTTTTACAGAAGGCAATGCTCGGGTTGCCTATTGTAGTTGGGCCTTTATACCACCCCACCATACCAGAGAGGAGGTGGGAAAAGAGAGTGATATCATCTTATGATGATGACTGTTTTCAATAATTTCTTTTTGTGTGTTGAAAGTCAGCAGGAATAAAAGCGACCTTCAATACCTGTAGTTCACTTTTTTCAAGACACGTTAAGAGAATTTGTCGCTTGCTGGCATTAGTTATGACTCATAAGTATGAAGCATCCTCTTGCATTCCATTTACTCAAAAGGGTCCTCCAGGTAGTTCCTTAAATACAAATAGGACATAGAAAAAACAGGTGAATCAATCGAATATCTGATGAGACATCAAAATACTTAATTTATTGCCACCAAAGTGTCTATAAGCCTTCATTCATACATATGTATATGTATAAATAGCCCAGAGAATAGTATCTCTACACATTATGGTGTACAATAGGTCTCTAGCATTAACCTTTTTCTCAAGTCCTCCAATCCAACTCCTCGCGTGTTATTTTAATCCAAGATTACTCACAGCAGCTATACAGCGTGTGGGTAGCGCACGATGGACGGGACGATTATCAATTAGGCATTCATAGCATGTCTAGGGAGCACTAGTGAAAGCACAGCTATAAAGCAACGAAATCCGAAATTTATGATTGGAATCATAATAAATGTGTGCATCGGGTTCCTTCTGGAGAAGCAAGGAAAGGATGCGAGTTAAGCGGGGTTGACTTCTGCGAGTCAGCGAATTAATATAGCAACTTTTTTAGTTGATTTGCAAATTGCTCATCGATTGGAAATCTCTGTATGAAGAAAGAGTCATTCAGATTATGAGTCGTCGAAGCCAAGTAACGTATAGTCATTTGAATTAAGTCCAATGTGGAGAGTGATATGATAGACTGATAATATGCTGTGCTGTGCCTAATGAAAGGTTAGTAGATGATTGCTAGTTCCCAGGGTATTAGGATTGTGTGTTTGATTTGATGGCGGTTTTATTTGGAAATGAGGTGAGATGAGTTAGCTCTTTTGAGGATAACTAAATGGGTGACATGAATGCTACTTTCAGAATTATGTAGTTTGAGCAATTAAAGCAATTTTAGAAGTTTTAAAGAGCTTTATAAAAAATTGAATTAGCTTTAGATTTTCGACTTACATTGCCTGATGTACATTAAAAGGCTTAACTCGAGTTAAACATCGTTGTCGAACTCGAGTTAAGCGATTTACGATACAAATTTCGGACGTATCGTGAAATATAGGGATTCTTTTTTTAGCCGAACAACACGAATTTGGAATAGTTTACCCGGCGAGATTTTCCCTTGCCATTTTGATCTGCAAACAGTCAAAACCAATGTTAATCAACACCTCCTATCTCTCCGCTCCCTATCTTCCTAATGTCCGCGTAGTGTGTTCTATAATAAATAGTCCCTTGTGCGCGCGTTAATAATAATAAAAAAAAAATATGATCTAAACTTTAAGAGTTAGTTGAAGGTTCCAATTTCTTTAACTGAATCTAAAAAAAAAATAATCCATGGGTATTGAGAAAAGGCTGATCCTAAGATAAACCACTACTGTGGGCTAGTCTAATCTTAACTTAAAAAAAATACAGAAATCAGATAATTCTAGCCTCAATAACCAGCCAGGAGTGCTGCAGGCTTTTATATAGTTTTTCTTCTAAGCTGAACTTATATAGCTTTTTGTTTACTCACAAAACCTCACTGACCTTCAGGCTGTTCGCTAATCAAATCTTGTAAAAACACTTTGCAGCAAAACATAAACAAATACCTATCGATGGTATTAACATTCCTCCTGGAGAAGAGATTTTTCAAGACAAAGCGTTTGAGAAGTGGCATGATGATTAATCCAACAAAATGCAAAAATAAGATGCAAATGGTCTGCAGAGTTCGCATGTACATATTTTTAAGATGTTAAGTTGATCCGCAAATATTTAGTATTTACATTGACGGAACTGGCGCGGCAAGATCGTATGGATGGTATTCCCTTAGTCATCGCTGGTGTGTGTATTTGAAATTAATTCTTCGTGATTCGGTGTTTGGGCGTGCGCCGCCGTCAAGGTGCTTGTTATGATTCCAGCAGTTACATCTCTGCATATGGAACCGGCTTTTGAGACACCATTATCATATGTTTCCGGGTCCTGTTTGCGCACCTATGTGTATTGTATAGCCTGTGACTCAGGACTTAATTATTTAAACAAACCGAAAATACGAGATAATGTTGACCGAGTTTTAAAAAGACCTTTTTTTCATAAGGAACGATGTATCCATGGAGTCTTGTGTAGGCTGTAGGATGTATGCATAAAGGAAGAGCTCTAGTTGGTTTGGGAATTATAAATCAAATCGATATAACATTATTACAGAAACCTAACCATTAGAAATGTGATTTTGTTGGTTAACTCAATATATTTGAATCTAAATTTAATAACATGTTCCCACCGACGTGATTGTTAAATCCATTTGAGTAAGCTAAATCGTATAATTAATTTTGTGATTTACAATACATGATTTAATCACGTTTTATTTTAAATTACGTATTTGACATCTGTTTTACAATTCAGCACTTTATTCAGCAAAAACACTGTAAAAACAATAGTTGAAAATATTCTTGTTGGTAAGCTTTTTGGTAGTTCTTATTAATTATTTATTGTTAAAAGTTATTTTATTCTTGTCAGGAATAAGTAAACAAACAAAAAAGAATTGAAAAAAGGATGCCAGCTGGTTTTTTTTTTTATTTTATATTTATGAAATTGTGTTGAAATTATGTATGGAAAATCCCCTTTCTTATCTGTCTAATCACAGCCTAAAACTAATCTGTCAAAAATGACAAATTATTATCTCATGTTAATCTTTTTAGATCTCATTTTCTAAATTTCTTTATTACTTAATAAACTTCCTTAATAAAACTGAAGTCATTAAATAAAGTTGTCATCCTTTTTATTCTTTGAGATCACATTTAATTTCTAACAGAAAGCAATGTCAGTGTTGACATAAATTTCAAACTAAAACACGTAACAGTTTGGTGGCACCCCATATAATGATTTTGTAAATCATTTGACTAAATCATGTCGGTGGGAACATAGTATTATGAAAATTTAATTAAAGTAAATCAAATTACCCAAAAATCAAGATCATTAATGATATTTTAAACAAAATTACTTTTTAGGGCAAAATGAAAAAAAAGTAAGTAGCTGGAGCAAATGTCATAAATGTCAAAGTGTCGCAAGAAACTAGAAATTTGTAGGCAATTGTTGCGAAATTTTGCAAAAAGCTCTCGTTGCACGGCTATGCTTGACGGATGGGGTGGTTCTTGTCTTTATCGTGCCTAAGTGAAGTAAAAAAAATGTTTTAAAAGGAAGGATGAAGATAACGAAAAGGCTTCTTTTTAAAGTGTAAGGAAATTGTTGCACAACCCAAGGCCTTGAAGCTATCTGACCTACTGCGCCATACTAGGACTGTCAAGCGTCCACCCCACCATGAGCTTTTCAATTAGCATAACAATTTAAAAAAAATGCTTTTTTCTTCACATTTAAATAAATTCCTTTATTATAATATATATAAAAATTAAAATTAAAAATAAAAAAAATCACCTCTCTAGCTATATATGTATGTACCTATATTTAAACTAAAAAAATTAATAAAAAAGTTACTCTAAAAAACTTAAATCTATTTTAACATTTGTTAAAAAAATTGAGAGACCTTTATGCCAAAAATCTTTCTTTCAATTCAATTTTCTATATTCTATTTATGTATGTCAAAGATGTCTGATATATAAGACATTTCAAGCCCATTATACAGCGATAAATATATACATATATACTATGTATATTATATATTTTTATTTTTATTTATTTACACTCTTTTTTGTCGAAAACTTACATTTCCTTCAACTTTTTTACAAACTCGCACAAACGTTTTGAAAATAATAAAAATATTTTTGAGCGCTCTACAGAATAATATCTCTATTTACTATTTAATGTAGAGCTCTACTGCTTTTTCTCTACAGTGTACATAATGCTTAATAAATTGGCTGATATTTGACTACTGACTTTATGTCAAAAAACTGCAGCGCATTATTGTGGGGACTTGCAAGATGGGACGTAATTCCTCGTTTGACAGCAAATACAGATCCATGGGATCGATGACTCTTGTTCGTTGGATTAGAAGCTATCTTCTGGACCGTTCAATACAAGTTGTATTGGACGGTTTCAAGTCTGATTCCCACAAAATAAATGCTGGTGTGCCCCAGGGCTCCGTTCTGTCTCCGACTCTTTTACTCATTTTTTATAAATGATCTTCTGTCTATTACTTCTTATCCACTTAACTGTTTTGCTGACAACTCTACCCTCAGCTTTTCATATTGGTTCGACGATTCACGCCCATCACCTTTGGACGTACAATCGCAACGGTACCGTATGATAAGCTCATAATTCTCCTATCTATACGAATTTACAACTGGGGTAATAGAGATCGTGTGGAGTTTAAAGGAGGCTTTACATGCATCTGCATCTGCAAATTTGAAGAAAAGTAGAACAGGACCAATATAAACCACTGACATATAAGATAGAAAGAGCACACACTAAAGGCTTCCCATAATTTACTATAACTCTAATTCAATATCTACCTGAAGAACATTAGACAAAAACTAAGAGCTACCAATTACTATCAAAATATAAAATAAGCAAATTAAGAAAAACGAATATACTGTGCCATTTGCTAGAAAATGAAGATATACATACGTAAATCCACATTCTGATGCAATGAATGTGCTATGTCTATATCAATTTTTCGCGCAAAGAATTATGTATACTCAATAAAATGCATGTGATATATAATTTGTTTAATGTGTTATATTGAAAGCACGTTATACGATCGACTATTTGGAAGTTGACTATTTGATAATTTATGTTATTAAAGTTTTTTTTAATAGATTTTTTAACATTGATTGAAAAATACAAACAAACAAAGTCACTCGGACAAATTTATTTTTATTATTGTTATTATTATATTTTTACTAAACAAGTAAATAAATTACATGCTAATACTTAGAATTAAAGAGCTCTAGCTGCAATGGCCTACCGCTCAATAATAATTAAACTAATTTAAATAAATGGAGGAAAGAGTGTCTGTATCAATAAGAATTTCATTAATTTTATATATGTTAGATCTATTATGGGCTTTTAATATTTTAATTTTTTTTCTCTTCTCTTTTCAAAAGTTGGAAGGCCGGCCTCTGCCAGGATGTTTTTGATAGGGGTGGTGCGGAAAGCGCCAACACTACATCTTGCTGCCTGAAGATAAGTTGGTTTTATGATCTCGTACAAATAAAACCATGTTGCAGATGAAATGCTATAACAAAGATGAACATATATCTTCACTATAATCTGCAATATTCAGATTCATACTTTCTATAATCTTCATACATGAAGGTGATCTGCACTTTGGTCTCAACTCTCTATCGCGCAAGTTCGATTTTTTTATTTTGTGTCCTCTTTTTTTTGCAGATGTCGATGCAGATGAAGGTGAAGATACATGTAAAGCCTCCTTAATGCTTCGAAAACTCAATGCTGTCTTCTGTCGTTAAATCTAAACATAGCCCCAATGCAATTATCCATGTATGGCACTTGCATCGAAAAAATCGAAAATGAGACATTACTCGGTATGTGTGTCAACGATTACCTCAGTTAGAACGACCAAAAATGCTGCAAGTGCTTAGGTTTTCTGTATCGATGCAAGAAGTTTTTTTCCTCTTCTGATCTGGCTATAATTTACAAAACGTTTAAACGCCCTAAGCTCGAGTATAACTCACACCTCTGGGCAGGTGCTTCGCAAACATCGCTACACCTGCTCTATAGAATACAAAAAACAGCATTAAGATTAATAGGAAATAGAAATGTTTCTGAAACAATTACCCCTATAGAAACCAATGTTAATCGATTCCTGCAACCCTTCCCCTCCCTATCTTTCTAATGCCCGTCAGTGTGCTCTACATTAAAATAGAAATAAATAATTCCGCTAGTTATAATTAAAAAAAAAATAGCTCCGTATTCCGTTTATGCATTGTGTGCACCCAGAGAAGGTCATATTTCGTTTTGTTCTCTTAAGGTTTTCACATTTCCTTTTGTCATTGTTATTGTTATAATTGTTTGAATTTGTTGACAGTTTTCCTATCCTTTGGAAATACCGGTAGTTGTCCGTACTTGTTGCACAAATGTCTATGTTGTGACTGGTGCGCCTGAAATTCAGCTTGTGCTTCCGCACATCCTTCTTTCACAACCCTAACATATTACTTGGCATATAGCCTAGTAAAAGGCTGTTTATGAGATTAGCACAACAAGGTTTACGAACCCCAAACCTCTACCTTACAAGGAGTCTGGTTGAACCTAATACCATCGAAAGCAGAAATGTATAGCTTCACGAGACTGTTCTAATTTTATTGTTATCACGAATCCTCAACTACGTTGCCTGATGCAATGTTCATCAAAATCTTTGGAGCCGTTATCGAGAAAAATAAGCTTTTTCATATAGTAAGGAAGTAACCAAGGAAAAAACCAACTGGCATATTGCCTCCGCTAATGCGCCTTTTGAACACCATCCTGTCGGTCCAATTTAGCATTAATTTTTTAAGCATGTCCGTTCTTATTTCATATTATTAACACCACAAATTGGCTATGGTTCAAACCATACCTTTCTTGTATTATGTATATTCATATATGTATTTTAACTCGCAAGTTTTTCTTAGTTGATAAAAATGATAAAATTGTTCAATGGAAAACAACATCAATCCTTATTATCTGACAGAACGCATTTTCCGAGATCACAGTTCGATGAACATACCAATTTATGCCAAACAAATCTGCCAAAATTGACATTTCAACAAAACAAAAACCAAAACCAACCAATTTTTTTCGCTCCACAATCGTTTTGATTGTATTTTTGTAATAATCTCTTAAATCTTTGAACTGCCTCAACAAAAAGATTAAATTACTGTTAAGTCGGTTATCATCTCGTATTAAATTGTAATTAATGTTCATCCTTTATCAACTATTGCTTCGGAATACTAAATCAAAGCACAAATGTACTACTCCAATCAGTACTAAGCATCGGGAACGTACTCTCGTTCAGCTGGATGACGTGATGAATTCCAATTGTGTTAGCTAATACCGATTTCGTATGTTGTTATCCGTTCTTAAAGAAAAAACGTTTCTTTGTTTTCTGTTCTCTTATCTGTAAAGTTTTCCCCAATGGCTTCGTATACACGTGAAAAAATTTTCAAATCCTGGTCACTTGTTCCCGAGGTCACATTGATCAAGGAGGTTGCTACTAAGGGGGAGCATGTTCAACTTTGTATTGACTATTTGGCCAATAAAAAGCAAATTCCAATTGATGAGTGTAAGCAGTATTTTCATGACGTAGTTGATTCCTACGTTGCAAGGCTACTTGGAGAGAAACTTGTCTGTAAGGCGGAGAATGTCCTCAAAAATCTACATCGCAATGTAAAGTGTGTTTTCCTCGAATTCGGATTCGAGTGTTGCAATGAAGAAGTCAAAGAAGCTATTGTGGAACACTTAAAGAAGAAAGATCCTGTTGACTTCGAAGAAGAAATGAGGGAACTCTACTTCTACTATTGCACTGTTTCTCAGATTAAGAATCATCCTGAACTACTGGAAGAAGTTCTTAAAGAGACTTCTAAGCGTTTAAGCTTGGAGAATTTTTTCTACCTCTCAGAGGCGACTCAGAAGAAACTTATATCAAGGCTCTATATGATGACAGGAAACACAAATCTTCTGAGTCGAATTAAGAAGCAGGATTTATGGGATTGTCTGGTGGATGAACAGCATTTCTTGGAACTAATTAAGTGGTGTTGTGCCTCCGAGACGAATTCCGCTGAAAATGAATTCTCTCAGTGGCCGGTGGAAGTAGAGATGTATGAGTTTGCATTGAACAAACTTAAGAATCCCCCAGATCCTCTGAGAAATCACTTTGCCAAGAAAGGGTTCATGTTCGCCGATGAAAAGTATGATGTTCAGATGGCATTTCGAAGAATCAGTTCATCGGAAAGTTTTAAAACTAATAAAGAACTCATTGATAAACTTCCAATTGGAAAGTTTATCATAGACAAACCCAGCCTTTATCCCATTCTGCTGAGGGATTTTGTGCCCACCAGGGAACTAGAAGAGATCCGAGACTCTACTGCTAACGACAAAGAGTTTCTTGACCTAATTCTCTCTCTAAAGCTTCATGACGTCAAGTCCCGACAAGGATTTCAGCAGATAGCCTACTCAGTGCGAACGTACCTGGAGAGAAAAAACCTGGCTTTCGACGATTCATCACTATCCCTTGTGGAATTCCTTCTAAATGATGCTAATAGTGTGTCTTCCCTTAATGCATTCCTCCATTCAAACAAAATGACATACCTTACAACTCTCGCCAAACGTCTCGAATCCTCCCAACCACTCCCAACGCCGTATGACTTTCTCAAACGTTTCAAAAACCTCGACTTCCAAGAGATCTGCAATGAATCTGGCGTCGAGGAGGTTGCGTCATTCTCGAATCCTTTGCTGTGTGAGAAATTCTCTCGGAAATACCAACTCAACTTCTTGCATTATCTCAAACAACAAAGAAGCTGCTATGCGGCTTATTTCTTCTTCATCGAACATCTTCGGAGCTATTCTCAAATTACCAAAGCGCAACTCTTCACCTCCACAGAAACTGTTGCCGAACTTGCCCTGCAGAGCTCAACAAATCTTGATCTTGTGGCTCACTGCGTGGCATTCAGTGAAATGCTGGGATTCGACACTCAAAATCTCAGGAGTTTCATCAAGCTATCGAGAATATCCGATGGCGAGGATGGGGCAAACCAATTCTTTGGATTTGGAGATCTCATTGTTAACTGTGAACAACTTTTGTCCCGAAATCTGGAAGTATTCCCCCTCAGCGAGTATCAAGCACTAATGAGGATTGCAGAATGTAATCAGTTCAAAAAGTGGCCCGAAGTCATCATTGAGAAGTACTGTCTGGCAAATGACTGGTGGAAGATCCTAGTCCTAGTACAGTTCTTTGACATGCCTCTGGAACAAGTAAAAAAGATTTGCAAACTATTTCGAAATCGAGATATCGGTGAGCATATCATTCGAGCACTATCATATGAACCCAACACTGAGAAGCCCAAACGTCGACAAAGTGTTTCGAGACAGAAATCCAGATCCATTAAATACGACAACTTGGTGGGTTCATGTTCCTTTAGTTTTCATTTTGTAATTAAATATCCTTGCAGCCATCAACCACATCAGCCGAGACAATGACGTCGTCTATGAGCTCCTCAAACGATCCTAATTCTCTCTTCAAGGCATCCAATCAGATTCGTTTTCTGCATGAAAACGACTCTCTGGACATCTTCGCCATTATACTCCTTAGTTCCAACACAATTCCTGAAGAAAGAATATTCTCCGATTTGAACACGTTTCTTGAGATGATCCGTGATAATCATTCTTATTCCACTTCCGTGAACTTGATGAAGAACTCAATCATCTATAAGCTTCCAATTTTATCAATTCTATCAGCCACAGTGTCATCCCTGAATATCGATTGGAATTGGTTGATTTGGTTGGCTGTATCCAGTGATTTCTGGAACGAAATTCTATCAAACACTATTTCGCTTTCTTATGAAACAGACCAAACAGTTTTGGCGTTGATAGGGCATTGCGTCTGTGATGGATATGTCCAGACGCTCTTTCAGAGTTTTGAAGTCTTCTTTAAAGTAAAAGAGAATTTTTGTTGTCTTTGTTGTTCCGAATAACAGTTTCACTTCCAGGACACATCAATCTGCCATTTAACAAGATTTCTTCATGAGACTAAACAGCACAACTTCACTGAAGATGTCGTCAACGAACTTCGGATGCTGCTTCTTGCATGGAGCAACGACGAACTGGAACTGCCCCTTTGTGAGAATCTGAAGAAAGACCAAATGATGATTCTGATTATTAAGCTGTTGATGCTCCACGTCAGAGACAACTTCAGCTCGAGATTCTATCAAGACAAACTACTGACACTCATTTGCCAATCTGGAATCAGTGACATTAGTGGAATCGTGGACTTTTGTCTGTTGAAAGAAGCTTTTGTGATAATACGTTCAATACCGACGATAGAAATCAATTTCCTGAATCTCCTCGAGCCAGGCAACACAGAGTACGATGATGTCCTTTCAACTCTACGAAACACCAAGAGATACGATGAAGCTATTAAACTATCCTGCTTGTTGAGCCTTCCCATCAGTGATATTGTGTATAGCAAATGGATATCCGAATTGGAAAACCACGACTCTGAGGTCCTTGATTTCGATCGATATGAGGAAGAAATCCGTGATCATTGTCTGCCACCAGAAATTTTGGTGAATTTCTTTCTCTTCTCAGCCAGAAGATGCACCCAGTTTTGTTCGAAAAAGTACATGTTGCTGAAGCGAGCTCTCGATGTGATCAAAAGCAATCATCTCTTTCCCAATGAGTCCTTCGACAGGGATCAGATCGAGTATGACATGGTTTTGTGTTATCTGCAAATTCCCGAAGAGGATGTGGACAAGTTGGAGATCTATTACTCTGAGTACTACGAAGAAATCATGTTGAAGGAGAGGTGTGTGTTGTATAAGTCATTTCTGGAGTTGAAGGAACTGGCAGGTATTGAAGACCTTACAACCAGTCTGAAGACAGAGTTCACCGAGAAAATGAAGCTGAGGCTGGCTTTGCTGCTGAACAAACTCCTCGATGATGGGGATATTGTTGAAGCACTGCGTCTGCAAGCTTTGTTCGAGTATCGCCCTATTGATTTGCATTTTATTGTATTTTGTATGGCGCTGGCCGAGGGACTGACTACGATGCAGAATATGTCTCACGAGGAGCGCCAGATGCTGAGTGAAATCGAAAAAAGTTCTTTTTCTAGGTTCAACAAGAGAACCTTGGGAAATTTAAAACCAAGTGGTAAGTGATTCGTAGATGTTTTTTGTGAGTCAGTTATAACTCCCACTCTCTTCCAGGCACTTCATCACCTCATAAGCTTGGTGATTTGTCAGATAGTAGCTCGACAATGGAACTGCTGGAATTCGAAGAGATTCCTCCGAAAGAAAAACAAGAGACTCTCAATGCCATTCAAGGAATTGCTTCTAAGCTGAAATTTGGTGTGAATTTGGGGAAACGCATCGTCATGACATATCGGGCTGCAATGTATTTGGACAAGGAGTATATCGATGTGCTGCGGACAAAGGACCAAGGCTATCTATTGAAGAAGGCAACGAAAGAGGATTGTTTGCATAAGCTGCTAGTTGTCTCCGATATTTTTACATCCACTCAAATGTATTCAATGGAGGTAAGTGTCCTACAAACAGTTGTGATTTTAATTTTAAAATCTGCTTCCAGATTGCAGAACATCTTTCCTTTGAAATCGCCACTGCAGTTATCCGCCCACGGTTCTACATCTTCGAAGTCGACCAACAGCCGAAGAGTATCAATCAAGTGAAAAGCAGCACCCTATGGGGTTTCAATCTTGAAAAAGAGTTCCATTTGTTCCTAGAACTCTGTCCCAACACAACATTCCTCGGCAACTGCCTGCTCGAATACTGCGATGCTTTAAAAACTTACAGAAAGTTCCAAGACGGCAAGGACTATGATGCCACCGAAGTGTTTGAAAAACTCTCGGAAATAATCCGTTTATATGGACTGCCAAACGCTGCACCTGGAACAACTCAAGTTCTCTCGCACAAAAAACAAAATCTCATCTATGTTGAGCTCCTGATCAAAGCACATCAATGTTTCGTACATGAGTGTTCCATGGAAGGTATTGCGAATGTTTTGAATCGAGCCAAAGCTCTGAATACGATACTGACAAACGCCAAATCGTGGTCACTTATTGTTCGGATGCTTATTGGTTTGGCCAGATATCGCGAGATGTTCTATTGCTTTGATTCTTTGATTAAAAACGATCAATTCGAATCACTGTTGGGTCAGTTCGAGGAGTACAAAGCTGTTAGTTTGAGGCAGGCCATACTCACATACCTGCGGGAGTATTGTCCCGATAACAAGGACTACCTCAAGCTGGCTGGTTTGCATTTTTCCATGTACAAAGAACTCGCCGAAATGTGGGAGTTAGAAGGAAGAGATGTGCTGGCGAATGTTTTGAGTTTTTCGCTGGCTGGAGAAATTTCGTTGGACCAACTTAAGATATCCTCGCAGCATGCCAAATCTATACCAAAGTTGACATGTACCCAAGAGCTGTTGTTGTTGCTAAATCAGGCCTTGGAGTGTTTTACACACGCCACGGAAAGCTATCTGATGGACAACAAATTGCTGCCAGCTCAGAAGAGTGTCTCGATGGCGGAGCTGGTAGCCATGCAGATTGATTTGGCGCAAAAAGGAATGGGGATGGCGAGCGGGACGTGTGTTTCGGTGCTGGGTGTGCAGTCTAGAGAGGACCTCAAGGAGCTGGTTTACTCAGAATTAAGGTGATTTTAAAAATTCGAAAGAGACTTCTATTTTATACTTTTTTTCTTGCAGGGTCCCACAAGCTATGATCCTGAGTCGAGCCTATTCGCTTGAGATCAACTGGGCTGAGGTGATTTTATTTCAATATGTAGTTTTGGAAAGGAAGGCCTATCTTACAGAATTTCAGAGTCAAATGCATATCAACGATTCCATCATTGAAAATATTGTCAAGGGGTTGGTTTTTCTTTTTAATTTAATCTCTGCGTCGTATATCATCAGTTGCATTTTTAGATTCCAACTCTATTCCCAGAGCAACAAGACTAACAGGCAAATGGAAGAGAACTTATGTGCACTGGTGGAACATGTGCAATCGATTGCATTGAAGTACAAATTGGCTTCATTGTTGAATATGAAGGCAACAGTGATGGCACTTCTCAATGACCAAACCATTTATTACCTCAAGGACACCAACTATGGTCGGAACGAAGGCAATATGCCAGAAGTTTAAAGAGTTTCGGTGTGTTTTTCTTTCTTTTTTGTTACCAATTTTGCAAATATTTTGTTTGTTATTATTTTTCTTCAGGAATTATTTTCTAATCAATTGTATCTATATTGTATTATGTAAGCTTTATGTAGTCTACTAGTTATTTTTTTGTTAATGTACTTTTAAAACATATACACATAAATATTATAAGCTATATATTTTAATATGAATCTTCGTTTTCTTGTCGCTTATAGTCTCTCGAATCGCTTGCAAGATTTTGATGATTCGTTTGAACGCATTCAAATCACATTCGCACAGCATTACAAGAAATGAGATGGCCACGGAATAGTGTTTTGCAGAAAGCAGACAACTCTGGGTAGACTTCCTCATCATCATGTGTTGCCCTAATAGTTTTAAAGGGCACTGCGCGCGCATAGGAAGATTAACATTGGTTTTGAATATCAAGTCGAAATGGCAAGGGAAAACCATTCCAAATTCGTGTTGTTCGGCTAAAAAAGGAATCTCTATATTTCACGATACGTCCGAATTTGGGCTCAAGGGAAAACTGATGAGCATTGCTTGCGAGACGAGTATTACGGGTGAAACTTTTAAGAGAATGAATGCAGCTGGCTACCTCGAGTGAATATGTTTTTACAAAAGAAACGATAAAATAAGGAATAAGGTGTTCGAGAGGAGCAATTGTTTCCTAGACAGTTCTATGTCCTATCAATCTAATCGTTCTGTTTTGTATTCTATCGAGCAGATGAAGCGATGCTCGAGAAGAACCTGCCCAGAGGTGGGAGTTATACTCAAGTTATGGCCGTATAAACGCTTTAAAAATTGTAGCCAGATCAGAAGGGGAAAAAACTTCTCACATCGATACAGCAAACCTAAGCACTTGGCAGCATTCTTGGCTATCTGAAGTATATGTATGTTCGTTCCAACGGAGGTCGTCGTTGACACACATACCGAGAACTGAGAGCTTTTCGGTTTCTTCGATGCAAGTGCCATTCATGGACAATGGCATTGGGGGTATGTTTAGCTTTAACGACAGAAGACAGCATTGAGTTTTCGAAGCATTAAACTCCACACGATTCCTATTACCCCATTTGACAATGCTGTATAAATCGGAGTTTAATGAGCTTGACATACGGTACCGTTGCAATTGAACGTTCGAAGGCGAAGGACGTGAATTATCGAACGAATATGAAAAGCTGAGAGTAGAGTCGTGAGCAAAACAGTTAAGTGGATTAGAAGTAGAAGTAACAGACAAAAGATCATTTATAAAAATGAGGAGAAGAGTCGGGGACAGAACGGAGCCCTGGGACACACCAGCATTTATTTTGTGAGAATCAGACTTGAATCCGTCCAATACAACTTGTATTGAACGGTCTAGAAGATAGCTTCTAATCTTACGAACAAGAGTATCATCGATCCCAAAAGCAAGCATTCCCGCTAAGAGAGCTTCATGCAAAACTATCAAATGTCTTGGAGATATCAAAAGCAATAATTTAACTTTCACCAAAGCAATGTAAAGATTTGTTTCACTGTTCGGTGAGATATGCCATCAGATCACCAGTGGCACGGTTGCTGCGGAAGCTATACTGACGGTCATGGAGAAGCTTTCGATTTTCGAGATATTCCTTAAGCGTATTCCAGCGTTTCCATGCTATGTGCGTGCTATGGGTCGGTAGGAGGAGGTTAGTTTTCTTAGGGACAGGCTAGATAAATGTTGTTTTCCATCTTCTAGGAAAGATTCCAGAAAAGTAGGAGCGATGCAAAAGCTTACGCAGTGGCTTTGCCAGTGTAGAAGAACACCTTTTTAGAAGAATCGGGGGTATACAATCCGGGCCAGCGGATTTGTGCATATCGAGATCTTTGAGAACTCTTGCTACTGTACGAGTGGCAAAAAAATCTGTCCCATGGAAAAAATTTACATTCTCAAGTACAGGAGGGGCAACGTTGCTGTGAGGCAGCGTGGAGCTGGCAGCGACATGGGCGGAGAGCTTTCTCTGAAGAGTAATTAATTGGTTTGTTATTGTCGATGAGCGTTGGAACCGAAGATGTTGAGGAGTTTTTAATATTTTTTTACAAATGATCAAAAATTTGTACTGCCTTTGCAGAATTTTTGGCGTAATTTTTGGTCATGCAAAAATTTGGTTCTTTCAATAACGGAGCTGAATGAGTTCCTTGCTTGTTTGTGCTTTTTCTAATTTTCGTCTGTAGGGTTGGCTTTATAAGATCGTAAACTTACTTCTTTGAGCCTGATAGCTTCTTTACACTCAGAATTAAACCAGGAATTTTCTTTAGGCTTGATGCTTTTTACTCTGTTAGGAATAAAAACACGCATCCCTATACTCTGTTCAATTTATATTTTCAATACAGGGAAGATAGGTACCTTCGCAAGTAAAAATAATTGCCAACAAATATTGCATTATGTATCTCTTTTTTAACCTTTTTAACTCTTCTTTAAACTTAAAATAAGCTCTCATTCGTTCAAAGAAAGCTTCAATTCTGGAACTTTCATAACAAAAATCAAAGAGAAAGGCATTTTAATGTCTATTAATGGCGAATGGTAACTCTTCAGAAGTATTTTTTTTTTTTTTTTTTTTTTTTTTTATATAATTTACACGCCCGAAAGGGGTTTGTGTGTACCCTTAAAATGTTTTAACACCGCACGAGCATTAGGGAAATGAGGAGGGATAAAAGAGGAGATACCGATGCACATTAGTTTTAAAGTTCTGCATATCAAAATGGGAGGGAAAAACAGAGCCTTCCACATTCGTGTGGTACGACTAAAGAAAGAATCTCTATACTTAACAGTACGTCCGAAGTTAGGCTCAAGGGTAAACTGATGGGCATTCCTAGCAGTTCCAGTATTACGGTTGAATCGTTTCAGGGGAGGAATGCAGCTGGCTATTTCGCTAGAGCGAAGTGGCAAATTGATAATCGGTCTCCTCCTCTCCTCGCTGCCGGGGAGCAGACAGGTCTTGGTGGAATGCCCACGTACATTCATTAAATGAAATATTACAACAACGATTTCAATTTCTCTTTTATATTTAAGTGGCAATTTCTTAAGTTGAGTGCAATGCAAACACTTGCAGGAACCAGTGTGTTTGAAAGCTCTCTTCCATAAGGTCTGTACTGAAAATATAAATTGAACAGAGTATAGAAGAATAACATTTAGGATCATTTCAGCACTGGCATCAATGTCACTATCGAGGAAGCATATTGACCAGTTAAAGTTTCGGAAAAAAATATTCAGGCCGTCCGAGTTGGTTTTCTCGTATGGCCAGACGGTCCTGGTGGGGAGTTTTTCTTTAACTGGATAAGTAGAGGACGAGAAATTTGAGGAAATGAAACAAATGGTTCGAAGTGCCAAATGGAGAAGTTACACTAATGGTATACTTATCAGGGTGAGAAGTAAGAAACAAGTCTAGAGTATGGGCGGCTTGCCCAGGAACATCCGGTATTCGCGTTGGCACATAAATCAGTTGTTTAAGGTGATGTAACCCGGAAACGAGCTCGACATACCTTCCTTCGGGTGTTGTCTAAGAAGCTCGCTTGTAGCCCATCGGCACAAGCTGCTTTGTTGGTTTTTTTAGTCTGGCAATGGCTACTTTGATCTCATTTTGGTCGAGGGGATATACATAGCTCTTGGTTATCATCTAGGTTCAATTCGTTTTCTTGTCGCTTATATTTTTCCGAATCGCTTGAAGGATTTTGATTGAATAAAAAATAATTCCCAGAACGATGTCATTCCATTAAACAGCTGTTCCAAATTCAATTAAATGTAATTTCTAGCCGTTATAGTGCTGATTCTCTTTATGCGAAAAGCGAACAGGGTCTAAACTTCAACTGTAAAGGGAGGCTAGTGAAAACATTTTCAAAACCTTTTTTACGGAAACTTTGAGTGCAGCTGGATAATTTAGAAAATCCCACTTTTTCAACGTCAGGAAAATAATCAGGATTGCTCAAGGGATTTGCACATGGTTAGTTGGTTGGTTTTGAAAATGCATTGGATAGACGGTGATGAGCCATCTGCGGAATATGAGGTCAACGTACGAGAGTATGAACGTGCAGTAAGCTGCAACTTTTCCGACTGATGAGGGTGCCTCCATAGCGTCCCAGAGAGTCGGCGCGGTAGAGGAAGACCGAGACTCAGGTGGCATACACAAGTGGAAGAAGAACTCGACCGACTTCACGTGCGATACTGGACGCAGATGGCTAGGGACCGAACTAGCTGGTTGAGGCACATGTCCAACCAGACTGTAGCGCTACCTAAGGTTCTGTTGGATTTTAACAGCCGTCCACGTATTTCTTCCTCTATATTATTATCGGCGGTTACTTTTGATCCAAGGTAGTTAAAGGACTGAACTACATCAAATTCATGCTCCACTACCCTGTTAGTTGGAACAACACTTCGCGCAGATGTAGCCCCCATGTACTATGTCTTCCATTCATTAATATACAGCCCAAGAATTTGTGGCGCCTGCTCATAGTATAACCTTTTCTTGGCGTTAGTTGGGATATATGCAGTCGTATGTACCTTGGCTACAACGGAATAATGGTCTGAATCAATGTTTTCTCTTCGGGGAGTTTGGACATCCATTATACCGGAGCAGTGCGAGTATTACGTCGATCGCAATGTGGTGAATATGCAATCGTAAAAAGCCCCTTAAGCTGTAAAGAAGACTCCACAGGTTTGATCCAGCATAATGCTGGACAGTGTTCAAGACGTATGAAACGTAACTGAAATGAAGATCATTCGCATGACTACAAGAGTGATAAATCGTGCTCGAATAAGGAGCAATACGAGGAACCCGATAGATTAAGAATACCATCTTGGACAAAATACAGCATGACCTGGTACTAAAATGTAAAAAGGACATGCCTTTAAAACCCTTTTTAAAATGCCATAGCATTCACGTCCAAAGACTATCGCCAAAGGCAGGACCAACAACGTCTGTATCAACCAATGCAACGGTACAAGCATGTAGTTGGCTTAAAGCATGAACAAATCGCAAACCGGGACGCCAGCCGAAGTTTTATGAGGAACACCCTGTGAATTCTATAGGGGCAGTTGGGTCATCAATGCAAAGCAATGAAGAGAGTTGTTGTCCCAGTCAATATCATTACATTTTTCAATTAAAGCTGAAGACAATTTTTTTAGTATGTAGGTACTTACTCTTTTTCATATATTACGCTGTTTTGGAATTTATATTACGTATATTTTTGCAATTTTACAGAATTCACTTTCTATCACCACTCGCGAGAAAACTTTGCTCTGCATTCATCGAGCCAAAAAATAAAAAAAAAACCTACAATACCGTAATTGAAACACTTAAGGGCGGGTTCAATAAGAACATTCAAGCGTTCAAAATCATATATTTGATACGTTCACATTAGTCACCTTCAGCTTTTTTTTACTAAGCGGGGTTCACATTGAACAATGCAGAGGCCAAGACAATGAGACAAGACAATCATTGTTCCATGTGAACAATTGTTTCCAGGACAAGACAATTGTCATTACATTGTCCTCCGAGCTAGCCTGCCGAGCTATCTCTGAGGACAATATCGACATCATCCAACGCCGTTCAAAGCTCGAACAAGACAATTGAGTATTGTCCCCTTGTCCTGTCTGCGTGTGTACGCGGCTTTTAATTATGGTTGACTATTGTTGTTATCTCGAAAATTTTTGGTTAAAGTGTCATTTTTATCATATTTGTTGGGATTGTTACGATTTCACTTTGAAACGATTTATTGTTATACATTGATAATCTGTCAAAAAATATTTGAGAATATTAACTCTCTTCTCCAAATGGACATTTGACAAAATTCAGATTTTGTTATCGAAAATAATAAAACAAACAAAATTTAATTTTGAATTCTGATTTCAATTCTTAACAAGTTTTCACTTTGACATATCATCAATCTCAATTCATATCATGGACATGACACATAATTAGGAAATAGTTACAAATTGTAATCATTTGACACTTTAACAATACATTTTGGAACGGCAAATAGTTACGAATCGTAAATATATTATATTGTATTTTGGATTAGAACAAAAAATAATTAACAATAATTGCTAAGTCTGCTATTAGACGATGAAACTAGATGCATGCACCTTGTTCGAATTCTTCGAACATAGTAAGTGCAAAAGGGAGAAAAAATCGAAAAGATGAGACAGGAAAAAAGCTGTCGTGTGTCGCACGGGTAGCATGTTCGAAGAATCTGTTTGACGTTTTTCTTTTCTCGTGTTCGCTTTCTCTAATTCTTTATCACTTGGTTTCGTTGTGCCCAGAGTAAACTTCTGATATGATTCAAAATAAAGGAACGAAAATGAGTGAAAATAAAGTGGAATGTAACTTTTTGTGGTTTAAGGTACTTAATTTGGACATATTATGTCTTTATGATTCCAGGAAAAATGTGTATGTGGTTAAACACAGTCATTACATCGATAGGGTTAAAAGAGCAAATTAATTGCAAATGATTATGGAAAATGAAAATGAAAGAGAACTGTCAAACTTGTTTCATGAAACTAAATTCATCGTGTAATGGCACTTGCGACAGAGATGAAAAAACAAAGAAGAATTCGAACAAGGTGCATGCATCTAGTTTCATCGTCTAATAGCAGACTAACCATGCAATAAATGAACGCCCCATGTTTTGATATGTTCGTTCACAAAAAAATTTGATTATGGGCCTCTCAAACTTAAAATTTCAAAAAGTGAACGTGATCATTTCGAGAATTTTTATATCGTCCCCAGCGCCATCTGAATATTGACGAATTATGGCAAACCTTAAGAGCCTATAATAGAAAGAGAGATACCGATATTTTATACCAAACTCGTTTTAAAACTTTGATTCTTTTCTAAAAATACGACCATAAAACGAGATTGTTCTAAATATTCTATAAATTATGTTGTATACTTTTAATTTGATTTCACATCCTTATATATAGATGTCACCCTTATCACCAAAAAGAAACACATCCTTAAAACTGTCATCGCACATCGCTGAATGTCAGTAAACTTTTCTATCTATCAAAAAATTTGTAAAAGGTTAAAGTCCCGTGCGGTGTTCGTATTGCTGGTCGTTTTCTTTAAAATTTCATTTCTTTCTGGATAAAATTTAATTATTTTATCATTTTATTGAAATTTGCATTTATTCACTATCTGTAAGAGTTTTCCGCACAATTCAATAGCAAAAATAAAAGAAGCCTTCATTTTCAGTTGATTTGTGAAAGAAAAACATTACCTCACTAACATGGCACAGAGCAAATTAAACGATTTGGCTGGCAAATTGGGCAAAGGAGGACCACCCGGACTGACGACAGGCTTGAAGGTCGTTGCTGCTCTTGGTGCTGCAGCTTACGGTATCTCTCAATCCTTATACACAGGTAAATTTGTGCCGAAAAGAACTGCGATGCTAAACATAACCTAAAAATTTCTCTACTCTGCATTGTATGATGGAATTTAGTCGAAGAATAGTGAAATGTTTTTCATTTATGATGAAATTGCTTAATTTTGACAAAATTTATATAAATCTTTTGTTTGTGTCAAAATATTCCTTTTGAAACTGGCTAACAAGATTCATCTAGAGGCAACTCCCTGTTCCAAGCCGGGAGAGAGAGTTGCATAACAATGTGAAAAAAAAACATTCAAATCATTTTGTTTTCATGTAAAATTCCAGTCGACGGTGGTCACCGTGCAATCATCTTCAGTCGTTTGGGTGGAATCCAAAGTGATATCTACTCCGAAGGCTTGCATTTTAGGATTCCATGGTTCCAATACCCAATAGTCTATGACATCCGCTCGAGGCCCAGGAAAATTTCATCACCCACTGGATCCAAGGATCTGCAGATGATCAACATCTCTCTGCGTGTGCTCTCACGTCCAGATTCACTGCGTCTGCCAGTCATGCATCGCCAACTGGGACTGGACTACGACGAGAAAGTTCTGCCATCGATTTGCAATGAAGTCCTTAAGAGTGTCGTTGCCAAGTTCAATGCTTCCCAGTTGATTACCCAACGTGCTCAGGTAAGTTTCAAGTAAATTAAGTTGAAATGATGACTTTTGTATTGTTTTTCCTTAGGTTTCTCTATTGATTCGCAAGGAGCTCGTTGAACGTGCTCGCGACTTCAACATCATCCTCGACGACGTCTCCCTCACCGAATTGAGTTTCGGCAAGGAATACACAGCTGCCGTTGAAGCCAAACAAGTCGCCCAACAGGAGGCTCAACGTGCCGTCTTTTTCGTCGAACGCGCCAAACAAGAGAAACAACAGAAGATCGTCCAGGCTGAGGGAGAAGCCGAAGCCGCCAAGATGTTGGGTCTGGCTGTTAAACAGAATCCAGCTTATTTAAAGTTGAGGAAAATCCGCGGAGCCCAAAGCATAGCTCGAACTGTGAGTTTCAAAGCAATCATTTTCTAAAACTTGTCTCAATCTTCATTTTTTTTTGTTTCTCAGATTGCCGCATCACAGAACAAGGTCTACCTCTCAGCCAACAGCCTTATGCTTGACATCCAGGATCCAAGCTTCGATGACATGACTGAAAAAGTTTACAAAAGTAAATAGATTTCTAAAAACACAAATACTTTCCTAAAGCTTTCCATTTCGCGCGAACCAATAAATAACTTTAAAATCAATCTTCAGCTAAACGAACGAAGTCTAAATTCATTTTCATCTTCTCTTCTTCCTTTTTGTGTCTTTTTCTTGAATTTAGCTGTCACAATGGAATAAGTTGAATCAGTTTTGTTTTTTTTTATCAGTTTTGGAAAGCTTTACTAATAATTCGTGAGAATGGAAATCCAAACAAAGAAAAATATGTTAACCTAGCTTTTAAGAAAATCACCCAAAGGGAAAGCTTTCCTTATTAAACATTGTTCTCTTTTTTTATGGAAAAATAAGCCGTTATTTTGGTTGGAGTTTAAAATTCGTTTTATATAAAATTGTTTTTGTTTTTCATGAATTGTGTGTGGAATGCATTATCCTCTGAGCTTTAGTTTTAGTTTTTACTATGTAAAATGAGATTTGGGGAAATTGCTGCTCCTAAACAACATGCACACTCTTGTGGGGAAACAAGCTTGCATTTTGTTCTTATTTCGCGCAGTTCTACACAGGAGGGAGAGAGTTGTTTCGGAGGAGATATTTCCATCAAGCGAAAAGCATTTCAATTTTGTGAAAAACATTTTCTTTTTTAATTTCAATAAAAACGGCCAACAGATTTTAACTGAAAACATACAAATTTGTTTTATTTGGTTAAACACGATCTGGGGGTAAGTCATTCCATTCCATTTCATTCGGTGAAAAACAAGTGAGTTAACTTACTTACAGTCATGTTTACTTTAATGTGAAATGTTTGTTGTTTTTTTAGTTGGAACGGAATGGTTTGAACTGGCACCGAAATTCAAGGGAAATGAAAGTCCTTTAAAAGACTTTGGAGTAATTGCAATGCAGACAGCGGACAAGATCATTTAGACGGAGGAGGAACTCTTGGAATTTTAATAAGCGGCCATACATATATCACGTTTCTTCCATTTTGAATTAGTTGTTAATTTTTTCTACAATAGTGCAATAAAATAATTTGGTGCAAGTACAAACCTAAGTGGGAGTTTTTATGAGTGGCAGATACGCTTTCGAGTTTCCGATAATTGCCATACCAGGTGGGGCAACGAATTTGTCTGATAAAGGATCTTATCATTAAGATCGCTTAGATGTTGTCGAAGACAAAAAAAAACAAGAATAACATTGAATAAATTAAAGAAAGTCTAGTTGACTTTCAATAGAGAACAAGCCGGCTTCATGCGCACGCTAATTCCGCGGATCAATCAGTTTCTTTTCTGCTCTTATAATATTGATTAAACAAAGCGTAGGGTTTGGTATAAGGATAGGATGTAAGGGGAGATTCCGATGCAACCTTATCTTAAAGTTCAGCACTTCCAAATGGGAAGGAAAAGCAGAGACCGGGAAGACATTCCTCATTCGCGTTGTACCGCTAAAGAAAGAATTTATTATTTTGATTATTCGCCTGAAGTTGGGCTTAAGGATATTTCAATAAAAATTCCTAGCAATGTTAGAGTTTACGGTTGAATAGTATCTAGGGAGGAAAGCTAGCAGCCTACTTCATCCATCATCATCACCGGAACTTCGTGGCTTTAGAAAGAATTTTCTAGATGTTTATGTTTATAACTGTGCGTTACAGGCCAGACTGTTTGGGCACTAAGTGAAACTAAGGTTGGAAGAATACTGATTTTATCTAAATTTGCTCTTCATTATTTTTCCATTACTTTTTACCCATCAAGGTCTCGTCGTTTAAGTTAGGAACTATATTGCTTGTCAGAGCCTTCCCCAATACGAGCAATGTTCCAACATGGATTTTAACTTCTTGTGGCTCAAATTCACCATTAAAAGAAAAAATTCCCATTAAGACCGTTTGGCAATACGAGAAAGCCAACTAGGACGGCCTGAATAGTGACTTTGATGCCATGGCTGAAATGATTTCATATGAGATTCTTCTAGGAATGCGTGCTTTTATTGCTTACAGACTAAAAGTAGTTAACCCATAAAATAGTTTTGATTTAACTCAGAGTGTAAAGAAGTTATCAGGCTTACTTCTTTGAAGTAAGTTTCCGATCCACAAAGCCAACCCTACAGGGGAAAATTAGAGAAAGCACAAACAAAGCTAGAAACTCATGCAAATCCGTTTTTGATAAAACTAAATTTTTGCATGACGGCAAGGCGAGATAGCCAGCTGCATTCTTCCCCTTAAACAATTCAACAGTAACAGTTACACTGTATACTCGTCTCGCAAGGAATGCTCATCAGGTCATCAGTTCACATTTGAGCCTATCTGGCGTATCTACCTAAGAGATTTTTTTTTAGCCGAACAACACGAATTTTGAATAGTCTACCCTGCGAGGTTTTTCTTTGAATTTTCAAATTTAAAAGCATTAAAGCATTTCAAAACCAATTTCTGCCCTCCCTCCCTAACTTCCAATGCTCGCACAGTGCGTTAAACATTAGATGTTATAACTTGTCCAACACAAATCCCTTGCCCGCTTTTTTGAGAAAGTTAGGATCTAGGAATGTTCATCACTTCACTTTTGAGCCGAATTTCGGACGTGCCTTGAAATATAGAGACTCTACTTTAAGCCCCACAGCACGTATTTGGAATAGTTTACCTGGCGAGGCTTTTTGCTCGCCTTCCTTGATTGACAACTTCTGCCCCACCCTCCCTAATTTCGTAATTATGTTTGCTTTAACATTATAAGACGAAGAGCAACACAGTATCCTTTGCGCGCGCTTGTAATAAACAAAATTTTTAGGAGTGTAAGTATATTAGTGCGTTGCGATTATATCTGTATAACATCTGAGCTGGGGTACTCTATTTCCATTTTTGTGGCCCTGGTAGCTAGTGTACAAACGATTTTGTATTATTGCGTTTAGACTTCTATTGAGTGAGATGAGGGAGGATTAAGCTAGTTGGACTTGATTGTTGGCGAAATACAGACAATGGCATACCCAAGTAGCGCTATCGCCGAGTCGTTAAGCTACATTACCTTTACCTTAACTTCCATAGCGCCCTAGTACTTGGGCCTCAACTAATAAGCTTCTCCAGCCAACTCCGTCGCTAGCTTGTTGCATCAAATTTTGACGATGTTGGATCTAGGAAGTCTTTTCTTGATGAGAATTTATACTTAGAGTATCCCTTCCCCTTAAAATTGAAATTGACACCAAGCTATGTTCTTCCGATTATGTCAATATTGTCGGGGTTTAAGAGTTATTAAACAGACTTTTGAAAGATCGTGCCTCTGATGTAAGCGTCCGCACTGTTCTCTCCAGCATTATAACGGGTGATTTTTTAAGAGCTTGAGAACTTTTTTTTTTAAAAAAAACGCATAAAATTTGAAACGTTAGATTGGTCCATGACATTTACTTTTTGAAGATAATTTCATTTAAATGTTGACCGCGGCTGCGTCTTAGGTGGTCCATTCGGAAAGTCCAATTTTGGGCAACTTTTTCGAGCATTTCGGCCGGAATAGCCCGAATTTCTTCGGAAATGTTGTCTTCCAAAGCTGGAATAGTTGCTGGCTTATTTCTGTAGACTTTAGACTTGACGTAGCCCCACAAAAAATAATCTAAAGGCGTCAAATCGCATGATCTTGGTGGCCAACTTACCGGTTCATTTCTTGTGATGAATTGTTCTCCGAAGTTTTCCCTCAAAATGGCCATAGAATCGCGAGCTGTGTGGCATGTAGCGCCATCTTGTTGAAACCACATGTCAACCAAGTTCAGTTCTTCTATTTTTGGCAACAAAAGTTTGTTAGCATCGAACGATAGCGATCGCCATTCACCGTAACGTTGCGTCCAACAGCATCTTTGAAAAAATACGGTCCAATGATTCCACCAGCGTACAAACCACACCAAACAGTGCATTTTTCGGGAAGCATGGGCAGTTCTTGAACGGCTTCTGCTTGCTCTTCACTCCAAATGCGGCAATTTTGCTTATTTACGTAGCCATTCAACCAGAAATGAGCCTCATCGCTGAACAAAATTTGTCGATAAAAAAGCGGATTTTCACATTTCGAACCGAACACTGATTTTGGTAATAAAATTTAAAGATTTGCTCGTTAGTAAGTCTATTCATGATGAAATGTCAAAGCATACTGAGCATCTTTCTCTTTGACACCATGTCTGAAATCCCGCGTGATCTGTCAAATACTAATGCATGAAAATCCTAACCTCAAAAAAATCACCCGTTATATGAAGCTGAAGAAGTCGCATAATGGCTTATCTCGTCGGCTACAATTAATCAGATATTTACCCTTAGGCAGGTGATGGATGGTCTGGAATTTAATATTCCAACATACCATCTGTTTATAGACTAAGACGCCTACGATAGCACAGCCTTACTTACTTACTTAGGTGGCGCTGCAGTTCGGGACGAACCTGGGCCTCAACCAACATGCCTCTCCAGCCAACTCGGTCTTTGGCTAGCTGCCTCCAGTTTTGCGAGGTCTTCCTTGACTGCGTCTACCCTCTGGGATGGAATCGAAGATCCTGCGAGCCGGAGCATTGTTGTCCATTCGCTCTACATGACCTAGCCATCTTTCTCCTTTGTCTTTCGAGAGAGAGCTTTGCTATTCAATTGCCTTCCTAGCCCATAGAAACAGCGATTGGCAAGAGTAATTCTTCGCTTTATTTCTGACGAGATGTTGTTGTCAGATGTTATAGCGGATCCGAGGTACACAAAGTCCCTAACTACCTCAAAGTTGTACCTGTATATTGTGATGTTTTGTCCAATCCGCCGGTGTTGTGTCCGTCGGGTCCAGCAGCTTTGTTGTTTTTGAGTTTAGATATTGCTATCCTTACTTCATTTTGGTCAGGTGGACGGAAGTTTTGTCTGTCATCATCCATGTTGAATGGTTCATTCTGCCTGACAGCGGGATTTTGGCCTTCATCGCCGTTTAACAGTCTGCAGAAATGGTCCTTCCATGTACTCAGCACCGACTGTGACTCTACTACGAGGCTTCCATTCCTATCTCTACAGGCTTCTGTGCGGGATTTTTTTCCTTGGCATGTTCTTTTTACCTGTTGGTAAAACTTCCGCACGTTGTTCCTGGAGTAGCATCTCTCAATATCTTCGATCGCGCGCTTCTCATGCTCTCTCTTTTTCTTTTGGAGAAGCCGGTGTTCTTCCCGTCTTTTCTGCTCGTACAGCTCTCGTCTTTCTTTGCAGCGTCGCTTTATATGCCTCTTGTTTGGCTGCATGGGCCTGCCTGCATTCGTCATCAAACCAGAGGTTTCGTGGTGGTGGTCTGGTGAAACCTAGCACATCAGTTGCGGCATCTCTGATGGCTTGTTGGCAGTGTTGCCACTGATCTTCGGCACTTGATGCTGACGGTACTGGATTTCTTGAGAGGTTACGGGATATTCGATCGGCATAGGTTCTGGCGGTTTCTTGCGATTGCAGCTTTCCGACGTCATACTTCCTCACAGTATTACTCCGTTGTTGTGGAGTTCGGGTTATTCGCATTCTTACCTTTGCTGCAACAAGGTAGTGATCCGAGTCGATGTTAGCTGCTCGGAAGGTGCGAACATCCAAGATACTGGAGGCGTGTCTTGCATCGATCGCAACGTGATCAATCTGATTGACGGTTCTTTGATCTGGGTGTCGCCAAGTCCCTTTGTGTATATCGAGATGAGGAAACCGTGTGCTTGCAATGGTGACGTTATGTGCCGCTGCGAAGTCAATTAGCCTAAGTCCGTTGCTCATAGGTTTTGTCGAGGAGCTCATAGAAGTCATCCTTGGTGGCGTCATCTTTGTCCTCTGTGGGGGCATGAGCGCATATTAGGCTAATGTTGGCGAATTTAGCCTTGATACGGATTGTCATAAGTCGCTCACTTACGTGTCGAAAGCCCAAGACTTCTTGCCTAAGTCTACCGCTTATGACGAATCCGCACCCAAATAAACGCTGTGGTCTTCTTGCGCAATCACCGTAGTACACGTCACAGTTTTTCATCCTCCTTTTGCCCGGCCCATTCCATCGCACTTCCTGGATGGCAGTAATTCCTGCTCTGTAGCAGTCTAGGGCCTCCGCTAGTTGTTTTTATGCACGTGGTCTGTTAAGAGTTCTAACATTCCACGTGCAGATCCGAAGGTCGTTGTCCTTGATTCGTTTTTCCGGGTCGTCAACAGTAAATCCGTCCTTTTCCGAGGCTATTGGTCGCTTCGCAACTTTTTCTTTTTTCCGTGGCAGGGTTGTTAACCCCACGCACAACCCCCAACCTGGAGGGCCAGGTCCTTTGTTGGATTCCTTGGACAAAAGGAACCGGAGAATCCGGAGTCAGTAACCCACTTCGGGGATATGAGCGCTGCCGTTGGCCCATTAAGGGTTCATCCGCCACCATCTCTATTTCAATGCCCTGACTTGCATTGAGTTGTCCTAATGACCTTATCTCCAAATACGTCGAAGTAGCTCATTAGGGCGGCTGCTTCGTTGACTGTTGACGCCACCGTTGGTCCAATTGGTTGGGCTCATCCGCCGTACGTCCTCTTTCTGAGGGGTTCGTGCAAGACTTCTGCGAATCGATCAGAACAGTCATTAAAGCAGAGCATTATAGTGTTGCTATTTTTTCTGTGTTCAACACTCGCGCTTATAAGTTTAGCAGGAATGTCCGGATGGACAGACCAGTACACGGTGGTTACCGCGGGGAGGTAAAATAAGCACAATTGATGTGTACGATATAGTTGCAGCGACTGTGCATCACCAGTTTGATGCCTTTCAGTGCCTACCCTATTCATACAGCACCCAACCACCACGATAGCACAGCCATGGTAGAACTTTATAACGTCATGTGAGAATTCGGCATATTGCATCCTCTTCAACCTGGCGTTGGAGAAAGCAATATGTGACTCTGGCATGTCAACAAGATGGACTATCGTTACCAAGTCAGGCAGACGACATCGGCAGAAGCCAACAAGCTGTACAAGACTCTTTACCTAGATCGAGCAGGCGGCATAAAACCTGGAGCTGCATATTTATGAAGGAAAGGCTAAGTACATGGTGGCTATATCTGCTAGAAGTGTTTGTCCAACTATCAGGGTAGTGGGGGGATGAATTTAAAATAGTGGAGTCTTGAACTATCTTGGGTCAAAAGCAGCCGATAATAATATGGAGGAAGAAATACGCGGGTATGGCTGCTAAAAACCAACAGAACCTACTATAGTCTGTCAAGGCTCTTTAAATCCAGACCATACAAACCAAACTGCTGCTGCACAAGACTGTGGTCTTACCAGTACTCACATACGGATCCGAGACTTAGGTGTTTACAAAAAGGCACTCTGATCTCTTATCGGCGTTCGAGAGGAAAGTCTTACGGAGAATTGTTCGCCCCGTGTGCGAGGGAGGACGATACCGGAGAAGATACTATCATAAATTGTATGAAATCTACCTCGAAGCAGATGTTGTGGAAAAAAATAAAGCTTGGTAGACTCCGCTTGGCTGGGCACCAAGCTCGCATGAGCAAAGAGGAACCAGCTCGGAAAGTCTTTTGCAGTTGATTGCGTTGGAAGGATGGCGTAGAACAGGCCTCCCGAATCCTTGGGGTGCGCAATGGGATGGCGTCGGTCAGCAATCGGGATGGAACTTGTTGAAGGAGGCCAGGACTGGATCCCGGTTGTTACGCCGATGATCATGATGATGCAACAATGCTGAGATTCCATTTATCGAATATGCTTTCTTCCGATTAAATCTTGCTTATAAATTAATGCCGACTTCTAACCATTTTCGGCGGCATCTGGAAAATCAGGTCCAGCAGCTTGAGCAGTCTTGAACTTCAAAGCAGCCAGTTTAGCTTGTTTCAAAGAGAATTCTTGTGCTACTTCGTCCATATTAAATGGATCATTCTGGCTCACACGTCACCTCAGTTCGTTATCTTCGTTATACAGAAGCAGTAAAACGGTTGTAGTGCCCCGTGGCTTAGTTTTTTTTTTATAATTAACAAGGGACTATTTGTTTCCCTTTTAATGTAACACACTGCGAGGGCATTAGGAAGATAGGGAGGGGAGAGATAGTAGGTGTCGATTAACATTGGTTTTGAATGTTTGCAAATTGAAATGGCAAGGGAAAATCTCGCCGGGTAAACCATTCCAAAGTCGTGTTGTACGGCTAAAAAAAGAATCTCTATATTTCACGGTACGTCCGAAATTGGGCTCAAGGGTGAACTGATGGGCATTCCTAGCAAGACGAGTATTACGGGCGAAACTTTTAAGGGGAGGAATGCAGCTGGCTACCTCGAGTGAACATTTTTTATAAAAGAAACGATAAAATAAGGAAAGACATGACACATTGCGTCGGTGTTCGAGAGGGGCAATTGTTTCAGCGGCAGTTCTATTTCCTATCAATCTTAACGCTCGATTTTGTATTATATCAAGCAAGTGAAGCGATGTGTGTGAAGCACCTGCCCAGAGGTGGGAGTTATACTCGAGTTTAGTGCGTATAAACGCTTTATAAATTGTAGCCAGATCAGATGGGACAAGTACTTCTTACACCGATACAGAAAACCTAAGCACTTAGCAGCATTCTTAGCGATCTCAAATATATGGTCGTACCAATGGAGGTCGTCATTGACACACATACCGAGTAGTGAGAGCTTTTCGGTTTCTTCGATGTAAATGCCATTCATGGACAATGGCATTGAGGGTATGTTTAGTTTTAACGACAGAAGACAGCATTGAGTTTTCGAAGCATTAAACTCCACACGATTCTTACTACCCCATTTGACAATGCTGTATAAATCGGAGTTTAATGAGCTTGACATACGGTACCGTTGCAGTTGTACGTCCGAAGGCGAAGGACGTGAATTATCCGACGAATATGAAAAGCTGAGGGTAGAGTCGTCAGCAAAACAATTAAGTGGATTATTAGTAACATACAGAAGATCATTTATAAAAATGAGGAAAAGAGTCGGAGACAGAACGGAGTTCTAGGGCACACCAGCATTTATTTTGTAGGAATTAGACTTGAATTCGTCCAGTTCGTTCGAGTTTTTAATATTTTTTACGAATGACCAAAAAATTTTACTGCCTTTGGGATACTGCAGAATTTTTTGCCGTAATTTTTGGTCATGCAAAAATTTGGTTCTTTCAATAACGGAGTTGCATGAGTTTAGTTGTTAGTATTTCGGACTGCTAAGCGAAGGATGTGGTTCGATTCCCCGTCAGAGCCAACTTTTTCCGGGGTACTGCCTCTTGCGTGGAACTGACTCCAGGGTAAAATCTGTCGAAAAATTACATCTAATGTAGCCGTTCAGACTCGGCAGTAAATTGTAGGTTCCTTTCATACTTTCAGATTCACAACACACACATGGGAATTGTTGAGAGTATAAGTCACTAGGCCTCGGCAGCTTGGAGCTGTCGCGCCAATAAAACAAAAAACGTTTGGCAATGTTGCCACTAGTTCTCAATACTTGATGTTCGCAGAAAAGGAGTTCTTCTCTTTGGATGTTATTAGAATCTTGATCAGACAAGGCACTGGCCAATTATCAAACTTCCTGAGGCGTACCTTGTCCGCAACGAAGAAATGGTGTCAGAACTAATGTTGAGCCCTCGGAGAGTATGACATCAATTAAATATTCTAAAGCAGTGCCTTGCGTTAATCGCAAAGTAGTCAATCAGAAAGTTCAATGATCAGAAGATCACCCTTTGTTTATGATTAATGAGGCGTGGAAAATAAGGTCCTTAATATTATTCCAAGGGAGAATGATTTGGATAAACTCCTCCATATAAGCCTTCGTAGTAGCCCAAATAAGGTGTTCACTAAGTTTATCCTGAAACACTAGACGGAATTCTTCCGCTCTGTAGCTTGTCATCGATTTATAAGACTTCATCACGTTAAAAAAAACAACCAAATTAATTTTTATTTCATTTATTTCACTCAAATATATTTTATTTTACCAAATTCTTCCACGCGAACAATATTTTGTTTGTGTAAGAAAATTATTTACCAAACGACCCATCAAACATAAGTTTTAGAATACAAAAGACACTTAAACGAAATTCCTGTGTTATTTAATAAAAAAAACCTCTAAGGTATATTTTTGTTTTAAACTCGCATAAGATCAAATATTTGATTCGGTTTTTTTAATGCACACTAAAAATATTCATATTAATATTTTTCATATTTCTTATAATTTTTTTCTTTATTTATTTATCTATCTTTATTTCTTATAATTTAAATTTTTAATTCTTTTAACATCTACGTTATGCTTATTTTTTAAGAAAGTTAGGTTATTATTATGTTTTAATGAATATTTACGACGATATTCAATACTTTTTATATTTTTATGAAAACAGACCATCAAATTGTACGAAAAACGTGCTGACAGCCAATCCAAGTTAAATTCATAGAAAATTTTCTTTTCTAAAAGTTCAATAAGTTTTAAACCTAAAATGTGAATGAAATGCATCATTTTTGGCAGTGATGGTAATTTAAAGGGTTGCCCTACATGAAAAAAAAGAACCAATTTAAAAAAAAATTACAGAAAATCTTATTCGAGAATTTCTAAATGTTAGATGATTCTTAAATTCGATGATATTTCCGTTAAAAATTATTTTTATGTTGATAATTTAATTTTTTTTATGTTAACAGGATATAATACTTTTGAAATTTTTCTAATTTGGGGTGTTGAAGGCGAAAAATTAAGACTCTAATACATTTTTTTGACTAGAAAACCCACTTTGATTTTTAAATTTTGGAATGTGATTTATAGGTTAGGTTAGAGAAATAATTTTGGTGCAATTTTGTGTTGGACAGGTCTTAATAAATCTCGAAGTAAAAAGATATGGACAATCATGTTCTTAAAAAGACTGCAAACGTTCTGGAGCCACAGTGAGGACTCAGTATTTGATCTAGTGGTACACAAAATATGTTCACACCGAAATTCTAACTCTTTCCATGATTTTTGTTTTTTTTTTCCTGAACATTTTTTTGTTAAGCTGTCGATGGTTTCCCGCTCGAAGGACCAATTGGAGCCGAAGTGCTCAAATTAAAACTACCACTATTGCTACCATTGTTCGTACTACTGTTACTGGTTGAAGTTAAATTGGCTGCAGCAACAGCAAATGTTTCAGCAAACGATGACATGGGTCATAAGTTGGTTGTCTGCACTAGTCCGCGCTCCAAATGGAAGCAATCTAGAACTGAAGCTCCAACGGAACTGCGACGAGTCACCATAGAAGTAACAATTGTCCATTTGTTCAGTCGAATGTCGTATTTCTCGACAGAGTTCAATGATGAGGAGCCATCATTTCCTCCTAAGGCGTAAAGGCAGCCATCAACGTCGACAACTTCGTGGGTGGACCTTAAAAGACAAATAAATTTAAATATTTTGCACAATGTTTCACAACTTTAGCTTACCTTCTTGAATGCATTGCTGCAATGGGTTCCCAGGCGTTCCTGCGCAGATTCAATCTCTCACCACTGGCCATGCACATGGTTCCGTCATTGCCACCGATGCAATACAGATGTCCATCAAACGCTGCCACACCGCAGCTGCTTCTTCGTGAAGTCATATTCGGTACTGCGGTCCATCGTCCGATTCTGGGATCAAATCGTTCCACACTGGACTGATAGTTGGTGGAATCAAAACCTCCCAGGGAGTATATGCAGTTGTCCAACACAGCAAGACGACAATATCTTCGCCGAGTGCTCATGGCCGGACAAGAACTCCAAATCCCTGTCAGAGGATCATAGCGCTCCATACTGCTCAAACAAGAGGCTCCATCGTAGCCACCGCAGACGTAAATAAGCCCGTCGAAGGCACAGATCCCCAGACAAGAACGTTTCGTGCCCATGGGTGTGATGTTGTTCCACTTATTCGTGAGTGGATTATAGAACTCAGCTGTGGAAAGATCTGTGACGCCATCATATCCTCCGACCACGTACAGCAATTTATGAAGTGAGGTCACTCCAGACCGCGATCTCCTCCACAACATCGGAGATATAGGTGTCCAGGCATTCACCCGAGGATTGTATACCTCGCACTCGCTATGAATAGCAAAGAGACTGCCTCCACCGACTGCGAAAACATACGGTTTCATGCCATCCGGACGTCTTTCGTTTGTCCTCTGGCTACTCATCAAACTTCTCTGCTCAGGCAACAGATGATACTTCATGGCTTCCAGAAGCAGCTCCTTGCATTGTGGGTCTTCACGAATCAACGTCTCTGATTCCACGCAAGTCATAAGAAAATCGCGTCCCACTAATGGTAGTCGGACATGGCTCATTAGCTCGGCTACGTGCTTCTGCCTTTCGGGCAAGTCATGCTTCACCCAGTTGAGGACGGCCAAGAATACCTTCTCCTCCGAGCAGATATTCAATTGATTGTTCGATATTAAATCCCTGACCTAAAAGTCAACAAAAACATTTAAGAATGAGCAATAAATTCTTGAAAATAGTGGGTCAAGTGCATTTCTAAAAAAAAAAAATTGTTTTACCTCATCGAAGGGTAGCAAGAGGAACTCTTCTGTTCCCACGACCTGTTGAAAGTTCTGCAGGGCAAATTTATGCGAACGTGTGTGTAGCTCCTTGCACGAATGTGCATCTGAAATACAAGAAAACAAAGAAGAAAGCGTGTATTCAATTCAGGACTATAACCTCGATATGGTCTACTTAAACTTGACTAATAAATAAGGGGGTTTAGGATTGTATCCGTATGGAGTACCTTTGGTGTACTATAGAAGTCAGGTTGAATAATGAATGTGGTGCGTTTTTAAGAGGGTTGCTTGAATGAGGTGTTTGTTTATTGGTTTCCGAGATTATATTTCAAAGGACCCTTTTCAAAAATACCTACGGATTATGTGCATTTTTGCGCAGAAGTGGAAGAGTTTTGTTTGTTTGTGCTGAGCTCCCCTAATCGGATTTTATATCATTTTAGTTTAAAATTTCATTGAATGAAATAGAAAAGCTTTGTTACGTAAGATGTAAGTTGTATATTTGCTTTCTCAAGAATTTTAAAGCCGATATGGAGACTTATATGCTTTGGTATTCAAGAAAACAACAAAGGTTTTTCAGAATTTACTAACATTCTTACATCAAAACACTTGTCCTGGACTGGATTATTAAAGACTACCTGGTTAAGGTATTTTACAACGCCTTTTCCAGGAGAGACGAACAAAGTGAGTAGTTTGTACATTTTTGAAAAGTGGGATGCTTCGAGAATTAATTAAGATATTGAAATAAGATTTGGACAAGATTTGAATAGGTTTATTTGATATCCCTCCCAAAGATAACAATTTTAGTCAATTTTTACGAAACTTAGTTAAATAGTGTTCTAAAACACACACATTTTTGTTGACAAAAAGAAAGCAATTACGAGAGACTAGTGTTTTTCATTCCTGAAAACATCATTCCAAGAAATCTCTTTAGATATAAAATTAGCTTCAGATTAGTTCAGTTCGACATTTGACACAAAACGCTTCTCAACCTTATCTTATTACTTCAGCTGGCGCCACAGTCCCAGGTGTAACTAGGTCTCAACTAACAAACTTCACCCGCCAGTTCGGTCTCTTGCTAGCTGCCCGTATTTTGCAAGTAAAGTCAACATTTTAGACGAATGGCTAAGTTAAGAAGCAAAATTGTCCTATTATAATATTGGACGACATTAACCGACATTTTTACCAGGTGACTATTACAATCAGGGGCAAAACAAATTTTTGGTGACAGAAAAATAAGAACACAACCACTTCGTTCGGCGTCTGATATTCAACTGCTTTATTTCAATGTTTGTTCTTTCACATTTAATGTGATTCATGAAGGGAAAAGAAAAGGTTCTGTTGGATTTTAGCAGCCGACCTCGTATTTCTTCCTTCATATTATTATCGGCTGCTACTTTTGATCGAAAGTAGTTGAAGACTGCATTATTTCAAATTCATGCTCCACTAGTCACCATGTACTTAGTCTTCCCTTCATTAATATGCAGCCCCAGGTTTTATTCCGCCCTGCTCGATCTAGGTAAATAGTCTTGTACAGCTTGTTGGCTTCTGCCTATGATGTCGATGTCGTCTGCGTAAGCTAGTACCTGGCTGGACTTGGTGAAGATAGTCCCTCTTGTTTATATGCCAGAGTCGGAGTTCATTAAAGATGTTGGTCTGGAAAAAAAACCGGCTACTTTTGCTTAGCTTGTAATGTTGGTAATGGTCAGACTACACAGTCGTGTCAATTTATTTTGGATGCCTATTCTTCCATGGCCTTATAAAGTTCTATCCTAGCTATGCTATCACAGGCAGCTTAAAGACTGTAAGATGATGGTATATTGGAATATTAAATTCCAGACTTTTTTCCATCATAGCCTTAGGGTAAAGATCTGATCAATTGATGTTTGCCGATTATGGTTTTAGCGTAGGAGCTATCCATTCTTGCAAGATAGATAGGAATATCTTATAGGATGTAGTCAACAATGTTATACCTCTATAATTGCTTTATTTTGTAATATATACCTTCTTATGTATGGGACATGTGATGCCTTTTCTCCAGTCTACTGGCATTTCTTCGTGTTCCCATACCTGTACTATGATTTCATGAATTACTTGATGTAGTACTGGCCCACCATGTTTGATTAGCTAAAGGGGTATGCCAGCGGTTCCCGAGGCCTTGTTATTTCTGAGCCTATTAATCGCCATTTGTTTATCTCAATGATTGGTGGCTGCAGCATGAGGACTTCCCCTTGAAATGTTGAAGTCTCCATTTCTTCCGTGAAATCAACATTTCATTAAAGTACACTTCCCATCGCTCCAAAATTCTTTCAGGATCAGATTTCCCTCTCCTTCCTTATAGTATGTGCAGTTTGCTGTATATTGCGCCAGGTTTCTGACGGATAGACGGTAGAATTTCCGCGCCTGGTGCGGACCTCGCTCTCTATTTCTTTCCATTTTGCAGACATTGTTTTTCTCACAGGTTGCCTTTGTTCGTCTGTGAAGTCCTTTCTCTATTCTTCTAAGCTTTCTTTATTTATCTTCGCGTGCCACGTTATATGAGACTGTTGTATCTCAGTATTCAGACGCTAGATTGCATTCATTATCAAAGCAGTGGCTCCGATCAGCAGTAAAAATGAATTTGTTCTTAAGGCTTGTAGATATTAAATTGCTTAGTATGTTTGTATGTATATATTAAAATACATACAAATAAAATAAAAAAATTAAATTTTTTTCGAAAATTCTTTAATTTTTTTAATTTTTATTTTAATTAGTTTAAGAGTTTTCTCGTTAAAACTAAGTATGCAATAAGATTTGAAAACTAAATGTCTATCGAGGAAAAAAAAATATTGAAAATCATTCGACCAAATTTTTTAGTCAGTTTTTTGAAAAAACTTTTCTAAAAAATATTAATTTTTTTTAGTAGGTCATTATAAGAAAATCTGTAGTAGTTTTCATCTGGGAAAATTATTTAAAAAAATATTAAATCAACACTTTTTCAAAATATTTCGAAAAGCAAATTTTTTAGATAATTTAAAACAAAATCAAAAAAAGTTTTTGAAAATTTTGAAATGCAAAATTAATTGAATTATAACTTCCTGTGTACAAAATTTTATTGAAATCGGGATAATGGTTTACGATAAAACCGCATTTGAAAAAACCGGTTCTATAAGAGGTACCGTTATAGAAAAAAAATCGGAAAATTCATTCTAACTGAAAGATGTATTGTTGGTATAAAATAGCATCCTGAAAGTTTTATCAAAATCGTTAGAGCTGTTTTCGGGAAAATCAAACTTTTTGGTAAAGATTGTATGGCTGGTACCGTTATTTTTCGACCTAGAGCAAAAATCAAAAACACCATCGAGATAGTACCAAATAAACACTAAATACCAAGTTAGAAGTAAATCGGCCATCTATTTGGTTTTAGAGGTGCGAACAGACAGACAGACAGACGGACGGAATTTCCGGACCAACTTTTTCCGACTTCTCTATCATTTTAATGTCATGCTCATGCTTATTTTGACGGGATTTCCACAGCAGAAAGCTGATATTGTAAGGATTAAGTAAGGCTTTTTTTAATTCGTATATATGTATGCCTCGATATTGACGGGACAGATAGCTGATGTTGTAAGGTGTGACTAAGGCTATGTTAATCACCCGATGATGCCGCTGGGGTAGTTCACAAGCAGATAGTTTATTTTGTAAGTAACTAAGGCTGTTTTAATAACCGGGTTCATTTTTTCGAAAATGTATGGTATACCCGAGCAATGCCGGGTGGGTAAGCTAGTATGCTAGTATGAAATAAAAAAGAATTCTGTGAATTGCTTACACATCTCATCCACCCCCCCCCCCCCTTATTGAAAAACTAAAACGAACAAAACCCAATTTTAAAAAGGTTATTTCGAAACATTAATTCTGCTCAAATTAAATTAAGAAATCTTACATTTTTGTGTTTTTATAAAACAAGGTTAATGCGCCCTTAAGGGAGAAAATAATTTAGAGTTGTCAACGGCCTTGGCTCTGATAAAGCATCGCTTCCCGTGAGATCAGCGAAATTAAGCATCGTTGCGCGTGGTTAGTAGAAAGATGGAGGACCGTCCGAAAAACCAACTGCGTGCTGTTGACATGTGTTATGTGTTTTCTGTTTTCCGTTCTCCTTCTGTCTTCTCTTCTGTCATGTATCAATGTCGTCTTGTGTGTTGTCTTGTAATTGTCTGAGCCGATGGCCTCAGTAGCCAGTGCTCGTAAGTGTGTCTACTTCGTAGATTTATCTACGGAGTAGATTAAAATTGTAATTGTAATTGTAATTGTAATTTAGAGTAATCCCCGTGTTTACCATTTATTTGGACTAACAGTTCAAATTACCCACTCCGAATACATACAAAACTAATCTTACCCATTATTCCCATTTCATAGCATATAATTCCCTAACACAGTATGTAAGTATTTTCATGTGATATCGTTTTTTGCCTTCCCTAAAACTAGCTAGGGTAATTTGGCGAATGTGTTTGTCAATCCCTAAGTCAATTTGTACTCACAACTAATGGGATCAAATTCAGGAAAAAAAATAAAAACAAAACCCAGAAAACTAGGGAAAACAACATATTAACCCAGAAAACTAACTACATGCGAATAGACTCAAAATACGCTCCAAAAACATCCCATTTGGCACAAACGAAACGTTTTGCAAAGACAAATCCCATAAAGACTGTAATAAATTTACTGTCCCCACATTCGTTGGGCCAAATAAGGGGAAGACGACCTGGAAAAAGCTATTTCAATATTGCAAGTCTATGTGTTGAATGAACGAGATCAGATTGTCAAACCTAAGCTTCTTCTTCTAAGTCATAACCTACTCTACTCGGAGCCAAAAACAAAAGCCAAAATCAGTAAAAAAATATAAAAATAATGTTTTTGGATAATAATCGGTGCTTACTTAAGATATCAGTAGGACATTGCGCTCGAAATGCTATCCCCCATGCGACGGTTGATAGGGTTTTCCCTTTTGGGGTGAAATGAAACCCCCTTTAGCTTGTGACATCCAAAGAAAAGACGAATATAAACAGAAAAGTGGCGAAACCACTTCAACTAACTGGGGTAGCATTGCAGCACAAATAGAAATACAGATGATGACGAATGAATTCTTCTACTCCAATAAATTGTGCAGCCCCATCATACCCCTACTCATGATTGGGGTTGCACAAATATGCTTTCTCGCAAAAGCAGGGAAAAGAACAATGTACTAGAATTGGTCGCAAGAACTGGCTCTTATTTTGAAGAAATTCATAGCATGATTATGTTTTAAATGCATTTTAATCATTGATTAATTAGGCAATGAGATTCTGGAATATAAATCAACCTTTTTACTTGCGATTTAAAGGGACTATATAAGGCCAGTTATGCATTCGTAAAACAAAAAAAAAATCTAACAAAATCAGACATGACATTACGATGATAGAGAAACAAATTTGAGTTACTGGCAAAATTCTGTCTGTCTGTCTGTCTGTCTGTTTGTCTGTACGCATGTACATTGAACAACAGCCTAAACGGCTTGGCCAATCGTCTTTAAATTTAGAACATAAGGTCTTGACATTTTACAGAGGACTTTTTATATTTTTTTTATCTCAAATATTAACAGGACTTTTCATATAACCGTTGAGTAAAAGCTCATTTTTCTCCGAAACGGCTCCAAGAATTTTTATGAAAAAATAACAGTATATATTGTAGGTGTAGGTTATGTTTTGGTGAACAAAATAATTCAAGATGGTGGGCTAAAAATGGTACCTCCCATAGAACGGTTTTTTTTTCTTTGACTTTCTCGAAAACTGGTCATCCGATTTCATTCAAAATTGATATTCAGGAAGATGTTGGTAGCCTTGGTAATTTTAAAATAGTACATATTAGTATTATTTTTAAAATATTTTCGATTTTTTTTTTATATTTTTAATAATTCTCTTAAATTTTTTTTGTTTAATCAATATTTTGAAAGCAGGTAGATAGATTTTTTTTAATTTTGTTTTAAGAAGTGAGTAATTCTTGTGTTTAAGTTTGCATTCTTTAATATTTTGTTTTAATTTTTTTTAAAAAGTTGTTAAATAAATTCCGTTTTATTTAAAAACCGTTCCTAGGTTTAAAAAAAATCACACTTTTTCACATTTTTTAAGGAAATAAAATGGCGTTTATTTTTTCCGCTGAAAGCTATTTTACGTACTTTTTTTCAAACAACAAATGTCAAATAAAACTTTGAAGTTCCTTTAATATTTTTCAAATTTTATTCGAAGCTGTGACCGTTACCGCACATAAGAGCAAGTATGTGCTATCTACTCGTGCAATTTATTTATATTAAGAGCTATCTCAAAGCATATCAAAGCATTTTGATAGAGCCCAAGCAATAGTCAAGGAATTTTCATCACCATCATCAACATTTTCTTCTATACATCCCCGTCGCTGGCCAAAGCCATCTAGTTTCAAACTTCGGCTTCGGGCATCCTGGTCTACGCTATCCTTCCAACGTAAACATAGCCTTCTACCAACAAAAAAAAAACTGCCAAAAACTTCCCGAGCTGGTTTCACTTCGCTTATAAGAGCTAGATTCTGGAACTTAAAAGATAACATCTAGAAGCCACATTCGATGCCGAACAAGCCGGTTTCCACGGTGAAAAATGAAGGATCAAAATGTTACATTATTAATGAAAGTACAGGGATAGGCTCTCGAATGAGTTCGAACTGGAAAGTGGAGTCAGACAGGGCTGCATTTTGTTGCTAATATTGTTTTTGTTGATAATTTTACAGGAAACGGAGAGATTCGATGGACTCTGTCATCCTAGCTAAAATACCTTCATTATGCTGACGACGTAGTTCTAAACAGCCGGTAGAGAAAGTATAGAGCTTTTAATACCTCGGAAGTATCATCTCCACCAACATGGCATCACAGTCGTATCAAGAAAGCAAAGGCTACTTTCGCTATGTTGGGAAAAATATACATTACATTACATTTATTGGCGTGACAGTTCTTTAAAGAGCCAATGCCTAGTAACTTATACTCTCAACCATTCCTGTGTGTGTGTTGTTAATCTGCAAGAATGGAAGGGGCCTACAGTTTACCGCCGAGTCCGAACGGCTACATGAGATGCACTTTTTCAAGACAAATTTTACTCTTGGAGGTTTTGTCAGTTCATCGCAAGAGGCAGTACCCCGGAAAAGAAGATGGCTATGAGCGGGATTCGAACCCAGGTTCATTCGCTTAGCAGTCCGACACACTAACCACTAAGCCACGGGTCAATGCTTGTTACAATTAAGTTATATTGACTTCTATGTAACAAAGTGATGGTAACATTGATTAAAGTGACAAATAAGTCACCCCGACTTCTATGCAACCAAAAAAGCGCAAAAAACGTATTGTTTTTTTTTATTAATTAAATATCTAATTATAAGAAAGTTGCAGTGTAACTTCTGTGAAATCACTTTAAGTAATTACTTAGTAGTTTCTTGTAACTGAATTGTAACAAATTAGAGAAGTTACTATACGGTTTTTTTTTGACTGAATAGTAACTTATTTAAGGTTTGTAGTCAAATATATGCTGTCTCTGTTAGTAACGAGCGATCACTTTTCAATACTTTTAAGTTTCAAAATATTTGTTTGTAATTCAAAAAATAAAACAAGAAACCCAAATATTACTTAGTATTATAATTTTGACATTTTGAGTAACAAATCAACATAAAACCGCTCTTTGACTTTATTGTAACCAAATGGTAACCTAAGATTTTGTGGAACTGAATTAGAACGCGTGTTCTGTTTTCGATATATGTATGTAGCTCTTTAAAGGGTGTTTTTTTTCAGATGTGTGGTTTTCAAGAAGAAATATAACTAATTAAAATTTAATGTTATGGCCAAAAATGTAGCTTTATTATAAGGATAATGGTTTTTCATTATGTTTTAAAAATGATTTCGGGCAAGTGGCTGGCTCGAAAAAATTCCAGCCGAGAAGCCCAATTTTCTGAAAATCGGCATCACCGCCATCTCACCGAATGTGCGACGCGCTTGATGGTCGTTCGGATTCAATTCTTTATCTTCAATAAAGATGATGAGCACAATTTTTACGCGCGATGGCGGATGGACACACTCGGGTCTCCTTCGATACTCTGCTCCACCGAACCGAACTATTATTTTGGTAATAAATTTGCAGAATTTGCAAACGTTGTTAAAGAGTTAGTGTATTTATTATGAAATGGCAAACCAAATTGAGCATAAATCAATTGACAGCTGTCAAAAAGACTAACTCCGAAAAAAGTATTGCCAGATTGAAAACCACACGTCTAAAAAAAAACACCCTTTATATACAATGTATTTATACCTAGTGTTGCCATAAGTTCTGTTACAAATATAAAACTATTGGGCTATTGTGGCACGTACGGTTTCATTCGAGATAATGGACGCTGCTCTGTTTAATGCTGTTCTAAGGCTTTCTAAATTACTGCGGGAAGTCTTGCTATTACCGCGACGTGACTCTTTTTAACGCCCCACTCCATGTTACTAGTTTGCAAACTGAAACCAAACTGACTAGTATTCTTCTTTGATCAGTACATGTGTTCTGAAAAAAGTTAACGGTTCTATTCCCGCAAGAAGTTTTAAAGGGTAAGCGCTGGAAATTGTGTAACAGAACTTATGGCAGAACTGGGTATACAATGCATATTGCTAGAGAAAACTTTAATGGAACCCTTAAAAAACTCATTCTGTTTTGAGAAATCTCAACTCAGAATTTTTTGAGTTCTGAAGAGTTTCAAAAAACTTTACTGCTATTCACTTTTATGTGACTGTTTTGTAACAAAAATGTACCTGAAATAGTAAGATATTGTGTGAGGCTTTCCTTGTCATTCGTTAAACAATAGAAACCTTCCTATAACATGGCTCATGCTGATAAGACTCATGACTCATGCTAACCGCGATACTGTGGTTCCTTCAACCAAAATCGATCGCAAGCACTAGGCGAACATGAAAAAAAAAGGTGCAAATTCCCAGAATAATTTCAATCAAATTCAAAAAGATCAAGAAGAGAAAAAGAAATACAAAATAGGCGGAGTTTTGTTAAAGTTGAAAGTAGATTTAGATATTGGGATGTGTGTGTGGATTTAACGGGAGGGTTTGTGGGTGTGAGTTAACGGGTGTTGCTTTGGTGTTGCTGCCATCATCTTTTCTTATGACGTTATCACGTAAAATTATTGTCCGTAAACCGACTTTACAGACAACCAACTCTTTTTTATTTACGAATCCATAACTTGCCTCTAAAATACGAATATCGCAGGCAAAAAGTATGATGCATAGCTTGTATGAATGTCTAACAAAAAAACATTTTGCGGGCATGGCTGAGCATTGCGGTTTAATTCAATTACTTATTTTTATACGCATCACATAGGGTGTTCCTTCAAAAACACGAAGCAGGCAGTAAGTAAAAATTTTTGAAGTTTAGTTATGAATTTTCTAAAAATGCTAAATAGTTTAAAAATGTCCATTATTGGGGAATAATATTACCATAGGGGACATTTATCCCAACCATGATCTGAGGAGTTCGGAAAGGACAGAGGGCAGAACACTTTAACTTCGAGCAAAAAATCGTTTTTTTATTTTATCAAAATCAATGATGACAAATTGGTAAATGCATATCATCGGCAAATTTCCTGCATTTTTCTTAGGTAGAACTCCAGTTCATTTTCGATTTAATATCTCACCCAACAGTTGACATATACCACATTGAGAGAAACGCTTTATGGTGCATCTTTTTCCGAAAAAAAAGGAAAGAACAAATTCAATTCGGCGAATAGGTAGAGCACATCACATTCATGCAGTACGGCTAAAAAAAGAATCTATTTACTTAACTCCACGGCCGGAATTGGGTTCAAGGGAAAAATATGATGAGCGATCCCAGAAGCGCGAGTATAACGCTTAAATTGTTTAAGGTAAGGAATGCAGTTAGCGGTATATGTAATGGTAAAAACTGAGATAAAAGAGACATGGGAATTACCCATACTCAAAAATTTCAGATATTACTATGTAAAAATTCTTCGAGTATCTGTGAAACCTTAAAGAAAGAGAATTGCAGTATGTTCTCAGGGGGAGGTTTATTTGTCACGATCGACATTTAACACCGCTAAGGGATCCTAGGATAGTAATCTTTTCAGAACACGGTGCATTTTAATATGAAGAATAACTCCAAATGATACAAAGTTTAAGGTACAGACTCCCAGAGAAAAACATTCCTGCATTCACAACCAAGTTTATAAGTTTCAATTACAAAACAAGAACACCCTGTCCTGTATAAAAAAAAAAACATCTCAATAAAAAATTCCCAGAAAACTAAATAGTCTTCCCACTATACATTCTCGAGTAGTTATGTTCAACTTACCTGCAAAACTCCGAATGCCCAAACAATTGGAAGGATGCAGTTGCCGTAACAAGAACTTGCAGCAAGCCTCGCGGACCGATTGGATTTGCAGGAGGCTCGATGCCGGTAGCAGAACTTGCACATTGTCCTCCGTTATTGTTATCTCGCCCGTGTATGTGTAGTCAATTAGTTGCCTAAGTGCGGTGACGTCGACATCGTGAAGTGTTACGTTACCCTGATTCCGTTCCAGCATATCATCTAGTAAGAGGGAATAGAATACAAACAAAATAGTTGTGACTTCGTTCCATATATAAAATTATGGTATTCCCAGCAGCAGCCCATATATACTTACCATTGAACATGGCATAAAAATACGGGCTAACTGACGCCAGTACAACTTTATGGGCATGTATGGTCTCACCGCCAACTTCCAGGGTGACATCACAAAGCTATCGTTGGATGGGATGAAAATAGAAAGAAAGAAAAAAACAACGTTATGAAGTAAAGTTAAGTGTACTTATCGGAATTTGTGGCACAAAATGGGTTGAAACTTAGGCATGTGTGAATTTTGTTATTATAGTTCGGTGTGAATGGAAGGATTTTGCACTCATCCGGGACCGTAAAAAAGGGTAAATTTAGAGTTCAACGTCACATTGAAGCCCTTTAAGTTGAGGGTACTCCAATGCGCTGTTCGGCGGGATATCGAGTTGCAAGGGAATAGAAATTTTATGTGACTTCTCGTCTTAATGTGAGTTGACAGCATTAAGGGGTTGAAGGATATATTGTATGGTGTCACTGGTTCCAGTCAAGCGTAGGTGATTTTGAACCTTAATGTCTTTAAAGAGTGTATATGGCTTTGTTAAGAGGAAAGTTCGATATTAATTTAAAAAAAAAAAATTGCAAAAAGTTGGAAAAAAAATAGAATAAACTACTAGGAATGACACCGCATTACGGTTGTATTCTTTAGAGACTGTTTGGTTGAAAGAAAAATGCATTTATTTTTATTAAAAACCTGAATCAGAATCGTGGAAATTTTGAAGCATGGAGACATGATAGAAGATTCCTTTGAGACTTAAACGGGTTGTGAAAGAAATATTTTTTTAAGATTCAATGAAGATGAAGTGAACATAAGGTTTTGAAGAGCATTGGAATTTTTTTTACTAGGACTGTTTAAGGGGATAATTACTCAAAATGCGCCGAGCCACATTGCCGTTGTCCAAGAGACTGAGCAGGAGAGGTACTCTACTCATTTTAATTTTACTTCGCAGCTTTTAACACCTTAGTTAATATTGCATCGTGGCTCGGGGTCACGACCATTCTCTCTGAATGAGTTTTGAAGCAGTTGGAAGCAAACCCTGAAATCATAAACCGGATTTAGGACGATAAACTCTGTACGAAGTCTATCAACGATCCGATCCTTAGCTTTGGGTCGATTAAAGAGAAAAGTCTGGAACTAAACATTTCCAACATACCACCGTTTAATGGAATTTGAAGCTGTCTACGATGGTATATAGCCAGGATAGAACTTTATAAATCCATGAGATAATTCGGCACCCCTATTTATTAACTGGAATGACTATATGTATAGGTTCACCACGTCCAACATTACAAGCCATGTTAAATAGGACGGATTGTTGTTCGGACCAATCAACATCTTTAATGGACTTCGAGAAATAGATATATTAGATGACTCAATCCATGACTCTGGGACGTCAATAAAAAGGACTATCACCATCAAGTCCTTGACTGGCTCTACGCAGACGTAATAAACATTGTCGGTGGAAGTAATCAAGCATTACAAGATTCCATCATCCAGTTCGAGAAGGGAGCTGCTACGCGAAAACCGAGTAATCTAGGTAGTGGAGTATGAATTTGAAGAAGTGCAGTTCATTAACTATCTTGGGTCAGCTGGCTTCTATATGGTTTTCGTAATGAAATAATTTTATATACAATTCTATATAAGAAAATGAAACTACTTAGTCTTTAAAGAGTTGAGTTGAGATCACACTTGCTCCTGCTAAATGCAGCTTGATTACAAGTTTAAACCATTTGGGTCATCTTATGGCTACGGAAGGAATACCTGGTCTACTGCTAGTCCAACAATAGATAATGGATCCAAAACGGCAGAGGGAATAGGTGTTGTAAGTGTCTATGGAACAAAAAGCAAAATTTCAGTCCGAATTGGAACTAATCCTAAGGTTTTCCAAGCCGAATTCATCCCATTGAGATCTGCGCAAACACCAAGGTGCTTATCCAACTAAAATCTTAATTACAGGTCAGTTAAAGAATGCTGCGATAATTTTCAAACCAAGAAAAACCTACCTAAAGTAAAACTTCACTGAATACAAGGTCACCAGGGCATTGCAGGCAAAAGTTGCGTACGAACTAGCTAGGGCTGGATCCTACAGAACTATTCTGCGATATTTTTGGAAGTCCGCCCTCAGAAAATTAAATGAGTGGGGCAGATCCAAAGATATTATCCATGGGAAATCGTCCTAGGTCCATGTAAATCCAAAAAAAATAATCGGACCATATAGCTGTAAGAACATCCTTAACATTAACAAGGAAAACATAAAATTCTATACACTCTGTCCGCTAAAAATTTTCAGTAAAGTGAAGTCCTATCTTCACTTCTCATTCTCATTGCAGTGTTGAAGAGCACAAATATTGCAGGGATTCCGTATTGCACATTATAGATCATTGATCTTAAAGAGCTTTTAAAAAGCACCAAATGTGAAAGCTCTTTAAGAAAATCCAAAGGAAAATCCACCATGGTTTGCATAAGCGTAGAATTGGTAGCTCGAAGAGGATGGTTAGCATCAACAATTCATGTGTAATTTGTGGGTTAGTCAGTATATCAGTATATATATTACTACATGAGCCTGGTCACAAAGAAACCGTATCCATCGGTTAAGATGGCTTGACCATGTAGAGCGGATGAACATCGACACTCCAACGCAAACGGTCTTCGACTGCTTGTTGTGCAGAACTAGAGACGGCAGGCTAGAGATCGAACCAGCTGGAGGTGTATATTGAACCAACCCCAAGAGCACTACGCTATGTAGCGCTAGAAAAGAAAGGATATATTTTAGGGGGTAAAACAACCAACTGCCTGTGTCCATTTGACCTGGATGCTTATTAAAATGCACCCGGATTTCTAAACTGACTCACAGACGAAAATTAAATGGAGAATTTTCGTCCCTGTGTGCGAGGGATGACGATTCTGGAGAAGATACAATCATGAATTGTATGAGATCTACCTCAAAGTAGATGTTGTGGAAAAAATAAAGCTCAGTAGACTCCGGTGAGCAAGGGACCTGGTTCGCATGAACGAAGAAGAATCAGCTCGGAAAGTCTTTTGCAGTTCTTTTTTCTGGCAAAAGACAACGTGGCAGACCTTGCTATCATATCTCATAAACATTGACAAATGGGACAGGTGACAATTTGTAAAGTGACAATTCGATAATTGTCAAATTCCTGTCCAATAAAGAATTAGATAATTTTGTAGAATTGTCGGAAAATTTAAGAGAATTGTAAAGATTATGGATCATCAAAAATAGTCAATGAATTGTCAGGAATTTTCCCACAATTGTCATGAGTTTTCTGACTAATTTGTACTGACAATTTTTGTCAATATTTAATTGACCATTGTGACAGGCAATTAAGTTTCGGTCAAGTATTGAAAGTGAAGGGACAGGTACGGTATAAAATGATAAATATGAAAAATTCAGGACTTTTGGAGTGATTTTTGAATAAATCGATTTTTTAGATAATGTTTTGTACGCCAATTTTATATAATAAACAGTTTGGATATAATTAATTAAAAAAAATTATTGAAACTAAAACAAAGTACTTTTGCAAAATGATGGTAGGATAAGGTTCCCCAGAAATAAATTGATTAAAATCGATTGAGCTGTTCACGAGAAAACTTTATAAGAAAACGGATTTATGTGACATATGCACCTCTAATAAATTAATTTTTTTTTCCAACTACGAGTTTAAGAAAGACAATTAGAAAAAAACGTCTCCTTTTTTCCAAGAAAATCTTTGGAGAAATAAAAATTACAAAATGAGCTTTTTTATATACTGGGGGGCCTTGGGATGCCCAATTTGATGGCATTGGCCAGGGATCTGTATGTATGAAAGAATTTTTTGAATGAAGTCCGGGCAGGATCACGGTTATTTCAACGTTAACGTGAACTATCAACCTAGAAGTTTCTGGTTCAAATATAGTCAGGGCATCCGTATTTTTTTATGCGATGTTTCAAAATTTAAAAACATTTGAAGCATCAAAAATATTAAATTAACTGTATTATAAACTACACAAAAAAATCGAAACAAAATTGTTATTAAATAGATTTTTACAAATAATAAAAAAAAATATTGTTTAATTGAAAAAAAAAATGTAAGAGAGAAACAATAAAATATTAAATAAAAAAACAGGACCATATTTAGGGCTCACAACTTACTCACGCTCGGTTACTACTTGTCTTCAAATCCACAGTAACGCATGTTATGGTCAGATACTATATTTAAGAATAAATACATTCAAATATATCGAACAGACCCGTATGTTGAAGCAAATGGGAAGCATTTTAAGTATTCAGACTTTTTGAGACTAATGGGTTCCTGTTTCTCTCTGACTACCATTCGTCATGCAGAGACGTCAAGCGTTCTTTATAGAGAGTTACAAATGTGAAAGATCTTCATTTATAATGATTCAGTCGACGGAAAATACAAAAAACTCTTCTAGAATCAAGACATAGATATCTACCTACATTCAATTGAATTCCTAGATTCCATGGTATCCTAGTACATAATTAAAAACCTGTCTACACCTAAGAGATGCAAACTCCACTCAAAAAAATATACTTAAATAACTCTGAATACAAGCCCGACTTTCTTTATTCATTGACAGCTGAGTGGAAAGACCTATACGCCAATTCTTTGTGTGACATTTAAAGTGCAATACCATGCTCCTTAACGAACCTTTCTTCTCAACTTGACTGCATCGAATAATGCACTTGTCCTGCACGTCCTGCTTTGCTTTTGAATGAAAAATTAACATGTTTGCTTCCAACACTAACACCTTTTGAGACTTTTCCTTTTTACACTTTTTTTCAGCACCAGTTAACACTTTCTCTCATCTCTCCTCCTGTGAAAACCTCCAGCGAAAAGAATCCAAAAGATATAAAAAAAGAATAAAAAGAGAACCAGTCCCTGTCTGGCTACCATTAAATCGGAAAAAAGGATTCCTTATAAAAAGATCGATAAGTATCCTTTCCATGGCATAGCCTTGCTTCAATTATGCACAGAAAATTGTGTTCACAAGGAGACTTCAGGAGTGATGGCTTCAATCATCAAAAGCAACTCACCAACTTGGAGGTTTATTGGACGAAGATAATAACACGTCTCGTCGCCTTTGTCTACAAAAATAACAAAACAAAAAAAAAAAAAATGTTTCGGTCGTGGTTTACACAAAACAAGGATACAAAGCAATCTGTTCATCTGGGATCCATTGTTGTCCCGTGGCAAGCACATTCATTTTTTATGGCATCGTGCAACAGACTACACACAGATTTTCATCTTTCAACGCACCGCAGCAGTAGGGCGGATGCACAGATTAGGCCCAGAGGATTGTTACCCTTTTATGAATTCTTGCAGTCCTTCGTGGCGGAGGCAGAGGGATGAGCGGTAGTAGGCTATGAGTCTGTTCGCTCAGTTATGAATATTTTGCATTTTAATTACGAAGAAAGAGTTGTAAAAAAAGTCGTAATAAACTGAAATGACAGGGGAACAAACGTTTTGTGCAACTTCAGCTCTCATTAGAGCTGCCGGGCAAAGGAACTAGGAACTACAAAAACAATGGATTTCAGTCTGCCCAGTAAAGGGGAAGCTTAAAGTGGCTTGTAAATAATAGTTGCAGTGATCCATTATCCTTTTGATGGAAAGTTATTAGCCTTTTTGGTCTTATGCACATTAAACTGAAAAAAAGTAAAATCGTTTAGCAAATTATCACACATTTTTTTATAAATTCATAATAAATAAATTCATTTAGCAACATAAATCCTTAACTTAACAAGGCAAGATAACGACTCCCTTTAAGGATATACGATACGTATAGAACTGAAAATATCAATTAATATTCAATTCAGGAGTTGAGCCCTAACATTTATTTTCATTCTTATGGCATACCAACCTCTATCGCGCTGCACGCACATGGTAACACTTAAAGGGATATTGATTGAGTTTGAGAATATTTTCGGAAACTTCAAGGACGACACGTAGAAATTTATTTTTGTTTCCTTGAAATATAATGACTTCAGCTGGAAAAGGTTAAACTATTTCGAACCGATTACCACAAAAAGTTTATCACCTATAAGGGTTTGTGCATGACAGCAGCTGTGGACTAATAATAAGTAACCATTTGAGCGAGGAGGGTGGAATGTAAGGAAAAAAAATTTTGGTTTAAGAACATTTAGGAAGAAATATTATTAAAAACGACACAAGAAATGTGCCTTATGAAATAAAAAAAAGGAAATTGGCTAAGGCAATAAGGGCAACAAGCTTTGAAGAAATGGAGGAACAAATGTGAACAGTTTTGAAATTTGAAAAGAGGCTACACCGGAAAAAAAGAATCTTTCACTTCCTGCTCCAACATTAAAGTTGAAGCACATCTTCTTCGATGAGAGGTTTAACGTTTACATAGTTAGGAACTTTGTCTTCCACTGATCCGCTATAACTTCTAACAGCAATTGGTTAGAAAACAAGCACAAAATTATAAAATTTTATCGGTCTTAGAAGTGCAAAGGAAATTGTTGCAACTTTGAAAAATTTGAGTGTGAGTATAAGCTTTTGAACCTTACCCAACCAACTAGAGAGAGACGGTCTAAAGGCATCCTGGGTCCTGCAGAGGAGAGGATTGAAACACTGTAGTTCATATGCAGTCGATGTTAACTATATGGAGAGACAACTTTAAACAGTTTGGGATAAGGGCTATTATCCCGCCATTGATCGACCTGGACCAGTCTAACTAGATGACTACCAAAAACTACATCCATTCGACCAAAATAAGATCCAAGTAGCTATTGCCAGATTAAGACCGAATAAAGCACCTAGTGCCAAACTGTTTCGATAGAACAACTGAACTGCAAAGTATATGTTCTAAAAACGTATGATGAATATCAGTACCATCTGTACGATCCACAAAAAGAAGATCGACTACTATAGAGGAATTAGCGTTCAGCGTTGAGCTCCGTCTTTCACCGTTTGCGGTGATGGAATAATAGGTCTTTAATAAAGCGGATATAAGCCTACAAAATCTACCATCGACTAAATCATCACATTACGCCAGATCCTAGAAATAATCAATAAATTTAACATTGAGATCCTCCTGTTCATAGATTTTGCGGCAGCCTTAAAAATTATAAGCAGGGATGAACGGAACTGGGCCATGCCTAGCCTTGATAATCATGCCAAAATAATTCATCTTATCAAAATGACGTTGTAGAAAATGCTTCGTTAAAATTGGCAAGGATTTTACTCACGCCATTCTTACGACGTAGATAACGACTGCCGTGCTGTCTTCTACCATAAAAAGAACTACAAAAGCCTTTGTGAGCTGGTTGGTCTTCGATATTTAGAGCAAATTACCCCTCCCATCACCACACCTGGTTCGAGGTGATTTTATTCAATTCAAAATTGTATCTTCTCCGGAATCTTTCTCCCTCGCAATAGGGTCAATAATTAACCGTAAGACTTATTAAAACAATAATTTATTATTTTGTACAAATGATTGCTGTTATAAATTAACGTAAATTCTTTTTTCCACCCTAAAATACGATACCATTGTATTTACATTAAATAATCCTAAAACCGATCTTTCCTCTTTCCTTTTCTTTAACATGTTATGTTTGAAGCAAACAAACATCGAAATAATAAACCAGTTGAATATCAGACGCTGAACGAAGTGGTTGTGTTTTTATTTTGCTGTCACCAAAAATAGTTTTTGCTCTTAACTAAAATTGTCACCTGTTGAACCTGTGGGTTCGGGTTGGTGTCACTCCAAATACAGCAATTATGATACATACAACATTGAGCATCGTCCTTAATGATGATTTTTCGGCCAAAACTAGGATCCTCTCAACCGTTTTGAAGCCAAGCCAGCAAACAAACTGCGTTGATTATGGTCATAAACTTCAAATTTCTGGGTCGGTTGGATCTTGTAGTTGAAGTCTGCAAAGGTCGAGCTCTTATGTACGGCATTAAATCAACTGTCTCGGGTTCTGCTGTAGACATTCACGAACGCGGCGATATTCTCGGCTGATCTTGCGCTCATTTGGCGTTCGAATAATGGCTGAAAAGGGCCACCACGTCTACCGCTAAATGATCTGAATAAACTAGTGCAATGTTTGCGTTAACGAATACCTATTTTGATTATTATAGGACTTGCTTTTCAATCGTGTAACTGGATTTGTTGTTTCACATCAGTTACATTATTTTCAATGATTTTAACGAATTAATAGAGATTTAAAGATAGTTTTAGCATGTAATTGCCTATTTTTATATAATCAAATCTTGAATTATGACTGAATCTGAGCTAATCCACCAAAATCCGTGAACTACGGATAAAAAATCAAAATTTCAACTATGAACCATTTGTACAACTGCTCTCTAAACCACTGAAATCAGTAAAAATGTTATTTGTTGTTTGAATTAAAACATGACTATAGTTTGGGAACACAGCTAAAGTTAGGCATTTAGTAGGAAGTCTGCAAAACTTGAGATAAAATCAGACTGAATACAAAATGAGTATAACGTTTTTTTGGTGATAGCCTTTAAAGAATTTCGTTCACTGTGGCGTATAAGCATTAAAAAAAATTGTTACTAATTTTAAATATGGTATACTCAAAAAAGTTCCTTTTTAAAATAAAAAAATTGCATATAAAAACCCGAAATAAAGCGTAAGTCAGTGATAGTCAGAAATACCAACGCATGGTTTTCCAGGAGAAATTCGAAGTGTTCTACTGAAAAATCAATTTTTTCTTTTGCAAATCTGCAGCTACCTAAGTTGCATTCGGTAGTCGGAGAAGTTTCTAATAGTTCTTTCCGATAAAAAAACAATTCTCTTTAAAATAATTCAGATTACATTTGGAACAGTCTATACCATCTAATGCAACGCAAAGGAAATTAAATTCCCATCCATAAAATCTTAAGATTTATCTTTTTATCTTTCATTACTTTATACATAGAATAAATTTTTAACCTCATTTACAGCAATTTCAACTTCAAAGAATCTGATCTTTGCACCTGGAATTTCAAAATTCCTTTTAAATGTCTGCATAAAATAGAATCACCCCTTCCAGAAAACGAAATTACGAATTTCCCTCAATTAGTATTCATATCCATTCCCTTACACCTCTCAGACATCAAATGTCACTGGACTCCCACAAAACGTGCTCTGCATATGATTGTACTAATATTTGTGCCCCAAAAAAGGACTCCCTATAGACTAACCTGTGCATTGTTTCGCATTTGATTGATGGCCGAAAAGGATGCAATACAGTGTCCTGGATTTTGGTGATGTGCTTGTGGCAGTACTTCCTCGTTTGGTCCCGGTGGGCTTAGATCGCTGGGTGTTTGTGTTGAATTATTACTGGTGGTGGTTACATCCTCACTGTTGCCACTGCCACTTTCGGTGGTTCTGCAAATAGGAAAAAAATATATATAAAATGATGGATAAACATCAATCTGTCCATCGTCATCAAAGCGAATAAAAAAAATCAAATCGAATCACCAACAATCTGCCCTCAAGGGTTATATCCTTTCTTCCAATACACACATGCTACATGCTACATACTCGTACAGTTTGTTTTGTTCATTCACAAAAATATCAACATTGATCAAAGGACTAACAATTGTATCCATTCGAATGGAGAATGGACAAAATGGTCACCAACCCATCAAACCCCATCAGAGGGAAATGTTTGCCTTCAGAGTTACGTTTTCACCCACTCCAATAGTTTCTATACAGAACATCGTCTAAATGTGAGCTTTCATAGTCCCCTAACCCTAAAGGATAGAATTTGTAAAATGACAAAAAAAAAACACATCCTTGTGAGTGTCTTTTTTTTGGTAATTCGATGCTTTAACCGGAACTTTAACAAAAATTCAAGGTTTTCTATCGATTTTTCGAGAAAATGACTCTTAGGGTGAGGACACAATTTATGTTTGTCGTTGCTTTAATATATGACATCATCCTGCCAGAGTGCCGACGGCAGCTACAGCTAAGACCTGCACGCTTAGCAACAACAACGACAAAAAAATACGACAAATAAACAGAAAATCGATTTAATGTGTCCTGGGAGAAGGAGCAGTTTACTTTATTCCCTTTGTAATTCAATTTTTTTTTGTTCTATCCATCAAATTCTCATGCTGGATCGATTTGATTACGGAAACAAGAATCACAAAAGAATTCAGGAGTTGTAAAAATATTCCAAAGGAAGGAATCGTGAGATGTTAACACGTTTTACGACGAAAGAAGCGCCAGGAAGTTGTCCCAGTTTTGAGTTTGTTTTTTTTATGACAAAAGTCTGAATTTTATATGCAAGGATTAAAATTATTTAATTGCAGTTTCTTTTTATGGATACTAAATGTAGTTTTTCCTCTTCATGGTAAAAATATTTTCATTAGAAAAGTGTTACGTCAACATAATAAGCGATTCTAGTGGATTTTTGAAAACAAAATGACATTGAATGAACAACACGAAAAGCTGAAACAATGGCAGACAAATTCAAGAACTTCCAAATCCTTGATGAAAAAAAACACATGTTTAATGGAAATATCAAAAACTTTATTTATACGGGAGAAATTTGATATTTTGCTTTGATAAATAGCTAGCTGAAATTTTTGAAAAGTTTAGAATGTTTTGTTCAAAGAAGAAGCTTTAGCTTATGTATGTAGGTTTTTGTGCTTCGAAAAACTTGCCAAGGATTTTTGATGTGGTAAACAAAAAATGTTTTACATGCAAAAGTTTTCAGTTGTTTTGACATTTTAAAATGAATAATAGATATGTATGTAGCTTTTTTGAGGCTTAAATTCTGTTAAAAAATAAAGGCTTAAGGGACACGTATGTATGAGACAATTTCATGAATTCGTAATTCTTCAATTTTTCATCTTGTTTTTTCATCAAGAAATCTTCTTTAAAATCCCTGAAAGATTTATTTGTTTCATGTAGTCCTTTTCCAGTCCTTCTATTAGGCTATAATAAGAAGGTTATTTCATACAAAATAATTGAATTTCAAATACTACATAGCAATGTTTGGCTGTGTGCGTAAATATGATATGTCAATACACTCACGAGTCACGGGATTAATTAATGCAGATGTAAATGTTATTCTAAAAACTGTTTTATTGGCAAAAGTATTTTTCTCCTTACTACTCTTTACCGACAATTGTTATAAGCTCGAGTGGGACTAAAATTATCCTAAGGCATTGCCATGCCTTTAAACTCCAAATGTTAAAGTTCACCAGGTTGAACTCAGAAAGAGTCGGCAGGACACCCTCAGACATGGCGAACTAAATGTAGGTTTCCTTCTCATTGCATTTGTTTTGATCCAGGAAGTGCCATTCATGGACAATGGTATTGGGGGTATGTTTAGCTTAAACAACAGAAGACAGCATTGAGTTTTCGAAGCATTAAACTCCACACAATTCCTATTACCCCGAAGGCGAAGAACGTGAATTATCGAACGAAGATTAAGTTAAGTTAAGTGGATTAGAAGTAACAGACAGAAGATCATTTATAAAAATGAGAAAAAGAGTCGGAGACAGAACAGAGGCCTGGAGCACACCAGCATTTATTTTGTGGGAATCCGACTTAAATCCGTCCAATACAACTTGTATTGAACTGTCCAGAAGATAGCTTCTAATCCAAAAAACAAGAGTATCATCGATCCCAAAAGCACGCATTTTCGATGAGAGAGCTTCATGCCAAACTCTTTAAAATGCCTTGGAGATATCAAGAGCAATAATCTTACTTTCACCAAAGCGATGTAAAGATTTGTTCCACTGTTCGGTGAGATATGCCATCAGATCACCAGTGGAACGGTTGCTGTGGAAGCCATACTGACGGTCATGGAGAAGCTTTCGATCATCGAAATATTCCGTAAGCTGACAGTTAATCAGCGTTTCCATGACCTTCGAAAGAAGGGATGTTAGTGCTATGGGTCGGTAGGAGGACGGGGAGAATGGGTCACCTTTCTTAGGGACAGGCTGGACAAATGCGGTTTTCCATCTTCTAGGAAAGATTCCAGAAGAGTAGGAGCGATGGAAAAGCTTACGCAGTGGCTTTGCCAGTGTGGAAGAACACCTCTTCAAAAGAATCGGGGGTATACCATCCGGTCCAATGGATTTGTGTATATCGAGGTCTTTGAGAACTCTTGCTACTGTACGAGTTCGGAAAAAATTACATTCTCAAGTACATGAGGGCAACGTTGCTGTGAGGCAGTGTTGAGCTAGCACCGAAATGGCAGGAGTTTTTAATATTTTTTACAAATGACCAACAATTTTGACTGCCTTTGGGACACTGCAGAATTTTTGCCGTAATGTTTGGTCATGCAAAAATTTGGTTCTTGCCTTGCCTTTCTTTTACGATAATATTAAAACTTGGAATGCTATTGCATTTTGAATTTGGTCAGTTCAAAAGGTATCATAGCCCAGTAGAAATTGACAGTAAAAAGGCTAAAATTGCAAAACTTGATGTAGTTCTGATTTTTTGGTATGTTTTATGCACCAGTTAGGCTAGTGTTAATCTCAATTTGCATTATTTAGCTGTATATGCCAGAAATGATGTTGCTTATCAGCTTCTTCCACAATATGGTCAATGTGTCAGCACAGACTTTAATTTCATGTTGTTTAAATTCAGCCTCCAAAAGCACATCATACATACATGTTTTATGTATAGATGCCCGAATCTGGACAGTAATTCGACTGCTGAAGAATTCGATTCGCTGCCTGGATCCATCAAAAGAATTGTTAATAAATATAATATTTTGGTCAGACCACATCCGAAGGAAGGTATACCGAGATCTTTGCAGAGCTGAACAACTTGACTCCAAAAATTTTTTCAATAACATTAATTGGTTACTATGCTTCCTCGGTAGTGACGAAGATTATAGTGCCGATATAATTACAAACATTATTCTCCTTGGTATGAGAAAATTTATCCCAAATAAGTATTAAACCAAAAGTAAATTCTTGGTTTGACTCAAATTGTAAAGACGCTATCAGGGTGAGAGAAGTAAGTTTCCGTTATTTTAAACGTCTACGTCTTCGGTTCCGACGCTTGTTCATGATGACATCTCTGTTGTCAACTCCCAAGCGAAATCTGATTTATTTGCAACATTGTTTGCAGCTAATTCAACGTTGAACCAGTGTGATATGGCTTCTCCTGTACTTGAAAACGTTAATGATTTTATGGGAAAAATCTTCTTTCGCGCTCGTACAGTTACAAGAGTTCTTAAGGATCTCGATATTCACAAATCGAATGGCCCGGATAATATTTCCTCTATTGTTCTGTAAACGTTTCCATCTATTCTATTCCACAGGCCTCTATCCAAGAGGATGGAAAACAGCATTTGTCCAGCCCGTACCTAAAAAAGGGGTATCTTAACCTACCTCAAGCTACTGACCAATTGCACTTACATCCTTTTTTTCATACGCTGATAAACTATCTGATTAAAAAATATCTTGAGACACGGAAACTTCTTAATGACCGGCAATACGGTTTTCGTAGCAATAAATCCACTGCTATATTTCACCAAATAGTGGAATCAAGCTGTACAATGTTTTGTTGAAAGTAAAATTATTGCACTTGATATTTGATATAGCATTTGATAGAGTTTGCCATCAAGCTCTTTAATCGAAAATACGTGCATTTGAAATCGGCGAGCCTCTTATGCGATGGATTAGAAATTACCTTTCGGACCGTCCAATTCGCGTTGTTTTGGACGGTTTCTAGTCTGAATGTCACAAAATAAATGCTGATGTGCCCTAAGGCTCCGTTCTGTATCCGACACTCTTCCTCATTTTTATCAATGTCTCTTGTCTAAGACTTCTAATTCTAATCCATTAAATTGTTTTGCTGATGTCAGTACCCTCAGCTTTTCAAACTGGTTTCCACATTCACTTCCCTGTTCTTCGATGTGGAACTGCAACGGCAGCGTATGATATTGTTCAATGGGGAATTATTAATCATGTGGAATTTAATGCTTCCAAAACTCAAAGGACAAGTTCTTTACGTTTTAGGATTTTAAAGGCCTTCAATTTTAGAAACAATATTATTTGACGAAAAAAATTTTGATGGCCTACATATAAATATGCTTCAATTGAAACTTCATAAATCACTTAAATGTCAAAAGCTTAATATTAAAATTATACATACATACGTCAATAAATAATAAATTTTATTCCTGCTTTTCAAAAAAGAGACAAAATACAGCATTTTAACTGAATAGAGCAAAGGATGTCACTATTGACATCTATAACCCCAACACATACTACAAAAAGAGAAAATAAAAAATATTTTTTTTTAAATAAATAATTCAGTTATCAAATTGATTGCCAGAAGGTTTACCTTTTTTACATTCGAAAAGATAAAATACATATTAGGTGCCACTTACATGTTCGATTTGACAGGTAGAAACATTTTGACAGAGGGAAGTTGTCTGGTTGTTCCCTTGAATAAATTACTATAAATGCCGCATGGATTTGTTGAAACGTTAAATTATATTCGGCCGTCACAAGTTATTCCCTTTGACGTTGTTTTTACCCTGAAAAAAAAAATAAAGGAATTTACAAACTTTATTAACTTTTTATCACACAAAGGATTTATTTAAACATAAAGTTTGCTGATGGTACTGAATAAAAAGAAGTTTCCATGACTTTTTTTTATGTTCATTCATTTTAAGTGTGCTTTCTCAAAAAAATGGCATAAATAAGTTTATTTCTTTTTCTTTTACAATAAAATGAGGTTAAGTGGTTATTTTATACTAGAACGCGGTAAAAAGACATTTGGCATCGCCCGCCATGGGGAAAGAACAAAATGCACTTAATATTTTTTTTCTGCGATATGCAACCGAAACTTGACATCTCTGTGCAGATAAAATCATCCTACTACTGGAGGCTACTTCCAGGGATTTTAAATGTTCTTCAAATTGAATGCTGTGGGAAGATGATATATGAAGAAATAATGTGACATTATCTTGAACTACTTTTATTTTGACAGCTGCAGTAGCTTGAGGCATATTCCGCACTTTGGGACTGCAGTTCTGCCATTTATCAAAAGTACATAGTTTTTGAGTGCGTTTTTTTGTCGTATGTACTTTATAAATGTTGAAATAACCGTATAAAGAGAAGGCGAAAAATTTAAATCAACGATAGAAAAAAGAATTTAGACAGAGCGATAGGCTGTCAAGCCATGCCATAGAGACATTACGATAAACATTTCAGCGTTTGATGCCTAGAGCTTCACTTACAGTGTTGCTCCTTTAGTGTATGTTATTGTTAAGTTAGTTTAAGAATTCATGACTTAAAACGTCATAAGCAAAAGTGAAAAATAGCTCCATAAGGAAGAGCTCTTATAACGTGTAACTGAAACTGAATAGCAACTAGAGCAAAGACTTAATAAACTGAATTAAATTGAATTGGTGGCGTTCAATGCGTACAATGATTTTTACTCAACTAACTTTAAGTTAGGTAGTGCCCCGTGACTTAGTGGTTAGTGTTTCGGACTGCTAAACGAATGAGCCTGGGTTCGAATCCCACTCATAGCCACCTTCTTTTCCGGGGTACTGCCTCTTGCGAAGAACTCACAAAACCTCTAAGAGTACAATTTGTCTCAAAAAAGTGTATCTCATTTAGCCGTTAAGACTCGGCGGTAAACTGTAGGTCCCGTCCATTCTCTCAGATTAACAACACACACACACAGAAATGGTCGAGAGTATAAATCACTAGTCCTTGGCTCTTTGAAGAGTTGTCGGACCAGGAAATTTAATTAAATTTTAACTTTTAGTCAAAGTGAACCATTGAACGATAAACTTACACTAATATATTGTAAAGGGGAAACTGTTTTGATTTGTTTTGAGTTCATTTTTATTTTTTTCATTAACTTATAACTAACTTATTGCTAGACAAACATTTATAAACTAGCTTAAATATTAACTTAACTAACTTACTGGCCCTATGCGGGAGCTCAAAATTTTTCAATATCTTAAATTAACTGCCATTCGGCGTATAACTAACTTATAAATAACTAACTTAGTTAAAAAGTTTTATTTTAACCCAGAAATTAAAAAAAAAAAACTAGGTCTCCAATGTGTTTGTGTTTTTCTTAACCTACCTAAAGAACTACTTAGAATAAACTTAATCTACTTAAAACTAGAACAGCCACTGTAGCATTTTTTTATTTTTTTTTTGGTGCCGCCGTAACTGCCTTTATTTACCTATTCAAGCTTACAGCTTGCAGAAGCTGACTGCAATTGTCGGTTTTTAAGCCACCAAAACTGGTGCACTTGATCAAAATATACCCTCCGGTCGCGATCGGGCAAAGCCCTACTGAAACGGATGGCCTCTGCTTCGCTCCTTCCGACAATCTCTCGGTCGTAAAGGAGCCGTTTATCCACTGTTTTACGGCCGACGTGGTAGATCAACAGGATTGTCAACTTATCCCGTATTAGCCGTTTGCTGTTTACATAAAGGAAAGCCTCGGGTGGGATGAAACCGCTTAAACTTGTGCTTTCAAAGTATTCATCTTCGAGGTAGTAAGCCCTGGGGATTTGGTCATTAGTCAAGGTCATCGCTCTTGCAATGTGGGCTCGACTGAAACTAATTAAAAAGTTGTCTATCCTGTTTATAACTATTAGCCCCGTTGTATAGGACCTCGTTGGAATAGTAGTGTTTGTACTCCGACTCTGGTGTTCTGTATAGTGCAAGACAGGTACGAAGACACTATCTCTCAAACACCCGAATCTTTTCCATTAGAGATGGTGCAACGTTGAACCACGCAGGCATCGATAGGCAATCATCGGCCGAATGAGGGCCATGTAGTAAATCACCTTCACCCTGCTATCAAAGCGGCTGCTATAAAACAATACTCTTCAAACGCTCCCCTAGCTCTGGTCAGAGCCGCCTTTACATGTCGGTTTGAAATATAGAAACTGATTAAGCCAGATATCAAGGTACACTACCACACTTTTACTCGCCAGTGGATGTCCATGTGGCCCAGCGATCACTAACTTGCGCCAGTTCTTTCTCATATCCCTAGAAGCCCTAGACAGAGGACAGTTTCACATTTCTGGAAGTTAATTTTAAGCTTTCAATCAGTACAGTATTTCTGAATCTTATCGAAGTCACATTGCAAGAGAATTCTGATAACTTAAATTTTATATAATTTTCCATTTCCATTTGCAAAATTTTCCATTGAGTCGATGAGATAGTTGTTCCTACGGCCGGCTCCCGGGCTATTACATATATGTACATATGTATGCGCTGTTCTGGGATTTAAAAATTCCTCTGACAACAAAAATATCGAATAAAATGAGATTCACTATTTTCCGAATAACGCTAGAGTGTGTAAAGAAAGGATTACTTTGTGCGGAAATAAATATAAATTTTCAATTAAAAATAGTCATATATGCTCAGAACATTTTGTGAAGAGTGATTACAGACTTCGAGATATTCTTTTAAATGTTCCCATTTTCCTAATGATAAACGATTGTTAAAGATGGGATCAGTGCTATCAATTAATTTTCCCATTAATATCGAACCATCTTTAAGAGGCAAGAGACTGCAAAAAAGGAGAATAAAAGAGGTCGTGAAAGAAATTCTCGCTCTCTTTTCGTTTGAAAGGTTAACGACATAAATTTAAATATTTTTCTTAAATGGCGTATTCTCAAGAAGAGTTTTTTTACACGAAGGGCACCACTCAGAAAGAGTACGTTACTTTTAAATAATTTGGAAAAAAAAATATTACAACAGTAAAAACTGAGAATATTAAAGCTGGAATGTTTATAGAAACATAATTAAAAAGCACGTGGAATGTTAGAACTCTTAACAGACCACGTGCATCCAAACAACTAGCGGAGGCCCTAGACTGCTACAGAGCAGGAATTACTGCCATCCAGGAAGTGCGATGGAATGGGCCGGGCAAAAGGAGGATGAAAAACTGTGACGTGTACTACGGTGATTGCGCAAGAAGACCACAGCGTTTATTTGGGTGCGGATTCGTCATAAGCGGTAGACTTAGGCAAGAAGTCTTGGGCTTTCGACACGTAAGTGAGCGACTTGTGACAATCCGTATCAAGGCTAAATTCGCCAACATTAGCCTAATATGCGCTCATGCCCCCACAGAGGACAAAGATGACGCCACCAAGGATGACTTCTATGAGCTCCTCGACAAAACCTATGAGCAATGCCCTAAATACGACGTTAAGATCGTACTAGGCGATTTTAATGCCAAAATAGGTAAAGAAGAAATCTTTGGTAGGACTGTCGGAAAACATAGCCTACACGACACAACGTCTGAAAACGGACTTAGGCTAATTGACTTCGCAGCGGCACATAACGTCACCATTGCAAGCACACGGTTTCCTCATCTCGATATACACAAAGGGACTTGGCGACACCCAGATCAAAGAACCGTCAATCAGATTGATCACGTTGCGATCGATGCAAGACACGCCTCCAGTATCTTGGATGTTTGCACCTTCCGAGCAGCTAACATCGACTCGGATCACTACCTTGTTGCAGCAAAGGTAAGAATGCGAATAACCCGAACTCCACAACAACGGAGTAATACTGTGAGGAAGTATGACGTCGGAAAGCTGCAATCGCAAGAAACCGCCAGAACCTATGCCGATCCCGTAACCTCTCAAGAAATCCAGTACCGCCAGCATCAAGTGCCGAAGATCAGTGGCAACACTGCCAACAAGCCATCAGAGATGCCGCAACTGATGTGCTAGGTTTCACCAGACCACCACCACGAAACCTCTGGTTTGATGACGAATGCAGGCAGGCCCATGCAGCCAAACAAGAGGCATATAAAACGGCGCTGCAAAGAAAGACGAGAGCTGCTCGCGAGCTCTATGAGCAGAAAAGACGGGAAGAACACCGGCTTCTCCAAAAGAAAAAGAGAGAGCATGAGAAGCGCGCGATCGAAGATATTGAGAGATGCTACTCCAGGAACAACGTGCGGAAGTTTTACCAACAGGTAAAAGGAACATGCCAAGGAAAAAAATCCCGCACAGAAGCCTGTAGAGATAGGAATGGAAACCTCGTAGTAGAGTCACAGTCGGTGCTGAGTACATGGAAGGACCATTTCTGCAGACTGTTAAACGGCGATGAAGGCCAAAATCCCGCTGTCAGGCAGAATGAACCATTCAACATGAATGATGACAGACAAAACTTCCGTCCACCTGACCAAAATGAAGTAAGGATAGCAATATCTAAACTCAAAAACAACAAAGCTGCTGGACCCGACGGATTACCCGCCGATCTTTTTAAAGCGGCCGGAGATGACCTGGTGGAGTGCATACACCAACTCATCTCTAAAGTTTGGTCAGAAGAAAGTATGCCTGATGAATGGAACCTCAGCATCGTTTGCCCGATCCACAAGAAAGGAGACCCTCTAAACTGCGCCAACTATAGAGGAATAAGTCTCCTGAATATCGCCTACAAGATCCTCTCTGCCGTACTATGTGAACGCCTGAAACCTTTCGTCAGCAACCTGATTGGCCCCTATCAGTGTGGTTTCAGACCAGGAAAGTCCACAATCGATCAAATGTTCACGCTACGGCAGATCCTGGAAACCACCCAAGAATTCCAAATCGATACTCACCACCTCTTTATCGATTTTAAGGCCGCGTACGATAGCATTTATAGAGACGAGCTATGGCTCTGTATGTCAGGTTTTGGCATTCCCACAAAACTCGTCCGACTGTGCAGGATGACGATGGAGAACTCTCGCTGCTCCGTCAAGGTTGGTTCTGACCTCACAGAAGCTTTTGACGTCAAAAAAGGATTCCGACAAGGTGATGCGCTATCGTGCGATTTCTTCAACTTAATACTTGAAAAAATTATAAGAAACTCGCAAGTCAATTGTAGTGGGACAATTTTTTTCAAGTCTGTGCAATTGCTAGCATACGCTGACGACATAGAAATCATTGGCAGAACTCGGCGAGCTGTCACTGGAACGTTTGCTAGCATTGAAGCTGAAGCGGCTAAGATGGGACTAGCAGTCAATGAGGCCAAAACGAAGTACCTGCTGTCCACAAAAACGGACACACAACACCGGCGGATTGGACAAAACATCACAATAGACAGGTACAACTTTGAGGTAGTTAGGGACTTTGTGTACCTCGGATCCGCTATAACATCTGACAACAACATCTCGTCAGAAATAAAGCGAAGAATTACTCTTGCCAATCGCTGTTTCTATGGGCTAGGAAGGCAATTGAGTAGCAAAGCCCTCTCTCGAAAGACAAAGGAGACTCTTTATAAGACCCTAATCATCCCAGTCCTGCTCTATGGCGCCGAGGCATGGACTCTATCTAAAGCGGATGAAGATATCCTTAGTCGTTTCGAGCGTAAGATTCTTCGGAAGATTTTTGGCCCTATCTGCGTTAACGGGCTTTGGAGGAGAAGGTTCAACCAAGAACTATACGAGCTGTACAGCGACATTGACCTGGTCAAAAAAATACGCATATCACGTTTAAGGTGGCTAGGTCATGTAGAGCGAATGGACAACAATGCTCCGGCTCGCAGGATCTTCGATTCCATCCCAGAGGGTAGACGCAGTCAAGGAAGACCTCGCCTTAGGTGGCGCGCTCAAGTGGAGGACGACCTCAACCAACTTGGAGTGCAAAACTGGAGGCAGCTAGCCAAAGACCGAGTTGGCTGGAGAGGCATGTTGGTTGAGGCCCAGGTTCGTCCCGAACTGTAGCGCCACCTAAGTAAGTAAGTAAGCTTTCATTTTTATAAAAGAACTGCGTTGTTGCCAAAATCCACTGGATTCATCCGAAAGTACGACCCAGATTTGTAGAAATAGGAATGGGTGCGATTCGGAGGAGCTTATGGGGTGGCATTTTATTTTGGAAGGAAAAACGATCTTAGTTCGTATCCGGGCATCGCCTTGGCTTAACAATAAATTCAAAGACTACATTAGCATGTCATGCTATACGCTTGTTTCATTAGTGAATATTTCGTGCAAGAAAATGCCCATCCGCACACTGCGGCAGCTGTTTTCCAGTACCTACGGGGACTGTTGGTATCCCAGTTATAGAATGTTCAGCAAGGAGCCCTAAAATAAGTCCCATTAAATAATTATGGGATGAGGTTAAGAAAAGGGTTAGGCCCGGGACTGATTCAGCAGTAATCCATCATATCAACAGTAAAATATGCGCAATACACGCAATGTCTTTACTAACGATACTACAATCGTGTAATTTGTCTTAGTGGTTTGGCATCAGTAGTTGAAGAATGAGCAATAGATTTGACAGATTGACAGATGTCACCAACACAATATGGCCAACAATTGACGGACTAATTAAAAACAATTGATTCTTCGGGACGTTTGAGATGGACACTTAAACACAACAGCGCAAAATTATAGACAAATAAAGTTGACATTATCAAAAACTTAGTGTGAAACTAGCTGATATTTTCATACAAATTTCAACGTAGTTTCAAACTAAATAAGTTTTAGTGGCGAATTAAATGACTACAGTTTTGCGCTAATGTTTAAAACCACCCTCTCTAAACAAACGCTCATATAAATTAAAAAAAAAATTATCCATTTTGTAAGTTTTCCTATTTCCAAAGCCCATTAATCTTACAGATCATGCTTATAATTTTATTTTATAAAATGAATAAAATACACTCAAATAAACTCAAAGGTTTTATAGCTTTAGGATTGAATTTTAATCTCTATATTTATACGTTGTACTGCTTGCAAAAGGGAACCTAAATTCCATAGGGTTCGAAGTTTTATTGTTACGTAGGCGATTACTTAGCACACTCCGACCTCCTCAACGTTACACAAAATAACAAACTTCAATTCAGAGCTCCTATAGGGATGGTGCTGGGTGAATTCCCTTTCACACATTTCTATGGAAGCCTTGTTCTTTTCTTCGTAGAATATTCAATGAATGAGATCCGTAAAGAAACACACAAACACAAAGTTCTTTATACTTATACATCTGAATGGATCGTAGGTGTATATGAAAACCCTTAAGTATCCAAGTTCCTTTTTTTGTTGAACGACAGCATGTGGGTATACCTTTATATTTTATGCTGACGGATACACAAGTTTGTCATCCACACCTTTCATTTAAGGTTTCTCTGTTATACCATTGTTCATGTGAATATATACATATTCCTGGATTAGTTTGTAACGAAATATATTATCGCACAATTGGGAGCACAGAACCAAGTACCATTAACCAGCTTCTCATAATAGAGAAATTAGAAGGATTTCCTTTGGTAGTGTCAAGGCTTTCGTAGCATAATATTGTTTGATAATTAAATACAAAAGCACGTACTGGCAATTTTCCGATTCTTTTTATTAAATCCATTTGGGGATCACATTCCTACAGCAATATTCAAATGAGATGACTCTAAGTGTTTGACAGGGAGCAATTCCCTGTATTTGTATCAATTTCTTTTCCTAAGAATTTAATATTTATCTACCCAAGGAATCTACCCTTGGCATGTCAAATTTGTATGTGAGGGTTTCTTTGTTTTGGCAATGCGTTGCGCAGGGATATGATAGGAGAAACTAATTGGATTAATTTAGATGTCCGTTGTACACTAAATATAGCTACTTATTTTACAAAAATGCATAATTATAGTCACAAATGTTTCTAAATAAAATAAAAGAAAAAATAAAACCTCGGGCGCTGGAGGGGCCGCTATTTAGCGCCAGTAAAGGTATAAGGTAAAGATAAGAATTGTCTTAGATCCGGCCGGCATCAGTAAAAAGTTGGTTGTCTGTAAAGTCGGCTTAGGGATGATAATTTTACTTGATAACGTCATAAGAAAACATTGATGGCAGCAACACCAACATACAGCCCGTTTACTCTCACCCACAAACCCTCGGGTTAAATCCACACACACACACTAATATCTACATCTACTTTCTACTTAAAAAAAAACTCCGCCTATTTTGTATTTCTTTTTCTCTTCTTGTTCTTTTTAAATTTGAGTGGAATTATTTTGGGAATTTGCGCCTATTTTTTTCATGTTCGCCTGGTGCTTGCGATCGATTTTGGTTGAAAGAACTACAGTATCACGGTAGCATGAGTCATGGGTCTTATCAGCATGAGTCATGTTATTTCGTACACGTACGCCTGTCATCGATTTATAAGACGTTATCACGTCAAAAAAAGAATTCTTCGTTATCAACGGTTCCTAAACGTGTCTTTAATGATACTCCTGCAGTCAATTCTCAAGAAGAAGCAGATTTGTTTGCAGCCCAATTCTGGGTAAACTCAATGCTAACAGCAGGTGTTAGAACTCCTCCTGTACTCAATAACGTAGATGATTTGTTGGGTCCCATCTTCTTTCGCACTAGTTCAGATGCAAAAGTATTAAAAGATTTTAACATACACAAATCCGCTGGTCCAGATAGTATTTCAGCAATTATTCTGAAGAGGTGTTCTTAAACGCTGACAAAACATCTGCTTAAATTTTTCCATCAGTCCTTATCCTCTGGACTCTTTCCCAGTGGATGAAAAACAGCATTTGTCCATCAATTCCCTAAAAAAGGCGAATATTCTTCAGCTTTGTTTTGTCTTCGACTCTTTTTCTTATATTTTTATCAACGATTTTTTATCCGAAACTAATAGTTAAAAATAACGTTTTGCTGGACGAAAGCACTCTCAGCTTTTCATACTCGTTTTCAGAAATTCCATGTTCTTCTCATGTGGAACTGCAACGTCAGCGTATGATATAAGTTCATACATTTTTTTCTTGACAGCGTTGTCCAATATAGGGAATAAGAAACCGCGTAGAATTTAAAACTTCAAAAACTCAATGTTGCCTTTTGTCGTTTAAGCGGAGCATACCCCCAATGTCAACTCTCAGTTCTTGGAATTGAATAAAAAAACACCTTTTGTGGAATCACCACATATTTGATGTTGTCAGGAATGCTGCGAGATGTCTAGATTTCATTTGAAGATTAAAAAAATTGTTGCTCTTATAAACATTCTCTTATTAAAATTGATGAAAACACAGGTGAAATGACTATTGACCATTGTTGGCTTAATTAGCTAACACATATCATGGAATTTAATGTTTACAAATTCTCCGTGACTGCGGATTATAAAGGGCATCCTGTCGGTCCAATATTTCACCACTTTTTCGAGCATATATACACTGTCTTATTTCTTCAATAGTGCGTCCAATGTTGGTTTATAAATAACAATCGTGGTTGGTTTATCAGCATAGATCAGAAATTTTACGTAAACCAAAAAAAGAAGCACAAAGTTGTCAAATCACAGGAACCAGGTGGCCAATTCACAGGTCCTTTTCTTGAGATTATTCGCTGAACAAAGTGATGGTTGCGCGCTCTGTATGGGAAGTTGGGCCTTGTTGAAACTATTTATCCTCCAAATGATTTCCAAGCGTTCACCATTCACGGTAATGTTGGCACTGGTTTCGGATTTAAGGACAAATGGGCCGATGACGCCTTCGGCATGTAAACGGCACCAAACAGGGATTTTTTTGGGGTGATTTGGAGTCTCAAGAGTCTCAGGAGGAATGTGTTCACTCCGAAAACGACAATTCTGCTTGTTTATATACCCTAATCGCTGACGATTATTGACAATGCAAATCTGGTTCAACTTCAAGTTGATTCTCAGCCACTTCACCGAAAACATGACACAATTGATGGTCCGCTGGCTTTAATTCTTGCACCAGTTGGATCTAATATGGATCAAGGCCAAGATCCCTCCTCCCCTGACAACGACGTATGATCGATAAATTCGGTTACGTATACAGCGGCGATGGCTTCTTCTGAACACATGGTACGGGCTTGATTTGAATGAATATTATCCAAAAGAGTAAATGGGGTCATGAATCGATCCATAGTATTGCGTATAAGTTCTTCAGAGGGACGATTATGCGCAACGTTGCACTTCATCTGGTTTTTGGGCTGTAAAAAATTCAAAACTGGAACGATTTTCATGACTTTTTTTTTAAATGTCCATTTTGACGGCGGTTTTATAAAAAAATATAAAAAAAAATCAACCTGACTGGAACTGTAGACGCCACCGTTGATTCCATCCAGAGAATTCTTCCGCTGCCGGCAGGATGCAAGGAGTAATGCCTTAGTGGTAACACTCCTCCCCCCCCCTCTCGTTTGCTGCCACCAACAACCTTCCAAAGGGGTTGGAACCCAATCTCCAGTTGAGGTACTAGGCACCCGATGTTCACCACGTAGAGGTGAGAGTAGGAGTTGATAGACAGGGGTGATATGCGGGTGCTTGTACCCACACACATATCTACCCTTTGAAAATCATATGCATAAACGGAGAGTGGAGAAGAAGATACAATGAAGAACTTTACCGGCTGTACAGCGACAAAAGACAAAAGAGGAAAAATTCAACGTCTCAGATGACTGGGTCATATAGAGCGGATGGACATCAATGCTCCGGCCCGGAAAATCTTCGAATCCACCCCAGAGGGACGGCGCAGTAGAGGAAGACCGAGACTTAGGTGGCGCACACAAGTGGAAGAGGACCTCAACCGACTCCACATGCGAAGCTGGAGACAGCTAGCTAGGGACCGAGCTGGTTGGAGAAGCTTTTTGGTTGAGGCCCAGGTCCACCCCGGACTATAGCGCCACCTAAGAAGAAGAAGAAGAAGAAGAAGAATAAAATAAAAAAAAATCAATAAAAAATGTCAATAAGACTGGTTTTGTTTTAAGCTGAAAAAGTTAAAAAAAAAACAAATTTTTTTCTGCGAATTTGTTTGATTTGCTTATATTACGATAAAAAAAAATCGTAAAGCTATAAAATAATCTGAAATCTGACATTGGGTTAAATGAAACATTTTTTAACGAAAATCCGCCGTAAACACGAAAATAATAAAAAAAATAATCATGAAAATCGGTCCAGTTTTGAAATTTTTACAACCAACAAACCAGATGACCAGGAAAGTGTATAATTACCAATAGTTTTCAGGGGAATAATTTAAACGCCGTTTTATTTCATTAAAAATGAGAAAAAGTATGAATTTTTTTTGAAACATCGTACGAACGGTTTTTAAAGAAAACGGTTTTTATTAAACAACTATTGTTAAAAATAAAAAACATAATTCAAGATTGCAAATTTAAGCATAAAAATAACATTCCTTTAAAAACTATATTAAAATAAAATTTATTTACACGTTTTCAAAATATTGATTTTTCAAAAATAAAATTTAAGAAAATTATTAAAAATACAAAAAAGTTTTTATAAATATTTTAATGTAAAACAGTTTTGGCTACCTGCATCTTCCTGAATATCAATTTTGATTGTTATTGGCTAACCAGTTCTCGAAAGTTCGAAAAAACGGTCCTATGGGAGGTACCGTTTTTAGTCCATTAACAAAAAAATTTGTTCACCAAAAATAATCCACACTTACGATCGTACGCTGATTTTTTCATAAAAATTCTTGGAGCCGTTTCCGAGAAAAATAAGCTTTTACTTAACGGTTAAATGACAGGTAAGGTACCGTATATATTTGAGCTAAAAAAAATGTTAAATGTCCTATATAGAATGCCAATATTACCTTATGTTCCAAATTTCAAGAAGAATTTTGCCAGTAACTCAAATATATTTCTCTATCATCGTAGTGTCATGTTTGATTGTTATCTCAAAACTTTTAATCTGCACGAATGCATAGCTTGCATTATAGTACCTATAATCGCAAGAAAATTCTTTGATTTTTCCAATTTATAAAAAAGGAACGATTCTTACAAAATATTTTGGTCTATTCTTCAAAGACGACCATGTCATGGTCATGGATTGGACAAAACTCTGTTAAAGAATCATAAGTTGGAATCAGACCCTGGTACTTCACAATAGACCACATCATTGTGCCAATAAGAAGCATCTAAGAAGTATTATTAGAAATGAAAATTGCTTAAATGTAATTTTGAAGCTGATATAAATCTAATCTAGGTTATCTAAAATCACAAATTGTGTTTAACCATAAAGACTGTCCATAGTTGCGAAGATATCACAAAAACTCGTTTAGTAGGTTTTCCGAAGCTTATCTCAATTTACAAAAAACAAAAACGCATATGAAAGATTACCTTACACACACTAATATGCCAAAACGTAGCTTTGAGTGATATTATATCACATAAATCTCCATTAAAATAATTTTTTACTTTTCTCGAAATAAATTTTTCGTGTCAAAAACAATTCTTCGAGCAATTTGCAATGAGTTTCCTTATCTCAAATATTGAATCCTCACATAAATCAACAAATCAAACCATTTGACTCTTTAAAACGATGCAACTGGCTAATCTAATTCCCTGACATGACATTAACATTGGAACCAACAATGCAAACAACCTTCACCGCAAGTCCGCAAACTGATAACCTCATCTCGAAATCATACAATTCCCGCTGTTATATTGCAAATCCCGCTGTGCAGGCGTTGGCGCTGCTAGCACACTAAGCTATCAACATCATGGGAACAGTTGTGGGATGAAGACCTTCCTCCTCCTGCGGTCTGTGAGCTAATTTCTGTGAAATTCATTCCTGGGTGGCTTTGATTGTTTAATCGCTTAGCCAACAATCAACTTCAACATTCTATAGCCACCCACACGTACCTTCTAGCTAACTAACTAGCACGACATGCATCGTCGACGCAACGCATGGTGGCGTTGTTGTCGACCCAAAAACGACATTTCAAGCACGTAAATGTAATTTCCATGTTCTGTTTGATTTGGGTTTCATTTTCTGTTGCTCGCCGACTTTTTGCGCACTTTCGAAACACAAATTCGAGTTCAATTGCCTTTGAGCCAAAGTGACACGCCACGCGCGGCGCAGAACATGCAGACAAAATAGAAAAAAAGAGTTCACCGACCGGAAGTTCATCCGTGCATTGGTCAGTTAATAGAATTTAATCTGCGCGGAGTGACATGTTTTAATTTTAGATTATTTTTAATCTTCTTTCAGTTTTTGTAGCGAAATTTCAGAAAAAAAATAGAAAATCCGTGGAGCGCAACATAATTAGTGTGTTGCTTGGTACAATGACCCAAAAGCCAATCGACTTCACCACGAGTGGTGTGTTCGATGAAAAGACTCACGAATTTAACTTGCAACGCCAGACAGACAGACGGTGAGTTTAGAAAGCTGGTTATGTGACAAAAAAAACACTGGAAAACTCTTGCGTAAATAATAACCTAAACACATACACTAGGGCGTATGTGTAACTTTTTTTTCTTTTGCGCCTTTTTCTGAATTTCCACTCAACATATTCAGAGACAAAGAAAAAAGGAGAGTGTTGATGTGGCAATTATGTTATATTTGGGAGACAAAAGACAACAATTGTTTTGAAGCAGTTACAGCGCCGAAACGCCAAGGGATGAAATGACAGATATGTAGAATCTGAATTAGAAATATCTGATATAAAAATCCCATTTTCCGGGACAGGCAATAGAAGATGTCTGGCGCCACGTTGCTGCCGTTACTTGTGCTTCATTGATGTGGATACAACTTCAATGAATTTCAAGCAGAAATGTCCTCCCCAAAGGATGAGGGTTTGGGTTTTTTTTTATTGGTATTGATGGATACACGCCAGGCTGTTAGCTTAAGAGAAACGAATAGATCTCTGTTGAGTTGCCATCAGGGTGGAGTTGAATTTATTGATGTGTGAAATTTGAGTGCACAGGGAATGTGATGTTGATGATTATGTATTTTTTGTAGGGGTTGTTATAAAAATAAATGCGAAAATACGATACTATGAGGAAGAAGCGTTGGGGGGGGAGGGGTTGGAAGAGATATTTTTGTCAAATTTCGCAAGGGTTGACGATGTGGGCTATTTCATTTGAAAAATTGTGTGACACAAGGGAGTTTTGCTTATTCGGGAGATATAGTAGTGCTTCGAAATTTTTATGAGAAATGATAGAATTTAATTTCAATTAATTAAATTTATGGTGTGTTAATAAATAAAAATAAAACGTGGACGAAAATAATAGTCAATTTTCTAGTAAATGTATTCGGAAAGTTAAGAAATGTGTATACATTTTGTTAATATTACACGACTAAAAGTTGATGTATGTAATTATTTTTTTTAAAAGTAATGTTTCCAAATCGGCAAAATGATTTTTTTTATATAATAAACTTGCGGGCAAAGAAATTATGTTTTGCCTTTTTAATGTTAAAACACTCTGCGCGAGCATTAAGAAATTAAGGAGGGTGGAACAGAAGGTGTCGATAAACATTATTTTTGAATGCTTTCAAATGCGTGTTGTTTGGCAAAAACAAATCTCTTTATCTTACAGCAAGATCAAAATTGGACTCAAGAGTGAACTTATGAGCATTTTTAACGAGACGAGTATTTCGGTTTGGTTGAAATTTTATAAGAGAGGAATGCAGCTGGCTACGACAATTGAGCATTAAAATAGTGTAAAATAGAGTGGTATTTCAAAAATACAAAGTTCTATTTTCTATTAATTTCAAAGCCCTATTTTGTATTGTCTAGCGATGCTTGAGAATCACTGTCCGCCCAGAGTTACGAGTTATACTCAAGTTTTTGTCGTATAAACGTTTCTACATTATAGATAGATCAGAAGGGAAAAAAACTTTTTACATCAATATGGAAAACCTAACCACTTAGCAACATTTTTGGCGATTTCAAGTATACGGTCGTTCGTTGCACATCCGAAGGCAAAGGAAGTGAATTAACGAACGAATATGAAAAGCTGAGGGTAAAGTCTTCAGCAAAAAAGTTCAGTGGTTAAGAAGTAACAGAAATGGTGAAATATGCCTTTAGATTGCCAGTGGAATGATTACTGCGAAAGGCATACTACCGATCATTAAGAAGCTTTCGGTCTTTCACATAAATTTCTTAAGCTGATAGTTAATTAGCGTTTCCATGACATAAGTCGGTAGGAAGAGGTTAATTAGGGGCCATCCCAACTAACAATTTAGCTTGTATAACGTCTAATTTTTTGAATTTGGCAAGCAATAACTTGTATAGGCTTATGCCACACATTTCAAACCTTGACAATTAAAAAATAAATTACACGGCTGAATCGCACGTTCTTGCTCTTATGTGCGATCACAGCTTCGAATAAAATATGAATAATTTTAAGGGAACTTCAAAGTTTTTATCGATTTTTGTGACTTTTTTGACTTTTGATTGTTTGGAAAAAAGGTAGGTAGTATAGTTTTCAGCGCCATTTTATTTTTTTTTAAATGTGAAAAACTGAACTTTTTTTTTTTTGTTTTTTAAATAAAACGAAAACAACAAAAATAATTCAAGAATGCAAACTTAAGCACAAAAATTACTTACATTAAAAAAAATCCACTGACCCGTTTGCAAAATACCGATTTTTCAATTTTTTAAAATTATTAAAAATACAAAAAAAAGTTATTCGAAAATACACTTATGTTGAATAGCTTTGACTTTTTACATCTTCCTGAATATCAAATGCAATTGTAATTGGTTGAATAGCTCTCGAGAAAGTTGATGAAAAAAAGCGTCCAATGGAGGGTACCATTTTTAACTTGGATTTTTTTTCACTGGGACATACTTATACCACACCTACAAATTCGCACTGATTTTTATTTCATAAAAAATCTTGGTGCCTTTTTCGAGAAAAATAAGTTTTTACTTAACGGTTATATGACAGGTATCGTTAATATTTGAGCTAACAAAATTTAAAAATATCCTCTGTAGAATGTCAAAATAACCTTAAGTTCTAAATTTGAAGACGATTGGTTCAACCGTTTAGCATGTAGTTCAATATTCTATCATCGTAATGTCATGTTTGATTGTTATCTCAAAATTTTAAATTTGCACGAATTCATAACCTGCATTATAGTACCTATAATCGCAAGTAAAAAAACAGCTGTTATAAGGCCTTAAAAGTCTTTTTTGGCAAGTTCTATACAAGTCTTGTTGATAAAGGTTCAAAATGGTCTGTATAAGGCCTTCCGAAGAAAATTAAAGAAACAATAGCTTCTATAAGGCTTTTCACGACAAGTCAATGCAAACAACTTTTGTAAGGCTTGTCTGTAAAAGCCTTATACAAGCTTAATAAATCTGTTAATATCAAGAGTCTTATAAATAAGTTCATATAAGTAAAATCAGTTAAACATAAAATAAGAGAGGTAAGAACTGATCATCATTAAAAAGAAAATAAGAGTTAACAGAAATCATTTTTTAATTTTTAAATAAATAAATCAAATGGTAACGTGAATTACATATATGTATGGTTTCCAGGAATTCACCTTTCATTTTATTTTTCTGAACTAACAATTTAGCTTGATGTCAATGTTTGATGTCAACTTTCTTAACTGCGAATTTGTATAGCGTTAGTGCTGGAGTGGAAGGAGAAGGACTCGAATTTGAACTCAGGTAAATAAAAACTTTTCACTTTTATAATTAAAATTAAATTTCAATCAGTAGAAAAAGTTTCTGGAACTGTCTCAGGAGAAATATAGCTAAAAATATAAAAATGAATAATGTAATAAATAATCAACACTCTAAATAAAAAAAAAACAAAAATAATGTATTTTGTTTATATTTTCACACACTGCCTCTTACGAGGAACTGAAAAAATCTCCAAGAGTAAAAATTTGTCTCGACAGAGTGCATCTCATGTTGATTCAGCGGTAAATTGTAGGTCCCTTCCATTTTTGCTGACTAACAACACATACACAGGAATAGTCACTATGTCTTGGCTCCTAAAGGAGCTGTTGCGCCAATGAAAAAAAAATTCATTAAATAATATTAGTTACAGCTGTCATTAAAAGGCTTGGCTTTTTGTAATAACAAAAGCAAGCAATGCCTTGCTATTTGCTGCTAAAACACCTTTCAGAAAAAGTCTTATAGCAGTTAATTCTGTTAAAACGGTTGTTTATGAAATTTCTACCTACCTTTTTACGAACTAGCTGTGATCATATCCCTATACTGCAGAGTGCAGTGCTCGATCTTCTTTTTTTATTAAACGATGATGGTTCAACTTGCTCCGATGGCATTTTTGAGGCATAGATCATCTGTTACAAATCTTAGATTCTTCTATGCATTAGAAAACGTTAATGAAGTTGACTGTAGACTATAGATGGATTTCTCAAAACCATTTGATTAACTAAGTAATGAACCAACCTAACTTATTCTGACATACGTAAAGAAAGCCATATTGGTCCTTAACTATATTTATTTTGGTGGTAAGTGATGTTACATCATGTGTACAGTCAAGTGTGACAATCATTCAAGTGACATTTTTATATTTGCTGATGACATGAGAATTTTACTTAACTTTTTTTAATTTTGGGCCTGGTTTAATATGTCCTTCCAACTGGTTCTAGTTTGGCCTTTACAGTTTTGCACTCCAAGCGGTCGGAGTCAATTGTTACTCAGTCCAAGGTAACAGCGATTAAAAAGTGCTTTAACGCTTGATATCTGCGCTGATGTTGTTGTCCGTGTAGACAGTAGAGCTCAGGTAGACAAACTAACAGATTACACCGAAGTTCAACTTATCAATCGTCATGTTCTGACCAAGTCGGTGGTGGAATTAGAATTTTGTTGATGAAAGCATGTATGTACTTCGTTTTGTCCTCGTTTATAACCAGTCACATTCTGGCCACGGTTACTGCCCGCTTGGTTCTTCCTATTACAACCAGGTCGTCAGCAAGCCTGAGTAGCTGCTTTGATTTTGTTAGTGCCTGATGTTCTTATGGGTTTTCCCCAGTATATGGCCAAATGTGAAAATTGGTCGATCGAAGTTTTTCCAAGTCTAAAACCGGTTTGGTAAGGACCTATTATGGTTTAAGCGATGTTTAAAAGGCTAATTCCTCTATAGTTGTGGATCGTGCAGATGGTACTGAGATTGCAATCATCGAGCATATTTTCTTCTGACCATATCATGCAGATGAGTTGGTGTATGTACCTGACCAAGTCATCTCCAGCAGGTCTAAAAAATTCCGCTTGTAGCACATTGGTACCAGCTGCTTGGTTCGTTTTTAGTCTGGCAATTGCTACTTTGATGAAGGTTTTTAAGACAATAAAGCCTATCTTGCGTATGCTTCACAGGTATTGCGTTATCCGAAGTGTAAAAAAAAACTCCTTGTTCATTGTAATTATTATTCTTTGCTCTATCTAGAAGAGGAATGAACACCCTGTATGAAAATAATTTGTTATTGACGCACAACAGTCCTTCCCTAACACTGTACCATTCCATATTTCAATCCAATCCGGAAGACTAACCTACACCAACAAACGCCAAGGGCCCCTCCGCCACGCGCGCCGGGCCGCACCGATACGAATGTTGACGGTTTGTAATAAAAATCAATTAATTAGATGAAACTGCCAGCTTTATTGAATTTGCCAAAACTGTTTTCCTTCTTGAAGGTCCCAATCAAGGGTTGTAAAATTAATAAAACAGCCCACAGCAAACTCCATTTAATTATTAATTACATGTTCTCTAGGTTGATGGTAGTTGCGGTCTCCACCATAGTTCGACTATGATGACGATAAATGCGTCTAAAAGTGTAGGCGTCTCGGAACCATGTTTGTCCAATTTTGTGTTGCTTCCAGCGCAAAAATCAAGTGTGATGAGCATTTGTGTCATATTGTGACGAGAAGCAATTGATATGATGGACATTAAATGCGTGGTTAACAACATTTGCCAATTGACTCGAGATCTAGGGCGAGTGTGTGAGCATCAGTGTATTTTTAAGCCTGAGGCAGCAATGGTTAATTAATTGGGAATATAAGAACGAAATTGAAGATGATGTCAACCCTTGATTGGGGTGGGTTTTGATTGACAATCTGTTTTCTTTTTTTTTTGGAATCTTTTTGACAAGGTTTGTGGAAGATCTGGTTAAGATGAGGGAATATTTGTAATTGGAAATCAGGGTTGGTTAGGTCATGTTGGAACTAGGAATTATGTCATTTATAATTACGACAAGATCCTCATATGGCAGACGGCTATGCCGTGGGTATGCCTAAGTGGTCATTGGCTGAAGGGAACAATGAATTGGAAAACAAATTGAAGGAGCCATTAAAATTTAAGGCCAGAAGCTAGAAATTGTAATAAGGTGTAAAGTCTTGGAGCAGATATTACATTTGTATGCTCTTTTTAATTAAGTTTAATTTTAATTTTAATGGGGATAGTGCCCCATTTATTAGCTTAATACAACCTTAACTTAAGCTTAGCTAAACTAAAAACTAATTAAACTAACTTAACTTATACGGAGGAAAGATGATGTAAGAGGTGGGCTTTCAGACACGGACTCGGAAGGTTGAAATCGAAAAAAGGAGAGATCGAATTGAATTTACTCAACATGCGGGTTAAAGGTTCATTGAGACCATAAGAAGTACGATGGGGAGGAAGGTAAAAAAGACGCGATGATCTTAAGTTGTGTGGGTTAGTGTTAAACAAGGTGAGATCAAAAAGAGAGGAACAGTCAGTGGCACCTGTAAGAAGCCGATGAATGAAAATGATGTCAAACACATTCCTACGGACTTCAAGGGGGTGTAGATTTATAATTTTGAGTCGGTCAAGGTAGGGTGACAGTGATGAGAAGTTATTAGGGTTGGATAGCAAACAGCAGAAAACGACGTTGAACGCTCTAATTCTAGAGATATGAATCCCGTGATAGGGGCCCATACTTGCGATGCATACTCAAGGAAAGGACGAAAACAGGAAATATAAAGGGATTTGGTTACAAATGGGTTCCGAAACTCTTTGATGGTCACCTTTTGATAAAATCAAGGGCGGAGTTAGCACTTGATATAGCATTGTCGATATGAGAGCGAAAATTTAATTCGCAGTCACAGAGGATGCCTAAATCGCGGATAACCTGTACGCGGTTAATGGGAAGGTTCTCAGAAGATAAAAAGATCTGAGGGGAGGATTTTTACTTTTTCGAGAAAATGTAATAGGCTCCTATTTGGGAATGTTAAGTTCGAGAAAATTCTTACTGCACCAATTGACAAATGAATTGAGGTCATTTTGAAGCAGGAGAGATTCACGACCAGAGGAGATCACCTTGAAAATTTTAGCATTATCAGCATAAGGGGAAATGGAAGATGATTGAAATATCTTTTCAACATCATTAATGGCAAGGATAAACAAGAGAGCTCCAAGATGGCTACCTTGGGGTACCCCAGAGGTGGTCACAAAAGAAAATAAAGGAGCAGAACGAAAACGGACTCTGTATTGGCCGTTGTCAAGAAACGACGATATCTATTTATGAAGGTTAGAACTGAAACCGAGAAAATAAAGCTTAAAAAGAAATAAACTGTGTGTAAACTGCTGAATTCTGTAGTGATGACGTCTACTTCGTAACCTTTTTCCATGGCAGAGAGTGAAAATGTGAGTACGTTACATTGATTTCACAAGATTTGTTGTGGTAGATCTTCCCTTACAAAAAACCGTGCTGATTTGAGGATATCAGAGATTTGCATTGCAAAGAGAGTGAATCATACAGAATACTTTCAAAGAGTTTGGGGATATGAGAAAGTTTGGCGATGGGCTGATAGTTAAAAACTTGTTTTTTGTGACCTTTTTTATGGATTGGTGTGATAGTGCATATTTTTCCATAAATCGGGGAAAGATCTGGTGGAAATTGACGGGTGAAACAAGTTATTAACAAGAAGAACCAAACTCGAGCAACATTTTTTTAGTAAAATGTCAAGTTTTTAAGTTCAAGGATGCCATTAAGGAAGGTAGGACAAATAAGATTTGTCAGGATTTAAGGTGTTTGGTGCAAATGACTGTTTAGAGTAACTAGCGAAGAAATTTGCGATGGTAGATGGATTATTGGATGATTATTTGTTGTAGAGAAGAAAGGGAGGGAAACCATCGTTTGTCTTTTTATAGTTAATAAACTTATAAAATGAACCTTAAGAAACTTTTCAAAAGTATAGTTCCTTAACTTAGAGTACTCAAAGAATTTCCTTGCCCATTACAAAGTTTAACATGCCTAGCATGAGTTTTATTGATATTTTACCAAATGGTCTTAATGATTGTTTCCTGCTTTTCTGCTGACCCAAAAGAAATAATTGTGAGACACACCCAATCCGAAAATCGATAGCAAAACATCTCCGTGTATACACCACCACTGTACTAATTAAGTTAACTTGTTGCCTTAAGTCCTTGTCGATGGGTAACTAACATCAAAAGCAGACTGTTGTTTTTGCGGAACATCCATAGCAAAGTTTAGTGGACTTAAATCTGATGTCCTTTTTTGTTGTCCTTAAGGATTAAATTGAAATGAAGAAAAAGATTTATGACGGTCAAGTGATTTTTTTTTGTTTAGAATTAAAGGGACTTAAAGACTAAATAGTATATGGCAGTTATCTGCTCCAAGGTATGAATAAATTCAAGCAAGGAGGACTGTGCAGTTTTTAAAAGACACAAGCAATAATTTGGTTGATTGCCAAGTTCTTTATTCTATATTTTGTGCAACAAAAGGAAGTGGTTTTCATTGTCATTTATATATAAAAAGTTTGAGGTTAAGAGTGACCACCTGACCTGAGGTCATGAAATCGCCTTTTATTCAAAGGATACATTTTCTTTTGTGGTTTAATTGAATGGTACTTATAGTCATTGAACCTATATACCTATCGTGATCTCTTTGTTTTGTTTAATTGACTCATAGTGGGCAGTTGATTCATTTTTTCTAGGACATGGACTTGTTAAGCTTCCATCGTTTTGACTTTGTTACCTTGAGTGGTTTGTTAAACCCGTTAATAAAAAAAAATCATATTTAAATGGTAATGAAATTGGTTTTTATGAAAACCTTACAAAATCGTTCGAAATGAATTTTTGCCAATTTGGGAAGAATAGGCTTTAAGGATTTTTTAAAGTCTTATCTTAATAACACTAATAAGCCTGGAGAAGTGAAAAGGAGTTCAAAACAGATAAAAATAAATTGCATGACTGGATCGCACGTACTTGCTCTGTTCGGTCACAGTGTAGAATAAAATTTGAAAAATATTAAGGGAACTTTAAAGTTTTTATTCGATTTTTCTGACTTTTGATTGTTTGAAAAAAGTACGTAAAATTGTTTTCAGCGAAAAAAATTAAAAATTTTATTTCTTTAAAAAAAAAATGTAAAAAAATGTGAATTTTTTTTTCAAAATCGTAATAACGGTTTTTATTAAAAAACTTTTTTCAAACACATTTAAATACTAAAAATCTCTTACAAGTTTTTTTAAAATATCTTAAATTGAAATTAAATTAGGCTGCCTACATCTTTCTAATTATTAATTTTGGTTTTAATCGGTTAACCAGTTCACGAGAAACTAGAAGGAAAAAACGATCCTATGGGGGTACCGTTTTAGCCCACCAACTTAAATATTTGACACCAAAATATGTACCACACCTACAAAAGTACTAAAATTTGAAGACGATTGGTCCAACCGTTTAATATGTAGTCCAAAATACACATCAACAGACAGATAGATAGACAAACGGACATACAGACAGAATTTTGCCAGTAATTAAAATATGTTTCTCTGTCATCGTAATGCCATATTTGATTGTTATATCAAAATTTTTAATCTGCACAAATGCATAAAATAAATAAAATAATATTGTAACTTTAGGTTAGGTAGGTTAGGCGTTAGGTTGGACGGTGTGATGATTTGATAGTCGAGTCATCTTACTCGGATATCAAGGATCCATTGCAGTCCCCAGGAGTAGGAGGAACAGATTGGGAATTTGGGGAGAATTAGTGTGGGGTGCCTCCTTAAACTATCCTGAGATTTTGATGAATTTCAGAATGTTTTTAAGTAGCTTTTTTAAAACTTCACCTAGAACGTCGAAGAAGTAGTTTCCGAGGGCTGGTATAAGTAAGATTGGAAATTCACAAAAAAATGATATGATCCCTTTTCTGCATCAATGTCTTTACACCCTCTGCAAAAGTTTGATGTGCTAATGCCTATTCTACTTATGTGGGAGCCATTGAGTTGTGAACCGTAAGGACACCAACCAGAAGTAATAGTTGAGGTCTACCAAGCTTTTGAATGTATTTTGTACTTTTATTTGAGATGTTTGACTAAAGATTTCTCGAGACCCAATAGTTATAAAGTTTTGACCATCTCTCGTTTGCGTTTTTGAGGAAATTCTCAAGAATTCTTTTTACTTGCCATTTATAGGGACTATAAGGCAAGTTATGCATTGGTAAAAAAAAAAATTCAAACAATCAAACATGACATTAATATGATAGAGAAGTCAAAAAAAGTGGGTCCGGAAACTCCGTCCGTCTGTCTGTCTGTATGTCTGTCTGTCCGTATCGATATCTACAGCCTAAACGGTTGGGCCGATTTGATTCAAACTTGGTATATAGTATTTTTAGAGTGCTCTACCCGATTATTTTTGGAATTGGCATTCTAGCTCCAAAACTAACGGTGTTATTAAAATTTTAAAAAACATTTTTTTTTTAATTTTTAATAATTTTTTTAAAAAATATTTTGTTTGTTGAATATTTTGAAAACGGATCTATAGATTTTTTTTTTAATTTTTCTCCTAGTATAAACTATAGATTTCTTAAAATTGAGATACTCAAAAAAATTTTAAAATATGTTTTCGAAAAGATTTTCAAAAAAAACATTTTTTTGAAAAAAACTGGTCGAACGATTTTGAAATGAAAAATTCATAAAATAGAAAACAACAAAAGAAATAAGATGGCTTACAAAATTTTTTCCAAAAAACGTTATGAATAGTGTTTTTCTGATTTCATAAAACCGGTCACATATGAGAGGTACCGTTACAAGACTTTTTCTGAAAAATCTATTAAAACCAAAAGATAGATTTTGCATAGAAAACACCATTCAGGAAGTTTTATCAAAATCGTAGAAGCCGTTTTCGAGAAAAATAAGTTTTTCATTAAAAGTTATATGGCAGGTACCGTTAGTTTTAGAGCTAGAATTCCATTCGAAAAACTGTCAGATAGAGTACTCTAAAAATACTATATACCAAGTTTGAATCAAATCGGCCCAACCGTTTAGGCTGTAGGTATCGATACGGACAGACAGACAGACAGACAGACGGACGGAATTTCCGGACCCACTTTTTTTGGGTAATGTAATGTTTGATTGTAAAATTTTTTTTTAACGAATGCATAACTTGCCTTAGTCCCTATAAATCGCAAGTAAAAAACTGCAAAAGCTAACAATCCTATATATTTATGTGTTTATCCCTTTATCGTGACGCATGTTCGTTCGAGCTTCAAACAACAACGATTCTAAAGAAGTTGCACGTCAAAAAAACATTAAAATTAAATCTTTGTCAAAAAGACGCCTGTACCTAAAATAGAATTAGCACACGGGACCAAGTACGTGCGACCTAGTCGTGCCTTTTATTTTCTTATTTTCCAGTGGCTCAAGTACCTAGGATACCGTTTGGCTTGGTTCCATGTATGAACCGTTTTTGGCAAGTTCATCAGCCCTTTCATATCCCTGAGTGTCTGGGAACCCATCGGAGGGTAAGCAGTTTCAGATCAGATCATTGCGACATCGGTCGATCAGTTTGGAGACGATTGCCGATATGGCCTTGATTGCCGCTTGGCTGTCTATTAAAATATCTATGTTTTTGTTTTCAAGGTTACAAGATAAAAGTTGCGTTCGCCTACTGCCTAAAAAGAACACCTAAAGTTTGGCAACTTTATAGATCTTTTTATTGGTGGGTTTTTCAAGAAGAAACCAGATCCTACCCTTGCTTCCCTTTTATTCCAGTTCTTTCAATTTCAACATCCAATAAATGGTTTTTGGGCTAGGACCCCATGTCTTACCAAAAAGTCTACTGAAAGTATAGAAAACTATTGTTTTCCAGTCTAGTTTACGGTCTAATGCTAACCCAAGATATTTGGTTGCACCAGATATACGAAGCGGTGTCCCTTTTAAAGTGGGAGCAGTTATATTGTGGTTGTTTCGTTTTCTTGTTAACGAAACTAGTTCGGCCTTGAGCGGATTTACATCCAGTCCGCAGCTATTGATCCAATTATTGAGTTTATCAAGGGCAGTTTGCAGAAGTTTACACAGGGTGGGAATAAATTTACCTGATTACATTAAAACTATGTAGTCCGCATAAGCCAGGTAAAATTTAATTTTACTAAAATCCTATTCACGACCAGTTATCAAAGCAGCGGGGATAAAACTCCACCCTGTGGTGTTCCTTTTAAAGTTCTAACCATAAGTTTCTTACCACTTTATACTGAATTAACAATTCTTGTTTGGAGCATACAGTCGATAGAGTCAGATGTTATAAGATTAATGAAGACAGAGTATAGGATTGCCTATGTTTGAGTTCTTTCTTATATTAGGGCCTTCTTCCAACTTGTGTGTATCGAAGATGTAACTCTAGGGTTTCTGTGCAGGAGTAAGTCCAGGTACTATCCGGTCTTTGAAGGTAACCTGATACAACATTTTTGCCAAGCAGCCCTTTTCCATATATTGTTCGTTTTTTTTATTAATTTTTACTGGACTTGTAGAGATACCAGTGTACAGGTATATTACTATATTTGGCTCTATTAAAAGGCCGGCTTGATTCTATCTTGAAGGCAGACAACTCTTGAGACCCCCATGCGGTGTTGAGTTTACGTTTGCCTTTGTTAATGGGGCAGGAACTTTAGTAGGCATTGAGAATGGCTGACGTAAGTTCGTTTACACTTTTTTCAATGTCGGAGCTATATAGATAGTAAAAGTTGTTTGTCTTAGTGGCCCAGAATGTGTGGCCAGTTTATTGTTATAGGCTACCCAGTTTATGTTTCAGGGTTTCTGTAGGGCTTTAGATTATCTATTTTATGCTTTATTAGAAATGTTATCATCCTATGGTCTGAGAATGTAGCATTGCTTGAATCTTGGAAATGAAGGTTGGTTCATTACCTGTATTTAGCATCAATAAATAACTATTTACAATAAATTCAAAAAGTGACTCACATTGGCTCCAACCGTTCCTAATCGCTGATGTCACCTTTCTTCTAGAGCTGACGGTAGAGGCCCTGGCATGTAGGTGGTGGCTAAGATCAAGGGCGGTTCCCCTTCTCTGTCGCACTTCACCGTTGTCGTATCAGCGTTTGTTCTCATAAGAAGAAGTGTATTTAATCGAGCTGTCAGTTGTATACGGCTAAGACACCGCAATGTGTTGAGTCTTTAAAGTTTCTAAAATCTACCTTCCCACAGCATTGAAAATTCTTGTTGAGTTGAGCCAAATTCCCTTCCAGAATTTCTATCTTTATTCAAAACTATCTCAGATCCTGGCTTTAAATAGTTTTAATATATTTAAGCAAGCAACAATGGTGTGTTTCCTGCCGGTAAATTATGCAATAATAAAAAAATTAAGTACCGAAGATACTTTTCTAAGGTAAAACGGCTGATATTGGGATTCTTTCAAAAAAAACTTTATCATCAACTTATATAAATTCTCATTGTTTCGATAAAAAAAAGATAGCAAATGCTATTGAATTTATCTTCCCCTCACCTTTACGTAATTTCTTTTTGAATAATTTTCTCTTTGCATGCAAAGTCCTTTCCAAACCACTAAGCTCACCAATAATTCAAAACAACACGGAAACAGGCCAATTAGTTTGCCGTACAAGACACGATAAGGAGAGGGCAAATACACATTTTACTATTAAACAAAAACACTTCGCAAACAAACACAGGTGTAGAAACTTACACTCTCTTATTCTTACTCGCCTATGGGGGCGGGAGAAAAGACATTTTCAAAACCACATACAAAAGACTGTTGAAAACCAACCATGTACTTATGATGTCACATTAATTTTAAGAAACACTGAACAAAAACATTCTAAGCACGAACACAGTCCTGGCTCCAGGGTGAGGACAATATAGCAAGAACAAAAAATGGTTGTGTACTCCATTTCCTGAGGGTTGAAGGATATTGAATGTCTGATGGAATTTTGTTTACAAAGTTTTCTTGAGAAAAAGGAAACACAGTCATTTATTATTGAAAAATGGGAATGCAGTTTAATACACTTTTTAATAAAGTTTGAGAATTTTCTGTCAATTATGGGGCACGTTATGGTCATGAGATCAAGAAGATGTTTCAGGATATTTAAATCAACAGGACATGTTAATATTTTGAAGGTTAAAACACGTAAGAACCTTATGAGAGTAAGAGGAACGTGACGGTTAGGAAATATATTCGTCAAGGAAGATAGAAATGTAGGTGCCCTGGTGTAGGTGGTTTAGATAAAATTTTGGAAAACGTGTGCAGTTTCTCGGAAATACATCCAAGGGGGTTGTTCTAAAAGACAGTCTCGAAATATCAGTTTCCTTTGTTTTTTTTTCTATAACCAGGTAAGTAAATTTTTAGGAAAACGTTTGGTATACACAAAATAAAAGGGTGTGCATCCAGAGAAAGTGAATTCGATGTCAAAAGGTGACAGATTGAAAGAATCATTCCAAGGTGGACCCCTCAGGGCAATATGAATTAGGTACCATACCTGTGATACTAAAGGTGGCAACTGTAAAGGAAAGAGTCACATAATAGATTGCGGTCATCGCAAAACTTGATTGTATGCATGATGTGACATCCTTTATAGCCAAAATGAATAATAAAGGCCCCAGGTGGCTTTCTTGCGGTACGCCAGACTGAGCCACGAAGGGTCTGAAAGATAATTTTTAAGTGTTACCTAGTAGGAACTTTTTACTTGCGATTATAGGGATAAAGAAAGTTTAGGATTCGTGAATATAAAAAAAATTGAGATAACAATGAAACATGACATTACGATCATAGAGAAGTTTAAAAAAGTGATCGAGAAAAAAATGTCTGTCTGTCTGTCTGTCAGTATGTTTAACGAGCTGCAGCCTAAACGTCTTAAGCGATTATCTTCAAAACTTGGTGTGTATGATTATTTTATCATTTCCCAGAGGGGAAATTTAAATTTAATTTTTAGGCCTAAAAATAACGGTACCTGCCATATGACCGTTTCGGATAAGCTTATTTTTTGAAAACGGCTCCAACGATTTTGATGAAAAATTTTGAGATTGTTTTTGTTGGTATTGGCTATCATTTGATTAGAACCAAATTTACGGGAAAAATCTATTAACGATACCTTACATGTAACAGTTTTTTTTTTAATTTTGGGCTTTCTCGGTAACAACTCTTTGGATTTATGTAAAATTTTATATTTGAGAAGATCTAAGCAGCTTTATTAATTCTGCACATCAACATTTTGAATAAGTTTTTTTTTCTAATAAAAATTTATTTTTTAATTTTTTTTTTCAAAAATCAATATTTTTAAAACTAATCAAAAAAATTGTTTTAAATTTTATAATCACATGTATATTATTAAACCCTACAAAACTGCATACCAAAATAAAAAAAATAAATTTCAAAAAACTAAAAATAAAAAACAGTATTTTATCAAAACCGGTCCTATTTTTATAAACTAGGAACTCTGAAGAAAAAAGTTCTGTGTCCAAGAAATTCGAATTTAGCCAAGTTTCTGTTAAAGCAAATATGTCATGCTTGAGAGTTTTGGTAGAAGAGGGTACTTCTTTTAAGTTTTTTTTTTACAATTAGAAGTTTAGTTGAGTCGTGTAGTTCAAATTATCTTATTTAATCAAAATTATGTTCCATTGTTCAAATAAAAACGCAATCAAAAATGTATTAGTAAGAAATAAAGCAATGTTGATGGTTTTCAAGAGAAGATTATTCAAAAATAGAGCCCAATGTTAAAAATCTACCACAACTTTTTTCAAGCTCTCTTCATTGTCTATAAAATGACGTAATTATAATATGTTTTTTCTACTTCAATTTTTCACAAGCTTTGTAATCCTTGAGCAGTATTAAGACATTTTGCTAAGAGGGTAACCGTATTATTAAAATAAAAAATTAAAAAAGTGGCCAAACATTTTTCTAGCTAAAATGTAATTTTTCATAAAACCTGCAACCATTTACCAATTTCTCGTTGAAGCTAGACTGGTTTTTCCGTTTCGTGAAATGGGTTAAAGCTGTAAAGCAACTTCTGAAATTAGTTCGCTTTGAAGAGGGACTAGTATTTTTAAGTAGCAATCATTTTCTCGATCTCTTTTATTTTTATTTTGTTTTAGACTCAGATAGAATTACCATGTTGACCTCAGGATCAGCTTGTATAAGAATATCCTTTTCGGCAGAAGTGATTGTAGATATATTATAATCGAGAACTAAATCATCAGTACATGTTGAGAACATTTTTTCAGCTTGTTTTTAAGCTTAACATGAATTTTGCTTCGCATCTATTCACCTGAAACATTTAATAACATAAGCCACAGTTTCGCATCACGACCCCAAATGAAAAAGCAAACAAATAAAAATGTCCTCTAAGTTCTAATATTTTACCAACAAAATTGTAGTAATTACAGTGAATTCTAATTAACACTTTGCTCATTTCAACAAATAAAACAAACAAAAATAAATAAATACATCTGACATCATAACTTGGGCGGTATGGCAATCATTCTAATGTGGAGCATGTTGCAAATTAACCAAGTGACAGGCAAAAAGGCACACGCACCACAAAATTCAAGCAACCTACCGTACTGTGTCTAAAAAAATAAAAAAAATGTATCGCAACATTACCGCAACTAAGTACAGATTCTCACGTTAACCGAATACGAAATCCAAAGCCACAATCAGGTAACCTTCGAGTTAGTTCTTGGTTTTCACTGACACTATGTCTGATATTTTATTTTTATTTACAATTCGCTTAGCTACCTGTCTTTGGTATTTTCTTCTTCTTTTTTTTCTAATACCACACCTCTTCCTTGAGTAACATTAATTGTGACGGAATAACTAGTGACAGTAATGCACATCTTGTATCCGGCTATCTGGCAACCATATTTGTTATGGTTAGAGGAAACATTCATGCATGAAGTGATTGCGGATGCTGATGTTTGTCACTTGTTATGGAGGATGGAACGAATTCAAGACTTTGTCAGGTGGAAAATTAAATATCATTAAAATGAACATTTCAAATTATCTATTCTAAAATTTATGAAAATGGTGGGTAAGTGTAGTTCAAAAATGATATAAGGCTTTTGGACGAGAAGTTCTTTGAATTGATTGCTGACTGTGTTCAAATGTTAGAAAATGCACGTTCTACACATCTAATAAAATTTTACTCGAATTTAAGAAAATTGGAAAAATCTACTACAAACGGAGCCAATCAATTTAACGACTTGTCAATGTATGCAAAATCAAAAATAACGTTTTTACTATTGTGGAGTTAACAATTCATTAAATCCTATTTAAATTATACACTTTCGCGGTCACCTGGTTTTTTTGCTGTAAAAAATCAAACCTGGACCGATTGATTACGATGAAAAAATTGTGAATTCATTTATGTGAGTTAAAAAAATAAATTGCACGACTGGATCGCAATGACTAGCTCATATGTGTGGTCACATTGTAGAATCAAATTTAAGAAAATTAAAGTTAACATCAAAGCATTTATTCGATTTTTGTGACTTTTGATTGTATGAATAAAGTACGTTACATTGTATTGAGTGAAATAACTTAAACGCCATATTATTTATTTCCTTAAGAAATGTAAAAAATTACGATTTTTTTTTTCAAAATCGTAGAATTTATAAAAAAATAATTCAGGAATACAGACTTAAGTACAAAAATAACATGCATTTAAAAACTAATATAAAAAAAAATCAATTACCCGTTTTCAAAAAAAAAAAAAAAATTAAATTATTAAAAATATAAAAAAAAAGTTTTTGAAAAAAAATATTGCGAAATTACTTGGGCTACCTACATCTTCTTGAATATCAATTTTGATAGTAATCGGATCACCAGTTTTCGAGAAAGTCGAAGAAAACAAAACCGGTCCTATGGGATGTACCGTTTTTAGCCCAGCATATTAATTTTTTTCCACCGAAATATAATGCTTACCTACAGTAGTACACTGATTTTTTTCATAAAAATTCTTGGAGCCGTTTTTGAGAAAAATAAGCTTTTACATAACGGTTACATGACAGGAACCGTTAATTTTTGAGCTAAAAAAATTGAAAAAACTCATCTGTAGAATGTCAAAATAACCTTAAGTTCTAAATAAATAAATAATAATATGTTTCTCTTTAATCGTAATGTCATGTTTGATTGTCATCTCAATTTTTTTGCACGAATGCATAACTTGCATTATAGTACCTATAATCGCAAGTAAAAATATGAAGAATTATTCAAAAAAAAAAATTTCAGCACCATCTATACAAATAATTAAGTAATTTTGTTTATTCAGGTTAAAAAAGCTTAACAAAGTAGAATAATTTTTTCTTATTTCTTATTACCTTCTAGCCGCGAACTCGTCACTGAGGAATTCAGATTAAGTTATTTGTTTTATTTAAATTAAAAATCGCCAAAGAAATGGGCAGTTTTTTTCGGAATCCTTTTATATTTCTATGTCTCTATATCTCCCTATCTATATATCTCTATATCTTTGTATCTCTATATATCTATAGCTATATATCTTTATGTCTCTGTATCTCTATATCTCTATATTATATTATATCTGTATATATCAATATCACTATATTTCTGTATCTTTATATCTCTTTATCTCTTTATAGTACATGGAATCCTATAATTCTTCCGTCTACCAAACATCACAAATTAATGAGCCGTTAAGGCATGAAAGCATATCGAACAAACCTTCAGAAATGCAGTATTTCACATTTAGGCCTCTCCTAAAGGAACCGTGTTTTTTGCATAAAAAGTACCCTATGTTTCAATTCAGCACATTAACAATCTACCTACTAAATTTTATCCAAATCCGTTAAGCTGTTTAGGCCTGATTGGGGAACAAACATCCAAACATACAAACATTCACATTTATTTTTATTAATTTTGCATTCATGGCTTATTTAGGATGTCTGCTGCGACTTGCGATCGAATATGTTCATTTATTGAAACCCTTGATCAGTTATTGTGTTATAGTGGTTATTGCTATAGTTCTTTGGTGTTGATTCTTGGAGTTGTTGGTACTGGTGTTATGGTTGTTGGTGTTGATAAATGTGGTTATTGGTTGTTGATTGATGTTTTTCGTTGATTGTTGCTGTTGATTGTTGTTAATTGACAAAAGTTGATTGGTGATGTTTTTTGTTGTTGTTGTTGATTGGATGTTGTTGATTGTTGTTGTTGTTGTTTTGTTGTTTATTGCTGTTGTTTTTGTCGATTGGTGCTGTTGGTTGAGTTGTTGATTGTTGTTGTAAATGTTGTCGTTGTTGGTGTTATTGCAAATATTGTTGTTGTAGACGATGTTGTTAATGATAAAGAATTGGTAAGTGTTGCTGTTGTCAATGATTTCATTGTCGATTTGTAATATCGATATGTTTCTGCTCAAGATTTTGTTGCTGGTGGCTTTATTTTTTGCGTTTTATCCATTGCATTATCTAATTAGTTCGCAAAGATATTTTATACGCAATGCACTGATCCTTAAAGGATCAAGAATGATAGAGTAAGTGTTATTAGGATTCCGTTGAATAACAAAGCAAAGATAAGTTGAAATCTAAGATTGGTATGTTGAAACATTGAAAGTATAAACTTTCAAAGCTCTAAACTGGAACAAATGATGTCATCATGTCAATGATGAATCAAGTTTTTCAATCTATTTGTGTCATAATATCTACAGACATGAAAATGAGGAAAGAGTACACAAAATCATTGCCAGGAACTTCCATAAGATACTACTTACTCGAGAATCGAGTCTAGATGGATCGACATTTTTCTTTTAGTGGTGATCAAATGCCTTCTCTTTGGCAAGAATGTTAGCTTCTTCCAGCCTATAAGAGGAGAGGCAATAACAGAAATTGTGATAGCTGCTGTTTTATCAAGCTGATAAGGTGACGGACCCGAAAGTGAATTACTCATTTTTTGCTGACGATGGAAACATATATAAGAAGTTAGATATTCTGGAGGTAAATGAATGCCGAATTAATCCGTAAACAACAAATTACCCATGTTGTCCATTTTCTGATCCTCATATGGCTTATCAAGACATTATTTGAATGGAAAAGTTCTTCCCAACTGAGAAGACTCTGCCATCTTCTTTGATCAATGCCTCCTGAGACGAAGGCTCTACACGGCAGTTCTCTATTAATCATATATAATTCACGCAATATAAGTCAATGTGTAAAACGTATGAGAACAAAATTTACGGCACATTTAATGAAGATGCTTAACATGACCGCATAACATATTGGAAAAACCACAGCAATGCCAACATAACTTGAATTGCAAAATAGAAAGAAGTTTCTGTTTTAAACCCAGTTCAAATTCGCTAGAATGCCAGGTTCTCTTGCACTATTGTAGAAGAAAGGCGGGTTCGAAAAATCATAGATCAAAAAATTGAAAAGATACTTGCATTTTGTTGACCTTAGACATGGATTAATCCAAAACTGGGAAGCCCTCTGATGTTTCCTGAAGTGAATCCGTGGAAACTCACAAGTGAAGTATGATAGTTGGAGAGCTCTTAGTTGAAATCATTATCGTTGGTTAAGGAAGAAGAATAAGACAATCAGTTTCTTTAAGACACAATATACCTATACAATATTGTTTTATTTAATTTTCTTATTTTGTAATTAAATAATTAAAACCTCATTAAAAAATTAAGCTCCTCATCTTATTTTGTATCTGCGTATTCAAAGTCATTATGGTTTTCTCCATTATAACCGACCTTCTCAAAGACCTGACAAAGAAAACGTGGACAAAAAAATAACCAAAACGTCAACTATCCATTCATCTTCTCTCCTCCGTCCACAACCCAATTTAACTTCACAAATTATGTCTTCATTGTTTGCTGGTTTTTACTTGATGGTTGTCATTATTTCTTTTTCCTGAAATTGAAGACTTTTCTTGTCTTACTCCTAGAATACCAACAAAAAGTACTTTATTTTTTGAGTACGTACCTGTATGGTACATTCAAAATGAACAATTCGCTTTTGTAAAAGGCGTCCTTGTGCTTTGCGTACTTTCAATTATTTTACAAAAAAGCCCACAAAAATATAAAATAAAAATGTAGTTAAGTAAAAAAAAAGAACTAGCTACCCCCTTCACCCGATGCTGGTGATGTCGTGACAGCATGTAATTATGGTTTTATTGTGACATAAAAGCCACTTTCTCGAAATGAAAGTGCTTAGAATGACTTGCGGAAAGGAACAACAATACAAGTGAATCCATCCAAATGAATGCACATGTCGAAGTTTTTTTTTTTGAGTATCTGGATGGTTTCACTTAGATATTTTGTCAGTAATGGTTTGGTTGCAAAAATATTCCCATGGTGATTGATAGCCATTATAGAAGAATTCAGTGTTTATACTGCCATCTAGCGGTCGTTTGTTTTGTGGTGTGCCAATCTTACCTATGGAATTTAACTTCAAAAGTAGCCAGGTGTTTGTTTCAGTCATTAATGAATATAGCAGAAATTCAGTAGAGTAAACTTGTAAGACATATTATAATGTAATGATTATTGTTCTTGCTAAGATTTTTTCAAGAACGAATCCTAAAGGACTAAATTTAAGGTTTTGGGTATAAATGGCAGAGAAGCTTATTCCTAAAAAATCTCAATTTAATGATCCATAATAATTATGATTAATGATGTTGAAAATTAAACTGCAAATGTTGTTACCCAACGTTAGCAATTTGTAAGATAATTGACCAAAAATGATGTTTGTTATTTTTTTCTTACGAAAATAGTTGAACCCATTAATAAAATAAATAGGTATTAAGTACGTGACTAAGACGCACGAAAGACGCTCCAACGTTCAAGCACATCGTTAGTGGAAATTTGCTTAGTGTTATTTTATTTTAAATCTGTTGTTTATATTAAATGTTTGTTCGAATTGAACTTTCAAGACAAAAAAAAAAAGCTAACTTTAAATATTTTCTTACCAGTCAATTAAGGTAATGGCCTTTTAAATAAAAACTATACAAGGATCGAGGAAAGCTTTGATCTTCCTGCTAATCATTCACAGTATTTTTGACAGTAAGACTCCGATATAGATTCGAGACCGATTGAGGGAGAGTGAGAAAGGGCGAGCACATAGCCATGGATCAAGCGAGTAAGTAAACGCAGATCTGTTATTTATTTGCATTATCCTTAGTATGTAAACAATGTGTAGAGTGAGTTAAATTTATAAATAAATAATTTGTGATTAATCAGTTATTCAGAGTAAGTAATATAATTGTAATTTTAATTTCAAAAATAGAATTTCTATACCGAATAATAATTTTATTTATTTATTTTTTTATTAAAATATCAATATACAATTAAAATTGTTATTAATATATAAGAAAAGACCAAATAGCAGCTAAGGCTTTCGGCTCTAGGGTTAAAAGAAAATATCAATATTAATTTTTAGATAACTTAATATTTCATTAATTTTGGAAATGTTTATAATGTTGCGGTTCATTGAGTAGATCTATTGCGTTGCAGTTGTAGCTATAGGTTTGAAGTTGTGGGTGTCCGATAGGAAGCATGAAGTCAGTAGGTGAGTTACAGTTATGATATTATTACAGTTGTGGCAGGAGGGTGGAGGATCCTTCTTTAACAGGTGTTCGTGAGTGAATTCAGTGTGACGATGTCGGATAAATATTTTGAGTTCAGATTTGTGTAACTCTGTTGGATACTTTGGTTGATTTTTATTTGGGTTGATCGAGCTGTTTATAGTGTTCCCAGTCAGGCAATGAGAGTTTATGACACTCTTGAATAATGTGTCTCTTTAGGTCAAGGCGGGAATATGTATTGAAGGTGTATGTTGGGGCTTTGTGAGCTGCGTTTGTGGCTGCATCAGCTTTTCGTAACCTTTAATTCCTACATGACCTGGAGTCCAGATAAGTTTAATTTTTGACGTTGCTTTGCATATAGTATCACGAATTTTAGCTATTGTGTCTGTGCTGTTTCTTGGATTGGCAATAGCCTGCAGTACTAACAAATTGTCGGAGCAGATTGCCCATTTTCCCTTTCTTTGAAGACATCTCTTAGAAGCTTATAAGACAGCTTGAGCTTCAGTTGTGTAGATGGAGGCCATGCTTGAAAGGATGCCTTGGGCATAAGTGAACCATATTGGGATACCACTGCAAAAGCCGCATTCGAGTCTGTTTTTGATCCGTCTGTGTACATAAAGTACTTTTGTTTTTCATATCATTTAAGATCTCCAGGAATCGAGCTTTGAAGATGTCGTTGACAGTCTTGTTTTTTCGTAGTTCTTGAAGATCAAGAATAATTGATTCCTTGGGGATTGACCATGGTGGTTGCGTTGGTGTGAATTTAGCTTTTCTGGTTAGCGACACTTGTAATTTGATTCGTGAATCCAGAACATGATGTATTGCAGATGGGAGCTTTCTACTGCGTTTGTGAGAAATAGCTTTGGCAACATCGCTATCTATCATTGACCCCGTTTGACAATAGTTTTAAAATATCTCTCTTCTATTGTTGGGAGTCCAGCCTCAGCAAGTATGTTTCTAATTGGTGTGGTTGGAAAAGCACGAAGACTTTTCTTGGCTGCTTGGTGGTAAGTTGGTACAAAGATATTCTTAGTCGATTTTTTACATGAACCGTAATCAATTTTACTTAGAACTAACATTTTAAAAATTTGACAAAGTGAGTTTACGTGTACATTACTTTTACTAGATAAAGATATTTCAGTATATTTAACCTAGCTGCTAATGCTTTTTTTTAAATAAGTACAATGTGGTTGCCAGTTGTATTTGTTACTAATAATGAGATCTAAAATATTTAAATTAGTGACATTTTCTATTTTTTGTTTTATTAATGATTAATTCTAAGTAAGTTCAGTTATGTTTTCTGCAGACATGAATAAGCTTACATTTGTCTAAAGAAAGATTTGTACCATAGGTGGATGACCATTGGTTAATTTCACTAAGTAAAATGGAAAGTAGATCATTGTATTTACATAAAATATATACGTCGTCTGCAGAGATAGAGTGATCTAGATCCTTATGTTTTAATATAAGATTACTTATTTGGTTAAAGGCGATTGCAAAACAAATAACTGATAAGGGTGATCCTTACGGAATACCGTTATCGATTGACTAGGTCTTGGAAAACATATTACGTATTTATATGCAACATTTTCTATGAGTTAGAAAGAATTTTATGTATCCAAAGATTTTGGGTCCAAAACCCCAATCTCTCAATTTGTTGAGGATAAGTTGGCAACCAATACGATCGAATGCTTTTTCGAAGTCTAGTGCCAGGATTGTTATATGGTTGCGAGCTGTGAGTGCACTTGTTACAGCAAAGTCGATATGAAGGAGTGCATCTATGCATCCTCTTCTTGGTTTGAATGCGACTTGGTTGGGGCTTAAACTTTTTTGAATTCAGTGTACCATAAAATTCTATTTGCAATTATTTTTTCTAGAACCTTTGATAGACAGGGAAGTAAGGAGATTGGGTGGTAACTATTGACGCTAAGCATATCTTTCTTAATGGTGGCATTTTTCCAGCTTTGAGGTATAAAACTTTTGCTGAAAATATTATTGAAAAGTGCAATAAGCCTACGCTTAGTAGAATCGGGGAGATTCTGTATCATAGGGTATGATATCCTATCTCTTCCTGGTGTTTTCCCTTTTAGTCTAGACAAGCAACTTTCAAGTTCTAGTGGAGTTATATCAGCCTCAATGCGCAGAGCCGCTGCGTTCATTGCTGGCTGGGGAATAATGTAAAGACTTGCGATTTTTTTTGAGTTGAAAGCTATTGCAAATTAGATTGCCAAAGAAGTTTCACTTCTTTAACCGTAAATTTAAGGTGGCTACTGTTTTTTCCACAACGCTCGTCTGTCAATAAAAAAAAGTTTCTACAATTTTGAAATAACGACACTTTTCCACGTTTGTCAAATCTATTTGACGTACTTTTTTCGGTAAATCAAATCACAAACACCGAATGAAAACTTTGAAGTTCTCCTAATATTTTTCAAATTTTATTCGAAGCTCTGACCGCATATAAGAGCAAGTACGAGCGCTGTAGTCATGCAATTTTAGTAATTCAAAATTAAATCATAAATATCTTCGAAAACGATATTTTGAATAAATAAATTGCACGACTGGATGGCACGTGATTGCTCATATGTGCGGTCAGAGCTTCGAATAAAATTTGAAAAATATTAGGAGAACTTCAAGTTTTTGTTCAGTTGTAGAATAAAATTTAAGAAAATTAGAGTGAACATCAAAGCATTAATTCGATTTTTGTGACTTTTGATTGTTTGAATAGAGTACGTTAAATTGTATTGAGTGAAATAATTTAAACGCCATTTTATTTCCTTAAGAAATGCAAAAATGTTTGATTTTTTTGTATCGTAGGAACGCGTTTTAAATAAAACGGTTTTTTCTTAACAACATTAAAAAAAATAATTTAAGAATACAAACTTAAGCAGAAAATAACATACATTTAAAAACAAAATTATAAAAAAATTCACCTACCCGTTTTCAAAATATTATTTTTACAAAAAAAAAATTAAATAAAAAAAAAATTTATTAAATTACAAACCTACCTACACCTTCTTGAATGTCAATTTTGATAGTAATTACATCAAACAGTTTTCGAGAAAGGCGAAGAAAAAAACGGTCCTATAGGAGGAACCGTTTGTAGCCCACCATATTACATATTTTTCTTTTCACAAAAATATGGCTTACCTACAGTAGTACACTGATTTTTTTCCTAACAATTTTTGGAGCCGTTTTCGAGAAAAATAAGCTTTTACATAACGGTTATATGACAGGTACCGTTAATTTTTGAGCTAAAAAAATTGAAAAACTCCTCTTTAGAATTCCAAAATAAAATTAAGTTTTAAATTAGAAGACGATTGGGCCAACCGTTTAGGCTACAGTCCAAAATACATCCGTGCAGACAGAATTTTGCCAGTAACTCAAAAATATTTCTCTATCGTCGTAATGTCATGTTTGATTGTTATCTCAATTTTTTTTGCACGAATGCATAACTTGCATTGTGGTACCTATAATCGCAAGTAAAAATTAGAGGCTTATAAAATGTAAAATATACTAAAAATTAGTGGGTTTTTGATTTTTTTTTTAAATCATTAAACAAAACTCATTTTACATATTAAACATTAGAAAATAAAAAAAAAACAATTTTCAATTCTCATTATTACCTTAAAAATAACATACAAAGTTTATGTAGTTTAAGATTTTGTTTCACGCTCTACATGTATCTCGAGAATGGTTTTGTGTAATATTATGAAAACGAAATATTGAAATAAAACAAATACTAAATAAAAACTTTAAAAACGCCTCGAGCGTTTCAGATCCAAAATACCATTTTTGGATAAGCAATTTCAATTTTGTAATTCATTCACTACGGACTTCACAATAGAAGTAATTTCTCATTTTTTTCAATATTAAAATGGAGACCTCTTATAAAAAAATTGCATAAAATACGTTGAAACGTTTGTATCATATTGAAGTTGTCTGCTTATCTTATTTTTGCATATAACCACTTTTTGTACTAGTTGTCTTTTTTTCTGTGTAAAGTTTATTAAAAGCTTTTTCTTTTTCTTTTTTTCTAGACTCCATACATCGCCATTAAAAGAATATTACACGGAGTGTAAGACCACGTCTTAGAAACGCATAGATAAGAGACTTCGAGAACGAGAATTAAAGTCCAAGTAAATGAATAAATTAATAAATAACCAACAGATTTCATAAGATCCTGACTTTATTATAATTTTCAAAAAAAGGAACATAAATAGTTGATACTAATAAAGGTGATTTTTTTTAAGTTCAAGTAAAACCATCTTTAAAACCAGTAACAAAAATAAAATTATAAAAAAGGAATTCAAATAAAATGCAAATGCATATCTACATATATTTGCACCATTAATTCTTAGTTCAATAAATATTCCTCGGAACGTCTGGAGCAAGTACGTGCGACCCAATCGTGCATTTAATTATGTTCTGCCACCCTTTTTCAGCATTTCCCTGTTTACTATTCAGTGCGCAGATGCCGGTTGCGTAAAATTTTCTCTCCGTTTGTTTATTTTCAATTTTGAGTTTTTTAGTTTCGATTTACATAAACAGTTCGTGGTTTTTAAGTTTGGCATTATTAAGAAAAAAACTTCCTCGTTCCTCCACCGCACATCTCATTACAAATGCCAAAGAGGAGTTGAAAATATTAATTTTAAATTCAAATCAACTAGTATGTGAGTTCTCATAACGAATGTATTTTTTTAAGTAGCAGCCAACGAAATTTACTTATATTTCCCAATCTATTCTCATAAGATATTGTATCTTCGATACTGAAAGCATTAAAACGCCTTCAAATATCAAATCATTCAGTGAGTAATTAATAAAATCAATCATCTCTTGGCGAACCCCTAAAAGCTTTCGACTTGTCTCCACTTATCCAGAAGCACGTTTTTTTCAGTTTTTTTTTTTTTTTTTTTTTTTGGTCTGCTATAACCTAGTGCCTGAAGTAATTGTTCCTCATTAATTAATCTTTCATATCACATTTCGATACAGTTTTTCCTTATTGATATAAAATATAATAAATATTTATCTTTTAGTTCCAACAAAAGATACAAAACCATTGAGATTGTTGCTCGAGTTTCGATGATTTGGCATCGAAAACTAATAAAATGTTCTAATTTTGGGTAAAAAGCACTCACAAGTTGTTTTTGGTACCCATGAGCAATGTTAACATAAACTTAGTTTTGTATCTGTATCTATCGGATATGGGTGTACAAGTACCACATGCAAATAATGTATAATTAAAATTCTATGCTTCCATTATGACGATACAAGTGGTTTTTTTTTTAAGCCAAAACGGGTTTACTAACTTCTATTTGCCTACTAATTAGCATAGACCAAAGAATGATAATCCATATCCGACGGTACGCATCTTACAGTCACGGGATAGATACAATTGGACGCGGGCGGAACTTACAAGAACAGTGTTCTTTTGGGGCTTTAGATACAATAAAAGTGCGAAATTTGTTTAGATAAACGTGCTTGCGTCTTGTTCGGTGTACAATCAGGTGGTTGTATATTTCTATCTGTGTATCTATGAATCTTTATATCTTAAAAATCCAACGGCCGAATAGTAGAAGACAATAAAAAAAATTAAGAGAACCGGCTGATTTTTTTTTTTGAAATATTGAGATAAACATTAATAAATTGAGTGTTGCTGGGCAGACTTTCGATTTCACTTTGAAGATTGTAACGAATAGGTAATTAGATATAAAAAGTTATTATTATTATTTTTGTTTTTTTTTTGATGAGATGAATGACCTCTCTTAAATTCGCAAACATGAAAATTATAGAAGAAAAGTGAAATTTAATTTAAAACACACTTAAATACTAAAAAAAGAACTTAAAAAAAAATCGTTTTATCTGTTTGTTGTAAGATACACACAAAAAAAGATATTTCAATTCATCACATTGAATATTGTTGTTATTTATGTAAATTTTTCCCAATTTTGTAAACAGGTGTTTTTCGAAATTAAAAAAGCATTTAATTGCTTATAATTTAAATGGAAAAATGAAAACATATGTAATTTTGTATGTGACTAATTGACGAACTTATATGAAATGAAAAAGTTAATTAACAACATTAAGCTTAAAAATACTTGTACATCTTATCTATTCCTCAGTTCAATGTACTTATCTTCTCTGTAATTATTTTCTCGTTAATTGGATATTTTATATTTTGAATGGGTTTAAATGCAGTTAAATAGGAAAGCATAAAAGGTGAGGGTGCATTGCTCACCTTGAGCATGGTGTGGACCCAAAAACGTTAACTTGTTTTATTTTAAAATCAGTATTTTTCATAATATGATGATCATCTTAAAATGTTTCCTTCCGATTATCTATACTGTATTACACATAAATAAAAATGATGTGTCTGTTTTTAATATCAAAAACACAATTTTTAATTCTGCCTATCTGCCTGTCTCTGTCTGTCTCTGTCTTTCTCTGTTTACCTTTCTGTTTCCGGCTAATATCAGGAACGGCTGCACAGATTTTGACGGGACTGGCAGATTGCTGACGTTCTAGAATCTAGGGAGTAACTTAGGCTATATAAATTACCCACAGATAGATAGCTCTGGTCGTTTTTTTCGAAAACTCTTATATGTGGACTGGTTTTGACGGGACTTTCACACACAGATAGCTTATACTGTAAGGAGTAACTTAGGCTATTTTAATCACCCTTTGGTGGCGCTGGGATCGTTACACAAGCAGATACTTATTTTGTAAGAATTAACTAACGCCATTTAATATAGCAAATTTTGAAAGAAGGTAATTTTTATTACTAGGTAGTGCAACGCCGAAGTCTTTTTTCAAAAATGTTTGGTATACCCGAGCAACGCCCGCCGGGTGGGTAAGCTAGTAGGAACTATAATAGAAGTTATGCGTACGTGTCGAAAAAATTGAGATAACAATCAAACACTACAAACAGTTAACGGTACCTGCCATATAGTCGTTAATTAAGAAGTTTATTTTTTCTGGGGAACCGGGCAAGAATATTAAAAAAAAAAATACTCAGTTATATTACGTATTACGTCTTAGTGAACAAAAAAATAATTAAGAATGACCATAAGACCATTTTTTTTCTTCTACTTTCTCGTGAACCGGTTAACCGTTTACAATTAAACACAATTTTTTTTTTTGAAAAATCAATATTTTGAAAACGGGTAGTTTAGACTGTTGTTTTTTCAATTTTTTAATGTAAGTAAACTGGTCGCTTAGGTTCATAGGTTTGCATTATTCGATTCTTTTTTTATTTTCTAAAAAAAAAATGTTAAAAACAAACGTTTTTTACCCATTCCTACAATTTTGAAAAAATCATGCTTTTTCACATATTAGAGAAATTAAATTTTCCCACGGAACATTGTTTTACGCGCTTTTTCCGAACAATTAAAACTCACAAAATTGAATACAAAATTTAAAATTATCTACATAGGTATATTTAAAATTTTATTCGACGATTTGACTGCGCATAAGTGCAAGTACGTGCGAATGTGAATGTATAAAAATCGGCTGAGCTTTTGAATCGTTGGTATCTAATCATTAAAAAAATCTTTAAGAAAATTCAGTTTTCCCAAAAAAAAAATTTTATTAGAATTATAGTAATTTCGGGCCCTCGAAGAACTACGAGATCGAGTTACCCCCGTTACCCCCTCCCGACTTTTTCGAGAACCAGTTAACCGATTACAATCAAAATTTATATTCAGAAAGATGTAGGTAGCCCTTATAATTTGAAAAAAACTGTTACTACGATATTGAAAAAAAAATTGTTTTTAATATTTTAAAGAAATAAAATGGTGTTTAAATTTTTCCACTAAAAACTATTTTACGTATTTTTTTGAACAATCAAAAGACACAAAAATCGAAAAATAGTTTGAAGTTCCCTTTATATTTTTTAAATTTTATTAGACAGCACTTAAGAGCTGGTATGTGCGATCCAGTCGTGCAATGTAGTCTTCCTCGTATGTTTGTCTGTTTCTAAAAGTTGTAAGGTACCCATCTTATTTTACCCCAGTTTACTAACCAATAATAGCTAAGGGCTCTGAGGTGTGATCTGCTTCTCCGACATATGACAATTTTGAAATTTTACTTCTTAAGGAAAATCCTCCTAAATTGTCCCATCGGTATGGAGAGTTTAAAATTTGGCCCAAGAATTTCAGCACTCGACCATATGTCTATTCACTCGTTGTTTTTTACTAGCTCTGTACGAAATTTCTTTACGAAGCTATACTTTTTAATCATATCTTTTCCTGAGTGTCGGTTTTATTCTAAAGTCTTGAAAAGCGAGTTCTTTCCTTGACGACCGACCGTACCAGTTCTCTCCCTTAAAAATCTCTTAATGGCTCCCTTAGTATTATTTTCAATGGCCCGTATAGTGCGGTTATGCGATCAAGGCACTTTCATTACTGTTATAGGAGCAGTTCTGAATTTACTCAATGCTCTCGCCAAATATACATGAGAGCCATTGCAGCTCCTATTCATTTCCTAGTTATGATAAATTCGTCTTTTTCATACCATGCGACCAAACCCATGTATTCTTGTATGTTAGCGGATAGGTTTAATACATTGTAGAAGCCTTTTTAGTAAATGGATGTTTTACCCCGATGATACACACTTTTTTTTACACCATCAGTCTTCTCTTCATGATATCAGAGGATTTTTTTTATAATTTCTGCGTGATATTGTTAAATGAAAAAAAATGAAAATAGGCGGAGTTTTTCTTAAAGTAGAAAGTGGATGTAGATATTGAGGTGTGTGTGTGCGGATTTAACAAAAGGGTTTGTGGGTGTGAGCTAAAGGGCTGTATGTTGGTGTTCCTTCCATCAATGTTTTCTTATAACGTTATCACGTAAAATTATTGTCCGTAAACCTTCTTTACCGACAACCAACTCTTTTTAATTTATCTAGGATATTATTTAAATAATTATCATTATTATTTCTTGTTATTGTCTTTGTCAGTTTTATCTGAATGATATCACAGAGAATTTTTTTTTATAGTTTCCTTGTGATATTTTCAAAAAAAAAACAGAAGATTTTTTATAATTTCTCTGCGATATTAACAGGAAAGTGCATAACTTTCTTGTTGTTGTCAGATTTCTATAGATAACACAGAGAGTTTCCTCCGATGCACCGTAAGGGTTTGCAAGGCAGATTTTCCAGTTCATCTACTAGAAAACTCCAGAGTTAAAAAAATGGAAACCTTCCATGAAACTAGCCTCTTGCTGTGAAAACACTCATTACAGATTTTGTGGCTAAAATATCGCTTTTTGTCAGATTATAGTAATGATTACACATTTCCTGACAAGAAAAGAATTTCTGTAGATTTTTCCGCTACTGGAAAAAACCTTTCGTGACCCTTTTTTTAAGCTTTGTGTTCGCCTCGGTGATGGTATTTTGGAATTCTAAACAAATCTGCGTTTAAAAAAAATTTGGATTAATAATTTCTTAGTAGTTTCCCAAAATTACTTCTAAATATTTTATATAAAAAATTGCTTTGAATATTATTAAATTAATTAAATTTGTTTAAGCGACCAAAAAATCTAATTCAATTTTAATTATATCTTTGGCCTGTTGCTTTATTTATGACGCTGGCTGTTATCACTTTATTTAACAAGACTCTCACTTTGCTCACCAAAAACTGATCTATCTCCATCTTTTTCTTGTTATCAGTTTTAGCATTCTCATTGTGATCACCAACTCACATAGATTAGCCGGTTTTTTCTGTCCAAGGAAAATGATTAGACGAACATTCGTAACCAGTATGGCTAGTCCAGCGACAGAAGATTTGAGGAACTTTGCCAAAGATGGCAGGAAAATTCTTGGAGCTGCTTTAAATTACATGTGAGAATTCCTAACTTAGTCAACATAATGTATTTTCTAATAAAAATCCTTCCAAAATAAAGGGACATAGTCAAGGCTCGAGGTGTTCCAGTGCCGAAGGTGCCTCTAATGTTTTTGAAACCTACATCATCTTATCTAGCAGAAGGTGAGAATATTGTTGTAAGTAAGAAACTTTTTTCTTTAATGATAGGAAGAAACTTATAATAATTTTCTTAAAAGATTCCAAAAGTTTTCACAAAAGTTGCCCATGAAGTCGAATTGGGATTTATCATCAAGAAAACTTGTAAGAATGTTTCGAAAGAGGATGCCTTAAACTATGTTGGTGGATATTGCTTGGCTTTGGATTTGACAGCTCAATGTGAATTGGTAAGGTCTTCTAGTTTTGTTGTCTTCATTCAAATGTATTAAGATTGGTTTCTCATTTTTTAGGGTGTTGCACGTCAAAATGGACATCCATGGACATTGGGAAAAGGATTCGATACATCAACTCCAGTTTCATCATTGATTCCATTGTCTTCGGTTAAAAATCCCCACGATTTAGATTTGTGGCTGAAAGTTAATGGTGAATTGCGCCAAAAGGGAAACACTAAGGATTTGATATTTAAAATCCCAGAGCTGATTGAACATGTTTCCAAGTACATGACCCTCGAATCTAATGATTTAATACTCACTGGAACGCCAGATGGTTCAACTGAATTAGTTGGCGGCGATATAGTTGAATGTGGTTTGGGGGATCTGGTTCAACTTAAATTTAATGTTGTCAATGAGTAAATAAATGAACAAATTAAAAAAAACATTGTTTTTTTTTAATTTCACTGATTTTGGAAGTTGGCTTTAATACAAAGCTATGTACACATATTGTATATTTGCAGAGATAGACTTTATCATCTAGACAAGAGGCAAGAACGTTGATAAGAATGAAACAAAATAATCGCAGCAACACAAGCCGATAGGAAAATAAACAATATTGAGGAGAGTCACACGAAATCGCTATCAACAAAAACAGTAGTGCTTAAAAATATCTCTGCAAGAGTGCATTTATATTTGAAATTAAATTTTGTAGAATTGAGCAGCAGAAAACGATAAATATTTATAATAAATGTCTGGTTATTGAAATGAAAGGGAAACATAGAATTGGTTAGGGAATTTCATATTCGTATGGTACGGCTAAAAAAAAGCTCAACGGAACTTCCATAGTAAGGCTCAATCCTCAAGAGTATATACGTATTAGCAAGTTTAGTGGAGCGGTGAAAAAGTAGCGATAAGACAGACATGTTTCAACTATCTTGAAGGAGATGTTTTAGATTTGATTTGATATTGATGTTAAACTGTAACAAACCGTGAATTTAATGATATCAACGTTTTTTGTATGTTTTTTTAATGGATAATAAAAACTAAAGCTGCTGTTATCAGCGAAAGCAAAACAGTTAACTGTATTAGTATAGCTCTGATAAGAAATCATTTATACAGATTAAAAAATTGTGTGGGAGATAAAACAGAACCTTGAGGCACACTGCATTTATTTTTGTGAACTTCAGACTTAAAACCACCAAAAGGCATCTAGGAATAAATGGTCGGAAAGTGTGTTAATCATCTTTTTCTTACCTTAGGTGCCCCTACAGTCAGAGATGGACTTGATTCTCAACCTGACAGTCGTTTCGTCATCGCCGTTATACAGTCTGCCGAATTGTTTTTTTCAAATTTTCTGCATCAACTGTGATTTTTCTATGATGTTCCCCTGATAGTCTTTGCAAGCTTCGGTTCGAGCCTTGCATATAAAGCCTTGACGATTTCAATGTTCAATTAAAAATAGAACCCTCTCCAACGATTCCAATACGATATAATAGTAAATATTTAATAATGGGATTCAATGTCCAGAAATTCAATGAAAGAAGAAAGTAGAAACAGGGGAAGCTGCAACCACAACAACCACAGAGAGGAAACTGAGGTGCTGATAGCTGATATCGAATCAGCACTAATGACTACATGGTTAATGAGTTCCATGATGTAATTATTGCATTGAAAAAATAATAATGTATTAATAAGCATTCTATTTTGTCAAAAGCAGATGATTATCCACGACGAATTAAAGAGACCAATCACTGTGAAGTTCATAGATATCTATGGTACTGTCAAGTCAACATGTGTTGATTTGGACTCGTTAAGAACCATGGTAAAGACATCATTAGCTTGTGAGACTTGTTAAAGTTTTTCCCGGTTTTGGAACCATATTTACTTCAGTTGCTTTCTATTGAGGTGGAATGAATGAAATCCTAAAAGTAGCATTAATTGTTTGATTCTCTGAAAAGAGTAGTAGTAGTAGTATATTCCATAAAAAATATTGAGTAGCAGAAAAATTAAACTTTTAGAGTAAAATCATAGTTGAATTCTTTTGAGTTTTTTAAAAGTCAAATAGTTGCTTACGTTACAGTTAATTTAACCTCTCTAGCAAAACAAAAACACTAAAAATAAATCAATGTATAAAGAATGTCGTTCAGAAATAAGAGGATCAGTAAAGGCTCTAGATGACTACCTTGTGGGACACCCGATGTTACCTGTATATGGGATCTGAAAGGCTATTGTTTATTCGAACAAACTGAATTCGTTAATTTTAGTAGATTAGAGTAAAATCCATGTCTTCGAAGGTTTCTAAGAAGTATATTGTTAACTTAACGGTGACGGAGTACGGAACAGCTGTCAAATTTACCATACGTACCAATTTCAATCGGAACACAATGCACGTACAGTAACTTTGACATTTGAGATTTAAAATGGATGGAATACTAAAAAGAAATGATAAAAGAGAGAAGAAACTTTTGTTCCACGAATTGAAATATTACCAAAAAGAATGGAATCATCTGGTGTTATTTCAGTTATACTAAAAAAAGGGTTCGGGAGGGACAGACACGTAAAGAAGATTGTTTTCTCATTCATAATTTCTCTCTGCATCAGATGAAATGTCAAATTTACTGTACGTAAAAGTTAAAAGTAAACCAATCTTTCCGAATAGTAATGCTGTTCCGTATGCAGTAACGCACCATTGTGTTCGCAAAATACAGTTCGCGTGTATTTAATCTTTGCAGTTTCGTATACTTATTTCAGTTCCGTCGTCATTGTTTTCAGCCAGTAAATCAACCGTATACGCCTTCTGTAAATATTACATCACACAGAAATCCTTCTCCGGTATATTTAACACAAAATATAAAAAAAATATGGAGACATTTGTTTTTGTAGAGGTATCGTGTTACTTTGGAGATATTTCTTCTTAAAACTAAAAACAAAACTTTTTATATTTTCAAATAGCTTTGGTACTGTGGATAATGTTTTGTGAGTAATAAAAGAACTTTTCCAACAATCGAGAAGAATACAGGATTCAATGGAATGATAACCATTAGCATTATGTTATAATGCTAATTGGCAGATGAATTTCTTGTGAAGATTTTTTCAGGCTTTAGGAGGAAAACCTTCAAATCATTGTTTTTATTAGATGTCAGCTTATGTGCCACATACTGTAAGGACGGAGAAGAAAGTCTGATAACCAATCCTGAAGAAATTCTGGATCGATAGAAAGTGTTCTTTAATTAATTTAAGAAATAGAGACTCCATCATTTCAAGAGAAACCCATACATAAAAAGGGAGGATATCATCTTAGTCAGATGATGGAAAAAAGTCTGGAACATAATATTCGAACATACCATCTTTTTATAGACTTTAAAGCCACCTACGATATTATAGCCAGGGTAGAATTTTATGAGGCAGTGACAAAAATTACAACCCAAGGAAAAGTAGTTAGTTTGCTGTCCAGACCAATCAAAACCTTTAATGGACTCCGATAAGGGGATGGTCTGGCTTGCATCCTCTTCAACCTGGCCTTGAAGAAAGCAATAATTGACTCTGGTACATCAGCTGCCACACCTAGCTCGCGTGAGCAAAGACGAACCAGCTCGGAGTCTTTCGCAGTTCTTTTTATGGTTGCATAACGACCTTGCTTGCATTGGAAGGATGGCGTATACCAAGACGCCCGAAGCCTTGAGGTTAGGGTTATCAGCTCTAAAATTAGCAAAGCCTAGCAGCAAGGAAAGAAAAGCCTGATTTTTGAGAAAAAAGCCTGACACATAAAATGGTCTCAGCTATACATTTGTGGAACGAATTCTTTTCTAAAACAAAACGTTTTTTAGTAATAAAAAAACATTTCCATGATCTCTGATCCTCGTAACTGTTCTAGCGGTCATCTGATCGGTAAGGAACTCCCTCACTTTATAAAGAGCCCCATTACCTCTACCAATGATCACGCCAACTTTGAGCTTCTAACTATTTTGTTTCTAGCAAAAAGCTATTTTTTCTGAACTATTTATAAAATGTAGTGCCTCTGTAGCTTAGTGGTTAGTTTGTCGGACTACTAAACGAAGAGACCGCTTATTGCCACCTTCTTTTTTGGGGTACTTCCTCATGCGAGGAACTGACAAAATCTCCAAGAGTATAAATTTATCCCGAAAAAGGCCATCTCATGTCGCCATTCGGACTCGGCGATTGTAGGTCCCTTCCTGCAGATTAACAACACACACAGAGGAATGGTTGAGAGTATAAGTCACTAGGCCTTGGCTCCTTAAAAAGCTCTCGCGCCAATAAATTTATTTATTTATAAAATGGAAGTGTTAAACCATGCACAACCCTTTGTCTCTTTCTAAAAAAAACATAAAGGAAATGTTTTTCTTTTATCGATCATATTTTGCCAGATTATTAAAAAAAGCCTGACAAAGGACGAAACTTGGACAAAGTCTGATTGAGACGTTAAAAGCCTGACGCGTCAGGCGAAATCCTGACGGATGGTAGCCCTACTTGAGGTGCGCAACTGGATCGCGTGGGCCAGCAATCGGGATGTATGAAAGTACTTGTTGAAGGAGATCCGGATCGAATCCCGGTTGATGCGCCAATGATGAAGATGATTTCCTCAACAGATATATTAAGACTTCCAATATCTAATGACATAGAAAACTCATTGACAACAGATGCTGTATTGTAAAATGGAATTCAATAGACAGATAAAAAAAATGCCGAAAAGAATAACTAAATTATTTGAATTAATTGTTTTTATGATTAATGCTATAGGAATGCTATTTTCGTCTTCTAAGTAAATAAAGTCTGGTATCTATTAATTTCCATCTTCCCTAACTTCCAAATGCTCGCACATTATACTTACACTAAAAACACTAATCCCTTGCACACGCGCTAATAAAAAAAAAATTCAAGTAAATAAACTACATAATCAATAAAATTCCCACAAATTTATATTAAAAGAAGTTGTTTAGAACTATCTTGTTTGCCAATTTTAACACACAAATTATTATTATACCTACATCATGATATCTACACTGTTTCCTTAGAAAAATTGCATCATCGTCCATGTTGTCTACTGTCATCACCATCATCATCATCACAAACAAAAAGGAATACCCGCGTCAAATATTAATTTAATTAGTCTTCCCATCCCGACAAAAGAATTTAAATATCTAATTCATATTAGTCACATTGAAAAATGTTAGATTAAAATGTACAAGTTGCATGGCGGCCTTGAGACCAATAAATAATTATTGTTAGGTACCTAACAGACATCTCAAGACAGTCGGTTGGTCATATAATAGCCAGCATCTACTTTGCGGAAACATCGTTACGCGCCAAGAATTAAATTTAAAAAAAATAAATAAAGAACGTCATTAAGTATGCATTTCTGATTTTATTTATAAGAGAACCTGTTTTTATTCTTCAAATTGTAGTTTTTTTTTAATACAAAAAAACCAAGAAAAAAACGACACAACCTTTTTGTATGATTTCAGATTGAATGAATCAATTTTATAACCAAATAATGTAAGAAACCAGCTGTTATCACAAAAGATACAATTTTCTGCACACCCACTGTTCAGTATACATACAAACATACTAACATAAATAAAGCACATGGTACCGTTAAACATAATAATAATTTTAAGTAGAGTATCTACATTTTGTCTTAAAAAATATACATATTTAAAATTTTATTGTGAAAAACTTACCTGAAGCTTAATAAGATTGTTGTCAAACTCCAGCCCAATGGATTCCAAAAAAAAACAACTCCACACCCTCCGTTGATGTCGTCGCACAATCGACTAAAAATTGCTGGATTTCTCTGGCTCCTCTGGCTGCTGCTTCTGCATATTAGGTCGACAACCTTTATTCTGACGTTCTCTGTCCACCCTCTCTGGTCTGTTGTTCAAGCAGTTATCGTTTCTTCTAAAGAGGGATGTTTAGCAATCGGGGTCTACAACACCAATGAGCTTTTTTAATATTTTCCATGCACTTAACGAGATAAGAGACAGAAAAAAATAAAACACAAATTCAATCGAATTTTCCCGAAGTTCATGAACAGAAACCACTTTTTTGACCTAATTTTGTGAGAAACCGCACTTAATTTGACATTTTACACTACAAAACAACGTCGAAAATTCAAGCATAATGGAGGCTTTAACCAACAAAAACTAACAGTCTCAAACTACTATTTTTCCAAGTCTGCCAGACTACTCCGTACCGTACACACACGTCCAGTCGTAGCTAAAGTCTAAAGATAACTGTCGTCTAGAAAAGTTGGCAGCAGAATGTCAAAACTCTTGCCGGTATCTCTCATCAAGCTTAGCAACGTTGAGCTTTGTATATGGTTTTAGGTTGAGAAATACTCAGCCCCGTAGCTCCGTTTGAAATAACTACTTCGTGTTTTCGGAGAGTCTCTCACCTCCATTATTTCATGTTTCATGAATGAAGAACTGTTAGTTAATGACAAAACAACCCCTTTTGACAATTAAATGACAGATGGCCCTTTCGTCTAACAGTAAAAATGCTCATGCTCAGTTGAATTTTCTGACAAAAAAGCTACTTAAGTGGTAGCCAAACAGCTTTGAATGAATACTTTCGTCAAGCTTATCCACAAACCATAGAAAAACAATTTATTCTTACAAAAGCTTTTTAAAGTTTAAGATTGTGATTGTGAGGTTTTAGGGGCATTTGGTTTGATTTTATGAAGTTTTTTTGTTTCTTTCATTGTCATTTGCCACCCTTTTTCAAGGTCATGCACTCCTCAGTTAGGAATCTTTAATTTGGGACAATAAAAGTCATGGTTTTCGAGTGGCAATGGAGTGGAAATTGAGTGGAAAATGAAACATGTAAATGTTACCATTTGCCGTTGGATTTCCCGAGGGATTAAAGGTTAACCCCTTCATAATAGACGTCTCGATTATGTAAGATGCTTTCCAAGTCATATATTTGAAGCATTAATGACTGTGCTAACCAAGAGGGTTGACTCCTGGCTTTTGGTAGGAAAATGTTAAAGGCAAAGTAAACACGCATCCTATGCTCGTCCTTTATCGAAGAAATTTTCAATATTCTTCTCTAAACCTTGACTTAGACTATAGCAATATATAACTAAAAAATTAATTTGGAATGGGTAAGGACATTATGTGAATTTATTGCGTTATTTATCGGAAAAAATAGTTTTATTTAATAAAAGGTTTCGCTATTCTCTGAAGTCTTTACCTATCCTATTTGGTTTGCAGAATTAGTCTGACTGGATGACAGTCTTTGAGTGTTTCTCGTGTGAAGGCATTCGCTATTTGATATCCTTTTACACATTGACTATTGTTTGTTTTGTTTGCAAAGGATATTTCCAACTATCAATGGCAACTCTAAGTGAATAACCCTCTGTTGATTTGTTCATATGGACTTGGTTTAGTTCAAAAATAACGCCACAGGTGTCCTGGTCATATACTTAATGTGTTCAATTAATTGGGTTGTGTTTTAAGTTGAAGTGAAGTTTTTAGGGTGTTTTTGACAGGAAATTCAGTTTTCAAGACAATTTTGTTGGAAATTTTAATAAGGAACAACAATTAAAAAAGCGAATTAAAGGTATCTTAAAAAAAATTATAATGAACCATTTAAAAAAAGGTATTAACAATAGTGAGTGTTACTGCAGTTTGTTTTAAAAACGGTTTCAATTAAATTGAAAATCGAAAATGATGCATATCTGCTTTTCCAAAATATCTGAAGTCGATAATTTTTATTTAATAAAACGCTTAACATTTGAGATATCTAGAAAATTTTAAATCCAGGTTTCAAGATATCAAAATAGATATTTATTTATGAAACTCGATATCATTCATATATGAATATATGCATGCAAATATTTAAGAATACGTTTTGCAGTTGTCGATTTATTTGCCCGAATTTTCGATGAATATTCCAAACATGTCGACGAAACGGATCCTATCTCACGTTCAAAATTGGTTCTCAGCTATTTTTGCGACGCTACGCTGGGTTGTTGCTACAGTGAAGAATGATTTAAAGAAACTTCATAAAAAACAATTAAATCAAAACGATCTATGCGTCTAATCAACAGGACTATTTTTCGATAAAACGTTATCATCGAATTAAGTTCTTAATGAATCTATTGTTACACCCGTTGTATGACTTAAGGAACCGCACCGTCTTGTTGAAACCACAAATCATTAATGTCTAATCTATGCAATTGAGGATTTTCCACTGACCACCTTCGGCTAGTTTTAGATTAGATTATTTTTTTATTACATTCTTTAAAATTTATGTACAATTGGCCTTAAATTAACTTATAACTAAAATAATTCATGTCGGCTCAACAACAGGGGCCCGACGTACTTCAGATGACTCATATTTTTGTTTGCTTAATCTTTTAATTGAAATTCTTAATTATAATAACTGTCTTTGGTTTTAAAAATTATGGTTAGGATGCGGTGTTGTTTATCCTCTGTTGTGCCCGTTGCTGGTTCTCTCGTAGAACGGGGCGCCGTTATTGCTCATTATATCCACGAATCGGTCGTCTTTGATGGCTCGAATGTTGAGGTAGCGATGATTGGGCTCTACTTGTTGCTGCAGTAGTTGCTGGATTTCCAAGTTGGGGTGGTCCTCCATGTTCATCAAAATATTTTTGGAGGGCTGTGTCATGAACTGATATATTGAGATCAGTTTGGTGTCCTCATATAGCTAGGACATATTTCCTTTCGGTGTAGACCTGTACAACTAGTATTTTCCTTTCAAAAACTTCGATCTTCTTTATATATGTCGGTGATATGGTGAACCAAATAGGACAAGCGTACGTTAGAACTGGACGGGCCAGGTGTTTATAGATGAGGAGCTTAGTATTAATGCTTAGTCCGTTTCTTCTCCTAAGAAGCGGGTGGACCAGATGTAGGGAGAAGTTGGTTCTCTTAAGCATAAATTAAGCGTGCCTGTTGAATTTAAAGCGGTTAGTGAAAATCACTCCAAGATATTTTGCTGTTGTCTTTGTCCTTATCACTGTGTTTCTGGTAGCTTGATACTGATATTATCACAGCGTGATGCGAAACCTCTTCATCCTCTTGTTGGTGTTGTTGGGGTTCTGAAGCAGATAAGCACGCTCCTATCGCTATTTCTCTTTAGTCCCTTTTAAAGTAGTAGTCCCACAAGTTTCTTATGTGATCTTCAACTCTTCTGGCTGCAATTTCTAGTGAAATGGATGTTGCATATGTTAAGGAGTCATCGGGATATAGCTTCGGTTTCGTCCCTGGGATGTTGGTAGGCTGGTCAGCTGTATAAAAGTTGAAAAGTGTCATGTCGGAGTAGAGTCCAAGAAATGGATACCTGACATTCAGGTATTATTTTCCTTTCCCTAAAGAAATGTTGAAGCTTTCTCAGGATAAGTCCCTCCAGGATTTTGCTGACACAGCATAGAAACGAAATCGGCCGATATCCCTCGACGCTAGTCCTGTTGGTTTTCTTAGAAACGGGCACCACTTTTGCCATTTTCCATGTTTCGGGAAAGTAGCTGTTATTCAGGCAGTTGTTGAAGATGATCGTCAGCAGTAGGATGACAAGATTTGGTAGCTTTTTAAGCACAAAGTTAGAAATCTCATCATTTCGTGTTCACTTCTTAGAATTTCCTTCGTGGATTATGTCAGTTACTTCCTCGATGGAAGTAAAAGCATCTCCAGTTGGTCAAAGTGCAGGATTTTCCTCATTCCAGTTGGTGACTGAAGTATTAGAGGCTGCAACTTCTGCTAACTTGTTTTCAACTTCTTCGATGAATTCAGGAAGGTGATTTGGTGGGCGGTCCTTGAAGGTCTCTTAGCGAGGGTTCTACTTTTTCGGTTGGAGTTGTTGTAGAATGTTGCCCTTGCCTTAATGTATCTGGCATTGAGCTCTTTTTCCCAACGAGCTGGTTAATTTTCTTGAAGGTATCGGGTCCCGGAAAGGACCTCATCGCTAAAGATGATTTTGTGATGCTAAATTAACCTCTAAATAACGAGATATAGGCGTGTGAAAGCTTGAGTGAAAACATTTATATTTTTCACTCAATTTTTGTCATGCCTATAGGTATATCGTTATGTACATAGTTATTCTAGCTGAGTATGTTTTACACTGTCAGCATTGTATATAGAATCTATAGTACTATAAAAATGGGTGTTTCAACTAGCGCCATCTAGTTTCGCTATCTCGCTATTTCTCAGTGTAGACTTTTAGTCGGGGCGATAAATTCAATACATATGCAACGTTAGAAAATGACAGAACGGGAAAGATGTATATAAAGTGTTAGCAGTAAGAGGGAAGCAAATTATAAAGACTTTTTCGTGTTATTTCTTTGTCATTTTCTGATAATGAGAAAATGGAAGATAGATATTTAGACAGGGGTGTGAGGAGTTTTCATTTCTGCCTTTCAAATACACTGTTTTTGGCTGGGTTTTTTGTAGATACGGCAACAGGATGAAATTGACCGTTTTAACGATTTTTGCTGAAATTTGATTATTGGTTTGGTTTTTTTTATATAATTTCGAATGGTTACCATGTTTGATTATTATATCAATTTTTTTAAGTCTGCAAAAATTTAATTTGAGTGGAAGAACCTACCTAGTTACTTATTTTACAAATAAAACACATTGTTTGCAGATGTTTGTACCTATGTTATTGCTTTTGAGTATCTTCACTTATCACGTCAACAAATCTATTACTAAATATACTACTAACTAATAAATATAGTACTAAATCTACTACTAACTGCAAAATATAGTACTACATATACTACTAAGTACTAAATCTAGTACTAAATATAGTACGACAACTACGATATATAGTACTAAATTCTAGTACTAAGTATTAAAAATCTAGTACAAAAAATACTATTGTACCAACTACATAGCACCAATCGGCACCAGTTTTATATTTAACTAGCGATCGAAATTGAATAATATACATTAACTAAAACTTTAAACAGTCAAATCCATATATGAGAAGATTGATAATTGATTTCGGTATAAGAAATACAGAAAATACAGAAATAACAAAATTTCTTGAAAAATGCAAAATCCAAAAAATAATTGAAGACGCACAATCTTGGTTTGCTTACGAAAAATCAAAGGGAAATCCATTAATTTTTGTTTCCCTTACTCTGTCATACCATATAGTCTAGTGTCACTTTTTGAACCTTTCACTCGTACTTATTATTCATTATTCCTGCAAATACTTGTAATCATTCTAACTCATACGTTTCTGAAAATATAACATACAACCTACTCTTTCATCACTATATTTCTTTCTACTCTCCACAACCCATACAAATGCATATCAAGAACTACTGCAGCGCTATTACGGCAGTATCTCGCTAAACTAGATGCTGCCTGATGGTAGTACTATAGATTCTATACACAATGCTGCCAGCCTAAACGGTTGGGCTAATCGCCTTCAAATTTAGAACTTAATGTTATTTTGATATTATACAGAGGAGTCTTTTTCATTTTTTTTTAACTGAAAAATTAACGGTACTTGTCATATAACCGATATGTAAGCTTATTTTCTCGATAACGGCTCCAAGAATTTTTATGAAAAAAATCAGTATACTATACTGTAGGTAAGCATTATATTCCGGTTTTTTTTCTTCGACTTTCTCGAAAACTGGTTATCCGATTACTATCAAAATTAATATTCATGAAGATGTCGATAGCGTGAGTAATTTCACATTTATTATTTTTCGAAAACTTTTTTTTATGTATTTTTAATATTTTTTTAAACTTTATTTTTGAAAGATCAATATTTTGAAAACGGTAGTGATTTTTTTTAATTTTTGTTCTTAAATTTACGTTATTTTTGTGCTTAAGTTTGTATTCTGGAATTATTTTTTAATTTAAAAAAAAAAGTTGTTAAATAAAACCGCTCCTACGATTTTGAAAAAAATCACACTTTCTTACATTTCCTAAAGAAATAAAATGGCATTTAAATTATTTCCATCAATACATTTAACGTACTTTATTCGAACAATCCTAAGTCACAAAAATCGAATAAATGCTTTGATGTTCACTTTAATTTTCTTAAATTCTGTTCTAAAATGTGACCGCACATATGAGCAAGTACTTGCGATCCAGTCGTGCAATTTATTTTCACTTTTTTCCATGTATATGTTTTGAAAACCTGGAAGACAGTTTTCGAAACACTGCATGGTTTACGTGGTATTGGTATCTAACTCATGTAATGTTGTTATACAGCAAGGGGGAATAAGAAGCAGCCATAAGTAGGTTTCCTGACTTAGCATAAATATTTCCGGCAGTTCTACAAAAATCACCCAAGATTGCCTAAGAGAAATTATTTTTTTTTTCATTACCTGCATCATCAGTCACATGTTTAACTTCAAAGCCAGCTAAAAACACCCATAGTGACGCTGTTATAAGAATAAATCAATTGCATCAGCTCAGTTTAACAGAAAATATCTTTCTCCGACATTATACTCGGAAATTGATCCACTTCTCAATAAAATCGTCTATAATATTTTTAATGCTGTTTTTGATGAAGGAATCAGACAAAAATAAAATTAAACTTTTTCGTTTCATCTAAATTTCTTACAGTTCAGACATTTCAATCCTTCAATTTCAACTGTCATGAATATTCGTCAAAAGTATCTTTTTTATCTAAAAAGTTGGGTCTATTTGCTAATTTTAAAGTTTCAAACTGATATAAAGATTGCGGTGTTAGCCAAGAAACAAAATTTGTGATATGTTTAAAATGGAAATACGATATGTGCGGTTTCGTCATAATGAAAGTGGCAATTTTTTTTAACTCAGCAATTCTGAGAAGATAGCTGATGTTTAGTATGGACCACGATAACAGTTAGTTATTAAAATTTGCCAAGAACAGTACGTGTGCATTAATTATTGTGTTAACAGAAAAATACTGTTTCGCGGATTAAAGCAAATTATTGTAAGTTTGGTTTGATGTTAAAACTTCCAAGATATAAATCAAGTTCAGTACAAATTCTTGGGTATTTGAAAACACTTAAATGCTGCACACCGAAATATATATATATATATATATATGTTTTATTGTCTATGGATCTTCAAAATTCAATATTAACAAATAATACAAAAACTTGAAGTCCTGCTTTCTATTTCAAGATCAAAGAATTAGTTTTATTTCTTATAAGCAGATGGCACTTTTGCAGTATTTTAGTAGTAAGTGAATAGAAAAAAAATGGACACGACTGAGTCGCACGCACTTGCTCTTATGTGCCTAATCACATAAGAAGGCAAGATCTTTAACAGAAGCAAATAGTAACAATTACATAGAAAAATAACACGGTCTGGACTTATAAAAAGTGCCAAAACCACAACAATTAACGGTTTTTAGTAAAAATGGAGTACGCCATCACACGTCTTAAATATTATTGAATTTATAATTTTTTTTAGACCGGTTTCGATAAAATCCTGTTTTTTTATTTTTAGTATTTTGAAAACAAAATATTTTTCAGATCTCGGTATGCAGTTTTTAGAGTTTATTAATATATAGCTCATCATAAAATTTTAAATTATTTTTTTAATAGTTTTTTAAAAATATTGAATTTTCAAAAAAAAAAAAATCAAAAATTAATTTAAAATAAAAAAAAAATAAAATTATTCAAAATATTGGTATGCAAAATTAAGTTCGCTTCATAGACCTTCTCCGGGCGGTGTGGTATCTCGCACAGCAAAGGGTTGGCCACATACCCTAATTGTGGATACAATACGGTTAAGGTTTCACTCGGGAAGGTTTATAAAAATACTGAATAAAAACTAGTAATTGAACCATACAAAAAAATAGATTTTCTCAAATAAATTTTACTTGCGATTATAGGTACTATAATACAAATTATACATTCGTGCATAAAAAAAAATGTTTGAGATAACAATCAAACATGTCATTACGATGATAGAGAAATTTATTTGAGTTACTGGCAAAATTCTGTCTGTCTATACGGATGTATTTTGGACTGTAGCCTAAACAGTTGGGCCAATCGTCTTCAAATATAGAACTTTTTTTTAGAACTATTTTGACATTCTACGGAGGAGTTTTTTTAACGGTACCTGTCATATAAGCGTTATGTAAAAGCTTATTTTTCTCGAAACGACACCAAGAATTTTTATGAAATAAAAATCAATGTACTACTGTAGGTAAGCATTATATTTTGGTGAAAAAAATAATATGGTGGGCTGAAAACGGTACCCCCATAGGACCTTTTTTTTCTTCGACTGTCTCGAAGACTGGTTATCCGTTTACTATCAAAACTAATATTCAAGAAGATGTAGATAGCGTAAGTAATTTTACATACATTTTTTTTCGAAAACTTTTTTTTTGTATTTTTAATAATTAAATATTTTTTTTTGAAAAATCAATATTTTGATTTTTTTTAAATTTTGTTTTTAAATGGTTACTTTTGTGCTTATGTTTGTATTCTTGAATTATTTTTTTTAAAAGTTGTTAAAAAAACCGTTTTATGTAAAAAAAATTCACACTTTTTAACATTTCTTAAAGAAATAAAATGGCGTTTAAACGTTTAACGTACTTTATTCGAACAATCAAAAGTCACAAAAATCGAATAAATACTTTGATGTTCACTTTAATTTTCTTAAATTTTATTCTACAATGTGACCGCACAGATGAGCAAGTATGTGCGATCCAGTAGTGCAATTTGTTTTTATTGAAATCCAGTGAGCCGTTAGCGAGAACGCCGAAAATTAAAAAAAAAACGTTATATGAAAGGTACCGCTTATTTGGTTTTAATAAAATAATATCTAATACCCTTCAGAAAACCTCAAATTTTTTTTATCAAAATCGTTGGAGCCATTTCCGAGAAATATAAGCTTTTTTTTAACGGTTACGTGGAGGTACCGTTGTTTTTATGCCTAAAAAATAAATTTCAATTTCCCCTCTGTGGTATGTCAACAGAACCATACATACCAAATTTGAAGGCAATATCTTTAGCCGTTTAGGCTGTAGATCAATATACATACAGACGGACAGACAGGCTGACAAAGTGACAAAATGACAGACTGCAAGACAGACATTTTTTGTAACTTACTTTTTTATGATTCTCTATGATAGTAATGTCATGTTTGATCGTTATCTCAATTTTTATTTATATTTACAAATCCTAAACTTCCCTTATAGTATATAATCATAAGAAAAAACAATGATTTGGATCGTTTTCGAACCTGTTGTTAAATTGTTATCAAAAATGTTTTCATATAACTCCAGAAGTTGAATTTTGAAAGATTAGTGATGAGAATTGACAGTGGGCCTTTTTAATGCCTGGAAAAAAAATAAATTCATAACCTCCTGTTTAATAGAGTTTCCAGTATTTCGTTTTTTAGAATGACGAGTTCTATTACTATTAATAAGAAACAATAGGCTAAGTGTGCTTGTCTCAGCCATAAAACTAACATTGTTTGACAGATATTCACATACTTTATAGATAAACATTTTCTTATCAAATAGACAATTTTCCCAGCTTTTTATATATAAGAATATACCATGCGTATAGAACCAACCAGGTGAATGGTTTACCAATTCTGAAGTAATAAAGATATGAGTATTAAAAAAAAGAAACTAATACCATATAATTTTGTTACAAAAAGCGTTTAAGACTTAGCAACAAAAATGATAAATTTTATTATTTCTGATGAAACTTACAAAAAATAAGTTTTACGACTTGGCGCACGTTTGCTATCACTTTGTGGATACGAATTCAAATTAAGTAATTTTTAATTTATTACTTAAGTAAAGAAAACATTTGTAGATAAATTATATAATTAACTATTTTAACAAAAAAAGTTTTTAAGTTTTAACCGCAGGCGTTGCCTTTTTACTTGCGATTATAGGTACTATAAGGCAAATTTAGGATTCGTAAATATAAAAAAAATTAGATAACAATCAAACATGGCATTGCAATCATAGAGAAACCTAAAAAAAATCAATGACAAAAAATACAGTCTGTCTGTCTGGGTGTATAACGAGCTGCAGCCTAAACAGCTTAAGCGATTACCTTCAAATTTAGTTTTTGTGTATATTTTGGCATTCCTCAGAAGGAAAATTAAAATTTAGATTTTTAGGGCTACAAATAACGGTACCACCCATATAACCGTTAAAGAAAAGCTTATTTTTCTCAAAAACGGCTCCAACAATTTTGATGAACATTTTTGGGAGTAAATTTTTTGCAAAGGCTTTCTTTATTTTTATTTGAATTAAAAAAAAGGTTACCCCAACCCCAGTTTCGTAATTATTTTGTCTTTAAAAAGAAAATTAAGAAATATAAAAAATGTTAAGTTTGCCGAACAGCAGATTCTTAATGTAGACGGTCTAAGCTTTCATTTAATACCCCATTTGTTGATTAATTCGATCCCAATGATGTCAATCAGCACCAAAAACGCAACTGGAAGTAGCCATTTCACAGCCAAAGGAAAAAGAATCATCATCTGCGTACAATGAGAAGCTTAAATGTTGATACAAAACACTTTGATGTCGCACTTTGGACCTTTTTTGTGTATAGGAATGTATAGCCTATAGGAAAAACTCCTTGAGATATGGATAAGCTACACATTTTTGAGAGGGAAAGAGAAAGAGTAGAGTAGAATTTCTTAAGATATATTCAATTCAATTCAATTCAATTCAATTCAATTCAATTTATTAATAAAAATAGAGTAACATTTATAACATATAATATTTAATTCAAATAAAAAATTAAACATGGCATATAAGCCGTCTGCCGTATATGATATCGATTAAGTTTTATTTTTTAAGAGATTGAATAAAGTTAAACAGTTTATACAATTAAAATCTGATGGTACAAATACATACTAACAAAAACAAATTAACGGAAATAGATTAACAGAAATAAGAACCTTTATAAAACACAATTTTTATATTTATATTTCAGCAAAAACAATGATTATTTTATGTAGGAGTTTTGAAATATTTAATATTTACACAAGATATTACGGATTACATTCAAAAAGTCAAAGAACTGCAATAAGACGAGAAAAAAAAAGAAAACGTAAATGAAAAGTTAGAGATGGCATACTTGGGCTTCTAGTTTAGCTAAAAAAAAATGGTCTTTTTATATAAAATAACTAAGAATAGTCAAGTCAAAACAAATTCAAATATGAATTCCTGTAATTGTTTGCGTGTGAAACAAATCGCACAAGTAGTATTTCTTGAAGAATAGGACATATTGCAATGAAGTGGCGTACGTCTTCAATTTGGTTAAGGTTGCATAGAGAACATATAGCGTCTAAATCTGTTCTGTGTGGCTTATAATTAAGTTCAAGGGTTTCAGTTCGAACCTTAAAGATTAAACTCATATCTGAGGTTGAAAGTTCCTCCCTTAAATAATTATTATCACGCAAGCTCAGATTCAAACGTGGAATTTGTTACCCTTTCTAATTGTTGTTGATAGATTTTATCATCTACCACCGATATTAAATCGTAAAAGATATTTGTCCACTCTTCTCTGTTGCTTACATTCAGATCTAAAGAGACGCTGTGACCTGTGAGCCGACGCGAGCGCGTGCCAGTTTCTAAAAGGTGAATAACCACAGCGGAGTGATACCAGCAGAATTCTTTTATGTAAATTGCTATCAAATCTATGCATTACTTTCGTGAGATAGTCTGCATTGGCTTTCAAACCCCTCACATAAACTTGTAGTAGACCAGATTCAAAATATATTGCATAATTGGGGGTATTAAAAGGATATATGTCAGGGATAACATCGGGACCAGGAATATACTCATCATTTTGTTGATTTAAGTTTTCTTCAATAATATAGGAGTCTAGAAAATGGACCAAAAGAGAAATTTGGTAAATACGTGAAATAAGCGACGTCCGGAATAAAAGAATCATCGGTGAAAGATTGTTTGAAGATTGTTTGAAATAATTTGCAATAGGGAGCGCTTCGGTTGAAGTTTCATTATTGAAAGAAAGGGATGATGGATACCTGTCAGATTTTCTTTTGTAGTTCACAATCTGCTAGGCGATCAACGAAGTGACATTCTTTGGCACAGGTGGGATTATCAGCAATGTAAAACGATTGGTCGTGTGATAATGTCCTTGTTCTAAAGTTGGAGAAAATAATTTAGCTTAAGGGTTAAACTTGTAGTTTAAAACACATCTGTACCAACAAACAGACAAGGAAATATATTACCTATAGTTATAATATAATGTTTGATTGTAGTTTCTAGGTGTGTCTATGTATATAATTATAGTTAGACACTGTTACATCGAAGTGCAAACCAAGTATGAGCTGTAATTGTATTTCCGAGTAACACTTCCTTAACACTTACATATATCGTTCGCTGATATTGATAGGACTTTATTAACTTCATTACACAACATTTGCTATATCAAAAGGACAAATCAATATTAAATTTCTTTTGAATTTTCGCTGTCAATTAATGTATTTTTTTCCAAGAGTGTATTTTACTGCGTACTGAGATCAAGTGTCCTCGCACCTTGTAATGAAATGGAATTACTAATAAATAGTTAAAAGGGAAACCACACTAAGTGTGAATTTTCTTTTGAACAAATGAACAAAGTGCATGCCAAACAATAGAATACAGTTGCAAAATACACTCACAAAACTTGGACATCAATATTTCTTGCTGGCAGGTAAGCAAATACGACAAGGACAAGGTGTTTAATGTGAAATATTGGTAGCTAGCCTCTTCCTGTGGCAATGGTAAACATTGGCGGATGTATCTATGTGTATGTCCCTTGGATTAGTGCCTCCCTCTTAGCCATTGTCGGTGTTCAATTTCCTGTTGAATTGGAAAAGTGTAAGTCGCTTTTGGACTCTTTGATCTACTTCTGATATAGAGTCTGGTAAGTGCACATCCTAATGGCTTTTGAAATGTTGTTAAAGCTTTGTTGGTGCAGCGACCATGGAACTAGGAAATTTCTTCTTTTCTTTTGGTCCGAACAATCATTAAGGTGTGAAGTCCATTTAGATGCAAATAATTTCTTTTGGCCTTAGAAATTGCGATTGTACGTACTATAAAATTATTTTTAATTTCGAAAACTGCGGTTCAAGTAAAATTGCTACTTTTGGGAACCAATGTTTCGCTACTTTTTAAACTTATTGAAAAGCAAATTTCGGCTTTGAGGGCGGCTAATTATTTTGCGAAGAAGTATTCCAATTCCTGCACTTAGCGATGGAAACAGAATCAACACTTAAGAACACGCCATTGAAGAGCTTGATGAAGCAAGAGTAAGTCCTTGGGGCAGAGTGCCGGGTGTATATACGTAAAAACATTGTAATTAGAACCGCTGATTCCATCTATGGTAATATCCGCAGGGGTCAGAGCGACTGGTTTGATGGTGGATGCAAGCTAGCGTCATAACATAAGAATGTGGAATACGGAGCAATGCTGCAGCACCCTCAGAGAAGACAACATAGAGAAATTTAGAGGCACGTCAATATGAAGTCAATACTTGCTTCCTGCAGTTGACATAGACATTATCGGTACAAGTCAACAAGCTGTACAAGATTACTTCATCCACATCTAGCAGTCGGCACAAAGTCAGGGGCTGCCCATTTATAGAACAACCTAATGAAACTTCGTTTCCGATTCTAAAATATGTTGGTCAAAGTCAGGATAGTGGATCATGAACTTGCAGTGGTGTAATTTAGGACTAGTTGTGCCCCGTGGTTTAGTGGTTGGTGTGTCGGACTGCTAAGCGATGGATCAGGGTCCGACTTCCCATCAGAGCCATCAATTTTTCTGGGGTACTGCCTCTTGCGAGGAACTTTACCTTCAAGAGTAAAATTTGTCTCGAAAAAGTGCACCTCATGTTGCCGTTCGGACTCGACGGTAAAAAGATTCACAACAAAAGTACTTCCAATTGTTGAAGCTACGTCTGTCAAATTATTTATTAATTTATTCAGTCAGTCAAATCACCATGGGCGGATATAGCGCTCAATAACTCGTGCAAATGATAAAATTGTTTTATCAAAATGGGTTTTCTGTTCGGGCAACGATCCGCGCGCTTTGACCATTGAACTGTCGCAATAATTGTCATTCGCCATTTCTGGATTAATGGGTACGTGAACTAACAAAATTGTCGAATTTGGGAGGATACCAAACCACATGAGATCCCAGAGCATCCAATGCATCTCCGTAAAGTCACTGTTTGTTGTGGATTTTGGGCTGGCGGTCAAATTCATCCGGATTTTTGCACTAGAGACTAGAGTCACGGAAACTTGGACACTTCTGATTCGCGTTACCAAGAAAAGCAGTTGCGGACATTTAAACGATGTTATATTCCACAAGTAATGGCATCAATAGGCCTTTCAAAAGAATAAAAATATTTGATGATATATTACACACACTTAGTTTAATTTAAATTTAAAGTTAGGACGCGCTTAATGAAAGGTCCTTTATAACACTCCTTATAACAAACAAGCAACATAAACGGCTCAAACGATAACCTTCAAATTTGGTATGTGTGATTCTTTTTGCGTTCTTCAGAGAACTTTTTGAAATGTTATTTTAAGGGCTATAAATAACAGTACGTACCACTTAAACGTTAAGGAAAAACAATTTTTTCTCGAAAACGGCTCTAAAGATTTTGATGAAAATTTTTGAAATTTTTTTCTACGTCTTGCCTATTATTCTACTAAAATCAAATTTACCGAATAATTCTATTAACGGTACCTTTCATATAATATTTTTTTTAATTTTCGTTTACCGTTACCATGAACGGCTTATTGGATTTCTGTCAAATTTTATATCTAAAAATATCTAAGCAATTATTTCTGTATATCAAAATTTTGAAAAATTATTTGTTTCTATTAATAATTAATTTTTAAATTTATTTTGAATTTTAATATTTTTAAAACTAATCATTATTTTTATTTTCAAATTTTACAATCTCTAAAAACTGTATAATAATAATAATAACATTTTTTTTCAAAAACTAAAAACAAATACATAACAAGATTTTATCAAAATTATTCCTATAATTTCTTAAAATACTTTTTTTTTATAAATTCATTATTACTTAAGACGTTGGATGGTATATTTTTTTTTAATGAAACCGTTGAGTGTGGTGGGTTTGATACTTTTTTACTTGCGATTTATAGGGACTATAAGGCAAGTTATGCATTCGTAAAAAAATAACATAACAATCAAACATGACATTACAATGATAGAGAAGTCAAAAAAAATGGGTCCGGAAATTCCGTCCGTCTGTCTGTCTGTCTGTCTGTCCGTATCGATTCCTACAGCCTAAACGGTTGGGCCGAAATGATTCAAACTTGGTATATAGTATTTCTAGAGTACTCTCCCTGACAATTTTTCGAATTAGCATTCTAGCTCCAAAACTAATGGTACCTGCCATATGAAAAACTTATTTTTCTCAAAAACGGCTCCTACGATTTTGATAAAACTTTCTGAATGGTGTTTTCTATGTAAAAGCTATCTTTTAGTTTTTATTTATTTTTCAGAAAAAAATTTACAATGGTACCTCCCATATGACCGGTTTTTTAAAATCAGACTTTCTCGTTAACTAATTGACGGATTTTGATGAAATTTTCAAAATATATAGTGTTTTATGATTTAAAAATATTACTCAAAAAAAATTTTAAATATGTTTTGGAAAAGTTTTTCAAAAAAAAAAACATTGAAAAAACTGGTCGAACGATTTTGAAAAGAAAAATTCATAAGGCAGAAAACAGCAAAATAAATAAGATGGCTTACATTTTTTCAAAAAAATGTTATAAATAGGGTTTTTTTGATTTCATAAAAATTTCATTTGTTTAATATTTTCTCCAAAATTGTATTTCATATTGCTCGGCTAAGCCCTAGCCATTAGTCAAATAAAAGAAGTTGACAAAGTAAATACATACATACCTACGTATTTTAAAGCATTTCATCATCATAAAAGCACAGAGAATAAATAAGGAAGCCTATGATAAACACGCAAAAACAACTAACAAATAAAAAACTATTTGATTACTACTGCGAATGCAAAAATTTCAATCAAGAAAACAAAAGTTCACACCTGCCTATAATAAAGAAAACCACTGTGTTAACTTTTAATATTGTCTCTATACCCAGACCCACTCGCTTAACAATAGTTGGAATGTGTATCTTAATTTTAGTACCTACCTTCCTTCCAACCTTATTATAGGTACTTAATATCCTTAACAAATTCCGTTAATACCTACCTACACCATACGTTTATCGAACCATCAAACATAATTAAGATATTTTAATTAATTTGATTTCAAAAAGTAAATTATTGTTATTGGGACCTATATAGGTCCTTATACCTAGCGTTATTGCCCTACTGCTGATTCCCACGAATCTTTATGCCAGTTGTTCAAATTTTTCCATGCCAAAATGAAAATTAAACTAAAAAAAGTCTTTATGTATGTCTTTCTATTAGAAAATTATTTTATAAAGAGTAAACAACAGGTAGAAAGATAGTACACTAAAAAACTGCAAAAGCTAACAATCCTATATATTTATGTGTTTATCCCTTTATCGTGGCGCATGGTTTTTTGGGCTTCAAACCACAACGATTCTAAAGAAAATGCAACTCAAAAAAAACATTAAAATAAAATCTTTGTCAAAAAGACGCCTACACATAAAAAGGATTAGCACATAGGAGCAAGTACGTGCGACGCAATCGTGTCCATTTTTTATTTTGTCAACAGGTGTTATAGAGGAAATACCACAGTTTTAAATATAAATAAATTGCACGACTGGTTCGCACGTACTTGCTCATATGCGGTCACATTGTGGAATAAAATTTAAGAAAATTAAAGTGAACACAGCATTTATTGGATTTTTGTGGCTTTTGATTGTTCGAATAAAGTACGTTAAATTGTATTGGATGAAATTATTTAAACGCTATTTTATTTCTTTAGGAAATGAAAAAAAGTGTGAACTTTTTTTTCAAAATTGTATATGAGCCGTTTTTAAACAAAACGGGTTTTTTAACAATTTTTTTTTAAAAATTAAAAAAAAATACCGTTAATTTTTGAGCTAAAAATAAAATTGAAAAAATTCCTCTGTAGAATGCCAAAATAACCTTAAGTTCTAAAATTGAAGACGATTGGCCTAACCGTTTAGTCTAGAGTCCAAAATACATTCGTACAGACAGACAGACCGACAGAATTTTGCCAGTAACTCAAATATGTTTCTCTATCATCGTAATGTCATGTTTGCTTGTTATATCAAAATTTTTGATCTGCAAGAATGCATAACTTGCATTATAATAATTATAATCGCAAGTAAAAATGGGAAACCTAGCAATTAAGGCATTTAAAGTTTGTATTATTATCAATTCACATCCTGCGTAAGGACCTACATAATATTTATTGGCTCTAAATCCACCACAACCAATATTTATTGGGAGATTATAACAAACTTGGATGAAATCTAAGACATTGTCGCCGTAATTTTGTAACAAAGTATTAATTTTTCTGATATTGTCTTTACATATTACCATCAGTATTCCAATCCTTCTAATCTCATATTTCATTGACAAAATGTTGTTGATAAGCAAAAAAAAAACAAGCTGGCAACACTTATTATTTTTGTAAATAAATAGTACTTAGCACGTGCTTTTGCACTTACATCTGCTGCACGCTGCATTTTCAAAAAAAAAAAAATTGGCAGCTCTCCTGCGATCATCTGGTAAGAAAAACTGAATTTATATTCGTGGTTGCTTATATAAATAAAAGTATTTGAAGCATCATTTTGGTTTTCGATGTACAAGGATGAGCGCATTGAGCTTAACAAGGAAAATTAAAAAAATACCGGTACCTTAAAAAGTATTTGGTTTTAATTATTGTGCTTTGAAAAATGATGATTTTTAATCAAAATAAGAATTGATTTTGCTTCCTTTTAATACATTTGTGAATTTTAAAAAGTCTCAAATAAAAGTTTGTGTAAATAAAACAAAAAAAAAAAAACTGATTGTTTTGTTTAGTATTCCAGTTGAACGTTTATATACTTTTTTTAAGGAATCATTTGAAGTGAAAAAACCTCGCATTTAAAAATTTTAAATAATCACCATGGACAGAACCTACCAAGAAACAAATACTGAAGACCTGAATCCAACCATCAATGGGAAAGCATTTGATGATGCACAACCACATCAAAAGCCTTTAGGATTACGTCGCTCCGCCGTTTTTAGACAGGTAAAAAAATTATTTAAATAAAAAATACTTTAAATATATGAGCAATGCAATTCTTCCCACAACACCCACCACTTCCACTTAAACAATTTACAAACGTTTTCGAGACTTCCTTTACTGCATTTTTGAACGGAAGTCATCAGACTATTTGTTTTGATGGGCCATGTATAATTGGTTACGTTTGTATTTCAAATAAATTGGATTGAGTGAGAAAAAGTATTTTTAAAGCACTTTCAATTTCAACATTCGACATTTGGCTTTGAAGATTTTTAAAAGTGTTTATTTGAGAATCGCATGTAATAAAAGGAGGAAATGCTTTTAAGTAATGGACGTTTCTGTTTATTTTGCTGTAAGACTATTTGGATACTTTATTGTCGTATTAAACGATAATTTGTTGATTGTAACACAGCAAATGGTGTTTTAAAATGATTTATAACTTCGGAACAAGCCTTTGTTAAAAAAGATTTTTTTTGTGATAAACACCAGTCACCCATCGAAATGTTTTTTTTTTTTTTTTTGAAAACAATTTACGAATATTTTCATTAAACGTGAGATCGCTCCTCTGAGCTTAATTAGTACAGCAACTAACTGATATCATGGCCACATATAAAGCTGATATCAGAGCACTATAGGATGACCAGATGATCAGGTGCAGGTTGGATAGAGACAAGAAAAAGTAAATTGCACGGCAGGATCGCACGTACTTGCTCATATGTGTGGTCACATTGTAGAATAAAATTTAAGAAAATTAAAGTGAACATCAAAACATTTATTCGATTTTTGACTTTTGATTGTTTGAATAAATTACGTTAAATTGTATTGGGTGAAATAATTTAAACGCCATTTTATTTCTTTAAGAACTGTTAAAAAGTGTGAATTTTTTTTTTCCGAAATCGTAGGAGCGGTTTTTAAGTAAAACGTTTTTTTAACAACTTTTTTAAAAAATTAAAAAAAAAATTCAATTCATGAATACAGTTTTAAGCACAAAAATAACATACATATAAAAACAGATTTTTTTCAAAATATTGATTTTTTCAAAAAAATGTTTTTAATATATTAAAAATACCGAAAAAAAGTTTTCGAAAAAAATTAATGCGAAATTACTTAGGCTACCTACATCTTCTTGAATATCAATTTTGATAGTAATCGGATCACCAGTTTTCGAGAAAGTCGTAGAAAAAAAACCGGTCCTATGGGAGGTATCGTTTTTAGCCTACCATATTAAATTTTTTTTCTACCAAAATATAATGCTTACCTACAGTTTTCTAATAGAAAGGCATAAAGGACTTTTTCTAGTTTAATTTTCATTTTGGCATGGAAAAGTTTGAACAACTGGCATAAAGATTCGTGGGAATCAGCAGTAGGGCAATAACGCTAGGTATAAGGACCTATATAGGTCCCAATAACAATAATTTACTTTTTGAAATCAAATTAATTAAAATATCTTAATTATGTTTGATGGTTCGATAAACGTATGGTGAAGGTAGGTATTAACGGAATTTGTTAAGGATATTAAGTACCTATAATAAGGTTGGAAGGAAGGTAGGTACTAAAATTAAGATACACATTCCAACTACTGTTAAGCGAGTGGGTCTGGGTATAGAGACAATATTAAAAGTTAACACAGTGGTTTTCTTTGTTTATAGGCAGGTGTGAACTTTTGTTTTCTTGATTGAAATTTTTGCATTCGCAGTAGTAATCAAATAGTTTTTTATTTGTTAGTTGTTTTTGCATGTTTATCATAGGCTTCCTTATTTATTCTGTGTGCTTTTATGATGATGAAATGCTTTAAAATACGTAGGTATGTATGTATTTACTTTGTCAACTTCTTTTATTTGACTTATGGCTAGGGTTTAGCCGAGTAATATGAAATACAATTTTGAGGAAAATATTAAACAAATAAATTTTTTATGAAATCAAAAAAACACTATTCATAACGTTTTTTTGGAAAAAATGTTGTAAGCCATCTTATTTCTTTTGCTGTTTTCTATTTTATGAATTTTTCATTTTAAAATCGTTCGTTTTTTTTGAAAAACTTTTCCAAAACATATTTTAAATTTTTGTAGAGTATGTCAATTTAAAGAAATCTATAGTTTATACTAGGAGAAATTTTTTTAAAAAAATCTATGAATTCGTTTGCAAAATATTCAAAAAAAAAATATTTTTTTTTTAAATTATTAAAAATTAAAAAAAAATGTTTTTAAAAATTTTAATAAGCAATATTTTTTAAATCATAAAACAATATATATGTTGAAAATTTTATCAAAATCCGTCAATTAGTTAACGAGAAAGTCTGATTTAAAAAAAACCTGTCATATAAGAGGTACCGTTATAAAACTTTTTTCTGAAAAATCCATTAAAATTAAAAGATGGATTTTGCATAGAAAACACCACTTAGAAAGTTTTATAAAAATCGTAGGAGCCGTTTTCGAGAAAAATAAGTTTTTTCATTAAAAGTTATAGTTAGTTAGTTAGTTAGTTTTGAAGCTAGAATGCCAATTCGAAAAACCGTCGGGTAGAGTACTCTAAAAATACTATATACCAAGTTTGAATCAAATCGGCCCAACCGTTTAGGCTGTAGGAATCGATACGGACAGACAGACAGACAGACGGACGGAATTTCCGGACCCACTTTTTTTTACTTCTATATCATCGTAATGTCATGTTTGATTGTTAGATTTTTTTTTTACGAATGCATAACTTGCCTTATAGTCCCTATAAATCGCAAGTAAAAATTGAACAAATTCTTCTGTAGAATGTCAAAATAACCTTAAGTTCTAAATGTCAAAAGGGTTGGCTACAGTCCAAAATACATCCGTACAGACAGACAGACAGACAGACAGAATTTTGCCAGTAACTCAAATATTTTTCTCTATCATCGCAATGTCATGTTTGATTGTTATCTCAATTTTTTTTGCACGATTGCATAACTTGCATTATAGTACCTACCTAATCGCAAGTAAAAACATATGGCTGGTCTATTTCCACGGGTCCAAAGGGTGTCTTTTAATCTCGAATCTCGAATTCGAATCCTGTCCTCTTGTCAAAGAACAACTCAACTACAGTAAGATACTCCAATTTTATTCACTCTCATACATCCAGCAACCTACATCCTGGCAACCCACACTTCTCTGCTCCTTCACCTTCTAACTCAAAGTCCTCTCAACTAACGGTAACTCCACCTATTTTAGACCCGATGTTACCTTCAAAAGTTAAATTCACTATTAAGTTAGCTGATACTACCAACACCGAACTCGATGGATATTATATTATTAGTCATGTCCAGACTCCGAGACCAAAAACTTTGATGGCAAAACTTAAACCAACATCAGTCTTCAAATCCAAAAAGAAGGACTTCTAACTAACCTACAGCCTTGAATAATATTTACACCCGCTTTCATTAAAACTTCAACATTTCTCTCACAACCCCTAACAAAGATCTAACAACGTTTCCGTTGTAAATTACTCATTTCTCCGCTAATTTTGTTAAATTTGTGTCCCATACCTTTTAAGCCCTAGAGAACGGAAAGGAAGTAGAAGTTATTTCTACTGATTAGATTAGATTTGATTGATTTCTTCATATTTAGGAAGCCGATGCTAAAATGTTCGTTTCAAATCTTACTTACTTACTTAGGTGGCGCTACAGTTCGGGACGAACCTGGGCCTCAACCAACATGCCTCTCCAGCCAACTCGGTCTTTGGCTAGCTGCCTCCAGTTTTGAATCTACCCTCTCCCCTCTACCCTCTGTTTTTTATCCTTTCTATTAATGGTATTGACGTGGTCATCAAACATTCTCATATTTAATTCTACGCCAATGATACGAAGTTTTTCAAAACAATTTCTTCTACGCTTGACTCTTCTCATTCAACAAGATCTCGATAGTTTCTTACTCTGGGGCCTCAAAAACTGCTTAGAGCTACATACTGCCAAGTGCCAGTCAATCACCTTTTCACACAAACGTATAAAATCTTCCCCACGTATGTATCTGTATTCCTCATAGTCAACACATGTCTTATGTGGATTCAATTCGTGACTTTGGCATATTATGTGACAGAGAAGTCAACTTTTTGGTACGTATCGATAGCATCATCTCTAAGGCACTTGGCTTTGTGAAACGTTGGTCCTAAGAATTTCCCGACCCCTAGAAAAGGTATTTTTTGTCATTTTTAAATTTCTCAAAAAGTAAAGGGTCCGCCATCTAAAGTTTTTTTTTTAACTAGTGCTTATTTCGTGAGTGGTAACACTTAGCTCATGTCTGATTTGACAGATAATTAGTTTTATCCTTCCGCTGAACGAATATGGTTGTGTGTACGCTTGAAGAACGCAGGGAAATATTGCGACATTACTGCCTGCGATCTATGCCAATTTTGCCCAAAAAATCATCTTTTCAGATGAAGCTCATTTTGATCTTGCCGGGTATGTAAACAAGCAAAATTGTCGCATTTGGGGCACAGAAAACCCGCACACATACATTGAAAAGCCGATATACCCAAAACGAGTCACTGTTTGGTGCGGATTTTGGTCCAGAGGCATAATTGGGCCATTTTTCGAAAATAAGCAAGGAGTGGCCGTTACAATCAATGGCGATCGTTATCGGGCTATGTTAAACAAATTTTTGTTCACAAAAATTGAAGAGGAGGATATTTGCAACATTTGGTTTCAACAAGACGGCGCTACGTGCCACACAGCCGAAGCTACACTCGATGTTGATGAAGCATTTTCAAAAAAAAAAAGAAAAGTTATTTGCGGACCCGTTACAAGACATTTGAGCATTCGGATTTCTGCTTTCGACTAAAAACTATTAAGAGCGTTATTTTTTGAAAAAAAAATAGTACTTCATTACGTAAAATAAAAAAAAAATTAGTTTGACACTTTTTTTCAAAAAAATGAGTTTGAAAATTATTTTTTCAAAAACCATTTCCTGTTTCTAGCTTTACAAGAAGGTATATGTATATCATAGCATTGGAGTGTAACTGTGGTTTTTTAATATTAGTCATCGCATTATTTCCACTATTTTATATTGCATGTTCAAATAAAATAGATAATATTAGATGGAATTTTATAACTCCCTCTGAAATTCCAGTAACGCTGGTGTACCTCAGGAAAGCCAGCTAGGATCTTGTCTGTTAATTCTTACAATTAATTATACTGCATCATGGTTGCATCACAGCAATTTATTATATTCGCTGATTATATTTAAATATGCTAGAAAATTAAATCTGCTAATGATAATATTCGTTTGCAAAACCGATATAGATAGGTGGGTATTAAGAGCTATTAAATGTCAAACTATGACAGTTTCAAGACATTTTACCACACATTTTGTCCTAGTTCTTACTTTAAAAGATCTGCGGGTGCTTACTTTCCATGCATCAATCCAATTAGTAACGGTAGGCTAATGAATCTCTCTATATCAGCCTTGGGTTCCGTGAAAAATTCAAAGGGGTTCCGTTAAAAAAACATGATGGGTGCCGTCGCGGTCGCGTAGCACCCAAAATTCATACATTTAGTCATCCGCGAAAAAAATACAATAGGTGTTTAATGTTGGAAAATATTCCACAGGAGTACACATAAAGCTGCAGTCAAAATAATAGTTAATGCAAATGTGCAATGATTATCATTAAAAAATGAACAAACACAAACTATTTGATTTAATTAATTATGTTTTTTATCTTTTAAGAGAGTTAGAAACTTTAATAACGAAAATCTTAACAAAAAAAAGAGGCTTGAAAACTTACATCTGTCTTGAAAACGGACATTCAAAATAAAAGTAGTGTTGCTAGATATAGCCTCAAAGATGATAGAAAAATAGCCTATTTTCTCCAACTTCTTTAATATTATTGATAACCTACTTAAACATTAATATTTGGTTGCGTGTTGCGTGCATTTTGATTTTTAGCGTTGCAGAGGCGTTGCATAGAATCTATCAGTTTTTGGCATCTCTCAACAGATATGGATTCCCAAGCATCCCAAAACTACCCAAAGGAGCAAGTTATTTGTTGGTTTGGCTCAGTTAGTAATTTTTGTATCGATGCCATTCTAATACGCTGAAGCTGTTATTCTCAATCCACTCTTTCGCAACCTTGCTGGTGTGTTTGATTTAAATCAATGTCGTTTCTTCATTGTTAAACAGAAGCACAAATTCCTGCGTAGTTTTCGGGTAAAAGATTCTATTCACGATATTTTCTATGCGATAAATCGACACTATTTTGTAAAATGAAAACAAACCCAGATCGTAATACTGGAGCCTCTGGGTGTATTTTTTTCGTGTATTGAGGTTTAAAAGCGGAGTTTGGTGGCCGCCGGACACACATATTACCTTGAACCTTTGCTGTTTGACAATAAAATATTTCTCAATAGACAACTTCAAATATTCTTTCGGAGCAAAAGATTCCTCTTTTGGCAAACAACAAAATTGTTATGAAAGCATAACGGTACAATTTTTATTGCTTTTTCACAAAAAGTTGAACTGGTAAAGAATGGGAACGAAACATATTTAGTAGGTGCACTATTATTTTGACCGCAACTGTACTTGTGTATTTAAACATGTAGGTAGGGGCTGAACAGAAATAGGCTGTATGCAACTGAAGAACTTCGCATGCAGGTGTTAGACATAAAGCCTAATCTTAAGGATATATGTAAAAAAATCATTCTTCACATTAAAAAGTTACAACGAATTTTTTGTTGCAGAATAAATATAATAATATATATAATATAATATATATAATAATAACCAGTGCTCTATTTAACTATCATGTCAACGCTCTTATTAAATTGGTTGCTCAAAATGTCAATTTTTTTTATAGTACTACTCGCAGTGCCCCGTGGCTTAGTGGTTAGTGTGTCGGACTGCTAAGCGAAAGAACCTGGGTTCAAATCCAGCTCGTAGCCACCTTTTTTTCTGGGGTACTGCCTCTTGCGAGGAACTGACAAAACCTCAAAGAGTAAAATTTGTCTTGAAAAAGTGCATCTCATGTAGCCGTTCGTACTCGGCGGTAAACTGTAGGTCCCTTCCATCTTGCAGATTAACAACACACACACAGGAATGGTTGAGACTATAAGTCACTAGGCCTTGGCGCCTTAAGGAGCTGTCGCGCCAATAAATTTATTTATTTATTATTTATACTAATACTCGTTTTGAGGCCATTCAGCAGAAACTTCTCGGCTTTGCTTTAAAAAAGCATATTCTCTTCCAGACTTTGAAAATCGGATATAAATTTCAAAGAATCAACCTTTGCCTCAGTTATCAATGGGTTATCAATGACTTGGTTAACTTGATAGATTCCTATTATTTGCTTTCTGATACATGTCTGAATTTCATCAATTACAATACAAAATTCATGCAACAAGACCAAATTTCCAATATCAAAGTCATTCAAGTTTTTTATATTTGCAGTTTCTCATAGTGTTTATTGCCAATCTAAGCTTATTAGCACCAGCTATGGGCTTAGGCTATCCAGCTGTAACTCTGACACAACTTACAAATCCCAATGAGCCATTTCATCTGGATGCCAGTGAGGCTTCTTGGTTCGGTAGGTAAAAGATGATTTATCCTTACCCAGAACAAAGTTAAACACTCTCTGTCCATCCTCGCAACAGCATCAATCAATGCAATTGCCTGTCCATTGGGAGGATTACTCTGCGCTTACCTGCTCGACAAACTGGGACGAAAACCAACCATCTTCATTATTAACATTATTGCCATCGTATCCTGGGGACTAATGGGCACTTCCTACTACACAGATTGGACCATCAAATTCGCTCAAGTGATAGTAGCACGATTCATTATTGGTATTGGCGTCAATGACTTTTGCTCATATATCACAACCTTATCCTATATATTTTCAGGTATAGCTTCTGGTTTGTCCAGTTCAGCCGTGAGTGTCTACTCAGCCGAGATATGCCATCCGGACTTTCGTGGACGTCTCACACTCGGTTCATCGGCTGCAACAGCTACTGGTATTTTTGTCATGTTCACTCTTGGATATATCATAAGGGTGAGTAGTATTAAAGTTGGAACTTCCAAGTACACTGTTTGTGTTTGAGTTTCAGTTGTAAATGCAAATTGTTTTGGTTAATTTACTCTGATGACGTCCATCGTTTACAGGAGGACTGGCGTTTGATTGCTCAAATAGCTTGTGGCTTTTCGGTGTTCACACTAGCATTGACTTTCCTGATACCGGAATCACCCACATGGTTAGTGGTCAAAGATCGAATGGAGGATTCAAGGAAATCTCTTAAGTTTTTCCGTGGTCTCAAGAACAAGGGTGAGTATCTAACGTAAGGTTCAGAAAGCATAAGCGTTTGTATCTAAACATAAATGTAATAGACATTTATGGGTTTAATATTAACGAAGGCTTTGTTTTCAACAGAATTTAATTATTTCATAACTTTGTACGTAATAAAATGTAATTAATAAAGTGGTTTGATAGTTAAAAACATAATGATATTTTTCGCTAATACTCTAATACTAATACTTTAAGGAGGTCTATTCGGTCAGTTTTTACATCCGAAATGCATGTCAATACAATATAATTCTCAAGAATTATCGATTAGAATGGAGCGATTCTGAGCAAAGATCTCCGACTTATTAAAAATGAAGTTAACTCTTAACTTAACTCAAGAATAAAAGCCTTTTAATTGTATGCATGGAAATGGAGCAATATACTTTCTCAGATTGGACACTAGTAATACTGTCGTGACCAATCTGATCGAAATATCATATTTCATTTTCTAGCGCGCTTTCAAAAGACCACCCCTAGAAAGACATTCATAATTCCAGTCCTGCTGTATTATGCACGCATTGACATTGTCAAAAGTGAATGGAGACGCCTTAATAGCCTTTTTACACCAAGCTCGTTATCCCTTTTTGTTTACCAAAAGGAGTAGAGCGTTCGCACCGAACATTTACTCATTTTTGTTTGACATTTCAAATGTTTGCTCCGATAGCACATCCCACATACTTCAGAAAGGAAAAAATATGTCATTCTAACGCGTATTAATTTAACAACAATATATGTATTCTTTTTATTAAACACACTATTCACAAATCACAAATATCTCACAGAATTTTTTGTTGAGAACTGCTCGCCCCTCAAAAGCCAACGCTTTCACCAAGGAGTTATGGCTATTCTAACGACTTCCTCGGAGGGCTGGTTTATTTTTGGCCCACAGAAGTCCTCGTTCGAGCTTCTCCAAGGTCATTTTGTTTTGCTTTTCATCTTTTCCATTTACTGTTAATTAAAATAACTCATACTTGTATTCTTTATCAAAAATTAAGCATTTGCAAAAAAGGTACTTATCGCTGCCAAGAATTTTCTAAAATTATTTATTTTTGACATAAATTAACCAACTGTTCTGTTCAACTCCAAATAAGGTGAAGGATTTCAACTGTTCTTTGATACCTCCTCTGCAACTTCTTTCTGTCAAACAGCCTCAATGTAAAAAAGCCTTATTGAAGCCAATGCAATCATAACCTATATGAATACCTCATGAATTTTGGTGTGCCATTGGGCTCCGTTTTATTTCCAATATATTTTCTCGTGTTAACTAAAACCTCGTGCCTGAAAATCCTAATAAAATTGTTCTGCGGATATAGAACTGCTACTGCAGCATATGCTAAGGCTAGTATCATCTGAACAAAGAAACAAGGAGGCTTTGTTAATATTTCTTTCTTGTTTCTCTAAGTACTGGAGAGCTATGAGAAATGCCATGTAATTGATCTCATGCTCTGATATTTCTTTTATGAACACAAAACACTACACATCAATGTGGTAGAAAATGAGTAGCGGACGTTTCCTATCTATCTTGTCCATGAACTGAGAAAGGTACTCCAAAAGCCAAAGAGCAACTTGAGGCAGTCGGCGCAGGGAAATGCCGAATAAGAAAATGTCATGTGAAAGAAAAGTCAAAAAGGACGAATGTTCGTTTATTCGTTGGTCGTTGGTCGCTTCCATGTGAACAGTATTTTTTATAACCTACAGTGGCACATAAGTCCCACAAATTTTTTTTGTCCCACTAAACACTTGAAGGTGTAATACATCTTACAAATACTTATATTAACATTTAACATGTATAAACATTGAGATAGGTGTGGGGCATGTTGCCCTCCTGCGACCCCCCTATTTGGGGTCACTATAGGATTAAGAGTAGTGCCCCGTGGCTTAGTGGTTAGTGTGTCGGACTGTTAAGCGAAAGAGCCTGGGTTCAAATCCAGCTCATAGACATCTTTTTTTCTGGGGTACTGCCTCTTGCGAGGAACTGACACAACCTCCAAGAGTAAAATTTGTCTCGAAAAAGTGCATCGCATGTAGCTGTTCGGACTTGGCGGTAAACTGTAGGTCCCTTCCATTCTTGCAGATTAACAACACACACACAGGAATGGTTGAGAGTATAAGTCACTAGGCCTTGTCTCCTTAAGGAGCTGTCGCGCCAATAAATTTATTTTATTTATTTATTTATAGGATTTAGAGTAGGTGCAAGAACTACTATACATATATAAAATTACTATTATTACTACTATTACTATTACTACTACATATATAAAATTATGGAATCCTTCGGACATAAAAAAAACTTTTCATATATTCAACTTCGCACCTACTCTTATTCCTATTGTGACCTCAAACAAACAAACCGATCTTACAAAGCCAACCCTACAGAAGAAAATCGGAAAAAGCACTAACAATCAAGTAACTCGTGCAACTCCGGTATTGAAAGAACCAAATTTTTGCATGACCAAAAGCTACGGCAAAAAATTCTGCAGTGTCCCTAAGGCAGTACAAATTTTTGGTCATCTGTACTTGAGAATGTAAATTTTTCCATGGGACAGATTTTTTTCCGCACTCGTACGGTAGCAAGAGTTTTCAAAGATCTCGATATACACAAATCCGCTGGCCCGGATGGTATACCCCCCATTCTTCTGAAAAGGTGTTCTACCACACTGGCAAAGCCACTGCGTAAGCTTTTCCATCGCTCCTACTCTTCTGGAATCTTTCCTAGAAGATGAAAAACAGCATTTGTCCAGCCTGTCTCTAAGAAAGGTGACCCATCCACCCCTCCTCCTACCGACCGATAGCAATAACATCCCTTCTTTCTAAGATCATGGAAACGCTGATTAACCGGCAGCTTAAGGAATATTTCGAAGATCGGAAGCTTCTTCATGAACGTCAGTATGGCTTCCGCAGCAACCGATCCACTGATTATCTGATGGTATATCTCACCGAACAGTGGAACAAATCCTTATAACGCTTTGGTGGAAGTAAGATTATTGCTCTTGATATCTCCAAGGCATTTGATAGAGTTTGACTTCAAGCTCTCTTATCGAAAATGCGTGCTTTTGGGATCGATGATACTCTTGTTTGTTGGATTAGAAGCTATCTTCTGAATACAAGTTGTATTGGGCGGATTCAAGTCTGATTCCCACAAAATAAATGCTGTGTGCCCCAGGGCTTTGTTCTGTCTCCGACTCTTTTCCTTATTTTTATAAATGATCTTCTGTCTGTTGCTTCTAATCCACTTAACTATTTTGCTGACGACTCTACCCTCAGCTTTTCATATTCGTTCGATAATTCTCGTCCTTCGCCTTCGGACGTACAATTGCAACAGTACCGTATGTCAAAAAAAAAACCTTTGAACATGTGACAAAATGATTACCATTGGACAACTTTCCGAAAGTTTGACAAGGATATGAGCCATTTGGATTCTTCTAATGACATCTGTTTCCCGGCAAACAACACTATGATGATCTTAACCAAATGTGTGAGATCCGACAAGATAATAAAGAAGGATAATGTTGATCTAGATTAAGAAGTCAACAAATGGGGTAGATTTTTATCACTTGTTGGTGGAACGGATCTAAGTAATAGAATACATAAATTCCGCGGTGCATTTGAAATCCTATTTTCTTTATAGAATTCCAGATTCGCATCAAGTTTAGAACTTTTAAATCCAACGTAAGATCCGTGCTGCTATATATGCCTGTGAAATGTGAAAATGCTTCTCCAATATCTCGAGCAAGTTCTAGCCTTGTGTTAACCGTTGTCCCTGGGTTGTGTAGTTGTTGGAGGCCTGTACAAATAAAACTGAAAACTTAAGATCAAGCATCGAATAGGCGCTGGATTGGCCAAATTGCGTGTTAAGTTGAAGAAAAAAAAATGGAGGTTAACTGTTTTGAAAGAATCTCAATCCTAGAATTTGTGATCGTAACCATGTATCAAAAAAAATGTTGCTACAAATAGAAGGAATTGAAAAGTTCTCGGAGGAGTTTTTTTTTCAAATAGCAGTTCTAGGTCTCACATTTGCCAGGTTGTTGAAACCATCATTTAAGAAAACTTCATTCTATTCTAGTATAATATTAAAATATAATTTTATTTTCCTCAAATAATTCTTAAGCAAATATAAACAAATTTCTCATATTATAGAAGCGATTTTGATAATACGGTTTTTTTTGTTTCTTGTTTTTGGAAATTTTGTATTACTTAAGTCAATTTTTAGAATTTAATGTCTAATACCCTCACTTGTTCACTAAATTAAATAAGTCCTTAAATCACCGAGAAAGCATTAAAACTGTTTGCTAATAAAATTCCGTGTTAGTGGAAGCTAAACGTCTGCCAAACTTACTCTAATTTTAAAATCATTTGAATTGAAACACCATTTCACAAAATAACAATAAAACCATAAAAACTTTAAAAAACTATAAAATTCTTCTTTTCCTCTCCCTTTACAGGTGCTGCCACCCACTCCAATGAGTTCGAACAAGAATTCAGCATTCTACAAAAGTCACTAGCCTTAGCTGATGGCGAACACACTCCCCATTTCTGGGAGGCAATTCAGGCACCAGAGGTTTACAAACCTCTGCTCATAATGATTGGATTTTTTGCGTGTCAGCAATTTTCGGGAATTTTCGTTGTCGTCGTCTATGCAGTCCAGATATCCATTGAAGCCGGTGTCACCATTGACCCGATTCTGTGTGCCATGGTAGTTGGATTCATTCGAGTGCCAACTACCTTCGCAGTTGGTCTAGTTTTGGATCGATGGGGACGTCGTCCGCCAGCCATGTTCTCCGGTCTTGGAATGGGCATCTGTATGTTCACTTTGGCGGCATCCATATGGTTTCCAGCACTCGGCGCAGTACCACACTTGCCAGTGATATGCATTTGCATGTACATCTTCACAAGCACTCTCGGCCTGATGACACTTCCTTTTTCGATGATAGGCGAAGTATACCCTCAGAGGATGAGAGGCACAGCAGCTGGGATTACAATAAGTTGCAATTATGCGATGTCGTTTTTGTGTGTGAAACTCTTCCCGAATATGGTCACATCAATGGGCAAGGCAAATGTATTTGCATTTTATGGAACTGCCTCAATGCTGGCTATTGTCTATCTTTATTTATTTTTGCCCGAAACAAAGGGCAAGACTTTGTTTGAGATATCAGAAGAGTTCAAAGGATCAGGCAAAAGGAAACAGTCACCAATTATAAATATGGAAATGAAGAACCAAAGGATGTAAACATTGAATATTTCCCCCACCTCGGTCGACTTGAATGTTATATTTAAATATCTGTGATAAAAGTGTGAATTATTATTTTATACATATGTCTTAAGAATATAACTAATAACCCATATAATATTTGTCCTTTCGAAAAAAATATTGACTTTTTTTGATGAGTCATAAAATAAAATCATTTCAAAACTACAAGTTCATTTCCTCTAAATATTAATATCAAGGTATTTTGAGCATACACAATGTCAAAAACTAATAAATATAATAATATATATAAACATAAGTTTTTGCAACGTGCTTTTTAAAAAACGCACACAATATCCTTGGAATGCAAATGCACCTCACATGACATTGAGAGTCATCAACCGCAGGACATATTCATGTTAAGGATGTTTTATTTTTTCAAAAAAATATAAGACTTCCTTGACGTCATGATCAGTTTTGTTACATAAGATTGCGATTGGTAAGAAGAATCTGTGAATTTGCTTACAATGCCTAATTGCATTGAACTATTTTTAGATACGGTTTTCATTACCCATAAGAACAAAATCGGATAAGAAATCGATTGATTTTTTTTTTACAGAGCCGTCAATCACCGAATTTTTCAACAGACTTCTACACTATAAGTCCGCATAACGATTATGTTGTTTGAGAATATGACAGATTTAGACGAATAAAATACGTCAATTGTGATACCGAAAAAAAGAAGGTTACTATCCCTGTGAAAAGCAACTCATTACAAATTAATAACTGAAACTGAACATTCTAATCAAAATTCTCTTTTAAAAGAGCCTTCTATTAGATTTATAAATGATCTTCTACTGGTTTTAATTCTAACATAGACTCGGATTTGTTTGTCATAATCATCAACGGCGCAACAACTGCGACCCGGTCCGGGCCTCATTCGACAAGTCCTTTCAAGCGCTGGCCGACGCGTTACGAACCAAAACTTTGGGAGTCTTAGTCTACGCTATTCTTCCAATCTCCAATGTGAGAAAGTTATTTACCATAAAAAGAATTGCAAAAGGCTTTCCAACCTAGTCACTTTCGCTCAAACGAGCTAGGTCAACCAACTGGAATCTACCGAGCTTTATTTTGTTCCACATTGTTTACCCTTCATTAATATGCAGCTCCATATGCAGCTGGACTTGGTTACTACAGTCCCACTTGTTGATGCGCCAAACTCCCGGATTTCTCCAACACAAGGTTTTAGAGAATGTAAACCTGACCAATTGTTGGAGTCCATTAAGGATCTTGATTGATCTGGATCAGCCAATAGTGTCGTATAAATTTATAATTGAGAGCCCAATTCTCTTTTGACCATATAAAATTCTACCCTGGTTATGCATCCGCAGGTGATCTTAAAGTTGATTTAAAATTCATCTCCTTTGTTAAACAACCAAAAATAATTGAAAGACACGATTTTAAGCTCTAAACTTGAAATATAATTTGTTTATTTGAACAACGAATTTCTATGTCGTACTCTGGCAACTGCTTCCCAACAACTGTCGTCGTCGTCCGTTTGTTTTTAAAATTTATTTTTCTCGATAGAACGATCAATCTGATTGGACGATAGAACGATAATATCATTGGTTGGATAATTTCCCTTCTGACAGAAATTATGGAAGATCGTCTTCGAAACGATCGCCGAAAGTTCATTGAGCTTGAGCATATAAATACATGTGTTAACCTTACATTTGTTTTTGCAACTTGCAACAGGAAAACGGAATCACGATTTTTTTAAATACTTCTCCGTTAATAGTAATATAATTATAATCGAGTCTTTATTGTCTATTACATTTATAAAGTGTGTTTTTTTAAACGTGTGGTTTTCAAGAAGAAATAAAACGCATATATATAATTTAATATTATGGCCAAGAATTTAGCTTTAATATAAAGATAAAGGTTTGCCATTATGTTTTAAAAATGATTTCGGCCAAGTTGCTGCCACGGCTGGCTCAAATAAATTCCAGCCGAGAGACCCAATTTTCGACAACTTTTTGCAGCTATTAAGGCCGTATGTCAGCAATATCGCGGCGAATGTTGTCAGTCTATTCATGTTGAAATGCCAAACCAAATTGAGCATAAATCAAGTGACAGCTGTCAAAAAGACCAACTTCGAAGTTCCAGGAATTCTGAAATTTATTCGATCATAATTAATCCGACAGTTCACTTTTCTAAGACAAAACACACAATATATCAGTCAATTTCTTTGATGCTCCCTCCTGTTTATCCTTATACATAAGTACGTACGTACCATAAACATACATTGATATTATTCCAGAGAAACTTTCCACTAAAAACAGCTTTGCACCAGGGATTTGTCTATTATTATCCTGAAAAATTCGGCAATTCCCTGAATATATTTTAATTAAGACAGTCCTTAAATGACAAAGGACCGTTTTTAGGTATTTTATAAAAATATTAAAAATACAACCACAACAATTCAATTTAAAAAGAAATCCACCACACATGTGTTTTCACCACACTCGACTCGTCCAGAGTTGCCGATGATGATTGAAAATAATGTCCTTGTGCGCATGAATCCATCGGTGATAAGCAAGCCATGAATGAATTTCACTTACAATATCAAGTAGATACCACTTTTTGTTGACAACTTTCAAGGTGGATAGCTGCATCTTACAGGTGTGTCTGGGATTGATGGGACATGGAATGGGTTGGATGCTTCTTGTTCTCGTTTGGTTTACATAGATAGCAATAGGCCATCATCGGCCAAAGCTAAGGTATCTACAAGTTGAAACTATAAAAGAGGCGGTAAATTCAAATTCAAGTTCAGTTATCGGAAGCTGGGGTCGACAACTCAACAAGTTGAAAGTTGGCAAAATATAAAAGTTAACTAGAAGTGAAATTGATTTTTCGGTTTTCTGGATTAAAAGTGCAAAAAAGTAAAAATTTTAAAAGAAAGGATTTTTTTGAAAAAAAAATCCTCGAAAATGTTATTTTGTGAGACTGTTGAATTAAATATTTAACACGGTTTTTTTTAACGGATTTAACAAACAATGAGACAATTGCAGTACATCAAGAGACTTGTGGTTTTGGTTTTCGTCATTGGAGGTAATGTTTCTGGTTTTTTAAATAATTGCATGTATCATAATATTTTGGATTTTAGAGTCATTTTAGAAAATTGTGTAATTATATAAACTTGATTTAATTAATCAAACTTACTAAAAAAAATAAAAGAAAAATATATACAAAATTATATAACAAGAACTCTGTCAAGTTAAAAAACAGTTTTAAACCCAAAATTTGTTTTGGGCTTTTTCAAACTCTGTCTTAGGTTATCGCATTAAATGTATGTTTTACAAAGCTTTAAAACTTCCTCGATTTAATGAAATTGTTCCTTTTAAAAGAGTATAAAATGTTAAAAATCTAATTAAATGTATATAAATACATAAAATATGAAAAGATATCAATTAAACATAGCTTTAGGTTGATAAAGGGATCTAGAACAAACTTATATTGGAAACTTAAATCTTTATTAATTTTATTAAGTTAAATTTATTAAATTTGTAGATGTCATCAAATTCACAGCTCATCTAATAAAAACTCATTTTCTTCAAAAATGTCTTCTACAGGCCTATGGTTTAGTCACCAACCAATTTTTTATTTCTTTTTAATACTTCAGTTTCTTTGATGTATGTAAGGCAAGGCTCAACATATGTGGATGCTTTAGTTCAATACTAAGGTTTTGATTCTTTTTAATTTCTGGGTTAGATTTCTTAAGTGGATTGCTTCAAAGTTATATTTTAAAAAGTTCTAGGCTGCAAAATAAATTCTGCAAACCAACATTTGGATTAGTTGTATTGTTTATTATAATTTACTTTTTTTCTTTTTTTTTTAAACTACTTTATTTTTTAAACACTATGTGATCAGTTGTTTATTTATGAACAGAACACCAAAAATGCTTTAAAACAACAATAAATACTCTCTTTGAAAAAAAAAACTTTAATAAAAACTTTAAAAAAATCAAAATCAATCTTTAAATTTTAAAATCCATTTTTTTATAAATTCATGTTTTTCTAAATTAAAATTAATTTTATTGGCGCGACAGCCCCTTAAGGAGCCTAGGCCTGGTGACTTATACTCTCAACCATTCCTTTGTGTGTGTTGTTAATCTGCAAGAATGGAATTTTTCTAACGCGTTTGAAAGAATTTTAAATTCTTATTAAAAACCTTTGAGTATGTTTATTTTGACACTTTTTACAAGTTCAGTTAGTATTGTTCTTCTACATATTGTTTTTACTTGCGAATGTATACTATAATGCAAGTTATGAATTCGCAAAAAAAATTGAGAAAACAATCAAACATGACATTACGATGATAGGGAGACATATTTGAGTTACTGGCAAAATTCTGTCCGTCTGTCTGTCTGTGCCGATGCATTTTGGACTATAATCTAAGCGGTTGGGCCTATAGTCTTCAAATTTAGAATCTAAAATTATTTTGACATTCTACAGAGGTGTTTTTTCAATTTTTTTAAGCTTAAAAAATAATGTCACCTGTCATATATCCGTTATTTAAAAGCTTATTTTTCATGAAACGGCTCCAAGAATTTTATGACAAAAAAATCAGGTAAGCATTTTGTAGAAAAAAAAATAATATAGTGAGCTAAAAACGGCAGCTCCCATTGGACCGGTATTATATTTCTTCGATTTTCTCGAAAACTGGTGATCCGATTAAAAAATATTTATTGAAATGATATTCAAGGATTTGTAGGTAGCCTAAGTAATTTCGCATTAATTTTTTGTCGAAAACTTTTTTTTTGTACAATTTTTAATATTTTTTTTTATTTTTGAAAAATCAATATTTTGAAAACAGGTCGGTGAATTTTTTTTAAATATGTTTTTAAATGTATGTTATTTTTGTGCTTAATTTTGTATTCTTGAATTATTTTTTTTTTAATTTTTTAAAGAAGTTGTTAAACAAAAATCGTTTTATTTAAAAACAAAATGGCGTTTAAATCATTTCACTCAATATAATATAATGTACTTTATTCAAACAATCAAAAGTCACAAAAATCGAATAAAAGCTTTGATGTTCACATTAATTTTCTTAAATTTTATTCTACAATGTGACCGCACATAATGAGAAACAAATAACATTTGCGTTGAAAATAACACAGTTTGAACTTATAAAAAAGTATTAAAAAACGGTTTTTAGTAAAAATGAAGTACGCCATCATACGTCCTAAATAACAAGGAATTTATGAAAAATTTTGATAAAATCCTTTTTTTTTTATTTTAAGTTTGAAAATTTTTGATTTTTTTTTAAAATTTTTTTTTGAAATTTTGTATGCAGTTTTTTAGAATTTATTAATAAACATGTGATTACAACCTTGATATATATATATATAGCTTGATTTTGGTAAAAAAAATTCAAAAATTAATTTTAACTAGAAAAAAAGTTATTCAAAACTTTGATATGCAGAATTATTTTGGCTACATAGATCTTCTCAAATATAAAATTTAATAGAAATCCATATAACCGTTACCGAAAAAGCCAAAAATAAAAAAAAATCGATATATGAAAGATACCGTTAATAGAATTTTCTTTCAAATTTGGTTCTGATCAAATGATAACCAATAGCACCAAAAAAATTCTCAAAAATTTTCATCAAACTCGTTGGAGCCGTTTTCGAAAAAATAAGCTTTTCCTAAAAGTTATTTTTAGGCCTAAAAATAAAATTTCAATTTCCCCTCAAATAAATCACACATACCAAATTTGAAGATAATAGGCTGCAGCTCGTTATACATGCTGACAGACAGACAGACAGACATTTTTTGTCGATCACTCTTTTAGACTTCTCTATGATCGTAATGTCATGTTTGATTGTTACCTCAATTTTTTTATATGAACGAATCCTAAACTTGTTTTATAATCCCTACATATAATCAAGTAAAAATTGTGTAGGTATTTGTGATTATTTTTACTTGCGACTTATAGGGACTATAAGGCAAGTTACGATGACAGAGAAGTCAAAAAAAGTGGGTCCGGAAATTGCGCCCGTCTGTCTGTCTGTATGTCTGTCTGTCTGTCTGTCTGTATGTATGTCTGTCTGTCTGTCTGTCTGTCTGTCTGTCCGTATCGATTCCTACAGCCTAAACGGTTGGGCCGATTTGATTCAAACTTGGTATATAGTATTTTTAGAGTACTCTACCCGACAGTTGTTCGAATTAGCCTTCTAGCTTCAAAACTAACGGTACCTGCCATATAACTTTTAATGAAAAACTTATTTTTCTCCAAAACGGCTCCTACGATTTTGATAAAACTTGCTGAATGGTGTTTTCTATGCAAAATCTATCTTTTAATTTTAATGGATTTTTCAGAAAAAGTTTTATAATGGTACCTCCCATATGACCGGTTTTTTAAAATCAGACTTTCTCGTTAACTAATTGACGGATTTTGATGAAATTTTGAAAATATATAGTGTTTTATGATTTAAAATATATTGCTTATTAACATTTTCAAAAACATTTTGTTTTTAATTTTTAATAATTTAAAAAAAAAATATTTAGTTTTTTGAATATTTTGAAAACGGATCCATAGATTTTTTTTTTAATTTTCTCCTAGTATAAACTATAGATTTCTTTAAATTGACATTGACACACTCGAAAAGTTTAAAAAAAAACATTTTTTTGAAAAAACTGGTGGAACGATTTTAAAATGAAAAACTCATAAAATAGAAAACAGAAAAGAAACAACATTTTTGTCAAAAAACGTTATGAATTGTGTTTTTTTGATTTCATAAAAATTTCATTTGTTTAATATTTTCCCAAAAAATTTATTTCATATTGCTCGGCTAATGAAAAAAAAACTTACATACATACCTACGTATTTTAAAGCATTTCATCATCATAAAAGCACACCGAATAAATAAGGAAGCCTACACACAAAAACAACTAACAACTAAAAAACTATTCGATTACTACTGAATGCAAAAATTTCAATCGAGAAAACAAAAGTTTACACCTGCCCCTAAATAAACAATACCACTGTGTTAACTTTTAATATTGTCTCTATACCCACTCGCTAAACAGTAGTTGGAATGTCTATCTTAATTTTAGTACCTACCTTCCTTCCAACCTGATATCCTTAATAAATTCCATTAATACCTACCCACACCATACGTTAATCGATTCATCAAACATATTTAAGCTATTTTAATTAATTTGATTTCAAAAAGTAAATTATTGTAATGCTAGGTCCTTATACCTAGCATTCTTGCCCTACTGCTGATTCTCACGAATCTTTATGCTAGTTGTTCAAATTTTTTCATACCAAAATGAAAATTGAAGTGAAAAAAGTCCTTTATATCTTTCTATTAGCAAATAATATTATAAAGATAAACAACAAGTGGAAAGATAATACACTAAAAAACTGCAAAAGCTAGCAATCCTATATATTTATGTGTTTATCCCTTTATCGTGACGCATGTTCGTTCGAGCTTCAAACCACAACGATTCTAAAGAAGTTGCACGTCAAAAAAACATTAAAATTAAATCTTTGTCAAAAAGACGCCTGTACCTAAAAAGGATTAGCACACAGGAACAAGTACGTGCGACCCAGTCGTGCCTTTTATTTTTTTCTTACTCACATCATAATCAATAAAAATGGGTTTCTTTTTTTCTGAAAACTGCTAGACAGAGTTCTTATAAATATTTAATTTAAAATATAGAAAATTATAAAAAAAAATAACAGTTGAGCAAAGCCAAATTTGGCAATAATTTTGGTAAATGAAATCGATGAACTATTGTAGGTGTATGCACCTTATTTCGTCAGAATTTTTTTTTATTTAATCAATAGGGGAGAGTGGGTACGAAAGTAACATTTTTGATATTTTGTACCATAATTTGAAAACTGTGCAACAAAACGAAATAAAAGAAAAACCAAACTTTAATAATTTGTAAACTTGTGTTTGTTTCAATTATATGCAGTGAAAAAGAAGGGAAAGTCAAATGTTACAAACGTCCTTTAGGGTGTATTGGTCGGATCACCAAGAAAGGACGATTGTAACACCATATAAATTAAAGTAAACAAATAAAAAACCTAGGAGCATTTTTATATGTATTAGAAAATAATAAAAAATGTATATATATTTATGTATATACATTTTAATACTTGATTTTAAAAAAGAAACTGCGAGTTTCATAGAGCTATCGAAAATGACTTCCAGATCATCAAATTCATTAGCGACAACCAAAGGTTTGCATAATAAAGAATAAGATGGGTCCATTGGAAAAAATGTTCTATTAGAAAGCATGCAAGCGCACTGTCCAACATTTAACTCTAAATCATTTAAAAGATACCATTTTGAAAATATGTTTAAATCATTTTGAAAATGAAAACATTCATTGACACTATAAACTACAGCATAAAACTTTACATCATCCGCAAACATAAGGCAGGGACAAAAACGAAGAACTTTGGGAAAATCGTTAGCCAGAAGTAAAAATAGAATAGGTCCTAAATGACTTCCTTCTGGAACATAGGTTTAGAAAAGACATCTCCAATAGAAATGAATTGCATTCGCCCATATAAATATTCGTTAAACCACTTGAGCATACTACCAATGAAACCAATGCGTTTAAGTTTTCTCAACAAAATACTAATATTAACTCTGCTAAATGCTTTGACAAAGTCAGTTGATATGACATGAACTTGTTTATGTTGCTCTAAAGAGTTAGCAAATTTGTCTAAGTTAGTAAAAGTTGATCTACCCTTTAATAATCACTTAATATAGATCTGAACAATTGTGATACTTTAGTTTGAACTAATTTATCTAAAATCTTTGGTATAAACGAAAGTTTTGAAATTGGTCCTGCAGTTAGAAATAATACACTTTTTTCCATTTTTAAAGATGGGATTTATGCACGAGATTTTCCATTCTTTAAGAAAACTACCTGAAGATAAGGATTTATAAAATAAAATAAGAGGATAGTAAAGTGACGAAGCACAATATTTTAAAACATTAGAATAAAAACCTAAATAATCAGGAGAAGTTGAAGGTGCTAAACAAAACAAATAAAAGGCACGACTGGGTCGCACGTACTTGCTCCCGTGTGCTAATCCTTTTTAGGTACAGGCGTCTTTTTGACAAAGATTTAATTTTAATGTTTTTTTGACGTGCAACTTCTTTAGAATCGTTGTGGTTTGAAGCTCGAACGAACATACGTCACGATAAAGGGATAAACACATAAATATATAGGATTGCTAGCTTTTGCAGTTTTTTAGTGTATTATCTTTCCACTTGCTGCTTACTGTTTATAATATAATTTGCTAATAGAAAGATATAAAGGACTTTTTTCACTTCAATTTTCATTTTGGTATGAAAAAATTTGAACAACTAGCATAAAGATTCGTGAGAATCAGCAGTAGGGCAAGAATGCTAGGTATAAGGACCTAGCATTACAATAATTTACTTTTTGAAATCAAATTAATTAAAATAGCTTAAATATGTTTGATGAATCGATTAACGTATGGTGTGGGTAGGTATTAATGGAATTTATTAAGGATATCAGGTTGGAAGGAAGGTAGGTACTAAAATTAAGATAGGCATTCCAACTACTGTTTAGCGAGTGGGTATAGAGACAATATTAAAAGTTAACACAGTGGTATTGTTTATTTAGGGGCAGGTGTAAACTTTTGTTTTCTCGATTGAAATTTTTGCATTCAGTAGTAATCGAATAGTTTTTTTTATTTGTTAGTTGTTTTTGTGTGTTTATCAAAGGCTTCCTTATTTATTCTGTGCTTTTATGATGATGAAAAATACTCTAAAATACGTAAGTATGTATGTAATGTAGGTTGTCACTTTCTTTTATTTGACTAATGCCTAGGGCTTAGCCGAGCAATATGAAATAAAATGTTGGGGAAAAAATTTTATGAAATCAAAAAAACACTATTCATAACGTTTTTTGGAAAAAATGTTGTAAGCTATCTTATTTCTTTTGCTGTTTTCTATTTTATGAATTTTTCATTTCAAAATCGTTCGAACAGTTTTTTCAAAAAAATGTTTTTTTTGAAAAACTTTTCGAAAACATATTTTAAAATTTTTTTAAATATGTCAATTTTAAGAAATCTATAGTTTATACTAGAAGAAAAATTTCAAAAAAAATCTATAGATCCTTTTTCAAATATTCAAAAAACAAAATATTTTTTTAAAAAAATTATTAAAATTTAAAAAAAAATGTTTTTGAAAATTTTTATAAACAATATTATTTAAATCATAAAACACTACATATTTTGAAAATTTCATCAAAATCCGTCAATTAGTTAACGAGAAAGTCTGATTTTAAAAAACCGGTCATATGGGAGGTACCGTTATAAAACATTTTCTGAAAAATCCATTAAAACTAGAGGATAGATTTTGCACAGAAAACATCATTCTGAAAGTTTTATCAAAATCGTAGGAGCCGTTTTCGAGAAAAATAAGTTTTTCAATAAAAGTTATATGGCAGGTACCGTTAGTTTTGGAGCTAGAATGCCAATTCCAAAAACTGTCGGGTAGAGCACTCTAAAAATACTATATACCAAGTTTGAATCAAATCGGCCAAACCGTTTAGGCTGTAGATATCGATACGGACAGACAGACAGACAGACAGACAGATAGACAGACAGACAGACGGACGGAATTTCCGGACCCACTTTTTTTGACTTCTCTATCATCGTAATATCATGTTTGATTGTTAGAATTTTTTTTTTTTTACGAATGCATAACTTGCCTTATAGTCCCTATAAATCGCAAGTAAAAATGGAGAACTTCTTCTAAGAACACTGAATCAAACTACAATCGGTTAAAGAATCAAACGATGTAAAATAAACATCAGCAGTTGGAATTGTTGGAACAGCTTGGTTTGATGAACTATATATACTTTGGAAATAGTCTGCAAACATATCCACAATTTCCTTAAGCTCAGTAAGACATCCGGTCACCAAGCTTCATTGTTGTTGGAAAACCGCAATACTATTACGCTTGGCATTTACAAATCTCCAAAAAAGCTTTGCACTATTTTAAAGATTTCTCCCTAAAGATTGAATGTGCGAAGCGTACATAAATTTGGAAAAAAAACAACTCTTTTCGCAATCTTACTTACTTGTTTAGGGGGCGCTACAGTTCAGGACGAACCTGGGCCTCAACCAACATGCCTCTCCAGCAAGCTCGGTCTTTGGCTAGCTACCTCCAGTTCCGCACTACAAGTTGGTTGAGGCCATCTTCCTTGACTGCGTCTACCCTCTGGGATGGAATCGAAGATCCTGCGAGCCGGACCTACCCACCTTAAACGTTATATGCGTATGCGTGATATACCTTCTCCTCCAAAGCCCGTTAACGCAGGTAGGGCCGAAAATCTTCCGAAGAATCTTACGCTCGAAACGACTAAGGATATCTTCATCCGCTTTAGTTAGAGTCCATGCCTCGGCGTCAAAGAGCAGGACTGGTCTTTCGAGTAAGGGCTTTGCTACTCAATTGCCTTCCTACCCCATACAAACATCGATTTGCAAGAGTAATTCTTCGCTTTATTTCTGAAGAGATGTTGTCAGATGTTATAGCGTATTCGAGGTAAACAAAGTCCCTAACTACCTCAAAGTTGTACCTGTCTATTGTGGTGTTTTGTCCAATCCGTGGGTGTTCTGTGTCCCTTTTTGTGGAAAGCAGGTACTTCATTTTGGCCTCATAGCATGTTAGTCCCATCTTGGCCGGTTCAGCTTCAATGTTAGCAAACGCTCCAGTGACAGCTCGCCGAGTTCTGCCAACGATGTCTATGTCGTCAGCGTATGCCAGCAATTGCACAGATTTCAAAAAAATTGTCCCACTACAATTGACTTGCGAGTTTCTTATATTTTTTCAAGTATTAAGTTGAAGAAATCGCACGATAGCGCATCACCTTGTCGGAATCCATTTTTGACGTAAAAAAATTCGGTGAGGTCATTACCAACCTTGGCGGAAAAGCGAGAGTTCTTCATCGTCATCCTTCACAGTCGGACGAGATTCGTGGGGATGCCAATACCTGACATGATTTCAGGCTTTCATATTGTACGGCAGAGAGGATCTTGAAGGCGATATTCAGGAGACTTATGCCTCTATAGTTGGCGCAGTTTAGAGGTTCTCCTTTCTTGTGGATCGTGCAAACGATGCTGAGGGTCCATTCATCAGGCATACTTTCTTCTGACCAAACTTTAGAGATGAGTTGGTGTATGCACCCCACCAGGTCATCTCCGGCCGCTTTAAAAAGTTCTGTGGGTAGTCCGTCGGGTCCAGCAGCTTTGTTGTTTTTTTAGTTTAGATATTGCTATCCTCTCATGCTTTTTTTTCTTTTAGAGAAGCTGGTGTTCTTCCCTTCTTTTCTGCTCGTAGAGCTCGCGAGCAGCTCTCGTCTTTACATTACATTTTTTTACATTTATACAATATTTTATTTGCTCATAGTAAAATTACATGTCAGAGATAATTTACAATTTATTTTTTCCTTAGACTAACAAAGTTTAAAAATCTGCGAGCACTGAAGGGGCTCTGCTTGGTTATTTGTAGGTATTATATACATTTTTAATAAAAAAGTGTCTTAAGTCTAACAATATTTTTTTTTTTTTTTTTTATATAATTAACGCGCGCACAAGGGATTATGTGTCCCTTTTAATGTAGAACACACAGCGCGGACATTAAGAAGATAGGGAGGGGAGAGATAGGAGGTGCCGATTAACATTGGTTTTGAATGTTAGCAGATCAAAATGGCAAGGGAAAATCCCGTCAGGTAAACTATTCCAAATTCGTGTTGTTCGGCTAAAAAAAGAATCCCTATATTTTACGGTACGTCTGAAATTGGGCTCCAGGGTGAACTGATGAGCATTCCTTGCGAGACGAGTATTACGGGAAAAACTTTTAAGGGGAGGAATGCGATAAATCGGAGTTTAATGAGCTTGACATGTGGTACCGTTACAATAGTACGTCCGAAGGCGAAGGACGTGAATTATCGAACGAATATGAAAAGCTGAGGGTAGAGTCGTCAGCAAAACAGTTAAGTGGATTAGAAGTAACAGACAGAAGATCGTTTATAAAAATCAAGAAAAGAGTCGGAGACAGAACAGAGCCCTGGGGCACACCAGCATTTATTTTGTGCGAATCAGACTTGAATCCGTCAAATACAACTTGTATTAAACGGTCCAGAAGATAGCTTCTAATCCAACGAACAACAGTATCATCGATCCCAAAAGCACGCATTTTCGATAAAATAGCTTCATGCCAAACTCTGTCGAATGCCTTGTAGATATCAAGAGCAATAATCTTACTTTCACCAAAGCGATGTAAAGATTTGTTCCACTGTTCGGTGAGATATTCCATCAGATCATCAGTGGAACGGTTGCTGCGGAAGCCGTACTGACGGTCATGGAGAAGCTTTCGATCTTCCAAGATATTCCTTAAGCTGACGGTTAATTAGTGTTTCCATGACCTTAGAAAGAAGGGATGTCAGTGCTATGGGTCAGTAGGAGGAGGGGGAGGACGGGTCACCTTTCTTAGGGACAGGCTGGACAAATGCTGTTTTCCATCTTCTAGGAAAGATTCCAGAAGAGTAGGAGCGATGGAAAAGCTTACGCAGTGGCTTTGCCAGTGTGGAAGAACACCTATTCAGAAGAATCGGGGGTATACCATCCGGTCCAGCGGATTTGTGTATATCGAGATCTTTAAGAACTCTTGCTACTGTACGAGTGCGGAAAAAAATCTGTCCCATGGAAAAATTTACATTCTCAAGTACAGGAGGGGCAACGTTGCTTTGAGGCAGCGTGGAGCTGGCAGCGAAATGGGCGGCGAGCAAGTTTGCCTTCTCTGAAGAGTAAACAATTGGTTTGTTATTGTCGATGAGCGTTGGAACCGAAGATGTCGAGGAGTTTTTTATATTTTTTACAAATGACCAAAAATTTTTACTGCCTTTGGGACACTGCAGAATTTTTTGCCGTAATTTTTGGTCATGCAAAAATTTGGTTTTTTCAATAACGGAGTTGCATGAGTTCCTTGCTTGTTTGTGCTTTTTCCGATTTTCCTCTGTAGGGTTGGCTTTGTAAGATCGGAAACTTACTTCTTTGAGCCTGATAGCTTCTTTACACTCAGAATTAAACCAAGACTTTTCTTTAGGTTTGATGCTTTTTACTCTGTTAGGAATAAAAGCACGCATCCCTAGAAGAATATTATTCTTAATATTAACTTATGGTAATACCGTGTCAGCGTGAGCAGTGCGGACAGTCGTTGGAGCTCTCGTCTTTCTTTGCAGCACCGCTTTATATGCCTCTTGTTTGGCTGCATGGGCCTGCCTGCATTCGTCATCGAACCAGAGGTTTTGTGGTGGTGGTCTGGTGAAACGTAGCACATCAGTTGCGGCATCTCTGATGGCTTGTTGGTAGTGCTGCCACTGTTCTTCGGCACTTGATGCTGGCCGTACTGTTTCTGGCGGTTTCATGCGATTGCAGCTTTCCGACGTCATACTTCCTCACAGTATTACTCCGTTGTTGTGGTGTTCGGGTTATTCGCATTCTTACCTTTGCTGCAGCAAGGTAGTGATCCGAATCGATGTTAGCTTCTCGGAAGGTGCGAACATCCAGGATACTGGAGGCGTGTCTTGCATCGATCGCAACGTGATCAATCTGGTTGACGAAATAACGGCCGTTTCGGCCGAAATGTGTGGCCGAGTCTTTGAAAATTAAGTCCAACGAATCGACCGCTGCAAACGTGCCCGCGGTGGCCATATAAATGACGCGACGTCGAGTTCCATTCATAAATGTTTTGATTATACTTCAAGCCGATAATAAAGTTTTTGAAATAGTTAAAATGGTTTCCATTTTATTTTAAAAAAAAGTTGTCAAGTCCTTATTCGAAAACCCTTTACTTTATCATTCATTTAAAGCAAATCTATAAGACACACAATTTGTTTTGTCGACTACACGTGGTATTGACCTATTACACAAAAGCCATTTAAACTTTAAGCATAATTTTCCTTATTTAAATGCTATTTTAGTTTTTTGTAAATAAAACAAATACGTAATTACCAAATGTATCAGAGCATTTAATATCCGTTCTCAAGCCCACACAATACAAATTTTTACAAATTTTGAAATTCCAAAGAATTTATGTGTTACAAAGATCTAATCTTATAATATTAATAGTTTCCTCTCCCATACATACATCTAAAGGTCAAAGGTATACATTCCATAAGAAACGATTAATGTGTTTCATAAAAAATTTAAATATTTAAACAAAAGTTTTAAAAGACAAAAGCAATGGACTATAAATGCAAACATGTTCGCAAGACTATAGATACATTTTAATTAACTGCAACAATGAATGGGTTATACAGTGCAACCTACACCTCCCCCTCCCCTTTTCAAAACTTTTGATTCAACAGACGAGGTCCTCGACAAAGTTAACCACATTTGCCCAGTTTTAGCTGGTTATCACCTAATAAACAAACATTAGTTGGGAATCTGGTAAGAGTGCGTATATACTGTCTAACTACCTAATCGATTTGGAATTTAACAATTTTATAGCTTCGCTTGGATGCATCTCGCTGGCATGTTGTCCTATCGGGCAGCGGCAATAGGGAAACAAGCAGAATGGAAAGATTGATTAAATTTTCTGCCAAAAATATTGTCCTGCCGATGATTTTAATTGGTTATTGAACATGAAAGTGAGAGTTGCAGTTGCAGATGGATTTATCGTTGAATTTAGAAAGTTTTGAGCAGAAAAGTTCTGTAAAATATGCAAAATTGTAAAGAGAAGCTTACAAAGGTACTAGTTTGAATGGCAGAATCATAAATTCAAGAAATGATTTTCAAAAAACAATATTCTTCTATACTCATGAGTTCCAGCTTGACAAAAAAGGACGTGTAAGCCTTCCTCGGACTAAAATTTTAAATGCGAATTGCTCGAAACTTACGATTAGAGAAGATGGCAGAGTCTTCCCACCACTGCACTAGGTCTATCAGTCCACCAGACAGTGAAGACATTTTCCTTCTGCACATCAAATTTGATAAGCAATTCTTCCGTGACTATTCAGGATCAGGGTGGGACTGACTTCCTTTTTCGACGCGCGCAGAGAGTGAGAGTTATTTACATAGCTGTGCATGTGTTGGATATTTTTTTTTAATGTTTTTTCCTTCGTAAAGGACAAAGCGGGAGTTATCGAACAAAATGTGAGTCCATAGCAAAAGTGGTCATTTGGATGGCTTGGATGTGTATCCTTCTACACGTGGAGAAAAAAGCAGTCCCGGGTACCAGGGGGTCAATTCCCGATAAATGAAGTGACACAAAATTTATCATTTTATTCTTCACAGTGTCAAAATATTTATTTTCAACTTACAACTAAAATTCTGAAGTAAGTATGTCATCTCCTTTTTGACGTGAAAACGTCTCACAAATCGATGAGAGGCTACACGTACGAAATAACATGATGCATGTTAATAAGACTCATGCTGATAAGACTCATGACTCATGCTAACCGCGATACTGTGATTCTCTTAACCCAAATCGATCGTAAGCAACAGGGGAACATAAAAAGCAACAGGCGCGAATTCCAAAAAAATTCCACTCAAATTAGAAAGTCAAAGAAGAGTGATTTAACGAGAGGGTTTGTGTGTGGGAGTTAACGGGCTGTATTTTGGTGTTGCTGCCATCAATATTTTCTTTATGACGTCATCACGTAAAATTATCGTCTGTAAACCGACTTTACAGACAACCAACTTTTTTTTTGAAAAAAAAACCAGAATTTGCAGAAACGGATGCATAGTGAAGTCCGTAGTTAATGTATTATAAAAATTCAAATTTTGTATCCAAGAATGGTACTTTCACTTTCCATCGCTGTAGGTCTTCACCCAAAATGTCAATCTCAAAATTCGATGATCCGTAATGTGAAAACAAAAAAAAATTGGGCACGACTGGGTCGCACGTACTTGCTCTTATCTGCCTAATTACATTAGAAGGCAAGATCTTTGACAGAAAGAAGTAACATTTACGTTGAAATTGACACAGTTTGAACTTACAAAAAGTATTAAAAACACAATACTTAACGGTTTTTAGTAAAAATGAAGTAAGCCATCACACTTCTTAAATAACAAGGAATTTATGAAAAAAAGGAGGACCGGTTTTGATAAAATCCTGTTTTTTATTTTTAGTTTTTTGAAAAAAATTCTTTTAAAATTTATGTATGCAGTTTCTTAGAGTTTATTAATATACATGTAATTATAAAATTTTAAATAATTTTTTTGACTAGTTTTAAAAATATTGATTTTTCAAAAAAAAATTTCAAATAATATATAAATAATAATTTTAATTAAAAAAAAGAAGTTATTCTAAATTTTGATATGCAGAATTAATTAAGCTACTTAGTTCTTCTCAAATATAAAATTTGACAGAAATCCAAAAAGCTGTTATCGAAAAAGCCCACAAACACTAAGTTTGAAGACAGTCGCTTAAGCCGTTTAGGCTGCAGCTCGTTATACATACTGACAGACAGACAGACAGACAGATATTTTTTCTCGATCACTTTTTTAGACTTCTCTTTGGTCGTAATGATATGTTTCATTGTTATCTCATTTGTTTTTATATTCACGAATCCTAAACTTGCCTTATAGTCCCTATAATCGCAAGTAAAAATGTGGCCATCATCAAAGTTCGAAAGAAATGCAACCCACCTGTTGTGCTGGTTTCCCTCTTGTAAGCGGCATACCTGTTCTAACAACCTACCTATCCCTTCAGATTACACATACATTTTTCTTTATTTAAGGGAGGTATCTACTGTTTTTTTTCTGCGAATTGGAAATGAAATCATGTTGTGTTAAAAAAAACTTGAAATAACTTCGAAAAACGTTATTTTGAATAAAAAATAGAGGCTTATAAAATGTTAAATACATAATTTTAAAATGTTGGACTAATTGAAAATTCAAATATAATAGTATAGCAACAACAAAAACTATTGCTAGTGGTTTGTTGTTTTTTTGTGGAGTTTTCTGTTGAATTAAATTCAATAAAAGGTTTTTGTGTCCTTTACTCCAAAATGTGCGTTTCGCCCAAGCATGAACGGTGGGCTCGTCAGTTAGACGCACAAAATAGGTCAATGATTATCGACTCTTCATAAAACCCATTGCAGAAAGCAATAGTGAATTATATTTCTTTAGGGAACTTTGGTTAAAGTTGTGCACCTATGTAAATCTGGGTGTTTTGCTCGTGGACCAGCAAAGTCAATGCAAATATATTGCAACAACAAAAACGATATAATTCACTATTGCTTTCTGCAATGGGTTTTATGAAGAGTCTATAATCATCGAACTATTTTGTGCGTCTTAGAAGAGCATTAACGGTCTAACTGATGAGCCCACCTTATTGATAATTGATCGCAAAGATTCAAAGATCTGTACATTACCTTAAAAACGACATATATAGTCGTTTTTATAAAATAATATTCTTGGATACCGAATTTAAATTGTTGTAATAAATTAAATACGGACTTAACCCTACAGTCTACACCTATCCAAGTATGCAATTTATCGCTTTTTCAAAAAAAAAAAAAAAAAAAGTGGAGGCCTCCTTACCGTTTAAGTATTGCTTAACTTGTCACTATCAGACGATAACTTAAGTTAGCATTCGTGTCTTATATTTTTTCTTAAACTGAAACTGTGCGTTAGGAATTCCTTCAGTAGATAACAAGTACTTAATCCAAAATGACATTAAGAATCAGCTTTTTTGATTTCACTTTGAATCTTTAATAACTCCCCAGACTTACAGCATGTTTCCCTCCACTATTCATAACTTTTTGCTTATTATGTTGGTTAAAGGTTTAATTGTCTTATTTTTGACTTTAAAGGAAAACAACTTTATTCAATGTTGAAAGTCGTAGGTGTCGGTTTTTACATTTACCTATTTTATTTTCAGACGTGTTATAGGTTTTTTAGCTTTGTCGGAGGGACATAATTTAGTGGGCTTATGACTTCGAAGAATTTCAGCAACAAATGCTAAATAGAAAAGGTTAGAAAAGGTATTTTATGATCCGAGATAAATTAAATTGAGCAATTGGTCTACAAATGAAAATGAATGATGGACAGTTATGTCGCAGCAAAGCACTTTTGAAAATTGAAGGCCTTAGGAAAGAATTTTTTTTTTCATGAATTTCTAGTCTGGGTGGACTAAAAAGTATTGGAAAAATGTTTAGGAGTGAGTTGAAAATATTCATACTGGCGAACTTTTTAAATTGACGTCGTATATATCACTTCAGAGTTCAGAAACGAAGGTTTTGAAGAAGAAAATAAAATATTTCTGACTTTAAAAAGGTTGTTACTTAGCTGGGCAGGAGATTTACTATATGAGAATTTGAAATGATAAACTTATCTAAAGGTTTTAAGTGAATAGTCACCTAATTCTCGATCTTTCCTACTTTTTCTAATTGTTCTAACTAAACTAGTGTCGTGCAACATCCAGTTGCATTCTAAAAGGCATTGTGCCTTTTATAATAATAAAGAATAAATAAAAAAAAGATAATGACTGAGAACTGAGACATCTTTATGACCTAAAATTATTCCGTATGTAACAAAAAAAATGATGTTTCAACAGCTTTCTTCAAAGTATTAATAATGTAAGTGTTCCAATATTCTTATTTTCTTAAAGGCTAAATTTATCGATTATGATAAATATGAGATTTAATATAAATGTTTCCGTAATCTGAAAAGCAAAGCAAAGAAAAGATGAGATGCCCGGGCTTGCGTAATCGAAGAGATCCAACTAAAGCAAGTGTTCACTAGCTAATCCTGTCTGAAAAAAGCTTTTCGGATTTAAACAAGGAAATGTGTAATCGCAATTAAAAAAAATCAATGCTGGTGTTCCACAAGGAAGTCTCCTTGCACCGGTTTCTTTCTTACTTCATACTCGAAATATATATGTATACCTCAAGAAAAAACATCATGGTAATAGGGCTTACTTGCTTCGTCCGAATCAATCGAAACATTAACCCAACATTTTTGGATCTGGCCAAAAATGAAGCATTATTCTTAACGAGTCCAAATCAACATAAGTTAATTTCACTTACCATCTAATCTATCAATTTGCTACAAACACCTTTGGCTTAAGAATCCAAAAAGTATCTATAGGCATGTCTCTTGAATTCTTGATGGTAAGCTAATATGGAAGACCCAAGTTAAAAAAAACCAGAACTCGAACTCGATATTATATCAGGAGAATGGGCCTGCAGACAAGAAATGGTCTCAACCTGGGGGAAAAACAAACCTTAAATCAAGCACACGCGTGATGAATTACTCTGGGTGGCGGAGGGGGAGAGGGATAATGTATACATGATTTATTTATTTCTTATATGTGTTAATATATCTTTCCCCTTTTAGGCCCAAAATGGTGAACTAAAGGGATTTTGGCTACCCTTTTAATGTTTAAATGTAAATTAAACACATCGAGGGCTTTAGGAAAATAGGGAAGGATGTATAAGGAGGTACCGATGCACATTTGTTTTAAGGTTCTGCACTTCAAAGCGGGAGGGAAAAACAGAGTCTGGCAAGGCATTCAACATTCGCGTGGTACGACTAAAGAAAGAATCCCTGTATTTGACAGTATGTCCCAAGCTCAAGAGTATAATGATGTTGACGGTTGAATGTTTCAGGGGAATAATGCAACTGGCTATTTTGCTAGAGCATTGTTTATGGAAATAGCGATAAAATAATGAAAGGCAGCATACATTACTTGTGTGCTCCAGAGATGTAAATGTTTCTTTTATTGTTCTATCGCCTATCGTTTTAAAGCTCTTTTTTGTATTCTATCTAGAAAACTCAAGTGGGATACAGGAGCACCTGCCCAAATGTGAGAATTATACTCAAGTTTAGGGCGAATATATGCTTCATATACTGTAGCCAGATCAGACGGGGTGAAAAACTTGTGTGTGTGTATGTGCATCTATTAGTTTTTCTCTCCGTTTATCTCCTCAAAAATGAATTCATCTCGTGTTTGTAGGCAGGGACGATTGGGTCGCACGTACTTGCTCCTATGTGCCTAGCAACATTAAAAGGCTTAACTTTGAAAGAAATAGTGAATATTTACATTTACAATATTTACATTTATTTTGTAAAAAAGAGAAACTCACCACTTTCGATTCAAAGATTTTGCACAATTTCCTTCTTCCTCCGTCGTCTCACAAAGATGTTGCACTTTGCAAATTCAAAATAAACCGCAACCACAACCACTTGTCCTATTTTTTATACTTCACACACTATTCTAAATTACAGGAAAACCTTTCTTATGAATTCACTCATATTTTTCACACTGGGCTTGATTGGCCCTTTGGAGCACCGGGGTTCAATATCACACTCTCTTGTCTTTCAATCAAGCTAAATCTATAAATTGACACAATCTACACAAACCTTTTGCTGAATACACCCGTACGACAACAAAATTGGATAGGAGATGGACCGACAGATTGATGTTTCCAGGCCACGAGATAGATTGAACTGACCTACATACATACATTTAACTGGATCATTTGCAAATGCAAGGAGCAGAGCAGAGAGCATGTTTTTTGGGTACAACGGTAACGGTCTTCGATCGTGGTAAATATGCGAGTTTTTTTCACTTCTCTATTGGGAAATTAGTATTTAGTGTAGGCAAGGGAACAATTAATTTTGAGCACATGTAGGATGGGATTAGGTTTTCAATGTCAATTTTTTTATTGAAATGGTAAATGGAATTCAATCAACATTTATTACTCGCACTATGATGGTAGATAGTAAAATATAAGGAAGCTTGATATGATAATGAAGATATCGAAGATGAAATTATTTTGGAAGTTATTTTTTTCAGAAACTCGATGAACTCCGAAATTAGTTGGCACAACTTTTTGATGACCTTTAGGACACGAAAGACGACGGGTTTTTGTTTGCTTTTTGGCGCAGTTAAATGAGAATTAGAGGACTATTTCCTAACTTTAGACCTAACTTTAGCTTGCACTATGTGTAGGAGATATAATAACTAAGCACATTACATGCCCTCCGCTTATTGATTTATTCTATGAAAGTAAGGCACCCTCGAGAATTACACGCCATCGATTTGTTAAATATGAACATTTTCATCACAGAAATTATGGGCGCAATGAGCCCATTTCCCGTTGCATCAGAGAAGCTAATGCAGTATGCTCTATAATTGATTTCAATATCGTACAATTGTACGAGAGATGCTTTTAAACCTTATGTTCTTAACCTTATTTAATTTTAGTAAAAATTATTTAAAATATGTAACGCATTTATTTATTTATTTTCTTATGGAACAGTTGCGTATAAATTTAAGTGTATTTATTGTATAATATTCATACCCACCTACAAAAATGTACATATTCCTATTTAATAAGTCTGTAAGAGATTAGACTTTTTAATTGATGAAAAATAAAATAAAAAATAATAAAAAAAAGTAAAAAAAATAGCTTCCCAACCTGAGTATAAGACTCAGAATTTACAGGTTAGCATGCAAACACCTTATCTACTTTAACACGACCTACCAGCACCGAACAATCAATGGGACGTGAATGTCTCTTCCGACGTATTGAAAGTTGCACAGTCCGCTGACTCGGGTAGTTTCCCCGCCATTGTTCTGAAGTAGTGTTCCTCAGCACTTGAAAATCACTGCAGGGTTTAATCCATGTGTCCTAGTTCTCTGGTCTTCTTGAAACTTGTTCATGTACTTCTTTTACACCAACAACGGTTTTAATTTAAAGCGGGCGTTTTAGTGAGCATATGACCTTTGGTAGCATTGGTATCCAGTTGCAGTTGCAAAACCTTTTAAGTTTCTAGATCATTCTAGCTCGGCATGTTTGTCCCTTATAAACCATGGAAAGACTGATTTATTTTCAGCTGCAGAAATATTTCGAAGATAGAACAAAATTACGATAATGATAGGGTGTACGGCTTTCGCAGCAATATGTGATCTGATGGTATATCTCACCAAAAAGTGGAACGAAACTCCCCATCTTTTTGGCAATCGTGTTGCAACATTGTCAAATGGGTTATCAAGAAATAGAGTCGAATTTAAAACTTCAAAAACTCAATGCTCCATTTTGTCCATAAAACGAAACGTATGATTTCATACAATTCTCTTTTATCTCTAATTCTATAAACAATGCTCAAGCGAAATACCAGCAGAGTTGCTCCACTGATACGAAACTCGCACTGCAATAAATGCCCATCAGTTAATTTGGGATAATTTAAGTCAAATACATGGACTAACTGTTGACGACCCGTAAAAACGAATTAAGGAATTTGCCGGGCAAAAGGAGGATGAAAAACTGTGACGTGTACTACGGTGATTGTGAATGAAGACCACAGCGTTTATTTGGGTGCGGATTCGTCATAAGCGGTAGACTTAGGTAAGAAATCTTGGGCTTTCGACACTTAAGTGAGGGACTTGTGACAATCCGTATCAAGGCTAAATTCGCTAACATTAGCCTAATATGCGCTTATGGCCCCACAGAGGACAAAGATGACGCCACCAAGGATGACTTGGTACTTGGCGATTTAAACACCAAAATAGGTAAAGTGGAAATCTTTGGTAGGACTGTCGGAAAACATAGCCTACACGACACAACGTGTGGAAACGGACATACTATGTGAACGCCTGAACCCTGAAATCGATACCCACCACCTCTTTATCGATTTTAAGACCGCGTACGATAGCATTTATAGAGACGAGCTGCACAAAACTCGTCCGACTGTGCAGGATGACGTCAAAAATGGATTCCGACAAGGTGATGCGCTATCGTACGATTTCTTCAACTTAATACTTGAAAAAATTATAAGAAACTCGCAAGTCAATTATAGTGGGGCAATTTTTTTGAAGTCTGTGCAATTGCTGGCATACGCTGACGACATAGACATAATTGGCAGAACTCGACGAATTGTCACTGGAGCGTTTGCTTACATTGAAGCTGAAGCGGCTAAGATGGGACTAGCAGTCAATGAGGACAAAAGGAAGTATCTGTCCAAAAAAAAACCGACACACAACACCGGCGGATTGGACAACACATCACAATATACAGGTACAACTTTGAGGTAGTTAGGGACTTTGTTCACCTCGGAACCGCTATAACATCTGACAACAACATCTCGTCAGAAATAAAGCGAAGAATTACTCCTGCCAATCGCTGTTTCTATGGGCTAGGAAAGCAATTGAGTAGTAAAGCGATATCTCGAAGAACAAAGGAGACTCTTTATAAGACTTTGATCATCACAGTCCTGCTCTATGACGCCGAGGCAAGGACTCTATCTAAAGCGGATGAAGATATCCTTAGCCGTTTCGAGCGTAAGATTCTGGTGGATTTTTCGCCCTATCTGCGTTAACGGGCTTTGAAGGAGAAGTTTCAACCAAGAACTATACGAGCTGTACAGCGACATTGACCTGGTCAAAAAATACTCATATTTAAGACGGCTAAGTCATGTAGAGCGAATGGACAACAATGCTCCGGCTCGCAGGATCTTTGATTCCATCCCAGAGGGTAGACGCAGTCAAGGAAGACCTCGCCTTAGGTGGCGAGCTCAAGTGGAGGATGACCTCAACCAACTTGCAGTGCGAAACTGGAGGCAGCTAGCCAAAGACCGAGTTAGCTGGAGAGGCATGTTGTTTGAGGCCCAGGCTCGTCCCGAACTGTAGCGCCCCCTTAGTAAGTAACATTTGATTGTTATCTTGATCTCTTAATCTTCATGAATTCATAACTTGCCCTTATGCTACATATATCGCAAGTATATTAATAGCTAAGTAGTTTCAAATATTCTTATTTATCTAGGTGCTAAACGATGAGAATCACGAAGAACTAATAAATCAAAAAAAAAATGTTTCTAATCAAAAGTAATTAAGCAATAAGCAGTTTACTTAGGCGATAACTAAAATTGTTTTCTTTAGAAGATAAAATCCGATTTTCATTATAATATAAAAATACAAATTACAAGCCTAAAAAATTCTTTCTAAAAACTTTTGCCAAAGAAGGGAAAATATCGACAACTGCAACTGAAACCAAGTTTTTTTTACGTATTTAAAAACAAAATTCAACGAGTTAAAAATAAAGCAATTACAAAAATATTCTCTTGAGATCAACTTGAGGACCCTTGCCTTCGTCCTTCGAATATGAATGACACCTTCAATCTTAAACTTAAGTCAAAATCTTTTGATGTTAGATTAAATTATTAATATTTTTCGTTAATTCCACGTCCAACACTCTCTGTATGAATGTAAATCTGTAAAAATTATATATTAACTGTGAATTGACAAATTTCCAACGCAAAGATAAAACCCACATACTAAATTTGAACTTTTAACTACTTTTCTCTTGCAGTCACATCCCACCCCATCACACCTTATGGCAGCCGATTAATCAACTTCTTGGGCGGTTCTTTGGGTGTGGGGGCGGCTGTTGGCTGTGGCAACTATTGCGACGACGGCCGCCATCACCACAGTCAGAAGAACATCGGAACAGGAAGCGATTCATCTTTAGTTGAAATTAGTTTTCAACCCCTAAGAGAATTAGAATCTGTGTCATCATTAACATCCCTCAACCCATTCGTGGGGAAGCAATTTTTCGACCAAGATCCACCAGTTCCATTAGCGCCGTCGTCGATGGCGGCAGCATCATCATTATCACCTCTTCTAAACTTTTTTTCCAATGCCCAGATAAACAACAAAAAACACTTCCATCGCCAACGTCTTCGAAGTAATCGTCATCGGCCGCTGTTGAATGACGACGACTTCCAAAGCTATCAACAACGATATCCTGATGAGACGACATCTTCCAATGAAGAACACCTTTTAGCGGCATTCGCACCTATTGTCGACGGCCCTCTAAACGGAATTCCATATCCGGCGGCAGAGGAAGTAGAAGAAACCGAAGATCCGTTTGGTTTTATGCACGATGCCCTACAAAAGTCAATTGTTGATGCCAGAGGCAGAGACATTACTCAAGTGGAAAGAGACAAATTGAATTTAATGCAAGAGGATGTTTTCACAAGACAGGATGTTTTCACAAGAAAGCCACAATCGTTTTCCAAGGGCCTAATGCAAAGAATCAACCATATGGATTCAGATGCAAACAATAAGCGAAACGCTTTGGTAGCCTACAAGCGACAGAAATTCAAATCACATCATACCCAATTCATCCCTTCAATATCTGGTGGTGAGTACCGTAAGAAATCCTTTTTTCATCCTTAATTCTATTTCATCTTTTGTTGTTGTTCTCCATTCTATTTTTAATTATTTTACCTAAAATCTGAGTTCGTAGAATGAATAAAGAAAAAGTTTTGATTGCGAATATGCAAATTGATTAAAAAAAAAATAAAAAAATTACTCGCCCAACGTGGGGCTCGAACCCACGACCCTGAGATTAAGAGTCTCATGCTCTACCGACTGAGCTAGCCGGGCAGTTGAAGCTTTTGTTGTTAAATATCTTACATAAATACATACTAAAGAATTGAACTCTAGATTCAAAAATTAGAAAAAAAAGAGTATGTGTGTAGGTTTGTAGGAACAGATGTACAAGCAAATGTAAATCAAATCATTTATTCATTCATACTTTGGGGAAGATGTTGGAACTCGGTAGGTAGGTAGGTCTAACGAGGTCTATGACGACTCCATTGTGGAATGGAATGTTAAACTAGAAATTCTCCTGGATAAGGCATTACATGACATTATGTGTGCAGGCCTTATCACCTACAGCAATGGTCCAAATAACTTTGATCGATTGCCATCTAGTATATAGCCAGTTTCATGAAGCCGCAAAAATGATTTTTTGGAAAAGCTAGGCAAGACCTTCTTCTGCTGACAGGATTATTTTCTTGGAGACGAAGAGACGAGAAAGGCAAGTAGGTATGCAAACTGGCAAACTAAGGTTGATTGATGAATCCAAAGATGCAATCTGGGAAAAGAAATTGAGGAGTGCAAAGTACAAAACATGTGACAATCTATGCATCTACAAAAAGCCAAATCACAGCTTGTATGGGAATAATGAAACCAATGAAGTAATTAATAGGAAATCAGAAGCTGGAAAAATTATCTTCAGCACTTTCGAAATAATCGCTCGAAAATGAAAGAAATATTAGGAGTTGTGAATGTTTTCCTGCAACTTCCGTTTTATTATTGTTATTGTCCTTGCAACGTTTTTCCGTCGTTTCTTTCTTTTTTGTGTAAAGCGAAATCACTGTATTAATTTTCATTGATATTCAGGAAGATGTAGATTAGCCGGTGATTTCGCCTTAAAATTTTTCAAAAAATTATTTTTTTTTTTTGTCAGAACTATAATATTAATTCTAGAACTTTATCACCTCTTTAACAAATTTGTTTTGAATAGTATACTGCCCACGCATTTGTAAAAACTGGTACCTGAATTTAGTGTTGATCGGGATCGTGTGTTATCACAACGTCACAACGTGATACGTGACAAATAATCATTAAAATGAAACATATGAGTACTTTATACCTGCCTAAATGTATTTATTAATTAATAATTTAATTATTTTGTTTCTTTTTGCTATTTTTTATGTTTTGATTTAATGTACATACATAAGAGTTTTGAATTAATTTTTTTTTTATTGAATTTTGTTGTTTTTTTTCCCAAATAAATAAATTGTTTGATAAACTAAACATGAAATGCTTTTTATTTCAGCTTAAACTCTTAAAATATATAGGTACAAAAAAATCTCAAATTACTTCTTTTTTCGAGATTTTTTTCGATATATGGTCTTTCGAGATTTTTCTGTATTCGAGATTTTGTCATTCTAGATTAAAAATTGTTTTTTCGAGATTTTTTCCATTCGAGATGTTTGTCATTCGAGATAACGTCATGATCCCCCTTTCCTATGATTTTGGAAAAGGATTCACACTGTTTCATATTTCTTTAAGAAATAAAATGACGTTTTAATTTTCTTAAACTGTGACTTTTTTAAAACAATCACAAGTCACAAAAATCGAATAAAAACTTAAAAAAAAAAACATAAGAGCAAGCACGTGCGATCCAGCCGTCTAATTTATTATTTACTAGCTTCTACCCGCGACTTCGTCTACATGGACTTAAGATTAAGCATTTTGGTTAAATTAGATAGTTAATAAGATAGTGAATACCGTTTTTCTAATCGAAGTGATATAACTGTATATTTCTGTATTTCTATATCTCTATGTCTCCATATATTTCTATATTTTTATATTTCTATATTTTTATGTCACTATATATCTAAATCTATATATCTCCATATCTCTATGTTTCTATATCTCTATATCTCTATGTCTCTATATCTATATATCCCTATAACTCTATTTCCTTATATCTCTTAATAGTATATTGAATCCTGTAACGCACAACTTTGTGCTGTAGTTAAGGCACAGAAGTATATCAAACAAATCTCCAGAAATGTAGTATTTCACATTTAAGCCTATCACACAGGAACCGTGCGTTTTTCTTAGATAAAAAGTAGATAAACAAATTCATCTTAATCCGATGAGCCGTTGAGGCGTTTGAAAAAAGTACGTCAAATAGTTTTCAGCGGAAAAATATAAAAACCATTTTATTTCTTAGAAAAGCGTGATTTTTTTTATTTAAAAACTTTTTTTAAAAAAATAAAAAAAAAATGGTTCAAGAATGCAAACTTAAACACAAAAAAATTGGAGTTAAGGACAAAAACTCCACAAAAAACTAGCAATAATTTTCGTTGTTGCAATATATTTGTACAAAAATTACTTACAAATAGAAACAAAATTAAAAAAAATTCATTTAAATCTTCCTGAATATCAATTTTTATTGAAATCGGATGACCAGTTTTCGAGAAGTCGAAAAAACGGTTCTATGGGATGTTCCGATCTTAGGTCACCATCTTAAATTTAAAAAAATGCACGACTGGGTCGTACGGACATGTTCTCATGCTAGATAATTGCTTGCAGTCACAAAACAAAAATTAAATATTTTACGAAAATCTTTTTCATTTTTTTGAATTAGCTTAAGAGTTTTCTCTTAAAACTAAACTAGAACAACTAAGTATGCAATAAAATTTGAAAACTAAATGTCTGTCGAGGAAAACAAATATTCACGACCAGTTATTTTAAAGTCGTTTTTTTTAAACTTTTCGAAAAAATATTTTAAATTTTTTTCTAGTATGTCATTATAAGGAAATCTGTAGTTTTCATTTGGGAAAATTATTTAAAAAAAATCAATCAACCCGTTTTCAAAATATTTCGAAAACCAATTTTTTTTATAGAAAATTTAAAAAAATCGGAAAAAAAAGTTTTTGAAAATTTTGAAATCCAATATTTATTGAATTATAAATGACTTCCTGTGTAGAAAATTTAATTTAAAAAAACCGGTTCTATGAGAGGAACCGTTTTAGAACAAATGTCGAAAAAAATATTCTAACTGAAAGATGTATATAGTGTTGTAAAAGGATAGCACCCTGAAAGTTTTATCAAAATCGTTAGAGCCGTTTTCGAGATAATAAACTTTTTGTTAAAGATTGTATGGCAGGTACCGTTATTTTTCGACCTAGAGCAATAATGAACACCCCCTGAGATACTACCAAATAAATACTAAATACCAAGTTTGAAGCCAATCGGCATATCCGTTTAGGCTGTAGAGGTGCGAACAAACAGACAAACGGGTGGAATTTCCGGACCCACCTTTTGTCGACTTCTCCATCGTAATGTCATTTTTGATTGTTAGAATTTTTTTTTACCAAATCCATAACTTGCCTTATAGTACCTATAAACGCTTGTAAAAACTTAAATCAAAAACACGCGATTGGCTCCAGCCAAATTAGTTTATGTCAAAAATTTAAAGCGGAACATTCAAAGACCTATACGTTCTTAATTTTCCTCAAGAAAACCTCAACGTATTTAAAAAACTCAAGTTCCTAACCCTTGAACTTTTCCCAAGATTTTTTGTATTTTAATTTAAAAATAAGTTTTTACATTTTTAATATAAGTATACATTTTGTCCCATAGACCAGTCTCCTCTCCTCAGATACAAGATACTTACATGTACAATACATATCTCACAAATTATTTTCATCTTATTCCAGGAACTATGGCAAGTTTGGGTGATTTCTTCAAAAATCTTAAGAACAACATCAACTTTATGGAAAAAAGTCGCCTCGCCAACTCTGAAGAAATCCTCATGGAAGGCGATCATCCAATTCATATGCTCAAAGAAGAACTTAACAGCGACAATTCAAAACCTACAGGCACAGCCGCATTTCTTCATGCAATTCGAACGTACAGACCGTCGCAAAGGATACGATCCTTGGTGTCCCTCAATCCTGAAGGCTACCACGGGTCTCAGTTTTTAGACCCAAATTATATGTGGGTTGGTTTAGGTAAACGATAATAACCGAAAAGGCTTGCTTTAATAATAATTTTTTTTTTAATTAACATTTTTAAATTTATTTCAATTGTAAGGAAATTGTAAATAGAATGTTATAATAATTATTTTATATTTTAGCATTTATTTTTAAGAAAATATTTACCAAACAAAACTTAAAAGTATTTTGAAACACAACGAATGCAAATTTAAAAAAATATTATTGTCACTCACTCACAAAATGTCAATGAAAATAATTAACAAAATTATATTATTAATTTTAAAAACAAAAAAATATACAAAGAGTACCTCCCTTAATATATAAGGAAACTTTTGAAAAAAAAAATTAAAAAAACATTCTTACCTGTACAAGGAAAACAATTATTAAAAATATAAAACTTAACGTAAAATTAGTGTGAATTTATTTAGAATGGAAAATAAAATGTCATAAAAGTCGGTTTTTCTTTGTTTTAATCGTAACTTGATTTGACCCTTGGGACAAAAACCATAATTTCATTAAAATAAAAAAAAATTGGATACAGTTTCACAGTTAATACTTTTATTTACATTTTCTTTGTAACATTTAACAATTTACTTATTATTTTTTTTTACTACAAAATATTGCAAGAATTTTAGAATTTTGTTAAAATCACAAGCTAAACATATATAAAACATTTGTTTTTCAAAAATCTAACTACAGTCTTTTGGTTTTTTTTCAATTCTTTTGTTTTTTCCTTAATTATTGGGTTTTGAACATTTCTCGCATGTTTTGAGCATTTATTTCTGTATTTCGTTTCCGTTTCCCGTAACAAGAACCTGCTTTAATTCTTTTTCAATTTGTTGGTTGGGACTTGGGAACTTGCCGGTCTTGAAATACTCTTCAATATCTAGTAGACTCTTGCCTTTGGTTTCGGGCAAAATAAAATAAATATAAAATACTGCTAGCAATGAAACTAACCCATAAAACGCGAACACATTCTCATTACCCATGGCATCAACCATAGTTGGGTAGATTTTAAGTACTATGAAAGACATGACCAAACCAATACACACGGTCATGCCGGAGGCAACACCCCGCACCTTTTGAGGGAATACTTCGGAAATCATATAGAATGGCAAGGTTAGGAGACCCATGGTGCTGAACATGAATTGCAAGATGATACAAATGGCTGGCAAGAATGGAGCATGAGCGAGGATCACAGGGAACCAGGAACTGGCGGCGATAAGTAGCATACATGCAGCCATGCCTGATCCTGAGACCATTCCAGCCGGACGACGACCCCATGTCTCGAGAATGTAACCCAAACAGCAAGTTGTAAGGATTCGACCGAGCCCAACAAAGATGGCACACAGTAATGGATCCATTTGGACACCGGCCTTGACGGCGATTTGCACAGCGTAGACAACAACCACAACAACTCCGGAAAATTGTTGGAATGCAAACATACCGAGCATGATGAGTAGTGGTTTGTAGACTTCGGGCTCTTTGATGGACGTGAGGAGGGACTGCTGCCCGTCGTGGGCAGCTATCTGTGAGGTTTTCTTGATTTGAATGAGTTCTGTTTCGAATTCGTCATATGTTGTGTTGTCTGTTAATAGAAAGAAAATTTCAAAACAAAATTTGGCTATCAGTATGTGTTTTAAAACTCACCATTTTTGTCTATTCCTCGAAAGAACTTCAATGACTTTCTTGATTCTTCACTTCGCCCCTTTTGCATCAACCAACTGGGAGATTCTGGCATCGGAGTTACCAATAGGAAACAAATTATCTGATAACACAGGCATATCGTCGATATCAGACGCCAACTATCCTAGAATTTGAGAAAAATAATTTACCGTTTTTCAATGCTGACTTACTCTAAGACCTACCCTTATAAAATAACCCAAAACATACATGGACAAGATGCCGAGTGACAATGCCACGGCAGTTCCCAGCAGCAGCTTCCCCCGAATTCTTGGTAATGTGATTTCTGCCGCATAGACACCAGTCGGTGAACAAAAAAGTCCAATCATTACACCTTTGAAATAAGAAGAAACATACATAGTCTCGAATCTGCTAGTCTTGGGCTCCATACTTACCACTTATGAATCGTCCAATGAGTATCTGAATAAAGGCTGATTCTTTATCTTTTTGGAATGCTCCGCTTATCAAGGCCCATCCTATGATTCCAATAATATTGTTCAACAACATTGTCCGCTTGCGGCCTATTTTGTCAAGTAGATATCCAACTAGCATACCGCCTAGCGGACATGCCATTGTGTTTATGGAAGCTTTAGGGAATTCATAAAGAAAACAAATATTCACCAAAACTAAAGACATTGTGAAATAATCACCTACCATACCATGATGCTTCTGATGGATTCAGATAGATGGGTTCATTTATATCTTCGAATTGCTTCAATGTGACAGCAGGCAATGCCACTGCCAATCCGGAACCTATGACTCCAGAATTGGCGCATATCACCATAAGGGTCTGAAAATATTATTGTAAAATGAAAATTTTAGTCTTTTTGATTTTTACTATCGATTATAGGTACTATAAGGCAATATGAGATTTTAGGTTTTTATTTTCGCGGATGATATTCATATTAGATAAAGTTTTTTATTTTCGGAACTTACCGCGTTATAAGAAATATTTTCTTATTTATTTCTACCCGACGTTTCGAAGAAGTTTCATACTTCGTGGTCACGGGATGAGACTGACGTTTGATTGCTGTTGTTTAAGTTATTGGTTTTTAGCTCTCGCTCTCAAGTAGTACCGGTGCGTAGATGTTGATGCACTTGGATTGCTTGTGGGTGGTGGTGGTGTACTCGTTCTAGGTTGTTGTTGCGTTGAGTCGATGTATTTTTGGAAACCCAAACCCAGCTCACAGAAACATTCGCTACCTCCAGCATTTGATAAAAGGGCCTTTTTACCCTATATCAAAGGCATAACGGATGGAATTGGGCGAATCTTACAAAAATATGATGTTAAAACCATCTTTAAACCGCCAAGTAAGGTTCGTCAATTTTTAAGATCGCCTAAGGACAAAATTCCACTACAAAATCCTGGTGTATACTCTGTTCCCTGTAGCTGTGGATCTTTTTATATTGGTGAAACGAAAAGAGGTATTAAAACACGTTTAAACGAACATATCAAAGCTATCCAAAACAACGCTGTCACAAAATCGGCAATATGTGAACATCTGGCCTACAACGAAGATCACTTTATACGTTTTGATCAAGCTAGATCAATCGCAAATGAAAGATTTTATGTACCAAGAATCGTCAGAGAAGCAATTGAAATTAAGAAACATACAAATTTCAATAGAGATTCTAGCTTTAAATTATCGCCAACGTGGGATCCTCTCATAAGCAAAACCATAGTAAAGCAAATCAAAAAACCTATAGCCGATGTCGTGAGCTTTGCATGTGTCCAAAAATACATCGACTCAACGCAACAACAACCTAGAACGAGTACACCACCACCACCCACAAGCAATCCAAGTGCATCAACATCTACGCACCGGTACTACTTGAGAGCGAGAGCTAAAAACCAATAACTTAAACAACAGCAATCAAACGTCAGTCTCATCCCGTGACCACGAAGTATGAAACTTCTTCGAAACGTCGGGTAGAAATAAATAAGAAAATATTTCTTATAACGCGGTAAGTTCCGAAAATAAAAAACTTTATCTACTATAAGGCAAGTTATGCATTCGTAAAGAAAAAAATTAGATAAAAATCAAACATAACATAAAGATGATATAGAAGTCCAAAAACACACCCTAAACGGTTGGGCCGATTTGCTTCGAACTTGGTATGTATACAGTATTTTTAGGGCCGTTTTGTTTACTATTATTCAACTCGCTGGTAAATCCAAAGTTAGCCAACTTGAGAGTTGAACGGCAAGTCCAAAAATCAGGTTTGTTCACTATTTCAACTCCTCAGTTGGCCTCATGTTGAACTTGCAGTTTCGAAAAATTCCCTGGGATATTTGTGACAGATGACACATAATATGTCAAAATTAACTTTTGGAGTAGTTTTTGGTTAGGCCGTGTTTACATGATTCCTATTTTTAATTGTTTTTTCAATATTTTTTTTGACAAAAATGGTAAGGGGTATAGAGTAGGAGGATTGAAGTAAAAAATGAAAGAATGAAAAATTCACCATTTTCTTAGGTTTGAGCTTTGAAGTTTCTCGTTTGAGAAAGAAAAAAGACTGAAAAAAGGACTTTTCAATATTGAAAATATTGAAATTTCCGGGGTACTGCCTCTTGCGAGGAACTGACAAAACATCCAAGAGTAAAATTTGTTTCGAAAAAGTGCATCTCATATAGCCGTTCGAACTCGGCGGTAAACTGTAGTTCCTTCCATTCTTGCAGATTAACAACACACACACAGGAATGGTAGAGAGTTATAAGTCCTAGGCCTTGGCTACTTAAGAAGATTTGGCGCCAATAAATTTATTTGTTTTTTTAAGCATTAAGTAGTGTCAAGTTAATGTATGACCGCGCGAACAAAAATGTAAAATAAAAACTTGTGTTGATCAAAAAATCCTTGTTTACATGACTATTATATAAGACTGTTTCTTCATTCTCCTTTTGGAACAGCCACGAACGTTGGTGTTTACACTGATTTGAATTACGCCGAATATTTCCAATACTTTTATATAAACTGTGTTTTATTCAAATGAAAACTGCGAGGTTTAAAAAAAAAACAATCAAACACTATTTTTTCCATTAAAAAACATGACTAAGAATTGTTTTCTATTTTAACAGTTTTTATTTTTAGTCTGTGAATAGCATTTTCTTATCAAACAAGGAACGTCAAAACTCAACCCTAAAAAATCTAAAATTTGTCATTCCTCCTACTTTTGTACACCCTTTATCATTTTTGTTAAAAAAAAAAGAATTAAGAATTAGTTAAGGACTAAGAAAAAATAAACAAATCCCAAAGTTTTCTTCTCAACTTCTACTATTTTGGGAAGTTTAGAAATCCAGAAGTTTACTAACTCTCGAGTTGAAAACCGAAAGCTGAAACTGTCAACCTCGAGTGAAAAAAAAACAAGTTCACAAGTTGGAAATAAAAATCCTCAAGTTATGTTCAACTTTGACTGAACAAAACGGCCCTTAGAGTACTCTACCCGAATTGGCATTCCAGCTCAAAAACTAAATGGTACCTGCCATATAACTTTCAATAAAAACTTATTTTTCTCGAAAACAGCTCCAACGATGTTGATAAGACTTACTGAATAGTGTTTTATATCTATCTCTTGGTTTGAATGGATTTTTCAGGAAACGTCTTATAACGGCACCTCTCATATGACCGGTTTCTTAAAATCGGACTTTCTCCTTTACTCTTTCACGGATTTTGATGAAATTTTCAAAATAGGTAGTGTTTTATGATTCAAATAATATTGCCTATTAAAATTTTCAAAAACTGAAATTTTAATATTTTTAAAAAAAATATTTGTGTTTTTAGAATTTTTTGAAAATGCAGGGATAGTTTTTTTTATTTTTATTCCTAGTGTAAACAATAGATTTCTTCAAACTGACGCAATTAAAGAAATTAAAAAAAAAACTTTTTTGAAGAAACTAGTCGAACGATTTTGAAATGAAAAATTCAAAAATTCATTCCAAACAACGTTATGAATAGTGGGTTTTTGATTATATTGATTTCTTTTTTTAATATTTTCCCCTAAATTTTGTTATATAGGGTGTTTTTTTTAAAGGTATAGAACTTTTAAATGAAATAAAATAAAGATTATTTTTTAAGTTGCCATGAAATTTACTTTATTTGAAAGATAATCTTCTGGCATTATAATTTAAATATGATTTCTGGCATATGCGACGGCTGTCTCGGACGTAGTCTAATCTGGAGGTCCAATTTTTAATGACTTTTTCCAACATTTGTGGCCGTACATCAGCAATAACGCGGCGAACTAGCCACTGATCATACATGATAATGAAAGGAGACCTAGAATATAAAACAATATGTAATGTATTCTATCTTAGCCGGCTTAATACTATATATTTACGTGCTTGTCTCTTTGTTGTGAGACAACACTTTAAAAGGATTCGCATAGCACATAGGAGAAAGTACGTGCCACCCAGTCGTGCCTTTTTTTATTGAAAGTTGTGTGTGCCATGAGGTATGGGGAGTCAACAACCTTTATTGTTTTTATTTGGAATTCGTTGTTTTTATTTCTGAAGGTATGGAAAAATTCATTGTTTATTATACTTAATAAAGAAATGAACAAACCTTATTATCACATCATAACACAGCTGTTTAAACACATCATAATTTTTGTATATAAGCATTTGTAATACCTGTAACATATGTATATGTTCTGAACTGAGTGAAACACTCAAAACAAACATAACAAAAATAACATAAATATATACAACGTTTCGTGTTTCTAAAGGGTGAACAACGGGATATATCAATAATTTGAATAGCTCGTAAGGTAAAGATGCTTAGATCTTCATAGTCCAATTACCGAATAATTTTTCTGACATACAGTTTTTCCAAAGTCATAGAAACCCTGATTAATCGATGGATTATTCTAAACATTTATGATTATTTAATGTTTGAAGCTTACAAAGGAAATGATGGTATGCTTCAAGGCTCTGTTTTGATTTTGACTAATACACTATTTTTTGTCTTTGCAAGTGCTTTCTATATCAAAGGTTTCCACTTAGCTTAGCTTAGAGGAAAGCTTCATAAGAATTTTGTATACACCTTTCCATATTCCATATGAGCCTCCCTAGTACAGAAGAATGAACACGTATCAATACAACACTAGGAAGCATAACTAGAACTACTAAGACCCCCCAAAAATTGACATTTCCAAAAAAAACAACAATAAAAATGGGGTTTTATTTAATTGTTTGGGCCTTTAAATTTTTAAATTGGAGTTTTATTACATAATGAAACAAAGCCCAAAAGAAATCAGAATCTCCTCTTTGGGGTTACTATAGGATTTGAAGTAAGATGTGAGGTTGGGTATATGCAAAATTACATTTGTATTTAAGGAATCTTTCGGATATAACTTTGCATATACCCTAGTTCGGAACTTCTCCAAATCAGGGGGGTTACAGCAGGGCAGAATGCCCTTCAATACCTATATCACTGTTTTTACACCGGTAAATTTAGTACACCATAATGGCGTTAGTTCACATGTAAGTGATGGCTTTTAGTAACTTTTTGGGGTCTTATTTAATTTCAATGGGTTTTTTGAAATTTCCAATGGCGTTTTTTTTCGTGGGGCACAATTTCATCATAAAAAACTGCCCCAGTTTTGGGTTGGGGCCATATTTCCCGGGACCTTATTTTAATATTTTAATTGCGATTATAGGTACTATAGGCAAGTATAGAGAGTCAGTCTGTCTCTTTCTGTCTGTCCGTCTGTATTCTCTCTATGTTTAACGAGCTGCCTTCAAATTTAGTATGTGTGATTCTTTTGGCATTCCTCAGAGGGGTTTTTGAAATTTTATTTTTAGGACTAAGAAAAAATTATTTTAAATTTTATGCTCAGATGTATATTAAATAAACTCTTAAAATCTGCATACCAAAATTTCAAGAAAAAAGAGTTGGTTGTCTGTAAATTCGGTTTACGGACGATAATTTTACGTGGTAACGTCGTAAGAAAACATTGATGGCAGCAACACCAACATACAGCCTGTTAACTCACACCCACAAAATCTCTTGTTCAATCCACACACACACACACACCAATATCTACATCTACTTTTATATTTCTTTTTCTCTTCTTGTTCTTCTTGAATTATTTTTGGAATTTGCGCTTGTTCTTTTTCAGAATACGTTTGCGTTAAATCCACACACATACACCCAATTATTACATCTATTTTCTACATTAACAAAACTCCGCCTATGTTGTATTTTTTTCTATTGTACTTTTTGTTCTGTTCTTTTTCATGTTCGCCCGGTGCTTGCTATCGGTTTTGTTTGAAAGAACCACATAGTATCGTGGTTAGCATCAGTCAAGAGTCTTATCAGCATGAGTCATGTTATTTCGAACGTTTAGCCTGTCATCTATTTATAAGACGTTATCACGTCAGAACAAAAAACTAAAAATAAAAACAGGATTTTTTCAAAATCCGTTCTAAAAAATTTAACAAGATGGGTTATTGCGTACTCCATTTTTACTAAAAGCCGTTAAGTGTTTTGGTTTTGAAACTTTATTAAGTTCACAATTTGTCTACTTTAATGTTACTTCTTTCATAGATTAAGCATAACAATGTGACTAGATTGCCAAGCACGCAAGTGTGTGCGACCCAGTCGTGCCCATTTTTACTTGCGATTATAGGTACTATAATGCAAATTATACATTCGTGCAGATTAAAATTTTCGATAACAATCAAATAGGGAACATATTTAAGTTACTGGCAAAATTCCGTCTGCCTGTACGTATGCATTTTGGACTACAACCAGAACGGTAAGGCCAATCGTCTTCAAATTTGGAACATAAGGTTATTTTGACATCCTACAGAGGGTTTCTTGAATTTTTTTTTAGCTCAAATATCAACGGTACCTTTCATATAACGGTTATGTTAAAGCTTATTTTTCTCGAAAACGGCTCGAAGAATTTTTATGATTTATGAAAAAATCAGTGTGCTATTGTTGGCAGGCATTATGTTTTGGTGAAAATAAAAATTAAGATTGTGGGCTAAAAACGGTACCTCCCATAGGACCGTTGTGTTCTTATTGGACTTTCTCGTGAACTGCTTAAGCGACTACAACCAAAATTGACATTCAGGCAGATGTAAGTAGCCTTAGTAATATCAACTTAAAATATTTTCGAAAACTTTTTTTTTGCATATTAATAATTGATGTTTTGAAAACGCGTAAGTAAATTTTTTTTGTTTGTTCTAAATTAAGGTTATTTTTATGCTAAGTTTGCATTTTTTTAATTTTTAACAAAAGGTGTTAAATAAAAACCGTTTTATTTAAAAACCGTTCCTACGATTTTGAAAAAAAAAAATCACTCTGTTTCACATTTTTTTTATAAAAATAAAATGGCATTTAAATTTTTCCGCTGAAAACTCTTTTACGTGCTTTTTCCAAACAATCAAAAGTCACAAAAATCAACTTTTGAAATTCTTCTTTATGCTGTGACCGCACATAAGAGCAAGTACGTCCGATCCAGTCGTGCAATTTATTTTATTATCGTACGCATTGTTTTTTTTAATAACATTTTTCAACACCAACGACTTACATTTAACAATTAACGTATTTACTTAAAAAAATCTGAATTTTAATAATTGTTTTTTTTTTTTAATATAATACGGTTACTTTAAATTAATTGTTATTTAAATTATATTTAAATTGCACTTGTTTATTTTTGAAAAACAATTTTTTATTTATTTTTGTCTTAATTTTGTTAAATTTTTAAATGCCGCGCTGGCTAGTTTATTTAGAAGTTCTGACAATATATTTCGAAAAGCATTTGGTCCTAAATGCGTGTTATCCGAGTTTGCGTCATCCCAGGAGGTGTGCATAACCTTTGAAAGTCTCATTTAATTCTAAATCTATATTTTATCAAGAGAAACGTCTCGGTGAATTTTTATTCTTGGAAAGAATATAATTTGATCAGCCTAATACTCTGAGTATATGTATGTATATTATATGTATATACTAGGTTGCTATAAACCAATGTCATGTGGAACTAGAAAGTAGGATGGTTCTTCGCAACATGTTGCTTTTTCAGTGACAAGTGCAATAATAAGGAAGTTTCCATTTTTTATGACATGTAATGTACGTATTCTTCCATTAGTAAAATTAAATATTTTAAATAAAAAAAAATAAATTAAAAATAAATCGTCTCTTTGGTTTGGACATATAACCTACGCAAAATCAAACGAGATACTTAAATTCTATTAAATTTGTACAGGAATTTTTTTTTTGGAAAAAAAACTAAAATAATCGAAAAGAAATAATTATTTTAAATAAATAAAATAACATCAACCGGATAAACAACTCTATAATCAAACTGATTTGAGGTGACTTTGCGGAAACAATGACTTCGACTAATGGCCATATTTTGGGGTTTTGCTACTACGTAGAAGTAAAGAACTAAAGTGAAAAATAATTTGAAAGAGATTGTGTCTAGCGCCTTTATTCCATCAGATGCATTTCTCTTTTTAGACCGCTGCGCGCTAAGGACTGATACAAGATAGTTAGGCGGCTCCTTAACGATCAGGACATCGCCACAGGGAGAAGAACAAATAAAATAGTTTTTGGTAGATCCAGAGAGACAGACCTTGTGGCCTTGGTCGACTGACATAAGCCTCGAGAAGACGTAAGTTGGTTTGCGTGAAACATGGTGGGTGGCATAAACAAAGTAATAACAACACACAAATTGAAAAATACACAAAACAATTAAAAAAAAAAAAAAAAAATACCTATGGCTCCTCTTCTAGGTTGGGTATCTGGTTCCCCTTGGAGAGGCATGACGCATGATAGAATATTGTCTTAACGGTGGCTTAAGGAGAAATCACCATAATACCTAAGAACTTTTATAAATACAAGAGTGAATGTATATAAATGTTGCGGGCGGAAACGTCATCTTCACATAGTTTTTTATAAAGGGTGTTTTTTTGACGTGTTGTTTTCAAGTAGAAATAAAACGCATACAGCTTAATTCATGGCCAAGAATTTAGATTTATTATAACGATAAGGATTTGCCATTGTGTCTTAAAAATGATTTCGGGTAAGTGACCGCCGCGGCTGGCTTGAATGAATTCCAGGTGAGACGCCCGATTTTCACAAAATTGATGGCCATCTCGTTTTGGGCCCATTTACCGAACCCCGAACGTGCGACGCGCTTGATGGTTGCTCGCTTCATGTCTTGCACAAGTTGGATTTTGTAACCGGGCAAACCAAGATCCTTCCGCAAAATTTTCTATAAAGTGGATTGGCACAGCTCCACTTGTTGCGCGCGATGGCGGATGGACTCATTCGGGTCTTATTCGATACTCTGCTCCACCGAACCGAACCATTATTTTGGTTATAAATTTGCACAATTTGCAAACGTTGTTCGTCTATTTATTTTGAAATGGCAAACCAAAGTGAGCATAAATCAAGTGACAGCTGTCAAAAAGACCAACTCCGAAGAAAGTATTGCCAGATTGAAAACTATACTAAAGAAAAACACCCTTAATAAAAACTATGTTTGCGCGCCCAACATTACATAATACAGTGCTGAACAATGGAATAGCCTCACTTATTATTATTTTTTAAACTAATTGTTTTGAGAGCTTTTTCATAAGTACCGAAGGAAATATGCAATACATTGGGGGACAAGGTAAGAGCGACAGTTGCTGAGATTAAGAGAGTTTAATTTTTTTGTTTTTTAATATGCATTATTTTGTGTAGCATTGGAATAGCCTTAACTAGCTTTATTACTCATTGCAAGTGAAAATTTAGCAGCGCGATCATCGGAAAGCTATCGGGATTGATAACCGGTTTATATCTTGTGTTTAATAGTTTTAATGGAAGAAAAAAACCTTTGAATGCAACGCAAATTGGTTAAACAGAGGCTTACGACAAACAAAATCTTTCTAATCGCGCTATAGCTAAAAAACTTGAACGAAGTCCAAAAAATAGTTAACATTTATTAAGGAAATCTATTATCTTACGGAGGAAATTACAAAAAGCCGTACTTTTACTTTTACTGTAGTTTGAAGCTGAGATTATAAGGTTTCCAATTCAACTCTCTATCAGTAATATTTGATACGAAGCAGGGCTAGAAGTAATTGCCATAAGTAGAGTAATTAAGAGTGTCGAACACCCGAAACGTTTAAAACTATAAAAAAAAATCACGACTGGATGGCACGTACTTGCTCATATGTGCGGTCAAATCGTCGAATAAAATTTAAAAAATAAGTAACATTAACATAGAAAAGTAACACTATCAGAACTTAAAAAAAAGTGTCAAAACCACAACAGTTAACGGTTTTTAGTAAAAAAATGGAGTAAGCCATTACACGTCTTGTATAACGAATTTATCAAGAAAGTATTTCGAAAATTGTATAACGGGTTTTGATAAAACCCTTTTTTTATTTTTAGCTTTTTGAAAATAATATTTTTTTGAAATTTTGGTATGCAGGTTTTTAGAGTTTATTAATATACATGTGATTATAAAATTTAAAGTAATTTTTTTGTTGATTAGTTTTACAAATATTGATTTTTCAAAAAAAAAAAAATCAAAAATTTATTTAAATTTAAAAAAAAATATTAAAATTTTTGATAAGCAGAATTAATTTGGCTATCTAGAAATCCAAAGAACCATTAACGAGAAATTCAAAAATTAAAAAACCGTTTTATGAAAGATACCATTAATAAACCTTTCCCGTAAATTTGGTTCTGATAGAATGATAGCTAATACTAAAAAACCTACGAGCAAATCTAAAATAACCACAAAAAAAGTTTAAAGTTAAACCTTTCAGCCGTTCAGGATACATAGCGCTTTACATACAGACAGACAGACAGGCAGATAGACAGAATTATCTTGCTAACTGTATATTATATTTGTCTATTGTCGTAATGGCATGTTTAATTGTTCTCTCGATTTAAAAAAAGTGCAGAATGAATGAAATGTACACCTATCGCAGGTTAAAAGGGTTTTTTTTCAAACTAATCCAAGTTCATAAAATTAAATCACTTTACAGAGCTTTTTGACAGTCAAGCTAATTTAACAATACCTTGAAACACTGACAGATAAGTCACTCTTATTCAAAGCTTTTCGCCTTTAAAGAATTCATTTTTTCTGAACTGCTTTAAATAATACCCAATAAGTACAATAGATAATTGTCTAAATATATTCAGATCTATGTACACATAGGCCATATTCAAAGCACCTTCCCTCCCACTTCCACCAACATTATTCAATGTTGACAGTTCTTACTTAACGGTCTTTTTAATCATGTGAACCCCTGCGCTATGCGCTCACCTGTCTTAGTACAGCTTTCCTGCGTTCACCCATCGGCTTTTCAGGTTTTCTCGGTGGCAGGCCAATACCCGAGCAAATGTCAGGCTTTGGTTTTCCATTCTGCAGAGCTTCAAGTTCGTCCTCGCGAAACGAAGGCATCTTTTTTGTCAATCAATATTATTTTTAAATAATTTATCAAAATTGCACCTCGTTTACACGCACCAAGAGCGCTTGTTCAATAAATAATTTGACAACCACTTTCAAGCAATTATGTACTTCTTAACTGTCCCGAACTCAACGATTTGTTACGTCTTGACCCCGAACTGTGCTGCTTGAAAGCTCACAAACGAATGTATCGCCAACAGATTAATATTATTTAATTATAATCCATGTGCCGCAAAATTGCACGAAACAACATTTTCGAAAATAAATTACAGACAGACAGAATGTTTAGAAACAAACAAAATTTTATTGAAACACGAAAATCATTAGAAAAGATTTGCAAAGCTAAAAAAAAATAAAATTGCACAACTCAATAATTTTGCATTCTCAAGGCCAAATCACCGGGACCAAACTTTCAGTGTTTCACTTAGGTATTAGGCACAGCAACTTAACTGACTGCCGACTGGCTGGGTTGCAGACTCGGTATGTAAGGTAAACTTGTAATGTTCTAGCGGCAACTTGCAATCCGAATGGCACTTTGGAATGGAGTGGAGTAAGCTTTATTGATTGGCGAACTCTAGAGAATGACATTTGCAATATGCAATACGTGCCTTAAGTGGTTTTGGTGCACTCGCGCTTGTTAACTACAGCTGGTACTGTAGTGTCTTGCGTAATACATTTGTTTTGTTTTTTTGTTGTTGGTTCGTTAAAAATCAAATTAATCATCAGCTGGTTGTCGATTGATCCATGCGTTGCCGTCGGCCGCCAGCAAAAGGGAGGATCCGAACAAAAAAAAAATATTAGTGATGGGGCCACACGTCCCGAATTTAAAATGCTCTTTTCCCAAAACCGATGTGTTTGTTTCTTCTATGCCGAACAGAAGTGATCCTACCAAACGATCGTGCAACACTAAACCACCCAAACAGCAACATTTGCGAAGATGGCTGCCAAATTTTTTTAATTGTTTTTAGCTCAAATCACGAGACTTTTGAGGCCAAAAGAAAGTTAGTTCTTTGTTTTAAGCAATCTTTCCATGTGTGTTGTGTGTTCCTTTTTTTGAACTCAAAATTTGAGAGAATTTTTTGGGGCGAATTTTGAATTGTTTTGCCGCGAAACGGATCGAATGCAAAAATTGAAAGAAAAATCGACTCAAGAGCATCCAAACGGGAACGAGTAACCACAATCAGATCACCAGACACAACAATGTTCACAATAATCGACACCACGTTTTATGGCAAAAGGCCAAAAGCCAGATAGCAGAATAGATTAGTTTGTTTTGTATGGCGATGGCGGGCGTAATTATGGGGCGACACGACGATGACCGTTGATGACACTTGGTTTTTGAAGTTCATTATCATTGCTATTATCACAACATTACCAGCGTGAGCTGAACATGAATGAATGACGTGAGAAAGTGTGTATAGATTTCATGACCCCGGAAACTCAATACAGCGACGGGAGTCGAGCGTTATGATTTAAATTGCCGATTGTTTAGGTTTCATTAAATTATAAATCAAAATAATCATCGATTCGCATTTTTATTTGTTTATTTAAAAAATATTTAATTTCAGACATCCTCAGGATTCTTTAGTTTAGACCAGAATTTCTGAATTTTATGACTTCGCATTTTTTTTTTTTTTATTTAGAAAAAATTTAATGTCAGACATACTCATTCTTTAATTTAGACCAGAATTTCTGAACTTTATGACTCAACGGAACTTAAAATTGTAAAAAACACTTGTTTCCTTCGAATGAAACTACACATACCTACATATGTAAATGTTTTTCGAAAAATTGAAAAAAAAATTAATTAATGCAAGTGAGGTGAATTGGCAAATTATTTGTTGTTTAATTTTCAAGTGATTTAAAAAAAATATATTTTTGTATTCATAACTTTGTCAATGGGGCATTTAAAGTAATCAGTGGAAAAAACACCTGTAAGTATGCAAACAAATGAAAAAATGAGTGAAATTATATCACTGATTGGTTTGATTTAGAAATTCTCAAAAAAAAACAGTTTCAACTCACTTTTTACTCCCGATTTATAGGGACTTAAGGCAAGTTATGCATTCGTAAGAAAAAAAAATCCTAACAATCAGACATGACATAACGATGATAGAGAAACATATTTGAGTTACTAGCAAAATTCTGTCTGTCTGGCTGTCCGTCTGTACGAATGTATATTGAACTACAGCCTAACCGGTTGGCCTTCAAATTTGGAACATAAGATTGTTTTGACATTCTTTAGACTTTTTTATATTTTTTTCTACCTCAAATATTTACGGTACCTGTCATATAACCGTTAAGTAAAAGCTTGTTTTTCTCGGAAACGGCTTCAAGAATTTTTATGAAAAAAATCAGTGTACAATTGTAGGTGTAGGCTATATTTTGGTCAAACTAAATTCAAGATGGTGGGATAAGAACGGTATCTTCCATAGCCGTTTTTTTTTCTTTGACTTTTTTGAAAACTGATGGTCATCCGACTTCAATCAAAATTGATATTGAGGAGGATGTTGGTAGCCTAAGTAATTTTGTTTTAAAATATTTTCGAAAGCGTTTTTTTTTTTGTATTTTTAATAATTTTCTTATTTTTTTTTTCAAAATCAATATTTTGAAAACAGGTTGAAGGATTTTTTAAAACTTTGGTTTTAAACGTAGATTATTTTTTTATTTGCTTTAGTGCGCATTCTTAATTTTTTTTTTATAATTTTTGAAAAAAGTTATTAAAATAAAATCGTATTACAATTTTTGAAAAAAATAAATTTACACTTTTTCAGAAAAAATGGCGTTTTAACTTTTCCGCTGAAAATAATTTTACATAATTTTTTTCAAACAATCAAAAGTCAGAAAAATCGAATAAAAACTTTGAAGATCCTTTAATATTTTTCAAACTTTATTTGAAGCTGTGACCGCACATAAGAGCAAATACGTGCGATCCAGTCGTGCAATTTATTTATAGTGCCGATGTGGCTAGATGGTGGATTATAAAATACTTTCTATAAGGACTAGTTATGGATTCGTGAAAATAGACAAAACCGAGATATATTTGAAAGTCCTGCATGTATATTTATTATGGACATACAAAAAGGTGAATCAAAAGTGCATCATGGACTTTTGATCCTGTGCCTTCCACATTCGCTTGATACGGCTAAAAAAATAATTCCTATTCCACAGGAGTGCGAGTATCATGGGTTAATCATTTCAGGGGCAGGAATGGAGTTGGTTATTTCGCTAGAGAATTGGTTATAGAAAGATATCGATGAAATAACGAAGTTATGAGCACCTCCCCAAATGTGGGAATTAGGTTTAGATTATGGTCAAATATACGATGTATAAACTAAAGCCAGATAAGGCGGGGTAAAAAATTTGTTGCGTCTTCGAAGGAAACCTAGACACTTCGCGACTTCGAATATTTAGAGCTGTAATGCAAATTGCAATTCCATGAACTAAGAGGTGATTAGGTTTTTCTTTATATACAAGTGCTACTCATGGATTGAATAGTGAGGTATGTTTCCCTTTAAATACGAAAGACTAAATCGCCGAGATCATCGAAATTTGTTGTTTTGTGGCTGTCCTTAAGAAAACAAACATTTCTCAAAAACATAAACAAAACAATTGAAACAAATTTTCGCAATAAAACATAACAGCTGAATCCGTCAAACACTTATTGTATAGCCCGATTCTCAAGATAATTACTAACCCAATTGTTGAGTAAACTGATAGCCGGAGTATTGTTGAAAAAGAGCGTTGGAATCAATGACAATGAAGAAATACGTACTCTAAATACAAATGGCCAACGTGATTTACATATCTCTAAATTTGATACCTTTTGACATATTGGGCGGCACGAACAATGTTTGTTACCATAACTGCTTTGGAGTTAATGTCATTATCGAGGAGGTTTATTGAAAACCAGCAGGGCATTGCTGAGGGGGGGGGGGAACGGGGGAAACTTTTTGGTTTTTATTTTTTACAAAAAAAATTATTTCACGAAATTTAAAGAAAATTTTCCTTTTTATGTCAAACGTACTGTAATTTTTTTTTATTTAAAATATTTATTTTTTCACCTTATCTTGACTTATTATCGAAAAATCACCCTAATTTTCAATCGAAAATTCTCACGTCAAAATATCTGCTTTTTTAAACGGTGTGCGTTTTGTTCTTTTAAATCTCTACTTTCAGATGGTGTACAAAAAAAATATATATTATTATGGTAAATTGTCTCACCTAAACATTTGCCGTAAATTATGCGCAGAATGAATGTCAACTCCATTTATTTCTATAAATTAAATAAATTTATTGGCGCGACAGCTCCTTAAGGAGCCAAGGCCTAGTGACTTATACTCTCAACCATTCCTGTGTGTGTGTTGTTACTCTGCAAGAATTGAAGGGACCTACAGTTTACCGCCGAGTGTCCGAACGGCTACATGAGATGCACTTTTTCGAGACAAATTTTACTCTTGGAGGTTTTGTCAGTTCCTCACAAGAGGCAGTACCCCAGAAAAGAAGGTGGCTATGAGCTGGATTTGAACCCAGGTTCTTTCGCTTAGCAGTCCGACACACTAACCACTAAGCCACGGGGCACTGTTTATTTTCTAAGAGATTTTATTTTAACAATATTGATCGCAATTAAAAATTTAAAATTGTTAGTTTCGTAGGGAAAAAATGGTTCAACAAAATTCTAACGGTTTTTTTTAATTTTCTACTTTCTCGGTAAAGGCTCAATGGATTTCAATAAAATTTTATGTTTGGAAAGATTTAAATATCCAAATTGATTCTACGTACAAAAAATTTGAATAACCATTTTTTTCTATTTTAATTAATTTTTTTAATTTTTTTTTAAATTCAATTTTATCAAAAAAAAATAACTAAAATTTTAAAATCAGATGTAAAATATTAAATTCTAAGAAACTGCATAGCAAAATTACAAACAAAAATTTTTTTCAAAAACCTAAAAATTAAATATAAGATTTTAACAAAACCGGCCCTACTTCATTTTTACTAAAACCCGTTAAGTATTGTGGTTTTAATATTTTTTATAAGTTCAAACTGTGTAATTTTCAACGCAAATGTTACTTGTTTCTGTCAAAGATCTTGCTTTCCAATGTAATTAGGCACATAAGAGCAAGTACGTGCGACCCAGTTGTGCCCAATTTTACTTGCGATTATAGGTAGGTACTGTAATGCAAGTAATGCATTCGTGCAAAAAAAAATTGATATAACAATCAACCATGACATTACGATGATAGAGAAACATATTTGAGTTACTGGCAAAATTCTGTCCGTCTGTCTGTCTGTCTATCTGTCTGTCTGTCTGTTCGGATGTATATTGGACTGCAGCCTAACGGTTGCACCAATCGTCTTCAAATTTAGAACTTAAGTTTTTTTGACATTCTACAGAGGAGTTTTTCAATTTTTTTAGCTCAAAAATTAAATAAAATAAAAATGTAATATGGTTGGCTAAAAACGGTACCTCCCATAGGACCGGTTGTTTTCTTCGACTTTCTCGAAAACTGGTGATCTGATTACTATCAACATTGATATTCAAGAAGATGTAGGTAGCTTTAGTAATTTCGCATTATTTTTTTCGAAAACTTTTTTTTTTGTATTTTTAATAATTAAAACAATTTTTTTTTTTGAAAATCAATATTTTGAAAACGGGTTGGTGAATTTTTTTTATTTTGTTTTTAAATGTACGTTATTTTTGTGCTTAAGTTTGTATTCTTGAATTATTTTTTTTAATAAAAAAAAATTAAATTTTATAACATTACCTAAAGAAATAAAATGGCGCTTAAATTATTTCACTCAATACAATTTAACGTACTTTATTCGAACAATAAAATGTCACAAAAATCGAATAAATGCTTTGATGTTCACTTTAATTTTCTTAAATTTTATTTTAAAATGTGACCGCACATATTTATTATTATTATATTTATTATATTATTTTCCCTTGCCATTTCAACATGCAAACGTTCAAAACCAATGTTAATCGACACCTCCTATCTCTCCCCTCCCTATCTTCCTAATGCCCGCGCAGTGTGTTACATTAAAAGGGAAACAAATAGTCCCTTGTGCGCGCGTTAATTATAAAAAAAAATATGAGCTACGTGCGACCCAGTCTTGCCCATTTTTTTCTACGAATACTAACAATATTTATTTTTAGGTTTTTGATTGCAATAAATAGGATAATTATTATGGATTACGTATAAAAATAAAACACCTCAACATTTACCTAAATATTGTTCTTAAATCTTAACCAAACAAGATCGATTTTTTTTAGTATTTTTTCCAGTACGGATATACCCCCTCTTTCCCTGCTTGACGTTGAGTTTCTGGACACTGTGTAGGTAAGTTTTAAGTATTATTGATAGAATTTCAAAGATAATGTTTTTGTCACAGGGTGCTTTTTTTACTTAAAGCGGAGTCTCCAGGAGTGTTTCTTCCTTCATCGATCTCTTCGAGGAAAAGTCCTAGCGCACAAATGTGTATGTTGTTTTTGTTTTTGTCCATAAAGCAGCCGTGTTGATTCGAATCTGAGTGATGGATACAATACAAAAAAATCCGCCTTCGGAACACCATATTATCAACAAGAAACTTATCTGAGTCTATGTTGGCAAAAAGGGAATTTGGGTTTCTTATTCTTACTTAACAATATCTATGCAGACAACTTTCGTTCGACCGCTTCTTTATTAACCATTCTTTTACCCGGCTCATCAAAATGTCTGTATGCTTCATTTATTCCATAAGCTTCGCTCAATGATTTTCACCTGACAAACCTGAACTTACCTCAAAAACTCACTTAAAACACCCCACTACCCCCCAAAGATCCACCCAATTAAGTTCTTGTTGATATGTTTAGAACGGGTGTTTGTTGCTTTGAAAATAAAATTATAAAATCCCACAGATGACATTGTTTAAACCATTTATCAGTTAATAAACGTTTGCTGGCAACAAGTTTGCTATGACGCAATCCAATTGACACCGTGAACGGCTGCCGATTAATATTAATTGCTTTGGTTATAAAAATCATCTAAAAAAAGACATTCATGCGGTACGGTCAATTAATTGATAGATACATTTAGAGGTAAAGACTTTGTTGCATGTTTTAATGTGTTGCCAAGTGTATACGAATATTTGGCATTTAAATTTGGATTGAATTGAACAGCTAAGAGCTTTTTTATGCACAGATGAAGATGGAAGCTGGGTTGAGTGCGGCTTCTTAAAGTGGTGTTAACATGCATACAAATTATTTTAGTTTTACCTTGCTGAGTAGCGCGATAAAAAAAAATTTTGTTAAGGTTGGATTGATTTAATTTGGTAAGTTTTTATCTCATTTGTTGACTTTTTCATTTTTTTTATAACCTATGAGTTTGAAAAGCCTTGAGGCTTGCTTATTGCAATTTTTCATTTTTGTTATCGTACGTTACTTTTGATGCTTCGGTTTTACGATATTTACCTTTGTGGGCAAGGTTTATGGATTGAGGGGCTTGAACTTTATAGGTATATAGAAAACACTCCCTTTAGCAGAAAATTTTATTCAATTTTGATAAAGCGGAATTATGTAAGCTGTGTTGAAGCGAAGTTATTTTTGGATAAAACGTGATCGTATTTTTAACCCGAAGCCGACCGACGCGCGACGCCGCCGCGCTGCACAGTGGTTTGGTTGGTATGGAGCTGCAGAAAGTCTCTTAAATCTGAACTAAATAAATTGCACGACTGAATCGCACGTACTTGCTCATATGCGCGGTCACATCGTCGAATAAATTTAAAAAGTGCACGATCTTGTTCTTATGTTAGATAATTGCTTAGTGGCTGCATATATGTATGTATATAAAGGGTGTTTTTTTAGACGTGTGGGTTTCAAGAAGAAATTAAACGCATATTATTATGCGTTTTGGGCCCATTCAACGAACGTGTGACGCGATTGATGGTCGTTTGGCTTCAATTCTTGCACGAGTTGGATTTTGTAAGCCTGCAAACCAAGATCCTTGGGCAAAATCTTCCATAAAGTGGATGGGCACATCTCCAATTGTTGCCCGCGATGGCCGATGGACTCATTCGGGTCTTCTTCGATGCTCTGCTCCACCGAAACGAACCATTATTTTGATAATAAATTTGCACAATTTCCAAACTTGTTCGGGAGTAAGCATATTCATTAAACCACACATAAAATCACACGTCTATAAAATAAAAAAAAATCTTTAATATTTTTAATGCTTAAAAGTTTTCTCGGAAAAACTAAGCATGCAATACAATTTGAAAAAAAAAATGTCTATCGAGGAAAAAAATATTGAAAATCGTTCGTTTTAAAAAATCTTTTTTTTGAAAAACTTTTCGAAAAAATATTTATTTTGTTTCTAGTATGTCATTAGAGGGAAATCTGAAGTTTTCATCTGGGAAAATTATTTAAAAAAATTCAATCGACCCATTTTTAAAATATTTCGAAAACCTAATTTTTTTTTAGAAAATTTAAAAAAATGGAAAAAAAAAGTTTTTGAAAATTTTGAAATGCAATATTAATTGTAAATAAATGATTTCCTGTATGCAACAAGTTGTTGAAATCGTTATAGAACAAATTTCAAAAAATTCGTTTTGACTGAAATATGTATTGTTGTAGAAAATAGCACCCTGAAAGTTTTATCAAAATCGTTAGAGCCGTTTTTGAGAAAATCAAACTTTTTGTTAAAAAATGTATGGCAGGTACCGTTATTTTTTGACCTAGAGCAAAAATGAAAAACACCCCCGGAGATACTACCTAATAAATACTAAATACCAAGTTTGAAGCAAATCGAGCCATCCGTTTGAGCTGTAGAGGCGCGAACAGACAGACAGACGACGGACGGAGTTTCCGGACCCACTTTTTCTACTTCTCTATTATCGTAATGTCATGTTTGATTGTTAGATTTTTTTTGCACGAATTCATAACTTGCATTTTAGTACCTAAATCGCAAGTAAAAACGGATTTTAATTAAATTTTCAAAACATGTTAAGATCACTACAATACATATTTTATCAAAATTTGGTAAAAAAAGTTATTGACATTTTTACAAAATTGAGGGTGTGGGGCGGGTAAAAAAATTCTAAATCTGAACTCCAAAACGGATTTTACCGAAATTTTGCACACACTATAAATTTATTTATTTATTTAAGACAACTGCAGATATTACATCTTAGTTGATTATAAAGTATTTAAATTTGACATTTAGTTAGCTAATCACAAAAGTTAACAATTTAATAATTTCTTCTTGATATTATTCTTTGATAAATTAAAGTCAATTATATGAAAAGAATTATTAAAGTCGGTACACATATTATTAATTGGTTAATTTTTTCCATGTAGTGCCCCGTGGCTTAGTGGTTAGTGTGTCAGACTGCTAAGCGAAAGAACCTGGGTTCAAATCTAGCTCATAGCCACCTTTTTTTCTGGGGTACTGCCTCTTGCGAGGAACTGACAAAACCTCCAAGAGTAAAATTTGTCTCGAAAAAGTGCATCTCATGTAGGCGTTCGGACTCGGCGGTAAACTGTAGGTCCCTTCCATTCTTGCAGAGTAACAACACACACACAGGAATGGTTGAGAGTATAAGTCACTAGGCCTTGGCTCCTTAAGGAGCTGTCGCGCCAATAAATTTATTAATTTATTTATTTATTTTAATTTTTTTCCATAATTCACTCTTGCAGAAGCAGTATAGAAAAAATGTTGGATTGCGTGTTGATCCTGGCCGAGTGTTGATATTCAGCATACTAAGAATTGGTGTAGAAATGATGGATCCAGATATTAAAAAAAACAGGAAGATGACATTATGTACCTGCCTTCTTTTCCTTATCGTCGAAAGACAGAGAAGATTTAAACAGTTCACATAGGGTGGAAGAAGTTGGTTTGGGTTCACGGAAGACGGCGAAGAGCAAACAACAACAAATTTTTTTGGACGCTTTCGATTTTATTTATGGCACCTTCTTAGCTAGGGCACCAGCGATCAGCAAATTCTTTAGAGAAACTCATAATGACGCCAAAGCGGCTCCTTGCTTTACTTATTATTGTGTCAATGTGGGGATTAAAGGAGAATTTTGTGTTAAATAAAACTCCTAAGTCATTGAAAGCATTAACTCTTTCTACAATGTCTTCTTCAACAAAAATGGTTCCCTACATCTTGAATATGTCATAACCTTACACTTTCTTCGGTTGAGTTCCATTTCATTCGAGCAACACCAGGCAAAAACTTTGTCAATGTCATGTTGTAGGAATAAGTATCTATTCGTATCCATAAAGCTATAGAACATTTTGAAGTCGTCAGCAATTTTCAAAACCTTGCAATATGAAATGTCCGAAGTAATGTCATTAATAAAAAGAAGAAATAAAAGTGGACCAATGTGGCTTCCTTGTGGAACTCCGGATAAAGCATTTATTATCTAAGAACGATTTTTAAAATAAGATCTTATCCAATCAACTAACTATCTACTTTTGCAAACCATATCTTTCTAAATTATGTAGAAGTATGGAATGGCATACTCTATCAAATGCTTTACTGAGGTCAGCATAGAAAACATCAGTTTGGAGGCCATTTTGCATATTTTTGCTGACGTGGTTAGTAAATTCTAAAAGATTAGTGACGATATATTTCTTCAAACTAAATCCATGTTGTTCAGAAGCGAGTAATTTTTGAAAGTTATATTGCACAGATGATTCATGGGTCAAGCCACACAGCACACCTTACAATCAATTTATTGAAGAGTAAGTTTGATGAGCGTGTTACCTTAAGAAATGGGCCAGTCGATTGGCCGCCCCGTTTGTGCGATTTTACGTCTCTAGACTATTTTCTTTGGGGTTACGTTAAGTCATTGGCTTATGCCAACAAGCCGACGACGTTGAAAAGCTCAGAGCCAATATTGAACGCGAAATAGCGGCCGTTTCGGCCGAAATGTTTGGCCGAGTATCTCAAACGGTTTGCGTTTTATTTAAAAAAAAAAGTTGTCAAGTCCTTATTCGAAAACCCTTTATATGTATTTATTTTTTATTTTGTTTTTATTTTTAATAACATAAAACAACTTAATTTTAATGTAGGTATATAGAATGTAGATTCTTCGGTATCTTATATCTTAATTTAAAGATCTCTTATAATACATTTTTTCTTAATATTAATAATAAAATTATATAAAAAACCTAAAAAATTTGTTTTTAAATAAATCCAATCAAACTATCTTAATTTTAAAACAAAATATAGTTCTCTCTGCAAACTCAAGCACTTATTTCATTTCGTGTCTACCGTAGTTTCTTCATTGGCATTCTTTCCAATAAAAACTTCCTTCATTTCAACGTCCAATTCATGTTTACGACTGCCTTTCTTTCCAGATCGAAAATGTTCTTCGATTTCCAGAAAAGTCTTGCCTTTCGTCTCCGGAATGAAGATATTTATAAACAAAACCGTCAAAATCGCCATAGTGCCATAGAATGCAAAGACATTCCCATTTCCCAGCAAATCCACCATCCAATAGTACAACTTGATTGCACAAAATGACATGGTATATGCAAAACCAATTGTCGTTCCACTACATGTACCCCGCACTTGTTGTGGAAAAATTTCTGGAAGAATTAAGAACGGCAAAGCCCATAGGCCAGCTGAGGCGAAAACAAAAAATATCATAACTCCTGCAGGAAGAAATGGTATCTGCAACCAGGTGAACCAACTAGAACCGGCAAGAAGCCACATGCAACATGCCATGCTGAAAGCAGAAAACATCCCAACTTGTCGTCGGCCCCATCTTTCTAGCTCCCAGGTCATGACGAAGGTAGCAACAAAAAATCTTGTGACTCCAATATAAACCGCACACAAGAATGGATCAATATGAACTCCAGCCTTGGCAAGAATTTGAACGGCATACACTATGATCACAAAAGTTCCGGAAAACTGTTGCATAGTAAAAAGGACTGTTGCAATAATGAAAGGTTTTCGCACCTCAGGCAGGCGCAGGGCTTTTCTCAAAGACTGCTTCTTCTTTCCAGCTTTAAGTTGGACGGTTTTTGTCAACAATGCAAATTCACTTTCTATTTCTTCGTGAATTTGTCCTGTTGAGGATATCCATTTTTTTTTAAATAATTAAAACAACATTTGGAGGTGTATAACTTACCGTCGTCTAGACCTCTGAAGAAGGTCAACGAAGCCTTGGCTTCCTCGACACGCCCTTTAGAAAGCAGCCAATTCGGGGTTTCTCTTACAAATTGTAAAAGAAGGAAACAAGTTATCTGATAACCCAATAATATCATTCCTATAAGGCGCCAATCATTCTAGAAAAATAAATAAAATCATAAAGAGACCTTTAAGATCCTTGAGAATCTTACCCTTATAAAGTATCCAACGGTGTATATGAACAAAACTCCAGCAGCTACAGCCATTGACACGACCATTGTCAATCTAGCTCGTATGTTTGGTAGGCACACCTCAGCTCCATAAACACCGGCAGGTGAGACTCCCATTCCAGTGGCTATGCCAGAGATGAATCTGGAAGCTATCAACTGCACGTATACTAGACTTTGATCGGTGCTAAATGTGAAGCTCATAAGAGCCCAGGAGATTATAGCGATGCCATTAGTCACGGAAATAGTTTTCTTTCTTCCAAGCTTGTCTATCATAACAGCACTCAAAAAGGAACCAATGGGACAGGATATAGAACTCGCGGAAGCTGTAACAAACAAAAGCCTTAAAACCTGAGAATGTAGAAAAGAACTTTATTTTATTTTCTTACCAAACCATGATGATTGAGATTTATCCAAGTGAATCGGTTCATTAGGATTGGTGAGTTGATCGAGTGTAACAGCTGGTAATGCCAAAGTCATCCCACCAACCATTAATCCAAGATTTAACAAAAGGACCATAAATTGCTGCAATGAAAGTGATTCGTTAAGTTTTCGTAAAAGAATTTTTGGTTCGTACTCACTTGTCTTAAAATAGCTTTTGTTTGGTCGCCCAATGGAATTATTTGGGCCGGCTTGTTCATCCCGGAAACGATTTTCGGCTTAATGGAACCATTCCGAAGGCTCTCGAATTCATTGTTGCTGTTTGTCATCTTACCTTACTCGACTCAATTTAAATGTTCCAAGCCTGTTATAAATATAATTAGTTTTTACGAAAAGCTTTTACAAAATTTATGAAAACATTTCGAGCTTCTAAAATAATTAATTCTTTAAACTTGCAATTCTAATTAAATGCTCTTATATATACTGAAGTTAGTATGTATTAATGCAACATTTTTAAAAGATCGAAACGGCTAGTTCTGCGTCAAGGTAGGTTGTCCAAAGAGCTTTAGTTCTACAGTGAAGTCACACAGGGCTGTATAATGTCGCCAATACTGTTTTTTTGTAGGTAATACTAATAAGCGATGTTCTGCGTGCAGTGCGGATTGATTCGACGGACTCCAATACCCTACCTGAACTGAAACATTTTGATAATGTGGACGACGGTTACTTTCTTGCTAATAGGATCATGGATCTCTATCAAATGATAACAAGGATGGAGATAGAAACGGTAAAACAAAGATGATTAACCTCGGAACCCAATCATCCTCTCTAATGAATATTTTTCTCAGCAGCCATTGAAGAGTACAGAGCTTTCAATATTGGAATAACCCTCACAGCTTTAGGACCAAACTTCGACTGTTTCGCTCCGCAATTTAGAATTCGTACTCGTCGGATGAAAGCTCTTTAGTAGTATTCCAAAAAAAAAGAACGAACGAGTTATGGCCCTGTTTTTGACAAAGAAAAAACGAATGGTAAATTCAACACCAAATTACACGTATTGTGCATCGACACCAGCCTAGTCAAAAGGATTCAAAATAACATGAAATTCTTTAAACAGTATAGTTATTCCGATTATGCTTAATGAAAGATGTGCTAGAGTTTCGGAAGAAGTAATGATCATCTATTGGATCAGCATATTACGTACCGTATATAGATAAAATAATTATTGATATGGTTCGGCGGAATCCTTTCCTAAGTGATAGCGCAAAAGATACTTTTATTTAATTTTTAAGTTTATAGTATCGATAATAGTGTCTGGCGTTGTTCGTGCAGATTTCTCAGTCACAATGACACATGACGATTCTTTCTTCATACTTCAATAGTTTTCAACGGTTAACTGATAAACCCATTGTTAATTTAATTTGTTCTCGGATGCAGAAGTGCCGGTCTTTAGCTTTGGGGTCCCCATGTCTATGGGTAAGTTGGTCTGCAAGGATTCCCGACGTAACGTTAACGTACGACTTTCAATACGGAAAGAGCAACCAATTTGAGACTTCCAAGAGCAACATTTTGAAAAATGATTTGAACTTCCATGTTTCTTCAATTCAAATCGTTCAAAAACTGAAGGAAATTTTTGAAACAGTGCATTTTCGCCATGTGAATTGCATATAAACGGACATGTTAACAATTAGAGCTCCAGCTGCCAATGGTCTTAAAGTACCACCAACCCTCGACTGAAGCATACAAAATCTGGCATCGGACAAAGGTAAGGTTTGGTCGGAAGGTGAGGTCCAACCGTCCAACGGAATTACCACCAGATTTATCATCTTGAACTATATGTCCGGATTCGAAATAAGAAAAACCGTAAAAAAGGTGGACAAAAATTGGCAGAAACATTTTAACTCGATGTACATAAGCAGTTGTTCACGATGAAAAAAACGACAGTTTATGTTATGTCCTGTAGTAGTTATGTAGTATTTTTCTGCAAAACCTCTATGAACGCACATATAAATTAGAAACCAAACTGTCAAAATCAAAACATGCAGAAATAAAGTGCACGACTAAGTCGCACGAACTTGCTCTAGTGTGCGACAGTGGTCTTGGGGTTTGAGATTTGTGTAAAGAAAAGCAGGTAAAAAATCATTTGAAATTTTGTTAATCACTTAAAAATCATTAGTTAAAACGTTTTTTGGAAAAACAGTTTGGAATTTTAAGAAAACATTTTTTCAAAATCGTTTGACGATTTTTTTTGAAAAACTTTTCAAAAACATTCCAAATTTTTTTTTCAGTATACCAACATCTAGCAGCTGGTAGTCATTATCAGAAAACAAAGTTTTTTTTAAGTTTTAAACAAACCGTTTTTGAAAAAAAACTCTTTTATTTTTTTAAATGGTTTAAGAGTTTTCTCGGAAAAACTATGTATGCAATAAATTTTTAAAACTAAATGTTTATCAAGGAAAAAAAATATTGGCATTTTTTTTTACACTTTTCGAAAAAATATTTAAAATTTTCTTTTAGTATGTCATTATAAGGAAATCTATAGTTTTCATCTGGGAAAATCATTTAAAAAAATTCAATCAACCCGTTTTGAAAATATTTCAATAAAATTTTTTTTTACAAAATTAAAAAAAAATTGAAAAAAAAAAGTTTTTGAAAATTTGGAAATGCAATATTAATTGAATTATAAATGACCTCCTGTGTGAAAATTTTTATTGAAATCGGGATAAAACCGCATTTGAAAAAAAAACGGTTATATGAGAGGTACGGTTATAGAACAAATTTCGAAAAATGTATTCTAAAAAGATGTATTGTTGTAAAAAAATAGCACCTTGAATGTTTTATCAAAATCGTTAGAGCCATTTTCGAGAAAATCAAACTTTTTGTTAAAGATTGTATGGCAAGTACCGTTATTTTTCGACCTAGAACAAACATGAAAAACACCCCCCGAGATACTACCAAATATCTCCTAAATACCAAGTTTGAAGCAAATCGGTGCTAACAGACAGACAAACAGACGGAAATTCCGGAGACACTTTCTTAGAGTTCTCTATCATCGTAATGTTATGTTTGATTTTAGAATTTTTTTTTTTGCACGAAATCATAACTTGCCTTATAGTACCTATAAACTTAAGTAAAAACAAAACATATACAGCAGGTTGCAGATCCTTGTAGACAAAGGTCTAAGGGTTTCAGTTTGAGGATTGGGTTATAGCGCTCAGGAGAAACTTGAAGAGCAAATGAAACAATTTTTTTGTCAGATGAAAACCATTACGGGCAACAAGCCGTCATGAGAGTAGCTCAGAGCCAATATTGATCATGAGAAAATATCCGTTTCTTTAAAATTTATGGTTGAATCATTGAAAATTAGATCCAACAAATGGACCTTTGTCAACGTGTACATCCTACTTAAATTATAAATGTGAATGTTTGTATGTTTGGATGTTTGGATGTTTGGATGTTTGGATGTTTGGGTGTTTGTTCCTCAATCACGCCTAAACGGGTTAATGGATTTGGATGAAACTTGGTAGGTAGATGAATAATTGGCTGGCTACTTTTTATCAAGGAAAAAATGTATATCGCAATACTTGAAAACTAGTTGTTCAATTAGTTCCAAAGCTACATGGCGTTGCAATATACGAGCTAAATGAATTTTAATGAATTTGTGTATAAGTGTTATGTATGAAGGGGGAAGTTCTATATTAGTAAACAATGTCCAAGCTTTAGAATCTAAATGTGATATACTGTAAGGCATCATAATGTCCCATACATAAGAAGGGAGATATCACAAAGTGCAACAATTATAGGGGTGTTACATTGTTGAGTAATTTCTTTAAGATATTCTCCTCTATCCTGTAAGACCGGATAGCCACATACCTATGCTAAAACTATAATCGGAAAATTTCATTATGTGGCTTCATACCAGAACCAGGCAAACCCACAATTGATCAGATCTTTACCATTAGGCAAGTGATGGAAAAAAGTCTGGAATTTAATATTCGAATTATCTGTTTATAGCCGCATGTAATACTGGCTTATGCAGACGACATCGGCAGAAGCCAACACGAATCCTTTACCCAGATCGAGCAGGCAACCGGCACAAAACTGGGGCTGCATTTTAATGAAGGGAAGCCGAAGTATATCGGCGAGAAGTGTTATTCCAACTATCAGTATAGTGGAGCATGTATTGGAACTAGTACCAGACCTTTAACATCTCTAAACCGCATCGAGAGGAAAGTCTTACGGAGAATTTTGGCCCCTTGTGCGTGGAAGGATGATTCCGGAGAAGATGATGATGATGATGATTTCTATTTACTTACCCTACCTTACAAATAGATTTTAGTACTTTAACAAGCTCATTTATTTTGAATTACATCAAAAATGTGGTCTTATATGAATCATACCAAGATTTTAATAAATCAAGGAAAATACTGGCCCTGGCCACTTTGATACCTTTAATAACCTCCTCTTTGTTGGTGAAATGCATCCTACCTTCATACACATTTCGTGTCAACCAACCCCACGCATTGTTGATGATGTTTAAATCTGGGGAGTAGGGTGGCCAGGAAAGTTGTTCAATATTTTAGCCTTTTAATAAAATTTTAATTATTTCAGATGTGTAATCTGCACCACACAGGCCCGAAAATATCCTGGAACAGAACCATTTTCAGTAAAGTTTTGTAATACGGTGTTGTCATTCTGCAGTTCACAAAAAAAATCAAAATTTCCAGAGTATAATGTGGCGCCCCATAACATAAGGACTCGTAGTTGTGCTGACGACGCGGCGACGGACGCGTCCAAAAACATTTTTTTTTTTTAATAATTTAAGTAATTGTGAATCCGTCAAGTGACTGTTTGAGTGACCGTTTGAGTGACTGTCGGCGCGGGTTTATGACACTATATCGAATGACAATCTCAAATGCAAAAAATCTCAAAAAAAAAACATTTTTTTAATCTAGAATGCAAAAATCAAAAATATACAATCTCGAATGGCCGAAAATCTCAAAAGACTTTTTCGCTTTAAAAGAGAAAGAAATATGTGCTTGAGGCTTATTCAATGTTAGAAAAAAATAATGCATATTTCAATAAATGCATACAAAACTAACTCAAAAAGTCCCGTTAGCTCAAAACTTTGTTAAAAGCTCTCTTAATCTATAACTGCATCGCCCATGCTTGAAATTCGAGCACCTCTCAATTCTGTACAACGGAATGGCACTTTAAATCGATGAACACTTAATTTTAACTAAATAATTGACTTCGAATAAATACGTAAATACACTCATTAACAGCGGAAATACTCAACAAAAATTATAGTAAAATACATTCTGCAAATCTACGCGAAATTACCTTTCAGTTGATGAATATATTACGAAGTTTAGGGGCTAGATGGCGTTGCATTACATCAGCTAAATGGGTTTTGATGAAATTGTGTATGAGTGTTAGTTACGTTCTAAATTAATAAGCAATTTTTGTATCTAAATGTGAAAATAATAATAATTTTGTCACCACAATCTAGCGATGAGGGTAAAATACACCAAATTGTAATTAATTATAAATTGAAAATTAAAAGTTGCCTTGATTTGAAAAAAATATAAAAAAAAGTAAATAAAACTTTGTCTTCCAGCTATTTCTAAACAAAATTCAATATTCAAATTAAAAAATTGTTAATTTGGATGGGGTCGGTGCAACGATTAAATAAATAAACAGACCATAGTTGATCAGCTGCCTTTGTTTATATTTCTAAAGACACCAGACATAATCAAACAAAAAAAGTACGTTTGTCTCAAAATGTATTAATAGAGTAAAAACAATTAAAATTGAAAATTGTTTTTTTCTAAAAAACTGATTTTTTTGTTTTTAAATAAATTTGAATGTTGTTTGTTACTTAACCGTAACTTTTTTGCATTTTCAAATTTACCAAAACTGACATCACTTCCTTAAAGAATTCGGCTCTCTTTGAAGTTTGTTTTAAAACAAAAGAACAAAGGGCAACTTCGACACTGAGTACAAAGCATTTTGATTATTATAAAAAAAACCAACCATTTTCGAAGTCATTTTGTATGATTAAACAAAACATAAAAACTTAACTGATGATTAATTCATTACCCAAATTTTAATTGCGTTTTTTTATTTGCTTTAATTTGTTCCAAAGGTTAAATCACGACTTCATGTTGGCACAATAAAAACGAAATTGTAAAAATCTGTTTTGAAAATTTTCACTTTTGAAAGTTGGTTACTTTTTAGTTATTTTATCTCTTAGAAGTCAAATACAGAAACTCGAGGTTTAAAGAACATTCCTCAGAATAAAGAAAAAAAATTTGATTCACTTTTCACTAAAACTCCTGACCCTATCAACTGAACATTTTTACTGCGCAACCACATTGTCAGAGATCGAACTTTGAAGTGATCTCTTAACATAAATAACAATATAGACTACAAGTGTCTTTTCAAAAATTTAAGATAACATCATAACCAGACATTAACTTATTTGTATTAACGAAGCATGCCAAGATTGGCACAAAGGCACACTCTAATTATTATAGCAAACAATGGTATTTACACCTCAAAATTTATAGGACCTTGCCGCGCCGACGAAATTAGATCTTTATTAGGTTTTGGCCAAAACACGTGCTTTGCAATGCAAATAACTTGGCAGGTCTATTATGTTTTTTTTTTTTTTTGTTAAAATTTTGGCATTTTCATATTGATCTTAGTTGTTATTATTCAAGTAAGCACATAATACTCGTTAACAGTCTTATTGCTGATTTGGGGACTTTATGACTCTATTTTATGTTTTGGCAAGAGGTTTGTTTGTGAAATATTTCTGGACAATATGTGGCCTTGTTAAGATTCCTTTAATTGACAGAAGTGGTTCTTTTTGTATTCAAGAAGCTTACTGGTAGGAGTGTTCTTTGGTTACAAATTTTGAAAAGGATTTGTATGACATCTGTGACAATATTTTGAATGACTATCAGACTCGTACTTGCGTTGCCTCGTGTAACATCACAAACATCCTTGCAAGAGTTGATCCTCATAATATAAATGAGAAATCACGCTGCAGAGTGGTTAACAGGTGTTGCAATGGCAAGAATCATTCAAAAAAGAAATGACCGGAGAGCCCACCATTAAGCTGATAGTACGGAGAGGAAAGTATTGGGAGTTGAAGGAAATAATTGTACCGGCAGCTGATGCATTCCAGGATTTTCAGAAAATGCTACATTACCATATGAACACACGTGCGACTTTTATCAAATGATGCTCAAAGAAAAAGAAAGAAAAATTCCATGAATTTTCGATCAACATAATTCATTACCAATACTCAAGATCAAGCTATTGTGGATATAGACAAACTTCTTCACAGATGACGAAGATACTTTCCAGTAGCTGAACCCAACAACCAAAAAGTCCCCAGTATCATAAATGAGGAAATTAGTGCTCCAGAGGATAACTCCAAAAAGTGAAGAATGATTGGGCCAGACGAGATTAGAGTTCTTAAAAATTATTGTGGTATCGGTTGTATGGTTTACAATTCTCACCTGCGAAGTTGTCGGTGGTCATAAAAAATGTCTAATCAGTGGAGTGCACGTACAAGTAACCTTTTCCCAATATACAAGGAAAACCTACCCGTGATTTAGGTATAGCTGCGGTTCACCCACATTGAAGATTGTTAACAGAGTACTAGATGCACGACTCTCTGATAACCAGTATGGTTTTGTTTCTGATAAATCAAAAACTGACTCAAAGCAGAGTATAAGCATCATAACGGAAAAAGGATTCCTGGGAGATATGTGCACATTTTCTGCTGGATGATTTTGAAAAAGAGGATTTTTGCGGTAGATCATGGAAATATAGCAGCAAGTCAAAGCCAAAGTAACATGCATGGCAGATAAGTCTCCGAAGAGTTCGCTATCAAATTTAACGTGCAACAGGAAATCGTTTGGAGCACATTGCCTTTTTTTATAACTATAGGAGGGAAAACAGAGCTGGGCAAGGCATTCAACATTTACGTAGTACGGCTTTTAGATAATAATCTAGGTTTTTGACTCTACGTCTGAATTTGGGCTCAAGCGCTCAGGGGTATACTAATAAGCATTCCTAGCAGTACAAGTAGATCTTACGTTACTATTGATTTTTTAAGGGAATAAATTCAATTATGGGTATTTCTTTTACAGCAATTGATTTGCTGCTAAAAGCTACAGTGGCGGACCAGAAAATGAATCAATTACTCTTTCGATTTATGAATAATTGAAGAGAATGCATTCTTGCAACGAGAACCTGATGAAGTGGTAGATGTTCTTGAAGGAAGTTGATACTGCATTAGTGCAAAAAAGACTGAACATCCGTTTTCTGGTCTACAGATATTCACATTTATTTGAGTGAAACAGTTTTTTTCCAAGAGCGAAAAGTTTGGTAATCTTGGATCAAATTACTGTAATATATTCGTGTTTTATTACATGATATGAGGTAAGGTTTATATGCGTCACTTTATCTAATGGGCTGTACAGTAATAGCCTACAATTATAAAGAGCTTTTACTAAAATCTCTACATCAACAATACTGATGGATCTCTTGATGACACATGCCATGACCTTCTTTGATCAAAAAATCCCTTCTAAGCTGAAAGAAAAGTTGCGGAAGATGTTGAATAGAACCAGATGACTTTTCAAGTAAATGGGTTTAGCCGGCCAACATTAGCTTTGTTCCACATGCTCCGCAAAACTACGAATTTTAGCCAATTTTTACGAAAAACATTAAAAATACCTTATCTTATTATTCTGAGAGTAACATTTCTGTTTGTATTATTGGTGATTTCAATTTGGGTGCAATCAAATGGATGCAATATGAAAATAAGGTTCTGCCAATTGTGCTTTCAACTGAAAAAGAATTTGGAGTCGTCGATTCTTTGTTTGCTTTAAACTTAAACCAATTGTGTTTTATTCACAATTCATTGCAGAGAATGCTTGACTTAGTTCTTATAAACGAATATTGAAGTAAATGTTTTTGAATGCATCCCTTTGTTTTCGAACTCGATTCATCATGTTGCCTTATCAATTTGCATACAAAATATTTGCTTTAAAAATTATAATTCTTTCCAGTCTACCAATAAATTTAAATATCATTTCAATTCTGCAAATATACAAAATTTAAATGAGTCGTTTTTTTTTAATTTTGACTGCCAATTTAGTTCTAATAATAGCTTAAAACATAATTTTGATTGTTTCTTAAGAGTTTTTGTAAGTGAAATGGAAAACTCTGTTCCACGATCTGTATTTAAAGTTTGTTCACATCCTCCATGGTCTAACTTAAAATTGCGTAAATTGAAAAAAAAATGCTAAAAATAAGGCTTTTGAAACTTACAAAAACAATATGAGTTCAAATAATTTTGCTTTATATTCACGTCTTCGTAAAGAATATGCATTTCTTTCAAAATTTTGTTTTAGTAACTATGTACATATAACTGAGAACGAATTAAAGCAAAATCCGAAAAAAAATTGGAAATTTGTTATTATGAAACGCAAATCGGGTTTCCCTCAGTAATGGTTTTCAATGATTATACTTCCAATGACCCTCAAACTGGTTTGCTGAAAACTTTCAAAGTATTTATAATACAACGGATTTGGTTGTTGGCAATAACTACGATTGTAAGAATTTAGTACCTATAACAGATTGCATCAGTTTAGTTTGTGACGTTGAAGATGTTTCAAAAGCCTTAAGAGAACTGGAACCCTCCATTAAACCAGACTTTCATGGTGTATTTCCTATTGTTTTAAGGCATTGTTTTGAATCCTTACGTTTTCCACATCAATTTATTTATAATCCATCTCTTCTGACTCGTCATTTTTTAGATGAATGGAAAGTGTCTTATATTAGCCCTATTTTCAAGTCAGGTGACAAATAGATGGTAACAAATTACCGCCCCATAAGTAAACTTTCTACAATTCCCAAACTTTTGAATAAAATAGTAAAAAATAAATTATATTGTATAATTAGAAGTTATATTTCTGTTTATGTACACGGTTTCTTAAGTGGTCGATCAACCAATACGAATTTGGCTTATTTTTCTAATCAGTGTTTTAAAGCAGTGGAAAAAGGACGCCAAATGGACGTGGTTTATACCGATTTCGTAAAGGCTTTTAGTAGGGTAAATCACCAAATTTTAAATTAGAAAATTATAATGATATGGTTTTGATGGCCGCCTATTTAATTGGTTTAGTTCCTATCTCATTGGTATGAAACAAGTTGTTAAGAATGGTGATCTTGAATCTAATTCGATAACGATTCATTCTGGTGTTCCCGAAGGTAGCCATTTAGGTCCACCATTGTTTGATTTATTTATTAATGATTTTCCATCAATCTTATTGACTTCTGAGTGTTTAATTTTTGCTGATGACATTAAAATGTTCAAAGTTATAAATATTTATAATGACTGTCTTGCTTTTCAACATGAAATTGCAAACTTCGAGTCTTGGTGTAAACAAAATGACTCCATCTCAATTTCAAAGTGCTCGGTTATGACTTACAATCGTTCACAAAGTCATATTGTTTTTGATCTAGGACATAGATAGATATAAACTCTCCAGAGTACGTAAAATAAAAGACCTAGGCGTAGTTTTCAGCGATAAACTAAACTTTGAGTCGCATGTTTCATACATTGTTTTAAAGTCTAATTCTATGTTTTCTTAAACGAAATTTGGCAGATTTTAAAGACCCGTATACTTTGAAAGTAATCTTTTGTTCTATGGTTCGACCATTATAGGAGTATGTCTCTTGAATCAAGACGAAAAATGAACAGTGTTTTGTTTGTTCAAAATATACTTTCATATGATATTGATTGTGAGGCTTTGGTCTTTTTAATTAACATTTAAGCGCCAAGTCGACCTATGAGGACAAGAAATTTTATATTTGAAACTCCTCATTCTACAAACTATGGTCAGCGTGATCTTATTCCCCATTGCTGGAAATTGTTTCATATGTATTTTAAAGATCTAGATGTATATTTATCAAGATATCAATTTAAAACTATTTTTATTTTTATTGCTACTAAACGATCATACTTAAATTAAACTCTATATTTACATATTGTACAAACATTATATTACTTTAACATATATATATAATTTTAACAGTAAGCAAATCTGTGGATCTAAGTATCGTAGATTGAATAATAATATATAAATAAATAAATACTGTTCCACAAGACACAAAGTTCGTAGTTTTTGACAAAAGAGATTGCTCACGAGAGAGTATTTCTCTCTACTGACAATTTCAGTCCAAGAAAATTCTTTTGGACAAAAAAATGAATTTTATGTTATTTCACTTTGAAATTTAAAAAAGATCAGCTGGGGTATTAAGGCTCCCGCAAACGGAAATCGATTAATGAACGATTTTTTCGCGGCAACCAACAGACGGTATATGATTATCATTCACGCAAAAGTTGCTTTCTTTTTATTAATAAACTCTGTATGCATATGTATATATGGACTTCCTATGTCAAATAAACGCAAAGGTGGTGACGGAAACAATACAAACAATACTTAAGGCCTTTATAACTGAGCACGTATTAACTCTGCGTTTAAAAACTGCAAAAGCTTTGGGAATTTTATAATAATATTATGTCCAAAATGGACAAACATGTTAACAAATAGTTGCAATAATAGCCTATTTCCTTATGATATGGGCAATGAAAATTGTAAAAGACTGGACACAGAGAGCCTGATATGATGACTCCAAAGCAGTCGTACAATATTTTGTTTCAAAAATTATTTACAATTTAATCAGGATACAAGCAGTCTTATGCAGAACTGGGATTTCCGAATTCCTTTATAATTCCGTAGTGTTCCTCAAGGATCCTTTTGTTTTCAACTTATTTTAATCGTGTTTTATTGGTAAGTGTTTAACGAGCGCAGTAAAGTTTTATACAGCAAACAAAAACAAACCAAAAGTTTCGATAATGTACGTAGTAGACACACTTACGAGAACTTGCTACTGAGGCCATCGACTCAGACAATTACAAGACAACACACAAGACGACATTGATAAATGGCAGAACCGAAAACATAACACATGTCAACAGCACGCAGTTGGTTTTCGAACGGTCCCCCATATTTCCACTAACCACGCTGATTTCGCTGATCTGACGGGAAGCGATGCTTCCTCGGAGCCAATGCCGTCGACAAGTTGACATAAAGTCTGGAATGATTGAAAAGAAATGTCAACCACCTGCAATGTTGAACCATTTTTGCGTGTTGAATCAAAAGAAAATTAGCTATAGAGTGATTAAAGTGTTTTATTGCGACTTCTATTACTTGGCTAGCTATAGATTAAGATTACCAATAAAACACGATTTTTATACGAAATTATGAGGCATCAAATTATTTTTTGTATGGAAGAAGTTAAACCAATTTATTGAAATATCAGCACGGGCCATAAAATTTAGAAAAATTCGGGACAGGAGCTCTACTATATTTACTTCTCTTTATTTGTTTGAAAATAAATTTTAAGAGAACCAGTTTTAATCGAAATTTTCAATATTTTTTCAAACAAAACCGTCAGATATGCTACGAATTGTTTCTAAATGATGCATTATCGTGATTGAAATGCCTTTCCTTTGAAATAAAATTAACAAAATATTTGTAATTCTACTGTCGACTTAGCTCTAGACAATGTCCAAAATCTTCTTCTAAATCCGTCTTGCTCTTTCTTTTACAAAAACTTCTTTTTCTTTTACTTCTGAATCCACTTCATCTCCCTGCCCTCGTTTCCCTTTCCTTTGAAAATACTTTTCAATTTCCAAGAAACTCTTATCTTTTGTTTCTGGAATGAAGCGGTACACGAAAAATGTCGTCAACAGAGCCATCATGCCATAGGAAGCAAATACATTTCCACTACCCAACCAATCGATCATAGTTGGAAATAGCTTGATAGAAAAGAACGATGTTAGATATGCAACTGCAAGTGACATTCCACATAATGCACCTCGAACTTTTTGCGGGAAGATTTCAGGTAAAATAATAAATGGAATTGTCCATAGACCAGCCGAAGCCACAACAAAAGCTATTATAAAAGCCGCTAAAATGTTCGGTTCTTCCAACAATGTGAACCAACTTGAACCAGCCAGTAAGAAGAGGCAAGCTGAAGAGCTAACAGCTGATAAAATACCAACTGGTCGATGACCCCATTTCTTTAACTCCCAGGCCATAACAAAGGAAGCAACGAAAAATCTGGCTATGCCTACATATATGGCACACAAGAAAGGATCTATCTTCACTCCAGCTTTAGTAATAATTTGAACTGCATAAACTATGATCACAAATGTTCCGGAAAACTGCTGGAAGATGAAAAAGATGATGGCGAGAATAAATGGCTTGTAGACCTCAGAAAGTCGAAAAGACTTCCATAATGATACTTTCTTTTCCAAAGCTTTCAATCGGATTTGATGTTTTAATTCTGCGAACTCAGCTTCAACTTCATCATGAGTTTCACCTGGAAAATATTTTTAAAATACATAGAGAAGACATGTCAAATCGGATCATACCAATATCCAGTCCTCTGAAATACGATAGCGATGACTTGGCTTCTACCAATCGACCTTTTGACAAAAGCCAACTGGGAGATTCTTTAATAGGAATCAGAAGAATCAAACAAAAAATCTGATAGCCCATAAAAATTACGCCTATGAAGCGCCAGTTGTTCTACAAAACATTGTTACTTAGAGAATTTCTAGAAATTTTATAAAAACCTACTCTTATGAAATATCCCACAACGTATACAAACAGAACTCCACCAGCAATGGCCATAGACACAGCCATTATCAATCTAGCTCGTATCCTTGGAAGACATATTTCCGCATTGTATACTGCAGCAGGAGAACCACCCATTCCGGTAGAAACACCGGAAAGTAATCTGGAAATCATGAGCTGGAGAAATACCGCGTTAGAATCATCATATGACGCAGCTGCCATCAAAGTCCATGAGATAATCGCCAAAACGTTTACCAATATCATTGAATTCTTTCTTCCGAATTTGTCCACCAGGAAAACACTTAAAAACGATCCTACAGGTGAGGCTATAGAGCTGGCAGAAGCTGCAGATTCAAAGAATCTAAAATTAATGATTTTGGTTCACATTTTGTCTTACCAAACCAAGACGATTGTGATTTATTCAAATGCACAAACTCCGCTGGATTATTAAGTTGATCGAGGGTAACGGCTGGTAGCGCCAAACTCATTCCACCAACCAGCATTCCAAGATTTATCAGTAGAACCATAAGTTCCTAAAAGTTATTGTTGTACTTGCATCTTAGACTTCGTCTTTTGGGACTTACCTGCCTAAGAACTGCCTTTCTCTGGTCACCAAGTGGAATAAATTGTTTCGACTTATGTTCTGCTGAAACAATCTCGGGTTTGAGGTCACCATCCCGAAGGCTTTGCAGTTCAATTGGTTGACTGATTGTCATCGTTGCTTCTTATTTTTCCAGTAAAATATTCGTGATAAGCATAGTTACTATTAATAACGAATTAAAAGAATTGGTAATAATATCGTTTGTATAGAAGAAGCTTTTGAACTTTTGAAGATTATACCACTAGAATATGTGTCCTATGAAAATAAGACTATTGAACAAACAAGCGTAATGTTGCTGTGGATATGCTTGCTTATTGCTAACTCTAAAGGTAATATATTGGTTTGGATAATGTTGATATGTTCCTTTGTGGAACTATGCTGTCGCGCCATGTGCCAATAAATTAATTTATTTTATTTATTAGTATATAGAAAATTTTTAAATTGTCTTGTAAAACTTTAAAATCAGCATCTGGCAGCTATCAGGTGGACGTTTTGTCGTGGCTAAGCCCTAAGACATCAAAAAAATGAAGAAGGACGTCATTAGTGTAAAGTTGAATTTTTGTACCTGAACAGTTGATGTAATTATATTTATAATATACTTATTTCCAGATATTTTGGGAGGGGCAAAAGGGGATGCCACACGCCCTTTAAGAGTACGATAGCCATGGGGTCGCAGAATAATTACGGATTCCTATAGAGTGACTAAATACAAGCATTTTTTATCAAGGAAGGGGGTCTATATCCTCCCGCTTAGGCCGTTAGTCTCTTCTATCATCCTGTTTTTAAATAAAATAATGTCTTTTAGTACCTTTTGAAAAACTTACTTCAAACTCGAGATTTTGGGGAAAAAAATTAAAAATTCAAAGTTTAAAATATTTGTACTAAATTTGCCTAAGTACTTGTTATGTTTATTTATTTTCAATCGAACAATGAAAACAAGATGATTATATGTGTTGTAGTTTTCGAGGAAAATGAAATTTATCAAACCCACTTTTTTATAATTTTAATTTTTTTTAAATTTCCTTAAAAAATACCAAAAACTGCAGATTTGTACCTCATTTCTTCTGGTATACTCGAATTATGATCAAATGTGCCCAGGGTTCACGAAGACAAAATCTTGAAGAAATATTAATTAACCATCCCTGAACAACATTCCGAAGTTTCATCAAGTTCTGATCTTTGTTGACTTAAAACTACCTGTCCACTAGACTAAGTATGTTTTTTCCATTTTTACTTGCGATTATAGGGACTATAACGCAAGTTTAGGATTCATTAATATAAAAACAAATTGATATAACAATCAAACATGACATTACGATTATAGAGAAGTTAAAAAAGTTAGTGGCAATCAATGTCTGTCTGTCTGTCTGTCTGCATGTCTGTCATTATGTATAACGAGCTGCAGCCTAAACGGCTTAAACGATTATCTTCAAATTTGGTGTTTGTGATTCTTTTGGAATTCCTCAGAAGGGAAATGTAAATTTTATTTTTAAGCCTAAAAATAACCGTACCTGCCATATGACAGTTTAGAAAATGCTTATTTTTCTCGAAAACGGCTCCAACGATTTTGAAGAAAATTATTGAATTTTTTTTGTTAGTATTGGCTTTCATTTGATTAGAAAAAAATTTCACGAAAAAAGTCTATTAACGGTACCTTTCATATAACGTTTTTTTTTTTTAATTTTTGGCTTTCTCGGTAACGGCTCTTTGGATTTCTGTCAAATTTTATATTTGAAAAGATCTAGGTAGCAAAATTAATTCTGCATATCAAAATGTTTAATAACTTTTTTTTCTAATTAAAATAATTTTTTGTTTTTTTTTTTAAATCAATATTTTTAAAACTAACCAAAAAAAATTATTTAAAATTTTACAATCACGTGTATATCAATAAATAATTTAAAAACACTCCATACCAAAATTTAAAAAAAACTCGAAAGACTAAAAATAAAAAAACAGGATTTTATCAAAATCCGTCCTACAATTTTCGAAATACTTTTTTTCATAAATTCGATATTATACAAGAAGTGTGATGGTATACTCCATTTTTACTAAAAACCGTTAAGGGTTTCGACACTATTTATAAGTTCAGAACGGGTTATTTTTGTACGTAAAAGTTACTTGTTTCGATCAAAGACCTTGCTTTCCAATATGGTTAAGCACATAAGAGCAAGTACGTGCGACTCAATCGTGCCCATTTTTACTTGCGATTATAGGTACTATAATGCAAGTTATGCATTCGTGCAAATAAAAACATTGAGATAACAATCAAAGATGACATTACGATGATAGAGAAAAATATTTGAGTTACTGGCAAAATTCTGTCCGCCTGTCTGTCTGTCTGTCTGTTTGCCTGTACGGATGTATTTTGGACTGTAGCCTAACCGATTGGGCCAATCGTCTTCAAATTTAGAACTTAAAGTTATTTTGACATTTTACAGAGGAGTTTTTTCGATTTTTTTTAGCTCAAAAAATTAACGGTACCTATCATATAACCGTAATGGAAAAGCTTATTTTTCTCGAAAACGTCTCCAAGAATAGGTAAGAATTATATTTTGGTGAAAAAAATTAATATGGTGGGCTAAAAACGGTACCTCCCATAGGACCGGTTTTTTTTCTTCGACTTTCTCGAAAACTGGTGTACCGATTACTATCAAAATTGATATTTAAGAAGATGTGGGCTACGCCATCATGTGACTTGGCACAATTCGAATATATTCTTTGAGGCTACAGACATTAACAAAAAAGGTGAAAAAAGTGTGCCCAACTTCGAGGGTTTTCAAGAACTGCGACTATGGAAAGCGCATTATCGCGAACTGAATTCCTTTTTCTGATCCACATAAGCGTATTCCGGACATTTATTTAAGAGAAACAGTTCTTCCTAAGTTCGAATATGAAGCATATCTTTAATGAAAATGCTTAACATTACTGGAAGAGTATCATAGCGTAATGAAATACATAGGAAGCAGGAAAATTCGAGGAAGCCTCCATTTTAAGTAAATTATCTTAGACAAAACACAACATGACTAACTTAGATGGTTCGGTCACCTAGAAAAAAGATATCATTTGAACCTAGTAAAGAGAAAAGCGAGAAAAGGCTGCCACAAAAACGCCGATGCCACAGATGAAGCATTCTCGTTGTCTTTAGATTCCAGTTGAGATCATAATTCATAACAATGGTGTGCAAAAAAAAATAAATCAAATTAATTCAATCTACACAAAAAGCACTTTGCAATCTCAATGGGAATTTCCCAAATACATACTAGCACTCAAAAATATTTGTAATCAATCAATTCTACCAATTGAATCCAAGGGAGATGATATTATAGAAGATACGCAAATTAATGGATTTTGGAATCTAGTGGTCTCTCTCTAAAAGAATGAGTATGGATTTCTATCTCTACATAACTGTACGTACAACTGTGTACCTGTAGGCGAAGCAGCTGGTAGGGTGAACATTGAATGATGATTTCAAAGCTTTCAAGATGCTTGACCTTCCTTTCGATATTGCGTGATGTTCCTCAAGGGTCCATTTTTGAGCCGCTTTTCTTCTCAATGTATAGTATATGAGATACGACTAACTTGTGCTTTTATCATAAGCCCAACTACAGGATCGCATGGGTGGTTCTGATAGTATTATTATAAATCACAAATAAAATTATGAATACAAATTCAACTTCTAATACAGTATGTGTTACCCTTTTAAACAAAATATATAAATAATTCAAAAAGATTAACAAATTAAATATAAGTAATAACCTTAATGGAAAGTATATACAAATAAACAGAGTACTTTTTTATACAGATAATTTATTTTTATTTTTATTACAGCCATTGTATTGTGTCCAAAAAATGTGTTCCTTACGACTTTGTCTTTACAAAGCATTCTCGCATTTCTATTTCTAACGCACTGCCTTGAGCTACCTGTTTGCCTGTTCGAAAATACTCCTCGATTTCTTGCAGAGTTTTTCCCTTCGTTTCAGGCAGAAAGAGATACACATATAATGTTGACAATAAGGATATACAACCATAAAAAGCCATCACATTTCTATATCCCATCCAATCCATTAGCGAGGGATGTGCCTTGAGAATAATAAATGCCATAACGTATACGAAGAATCCTATAACACCCGAACATGCCCCACGAACTTTCTGCGGAAACACCTCGGATGCAATGAAAAACGGCAAAGTCCATAGTCCTAGAGCACTAAAAACAATGTAGACTATCATAACTGTAGATGCAAAGTAGGGTATTTGAAGGTATTTGGAAGTTGCTAGAAGAAACATGCAAATTGCCATCCCTGTTGCTGAAATCATAGCCGCTTGTCTTCGGCCCATTTTTTCCAATATTAATCCCAAGAGGCACGTTGTGAGAAGTCTTGCCACGCCTATGAGGACTGCACACAGAATTGGATCGATCAAGGATCCAGCTTCGGAAGCTATTTGAACGGCATAGACCACGACCACGTAGATCTCGGAAAATTGTTGACAAAAGAAAAGACCACACATAATAAGAAGTGGTTTGTAGACTTCTGGAAGACAAAGACACTTCCGAAATGGGGTTTTGGTCACATGGCCTTCTGAATTTATTGAATTCATCAGTGTCAAAAACTCGGCATCGACTTCCTCGTGGGTTTCATCTGTAAAAAAACAATTAAGATATATTATTTCCGGTTTTTTAAACAACTTTAGAGCAACTTACGAGCTTTAAGTCCCCTGAAGTATGATAATGATGCCTTAGCTTCCACATGTCTTCCTTTCGACAAAAGCCATATAGGAGTCTCAATAACAGGGATTAAAAGTAGGATACAAGCAACTTGAAAGCCAAACAACACAACAGCCAACAGATGCCAATCGCCCTAAAGAACATGCATTACTATCCTACTTAATTTTCAATAGATCTTAACAACTTACTCTTATAAAATATCCCAAAACATATATAGTCAAAACCCCACTGGCTGTGGCAAGCGAAGATGCTAGAACCAATCTGCTTCGTATCTTTGGTAAACTGATTTCCGCACCATACACGCCCGGAGGAGAACTCGCCATGCCCATAGCCACACCAATCAAACATCTTGATACCATAAGTTGAATGAAGACCGTTTCAGAGTCTTCCTGTATTGCCAAAACCATTGCAGCCCACGAAATAATTGCAAAGAAATTAAAGACAATGAAAGTTCGCTTACGGCCTATTTTGTCCATTAGAAAGGCCGTCAAAAGGGAGCCCAGTGGGCAGGTGATGGTGCTGATAGAAGCTTTATGATTTATACAAATCAAGTTTTGACAGATTTGTTGAAATGAAAGGATTTACCAAACCAAGAAGCTTGAGATTTATCTAAGTGTACTTTCTCTTCGGGATCAGTGAGTTGATTCAATGTTACCGCAGGTAATGCTAAGCCCATACCAAATGCCAGCATTCCAAGAATCAGGAGAAATATCATGAATTCCTTAAAAAGAAAATTTAAATTCCTTTTAATTAAAATTTCTAGAAAATATTGAAAATCTTAAATACCAACCTGCCTTCGAACGGCTTTCGATTGTTCTCCCAGTGGCTTTTGGTGGAATTGTTTGTTCATTCCAGAAACAATTGTCGCTTTGAGGCCGCCATTTTGCAGAGTTTCCATTTCAGATGGATACTTTGTCATTGTTCTTTCTGCTAACAGAAAAAAAGTGTATTTTTTTGTATTAAAATGTTAAAAAAGATATTGTGAATTGTTAACTAAATTAATTTGTTTATTCTCACTGTTAGAAATGGCTAACAATTTACGCCCGAACCCAAGATGGACGTATAATTAGGAAAAGAAATTCTTTCTTTAGACAAACCACACGAATATAGAATGTTTGGCCTCGCTCTGTTTTTATGATATGTAGGTATACCTTGAAAACTAATGGGCATCGGCAGCTCCTTTTATAGCTTTCTTTTATCACTCGTACGGTTTCCAAATATTTTAAGGATAGACAAAATAATCCTTTTCGGGCATGCGAATTATCTATACACATAAATAAAAATGCAATCACACGTCCTAAATAACAAAGAATTTAAGAAAAAAAGTATTTCGAACATTTGATACAATATTGTTTTTTTTATTTTCAGGTTTTTTGAAAAAAAAAAATGTTTGTAATTTTGTTATGCAGTGTTTTAGAATTTATTAATTTACACCTGATTTTAAAATTTTAAATATTTTTTTATAAGTTTTAAAAATATTGAATTTTCAAAAAAAAAGAAATCAAAAATTATTTAAAAATTGAAAAAAAAATATTCAAAAATTTTGAAAGCAGAAATTGTTTGGATACTTAGATCTTTCAAATATAATATTGTATTGAAATCCATTTAGCGGTTACCGAGAAAGTCAAAATTAAAAAAAACCGTTATATCACATGTACCGTAAATAGACTTTTTCCGGTAAATTTGGTTCTTATTAGCTGATAGCTACTACCTAGCAAACTTTCATCAAAATCGTTGGAGCCGTTTTCGAGAAAAATAAGCTTTTCCTTAATCGTTATATGGCAGGTACCGTTATTCTTAGCCTTAATTTTTTTTTTATTTCTCCTCTGAGGAATGCTAAGAGATACACACATACCAAATTTGAACACAACTGCTTAACCCGTTTAGGCTGCAGATCGATATACACCCGGACAGACAGACAGATAGACCGACATTTAATGTCAATGACTTTTTTAGGCTTCAATATGATCGTAATGTCATGTTTGATTGTTATCTCAATTTTTTTTATATTCACGAATCCTAAACTTGCCTTATAGTCCCTATAATCGCAAGTAAAAATTAAGTGTCTGTTTTTAATATCAAAATAACAGCTGTTTACATATGAAAGTATGTAGAGTACTTATAACAAAAACATAATTTTAAAATTTTCTGTCTGTTGTTCCGGGTAATCTTGCGAACGGCTGCACCGATTTGGTAGGACTTTCACTGGCAGATTGCTGATTTTCTAGGTAGTAACTAAGGCTATTTAATTTACCCACTAGGTGGCGCTGTGGTGGTTTTTTTTTAATTCCTATTTATGGACCGATTTTGATGAGATTTCCACAGCCAAAAAGCTGATATTGTAAGAATTAAGTAAAACTATTCTTAACTATTTTAACTATTTTTGAAAATTCTTATTGATGCCCTGATTTTGACGAGACTTTCACAGGCAGATAGCTGATGTACTAAGGTGTAACTAAAGCTATTTTAATAACCCATTCATGCCAATGGGGTCGTTTTACAAGCAGATATCCTACTTTAGAAGAAGTAACTAAGGCTATTTTGATTACTAGGTGGCGCCACGCCTGGTTCGTTTTATTTTTTTTAATGTATGGTATACACGAGCAACGCCGGGTGGGTAAGCTAGTCGTACATATAATTGTTCCGACTTGTTGTCGTATTCGATAATTGTATAGTGTGAGTGTGTGTTCAAAATACTGAGATCGCAACGATATCGCATGGTCGAAAAACCTAGGTCGAATGCGACAAGTCGCACCGTGTGTTTGCATGCGTACAATAATCGCACCGATTTCAATTGATCTCGACAACTTACAACGAGCACGTGGCAATTGTGTTGATTTTGATTGAAAATGATTTTTGTTAAGAGGTTATATACATATATGTAGACAGTATACCGTTCAATAAAAAGATATTATTAAAAAAGTATTTCGAAAAGTGTAGGAGCGTTTTTATATAAAATCCTGCTTTTTATTTACAGTTTTTGAAAAAAAATTGATTTTGGTATGTAGTTTTATTAATATAAAGCTGATAATAAAACTAAAATCAAATTTATTGATGAGTTTCCAAAATATTGAAATAAAAAAAATTTATTAATTATAAATAGAAAAAAAATTACTCGATTATTTTGGTTTGCAGAATTAGTTTGTTAAGCCACTCTCAATTTATTCAGTAAACTCAACATTTCATCATGTTCACGAGCGAGTAACGTCTGCAAAGCGTTATGGCGCCATGATTACTGATTATTTTTGGCCCGAATTGGAAGATATGCACTTGAACGACATGTGGTTTCAACAGAATGGTGCCACAAGCCACACAGCACACCTTCAAAAGATTTATTAAAGAGTAAGTTTGATGAGCGTGTTATCAAAAGAAATGGGCCAGTCGATTGGCCGCCTCGTTCGTGCGATTTAACGCCTCTAGACTATTTTCTTTGGGACTACGTTAATTTATTGGTTTATGCCAACAAGCCGACGACGTTGGAAGAGCTCAGAGTCAATATTGAACGCGAAAAGCGGCTGTTTGGGCCAAAACGTGTGGCCGAATCATCGAAAATTGGGTCCAAAGAACCGACAGCTGCAAAAGTGCCCGCGGTGGCCATATGAACGAAGTCCAGTTCCATTCATAAATGTTTTGATTGTTCTTCAAGCCGATAAAGAAGTTTTTGAAATATCTCAAATGGTTTGCGTTTTATTTAAAAAGAAAGTTGTCAAGTCCTTATTCGAAAACCTTTATAGGGAAAAAAGTTGAAAACTCTAAACGTGCTAATAGCTCTATGGCACTACAATGAGCTTAATTTTTAAAAGACATGTTCAAATGAACATAAATACATCAACTACAAATGTATTGTGTATTCCCTGCTTAAGCCAGTTACAGTTATAGGCAAAAGAATTTCTGAAAAAATGTGTTCTAAAAATACAAATACTACTACTACTTAAGTAAGAAAACGGTATCTTGTTCAGAAATACTTGTAACAAATCGTTAAGAAAAAGTCGTTTCTCAAAAAACTGTTGAAAACTTAAGCAAATTTGTCATATCTCCTTGAAAATAGATTATGCAATATTAAACTGGTGCGCGATGTACTTTTAAATAAATTGCAGGACTGGATCGCACGTACTTGTTCATATGTGCGATCACATCGTCGAATAAGTTTAAAAAACTGCACGACTGAGTCGCACGAACTTGTTCTTATGTTAGATAATTGCTTAATGGCTGCATATGTATGTATGTATATAAAGGGTGTTTTTTTAGACGTGTGGTTTTCAAAAAGAAATAAAACGCATATAGTTTAATGTTATGGCCAAGAATTTAGCTTGCTTATAAAGATAAGGGTTTGCATTATGTTTTAAGATGATTTCGGGGAAGTGGCCGCCGCGGCTGGCTCGAATAAATTCCAGCCGAGGCTCAATTTTGTGAAAATCGGGATCGGTGGCCATCTCGTTTTGGGCCCATTCACCGAACGTGTGACGCGATTGACGGTCGTTTGGCTTCAATTCTTGCACGAGTTGGATTTTGTAAGCCTGCAAACCAAGCCCGCACAATCTTCCATAAAGTGGATGGGCACATCTCCAATTGTTGCGCGCGATGGCGGATGGACTCATTCGGGTCTTCCTCGATGCTCTGCTCCACCGAAACGAACCATTATTTTGGTAATAAATTTGCACAATTTGCAAACTTGTTCGGGAGTTAGTCTATTAACTATTAAATGCAAACCAAACTGAACATAAATCAAGTGACAGCTGTAAAAAAGACCAACTCCGAAATATTGAAAATCGTTCGACCAGTTTTTTTTAAAAGTCGTCCGGAATTTCCGGACCCACTTTTTTCCACTTCTCTATTATCGTAATGTCATATTTGATTGTTAGATTTTTTTTGCACGAATCCATAACTTGCATCGCAAGTAAAAAAGCTTCTACTGAATGTCATTTGTTTGAGATACGACCTTTTTGCTTTAGATGGACAGTACAGTAGGGGAAGCTGCCGTAGGAACACGTACCTCATCGGGTCAATGGAATAAATTGCCATAAATTAATGACAAATTACATAAAATGCACAAAACAGCTGATCGGACAAACTTTTTTCATATCCCTTTGGCGGTAAAATGTCCACTTCCGGTTGCGTTTTCGGTGCTGGTTTACTTCATTAGGATCGATCTAATGAACAAATGGGGCATTAAATGAAAAGTTAGACCATCACATTATAAATCTGCAAACTTAACATGAGCCAAACATGCGTCCGACCACTTTTTTCCAAAAAAAAATTACTCTACATTTCTTAAAATTTTATTAAGTCAATATCAACAAGTTGTTTTAGACAAATAAATACTGATAAAGCGGTATAATTTCATTTGATACCCCATTTTTCCGTTGAACCGCTGAGGTAAGCCAAAACCAAACCGGAAGTGGCCATTTTACAGCCAAAGGGACAAGAAAAAGTCTGTCCGACCAGCGGTTTTGTAATGGCTAAATTTTCCAATGACTCGATGAGGTAGGAGTTCCTACGGCCGCCTCCCGGACTATTAGTCATTCAAAATATTTTTTTACGAACCTATTGTATAAAAAGGTTTTATTTTACAGTTCAAATTCATTATTTATAAGAGCCGCTTGCGTGAAACCAAAAGAAACAAATTAAATTACTCAATGAACATCAAAACTCAAGTATCCACGAAATCATCAATCAAATGTACATTGAATTGCATTTATTATTTTAAATTATTTATTACAAAAAAAAATTATAAAGTCAATCCTCCACGAACTTAAAAGTGACACTGCCTGAGTGCCTGACACAATTAACTGCTGCTGAAATTTTAAACCCGAAATTCTTTTTGAAAAGCTGAGTAAATTTTGGATGTTTGTTTTAAAAGATACTTTATCTATTAAATGGTATAAATAAATGCTATCGAAACACAAACAAAGAGAATCCACAACCAAAATAGTATGTTAATTGTGTATCTTTTTTTTTTGCTACGCTTTTCTCAGTTACCGGCTTTGAGAGTATTTTTTTAACATTTTTGGAAGCCGAATTGAGCACATTTTCACCTTTATTGCCCGATAAACAGGGTGATTCTATATTTATGATTTAACTTTTTTTTAATGTTTTGTTTTATTACTTAGTATTAAACAAAAAAATTTAAAAAAATGTACTTACGTTAAAATCCATAATGCTATGTTGCTATTCAAATTTTGTAGATGCCAGGAGTAAAGTGAGGCTTATCTATACTACCTGCGACTTAATTTGCGTGGACTTAAATAAAGCATTTTGGTTAAATTATTTTTTTCGTCAAAATATAATTTATTTTTTGTTAAGATAGTGGGTACCGTTTTTCTAATCGAAGTGATATTTCTCTATAACTGTGTACTTATATATTTATATATCTCTGTCTCTATTATATTTCTATTTTTTTTGTTTCTATGCATCTACACCTCTATATCTTCATATCTTTAAACATCTCTATATCTATATGTCTATCTATGCCTAATAAATTTTTTTTTTTTTATAATTAATGCACCAAGATAGGAAGAGGATAGGAGGTGTCTATTAACATTGGTTTTGAATGTTTGCAGATCAAAATGGCAAGTGAAAATCTCGCGGGTAAAAGCACTTAGCAGCATTTTTAGCGATCTCAAATATATGGTTGTTCCAACGGAGGTCGTTGTTGACACACATACCGAGTACTGGAGAGGTTAATCAGCGTTTCCATGACCTTAGAAAGAAGAGATGTTAGTGCTATGGGTCGGTAGGAGAAGGGGGAGGATGGGTCATCTTTCTTAGGGACAGGCTGGCCAAATGCTTTTTTACATCTTCGAGGAAAGATTTCAGAAGAGTAGGAGTGATGGAAAAGCTTAAGCTGTGGCTTTGTATATCGAGATCTTTGAAAACTCTTGCTACTGTTCGAGTGCGGAAAAAATCTGTCCCATGGAAAAATTTATATTCTCAAGTACAGGAGGGGCAAGGTTGCTGTGAGGCAGCGTGGAGCTAGAAGCGAAATGGGCGGAGAGCAAGTTTGCCTTCTCTGAAGAGTAAACAATTGGTTTGTTATTGTCTCTATATCTCTTTATATTTATATCTCTATATCTTTGCAACTCTTTTTCCCTATATCCCTATATTTATTAATAGTATAGTGAATCCTGTATCTCTTCCGTCTACCAAGCTTCACAAATTCATGCTGTAGTTAAGGCACAGATATTTATATCAAACTTATTTCCAGAAATACAGTTTTTTTACATTTAAGCCTCTTCCACAGCCTATGTTTCAACCCAGCACAATATCCATCTACCTACCAAATTTCATCCAAATCCGTTGAGCCTTTGAGTCATGATTGGGGAACAAACATCCAAGCATGCAAACATTCACATTTATAATATAAGTAGGATATTTATTCAAAAACAATTTAAGAACCAATGAAAACTTTAAAAATCAGGACGGAAAACCAACCAAAGCTGCACACAACATAACGAAAGCTATTTCACACGTAGGGCCCAACTATTAAGACATGACCGTGCATTGCCTACTGCCTAAACTATGAAATGTTTCTTTAACATAATTGATTTTTACTTCTGATTATTGATACTAAATGATTTGCACTCGTGCAGATAAATATAAATTGCACGACTGGATCGCACGTACTTGCTCATATGTGCGGTCGCATTGTAGAATAAATTTAAAGTAAACATCAGAGCATTTATTCGATTTTTGTGACTTTTGATTGTTCGAATAAAGTACGTTAAATTATATTGAGTGAAATAATTTAAACACCATTTTATTTCTTTAAGAAATGTTAAAAACTGTGATTTTTTTTTCAAAATCATAGGAGCCGTTTTTAAATAAAACGGTTTTTTTTAATAACTTTTTTTTAAAAAATTAAAAAAATAATTCAAGAATACAAACTTAAGCACAAAAATAACGTACATTTAAAAACAAAACTTAAAAAAAAATTACTTTCTTGTTTTCAAAATATTGATTTTTCAAAAAAAAATTGTTTAATTAATGAAATTACAAAAAAAAAGTTTTCGAAAAAAAATGTATGCAAAATTACTTAGGCTACCTACATCTTCTTGAATATCAATTTTGATTTAAATCGGATCACCAGTTTTCGAGAACGTCAAAGAAAAAAACCGGTCCTAAGGGAGGTACTGTTTTTAGCCCACCATATTATTTTTTTTCACTGATTTTTTTCATAAAAATTCTTGGAGCCGTTTTCAAGAAAAATATGACAGGCACCCTCTGTAGAATGTCAAAATAACCTTAAGTTCTAAATTTGAAGACGATTGGCCCAACCGACAGACAGAGAGACAGACAGACAGACGGACAGAATTTTACCAGTAACTCATATATGTTTCTCTATCATCACAATGTCATGTTTGATTGTTATCTCAAAATTTTTAATCTGCACGAATGCGTAACTTGCATTATAGTCCCTATAATCGCAAGTAAAAATAGGCACGACTGTGTCGCACGTACTTGGCCTTTAACCTAATTACATTGAAAAGCAAGATCTTTGACAGAAACAATTAACATTTACGTTGAAAGTAACACAGCTTGAACTTATAAAAAGTATCAAAACCACAATACTTAACGGTAAGTACATAAGAATGAAGTACACCATCACACGTTTTAATAAAACAAAGAATTTATGAAAAAATTATTTCGAAAATTGTAGGACCGGTTTTGATAAAATCCTGTTTTTTATTTTTAGTTTTTTGATTTTCTTTTTTTTTTTATGCAGTTTTTTGCACTCGTGTCCACTTAGGTGCAAGGAGCAAGTCTAAAGACTTATCACAATAAATTATTTTATACAAACAAAAAGCTAGTATTTGTCTGACCGAAGTGAAGCCGTGGCCAGTAGCCATTTGAAAATCCACAAGCGTTTGACCAAGCATCAATTCATTCACAAATAATTGACTCTTTGGGTTTAAGGAATATTGATATCATTAAACTTTGTTTCATTTAAAACAAGAAAGGAGGCACAGTCCGCCAGGGGTCCACGGGTAAAGAGTAATATTAACCGACTTTTTTTTACCCAAATCTCATCAATATATAAGATATAGTTCTAACAAGATGGTACTTTTTGGTGACTAGGAAATTCCCTTATCTCCTGGAGAGCGTTTATCCATTCACCGCCGAGTTCACATGACTTTACACGATAAGATTGTTTTTTTCCGGGGCTATGTGAAGCCTCTTGTCTACTCTTAAAAGCTATCGAGCTCAAAATCAACATATAAGAGATTTTATTGCCGGGGAATAACGCCGCACATTAAGGACCGAGTCACTAAAAATTAATACAAAAGAGTGATTCTAATCGCATGCTTCTTAACGCATGTAAAATAAAAAAATTCCTTACTTGCACCTGCAGTTCTAGAAAGCCCTTAACCTCTTACTTAAAACCAATATTAAAATCTGGAATAAGACTTTAAACCCCTTCTGGGTTCATAGACCAACAGGGAGATCAATATTTTAAGGAATCACTTGGAGAACTCTGGTTGGAAATTGTTGCCGTCCTTAACGTACGTAATTTCATAATTTTAACCTCATCTACCTTATAACTTAATAGTGTTTCTGACATAATTAGAATACATCTGAATTGCAATTACATTATGAAGAATTAATTATTACCATATTTTTTTACTTTTGCAATCTCTGCAACAATTTTGCGAAATATATAATATTTAACAAATTCAATTCAATTTATTAATAAAAATAGAGTAACATTTATAACATATAATATTTAATTCAAATAAAAATTTAAGCATGGCATATAAGCCGTCTGCCGTATATGATATCGATTAAGTTTTATTTTTTAAGAGATTGAATTAAGAAATAGTTTATACAATTAAAATCTGATGGTACAAATATATACTAACAAAAATAAATTAACAGAAACAAATTAACGGAAATAGATAAACAGAAATATATATCCGATAGAAAATTAGCAACAATTTACGTTATAAATCCGCAATGCACTGAAATCAACAAATCTAACTAAGCATAACAAAAGCTAAGTATCATTAATGTGTCTAATGTATTTGTTATTATATGTGAGCTTATGAATAAAGATAATTTGTTAACAGTTTGTTTGATTTGCTTGGCAGCAAAAGTATACAAATGGCACATGGTATGGTGAATAAAGATAGTAATTTAAGTAGGTAAGTTATTATACCCATTTTTTTAAACAATGTTTTATTTGACAAAAAGAAATTGCACGACTGGATCGCACGTTTCGAATAAAATCTAAAAAAATAGTAAAGGAACTTCAAGGTTTTTAATCGATTTTTCTGACTTTTGATTGTTTAAAAGAAGTTCGTCAAATAGTTTTTAGCGGAAAAATTTAAACGTCATTTTATTTCCTTCGAAAATGTGAAAAAGGGTGAATTTTTTTTTAAATCGTATAAACGGTTTTTAAATAAAATGGTTTTTATTTAACAACTTTTTTTAAAAAATTTAAAAATATTTTAAAATAAAATTACTTAGGCTACTAACATCTTTCTGAATATCAATTTTGATTGAAATCGAATGACCAGTTTTTGAGAAAGTCGAAGAAAAAAAACCGTTCCTGCCACATAAATTTTAATTAAAAACAAATTTTTTTCTCGAAAACGGCTCCTACGATTTTGATAAAACTTTCTGAATGGTGTTTTCTATGTAAAATCTATCTTTTAGTTTTAATGGATTTTTCAGAAAAAGTTTTATAACGGTACCTCCCATATGACCGGTTTTTTAAAATAAAAAAATATTGAATTTGCCATGTATGCTGGCTTCTTTGAATTTAACATTGGGTCTTCTTCTTTACTCCTTTGATTCTTGGAAAACAATGGTTTACTGGACTGTGGTCAAAGTCGAAAGAATCAACTCGTCATTTATCCTTAAATGATTCAAATAACATTAACCCTGAACTGTCATCACCAATTATTATGTCCCGAAGCCCGAACAAAACTTCCGCAACTTATGTTTGACCCGGAGTTCATTTCTACAGAATTTCTCTTGAAAAATTATTAAATGCAAGTCCATCCGGCTGCGGCCATAATTGCTATCAGCACTAGGCTAAAAGTTCAACAATAAATGGTCCTCATAGCACTCTTAAGTCCTACAAACAGCTCTAAAGTGTGCAGAAAAACAAACTAAAAACAATTAAGCTCATCCTCGTACAACATCGATGTGCCACATAATAGAGCAATAACCGGCATTAACGAGGGGGCTGCACTCCCATGACCAAATGTTGCTTGTGTGCCAACAAACAATTAAAATTAATCGACAACAAACTAACGATTCGTTGCGACAACAATTGGCTTGCGTCATAACAATACTTTAGTTGTCGACCCGTGTCCCAATATTCATCGTGTTCAGTTCAGCGATCGTGCATCACTTTTTATTTATACAAAAGCAATTGATTAGTTGCTCTTCAAAACCAAAAAAAAATATTTCAAAAAAAAGTATACGCAAAGTAAATCAACTGGAATCAATCAAGAACACAGCACACGACGACGACGTCTGTCCAGTGTCCATCACTATCGCCGCACAATCAACGTTATTGGCCGTACAATAAATCAGCTATCAATCCTTTGATGATACTGTAAAGATCAATAAGTGATCTGAGTTCAACTTTTTGTTTCTGTTGCAGCCGAACTTGTTTATCTTGGCTATTAGAAATCAGTGTTATTGCAACCTAAATCTCTCCGAATGACCCGATTAATCACTGATCCACTTTGAGTTTGGTTGTAAACAAAGTGAGAAGATGCCTTTATGTGGGCAGTGGGTGGTTCCTGCTGTTCGGTAGACATTTTGTTTGTTATTTTTTTTTTTTATTGTTTTAAGTGGAATTAAAGGGCAATCTTGGAACAAATTTCTGAAAATCTAAATTCTTTTCCTGGAAGCATTGCTGGAGGCCGTTTTAATGAACTGAGGAAGATCCTAATGGATTTGTTTAGACATAAGACTTTGGACTTAATTTAAAAAAGAGAAAAATAAACTAAGTTAGGAATGTACAGGGGTTTCCTATTGTGTACAGTTATGAGAGAATTGAACAGAACAAGCTTAGAGAAACCAAAATATTTTAATTGGCCAACGCCAATTTCTAGTGGATGACGACAAAATTGTTCACAGATTGTGAGGGATTCAGTGATGAACATTGTCGTAAGTTATACTTCCCATTAGTTGCACTATATAACGACGAAGTTCCCGGTATATCATTTGAAGAAGTAAATACTGGGGTGGGGTGGATACCTTCAAAAAGAAATAGGATTTGCCCGGTCGAGAATCGAGATACCTTTAGGGTTCTCAAAAAAATTGGAGAATCACTATGTCGTCCAAAATGAAGACCTTTATGCTGGTATTTGATGGCAGTTTTGGTAAAACTAAAACAACCACAGATATAATCCTGAGTATAAGAATCTTCTGATTTTGAAAAAAACATTCAATTGACGACATCGAGAAGTAATATAGGATGCCCTCCTAGGACAACGTGGATTTCTGGCAATGTAGGTTGTCATGGACTGGACATCTATGTAGGAGCCAAGGTAATAAATTAATTGATTTGGGATATTAGTGCACTACGACGTTAAAGATCTATTGTGTCCCAATTTGCATTCTAAAGCTCATCCCCAAATTATTCTTTTGAGAAACTTAAGTATTTGTTTTTACTTTAAGGGAGAGTAGTTCGCTCTGTAATAGCTGATGAATTGCTATATACTTATGGGTATAGCAACAACGTGAAGAGAGTGCTGCCACCTAATAGTTGATATGATAATAAACGCAGTAGATTGCAATATATAGCAGTAGATCTTCCAATATAAATAAAACATTTATATAAATACTACCTGACCCACCCGGTGTTGTTCGAGTTTACCATACATTTTTTGGATCCCGACAACAGCGCGACAGTTACAGTAACAATAACTAAACGCCACCAACGTAATCGTGTTATTTTTGATATAAAAATATATACAGGAAAAACTACATCTTCGGTTATATTTCCAAATCAAAATTTTGCAAAAGACTTTGATTTTATTATATTTATTTGAATATTTTAAATATTATTGCATTTTAAGATTTTGAGTCAAATCGGCTCATAAAAAAACATTTTCGAAAAAGCCACCTAGCGCCGCCAATGAGTAATTAAAATAGCCTAAGTTACTCCTTCAAAAATCAGGTATCTAGCTGTGAAAGTTCCGTCAAAAACGTTTCATAAATAAGAATTTTCAATTAAACTGAAAAATGAAATTTGCACCTACAACGCTACCTGTGTAGAATTCTCCGACTTTTCTTTTTTCCTTAACCTTCGCGTAGGAAGCAACCTACCTACGGCGTTCAATTGAGTTTTCGAAGCAACCAGGAACCCGTTAAAACATATATATACATACATAGTTTCAGTTTGATGTTTTTGAGCCGCAACTTGCAAGAAAACGTACATAATTTGAAATACTTGGTACATTCAGATTAAACATGGTTGTACATTTAAAATTCTGGAATGGGCATTTATAGTTGATTTTGGATAATGTGCAAAATTTCCAAAGAGGAGTAGATTCATTTTCGTTTTGTAAAGCGCGTCGCCCAACGCATCAATTCGGTATTCAACTCATTCAACCCTAATGCACGATGCTCTCAACTTTGACCAACCAACGCGTTTGAGATCGATTATCAACGCGTTACTCAACTAGTGCATGGTTGATGTACGAGGTCATGTTGCTCGTTGGCCATCATTGTGCAACGGGTTGAGCAACGATTTCGAGATAATGTGCTGTATATTATCTGTTCAACTCGTTGCAAAACTTTTTTTTAATTTTTCGTTGACGTGCGTTTGCCCGTTTGGTTGAAGTTAAGGAACGCATTTTGATCAATTTCGCTGTTGCACATGCTTTGTATTTATATTTTATTGTGTTTTTGTTTTTTACGATGGTGCATAGTAAAAAGGTGTGGAGAGCAGCAAATGACCATGAATTTGAACCTGCTCACAAGAAACCGCGTTATCAGCGAATTGGCCTCGGGCAAAAGTTTCGTCCCGAATTTAACGGACGAAAGATGAAGCAAATATTAATAGAAACTTTTGCGTCAGCAATTTGCTTTATACATTTACATATTTAACTATTTTTTGATTTGGTTCAAATAAAACTACGTTTCTGTAAGACACATTGCTGTTCAAAAATGCAACTCGACGTTTGTAAGAAGAATTGGATAAATAGGAAACATTATTTTCAGCGCAGTAGATCCAGAATAAAGTCACTATTTTCTCACTTAAGACCCAAGGACCGCTAAACCTTGCACTAGGACTTAGAAAAATTGCTTCCCGACCTGAGTATCGAACTGACGACCTCTGGGTTAGCAAGCAAACACCTTATCTACTGAAGCACTGCCGCCCGCAGGAAAAACAAAAAGCCTACTATAAAAATATTCCATGGTGCGCTCAACGATGTGTACACGGGCTATCCAACAACACGAAAATATTCTAACTGCGTTGCTAAACGAGAGCAACTTAAGTTTGTGCACTAGTGTACGAGGCTCCTAATTTACTTATTCAATTATAGAATTGAATAAACAGTTAAATGAAGTTGGTTGACTTTCTTTGCGCACACAGTGGCCGACTGGCACAAGGGACTAAGCGCTGTAGGTCCACTGCTAAAGGAGTAGGGTGGCAGCACTGCATGAGATTAAATTCACCGACAGCACTGGTGACTAATACAAACACGAACAAACAACGAATAACGCGTTAAAGAAAAAAAGCCTCGCTTCAATCAATCAGTTTTGCACTAAAGAGAATCATATTTTTCATTTTCCAGTTCCATCCAGTTCAGTCTTCAAACTCATCTAGTGAAAACAGGTCGCTCGCTAAAAATTTAAAGTAAATAAAGTGTCTTATAATTTTTATCAAAATTAATCCGCTAGAGCCTAGACTTTCTTTTAAAATTAATTGGAAATCCTTTAATATATATCTTTTATACATGCATCACATCTACTTAGAATATGATCAGGCGTCCCCTTGTGAGTATTGCAGAATATGCATGTAGAACTATATTTTAGGCCAAGAATGTGTAGTGTGTGTCTTCTTTACTTGCAGTGGCCTAGCCTTATGTCCAGTTATTATTCTAAGTTTTTTTCTGTATAGGCTGATGCAGGATTGGAAACATTCTTGGTTGTTACTCTCAAGTAGAATTTTTGCCTTTCTCAGTTTGGGAGTTTATTTCACATTTTTAATCTTTCCACCCCCTCTTCTGTCTTGATTTGGTTTTCATCACACTTTCCCCATTAAGGTTGATGATGGTTCCCAGAGAAGTTTGCCACCTAGTTTAATATTTTGGGGTTTTACCTATCTCTAGATTTCGATTTCATCGGCGGCTAAACGAATGGGTTTCATGCGTGGAAGAAGACCATTCTTAGTAAATGGAATTACCGTAACCTTTGTAAGGTAGATGTGTATTCAACTTATGGATACCAGTGTCTTGTTATTCTCAGTCCTGTCTGGATAATAAAACACAGATTTTTTTCCCAAAACTCCTATGGCAATGTCATCAGCGAAACTGATGAAGTCTCTGCTTTTGAGAAGACAGATTTTCCAGTAGTTTATATACTAGAAGACTCCCGTTAAAGTTGATAGAACTCCTTCATGAGGATAACCTCTTGTTGTGACCACTCTAGACATTTTGCCATACGTATGCGACCTGTGACAATCTTATTCATTTAGACCTTCATAGGTCAAGATAAGGGTTACAGCGGTATGAAAGTGTCATACCGTCATTGGGAAGACGCTCTTCCCAAGTTTTATTGTCCTTCCAGGTGAGTAACCATCATTCGTTAAAAAAATGATGAACTGACATTTCGCGTCGTAGTTTCAGAACGTATTTTGAAATGAAGTCTAGCGTGCCGTTTAAAATCGCTCAAATTTTGTTTTTCTGGAGTCTGTCCTGGACTAGACACCAAAGGTAACGTGGATTACTTCGTTTGAGAAAATCCTCGTTCGACAAAAAGGACACACACCGATCATCGAAAATCCGACAGTATTCTGAGAGCAAACTTTGTCTTGGACTTGTTCATTTTTTAATGAGGCAAATTCTTCACGATGCCTATCAATACTATTCGTGTAAGGTGATAAGAACTCTCCTAATTGACTACAAAAACTTCCAGAAAACCCAATTCTTATATTTAATGACATAATATATGCTACTCATCTTGAATTAATTAAAAGAGTTTTTAAAACCCAGCTCCCCTGGGGCTTCTGAATTTTATGTTTTTGAGGATGTTACCTAAAATCCATTATCATCTATGTACATAACTTCACTCTTCCAAATCATAGAGAAACGTCCTTCAAATCATCCCACAACGGCAACATAAATATATGCTCAACTAGCTTTTTAAATACAATTTAATATAGACTCTTAATTATAAAATAAACACTTTCCTTTTTTATTTTATATTTCTTATTTATTTTATTTATATTTTATTAAATTTAAATCTATCACAGTCTTATAAAGTCTTTAACAATGTCCGTATGGATTCATCTAACTGTACATTTTTCCATTAACCAACACCTCCTTCATCTCAACTTCCAACTCCGGCTGTGGAACACCTTTCTTTCCATAACGGAAATAGTCTTCGATTTCAATTAAAGTCTTTCCTTTGGTTTCCGGCAAACATAAGTAGACAAATACCAAAGACAGCACAGACATCACTCCATAGAACGCAAAAACATTCTCAGCCCCCATAACGTCCCGCATTGATGGATATGCCTTGAGGACAAAAAATGACATCAGAAATCCAAAGCTTCCTGTAGTTCCAGCACATGGTCCTCGGACCTTTTGTGGAAATACTTCGGAGATCATAAAGAACGGCAATGTGAATATTCCCAATGTGCTGGTGATGATGTAGATGACAATCAGTGCCGCTGGCAGGTAAGGGATATTCAACCATGGAAACCAAGTTGAACCAGCTAGCAGGAACATGCAAATAGCCATGCCCACAGCAGAGAACATACCAGCTTGTCGGCGCCCAAATTTCTCCAATACACCACCCATGATAGCGGTTATCAGGACTCTTGCAAGACCTATTAATACTGCACAGAGTATGGGATCGATGTTAACGCCAGCTTCAATGGCTATTTGAACGGCATAGACAATGACAACATAAATTCCAGAAATTTGTTGGCAACAGAAAAGTCCGATCATAATGAGCAGGGGTTTATATACTTCTGGAAGACGAAGAGACTTATAGAATGGTATTTTCTTTTCACCAGTTCTAAGCTGGATCGACTTCAGGAGCACGGAAAACTCAGTTTCTACTTCTTGATGCGTTTGACCTGGAAAATCAAAATGTAAAGAATACAATTTTGTTTGAATGGCTTGCTTATAATTTACCAGCATCGAGTCCTCTGAAGTAGGATAATGAGGCCTTAGCATCTTTCGAACGGCCCTTGGACATTAACCAACTAGGTGTTTCAACTATGGGAATCATTAACACAAAACAGGCCACCTGGTAAGCTAGCAAGATCATTGCTATTAGATGCCAGTCATTCTACAATAAAATCGATTTGTGCAATAAATAGCTTCTCAAGACAAAGCTGGATTCAAAACATACTCGTATGAAATATCCCAAAACATAGACGAATAGGATTCCACTAGCTACAGCGATCGACGATCCTAGAATAAGTTTGCCTCTCACTTTTGGCAAACTTATCTCTGCCGCATAGACACCCGAAGGAGCACTGCCCATTCCAGTCGCAATACCAATTATACATCTGGAAATTATCAGTTGGATATAAACTGCCTGAGAGTCTGATTGGATCGCCACAGCCATCAGTAACCAGGAACCAATGGCTAATATGTTTACGATGATGAATGTTTTCTTTCTACCGATAATGTCCATGACGAAGGCGGTGAAAAGTGCTCCTAGAGGACAAGTTATAGCACTAACTGCAGCTAAAGACAAAATAGCGGGGAATTTAATTTGTTTTTAATCAAAATTGGAAATTGAACTTACCAAACCAAGAGCCTTGTGATTTGTCCAGGTGGACCAATTCATTTGGATCTGTAAGTTGGTTAAGAGTGACTGCAGGTAACGCCAAGCCCATTCCACAAGCCAACATCCCAAGATTCATCAATATAACCATGCATTCCTATAAATACAAATTAAGAAAACGTTTTACATTTTGTTTCTAAGGGATAAGTATTGGATTACTCAAAAATATTGCCGAAATTAAATGTCATGTCGAATGCAACAGGTATAATATGTATATCCTTTACTATTTGGGTAAAGCTCTATGTGAAATTGGCTTTTGTTTTTGAGTCTTTTAATAGGGCTGTCGCATGAACGTTTAAGACATTTAAATTTGTTTTAATGCTAAATGAGCAATCAACAAAACTCGTATTTATGTTGCCATTTTTAAAGCTTCTGTTAAGTTTCAAAGACTTATGTCATTGGTTTGTTTAAATATAAATATCTTGACAGATGTAAAAAGAATATATAAAAGTGATGCCAAAACTGCTTTGGTGAGTAAATTTGTACTGGAAGAATTTTTCATTTTTATTTGCATATGAAATTCACATTTCTTTCTAATAGATTCGTTTTTCTGTACATGTTTTTGGATGGAAAGATTTCTGAATCTGGGTCTTATACATATTTCAGTTACTTATTGGTATTGATAAATTTTTTTTAAATATAAAAAGTATAAAACGGTGATAATTTACTTTGTTATGGCAATAACCCGGCAGTAACTTAAACATGAAATGATTTCATTGGAGTTTTCTGAGAAACGAATATTACGATTTTCATTTAACTTTCTATTTCGAAAGCTCTTTTCTAGCTTTTTTGTTCCAAGAAGATGAACCATTATTTTTCTGGTACTATCACAGCTTGAAGACCATTGTAATTTATTTATTAAACATTAAACAATTTGAAATTACTGATAATATAAATAAATGTGTATTTTTCATGTTTTAAACAATTAAAATTTATTATTTATTGGGCTCTACTCCACGGTCAAGTTCAAAGATTAACGACGAATCTTGAGAGAGATTTGACGTCAAGTTATAGATAAGTTAATATTTTCGAAAAAAAAATTTTTTTGATTATGCAACACTAGAGGGAATACTTACTTGTCTGCGAACAGCTTTTGGTTGTTCACCTAATGGCTTTGGCTTAGGTGATGTGTTAAGTCCATTGGTAATTATAGGATGGTGAATGCCATTCCGAAGACTTTGCAGCTCGCCTTTATCGTTTGTCATTGTGTTGCTTATTGTTAATATTATCTGCAAGAAAAAATGTAAACAAATCATTAATCTTTAAAGTTTTAATAAAAAAAAAATATGAGATATGATGGAATTTGAAATTGGAATAATAACAGTGTCAATAATTGAACATCATTAATCATAGGGGCCGAAAGGTTCACTAGATTCTAAATAAATATTTCAAATTTTATTGGTTAGCAACCAATATAGCATCAACATTTAAGAGTTTAGCAGTACGGTTCTAAAAGTAAAATAAAAACTCATTACCTAGGAACACGAATCTGCCGTAGACGTAGGAATAGCTTGGAAGTGGAACCAGATATGGCAATAGTTGCTATTATCAGTTATCATTTTAATAAAGATAATTATTGAAAACGATTAAAAAATTGGAAAGCGTCTGTTTTTTGATAACTCTTTTTCGTCATATTTACAAAATAGTAAACAAAAATATTATTTTTTTGTTGTTACAGGGAGGGGGACGCAATGTTTTTTATCTCTATGACGTCATATTACAAACGTCAAAGATCAACCCGACATGATTCTTAAGTATTTCAATTAGTTAGATACTCCTTTCAACACTTATTTCCTTTTCCATTTATGACCATTTAAGTACTTGATTTTTAAAAATTATGTAAAAAAGGAACCAAATAAAAAGAAATTGTAAAAGCATTGACATCTGTCATTTCATAATAGGCGTTTTTCTTTTTTAGCTCCGAGCAGGGCATTGAGCTATTAATTGAGCTCGCTAAAAAGTAACAAAAGAGCACATCGAGCGAAAGGCTGAGTGCGACTAACTTAGCTCGTTATTTGTGAAAAAATTAAATGATGACAGTTCTGTGCTTAGTTGCGTTTCTTTAATAGACCTAAGAGCTCAGATTCGGAGCAAGCTCCATTCGCTCAGGCCCCGCCCGGGACTAAAAAAGAAAAACGCCTAATGAAATGACGTATGAAGAAAATCTCATTCGATGCAAATCAATAGCCCCCATCAATTTACTCTTTAGGCAGAAAACTCATGTGTCATGTTACCCCTTGTTCGACATACCCATTAATTTATTTATTTGACAAATTATAGCGAGATAAGGTATTCTTTGTTTAAATACTACACTTCTTTGCTTACACGAAAACATCGTGCTGGTTTTTTATCAGTTATTTGATATCAATTTGATTTCTTTGACAGTTTTACAATTTGACGTTTAGAGGGCGATACAAATTTATCAGTTGTTTACCTCGATATTAATTGAATATAAATATGGTCGTTTATATTATAACAATCAAAAAATGATATTGGTATACATATCTGAAATATGTAGTGAGTTTTCGGTTTTTATATTCTTAACTGACTGATGCACCCGGTGTTGCTCGGGTATGACTATACTTTTATACTTTTTTCTGGATCCAAACAACAACACTACCTATCGCATCTAAGTATGTATAAAAACTACGAACAAACCATGTTATACACACAACTAAATCTTTAAAATCAGTCAAGCCAGGGAAAACTACATTTTCGTAAATATCTCCTCCACAGTGCTGCCTAGGGGGTCAACAAGCCCAGTAGAAAACGAGATTAAAATCGCAAAGCTTTATATAGTTCTCAATTTTTGGTGTGTTGTATGGACCAGTAGTTAATCCAAATTTGCAAGTTTCTTTTCGTTTTTTGCTCGAAAAGTCATAAACTATGAGTTTTTAGACAAACAAACGTTTGGTTACCAAATCATCTCAAGGAATGGACTCACGAATTGGCCACCTAGCTCGTGTGATTTGAAACCTTTGGACTACTTTTTGCGGGGGTACGTCGAATCTCTGATAAATCAGCAACGAATGATTATTTAGAAGCCAACACTCGACGCACTATTGACAAAACCGGATATGCTAAAAAAGTGGTGCATATTTCGACCGACAGGAGGGCGTTTATTAGTGCATTCGCGGAGACCATATATGCCAGAAATTATTTTTAAGCATTAAATGCCACGAAATTTGTGAGCTTCAACGGCCAAAATTTTGTATTTGCTGTGTTTTATTTAGCCATTGCCTTTAGCGAGGAGTTGGCAAAACTCCAAGAGTAAAATTTGTCTCGAAAAAGTGCATGTCATGTAGCCATTCGGAATCGGCGGTAAATTTTAGGTCCCTTCCATTCTGGCAGGTTCAAAACACACACACAGGAATGTTTGAGAGCATAATGTCAGTCACTAGGCCTTGGCTCTTTAAGCATAGTACGCAGCTTTAGATAAAATTTAGCTCGCATGTTTCTCTCCAAGCGGTAGCTAAAATTCCAGCTAATTTTTTGACAGACGAGCGCTCTGTAAAAAAAAACAGTTGTTCTCATATTTAATTGAACGTAGCTACATAATATTTAAGAGGGTGGTAAGGTTTAAGACTATTCTTGTAATAAAAAACGATTTAAAATAAAAGGTCCGCCATCTAACGTTTTTTTTTTTCAACTAGTGCTTATTTCGTGAATGGTAACATTTAGCTCATGTCTGATTTGACAGATAATTAGTTTTATCCTTCCGCTGAACGAATATGGTTGTGTTTACGCTGGACAATATTGCGACAATACTGCCTGCGATCGACTTAGAGAAGATGCCGATTTTGCCAAAAAAAATCATCTTTTCAGATGAAGCTCATTTTGATCCTGGCGGGTATGTAAACAAGCAAAATTGTCACATTTGGGGCACAGAAAACCCGCACGCATACATTGAAAAGCCGATACACCCAAAACGAGTCACTTTTTGGTGCGGATTTTGGTACAGAGGCATAACTGGGCCATTTTTCGAAAATGAGCAAGGAGTGGCCGTTACAGTCAATGGTGATCGTTATCGGGCCATGTTGAACGAATTTTTGTTCACATAACAATCAAAAATGACATTACGATGAAAGAGAAACATATTTGAATTACTGGCAAAATTCTGTCCGTCTGTCTGTCTAAACGAATGTATTTTGGACTGCTCCTAAACGGTTGGACCAATCGTCTTCAAATTTTGAACTTAACTTTTCCATTTTTTCTTAGCTCAAAAATTAACGGTACCTGTCATATAACCGTTTTGTAAAAGGTTATTTTTCTCGAAAACGGCTCAAAGAATTTTTGTTAAAAAAAATCAGTGTACTACTGCATTATATTTTGGTGAAAAAATTTAATACGGTGGGGCTATAAACGGTACCTCCCATAGAACCAGTTTTTTTTTCTTCGACTTTCTCGAAAAAAAACCGATTTCAATAAACATTGATATTCAAGAAGATGTAGGTAGCCTAAGTAATTTTGCATTAATTTTTTTTCGAAAACTTTTTTTTTTGTATTTTTAATAGTTAAAAATTTTTTTTTTTTTGAAAAATCAATATTTTAAACACGGTTACGTGAATTTTCTTTAAATTTTGTTCTTAAATGTACGTTAATTTTGTGCTTAAGTTTGTATTCTTGAATAATTTTTTTTAATTTTTTTATAAAAAGTTGTTTTTAAAATCGTTTTATTTAAAAACGGCACCTACACGATTTTGAAAAAAAAATTCACACCTTTTTACATTTCTTAAGGAAACAAAATGGCGTTTAAATTATTTCATCCAATACAATTTAACGTACTTTATTCAAACAACCGAATAAATGCTTTGATGTTCACTATAATTTTCTTAAATTTTATTCAACAATGTAACCGCACATATGAGCAAGTATGTGCGATCCGGTCGTGAAATTTATTTTCCAATACAAATAACATTTAATCACTTTAAACAGTTTTTTTTCGGGGGAGATTAAACCCCGACGACCTCGTTTTTTAGCTAGGGTCTATTTAAAATTAGCTCGAATAAATGTGCCGAGCATTTTATCTGTCCGCTAAATTTTCACAATAAACTGCGAAACAAAAATATAAAAAATATAAAAGCTAAAGGCTGAGCAGGTTTGTGCCGTACAAAATATAAAGCAAGCAATTCCCCCCTTGGTTATCATTACTTTGCTCCTCCTCTAGGTTGCTGTTCAGCATGAATGACTATAAATGACGAACCAGCTTCAGAATTGTATCCTTTTATATAAAACATTTCCAAACTATCTTAGAATCGTGTTGATCTCTTCCTGAAATCCGACAATTGCTCGTTTGGTGATATACATACATATCTAGATCAATAGCTTGTATACCAGCTTTAAAAATGAGTTTCAGAAACCTGTTATCTCTGTTGTTTTGGCAAACTAAAGATTCGTTTAAGGAAATATTGAAGACTATTTTTTCAAGTGTTTTTCAACGATGACTTTTCGATCCACATGTACCTGCCAACTTCATCTCCAAAACAACATGCAAAACTTGGTTTTACAGTCCGCGGTAGACTTGGGGCTCAAGCAACAAGTTTTTACAGCCAGCTAGGTACCTTGTTAGCTGCCTCCAGTTTTTCACGTGAAGTCAATCGAGGTCCTCTTCCACTTACGTGAGCCACTTAAGTATCGATCCACTACTGCGCCGTCTCTCCGGACGGAATCGTAGATTTTCCGAGCCGGGGCAATGATGTCCATCAGCTTTATGACCCAAACATCTGACCTTTTACTTTTTTAGTTAGATCTGTGTGGCTGTGTAAATTATTACAAAGTTTAACATTTCCATCAAAAAATAAATGTATGTTTAAACTTTCATGGTGATCAACTAACTAGTTTGATAGTTTTTCGTAAGGAGATCCATGTTTTTCAAATTTCAATTTTTTTGTAGCGACACCTATTGGGTATTATTCGGACCATGTTAAAAATCTTGCTTATTGCATGAGACATATTCATATTCCCCCCTTTCTTATACCAATTTATGACAACGACGTTCTTTACTGCTCTTTCAAATACATTTCTCCATGCGACACGCACGCCACCTGCTGCTAATTTGTTTTACTTTTAATTAAATGCTGTAACCTAAAATCTTCCTGATATACAAAATTCAGTTTTACACATTTGTGTACTGTTCAATGTGCAACAATTTAATCAATCAAAAGGCTAAAAGGTTCTCTATAAAAATACCCATACTATCTACCAACAGAAACAGCAGAAGTATTGTTGATTTCTTACATTACTTCAGGAAAGAGGGCGCTTACAATTACAAACTTACTGATTGAATGAAATCAATTAAATTATTTTAGTCCGTGGACTTTTTAATTACTGCCACTCAAATACATAAAAATGGATTGCGTCTGGCAGAGCGACAATAAAAATTATTGATGAAGAATTACCCTGGGCCTAGTATATGTGGTTATCAGACAATATTGATTAAAAGCGATCCGCAGGCACGCTTATGACTTTTTTGTGTGTGTCTTTGATAATTAACGTCATATTGCTGCAGATCACTTACTCGTCTGTAATTATAATAAAATTACTTGATGGACGGGCAGTGAACTTGAGATAGACCATGGTGTTTGGGTGTAAAAGTTATCAATCAAAACAGGAATCATTACAAAATAAATGGTCAGACATGAGTAGATAGAAGCGTTCAACTTGTAGGGCTATCAGACAATCGATGACACATTACTCTCAATGTGTGTCTTCATTAGCATTTTGGTCATTAATTCACAGTCACATAACTTTCAAGCTTACCTATGTTAGAAGCTATTCTCAAAAAACGTGTTTGTTATAAAATGCCAGTCAGTTGGAATTAGGAATCTCTTTAAAGGGGCTTGAAATTTGTTGGCCTTGAATAACATACTTTATTTGCTTTTTGATGAGCTTAAGAGTGCGAACAGCCCAAATAACATCTCAAGGCATTAATTGGTGTATGTTGTTTATAAACTGAAGTAATAAACAATCAAGATATTTGATAAGACGTCGATAAGATTTTTATTATGTTTAGCGATCTAGTCTTTGGTTTATCTGTTGATTCATAGAGTTCTTCGAAATTGTGTGATTAAAAAATTAAACAAAAAATAATTATTTTTGGAGCAAAACACATTGCTTGGCCTTGAATAACCCAAGAGTTTTTTTTTACTTTTTTCCTTCCATTCAATGCCACCTTGAAGCTTCTGATTTGAATTATACACTTGAGGGTTGTGTAATGGAATATCTTGCTGATGACAAAAAATAGAAACAACGATTCCACATCCTTTTCCAATGTTGGTGGACATTTTGGAAAGAGGTAGTGCCGACTGAAAGTTCTCCGTTTTCTGATACACGCGGAACTAATGGATAAAGGATTTATGCGATGCGGGTGTGGTGAAATAAAGCCGAGTGAAATAACGCCGAATTTCGAAATTGACGAAAGCGAAATAACGCCGAATTTCCAGGTTCGGTCGTTTAAAAAGTTAGATAGGTTAATTTTGCATATAGCCAACCTAACAACTACTAAAAATACTAAAGTTATCCCCCCTGTTGCAGGATGCAGGGGCAGCATACTTGTCCCCCTTTTTAAATGGGGATATGCGAAATAAGGCTCTAAGTTTATTAATGTTTTTAAAAAACACTGTGGGGCCTTATTTGATCTTGCATAATAAACTTAAAAACCCTAAAATCGCTGATAATTTTCGAAACAAGCCTCACGTTGTCTACCTATTGTGGTTTCTGTAAAAAATGAGATATGTGTCCATATGCTTCCGCAATAAGCTATATTAGCCCAGTAAATACAGAGGTTTTACCCTTCAAATGGACGGGTAGTTGTGATTTTATACATGTTGGTAGGGATGGAGAGGAGAAGGGGCGTGGTTGTGGAATTTTTGTTTTTGTATCTACAGGGCATCCCAAACAACATATCAAATACTCACAACTACCCGACCTTTTGTAAGGTAACTTCATTTAATGGACTATTTTGAAGCTGAAGAATCCGAGCAAGAAGAGGAAAGTCCTGATGTCGCCCAACCCACTAATGAATTTGTTTGCGGGATAGTATTTTCTTGTTGCTTTGTAGCTGTTATGCAATATTTTGTTTTTAAGGATTCGTCGTCGTCGACGTCGCACCTATTCCAAATCCTACAGCGACCACAAGCAGGGGATGCACGGGGTAGCATGACTCCCTATACTTATCCTACTACTTTAAATGGCGTAAACTAAATGAAAATTGTCGCTTTGCAAATTCTTTTGCCTTCTGTCTGAATTGGGCTTTATCTCACAAACAATGTTTGTAAAATAATTAAAATTAAATTTCTTCGTTTTTTCACTTTGTAAATGCGAAATGAAGCCAAATATTGGAATTCGGCGTTATTTTGCTAGGCGTTATTTAACGTCACCGGCGATGTGCTATCATGTGACTTCTTCAACATCTATACAGAATAGTGCAGATCACAGGTACGATCCTTCAAAAGATCATTCAATTACTCGCATACGCCGATGATATTATATAATCGAAAGAATACAGCGTGATATCAGTAGCGCAAGATAGGCTTAGCAGTCAATAACGACGATAGGAAGTAGAGATAAATCGAATAATAGAACGGGCTGTACAACGACATAGACCTACCCAAAAGAATAGAAGCATAACGTGTCAGATGGCTGGATAATATAAAGTAGATGGACATCAATGCTCCAGCCAGGAAAATTATTATATTCCACCGCAGAGTGACGGTGCAGCGGAGGAAGGCCGAAACTTAGATAGCGCGCGCAAATACAAGAGGACCTCAACCAACTTCATGTGCAAAACTGGAAGCAGCTAGCTAGGAACCGAGCTGGTTAGAAGAGCTTGTCTTATGAGGCCAAGTTCATCACCAACTGCAGCGTCACTTATGGTAAGGATCGTTAATTTGTATTGCTTAAGATTAGTAGGCAAAATAAGGCATCTTATAGATTTATGAAATGGACAAATTGAGTGAATAATAAAACATGGCATTACTATGATAGAGAAGTCTAAAAATCTAAGTGAGACAAAAAATGTCTGTCTATCTCCCAGCATTATAATATGTACATATGTATATATTGCTCCGTGGCCTAAACGGCTGAACCTATTTCCGTCAAATTTTGCACACGTTTGATTATTTTTCTTTCATTTAACTGAAATCCAATAAATCATTGCCGAGAATAATCTCGTTCCAGTAGACAAAGAACTCATAGCGGGATAAGTTTAGATATTTGCCGCTTTCTTGTAAACGAACCAAATCAGTGAATTTCAGTGCATTTTCAAGAATTTGGCCTAAAACGGATGAAGATATCCTTAGTCGTTTCGAGCGTAAGATTCTTCAAATTTTTTTTGGCGTTACCTGCGTTAACGGACTTTGGAGGAGAAGGTTCAACCAAGAACTGTACGAGCTGTATAGCGACATTGGCCTGGTCAAAAAAATACGCATATCACGCTTAAGATGGCTAGGTCATGTAGAGCGAATGGACAACAATGCTCCAGCTCGCAGGATCTTCGATTCCATCCCAGAGGGTAGACGCAGTCAAAGAAGACCTCGCCTTAGGTGGCGTGCTCAAGTGGAGGACGACCTCAACCAACGTGGAGTGCGAAACTGGAGGCAGCCAAAGACCGAGCTGGCTGGAGAAGCATGTTGGTTGAGGCCCAGGTTCGCATTTTTAAGGAGTGACTATAAAGAAGGCAATTGTAAAAAATTAAAAACTGTTTAATCCTACGTTTATTCATACGTTTCGCGTCAATGGAAATTCACCGAAATGACTATTGTACCAAAAGCAGCTACAATTCTTAATGAAAAGAAGTCTTACAGGCGAATATCATCATTACCACTAATTTCTAAGGTTTTCGAGAAATTGTAGCTGAAGCTCCTATTACATGTTTTTTTTGGTCAAACGATATTTGTTAAACGACAAACCAAATGATAAAACATTTATTATCAAAATGGGTATTCGATAGTGTAAACGTTGCACACGTTGTACCCGTTTTACAGTAGACTTGAACTCGGCCCGTCGCAGACTTAAACTTGGCGAATTTTGCGTCGGGAGATGTGCCCACGTCACCAACAAGGTGAAATCGAGGAGATGCAAAGGTGCTTTAACAGGAAAGAGGTGCAAAACTTCTACAGAAGAGTGAGTAAGTTCTGGTCCTTGAAAGATAGGGATGGAAACACCGAGAGACTACTTCAACCAGTTAATAAGGGCGATGTCGCCCAATATCCCACCAATGATAGACCTGGACCAGTCAACCTATATGATACCTAAGAGCAACACCCTACCTATCAAAATGAGATTTAGGTAGTCATTGCCAGACTAAAAACGAACAGAGCAGTTGGTGCCAATGGGCTACACGCGGAATTTTTTAGAAACGCTGTAGATGACCTACATAGGTGCTTACACCAACTTATCTGCAAAATATGTTCGGAGGAAAATATGCCCGATGATTGGAATCTCAGTACCTGCAGCCCAATCCACAAAAAAGGAGATCGACTACTCTGCACCAACTATAGAGGAATTTTCCCTTTAAACATCGCTAATAACATGCTATCCCTCATTCCATGTGAAAGCCGTTTTCTGACAGAATAATAGGTCCTATAAAAAGGCTTTAGGCTGGGAAAATCTACGATCAACCAAATGTTCACATTGCGCCAGTTGCTGGAGAAAACTCAAGAATTTAACATCGAGACCTACCATCTGTTCATCGATTTAAAGCAGCCTATGATAATGTAAACAGGGACGAACTGTACCGAGCCACTTTTAGTTTTAAAATTCTTTCTAAACTCATACGTCTTATCAGGATGACGATGGGGAATGCTCACTGCTCCGTCAAAATTGGCAGGGATACTACTGAGAAGTTCGACACCACCAGAGGTTTACGACGACAGGGTGACGCACTGTCGTGCAGCTGTTTCAGTATTGTGCTTGAAAAGATAGTACGACACACACAAGCCAGCCCTAGCGGTGTTTTTTTACTTGCGATTATAGGTACTATAATGCAAGTTATGGATTCGAGCAAAAAAAATTTTGTCTAACAATCAAACATGACATTACGGTGATAGAGAATTCTAAAAAGTGGGTTCGGAAATTCCGTCCGTCTGGAAGGGCAGCTCTAACGATTTGGATAAAACTTTTAGGGTGCTAATTTTTCACAACAATACACCTTTCGGTTAGAATGAATTTTTTTGAAATTTGTTCTATAACGGTACCTCTCATAGAACCGGTTTTTTTAAATGCGTTTTTATCGTTTGCATACAGGAAGTTATTTATAATTCAAATAACATTGCATTTCAAAATTTTCAAAAACTTTTGTTTTCGATTTCTTAAAATTTCTAAAAAAAACATTGGGTTTCGAAATATTTTTTAAAATGGGTTGATTGAATTTTTTTAATAATTTTTCGAGATGTGACCGCACACTTTGTATATAAAATGTATATTTTATATACAAAGCCGCACATATGAGCAAGAACGTGCGATCCAGTCGTGCAATTTATTTTTTTGAGAAAGCTATCCGTAGTGTAGTGCGATTTTCAAAAAAAAAAACATCCGCAGCAGCCTGCTTTTTATGTTTCTAATTTGGCACCCTTAACAACCTAACTGTCAAATAACTGATCTAACGGGTGATTTTTTTGAGGTTAGGATTTTCATGCATTAGTATTTGACAGATCACGCGGGATTTCAGACATGATGTCAAATAGAAAGATGCTCAGTATGCTTTGACATTTCATCATGAATAGACTTACTAACGAGCAACGCTTGCAAATCATTGAATTTTATTACCAAAATCAGTGTTCGGTTCGAAATGTGTTTCGCGCTTTACGTCCGATTTATGGTCTACATAATCGACCAAGTGAGCAAACAATTAATGCGATTACAACAACAGTGCATTTTTCGGGATGCATGGGCAGTTCTTGAACGGCTTCTGGTTGCTCTTCACTCCAAATGCGGCAATTTTGCTTATTTACGTAGCCATACAACCAGAAATGAGCCTCATCGCTGAACAAAATTTGTCGATAAAAAAGCGGATTTTCTGCCAACCGAACCGAACACTGATTTTGGTAATAAAATTCAATGATTTGCAAGCGTTTCTCGTTAGTAAGTCTATTCATGATGAAATGTCAAAGCATACTGAGCATCTTTCTCTTTGACACCATGTCTGAAATCCCGCGTGATCTGTCAAATACTAATGCATGAAAATCCTAACCTCAAAAAAATCACCCGGTTCAAACAAAAAACACATAAATAGGGAGAGCGGAAAGATACAGAAATTGATTTTTTGATATGTTAAATGGAAAATGTACAAGAAAATATATTATCTATCCGCAGCTGAATTCAAATCCTGCTGTGGGATGTTGTATTTGTATAGTATGGAAAGACGCTATACAAAACACTCATCAACCCTTTCCTATTCGGATGAAAGCTACCTTGGGGTATTCGAAAAAGAAAAATACGTGCGATTCTACTGTCTCCGGTTACAAACGAGTAGCTAATAAGATACAACAAAGTGTTGCCAAAAAAATCCGTATCCAGCGGCAAAGAAGGCTCCGCGCTGTAGAGCGGATGAACATCGACGCACCAGCTCGCAAGGTCTTCGACGCCGTACCTGAAATAGTCAGAAGCAAAGGTAGACCTCATCTGCGATGGAGCGATCAGGTAAAAGGAGACCTCCGACTGCTTGTAGTGCGAAACTGCAAACGGCCGGAAGAATAAAAGGATGACACATTGGACCACTTGGATTCGTGAAGCCGAGGGGGGCAATTGAATGATGTCACACTTCGTATTTGCGACGACACCAACCCACACCAGTTTCTTCAAGTGACAATATATCCTCAAAAAGTTACCATTTGGTTAGAATTCAGCGGACACCACAATTGACATTCTGCATGAACGATTCGAGGTTAAAGTTATCTCTTGCAAAATTGACGTGAATTTTCGTTATACGATTTGATTTCGCCAGACTTTTTCTTGTGGGGTGTGTCGCAGGTCTATGTGAATAAGTCAAAATGGACCAATACCCTAAAGGTATCTATGCGGAAGAGTCACTAATATTCTCCTTTTATATGGTGCTATGGTCCTGGAAAGCTTCTTGGTCCTTAAAGTAAGAACAAACACATTTGGGAAACAGAGAGTCATTTAAAAATTCCTATTTTCGGGATAGTAATTATTACCCTCGCACTTTATCAACAATTATAGAAATCAATAATAAAAAGACAAATTCTTGGAATATTTTATGACCCGAAAAAACGTAAATCGATAGCCTAGAGCCGAATCTTATCTTCCAAAACATATTTTTCTACAACTTGCCAAATGACATTTTTAATCCTCGTCCTACCTCAAAACATTCATAGGTCTGTGGCATGTGTTATCACACGTCTCTTGAAATCTCTCAAGACCTTTATGGTCAATAATCGGTTTCCTCCACTTGGTCGACCGTTGGCTATAATTTACACTAATAATCACAATTAAAATCATGGTCATGGTTCATAAAATTAAAATTCTATCAACAAACGTTCGATGCTAATTGTTATGAAGGAATCGATACGGTACACACGCCCTTAGCTTAATAACACGATATTTAATATTTTCTTTTGAAGTTAAGCGATGTGACATTTTAGTCTTATAAGACTAAAATTTTTTTTAAATAATAAGTATCTTTAATGAATCATTGATCTTCTTTCCATCACTCCAACAAACAAATTATTGAAATTAGTCAATAAGATTTGAAATATATATGTATGTAATTATGTATAAGGATTCATTTGATCCAGATTACTACCTTGCAAAGTGTCTTTGAAATTCCTTTATACAATCACAGTTTAAGGTGGTGGGTCAACCACGAGTTTCTTTCACTTTGTTCTTTGTTCTCATACGAACTTATGTAAAAATTTCACCGAAAAAAGTATCTTCAATCTTTGTGTTGTAACAATCTTATAGGCGCGTCCGTTACTGTTCAAACTCAAAACTAAACTGAGCTAACCACTCCGAATCTGCGATCCATTTCGATTGATTTCAGATAATGAATAAATTCCGAGCTTATTTTTGCCCCCGGCCCACTGATAGTGCGACATGATGTGGTAGCTTAACCAGATGTGTCATACGGTGCCTCCTAATGTTGATTGTTCTATATCAGCACAAGGATCTAGCGTTTTAAGTTGTTTTTTTTTTTTTTTTTTTTTTTAATTACAACGAAGTACTATTTCACATTCTTATCAATTATTTCTTTGTTTGATATTATTGTTGCATTATAAAGGTCTATGTGCCCCACTTTACTCCGTTATAATTTTTATTCGGCACTCAAAAAAACCTTGCGACACTTATTTTACGGCATGAAGTTTGAGCAAATAAAATACTTCACTTAAAAACGGCGGCGGGCGGCGGATTTATATTAAAGATAGTCTAGTCATAGTCACAGACTACAGATCCTCGAGCAAGGAAATGAGTAATTATACCATAAATAGACGTCAACTCTGGCCAAACAAATTTAATCTGCTTAACACTTTTATCAACAAAATGGGGCAGAGCAATGAGTTAGATGAAGCACTCTCTATGGAGATCCATTCATTGGATGCATCTAATTATCTTTACAAAATTTTAAATACCAGTATCTACATCTTATAGCCACGTGAATAGGTGAATGCGCTGTACATTAGCATCTTGCTAATACCTTTCACGCTTATTAGACGCTACAATGGGTTTCTGGATATCGCTACTAATACAAGATGTGGACACCTTATTCCGTTTGAATATCTTGAATGTCAAGTTAATTTTGATGGAAGTTTTTATATGACAAAGTTCTAACAAACCTGATCTTTAAACTGCTTATTTTGAACAAGTTCTAAAAGATACGCTCGCCGACAGAGAGACACATTAATTGTTAGATTTTTTTTGTTTTAAGTTAAATGATGAAATTAGAGGTTATACACAACTGCAATCACCATCATCAATTTAAACAATTGTTAACATTAACCAATACATTTGCAGGAATTCATACACTTTCAATTCACACAGCTGATCCAGGTGTATCCTTGCCTTGTGTATCCTTGATTGCAATAGATTGTGAAATTCCTATTGTCATAGTAAAATCATGCTCCTTTAAGAATACGGTGGTAAGTCCAGTTTAGTTTACCAACCACTGACTATACAGTATTTTTCCATTCCAAGCTAGACAAAACAACAGTGCTGTCGCCATTAATTTAAAGGGAGTATTTTGTACTTTTTTGACTATTGACAGTATTTTTCTGTTAAATGTTGATGGCAAAATAAATATGCAATACTATTTTGAAATAAAAAAAACATTTGGTTTCACTTAAGTAAAATTTAATAATGTTTAAACTTCTTGTTGCAGAAAAGTACTATTTCCAAATGTTGAGTAACAAGCCCCTTAGCTGTGAACTTAAATTTGAGAATCTGGGGACTTCAGGTAAACATTCAAGAAAAAGTTTAACTACTTTATTTTACTTTTCCTGCGGCTACATAGCGTAGTGCTGCTAGGCCTGGTTCAATATGCCCCTCCATATATGCATCATAAAGAGGACCATAAATCGCGCTTAGTACTTACTTTTCTTTCGAATACCCTTTCATATCTCCTTGGTTCCTCTCGGTAGGGGATTATTCATCAATTGCTTACTCAGACCAAAGTAACTGCGATTAGCAAAAGTGATTCTACGCTTGATTTATGCGCTGATGTTCTTGCCGTGCTCACAGCAGAGCCCAGCTAGACAAATTCACTGACTACCTCGAAGTTATACCAATCAATCGTCACGTTTTGACAAAGTCAGTGGTGGGAATGGACTTTTCTTGAAGCATTTACTTCGTTTTGTCCTCGTTTGTAACCAGCCCAATTCTGGTCGCTGCTGACTCCATGGAAGTGAAAACGCCGGTAACTGCCCTTTCGGTTTTTCCTATCATATCAATGTTGTCAGCAAACCCAAGTAGCTGCGTTGATGTTTTTAAGGATAGTGCCTATTGTTTGTCTTGGAAAAAGTTTAGCGGGGTCAAATTAAATGATTTTGGTGGCCAACTCATGCCACCTCTGCACGAGCCTCAAATCATTGATTCGGATTGTCAACCGGCAAGTCTGTTGTGTAGCAAGTATCGTCGTTCTGCTCGAACCACATGTCGTGTATATATGGTTCCATTTGGGTCATACCCTATTTGGTTAACATCATCTAGCCATTTACGGTGACCCCTTCATCGACGTCGTTTTCCTAAAAAGTAAGAATTTAATACCGGCCAAAATTGGGGTCCTCTTTTTAACGCTTTTACCGTAAAATGGGTGCAAAGTGCGAAACGTTTGCACTAACCAACTAATTTCCATAATAAAGTTTTATCATTTTGACATGCTGTTCAATCCTGTACATCTTTGCGGTAATTTAGCATCAGTAACTGAAAAAAAAACAATAAATTTGACAGATGTCAACAAAACAAAATGGCCACCACGGGCTTCCAAAATCTACACGCACCAACCGCCAGTTGAAAAACCTCTATAAGAGTATAGAAAAAAAAAACTCAAAAAGTCACTGCAAATTTATTTTTTGGAATTGATGTCAAACCAAACTACTTTGCAACCAATTTTCAATCGGTTGATGAGGTCACATCTAGACCTTACTTTTCTTATTAAAATTACATTTTATACATTTCTTCATGGAAACAAATAAACCTGAAATAAAATTGATAGTGGACATCAAGAGAGCTTTTTGAGTCCAATACTATTTTGTTAAATACTTAGCAAGTATACTCGTGTCTCGCTACGGCTTGTATCTTTTTTTCCATTTTCTCTGTCAATTTTTGTACTTCATTTGCCCGCCAGACTTTTTCGAATTTTATGCAAATCAAATCCGTTAAATAAAATTATTCAAATCTCCCTTTCTTTCAAGTCAGCACCTCATCCACCTACATATATGTAATGTACATACAAACATTAATCGAAATCCTATGAGTCGTTAACGCGTGATTGGGGAACAAACATCCAAACATTCAATTTTCTTTAAGAACCCTAGAACCAAATTGTCGACACCTCTCATATGAAGGAGCTTTACGTTTGAGTCACGTTACCTTATATTGTGCACGAACCAAACGTAACGTCAAAGCCAAAGCGATATTGTGATATAATGTATTGATTTCCTATGGTTGAACTTGTAACCGTCAGTTGAAACCATAGAAAAAAGAAAAAAGAAGTGCGACTCATACCGACCATGCCCTGCAAACCTTGAAATTTTATTTTGTTTATGTGAATACGTGTGAGATTATTTTGAGAAGCAGCCAATCAATTATACGTTTCGTGCCCACATAAATGCAAACGTATTAGTATAAACAACAAAAACAACAAACAAAAACAACAACAAAAAACAAAGGCATTTTGTAAAAAAAAACAAACCAGAGGAAAGAAAAACTTGAAAATTAAGGCACTCAAATATGACATCTAATATGCAATTATTAAGAAGCTCTTTTTCATATTTTTTATTTTGATTTTCTCATTTGCACTTCATTGTGGAATACCGGACTTTTAAATAATTTTGAGTGTTTAGGCTCAACCATTATAAGCGAACGAAATAGGAAGCTAGTATCAAAACCGAACGAAAAGTTGGTTTCCATTCTGTCAAATACATAAAGGACTTCACCCATGATACAAGTAAACAGATAGCGCTTTCGCAATTTTATTAGCACTATTTCGTAAGGCAACGTTACGTTCCAGTTATTCAATTACGGCTGGGTCCTTTGACTTGGAATAGGTTTTTATCAAAATCCTTATAATCATTATTTTTTGACAGGTAAAGCATAAAATTGCATTTAATGATGAAGTTCATACATATGTCAAAGAACTGTAATTTAAATGTTACATGGGGCCCTTAAATCACAAATTAATCAAATGACAATGCCAATAGGAAAATAAGGCCCAGTAAACAAAAAACATGCTTCATGTACGAAGTGTACATACAAACGTATGTAGATGCCTTCAATTGATAGTTTAATATGACACCATACTTGTTATTTTCAGTGAGAAAATCATACTATGAATATGGTTCGCATATATTTTTTTTTTCAAAATTGTGTTGTTTTGAACTTTGGAAACACGCGTCCACCAGTCAATAAGACCATTGTAGGCCAATTATTTTTCATATATATAGATATACATGTGCTGATCAAATTGCAAGGAAGTAAATAAAAAGCTGAACTGATTAGACATAACATATTTCAAATCGAAACTCCAAAATTTAATCTCGAATGTCGTCTTTCACTATTTGCCTAAGGAGGCTTGTTCCAGTTATCAATTTACAAAGTTCAATTGTTTATTTGAGCCTTGGATATTTTTTGCGCTCTTAAGTGCTCGTGTACCATACCCTTGATAGGGGTAGTAGAAACAAATTTTCGTTCATTGTAGTTTTTAATTGCAATTTTTTTCTCGGGATTTTCCGGTTTTCCACATGCCTTTTGGCTTATCAGATATTGACAGTTCAAGATTTTTGTCATTAATTGACACATTTGTCACACACTTTCTCTTATGTCATTGAATGTCAAAAAAATATGTAAAATTGTATTAGTCACGTTCGAAGAGCTATATGGTTGGCTAGTATCCGTATAATATATAAATATTCTACGTTTATTTATATATATATTATACGGATATTAGGCGGACAATTAGCTCTTCAGTTAACATCTAACGGGCGTACATGGCAATATCGTTTTTATGTTTAATTTACGTCAATGTTCTATCTGGGTACTGACATGACCAAATAGGTAAAGCTTATTGTCGAATTAATAAACAGTTTCATCATGTTTCTAAAAACAACATTAAACTGTCATAAACAAGATCGGTCAAATCTTATGGAAAACCATATCTTTCCAAGCCAAGGCCGTACATTGAATAAGAAGTACAGGAAGACGTGTTTTTTTGAAAATAAATGAAGCTTGTTTCTTATTAGTGTGAGTTATCACATACACACAAGTATTACAACTGGGGTGAAGTGCTGAAGATTAAGAACCATAGTGGGGGCCAACTATAATGTTATAAAGCGTGTAATGGAAATAGTTACTGTAAAAAAAATTAAATAAATAAAAAAAAATACTTTTTTTGTTAATTTTAAAATTATTAGCTTTGTTCGATTTAGCCCTGAAGTCACCCTGAAGTCGATCTTGGTATTTTGCAAGGGCGAGTTGAGGTAACGTCCAGATGTTGTATACTGATATTAGCTGTCAATTTGTGATTTGTGTTGATTTGCTGCACGTAAGTTCTTAAATCTCATAAAACTCATTTTACATATATCAGCCAATTGTTTTTTCACTCAAAATGAAACAGTTCATTCAATCTAGTTTCTTACTATGTACTTACATAAGTATGCAAGTGTGAGATTATTGTTTTTAATAATCATTTCAATTTATATTCTTAATTTGGCACAGGCGAAACTGGTGGAGCAGTAACGTGCGAATAGTCATTCCCCTGTTTGTGATATGTCAGTAATTTAATTGATAGCCCTTTTGTGTTTTTTGAGATTAAAAAAAAACAGGTTTTTTTGAAAACTCTTGGAGTTGTCAAGAAAACCTGGGGCGACACTGGGTAAAGTTCAACGAACAAAGCTATTAACTTTCCTGAGATTCTACAAAATCGTCAGTCAAATACGGCATCGCGGAGAGGTAAAAGTCTCCTAACACCGGTGGCATTTCATATAAAATCACCCTCTTGAAAGTGTTTTGAGCACACAAGTGACCAAGTTTTGACTTTGTATATACACTGCATATAGTACTATCATGGAGCATCATTTTTTAGTTCTGAATCAAGTCGCAATGAGGCGTGCTGAAATTGCCAATTGGTGTGAATATAGAATAAGTACAGACAACAAAAGTTTATTAAATACTGGTAAAATATCGATAAAGGTTCTTATCTCCACTATTTAGAGTTAGTTCTGAATCAACTAGGAAGATGGCCAGACGAAAAATGACCACCATGACAGTATTATAGAAAATGTATATGCAATGGTTTTGACTTCATCTGTATTCAACAGAAGTATTTCTAACCATTTTTCTCTTTTCCACTTGGCTCTCGGAAATCCTTAAAAAAAATTCCTGAAGTTATTTCTGCTCATTCGTTTCACACTCAAAAGCATAATCTGCATATTTACATCACTGTACGTAGATATAATACAGATAAGACGATACCAACATCTTCACAAAATGACAAATACCTTAAGAAAAAGACATTTCTATCAAAAAATATTCACGATTCACAAATGTAAAGAATTTGTAAACATAAATTCAATCTACCTGCACTCAACGTACCAAAAAGCATTGTATATACATTTTCTATAGTACTCTCATGGTGGTCATTTTTCGTCTGGTCATCTTCCTGGTTGATTCCAAACTAATTGTAAATAGTGAAGACGAGAACCTTAACCGATATTTTGCTAGTATTTAATACAGTTTTGTTGTCTGTACTTATTCTATATTCACACCAATTGGCAATTTCAGCACGCCTCATTGCGACTTGATTCAGAACTAAAAAATGATGCTTCATGATAGTACTATAGGCAGTGTATATACAGTGCAAAAAGCAATGAAAACGAATGCGTCCCTGACTTCATCTCTCTCATTTGATAGGTAATTTTATCCATTAAAGATGTACATATTAATGGGTACGTTCACGAACGTAACTCTCGGATAGGTTACCTTGCTTTTGTTGTAATTAGCATGCGTAAGAACAGCTTTTTTCCAGCTGATTCAAGAACATATGGAAACAGAGAGAAAATCCAAAGGTATCCTAAAATTTGCTGGAACACGTGAACAGCTGATGAACAGCTGACTGTATTTCTCTTTTCCTTCGAATTGGGTACGTTCACGAACATAACTTTTGGATACCTTACGTTGCTTTTGTTGTAATTAGCATGGGTAAAAACAGCTGTTTTCCAGCTGGTTGAAGAACATATGGAAACAGAGAGAAAATCCAAAGGTATAATAAAATTTACTGGATACTGTTCTCAACACGTGAACAGCTGATGAACAATTTACTGTGTTTCTCTTTTGCATCGAATTATGAGAGGTAACCTATCTGGTTAGATTTGTTCGTTCAGAAAAAAAACCCAAACACAAGCAAGGTAACCTAACCAAAAGTTACGTTCATGAACGTACACATTTTGAGAGGTAACCTATCTGGTTGGATTTGTTCGTTCACAAAAAACCAAAACACAAGCAAGGTAACCAACCCAAAAGTTATGTTCGTGAACGTACGCATTAGCATGGTTAAAAACAGCTGCTTTCCAGCTGATTGAAAAACATATGGAAACAGAGAGAAAATCCAAAGGTATCCTAAAATTTGAAGGATACTTTTCTCAACACGTGAACAGCTGATGAACAGCTGACTGTGTTTCTATTTTGCTTCGAATTTTGAGAGGTAACCTATCTGGTTATAATTGTTCGTTCACAAAAAAAAACCCAAACACAAGCAAGGTAACCCACCCAAAAGTTACGTTCGTGGGTGTAAGCAATTACAACAAAAGCAAGGTAAGCTATCCGAAAGTTATATTCGTGAACGTACCCAATTAGAACAAAAGCAAGGTAAGCTATCCGAAAGTTAAGTTCGTGAACGTACCCATTCTAAAAACGTCATTGAAAAAACCGCCGTGATTGTTTAAATTAGAAATCAAAAACAAACTAACAAACCAACCTTTTTTCAACTATAATAACACTTTTTTATTTTATTTTAAGTTTTATTGATGTAGTTAAAGTGCATCCTGCTTTTTTAAATCTATTTAAAAATTTGTTAAACAAAATGTCCTCCAAAAACACTCTGAGAGACTTAACGCGATCCAAAATTGTTCATGGAAGCACACCGAAGAGTTGTTCCACTCCAAATTCTATACATAAAAAATCGGCGCGATCACTGTTTTTTACAAAGTCGACTAATAATTTTTCTAATGATCTTAATTCGGCAACCAGCACTCAACTCATGCCATTGGCAGCCATTCAAACCCCAACTTCAAGTCAAAAATTTAAACCAAAGACGTGCACTACTCTAAATGCATGTTATACGCCTTCTTCTTTATTCAGACCCATCAATAATACAAGAAGTGGATTGGTAACACCTCATAATAGCGTCAAGCATATGACATCTAGTACTGCAGAATGTTCCACGAAAACAGGAAATTCACTCCCCCGATCTGAGGTTTCTACTATGGATGATTCAGGAGTAAAGTCCAATTTAACGAAAGATATCGAAATTAGCAACCTCACTGTGGCTGTTCGAGTAAGACCGCTGAATGCAATAGAATACACAAATCTCGGGGTTACGAATATCGTTCAAGTAGTTGGAAACGAAGTCAGCATATATACTGGAAAAACTGCGGATAATTCTTCTGGTTTAAGTCATTGCTTTCAATATGACCAAGCATTCTACTCCTGTAATATGGAAAGCAGTAACTACGCCAGCCAAGAAGCAGTATTTAACGGCACGGGAATGGGCCTACTAGACAAAGCATTTGAGGGATATAACACCTGCCTTTTTGCATACGGCCAGACTGGTTCTGGGAAAAGCTATAGCATGATGGGCATAGAAGTTGATGACAGCGATAATATTGCTACAAATACAGAAGCTGGTATCATTCCCAGGTTCTGTCATGAGCTATTCCGACGGATTGACGCTTCAAAGGACAGAATTCAAGCAGAGATTGAGGTTAGCTACTTTGAAATCTACAACGAAAGAATTCATGACCTTTTATGTGTCTCAAATCACATTGAATCGCACAACAGCAGCCAAAGAAATGCCCTCAAAGTTCGTGAACATCCAATTTGGGGTCCTTACGTTGTCGATCTGAGTATCCACCCAGTGGAATCGTATTCTTCCCTCCGAAACTGGCTAGCAGTGGGAAATAGTCGGCGAGCCACTTCCGCCACAGGAATGAATGTTAAGAGCTCTAGATCTCACTCCATATTTAATATTGTTCTGAATTTATCTGAAATCGATTCAACAGAAAAAGTAAAACAGACCCGTCGAAGCAAGATTAGTCTTGTAGACTTGGCAGGTAGTGAACGTATAACCCACACAGCAGGGTCGAAAGCTGATCGATTACGAGAAGGAGTTAGTATTAACAAGAGCTTGTTGACGCTTGGGAAAGTAATTTCGAAACTGGCAGATTCTAAGAAGCAAGCAAAATTTGTGCCATATCGGGAGAGTGTACTAACTTGGTTGTTAAGGGAAAGCCTCGGAGGTAATTCCAAAACATTAATGCTAGCGACAATATCTCCAGCCAGTATACATCTTGATGAAACCCTCGCAACTCTGCGATATGCTTGTCAGGCGCGCACAATAATTAATCGTGTTAAAGTGAATGAAGACCCGCATGATAAAACTATACGGGAATTGCGTGCTGAGGTAGAACGACTACAAGCTCTCCGTCAAGATTATGAAAGGCAAAAGAGACATTCGGCATCGAATTACGTTCCAGCTAGAAAAATTATCATAGAAACATCCGTAGATGAAAGTGAAGTTGACGCACTTCGACAACAATTAGCTGAAACTGAAAAGCAATTAAATCGAGCCCAAAAATCATGGATGGAACGTTTAAAAGAGGCTGAAGACCAAAGAAAATCAGAACTGAAGTTTCTCAAACAAAAGGGTCTAGCGATGGAGCTCTCCGCCGGGCAGAAACAAGCTTGTCTAGTGAATTTAGCAGCAGATCCAATATTATCTGGAACTTTGTTCTATATTTTGCCACCTGGAATAGTAAAAATTGGCAGAACCAGAACGTCGATATATTGCAGTCCGCCAGACATCGTATTAGATGGACCTCTCGTGGGATATCATCATTGCTCAATTGAAAACAAAAGTGGAAAACTTTGTATAATTCCGGACAATGAAGAGTTCGAAACATTTTTGAATGGAGAGAAAGTGACGGGGAGACTTCAAATGTACCATGGTGATCGTTTGGTAATTGGTGGATCTCATTACTTCCGAATATCGAACCCTTTCTGTTCCAAAAGACGAAGTAAAGGTTTGGTAGTTGATTTCCAATTCGCACATCAAGAAATTCTACAAAAACAAGAACAACAACTGCGACGAGAATTGGATGAGGAAAAACGTGCTGCAATATCGAAAATTGAAATGGAACGTGCCGCATACGAACGCAACTACAAAGAACGTATGGAAATTCTAGAACTTGAACAATTCAAATTTAAATGTAACAAAGAATTACTTGACACTGAAAAGAAGGCTCTTAAGGAGAAATCCCAAGAACAATTTGTTTACACACCATCATACAAGTCGACTTTGCTGGATGATATTAATCGAATAATGCAGCACCCGAGTGAGGAAAGCCTACACAAGACACAGCTTATGGTTAAAGAAGCTACCCAACGTTGTCGTCAATTAGGTCTACAACTAGATTTCAAACAGTCCCAAGTATTAGATGATTTTGGATTTTTTCATGCCGTAGTTGTTATCATAGATTTGAAGAAAAATCAAAAGGCTGAATGGCCTATAGCTCGCTTGGATGTGTGGTTGAACATGCTTCGAGATAATGAGGTTGATAATAATGATGTTTTCAAGTGCACGGACATCGAATGGAAATCCATGGAAAAGACTCTGGATGAAACTTTAAGTGATTCATTGAATTCCAGTCGCATATCTCTTAATTTGAGTCTATTCAAGGAGGCGATGTTAAAGCAACCTCACCAAAAGTTTCAAAATATATTTTTCTCAAGCGATAGCAACAAAAAAGAAGACATAGTTAAACCTGCTGCCATAAATTGCTCTTTACGAAACACGAAAAAGATGCTTACATACGAAGAATGTGATGTCGTTACGCCTGTCGATGAGAAAAAAGCATCTCCAACGCCTGAGTTGGATTTTAACACTTCCGTTTTTGTTCATATCCGAGATATTCATAAAACAACAATTAAACTGAAGAAACTTTGCAAGCGATTCAATCCGGATGGTAATGATTCCCAAAAAAATCATCAGACTTCCACTGTTGATAGAGTTCGCAAATCGATAGATCAGCTAGAAATTGTTTTGAATGATATACAAGAGACGCTTAGTAGTCCAGTCGAAGCGTAGTTAAAATCGCCTTCATGTTAGAAAAAATATACAAATGGATTTTTTTTCGAATGCTGCTTTTTGGGTCGCTGACTCCGAATCTGAAGAAATCCAACAAAATTTCCTGGTGCGTTTTGAGAACTTTTTTTGGGTTTTTGCTTACATTTCGAAAACTGAGTCTTAATTGAAATTTCATCCACGACAAAATGAAAGACCATTAAATTTCCTACAAAATTCATGCAGTGTTTATTTCTCAGGCGTATTGTTAGCCTGTTAGTGCGCATTGAAATTTCAACATAATTTCCCATTTCTGTAAAAAAACAATTTTTCGGCTGTCTTTTTTCGTATATTAACTGATTTATGTTTAATATAATATATATAATTTAATTAATAATATAATTAAATATATAATAAAATATAAGTTATTATTAATTAAAGTTATATGTTTAAGTTATTGTTGATTAAAGTTATTAATAATTAAATACAGAAAAGTAATTATTTACAAAAATTTCAAAACCAATAAATTTTCATAATTTTCTTAGGCGTTTGCTCTTCGCGTTGGAAGGACCCGGCTGAGGATTTTCGGGAGGTTCTTGGGGTTCTTCTTCTACTACCTCTTCATAGAAGTAGAACTCCATGAAATATTATTATTATTATTATTATAACTTTATTAAACAGGTAAATAAATTACACAATCAATAATAATTGTTCGGCAATAGCTACCAGGACTTTCTGCCGATAGAAGAGTTTGATTTGAGCTTAGAATATATTTATACTTAATATAAGATATTAAAGTTAGATGAGTGTTTCAAATTTGATTTGAGTTAATATTTTATAAACATCAGTAATATTTTGTTTTGAAGGAATAGTTAGAAGGTTTGTCAGAGTGTTTGTTTTATTTATTGTTTTTGATATAAGTTTGACATGTTCGCAATCGAGGATGAGATGATTAATGGTGAGGGGAATGTTTCTGTTGCAGAGATGACAGAGTGGTTGTTGTTCTTTCGTTATGTAGTGGCTGTGGGTGATGTTGGAGTGACCAAGTCGGAGTCTTACATAGCATCTCATCATATTATGAGGTAGGTTTGTTGGCTAAATAGCTTTTTCAGCTTGAGGGTTAATCATGGAATAATGATGGGTATATTCCGTCCAATTTATTTTTTTGATTTGGCAGGCTATGTTTAAAAGATTTTTGTTTGCATCCTTTTTGTTAAATACGCTGAATTGTATGAGTGGTTCATTGAGAGCTGCTTTGGCTATTTTGTCTGCCGACTCGTTTCCGGGAATACCGCCATGTCCGGGGACCCATATTATTTTAAGGTTTTTATTTCCTATTATTTGATCTCGTAGTTGATCTATTATTTTCGTTTTGTTATTTTTTTTTTTTTTGAGAGCGTTGATTGTTGAAAGGCTGTCGGAAAAAATTGCGGTTTTTTTCTTGTTTGCGAAGTTGGTAGCTTTGAGGATAGCGAAGGCTTCGGCAGTAAATATGGAGGTAGAACTAGGTAATAGGCCTTTGATTTTTGTGTTTCCGAATTTGTCAACAACGGCAAAAGAAACCCTATCTTCTTTTTTGGAACCATCTGTGAAAAGGAAGTTCCATTATGTGTTTTTTAGTTTCGAAGCCATTTCCATATACATTTGCTGGTACATCTCGTTACTTGTTGTTGTTTTTGGTAACTTTTGCAGGTTGGTGTTTAAAGAATCAGTTTTAAGTTTCCATGGTGGAAACATTGAAGATTTGGTTTGAATTGGAGTATTCCATTTTGATGAAAGATTTATGGCGTTGAGGAGCGATGATGGATAGCTTTGATGTCGGGTTCTACGTAGAATTTTCGGGATAAGTGGTTGGATTGGTGAATTGTTGCACGAGTTGATTTTGAGAAGAATAGATGCAGATGAAATATATTACTTGTTGATGATGGCAGAAGCTCCGGGGTCATCGTCTGCATTGCCCCTATCAATGTTGCTGCAAGTAGTTCCTTCACAGTTTAGGCAGAGCTTGGAGCAAAAAAGGGCTTGTTTTCATGCACCCACAGGCCCTACTACTGCACCCTTTGTTTGCATTTGCACAAAAGGATGCCGAGTAATGTGTCTGGGGCAGGTTGTTTCTTCGATTTGCTGCAAGCCATTAAATGTTTTTTTCCAACCAAAGTTTTCAGACTGTGGCTTGTATCTAAGCCACAGCTCAGCTTAAAGTTAATAAAACATTTAATCGATTAATCGATTATTATGAACTATCGGGACTATCGATATATTTTTTAAACTATCGATAGTCCCGATAGTTCATGAAGCTGTACAAGGAGTAGCCTGTTAGTAACAAAAAAAAACTGTAGCCATGGGTTTTCAGTTTTCACCTCATAATTGTCCTTGAACGAAACTAATTTGATCTGAATGAAGTTCAGGTAGTAGTTGAATTTACCCAATGTCATAAGCAAACTGCTTGGCGTTGACATTTTACTGGCTGAGTACATTGCAAAAACGTCATAAAGTAACAAATCGAATGGAATTTTTTATTGAATTTGCAATTTTAGATCCAAAATCGTTTTTTTTTTGTAAATGAAAACACCTAGTTGGAGGTAGTAGTTTACCCTCAAAATTCGAAACAAAAAGAAAGTCATTCAGCTGTTCCTTACATGTTTCATCAATAAATTTTAGAATGCCTTTGGATTTGTTCCTTGTTTCTGTATATCTGATTGTGATACTATCAGCTGTGTATCAGGTATGTTTTTACATACTACATAAATGCATCAACAAAAAACTATATAATCCTAATTGTTTTTTCTTCCAAAACTCATTTTGTTTGTTATTAATAAAACTATCGATTGTGTACCGATTAATCGATTGATTTTTCTTAAACAATCGATACTATCGGAAAGTTCAACAATCGATGTTTTATTAACACTAGCTCAGCTGCACTTGAAGCAAACCCGCATCAGACGTTGTTGGGCTGCATCTTGTGTGGGAGGGAGTGCTTCCAGTTAAGTTGCGGATTTGAAGACTGCAATCTTTATGTAAAGTTGGTACCTCAAGTTGTTTAGTGTTGTTGCCATGTTGGTCACCATAGACAGCTGCTATGAACTTCTGCCATGTACAAAATATAATTTCCATTTGGCACTCGTGAAAGGGTGTTTTGAAGCATTCTAGGGAAAGAGAAAGTTCAGGGTTTTTTTTTTTTTTTTTTTTTTTATAATTAACGCGCGCACAAGGGACTATTTGTTTCCCTTTTAATGTAACACACTGCGCGGGCATTAGGAAGATAGGGAGGGGAGAGATAGGAGGTGTCGATTAACATTGGTTTTGAATGTTTGCAAATTGAAATGGCAAGGGAAAATCTCGCCGGGTAAACCATTCCAAAGTCGAGGACTTTCAACGCCTTTGCCTTCCCCTGGCCATATAAGGGGACGTTGTATCGCAACCAGTTACTGCATGGAGAAATAGGATATTTTGAGACCTGTTTCTTTGGATGATACCAGTGAAACGGTGATATACCTCGACCTGGTTTGAGGAAAAACATGTTCTCTGGGGCTGAGAGACCAACCAACACCTTCTCCAACGTCTCATATAATTGTGAATTATCAATAATTGCTGTGGTAAAAATGAGCCATATCTTGCTTATGAGTTGGTGCATACTTATAGTCATTGCCTGCAGCTTTAAAGAGCTCGGCAGCATGCCCGATGAATGGAATCTCAGCATAATTTGCCCGATCCTTAAAAAACGAGACCCTCTGAGCTGCACCAACTATAGTGGTATCAGTCTCATCAACATCGCCTACAAGATCTTTTCTGCTCTATTGTGTGAACGCCTAAAGCCATTCGTCAACAGCCTGATAGGTCCATATCAGTGCGGTTTTAGGCCAGGAAAGTCCACTATCGATCAAAATCAAATATTCACATTACGGCAGATCTTGGAAAAAACTGAAGACCTTCAAATCGATACCCACCACCTTTTCATCGATTTCAAAGCCGCGTATGACAGCATTTATAAATGAGGGCAAAACCAAGTATATGCTGTCATCAAGAAGAGACACCCAACACCGGCGTCTTGGACCAAACATCACCATAGACAGCCATAACTTGGAGGGCTCCGCTATTAACTCAGACAACAACACTCTCTCGGGCAACTAAACTGTCCCTTTATAAGACCCTCATCATCCCAGCCCTGCTCTATGGTGCAGACGCATGGACGCTGTCAAAAGCGGATGAGGACACTTTAGGCTGTTTCGAGAGAAAGATTCTCCGGGTGATTTTTGGTCCCGTATGCATAAACGGAGAGTGGAGAAGAAGATACAATATAGAACTTTACCGGCTGTACAGCGACACAGACCTAGCCAAAAGAATAAAAATTCAACGTCTCAGATGGCCGGGTCATATAGAGCGGATGGACATCAATGCTCCGGCCCGAAAAATCTTCGAATCCACCCCAGAGAGACGGCGCAGTAGAGGAAGACCGAGACTCAGGTAGCTGACACAAGTGGAAGAGGACCTCAACCGACGCCAGGTGCGAAACTGGAGACAGCTAGCTAGGGACCGAGCTGGCTGGAGAAGCTTGTTGGTTGAGGCCCAGGTAAACCCCGGATTGTAGCGCCACCTAAGAGAAGAGAGAGAAGAAAAATAAGCCAATCAGCACCTTCTTCCGCTTGTATGACCGGTATTTGGGCAGTATTCAATGTTTCCATGAGCATTCCAATAAACCTACTCTTATTTTTTTCATTTCCCAGGAAATGTTCTTGGGAGGTGTTAGGTGTCATCTCCCTGTCAAATACCACTTCAACAGAATGCCTTTTAGTAGCCCTCCTCAGTCGTTCTACATGTTTCGTGCTGTTGGAGTGTTCTGGATATACATTAAAGATACCAATAGACTTGTTGTAGAGACGCCTCAAATGCAATGACTTTGTCAAAAGTTTGGTTTTTTGACCAAACAACTCGGTGCAGAAGGAATAGTGCTCATCTAACCATTTAAACAGTTTGCTGGTGTCCACCTTGTTCTTTTGAATTCTTGCATCTCTGCTGTCAACATGCAAAGAGTACCTTCCAAAACCGTTACAAAATTTATATGTAAAAAAAATTGTTTTTTTTTACAGAAATAAGAAATTTTGTTGAAATTTCAAAGCGCTCTAACGAGCTAACGGTACGTCTGAGAATTAAACAATATGTATAAATTTTGTAGGAAATTTAATGGTCTTTCATTTTGCTGTGGGTGAAATTTCACTTAAGGCGCATAGTTTCCGAGATGTAAGCAAAAAACCCAAAAGAGTGCGAAAATTCCGCGGTTATCTCAAAACGCACCAGGAAATTTTGTTGGATTTCTTCAGATTCGGATTCCGCGACCCAAAAAACATAGATTTTGAAAAAAATATGTATAGGTATAATGATAAATTTAAATAAAAATGTGTACGAAACAGTTGTTTTGGCTACACTATTGAAAGCTTAACTTAAAAAAAAAGATATATAATATATATATATATATACATATATATAATAGAGAATATATTGTTAATTCTTGATGCTTTTTTCACTTTAATCTAAACAAAACTTTCAAATCAAGAACAAAATCCAAATGAAATTCAAACTTCAGTGACATTTGCGAATTTTAATATAAAGTAGTGTGTGTGCAAATCGGTGTAAAGCAGGGTTCACACGCAAGACAAGACAAGACAAGACAATGGGATAATAGCGAGCTTCTTGAACGGGGTTGGATGATGTCGATATTGTACTCAGAGATAGCTCGACAAGCTAGCTCGGAGTACAATATAATGACAATTGTCTTGTCCTGGAAACTGTTGTTCACATGGAACAATGATTGTCTTGTCTCATTGTCTTGGTCTTTGCATTGTCCCATGTGAACCCCGCATAAATCTCGATAAAAATCCAGATTTCCAAAAAATTATCATTGTAGATAAAAACAAAGATAGATTTTTTTTTAAACGAACATGAACTTTGATCTCAGATTTGATCCAAAATGACAAATGTAAATTAGCAATCAATAGAGGCTTTTCACCATTGACATACATACGTAATACGTATGTATGTATATGCTGTTCTCAAGTTGTCAGAATTCTCACTTCAGGAGATTCTGTCCTAATCTGAATTTCCAGCTGTCATGGTTCCATGTTTATTGGCACCTTATCTTGCATGCAAAACTTTATTTTGCCCCCTAGTTATTCGCCATTGGGTTTCATCTACCTATTTATAGCTGCACGATAACACAATGTGACGGAAAGAATAACATGTTCACATGGTGCCTATGTAGATAAGTGTCCAAAAATATTATTGTATTTTGTCTCCTTATTTGTGTTCATTAAAACCCTTAAAATATGATTTAAATTTAATTTGAATATATTTTGTTCAACGTCAAAATGGGTTTTGATAGGCTTTAGGCGAACAACACAACATTAGAAATGCCATTAACGGCGTCATCACAAAATTTTAAGATTGGAATTAGATCTTTTAACCTGTAATTATTTTTTTTTTAGAATCGTGTATCAGGTTTAAGTTTTGACGTCATTTGCAACGACTTGGAATGAGTAACATAGAAATAATGTGTTAAAAAAAAAACTGCGAAACATGCCCGCAGTTAATTCCTAGTGTAAATAAGGTCTTTGTGGTTAATTCAATTCCATGAAGGTAAAGGCCTTATCTTACCAACTTATAATATAATTATTTCCATGGATCACCTTCTGAAAACATTGAATCAATTAGATAATTCACTATGAGTGGCGTACAAACACTGGAATTATTAGTAACCACACTTGTGGAAAATTTACAAAATAATTTTACCTGGATACATGCGGCAGCATAATTTGATTGTTCTGAGTAAGCGAACCAATAAATTCCAAGTCACTATCTGAAGTAGATCACTTTTTCCAGTTTTATTTTACATCGACCGAAAATTTCTGTTTAACCGATAAAATTCAAATAACCATTCTCTTTCTGCTACCATTAGCGCTACCTAGCAACGAATAGAAAACACGATAAACCAAAACAGCTGACATTTGACAAACAAGAAATATTTCATCTGTCAAAGAGTGAAGTTTTCGGATATCGTCCCAGGATTGTAGGAATTCGTGGATTAAAAGGATTTCATGAGAGTTATGTCCAATCCACAGATTGACAGTGTGTCCGACGAAGAAGAACGAAGAAAACATCGCTACAGAGGTTGATTCTAACACATCTATACAATTCCTATTATTTTCTTAAGCACATTTTCAGGAGGAGCATTCTTGGGCCTTGTAGGCGGCGTAGCTGCTCTCTTTGGATTCTCCAGAACTCTGGGTCGAGCCAAGAAGGACGAAGCTGCTTTCATCGCGAAGGGTGGTAGGGAAACGATGATTTTAATGGATGCAGGGTCGGCACTAGCTTTACGCGCACTAGGATGGGGTACTCTGTATGCATTTCTGGGCACAGGAGCATTTTGCTTCGGCGTTTGGAAGCTATCAGGAGCTAAAAATGTAAGTTCCTCCAATGTCAACGCCTTAACCGACCAATATTCTATGCAGATGGACGAATTTCGCCATAAAATGGGCTCCGGTCTGCCACGACTAACAAAAACTGATGCACCAACCAGTCGCACTGAGTTCGATGGATTGACTGACCTAATGAAGTATCTTGCGGCTTGGGGAAAGGAATAAAATTCTAGCTTTTTACCTATAAAACTAAAAATAGATGCAGATTTATTTATTTGTTCTTCTTGGATTGTTGAAGATAAACTGTTCAATTAGTTCGGATTTCTTTAGATCCAGGCTGTCTTTGCAAAGCTCTACCACGTTCTCATGCAGCTCTAGGATGTCAGCATAGTCTACTTCCAAATACACTTTGGCTTCTTTGCGGAACTCGACGGATTCTTCGATGAATTTGTTTAAATCTGGGGCTTTCTTGAGGTAAGCGAGTTTCTCTTGAGATAGCAGGGAGTAATCACTGCTGTTGACAGCCGGGGCGCTTAAAATAAAAACAACTGTTAAAGAAATTCAAAATTTTCGAACAGAAAACTTACTCTCGGATGCTTTGGCGGGTTTTCTTCATCAAAGACAGCCATTCTTCAATTTCCTCATTTAGGCGCTTCTCGTACCTATAAATGGACTTTTAATGACTTGATTAATGGATATTAAGTCCACTTACTCTGTCCTTTCGTTGTTGACTCTGGTTTCGTCTCCTGGCACTACAAATACGTATGTTTTGTTAAATTTTTTCTGAGAATTTAGATGCGATTGTCTCACCATCGAGTGTTATGTTAAAGACGCTTCTAGTTAAGACATTCGACTTTCGCAGTGGGACATCTGATTCAGAGAATTCATCTGAATCGGAATCAACATCCATTTTTTAAGATTTTAAGAAATGTAGTTTTCCTTTTCAAACAAAAATATAAACGAATAAAACTAAATGGAATTTGACAGTTGTTCAAACTTGGTATCCATAAAAGTCGGCAATCGATTATGGTTTGTTCAAAGATTATTCATAGGGTGCGTCCAGTACACGAATAGATAAGGGCACTGAACATTTACCGCCTGATTTTAAACCCCAGTTATAAATTTATTCTTTTGTGGAAGTTAATTTATAGTGGAATTACATATGTTTATGCAACGTTTTGATATGCAAATTTTAATAAATGTAAAGTTTGACCAACATTTAACATGAATGTGAAAGGGTTTATATTCTAATAACAAAATAATAAAAGAATTTCTATAACTTTTTGAAAAACACATTCGATTGCTATTTTAGACCGCCATATAGTTAGCAGCGCAAAATCACGGATTTCGATTTTTTTTGGTTCTACAATTAGGGAATAATTAGGGGAAATTAAGGAAACGGGTTTCAGAATTTAGGTAATAGTATTTAATTAGTTATTAACAATTTAAGTTTCGCGTATAGTTAGCAGCGCGTTGTCACAAAAATGGCTTTTTTTGGTGTGAATCGATCAGGGACCCTCCCCTCAAATTAAGGAAATCGTTTTCGCAATTTAGGTAATCGTCGTTTAGTCAATAATTAACAAAATGTTAATAAATTGACAGCTTTATAAACAATTAAAATGTAACGTAACGTTCTCCAAATCTCTCCGAAAAGCACACAAAACTAGCCCATATACACAAAAATTATGTCCTAATTTATTTGAAGGATGACTCTATGACGTCTGTGATTTTATTAAGGCACTAGTTATAGCAATCCGTTAGGCGCCTGTTATAGTGATCAAGAAAACCCATTAGGAAAAGTTGAAACAAATAGAAAAATGATTTTTTTGTATCGAGTCTTTATAGCATTCAGTAAGATTTCGTTAGTTGACTTTCCAAAAAAAAAAACAAACCAACCAGCAACATTTTTCTTTCCGGTTGCAAAGTTTATCCGATTTTTTTAGTATTGGTGCGCAAATTTTTTAAACAATTTGTTCCACTTTGTATGAGATGATAATTGGCTTGTCAAAAAATGAAATTCCATCAGGAAAATAAATAAATAGATACCCACATACTTAACATAACTTAACATACTTAAAAAAAAAAAAACTTTTTTTTTGAAAAATCTATATTTTGACAATGGTTTAATAATTTTTTTTTTAAATTAAGATCACCACGATGTTCTTGAAAAAAATAGTTTAAAAAACAAACTTTGGCTACGATTTTGAAAAAAATACATCGTAACCGTTCATATTTTTATGCTGAAAACTATTTTACTTACTTTTTCCAAACAACCAAAATTATTTTAACAAACAAAACATTGCTTTGTTATAAGTCAAACACCAGAAATTATCTTATTTATAGTACACTAGCTGACCAAATCAGCGTTGCTCATACATAAAATACATTTTCTGGATCTCGCCAACAGTGCCACGTGTCGATTCCAATAGCAACTTAACACCATTAAATTAATAGTGGTAATTAATTTCTAAGGGTACTCTATTATTTTCATTTTATTTTCGCATGAACTTGTTCTTATGCTATATAATTGCTTAGTGGCTGTATATGTATGTACATATCGTTCTTTTATTTTTTTAATTAGTTTAAGTTTTTTTTCGAAAAAACACTGTTTGAAAACTATATGTCTATCGAGGAAAAAAATATTGAAAATCGTTCAACCAGTTTTTTAAGTGTTTTTTTCTTAACTTTTCGAAAAAAATATTTAATCTGTAGTTCTCATCTGGGAAAATTATTTAATAAAATTCAATCAACCCGTTTTCAAAATATTTCTAGAACCAATTTTTTTAGAAAATTTTAAAAAATCGAAAACAAAAGTTTTTGAAATGCAATGTCAGTTGAATTATAAATGACTTCATGCATGCAAAATTTTATTATTTTTTTATCGTTTACGATAAAACCGCATTTGAAATAACCGGTTATATGAGAGATACCGTTATAAAACAAATTTCGAAAAATTCATTCTAACCAAAAGATGTATTGTTGTAAAAAATTAGCACGCTGAAAGTTTTTTCAAAATCGTTGGAGCCATTTTCAAGAAAATCAAACTTTTTGTTAAAAAATTGTATGGCAGGTACCGTTATTTTTCGACCTAGAGCAATATGAACAACACACCCCGAAATTTGTATTTGTATTTATTTTATTATTATCATAAGTATATTAAAACATAGTCTTTTTTATAATACTTATCATGTACGAATTTAAGACTAAAATTAATTAAAGATATTATTTGTTAGAAATGTTATTTATAAGACTTATACAGTAAAAATAAGTGAGTTATGTATAAGTAAAATTAAATTACATGAAGGTTAAATTAAGAAAATGAATTAAAATACTACTTAATAAATAATAAATACCAAGTTTGAAACAAATCCGCCCATCCGTTTATGCTGTTGAGCTGCGAACGGACGGAATTTTCCGGACCCATATTTTTCGACTTCTCTATCATCGTAATGTCATGTTTGATTGTTATCTCAAAATTTTTAATCTGCATAACTTGTATAATAGTACCTTTAATCGCAAGTAAAAAACAAACAAACAATACAAAACATCAATTTCGACCGAAATAGTTTTCTTTTTATTTTAATATGCTTTTATATACAAATAATTGAATGTCGTTCTTTTACTGACGCACAAACTTTCATAACAATCTTTATTCTCATTGCAATAGAATTATTGTCGTTGCCTAACAATTTGAACAAAATCACTATGTAAGTAAAACTAATCCTTCCAAATGCATTTATAACGTCTATACTACCGGTAAAACAAAATCCTGAGTTAGAAGATATAACATGCACAAGATGTTTTTTCCTAGTAATTACTCCTTCGAAAGGAATGATGATCGTGGTCTTGCGAATGACAATCTTCGTCTAAGACCTGAAATTCAAAACAAATTATGAAATTTAACATTCCTTACCACGAATAGTGAAATAACTTTGCGAAAGTTGAATTCCAAAAATTTGGGAGGTGTCCAACGTTTATTCGGGTCATGTTGGTGTGTCATTTCTATAAAATCGTGTCCCTCCTGTGACAAAATGACGGGAGGCTTCAGGCGCTTCCACATGAAAGTGGGCATGGCGAACATTATTCGAAAGTTTGAATCATATTGCGACCAGGGATGCTGGAAATTACAGCAATTTTATTTTCCCGCGATCACTTTTAACACTCACAACTGACTGACCAAATATTTGCCACTTAACCATCGCTATTTGATTTTGTAAACACTTCTGGTGCCATATATGCTATAAAAAAACAACAAAGTTTGAACCTTCAGCAATTTTGTCTTGTATATTTGGTTTTGTATATTTACCTTGTTTTCCAACATATCCTAGCAATTCGCGGGAAACAGTTGTGTAAACTTGTATTTTTACCGCAGAACAAAAATCACCTAATTTCAGGCTGTTGCTTCCATCAACTAGGAATATATTTGTAGTCTTTATATCTCTGTGAACTATGCCGTGCTTTTGCAATTTTTTAACACTTGAATTGAAAGCTTGAAACTGTTGAAACTTCTAATCGACCACACGACCACACGACCACACGACCACACGACCACACGACCACGCTGCATTATATACTTCAGTGACATTTGCGAAAATTTAGGCAAATTCGGACAAACAAATTTACATGTACGCTCTGCGCAAGGTAAATGTAAGCTCTATGTAAGGTACACAGAGTTTTGCATGTGATATTTTTCTAGCGAATTGAAATAACGTAACGTAATATGGTAATTTACTGCGTTTTATAGTTAGTAAATTGTTTATTCTGATATAAATTCATACAAATTAACAAACTATACTTCACCAAATTGTTCCTTTATTTCTTTATATCATTTTCAAATTAAGGAAACAAGTTTCGCCATTTAGGTAATTGTAGAAAAAAAGTTATAAACAATTTAATTCATGTTAAATGTTAAATAACTCATTTTCATTTTAAAAATTGCTAATATCTTTTTTTCTACCATTACCTAAATTGTGAAACCTGTTTCCTTAATTCCTTTATGTCATTTTCAAATTAAGGAAACAAGTTTCGCCATTTAGGTAATTGTAGAAAAAAAGTTATAAACAATTTAATTCATCTTAAATGTTAAATAACTCATTTTCATTTCAAAAATTGCTAATATCTTTTTTTCTACTATTACCTAAATTGTCAAACCTGTTTCCTTAATTCCTTTATGTCATTTTCAAATTAAGGAAACAAGTTTCGCCATTTAGGTAATTGTAGAAAAAAAGATATTAGCAATTTTTAAAATGAAAATGAGTTATTTAACATTTAAGATGAATTAAATTGTTTATAACTTTTTTTCTACAATTACCTAAATGGCGAAACTTGTTTCCTTAATTTGAAAATGACATAAAGGAATTAAGGAAACAGGTTTGACAATTTAGGTAATAGTAGAAAAAAAGATATTAACAATTTTTTAAATGAAAATGAGTTATTTAACATTTAAGATGAATTAAATTGTTTATAACTTTTTTTCTACAATTACCTAAATGGCGAAACTTGTTTCCTTAATTTGAAAATGACATAAAGGAATTAAGGAAACAGGTTTGACAATTTAGGTAATAGTAGAAAAAAAGATATTAGCAATTTTTGAAATGAAAATGAGTTATTTAACATTTAAGATGAATTAAATTGCTTATAACTTTTTTTCTACAATTACCTAAATGGCGAAACTTGTTTCCTTAATTTGAAAATGACATAAAGGAATTAAGGAAACAGGTTTGAGAATTTAGGTAATAGTAGAAAAAAAGATATTAGCAATTTTTGAAATGAAAATGAGTTATTTAACATTTAAGATGAATTAAATTGTTTATAACTTTTTTTCTACAATTACCTAAATGGCGAAACTTGTTTCCTTAATTTGAAAATGACATAAAGGAATTAAGGAAACAGGTTTGACAATTTAGGTAATAGTAGAAAAAAAGATATTAGCAATTTTTGAAATGAAAATGAGTTATTTAACATTTAAGATGAATTAAATTGTTTATAACTTTTTTTCTACAATTACCTAAATGGCGAAACTTGTTTCCTTAATTTGAAAATGACATAAAGAAATTAAGGAAACAGGTTTGACAATTTAGGTAATAGTAGAAAAAAAGATATTAGCAATTTTTGAAATGAAAATGAGTTATTTAACATTTAAGATGAATTAAATTGTTTATAACTTTTTTTCTACAATTACCTAAATGGCGAAACTTGTTTCCTTAATTTGAAAATGACATAAAGGAATTAAGGAAACAGGTTTGACAATTTAGGTAATAGTAGAAAAAAAGATATTAGCAATTTTTGAAATGAAAATGAGTTATTTAACATTTAAGATGAATTAAATTGTTTATAACTTTTTTTCTACAATTACCTAAATGGCGAAACTTGTTTCCTTAATTTGAAAATGACATAAAGGAATTAAGGAAACAGGTTTGACAATTTAGGTAATAGTAGAAAAAAGATATTAGCAATTTTTTAAATGAAAATGAGTTATTTAACATTTAAGATGAATTAAATTGTTTATAACTTTTTTTCTACAATTACCTAAATGGCGAAACTTGTTTCCTTAATTTGAAAATGACATAAAGGAATTAAGGAAACAGGTTTGACAATTTAGGTAATAGTAGAAAAAAAGATATTAACAATTTTTTAAATGAAAATGAGTTATTTAACATTTAAGATGAATTAAATTGTTTATAACTTTTTTTCTACAATTACCTAAATGGCGAAACTTGTTTCCTTAATTTGAAAATGACATAAAGGAATTAAGGAAACAGGTTTCACAATTTAGGTAATGGTAGAGAAAAAGATATTAGCAATTTTTAAAATGAAAATGAGTTATTTAACATTTAAGATGAATTAAATTGTTTATAACTTTTTTTCTACAATTACCTAAATGGCGGAACTTGTTTCCTTAATTTGAGAATGACATAAAGGAATTAAGGAAACAGGTTTGACAATTTAGGTAATAGTAGAAAAAAGATATTAGCAATTTTTTAAATGAAAATGAGTTATTTAACATTTAAGATGAATTAAATTGTTTATAACTTTTTTTCTACAATTACCTAAATGGCGAAACTTGTTTCCTTAATTTGAAAATGACATAAAGGAATTAAGGAAACAGGTTTGACAATTTAGGTAATAGTAGAAAAAAGATATTAGCAATTTTTTAAATGAAAATGAGTTATTTAACATTTAAGATGAATTAAATTGTTTATAACTTTTTTTCTACAATTACCTAAATGGCGAAACTTGTTTCCTTAATTTGAAAATGACATAAAGGAATTAAGGAAACAGGTTTCACAATTTAGGTAATGGTAGAAAAAAAGATATTAGCAATTTTTAAAATGAAAATGAGTTATTTAACATTTAACATGAATTAAATTGTTTATAACTTTTTTTCTACAATTACCTAAATGGCGAAACTTGTTTCCTTAATTTGAAAATGATATAAAGAAATAAAGGAACAATTTGGTGAAGTATAGTTTGTTAATTTGTATGAATTTATATCAGAATAAACAATTTACTAACTATAAAACGCAGTAAATTACCATATTACGTTACGTTATTTCAATTCGCTAGAAAAATATCACATGCAAAACTCTGTGTACCTTACATAGAGCTTACATTTACCTTGCGCAGAGCGTACATGTAAATTTGTTTGTCCGAATTTGCCTAAATTTTCGCAAATGTCACTGAAGTATATAATGCAGCGTGGTCGTGTGGTCGTGTGGTCGTGTGGTCGATTAGAAGTTTCAACAGTTTCAAGCTTTCAATTCAAGTGTTAAAAAATTGCAAAAGCACGGCATAGTTCACAGAGATATAAAGACTACAAATATATTCCTAGTTGATGGAAGCAACAGCCTGAAATTAGGTGATTTTTGTTCTGCGGTAAAAATACAAGTTTACACAACTGTTTCCCGCGAATTGCTAGGATATGTTGGAAAACAAGGTAAATATACAAAACCAAATATACAAGACAAAATTGCTGAAGGTTCAAACTTTGTTGTTTTTTTATAGCATATATGGCACCAGAAGTGTTTACAAAATCAAATAGCGATGGTTAAGTGGCAAATATTTGGTCAGTCAGTTGTGAGTGTTAAAAGTGATCGCGGGAAAATAAAATTGCTGTAATTTCCAGCATCCCTGGTCGCAATATGATTCAAACTTTCGAATAATGTTCGCCATGCCCACTTTCATGTGGAAGCGCCTGAAGCCTCCCGTCATTTTGTCACAGGAGGGACACGATTTTATAGAAATGACACACCAACATGACCCGAATAAACGTTGGACACCTCCCAAATTTTTGGAATTCAACTTTCGCAAAGTTATTTCACTATTCGTGGTAAGGAATGTTAAATTTCATAATTTGTTTTGAATTTCAGGTCTTAGACGAAGATTGTCATTCGCAAGACCACGATCATCATTCCTTTCGAAGGAGTAATTACTAGGAAAAAACATCTTGTGCATGTTATATCTTCTAACTCAGGATTTTGTTTTACCGGTAGTATAGACGTTATAAATGCATTTGGAAGGATTAGTTTTACTTACATAGTGATTTTGTTCAAATTGTTAGGCAACGACAATAATTCTATTGCAATGAGAATAAAGATTGTTATGAAAGTTTGTGCGTCAGTAAAAGAACGACATTCAATTATTTGTATATAAAAGCATATTAAAATAAAAAGAAAACTATTTCGGTCGAAATTGATGTTTTGTATTGTTTGTTTGTTTTTTACTTGCGATTAAAGGTACTATTATACAAGTTATGCAGATTAAAAATTTTGAGATAACAATCAAACATGACATTACGATGATAGAGAAGTCGAAAAATATGGGTCCGGAAAATTCCGTCCGTTCGCAGCTCAACAGCATAAACGGATGGGCGGATTTGTTTCAAACTTGGTATTTATTATTTATTAAGTAGTATTTTAATTCATTTTCTTAATTTAACCTTCATGTAATTTAATTTTACTTATACATAACTCACTTATTTTTACTGTATAAGTCTTATAAATAACATTTCTAACAAATAATATCTTTAATTAATTTTAGTCTTAAATTCGTACATGATAAGTATTATAAAAAAGACTATGTTTTAATATACTTATGATAATAATAAAATAAATACAAATACAAATTTCGGGGTGTGTTGTTCATATTGCTCTAGGTCGAAAAATAACGGTACCTGCCATACAATTTTTTAACAAAAAGTTTGATTTTCTTGAAAATGGCTCCAACGATTTTGAAAAAACTTTCAGCGTGCTAATTTTTTACAACAATACATCTTTTGGTTAGAATGAATTTTTCGAAATTTGTTTTATAACGGTATCTCTCATATAACCGGTTATTTCAAATGCGGTTTTATCGTAAACGATAAAAAAATAATAAAATTTTGCATGCATGAAGTCATTTATAATTCAACTGACATTGCATTTCAAAAACTTTTGTTTTCGATTTTTTAAAATTTTCTAAAAAAATTGGTTCTAGAAATATTTTGAAAACGGGTTGATTGAATTTTATTAAATAATTTTCCCAGATGAGAACTACAGATTAAATATTTTTTTCGAAAAGTTAAGAAAAAAACACTTAAAAAACTGGTTGAACGATTTTCAATATTTTTTTCCTCGATAGACATATAGTTTTCAAACAGTGTTTTTTCGAAAAAAAACTTAAACTAATTAAAAAAATAAAAGAACGATATGTACATACATATACAGCCACTAAGCAATTATATAGCATAAGAACAAGTTCATGCGAAAATAAAATGAAAATAATAGAGTACCCTTAGAAATTAATTACCACTATTAATTTAATGGTGTTAAGTTGCTATTGGAATCGACACGTGGCACTGTTGGCGAGATCCAGAAAATGTATTTTATGTATGAGCAACGCTGATTTGGTCAGCTAGTGTACTATAAATAAGATAATTTCTGGTGTTTGACTTATAACAAAGCAATGTTTTGTTTGTTAAAATAATTTTGGTTGTTTGGAAAAAGTAAGTAAAATAGTTTTCAGCATAAAAATATGAACGGTTACGATGTATTTTTTTCAAAATCGTAGCCAAAGTTTGTTTTTTAAACTATTTTTTTCAAGAACATCGTGGTGATCTTAATTTAAAAAAAAAATTATTAAACCATTGTCAAAATATAGATTTTTCAAAAAAAAAGTTTTTTTTTTTTTAAGTATGTTAAGTTATGTTAAGTATGTGGGTATCTATTTATTTATTTTCCTGATGGAATTTCATTTTTTGACAAGCCAATTATCATCTCATACAAAGTGGAACAAATTGTTTAAAAAATTTGCGCACCAATACTAAAAAAATCGGATAAACTTTGCAACCGGAAAGAAAAATGTTGCTGGTTGGTTTGTTTTTTTTTTTGGAAAGTCAACTAACGAAATCTTACTGAATGCTATAAAGACTCGATACAAAAAAATCATTTTTCTATTTGTTTCAACTTTTCCTAATGGGTTTTCTTGATCACTATAACAGGCGCCTAACGGATTGCTATAACTAGTGCCTTAATAAAATCACAGACGTCATAGAGTCATCCTTCAAATAAATTAGGACATAATTTTTGTGTATATGGGCTAGTTTTGTGTGCTTTTCGGAGAGATTTGGAGAACGTTACGTTACATTTTAATTGTTTATAAAGCTGTCAATTTATTAACATTTTGTTAATTATTGACTAAACGACGATTACCTAAATTGCGAAAACGATTTCCTTAATTTGAGGGGAGGGTCCCTGATCGATTCACACCAAAAAAAGCCATTTTTTTGACAACGCGCTGCTAACTATACGCGAAACTTAAATTGTTAATAACTAATTAAATACTATTACCTAAATTCTGAAACCCGTTTCCTTAATTTCCCCTAATTATTCCCTAATTGTAGAACCAAAAAAAATCGAAATCCGTGATTTTGCGCTGCTAACTATATGGCGGTCTATTTTAGTTGCAAAAGCCGATTTTATAAGCCCGAGCACTATTCTCAATGGAACTTATACTTGCGTTACAAATTACTTAATTTGGATTCTTTCAAATGTCTGGAACTACAAAATAGTTCAAGGCATGTCTAAAGTGTCTTAATTATAGGTCATAATAAAAGCAAGAAATGGAGGACAGTCTTTCAATGAATGAATTCAAGATTACGACAATTTTTTGACTTTCATTTTTTAATTTGCTTGGGACGTACTATATCACAATAAATGTGACAATAAGTAACAGTTTCAATGAGTTAATAGCGGGAATGTACTTTTAACAAAATAAAACACAAAATAATTTTTGTGTCTGTCAGTCTTTTTTCTATTATTTTCGGCTAATCTCGAAAACAGATGCAACAATTTTGACAGGACTTAAGCTTAAGCGTAAGCTTTTTTATTTTTTTTAATAAACCCCAGGGAGCGCTTACAACTCGCAACCTCACAGTTCAACCAATAACACCAATGCCAAAACCGCAGCCAGATATACACAAGTTTGTTTTTTATGGTCTTTCAAGAAAGGCTGGAACCACATAATCGTCTTGAGACCTATTCCTTGTGAAGACTATAGAGGTGTGTCTACACCGAAAAAACATTTGTTTATAAAACATTTGCTGAAATGTTTCCCCTTTGCTTAAAAATCATTTTAGAAACATTTCAGAAATTCCTGAAACATTTCTTAAATGTTTATTTGTTTCCCATTTTATGTATCCACTTCTGTACTTCATGATGTGAAAAAGGAGTATTCATAGCGTCGCGTTTTGTGATCATGAACAAAACACAAACAAATAAAAACAACAAAACCTGTAACTAGACTAAAATGCATGAAAATAAAGAACGGAAAGGAAGGGGAAACAGATAGATATTTCAGAAATGTTTTGCGAAGCGTCCAGACTTAAATAAACATTTCAGAAACATTTAAAAAACATTTCAGAAAGAATACAAAATTCTGAAAGGTTTTTTAAATGTTTCTGAAAGTTTAAAAAAATGTTTTTTGGTGTGGACACACTTTAAGGCTTTTTGTTAAGTTTGCAGTATGACAGTCCAAAATCGCAACAAAGTTTAGGTTCTAACTTAGTTAGGGCTAACTTAGGAACTTTTACCAAGCTATAAAAAATTATTTCAATAAATCCATGAGTGGTTTTTGCATTTATTACTTGGTGGATTAATTGTGCGATATTCTAAATAACACGGGGATAAAAAAGGAAATTTTAACATGCCAACGCCGATTCTTCATCAATTCCCTTTTGGGCACGCCTGTAGCCTTTACACGTTGAATCAGCGTCACGCAACAGTGTGTGACATACGTTACTATGTCTTTACATTTGTTATGGTCGGGACTAAGTCACGCTGCGGCATATGCCTATGTGTATGAAAGGGGACTAAGCAATATTGTAGACGAATTGAAGCATTTTTAAAAACCACTCTATTTTTATAGCTCCATGATTAAAGACACCCTATGCCTGAACGCAGCCCGTTCGTAAGCTTGTTGAATACTTCCATCAGCCGGTTGTCACAAAACAGTATAAATTTACTGTAATCGAACGTTTTGTTTTCCTTTTTTTTCTTATGTTATTTTCAGAAAATCCTGCTTAAAGTCAAGTATTTGTAAAAAATTTGATAAACAAGCAAGACAAAAACTTTTTTAAATTATTTTGTTGTTCCCACAAGTCACAACCACTACGGTTTAGTTCATTAAAACAAGATTACCATATTCCATGCAGTTTACCAGTTGCGCATTCCCCACAACAAATTTATTCTCTTCACTCTCCTAATCAAACGGAGCAAAAAGTACCGGTTCTTCTTAATATATTTCGCGGGAAATGAGAAAATTGGGAAATTTCCCTCACGCAGCGCCAAAAGAACCCCACGAAGACACAGCAATCCAAGACCACCCCAACAAACGCCTCGCCCAACCCCAATTCCAAACGTATTCATGAATTTGCAACAGCAATATAGGAACGTTGAGTGTTCTCTCACTTCTCGCACAAAATAATAAACGCAAACTCAAATCGCAGGAACACACCGTTATTGGACTCTGGCCAAATCCATTTTCCAGAGAATCTGAGTTGATACAGAACCGGGAACGCGAGTGGACCTCAATTCGTCGGTTAGCGCTAATAATTTGCAAATACATTCGCGAATAAATAAACCTGATTATTTTCTTTAAATTCTTCTATCGTTCTAGTGCTAGAGATTTTGACAAGAAAAACCTTCCTACAGGTCGACGATAAGGTGCATTTTGTGTCCGAAGTTTCCCAAAAAGTTTCCCATAGTTGTCGTTGTTTAGTTCTCCTGAAATCGATACACTTGCTTCTCCCGAACGCACGGTGGAATCATAAATGTGTTGACGACGCAGTCGGTCGAGTCCGGGGGCATTTGTGTTTGCTACCTTTTTCTGGTTTTCTGGTCGTAGGTCGAATAACAGGAATCAAATTGAATCCGAAAACAAAAGCAGTGCCGTGGCATTAAAATTCCGTCGATATCGGTGTTTTAATTTTGTCCATCCAAACAGCTTCTTTAACGTTCTCTGTAATCGACAAAAGCTGCTCCTAAGAGCCGAATATCCTTTAGCAAAAGTTTTCAAGTGAAATCCTAACAAGAAAATTCAAAAGCAAACGAGAAGTTTCTCTCGCAATAAGTGGCTTGGTGCAGGTTAAACAAACAAGTGCATCTCCTCTTAAACAGCGCCGCACAAGTGTCAACACAACAACAACATGACGACCGATTTGCTGTTCCCGAAAATTGCTGACTGTTCCTATGTCTCGTGCTATTGGTAAGTTGATGCTGTGGAATTTTATCTTAATTTGCATTCTGCTGCAGACTTTTAAATAAATTTGATTAAATCGTGGAAGTAGCGCTATGAAAGTCTCCCTCCTTGCTCCTGCTCCTCCCTGTTTAGTGTTTTATGTGCGATTTCTTTGCCATCTTGTTGCGAGAGCGTGCGCGTCTGTTGCACTTGGGAGGGTTGTTGTTGTTGTGTTGCATTGCACAGTTGCACACCCCTATTTAGTGCAGCACAACGGTGTGGTTTTGGGGCTTTGGTTGGTGTGCGATGGTAGGCTGCCGTCACAGAAATTAGGTCATTCGGTCATGTGAGTTCGCGGAGCAGGAATTCAACATCCACAAGTATTCACACAAACTGTACCGCTAAATCAAATACAGATGCGGCATGCAGCAGTTAACAAATTAAATGATGTGTTTTGGAGTTTAAGGCCATAGGAGGGAATACAGAGAAAGGCCGCATACAGTTGGTATTGGTAATGTCATGTTTGCATCCAAATCAATGAGAAAGAAATGAACATTATTTTTAATGTGATATCGAGTTAAAACCCTTTTCAAAGACTTTACTCCAGATTCCAGATATCACTTGAGTGGTGTGTAACTAATGCTTCAGCTACAACTGGCAGATGTCAAAATAAAGCTCGGTAGACTCCGGTGGGCCTGGCACCTAGCTCGTATGGGCGAAGAAAAATCAGCTGATAAAGTCTTTTGATGTTCTTTTAAATGGTAGAAGACATCGTTGCAGACCTTGCTTATGTTGAAAGAATGGCGTTGACCAGGACGCCCTAAGCCTTGGGGCGCTAAACTGAATGGCGTTGGTCAGCAATCGGTATGTATGGAAGAACTTGTTGGATTAGGCCCGGACCATTGCCATTTTATCATGAATCGATTGAACAACATTCTTTTCATGAAACGTATCGTACACTACGTCCATTTTATGGTCGACACAGTCGTCCAGCAGATCAATATCAATTCGATAAACGATGGAACGCTTTAGCACCACGTTTACTCTAAATGATAATACGCATCATCTCAGACGTCCTACAGTGCGTACCAAAAAAGCTATTGCTGCTGTAGAGCTAGAGCGCAGCATCAAGGAACACTCTAATTATTTCATCCGCCATCGTGCACAACAATTAGATCTGTGTCCATCCACTTTAAGGAAAATTTTGCAAAAAGATCTTGGTTTGCTGGCTTACAAAATCCAACTCGAACATCGACTGCTGTTGAAACCAACCATATAGAACTATATTCGATAACTTTCGTTCCTGAATTGAATCGCATTGATGTGGAGAACTGTGATTTCAACAAGACGGCCCAGAATTGACTTGTTGAAGAAAACGTTTGATGAGGGATTCTTTTTTAGCCTTTCCAGTCGTCTTGTCGGACTCGTTTTCTTCCTCCAATTTTTAAATTCTGGCATATGGCCTCCGTAATTCCGCCTTAAGAACGCAATCCTGTCGGTCCAATTTTGCACCACTTTTTCGAGCATTCCCGGCGTTATTTCGTCAATAGTGCATCGAATATTGGCTTCTAAATGATCAATATTTGCTTGTTTATCAGCATAGACCACAGATTTGACGCAACCATACAAAAAGTAGTCCATAGGTGTCAAATCACGAGCGTGTTGGCCAATTCAAAGATTCATTTCTTGAAATGATTCGGTCATCAAACATTTGCCTCAATCAAAAACCAAGTGATGGTTGAACGCGCTGTTGCCCCGTCATGTTAGAACCATTTCTCCTTCAAATGATTTCCAATGACATGAGAAATAAGAAATCAGCAATCATTTGTATGAAGCGTTCGCCATTCAATGTAAATTTGCACCGGTTTCGGATTTAAGAGCAAATAGGCCGATGACGCCTTCTGCATGTAAATAGCACCACTTGTCATCACTCCAAAAACGACAATTCTGCTCGTTTACATACCTGTTCAGCCAGAAATGAGCCCCATCGCGGAAGATGAATTGACAGTAAAAATCTGGTTCAACTTCCAGTTGATTCTCAGCTCATTCACCGAACTTACGATGAAATAAATGGTCCGCTGCTTTAATTTTTGCACCAGTTGGATCTTATATGGATGTAGGCTAAGATCTTTCATCAACATTTTTCAAGTAGTGAACGGGCAGAGACCGACTTGCTGACAACGGCGTCAGATTGATTAATTCGGGTCCTCTGCACACTAACGTCTACAGCGGCGATGACTTTTCTGAACGCTAGCTAGCGAAACGGTTTTTTGTACCCTTAAAATGTGCGAGCATTGGGAACACCGTGCGAGCATTGGGGAGAAGGGAAGGATGTAAAAGTAGATGTCGATGGATATTAGTTTTGAAATTCTGCATATCAATATGGTAGGGTGCTCGAAAGATGAAATTGAATCCTATCACCTTAATTTTAAATTTAATTTAAAAGCTCTTTTCTGAATGCGATTAAGAAATTCAAGTGCGTTATAGAGGACGCTGCCCCAAATGTGGAAATTATATTCGAGTTTTGGTCGAATATATGCTTTATAGGGTATAGCTAGATCAGAAGGGGTGAAGAACTTCTTGCATTTTCAAAGGGAACCTGAACACCTCGCAGAATTCTTGGCAACGTCAAATATATGGTCATTCCACAGAAAGTGGAGTTCGGTTTCTTCGATGCAAGTGCCACTCATGTGGATAGTGGCATTGAAGTTTGGAGGTATGTTTCGCTTTAACGACAAATGAAAACAATGAGTTTTTGAGGCGTTAAATTCTACGCGATTTCTTATTCCCCATTGTACAATGCTGTGAAGATCAGAATTTAATGAACTTATCATACGCTGCCGTTGCAATTGCACTTCCGAAGAACATGGATGTAAATCTGGAAGCGATTATGAAAAGCTGAGAGTGCTGTCGTCAGCAAAACAATTTATTCGATTAGTTGTTTCAGATAGTAGGTCGTTGATAAATTTAAGGGAATATTTTATGAATATCAGACTTGAATCCGTCCAACACAACTTGTTTTGAGTGGTTCGAAAGAAGAGATTCATCGAGTCCAAATGCACGCATTTTCGAGACCAGGGCTTGATGCCATATTCTGTCTTAGAAATATCAAGTGCAATAATTTTGCTTTCATCGAAACGGTAAAGAAATTTGTTCCACTTTTCGAGATATACCATCAGATCATCAGTGGACCTGTTGCTACGGAAGCCGTACTGCCGGTCATTAAGAAGCTTTCGTTCTTCAAGATATTTCTTAAGCTTAAGCTAATTGATCAGCATTTCCATGGCCTTAGAAAGAAGAGACGTTAGTGCAATTGGTCGATAGTTTATTGTTTTCCATCCACTCGAAAAGAGCACAGAGGAGTAGGACCGATGGAAAAGCTTACACAGAGATTTTTCCAGTGTTGAAGAACACGTCTTCAAAACAGTAGCAGGGATTCTATCCGGGTCAGTGGATTTGTGTATATTGAGATCTTTTAATACCCTTGCCACTGAAGAGTGTGAAAGAAGATTGGTCCCATAAAATTATTTACGCTCTCGAGTACATGAGCAGTTCTAACACCTGCAAGCAGATCTGTTTTGAGAAATTCGTAGAGATGACACAATGGTCGGATGTGCCTATACTCCGTTCAATTTATATTTTCAGTACAAACCTTATGGAAGAGAACTTTTCAACACACTGGTACCTGCAAGTGTTTGCATCGCACTCAACTTAAGAAATTGCCACTTAAATATAAAAGAGAACCCAGAAATACATTGAAATTGTTGTTGTAATATTTTATTTAACTCACGTACATTCCACCAAAACCTGTCTGCTCCCCAGCTGCGAGGAGCAGGAGACTGATTATCAATTTGCCTCTGGCTTATTGTGTTTATTTAAAAAAAAAAGCACTAATGCATAGTTACCATTCGCCATTAATGGAAATTATAATAACTTTTTCTTTGGTAATTGTTTTGAAAGTTCTAGAATTGGATCTTTCTTAGAGCGAATGAGAGCATATTTTAAGTCTAAAGAGGAAGGTGTTATCGCTATGTTTTTTTTGCTTACATCTTTTCGTTTTAATTTTTCTTAAAAAAAAGGTTAAAATAAAAATACATAATTCAATATTTGTGGCAATTTTTTACTTTCGATTATAGGTACTTAAATGCAAGTTATGCATTCATACACAAAAATAAATTGAGATAATAAACAAACATGACATTACGATTGAGAAACGTATTTGAGTTACTTGAAAATAATGTTTGTCTGTCTGAACCGATGTATTTTGAACTACAGTCTGAAGCTCAAATATAAAAAATCTGTGTACTTTTGGAGGTGTGGTTTATATTTTGGTGAAAAAAAAAATATAAGTTGGTGGGCTAAAAACGGTAACTCGGAAACTGGCTATCCGATTACAATCAAAATTGTTATTCAAGAAGATGTAGGTAGCCTAAGTAATTTAGCATCAAAATATTTTGAAATATTGTTACAAACCGTTCCTACGATTTTGAAAAACAACCTGCTCCTTCAATTTTTTTAAGGAAATAAAATGGCGTTCAAAAAAGAAAAAGATGGATTTAATTTGTATTGATTTTTTTAAAGATTTAGTTTACGGTCTACATGTTTCTGATTTCATAAAATTTGAATAAAAAGTTGGTAACCATACCTACATTTGTGTGAGAATTATACCAATTTATAATGCCCAGTATGGCAACCATTCGAGAGCTTTAAAATGGAGATGGCTTATTGAAATCTATAACAGTAAGAGTGAAAGGCAAATATCCTATCTTCCCTGTACTGAAAATATAAATTGAACAGAGTATAGAGGCAATAATACATGAATTGTGCATTCATCAGGATCAGAATTGTGTACATAGAAATCGTCCGTAATAACGATTTTAGTGTGAGGGTAATGGGAAACAATTCTTTGAATGGAGTAAGACAAAGCATCAAATTCATTAGAAGTTGAAACCCTGTCTAAATTTGGGCTTCTTCGAGTATAAAGAAAACATAAATGAATGATGGAATTAAAGATTTCGGTTTTAATGTTTTGATGTTATTGGGGGTTTTCGTGGTGAGAATGCCTGTAGCCTGTTATGTTCTTAATGACAAATCTTGATTGTGCAATCTTCTTTGTCAATGTATGGAATATATGTATGGAGATACTATGCTGTTTCTTATCAGGGCTTGGACTATATTAATAGCTTAAGCTCAATCAGTACCTCCTCCTCTCTTCTTAATTTAGTTTTTAATATTCTTTTCTTTTTCAAATATACTCTAAATTTTTCGTGTTCGTGAGTTTTGAATCCCTAGAAGCCGAAGGATTCTGTAATATACCGGCGACTATAAACGTTTTCATGTTGTTGCTTTATAAAAAAACTGTGTATAGTGTGAAACTAATGCTTATACTAAAAGTATTTTTTTATTGTAACTACGCAACTACACGTTAGGGATTTTTAAAAATCCACAGTCCCGAATATCCTCACGTTGTAAACAATAACATTGCATCCATCAATTATCCAATTCATTCTGGGCAAAGAGCAACAAAATTCATTCAATTATGTCCCGAATTTTCCTCAGAGGAAACACAACATAGCCTTACATCAAATTTAATTAAATTATCAAAATTTACACCCAACAAAAAAAACGTCAAAGTTTTTAATTGTACGCGCGTCTGATCAAAGTCAAGAGATTGCTCCCCTAGCTGCAATGAAAACTTCAACGAAATTATAAAATACCATCCAAACAACGCCCATCTATGTCAAAGTATCCACCAAATTCAATGCATTGCGCACCCCTCTCCCCTACCCCCCTGATACCTATGACATTATGACTGTTATTAGGATTACTAAATTAATATTCACCAGGGCAATAAAAAAGTTTCCCGAAGTTACAGCTACGTAGACATAGTCATGACAAAGATTTTTTTTAATTTTGTAAATACCAAGAAAATCAATTACAACTAAATTTAAAAGGACACCTCACATTAAATTTGTTTGCAACCTTGAGAAGTCAAACACTGTGTCTGAATAAGGAAAAAAAGGAAGTTTATACGACAGGGAGAAGTAGGTGGATATGGTTGAATAATGTGGTTTATATTATTTTCATAATATAAAAAAAACAATCGAGAAATTTATGCAAACGTCTGATCCAAACTGTCTTAGTCGAAACATAAAATACACTGCGAATCACTTGTTTAAAGTCAGTCTATTCCTATGAATAAATGAATGTAAAAAAAAAAGAAAGAATAAACGCTAGTTAGGTATCTGCACTCTGGAGTTTTAATTTTAATTGTTAAAAAAGGCTTAAAATATAACTGAGGAAGATTTTGCATTCTGCAGTGAACTTGTAGAGAAAAAAGACACAAATATTTAATAAAGGTGTTAAAGTGTAAAAGCTGTTTGAACTTGAATGACTTCACTTAAACTTTACATCCGAAAAAGTAATAACTAATGATATTTTGACTTTAAATTTGTAGAAATGTGTTATTGACAAAAAAAAAAAACAACAATAAAATAACAAAATTAAAGACACAAATTTGTTTTTGGTATAAAAATAAAAATCAAAAAGGCATTTATGCAATTTATTTAAAAAAAAATCACAACGAAATAATTAATAATCAAAATCACAACATATTTAAACTCATGGCTTTATACTAGTGATTTCGAGTGTACGCAGTGCACCCACATAAAAATATATGCATTTCTAAGAATCCAAAAGCACTAACCAGCTAGCCAGGCGTTACGCAAAAGGCCAACGTAATCTGAAGAATGCATAGCAAGTAGTCTGCAACCGCACTACCTTCACATTCGAAGTGGCTTGTTCCTTGCATCCCCCAAAGACGCACGGAATATATTTACCGTATGGAAGGAACCACAGTCATATAATGCCAACACAAAGGATGTGTGTTGCGCTTTGGGTATAAAAATTGTAAATAAATAAATCAATTTTAGTCTTCTAATCCCCAAAGGATAAAAAGGACACGAAGGAATATTGAAAAGGAATCCTTTTTTTACAGCAAAATAAATGCCAAGTCTTTGACTTTTTTAAATTCCTTTTTCACTTTGTCGATAGATATATGTACAAATTATGGAGACATATTGAAACTCGGGGCCTTGAATTTGGAAGAAAATATACTTTTATTGATATTTTAAAACCCTTTGCATTTGGGAAAATCCTTAAAAAATTCCTTTGAAACAGAAAATTTTTGAAAAAAGCCAAACAATACTTATCCGTCAAATAACAAGAAACAAATATTGGTGGCAAGGAATTATAATATAACTACTCTAATACATGTAATTAGTTGAAGTCAGTTTTTAACGCAGTTGGAAATTGCTCTTTCTACAAACGAAAAATAAGTTTGTTTGACAAAAATGGTAAGGGGTGTAGAAAAGTAGGAGGACTGAAGTAACAAATGAAAGAACGAAAAATTCAACATTTTCTTAGGTTTAAGCTTTGACGTTCCTCGTTTCAGAAAGAAAATGCGATATCTACACAGACTGAAAAAGAACTTTTAAAATTGAAAACAATTTCCAATCATGTGGCAATTGTTGAATTCAATTCAACATAAAATTCATTCAATTAATAATTATTATTTTATTCGAATAAAACAGCACATTTTATATGAAAGTATTGGAAATATTCGGGGTAATCCAAATCAGTGTAAACACCACCATACGTGTATGTCCAAATAAAGAATTAAGAAACCACCGAAAAGAAGAATCATGTAATCAAATTCTTAATGTGAAACAAGGTTTAACAGCGATGCCCTGCATTATCTTTTTAGAGTGAAACTAAAAGCTCCAAGATAATGACAATTCGCTCTCCCAAAACGCCATTTTGAAAATAAGACTACACACAAACCTAACCTAAATCCAATAACAATAAAATTCCCTAAAGTTCTCACTTTCAAATTTGATATTAACAAGTAAGGCTTTACATTTATAATTGAGGAAAATTTATTGCAGAACTAAACATTTTAAGTAGTGTCAAGTTAATGTATTAAAAATAGGTTCTCTAAAATCTTGCGCCATTATTTTTTACTTCAAAGTTGACATTTTTAACGCCAAATTCCAAAAATAATACAGTGAAATGTAACAAGGTATGCTGACTTTGACTGTCTTTGCGTCTTACGTCGCTATCATCTGAAAAAGAAAATGTCTGACAGATTTTTTTTTCTGAAAACTGATAATTTAGTATTTTTATTCATTATTTTGTTATTTTCTTTGAAACAAAATACTATTTATAAACGAAAAATGACCGCGAACAAAAATGTAAAATAAAAACTTGTGTTGATCAAAAAATCCTTGTTTACATGACTATTCCAGTCTGCTGTTTCTTCATTCTCCTTTTGGAACAGACACGAACGTTGGTGTTTACACTGATTTGAATTACCCCGAATATTTCAAATACTTTCATATAAACTGTGCTTTATTCAAATGAAAACTGCGAGGTTTAAAAAAAAAAACAATCAAACGCTATTTTTTCCATTAAAAAACATGACTAAGAATTGTTTTCTATTTTAACAGTTTTTATTTTTAGTCTGTGAATAGCATTTTCTTTTCAAAAGAGGAACGTCAACACTCAACCCTAAAAAATCTAATATTTTTCATTCCTCCTACTTTTTTACACCATTTTTTTTTATTAACTCTTGAGTTGAAAACCGAAAGCTGAAACTGTCAATTTCAAGTGAAAAAAAGTAAATTCACAAGTTGGAAATAAAAATCCTCAAGTTATGTTCAACTTTAACTGAACAAAATGGCCCTAAGTTACTCCCTAGAACATTAGCAATCTGCCAGTGAAAGTCCTATCAAAATCGGCGCAGCCCTTTCTGAGATTACCCGGAACAAACAGACAGAAAGACAGACAAAAATTAAAAAAAGAGTGTTTTTGTTATAAGTACTGTACAGTGAATGTATACATATGCATCTTGTTAAAAGCTGTTATTTTGATATTAAAAACAGACACTTAATTTTTATTTATGCGTATAGATGATTTCTGGCATATGGCCACCGCGGCTGACTCGGATGTAGTCCAAATTTAAAATTTATCCGGTGTCTGATTTATTTTATTTTTAAGTTGATTGTCAAGTAGGCTTTTTTGGTTAATTTTCTTACAAATGCAAATAAAACAAGTTTATTCCATCTTATCCCAACGTTTCGTCGATTTTTCACGACTTCTTCAGGGTTTTTTTTTATGATCTTTAATTTAAAATTTTGTTAATACATACAGTAAAGTAATAATGTTAATAATTGGAAGCTCACGTGTAAATGTTGAATTTAACATTTAAAGCGCCTCCTACGGAAATAGCTTTAGGTATTCCTTTCAAAATGGGCTCCCTGTCTGTGAAAGTCCCGTCGAAGTCACCACACGGGTGCAGTGAGAGAGTGAAGCCGCGGAGTGTTGCTGCCTGTGCGTTCTTTAAAAAAAAAATACAAAAAAAAGAAAAGAACAAAAAAATATATATCAATCTCGGGCGCGAACCGACAACATTTAGTGCCCGTGTTGTGAAAATTTATTTGATGCTACAACATCAAGGCATCACGCAAATAAAAAAAGAATACCCACCAACGAAAAAAATACTCGCAGTAAGCATTCCTTGCAACTTTTCCTTTCCTTATCTCACTCACAGACGATTTTACTTGAACATTGCGGTAAATCCGAATGAACAAGTCTAATCGTTATCGGATAGATTAATTAATGCTCCCTAAATGACCAGGGGCGGATACATTTTAGGTTTGTTCCCGATAATTATTCGCAGAAAATTCGCAGCAGTCAGATTTAAGAGTAGAGGGGATATTTTCTCTCTTTGAGAGATTTCTACGAAAAAAGTACGGGAACGCTTTAAACCAAAAAAATTGCAGCATTCTTTCCTAGTGTTGCTTAAGTACCGATAGTATTTATTTCCGATATCATCGATAGTTTTGAAAAAAATATCGATAGTACTGATACTATCGATACATTTATCAATTGAATAGGCGCAAATTATAAGTCATCAAATTCGATAAGCTTGTTCAAATTTTTAGATTTATGACTGCCTATCCATAAAATAAAAGTGAAGCTTACCACCATTTATAAGTACCCTTATGGCTAAAACACAATCACGCTTCAGCTTTGACTACGTCACGTTACATTTCACACGCTTTGTGTCCGCTTTGAATGACATTTTCTAAATTTCGGATTTTGTTTTTGCTTTTTTCTGTCAAAGCGAGCAAAAGTTCAACCAGTTTCTACTTAAGATTTACGTTTGAGTCACGTTACCTTATATTGTACACGAACCAAACGTAACGTCAAAGCCGACATTGTGATAAGATGTATTGGTTTCCTTGTAAATGTCAGGCGAAACCGAAGCTAAAGCGTGATTGTGTTTTAGCCATAATGTCTTTCAATGAAATTGTAAAAAATTATGGAAAAGGTTTTAGACAGCACGAGGGGCGTTCTTCTGCAATAGGTTTTATTCGCTTATTAACTGCGAAAATTCCTCGTGTAAGAGGAAATTGTTATGTATTTTTCTCTTGAATAAGCTCAAGCTCGAAATGTGAAGGTAAGTTTGAATTATTTAAACTATCGATAGTCGTTCGATTGTTTTTTAAACTAAAAAGCCGATATTTTTCACTATCTATACTATCGATAAACTGTCGAAAGTTCGAGCATCACTACTTAAATGTCAAAAGATTGATGGAAACTTGCGAAACGATTTTTAAAATGTTTTGTTTATTATTTCAAGAGAAATGTTTTGCCTATTTGTTGCATCAGCTCCACCAACAAAACAATTAGTAGTTTGTAGGTGCTTCCACGCTTCCAGCAACAATTCTTCTCTACTCCTTGCAAACAGCTGGCCTCAGAAGACTCAACTCACACTGCTCTGTAACAATTGCCTGAACCCTGCTGGACTTCGTCAACAATATTCATGGAAAAGTTTACAGAACTACCGGTTTTGTATGTATTTTTTATGAACTTTTAAAAATAACTGCAATCTTTATCAAACGTGTCGTAAATTTCAATTATTTATTGTCTTTTTTCAATTGTCAAACTGACGTTTGGCTGCTACTTTTTTCTGCCTTCAAAAATTTCTTGAGCAGAAATTCGCAGGGTGGGGAAATTATTTTCTCTCTCACGAGCTCTCTCTTCTGCGAATTTCTACGAATTTTTGGTGTACGGGAACAGGAATTAGCAGAAATTCGTAAAAATTCGTACGAATTCGCAGATTAGGAACAGACTTTTTTTGTCAAGGTATAACACTGTTAATAATTTGTATTGAGAAGCTCAAATTGGGATTTAGTGGAGTATTGATTATAGGTAATTGTCCGTCTTAGTTTTTTTTAGTTCTGTGTTTTAGAATGTTAGGTGATTTCATAATCGAATATGTAAACATTCGTGGACTTAGGAAATATTTCTATGCTGCCTATGTCCACCCTGTGATAAACAGACCAGCTGTATTGGCACTTAGTGAAACACAAGTTGGGGAAAATATCGATCATTCGGAATTTTCCTTGCATGGGTATTCACTTGTGCCTTTATTCTTTGCCAAACAAACGTTTACATAAGGAATGATGTTGCATATCAACTTCAACCACAATTCGGTCTGTGTGTAAACACGGAATTCAATTTCATGTGGTTAAAATTAACGATTAATAAGCGCATCATTCATATATGTTTTCTTTATAGAAGCCCACATTTAGACAGAGTTTCAACTTCTAACGAATGCTTTGTCTGACTCCATTAAAGAAATTGTTTCCCGTTACCCTCACACTGAAATCGTTATTACGGGCGATTTCAATGTACACAATTCCAGTTGGCTTCGCTTTTCTGGCCAGACAACACCCGAAGGAAGGTATGTTGAGATTTTCGTTGAGTTAAACCATCTTACTCAGCTCGTTGATGAGCCAACCCGAATTCCTGACATTGCAGGTCAAACCCCCAACACTCTAGACTTGTTTCTTACCTCCGATCCTGATAAATGCACTATTCGTGTATTATCGCCTCAAGGCACATCTGACCATTGTGTCATCTCTGCAAATTTCTCGTGCCAACTCAATTCAGTTAAAGAAAAAAACCCAAGTGGAACCGTTTGGCAATACGAGAAAGCCAACTGGGACGGCCTCAAAAACTATTTCAGGACCTTTAACTGGTCATTATGCTTCCTCGATAGTGACATTGATTCCAGCGCAGACATGGTTAAAAATTTAATACGACAGTACTCTCAGCTTTTCATATTCGTTTCCAGATTCACTTCCATGTTCTTCGGATGTTGAACTGCAACGGCAGCGTATGATAAGTTCATTAAATTCTGATCTTGGCAGCATTGTACAATGGGGAATATGAAATCGCGTAGAATTTAATGCTTCTAAAACTCAATGTTGTCTTTTGTCGTTAAAGCAAAACATACCTCAAATAATCCATGAGCGGCACTTGCATTGAAGAAACAGAACACCTCTCAGTTCTCGGTATGTGCATTACAGACCACCTTCTGTGGAATGACCACATATTTGAAATCGCTGCGAGGTGTTTAGGTTTCTGGCTGATGAACTTTCAGATCAAACAATATTTTGATAAATGATGATAGAGAAGCCTTCAAAATATAGTGGCAAGAATGCCTGCCTGTATCTATAACGATCTGCAACCTAAACGGCTAAAGTTATTACCTTCAAATTTGATATGTGTGGTTGTTTCTTTTGCATTCCTCAGAATGGTTTCTGATATTTTATTTTTAGGGATTTATATTTTTGCGATTATAAGTACTATAAGGCACGTTTAGTATTCGTGAATATACAAAAAATTGAGATAACAATCAAACATGACATTACGTTGTATTTAAAATAAATTTTTGATTTTTTTGTTTTTGAAAATTCTATACTTTTAAAACTATTAAAAAAAATATTTTAAATGTTATAATTAGCTGTATATTAACAAACTCTAAAAACTGCATGCTAAAATACCATAATTATTTTTTTTTTCAAAAAAATAAAAAAAAAATTATTAAAATCCGTCCTACAATTTTAGAAATACTTTTTTCATAAATTCATTATTTATGACGTCTGATGGTGTACTCCATTTTTACTAAAAACCGTTAAATGTTGTGGTTTCTAGACTTTTTATAGGTTTTGACCGTGTAATTTTTTTTATGTAAATGTTACTTGTTTTCGTTAAAGATCTTGCCTTCCAATGTGATTAGGCACACAAGAGCAAGTAAGTGTGACCCATTCGTGCTCATTGGATTTCTATAAAATAAAATTAATTCTGCATACCAACATTTTAAATTACTGTGTTTTTCTAATTGCAGGTAATTAATTTTTGTTTTTTTTTTTCGATAAAATTCAATATTTTTAAAACTAATCAATCAATTTTATTTAAAGTTTTGCGATCAGATGCATATAAATAAACTCTAAAAAACTGCATACCAAAATTTTAAAAAACTGTTAAAAAAAAATTTGAAATACTTCTTTCAAAAATTCATTATTATTTAAGGCGTAGTTTATTTTTAATAAAAATGTTAAGTGTTATTTGTTTTTTTGACATTTTATAAGTTTAGGCAGTGGTAAAGAGTAAAGTAAAAAATGTCTTAGCAAAACGAAAAACAACATGGCTGCCATGAAGTGTCAAAATCTGACCGTTTCTTAGCAAATCAAAAATCACTCATTTATTATTATTATTATTTTACGAAATACTTTTTTATATAAGTGTTAAGAGCAATTATGAATTAAAGAACTTAAAAATTTAAATACATTGCTTTTTGCATGAGTACCTAGTGTTTATCTCATGTGAACACAAATTTTCAGATTAAGCTTCCAAAAGGTACAAAAAAGTGAAGTCTGATTTCAAGAAATTCAAATCACCACTTTTTAACTCATAAACCAGTTCTTGGACGAAAACACGGCATATGGTAACACTTGCATTCATTTAACCCTACATGTCATCCCCTACTCTCGAATACCCTGTCTTCCCAACTGGTTCGGAATTTTTCATTCAGGAAAATTGGCATAAGTTTCCCCTCAGTCATCCTACAGGAAAAGGATATTTTCATTGATTAGTTTGTCTTCCCCCAAAAGAAGACAAAGAGAGAGAGAGAAAGAGAGACTTTAAAAAAAGGACTCACACATCTGCGAAATGACTCCTTTTTGGCATGTCTCTCGTTCTCCTCTCTGCTTTGGAGTGTGGAGTAGCATTATGCACACGTATATTTCTATCCCCAACCCCTATAGCTTTATTTTTTAATCTCCTCTTGTTGGTCTTACCATGGATAGCTATTGTACCTATACCAACGACACTTTTCCAAATGCAAACCACATATTCTACCACCTTGCATGTTGATCGTATTTATTTAATACAAAAAATAAAAAACAACAACAATAAAATCAATCGCATTTTTATGACGTTTTTTTTTTTATTAAATTACACGTTCGTTATACTGCGGTGGTCAAATGGGCCAGTTCGAAAGATATAATTTGATTCTTGTCTATGCGACAGAATCGACCTACTTCCATAAATATCCTCACTTTCATACTCTTCCTGCTCAACCACAACGATAAAGAAAAAAGGAAAATAATTATCCTCCTAATTTTTATGTTTCACTCTCCTGCCATTTAATTTTGTTAGAAATTCCGATTTCAAAATGGATTTTTGAAGGAATCATAATTATTTTCATATCCAGGTGTTTTTTTTTTTTGTTAAATTTAAATACCTGCCTCTTGTTGATTGTCTGCAAAGGCTTCCATAAAAGTGGTCCTTATAATAAAAAAAATGCTAGCAATTCAAGTCACGTACACCTTCGTCCTGATCATCCTCTTTTCCACAAACAATGTGGCTTTTCTCGGGATATTTAAAAAATGGCCCAGAATGGTGGAAAACTCGGACAATAAATTGCCGCCCTAACGGTCGATGACAGGGATTTCCCTTGCCATTGTAATGGGAGTGATAGAACGCCGAAGACCAAACACAAGCCAGGTGAGTTGCTGGAGTACTTTTTAATGCCTTTTCAAATTAAACGCTTAAGCCCTTGAATTACTTTCAACTATTGGTTGTTGAAGGAAGGGCGGGCGGTTGAGCGTCGCATAGGATGAAAGGCATTTATTGTGGAATTTCAATTCCTCCCCATCCTTTAGCTTAGAGCTTGGCAGATAGGCTACGCAGGCAGGGCTTTGACTCTTTGGTCTTCCGCGATTTAGCATATAATTTATTGAAATTTTATTTTCATTGTTTCCTGGATTCGAGGAATTGGGAAGAATGTTTTAGTATGAACAGAATGAGGCAAAGGAAGTGGAACCTTATTCCTACCTATCCACCCAGGCTTATTGTGAAAAGCTACTCAAATTATTTGCTCATTAATTACTCTTTGAATATATATGTAGCATCGACTTGACTTCCGAGCGAATGAAAGGGGTTTCAATTAGTGAAATAAGACTAGGAAGGGGTGGTGCGGGGGTATTTTTTGTATCCATAAATTCCTTATCGCAGAATTCAATCATTTGATCTCGTTTGTTTTTTTTTTTTGATGAGTTAGCTTCAAATGAAAATAATTTATAGGTGAGCTTAGCAAAAATGCATGACAAGACGAAATTAAATTTCCATTCGGGAAATTATTGAAAATGATTCTTTAAGTTTTTGGTTTGTAAATTTAAAGTTGATTTTATCTTAAATGTTTTAAAATTTAGAAATAACTAACATATAATGGGTGATAGGAGGTACAAAATATAGCGGCACGAGTACGATAACTTAGGCGCCAAAAAATGATAACGGTTTTTTGTAGAGGGGTCGAAAGCAAACATTCTTTTTACTATGAAAGGGGGTCTACCGCGCCGCATTTAGTGGGTATAGGCAATTTTATAAAAAAATCACTTAAAATGGAAACAAAATTATTAAAAAAAACAACGGCAACACTTACAGAAAATCAAAAATTTGTTGTTTAATCCAAAAATTTAATTGTGTTATTTATGGTAATAGTTTTTGAAAAATTCGCTTGCAAACTCAAAATATTCATAAAAAAAAATGAAAAAAAAGTTTTGTCCAATTTTTTTTCAAAATTTTGAAACGTACTACTAAATTGGCTTTTTGTGGTCAACGTTAATATTGATTTTGAATCGAACACAAAAAACCGAATAGTTTTATGTCGTCTAGTTTGGGAAAAAAATTGAAAACTACTAAAACTACTTTTTAGGAGATTTTTGTTTTTTGCTTGCTTGGACACATTAAAGGATTTGAGGTAGATGCGAGGTTGCGTGTTTCTTTTTGTATTAGAAAATCTGGATTTAAAGAAACTTTGAATTTATGCTATGTATATACATATGTATCTAATGTCAAAATGTCTGCTTTAATATCAAAATAAAAGCCTTTTACAAGACGTACATGTATGAAAGAATATATAGTACTTATAATAAAAACACGATTTTAAAAATGTTGTCTGTTTGTCTGTCTTTCTGTCTGTTTTTTCCGGGTAATCTCGGGAACGGCTGCACCAATTTTGACGGGACGTTCACTGGCAGAAACCTGATATTGTAAGGATTGTTTCAGGCTAGGTATTTTAATTTCCCCATTAGTGGTGCTGGAGAGTTTTTTTAATTTTTTATTTATGCCCCGATTTTGACGGAACTTTAACAGACAGGTAGCTAATGTTTATTTTGTAAGAAGTTACTAAGGCGATTTTGATCACTAGGTGGCGCCACGCCGAGTTCCTTTTTTGTAAAATGTATTGTATACCCGAGCAACGCTGGGTGGGTAAGCTAGTGCATTATAAAAACTTCACATTACCTAGGTACTACTGTACGACTGCAGCAAATTTATGTTATGATTTCTTAATATATATGTATGTATGTTTGTGTGTTACATACCTTCAATTTTCTCAAAAACTAGAAGACATAAAACCAATCTGTTTTTTGTGTTCGTATCAAAATTGATATTGGCGTTGACCACATGAAGCCAATTTAGCACTTCATTTCACAATTTCGAGAAAAATTAATCTAAACATTTTTTTTTTATTTTTTTTTAGTTTGCATGAGATTTGAAAGAAAAAAAAACTATTAACATAAATAACATAATTTAAATTTTGGATTAAAGAACAAATTTCTGGCTTTCAAATCAGGTATAGTGTTCTATTGGAAGTGTTGCCGTTGTTTTTTAATATTTTTTTTTGCATTTTAGTCATTTTTTCTTAAATTCCCCCTACCTCCTAAACGGGGTGTGATAGACCCCCCACCTATAGTAAAAAAAATGCTTGATTTTGTCCCCTCTGCAAAAAAAAACCTTTTTCAATTTTTGGCGCCTAAGTTATCGTCTCTCTCGAATATAGCTTCTTACAGAATCGAAGCTGAATGACTTTGGTTTACATTTTAAATTTGGTTTGTGGGCCTTCGAACAGCTACAAATTGAAACATTTTTTGTTATTTTAGCGACGAAGCTCATTTAATAGTATTTAAGCCGATTAACTGAAATAGGGAATTCAACGTCTACCAACACAACCCCAAAAATACAACGTTTGTTGGCGTTTAAGGGAAGGCTACATCATCGGACCGTATTTCTTTAACAAATAGAGAGAAAATGAAAGATATTGGTATAGCTGACTTGTGGTATCAACAGGATGGATATTGAGGAAAACGTTCCATGAATAATCATCTAAAGAAATGGTTTTGTCAATTGGGCACCAAAATTTTGTGATTTGGCAACATTGGATTTTCTTCGGAGAAATGTGAAATTTCTTTTTCACATTGATATACTCGAAACAATTAAAGCTTTGGAAGCCAATGTAACTCGTTTTATTTATAGAATACCGTCCAATATGCTTGAAATTGTTGTCGAAAATTGGACCCACAGAGTGGACCATTTTTTTTTTTTATATAATTTACACGCGCGAAAAGGGTTTGTGTGTACCCTTAAAATGTTTAAACACCGCATGAGCATTAAGGAAACGAGGAGGGATAAAAGAGGAGATACCGATGCACATTAGTTTTAAAGTTCTGCATATCAAAATGGGAGGGAAAAACAGAGCCTGGCAAAGCATTCCACATTCGTGTTGTGCGACTAAAGAAAGAATCTCTTTACTTAACAGTACGTCCGAAGTTAGGCTCAAGGGTAAACTGATAGGCATTCCTAGCAGTTCGAGTATTGCGGTTGAATCGTTTCAGGGGAGGAATGCAGCTGTCTATTTCGCTAGAGCATTGTTTGTAAAAATAACGATAAAATAACGAAAGGCACGAAATATTACGGCGGTGCTCAAGAGATGTAAACGTTTCTGTTATTGTTCGGTCGCCTATCATTTTCAAAGCTCTTTTTTAATTCTATTTAGAAAACTCAAGTAGGTTATAGGAGCACCTGCCCAAATATGGGAATTATACTCGAGTTTCAGTCGAATATATGCTTTATATACTGTAGCCAGATCAGACGAGGTGAAGAACTTCTTGCATCTTCGAAGGAAACCTAAACACCTCGCAGCATTCTTTGCGATGTCAAATATGTGGTCATTCCACAGAAGGTGGTCGGTAATGCACATACCAAGAACTGAGAGGTGTTCTGTTTCTTCAATGCAAGTGCCGCTCATGCATAGTGGCATTGGAGGTATGTTTTGCTTTATGGACAAAAGACAACATTGAGTTTTAGAAGCATTAAATTCTACGCGATTTCATATTCCCCATTGTACAATGCTGTCAAGATCAGAATTTAATGAACTTATTATACGCTGCCGTTGGAGTTCAACATCCGAAGAACATGGATGTGAATCTGGAAACGAATATGAAAAGCTGAGAGTACTGTCGTCAGCAAAACAATTGATTGGATTAGTTGTTTCAGATGATAAGTCATTGATAAATATAAGGAAAAGAGTCGGAGACAAAACAGAGCCCTGGGGCACACACAGCATTTATTTTGTGAATGTCAGATTTAAAACCGTCCAATACAACTTGAATTGAGCGGTTCGAAAGGTAATTACTAATCCAACGAAGAAGAGATTCATCGAGTCCAAAAGCACGCATTTTCGATAAAAGGGCTTGGTGCCAAACTGCACTCGGAAAGAGTCCAGAGGAATAGGACCGATGGAAAAGCTTACGCAAAGGTTTTGCCAGTTTTGAAGAACACCTCTTCAGAACAATAGCGGGGATACAGTCCGGGCCAGCGGATTTATTTATGTTGAGATCTTTCAATACTCTTGCGACTGAACGAGTGCGAAAGAAGATTGGTCTCATAAAATCATTTACGCTCTCGAGTACTGCCTTTGGGACATTGTAGTATTTTTTGCCGAATTTTTTGCTCATGTAAAAATTTGGTTTTTCGAATATGAACATTGCAGGCCTTTCTAGCTTGCTGAAACTTTTTCCTCTGAGATGTTGGCTTTGTAAGAACGGAAACTTACATTTCTTAACCTAATAACCTCTCAGCAGTGTTGGCGGTTTGACCTGCAATGTCAGGAATTCGGGTTAGTTTATCAACGAGCTGAAAATTTGGGCTTCTACAAAGAAAACATATATGAATGATGCGCTTATTAATCGTTAATTTTAACCACATGAAATTGAATTCCGTGTTTACGCACAGACCGTTTTGTGGTTGAAATTGATATGCAACATCATTCGTTATGTAAACGGCGAGGCCATGTTTGGCAAAGAATAAAGGCATAAGTGAATACCCATTGAGAGTTAGTCATTTTCTACATTTTCTAGGAAAAAGCTGCTGGGCCAAAAATGATCGAATGAACAGCTCAATTACAAGAGTGGTAAAAGGTCAATAAAAACCGATCAAGTTAACCGTCAAATTATATTAAAATCCACGTTTTTTCTCCAAGTTAAGGCCAATCGTCTTCGAATTTATAACATAAGATTATTTTGACATTCTACAGAGGACTTCTTTTTAATTTTTGTATACCTCAAATATATTGACAGTATCTGTCAAATAACCTTTAAGTTAAAGCTTATTTTTCTCAAAAACGAACAACGGTAGCCAAAGTTATTTCAAATTAAAATATTTTCGATTTTTTTTTTGTATTTTTAATATTTTTTTATTGTTTTTTTTTTTTGAAAAATCAATATTTTGAAAACGGGTAAGTGATTTGTTTTTTTTTTCATTTTGATTTTAAATGTAAGTTATTTCTGTCTTTAAGTTTGCATTCTTCATTTTTTATATTTCAAAAACAAAAAAACACCGTTTTATTTAAAAAAACCGTTCTTACGGTTTTGAAAAAAAATTCACACTTTTTTATATTTTTTAAAGAAATAAAATGGCGCTTTAATTATTTTGCTGAAAACTATTTTACGTACTTTTTTTTCGAACAATCAAAAATCACAAAAATCGAATAAAAACTTTCAATTTCCTTTAATATTTTTCAAATCTTATTCGACAAAGGAAAGCCGCTCACCGAAGTGGAGAGCAGGTGGAATGGTAGTAGCTTGGTGACTAAATGTCAGGTGGCATTGCAAAGACCAATGCGAATATATGAAGACGCGTTCACCAAAGTGGAGTAGCGCTGGCGTTAGATTTTCCAAGTGGTGTGGGGGTAGTCTCGTACCACTTATATCGAGCAAGTTTAATTTTCAAGTGATTGCAAACGACTAGTGATGAGGTAGAATTTTGAGGGTAGGTAGATGCGTATTTTTTTAACAGAAAACAAAAAACATTAGACGATCAAGATTTCAGCGTTCAATTTGTTGTTTGTGTAAAATATTTAAGAAGGTTCTGAGGTTGTAATACTTGTTATGTATGAGAACGACATTCTTAACTGACTAGCTTACCCGCCCGGGGTTGTTCGGGTATACCATACATTTTCGGAAAAACGAGCGGCGATTTAAATGGTCTTAGTTACACCTTAATACATCAGCCATCAGTGAAAGTCCCGTCAAATCGGGGCATAAATAAGAATTTTCAAAAAAAAGCATCCCGCGCCACATATGGGTAATTGAAAATAGCCTTACTTATTTCTTACAATGTCAGCTTTCTGTTTGTGAAAATCCCGTCAAAATCGGTCATAACAAAGAATTTTCGAAAAAAAAACAGCCCAGCCAAGACACGTAATGGGTAATTTAAATATCCTGAGTTACTCCCTCGAACATCACCAATATGCCAGTGAAAGTCGTGTCAAATCGGTACAATCGTTCCCGATATTACCCGGAACAAGGAAACAGAAAGGCAGACAGCCAAACATTTAAAAAAATGTGTTTTCGTTATAAGTACTGAATATACTTTCGTACGCATTTAGTAAAACGATTTTATTTTGATATTAAAAACAGACACTAAATTTTTATTTATGTATATAGATGTATAGATGTATTGGTGGTACCATACGTAGTTTGCCACAGCGCACTGCAGAGCGCCTTAAATCTCTTTCATACCGATTCGCCACCTCTCCATTGCTATGCTACTTGCAAACAGCTCTATTGCCATCCTAATCAACTACCACTCCATTTCGTCATCACTTCGGTGCGCGCTTGCCTAAGAGCAAGTACGCACGATCCAGTCGTGTAATTTATTTAATACTTACGAAATGGATTTTTAGCATCAACAATTCGTATGTAAGTCGTGGGTTAGCCAGTGAACAAACTAGTATGTAAGGGGGGGGGGTGCTGGCCCTGCAACCCCCCTGGGGTCACTACAGGATTTAAAGGTGCGAGGCCAGGTATTAGCAAAGTTGTTTTAAGCAAAACAACAAATTTCCAATAAAAATGAACAAAATTAAAACTTGCAAAAGAAATTTGGCGAAATGACAACAATGCATGTTAAATTATAGGTGGAATTAGGATTCGCGAAATAAACAATATTTATTTTTATTTCGAAATAAGAACTGGTGCAAAATTTTATATTTATAAATCGATGATAGACTACACATACGAAATAACATGCGTATAGGACTCATGCTGGATAATGCTAATAAGACTCATGCTGATAATGCTGCGATACTGTGGTCCTTTCAACCAAAATCAATCGCAAGCAGCAGGCGAACATGAAAAAGAACAGGCGCAAATTCCCAAAAAAATTCCACTCAAATTCAAAAAGAACAAGAATCGAGAAAAAAGAAATACAAAATAGGCGGAGTTTTGTTAAAGTAGAAAGTAGATGTAATAATAGGGTTTGTGGATTTAACGAGAGGGTTTGTGGGTAATTTTTTTTCCAACCAAAATCGATTGCAAGCGTATTCTAAACACCAGGCGAACATGAAATAAAACAGGCGCAAATTCCAAGAATAATTCCACTCAAATTCAAAAAGAACAAGAAGAGAAAAAGAAATACAAAATAGACGGGAGGGCTTGTGTGCGTGAGTAAACGGGCTGTATGTTGGTGTTGCTGCCATCAATGTTTTCTTGTGACGTTATCACGTATAATTATCGTCGGTAAACCGACTTTACAGACAACAGACTCTTTTTTATTAAGAACATCGCCCATTTTGAATTAAGTCATCAAGAATTGAACAGGCCGGTCTCTGGGAAGTGGAAGCTATGATACTTAAGCTAGAACCTAGTAATAAACCATGAACCATCTTCTTTCTAGCCAATGTTTAAGCCTTCCATTCGAGTAAAACCAATAAAAATGTAAAATGTATATGATCTCTCCTTATTTTTTTCCTAGCTTTGATTTTTGTCGATATCAGCGTTTAGTCATTGGAAAAGGGTTTGAAGATGATTTTTGTCAAAAAATCCAGGGATATCTTGAAATTAGTTATTCACAACCATTTGATGCATTTTGTAACAGAGGCGATCGATTTATTGTAGGTCGGAATCATAGTGAGTGCTACTGGCAAGTTTTCTTGTAATTTGTTGACAGAATTTTAAAAGCAGTTTTGCTTTGCCAATTTGATAATCATCATTGTTCTTACCCCCACCGTCCCTAAAGACACAAACTCATTAAATTTAAATTGTTCGTCAAATCTATTTTTACACCATGAAAGAAATATATTTGTCAATCTTCCTCCGAAGTCCTTTACATTCGTTGTAAAATACAAAACAAAAATACTTGCACCTACACAAGTGGCTCAGAGTGTAGGCTGCAAGTAATAAAGAAGAATCCCTTCGTAGAAGTAACAAATTCAAAATGCACATTCCGTACATTATTTCTGTTCTCATTAAACCCTTTATGCTCAAATTTATCTTCTGAAATGTATCTTCTGTTTAGCTTCTCTATTTCAAAATTACTTGATGTAGTTTGCTATGCTATATAGATATAAGGTTCACACCTTTTTTTTTTTTGGTGAAGCACCCTTAAAGTAACTCTTGCTTTGCTACCTTCACAGCCCACCTTACCCGTGGGATTTTCTTATTAAGCTCTTTTCTGGGAAATATATTAACAAAAAAGTAAAAACATTTTTGTTTTTTGAATATCATTCGTTTTACAGTATAATGTCACAATTTCTTTTTATTTTCAAAGGTAGGGTTTCAAGCGGAGCTTTTAATTAATTACCACAGAACTGTGAAGGTATTTTGTTTAAGTTGTTTTTATTTTAAGCACATTTCTAAGGTTTTTGTTAATTAAATTCAAAGACGTGCCTTTCTTACAATGCGCCAGTGCTTACAGAATTGTTACTTATTTAAAGCCAGGTAAAATAAGGAATAACTAATCTTGCCTAATTATTTAAATTTTAAGCCTATTTAGGAAGATATATACCTTTATAATGAACGGCATTTTTTTAACCCAAAAAGGTTTTTGAAATTATAGGTACAAAGAATGTAAAAGAACTCTATTAAAAAATTCAGAAGATTTAAGAAATGTGTTTAATTAAAAACTTAAAACAACATCGCACAAATCACACTGAATATAGAAAATCAAAACAGGAAAACTTTATTTTTTCATACTTAAATTAGTAGAAAAGGTCGGACAGATTCCGTGTGCATGAACACACGCCATCTTCATAAACGATTGCAGCTGTATTTTTATCTGCAGGTTGTCTACCTGCGAAAAGAGCTGCATTGTATTATTACAATTACAATGTCTTTGACAGACATTTTAATACATTCATTTAGTATGGACGTGCACTCTTAGAAGAAAAGGTGAAGTTTCTTTTTTTCTTAGTCTCTTTTATGCTTATTAATTTCTCTAAATAAAGCAGCAACAACGTGTGAGATTATTTGAAATTTTAAAACAACCAAACAGCGTCACTATTAAATTTGTAGTAGGTAGTTTCGAGTTTTTTTTTTATTCAAAGATGATTGAGATTTTTGAAATATCATCAACTTAAATTGCTCCTCGTATAAACCTTTATTTTTTTTTATTTTTGTTAATAAAATCATAAGCATCAACAAGAATCGTTGAAAATTTTAAAATTAGTTACAGGCAAATTGATAAACGTCGAATAACGAACGGTTAGCGGAATAAGCGTTTTTTATTAATAAGGCTGTTAGAGTTCAAAACCAAAACCGGAAAATTTAAATTACCGTTGTAACTTTTTTTTTATATCTATCGTTAATTGTTTACAATTTTTATTGAGAATAGGTACCTACTTTAAGTTTTTATTACTCCCGTTCGATTAAACTAAGCCTTTTTTACATTTTTACGATTGACTGCTTTTATTTTCTCAATCATTATCTTAAAATAAAATTTTTTGCAATAAAAACCCCAAGCACTTCATTAAAAATCAAACATCACTTCACAAAAACAGTCAATCGGAAAAACCAATAAAACTAACATCAACAAATGTCAAATAAATCTGCACGTCCTTCGCTGATGTTCTTTGTTATCGTCGTCGTCGGTCGTCAAAAAGTCCACACAACTTCCTCCTCTGTGGCACTTCAATCTCAACTTTCAAAAGATTCATTCATTCATACCACAGCGGCGAAAATACATCTCCAGAGGACATCATCAATCATCCACAATAACAATCAATCGATTTCGGTCAAGGATGTGTGATGTGATGTGCTTTCACAAAACTCCCGGTCACATGTGTTGTAAGTGGCCTAGGTGTCGCCAGAACAGGGGTGTGGTGATGTGGTGCAAAACTAACTAAATTAGTCTCTGAACGTTGAATTTCACGCCAAACCAACAAAGTTTCCACCTCTCTTCTCCTTTTCCACTTAACTGGCAACAAAGCAAAAACCTTTTTCACCCGTTCTTACGAGTCCATCCCCAAGAGCTCTAAACAAGCTCCAGTATGTAGTTTCTGCCATCCCCGTTCCTCACCATTTTTCCGAACACAGTAAAATACAATTCCGAATGTCAACAGTTATGTGACTTTGGAAATCGTGCTACCTACCACCTGTGCCCAAATCGGAAGTAGAAGGAAACAGCTTACCTCTGTTCATAGTTTTTGCGCTACGGAATAAGAAAAAAAATCGTTAATGTCAATTTATTTCGAAGTCTTGGCAGAAATAATTTGCTGCGACATGACGCGACACCGTACAACGATTCCAACAATGACATTACAAGTTGATTCAACTACACAACGACGACGCAGCACGGAACATGACTGGAACAAGAGTCACATTTAAACGAAAGCAAATGCCATACAATTTTGCAGCCTGTGTCGCTGGTTTTCTCCTTCTTCCTCTGTCCTCCGTTCACAGAGACACATATCCTTAGAAATTTCGGCAGATATTGTCTGGATAGCGGTGCTGTGTCTCTGCTCGTTTAATTGGACGGGCTAGCCCTTACGACATGAGCGGAAATTGTCATTGGAAATGAGTGTAAACACGTTCGGAAAGGTACTTTTAAAAACTAATTAAATGCAAAGTGCACCAGGGAAGAGCACTGGCGATTACAATAACGTCAGAGCGAACTATTGACAATTCAACCAGGATGCAGTTTTCTAGTATAGCCAACTGCACCAGGATGATGGCAAACATCCGCGATGAAAACAACCCACAGTAATCCTTGTATGAACAACAACACGGTTTACCTGGTTTATTTGTACGTATTTACCGCACCGACACTCGCGATCCCCTGAAAAACACCGAACGTGACACTAAGCTGCTGCAGGAAGAGCGAGTGAAAGAACGACGGAGCCAGAGATAGACAGATGTCCTGGTGGAGAGCTTGTTGGAGGCAAAAGATTTTACATGGAATTGCAGAAGTTTGCTGATGCATTTATCCATTTCTATACACTCTGGCGTATATAGTCACGTATCATGCGGATATGGCGGATAAAGTCATCCTTCCGGTATGAGAATCACTGATTCGCAACAAACCCCTTAAGCTGGGCGCTGAATGAGGTTGGCTGTGGTGTAATAACAAGGTCAGCTTGTATCGAATAATTGGCTAGGGCATAGAGTCATGACTAAAATGATTTAAAAAAACTATAACGGTGTCGTATCCTGTGCATTGCAAAGATTACAGACATATGTATGTAAAATGACATTGACGGTATGAATGGACGAATCATCGACCGGAAGAGCCGTGTTTTGTAACGAAACTTTGGTTGTATAATTGATTCGATTTACGTGCCAAAAAGTGTTTTAAGTTTTGGTATAAGCCTCGAGGATTTGATCACGAAAAGAGGTGGAAGTGTGTGTTTTTTTAATGAATTTCAAAGGTTTAAGCAAACAAAAACGACAAAACATTTGAGTGTTTTTTTTTTGAAACTAGTTAAATGGTTGTTGTTGTTTGAAATTCTTTATGTTTTTCAAAGTTTGGGATCTTGGCTTGATTGCTAAAAAATAGTTTTCTTTGATGATGAGTTTGTCAGGAAACTTGAGAACATTTTTGATAAAATTCCAAATTAGTTTTGACTTTTCCAAAACATTCTTATTCTAAGAAAGAAATCGCATAGAGATGGAAATTAATGAAAATGTTAAGTTTTAGAGTAAAATATTTTTGTTTGTCTAAACTTGGTGGCAACAACGCTATTCCAGACTCTGTTTTTACCTCCTATTTCGATATACATAACTTAAAAACTAATGTACATCGATATCCAACCTGTATGGAACGATCGATGTTGATTAAGATTTTCTTCTTCTTTCCGAGAAACATTTCTCTTTTTTAGTCAGTTATAATTTAGCTCAGAAGGAGGAAAGGAGACACAATAAAATGCATATAGTGTTTTTTTTTTTGGGTAAAGCCACAATCGTTTTGTTTCATTTGCATAGAAGTTAGGTTTTATTTAGATTTGGTCATTTTTTTTCCGTGGTATTAAAAAGAAATATTAAAAAATTGAGATAAAAATCAAACATGACATTACGATCATAGAGAAATCTAAGAAAATTAGTGACAAAAAATGTCCGTCCGTCTATCGGTCTGTCTGTATGTATAGCGATATGCAACCTTAATGATTAAATGATTGCCTTTAAATTTAGTACGTGTGGTTCTTTTGGCATACTTTAGAGACATTTTTGAAATTTTATTTTTACGGCTAAAAATAACGGTAGCTGTCATATACCCGTTAAGAAAAAGCTTATTTTCTCGAAAAAGTCTCCAACGATTTTAATGGAACTTTTTAAGAATATTTTTGAAAGCAGTGGCTTTCATTTCATCAAAACCAAATTTACGAGAAAAGTCTATTAACGTTATCTTTCATATTACGATATTTTTAATTTTTAGCTTTCTCGGTAACGTCTCATTGAACTTTCAAAAAATTTTATATTTGAAAAGATTTAAATAGCCAAATTAATTCTGCATACATACCTATTCTTAATAACTTTTTTTCTATTTAAAATTAATTTTTGGTTTTTTTATGACTATTTAAGAAATGTTATTTTAAATTTTATAATCAAGTGTATAAAAACTACATACCAAAATCTCAAAAAGAGATAACAGAATATTGTAGAGGGGTTAAATACAAGAATTGTATACTATTGGGGATCTATCTGGTCCCGTTTAGGAGGTAGGGGGTGATTTTCGAAAAAACAAAATACTTAAATAGAAAAAAACAAATATTTAAAAACAATGGAATTTCTTAAAAAAACATTATAATAACGGTTTTTAAAACCAGAAATCTGTTCTTTAATCCTAAATTTAAATTAAATTATTTGTGGCAATAGTTTTCAATATATTCGCATTCAAACTCAAAATGTTGATAAAAAAACGTAAAGAAAAAATCTTTGAAATGGAAAATAAAATTTTCTTTCTGTGATCAATTTTTAATCGAATGCAAAACACCGAAAGCCTTATGTCTTCTAGTTCTTGTGAAAATTAAAAATTGCATTTTCAAAATTTTCAACAAAATTGGTTCAAAGATATTTGTTTAGGTTTTTTTTATCAAAATTTCGAGTTTAAATTCGAATACTTTGAAAACTACTACAGCACACATAATTAAATTTAAATGTAGGATTAAAGAATCGATTTCTGGCTTTTAAACCCATTATAGTAATGTATTTTAGGTGTTGCCGTTGTTTTTTAATATTTACTTTTCCATTCGAGACATTCTTTTTCGAAAATTGCCCCTACCTCTTAAACAGGCCAAGATAGACCCCCTCTTATAGTAAAAAATACTTGTATTTAACTCCTTTACAAAAAAAAAAACCCAAAATATAAAAACAGGATTTTATCAAAATCGTTCCTACAATTTTCGAAATACTTTTCTTTCATAAATTTGATAATATAAAAAAATGTCCGTCTGTCTGTTTGTCTGTCTGTCCGTCCGGGTATATATCGAGCTGCAGCCTAAACGTGTTAAGCGATTGCCTTCAAATTTGGTATGTGTTTATCCTTTGGCATTCCTCAGAGGGGAAATTGAAATTTTATTTTTAAGGCTAAAAATAACGGTACTTGCCATACGAACGTTTAGGAAAAGCCTATTTTTCTCGAAAACGACTCATGAAAATGTTTGACAATTTTTTTGTAATACGTTTGTTATACGGAAAAAGTCTATTAACGGGACTTTTCATATCACGTTTTTTTTTTAATTTTTGGCTTGATCGGTAACGGCTCAATGGACTTCTCAAATTTTATATTTGCAAGGATCTAGATAGCCAAATTAATTATGTATATCAAAATTTTGAAAAACTTTTTTTTTTCAAATTAAAATTAATTAATTTTTTTTTTTTTGAAAAATCAATATTTTTTTAAAACATTTTTTTTTATTTTATAAGCACATGTTTATCAATAAACTCTAAAAAATTGCCCACCAAAATTAAAAAAAAAAAAAAAAAACTAAAAATAAAAAAACAGGATTTTATCATAATCCGTCCTACAATTTTCCAAATATTTTTTTCATAAATTCTTTGTTATTTAAGACGTGTGATGGCCTACTTCATTTTTACTAAAAACCGTTAAGTATTGTGTTTTTTATAGTTTTTATAAGTTCAAACTGTGCTATTTTTATCGTAAATGTTATTTGTTTTTGTCAAAGATCTTGCCGTCCAATGTAATTAGGATCATAATAGCAAGTACGTGCGACCCAGTTGTGCCCATTTTTTTAATCTTAATCTTTATCTTAATATTTAATCTTCTGTCTGTTACTTCTAATGCACTAAAGACTAAACTTTTTTGCTGACGACTCTACCCTCAGCTTTTCATATTCGTTATCGGTGATTCACGTCCTTCGCCTTTTGCCAACGGTACCGTACCGTATGCTACCATGAACAGAAAATATTCTAGTTATGCACGATCTTGGGGGCCAACCAACAGGTGAAAAAAAAGCAAAATTATGCGCTCACCAAACGTTTCCTTCAACAAATCAATTGTGGAACGCGCTGTGTGACATTTTTCGCCATCTTGTTGACACTACATCTCCCCCTCATGAGCCCCATTGGTCATGCTGTATTTTTTCAAGTTGCCATTCTTTATGTAGAGGATTCCTTGGATTTTTTTGTTTTTTATTTGATCTTGCAAAGCATCCTCATTTCAGCTTTTGTAAGCCTGGATGAACATTTTCTCTAAAAAGCCTTAAATTCAGCTAAAGGGACGTTTTTTCATCGCAAAATGCCAGAGTTTGCCGCTAATTCATACGTCGTCGTCAACAAGGATTAATTCAATAATGGAAACTCTTTCGCGACTTATGGCATGGCATCTTACCTTTGTTTTGATACTTTCTCCTTTATTTTCATTATCGTCCCCAGGTAAACTTCCGAACTCCATTACTCGCATTTTTCTATCAAATACTTTTTCAAAAATCTACCAACAAAATGTCCTAATCCCTTAAGAAATCCCAATGTTTTTCCAAATAAGGACATAAAGCTTCCTTTCATATCGAAAAAAGTTCATAAAAGGCCGATTTAAAGATCTGTATAATATTATGTGATATTTTTGCCTGGGTTCGACAAATAAAACTCAATCAAAATTCCAAAATAATACAATAAATCTCTTTATTTTATAAAACACAACGTCTTTCAGTTTAAATAACACCAATTTAACTTATTTCACTTATTCACAATTCAAATACGTTTTTATAATTCAACACTTTTTATTTAATCTCAATTCAATCACTTTTTATTAACGCTTCCAATTGTTAACAATTCCACTTTCGAAAATAAACTGAACTCTCAATGCAATCTACTCTTGTATTTATACAAGTTTACAAGCTTCTGGAAGCTTCTGTCTGGTTCTGGCACAATCTAAGCTTTCGGTTCTAATTCGAGTCTCGAATTAGTACTTCAAGTTCGATTTAGTACTCAGTTAAAACATATTGCAAATATGTAGCATACTTTTAGGCGCTCACAATGAATGTTGGTTGTTGTTCACAATGAATCCAACAGATGTCGTTAATTTACAAAATGTATCCTCCGAAAATCTAAACCTGTTGCCACATCACATTGTCCCCCTCTTAGTTTTGTTCGTCCCGAACAAGCACATCATCATTGTTTCCGTGGTAACGATGCAGTCGATCCAAATGGACAATTTTCATTTTTGCTCTTGGTCCTCGTTGGATTCGGAAAACGACGTCATTAATGCGCGTAACTACTTGGTAGGGACCTTCCCAGTCCTGCTGAAGCTTGGGCGATTTTCCCTTTCTGCGATGTGGGTTATAAAGCCATACCAGATCTCCCTCATTGAATTCAGGTGCTGTTGCTCTTGCATCGTATCTGGTTTTCATGCGGTCACTCGTAATTTTTATGTTGTTTCTTGTTCTCTGGTGAATGTCGTTGATCCTTTCTCTAAGATCTAACACGTAGTCCTCTTCGCATTTTGGGTCTTCAATAGGAAATCCGAATTTTAGCTCACTTGGAAGCCGGGCAGTTCGTCCAAATAGAATTTCGGATGGAGTGTATTTAGTTGTACTATGAACCGCATTCCGGTAGGCCATAAGAAATAAAGGAATTCGCCGATCCCAATCCCGTTGGTTCTCGTTCACGACTTTGGACAGATGTTCCTTCAAAAAATCGTTCTATCATTCCATCAGACTGTGGATGAAGAGGTGTTGTCCTTGTTTTCTTTAACCCGATGCGCATACTTCCTGGAATACCTTCGACTCGAAGTTTCGCCCTTGGTCGGAATGCAATTCCATAGGCACCCCGAACCTGCAGACCTAGTGGTCCACTATCTGCTCGACAACAGTCTTAGCTTCTTGATTGGGTATCGCAAAAGCCTCCGGCCACTTGCAGAAGTAGTCCATGACAACAAGGATGTAAAGGCTATCGTTTTCAGTTTCCGGGAACGGACCTGTGATGTCAACGGCGATTCTTTCAAACGGGGCGCTCACGTTGTACTGGTGCATTTTACCTCGTGTTTTGACTTTGGGTTCCTTGCTAGCCGCGCATGTTGTGCACTTTCGACACCAGCTCTCTACATCGTTTCTTGCGCTTAGCCAATAAAAGCGCTCCCGTACCTTTTCCAGTGTTTTGTTGATTCCCAAGTGCCCACCGGATATTCCAGCATGCATTTCTCGTAGGATCTCCTCTACTTTCGATCGTGGAACTACAAGCTGCATCTTAAAGGATCTTCCATCCGGCATTTCCCATTTTCTTCGCAAAACACCATCTTCCACATGGAGAGAGTCCCACTGCGCCCAGTATGCCTTTAAAGTAGGACTTCTGTCGGAGATGTCTCTTGCGTTTGGTTTCTCCATAGATTCCTTCCATGCAAGGATTGGCTCGATGTCAGGGTCTTCTTTTTGTGCATTACGAATTTCTTCGGCACTCCAACCCTCTACAGGTTCGGCTCTTATTCTCTGGACAGATATACCTTCATCCTTTTCCTCTTTTCGCGCACAATGTTTGCAACTGGGCTCACATGGTCTACGGGAAAGCGCGTCCGCATTGCAGTGCAGTCTTCCTTTGCGATGCTGTACTTCGAAGTCGTAAGTCTGCAATCGTTCGATCTATCTTACTACTTGCCCCTCGGGATTTTTGAACTGTAGCAACCATTTTAAAGCGGCGTGATCGGTACGCAGGATGAATCTTTGTCCATACAGATATTTATGGAAATGTTTTGTCGCCAGTATCAGAGCAAGGAGTTCCCGTCTGGTTACACAGTAGTTTCTCTCTGGTCGCGACAGAACTTTGCTAAAATAGGCTACCACTTTCTCCTCCTTATCGTGTATCTGCGACAGAACTGCTCCAACACCCACGTTACTAGCATCCGCGTCCACAATAAATGTCTTGCCAGGGGTGGGGTGCCTCACAAAGTCGCTGTTTTAGATGTTGAAAGCTTCTTTTGCACTCACCTGACCATTTAAATTGTCTACCCTTCTCAGTTAGCTGGTGCAGACAATTTGCAATTCCGGCAAAATCCTTTACGAACCTCCTGTAATATGTAGCGAGACCGAGAAAGCTCCTCAGTTGGTGTTTGTCTGCGGGATCTGGCCAATTTTTCACGGTTTCGATTTTCTCCGGGTCAGTTTTTACTCCATTTGATGATATCACATGTCCCAAATATTTCACCTCAGGTTTGAATAGAGCACATTTTTTTGGATTTAGTTTCAAATGTGCTGTTCGAAGTCGTGTAAACACATCCCTCAAGTTGTCGCGATGTTCAGCGAACGTCTTTCCCACAACGATGACGTCATCCAAGTATACCAGGCAGGTTTTCCATGTCAGACCCTGCAACACACGTTCCATTAAACGCTCAAAGGTGGCTGGAGCGTTACACAAGCATAACGGTAAACTGCCATAGTCCATTTCCCGTTGTGAAAGCGGTCTTTTCTTTGTCTTCTGGATGGATCTGTACCTGCCAGTAGCCACTTTTCAGATCGAGGGTGGAAAACCATTTCGCTCCAGAAAGGGTATCCAAGGTGTCATCTATTCGAGGCAAGGGGTAGCTGTCCTTCTTGGTGACATCGTTGAGCCTCCGGTAATCCACGCAGAATAGAGTGCTGCCGTCCTTCTTTTTCACTAGTACAACGGGTGATGCCCACGGACTTTTTGAGTTTTCGATTAGACCGTCTTTTTCCATGGTTGATATCATCTCATCGACTTCCGACTGTTTTGCCAATGGAAGTCTTCTAGCAGGTTGTCGGATCGGTCTGCTATCGCCGGTGTCTATTCGGTGCTGTACTAGGTGTGTTCGACCATAGTCTCCATCCTGCGATGCAAATATATCAGCAAACTCGCCAATGAGATTTTTGGCCATGGTTTTCTGCTCCTCATTTAACTCACAATTTTCAAGGATAGCATTACATACCTCAGCCAATTTTGTTACAGAAACAGGACTCGCAGATTCACTCCCAGATGTTGTCGATATGGCTGCAATGGGTACGCATCTCCCAATCACCTCTCCTTGTCTGAGCTTGACGGAGTGTTTGTTCGGATTCATCAGCCTTACCGGAACCATGTTTTTCTTTGGTTCTACTAAAATTTTTCCAACGATATAGCTTGGAAAGTCCTCTTTATTATCTGCTTCAATGAAATAGAATCGGTGGTTCCCAGGATCACTCTCCAAACGCGTCCAAAGAACTGTCTCTGAAGAAGGTGGTAGGACTTCATCTCTGCTTATAACCGCCCGAAGATTCACAGCGTTCTCGTTTCCGTATACCATAGGGATCTCAATGGTTCGATATCTTAACACTTGCATTCGAAGGTCTATGATTACCTCATGTGCCTTCATGAAATCCACTCCAATGATGCATTCGTCGCATATGTCGGCTACCAAGAATGCATGTGAGAAGGTCAACCCTGCCAGTTTTATCTTTAGAAATACCTCCCCGTATACTTTTGCTGCTTCTCCCGTAGCTGTCTTCAGAGTGTAGCAGCTGGTGTTATGTAACCAGGATGTCTGAACAAGTTCTCTTCTGATTATGGAGGCTGTGGCACCCGTGTCGATAGTGGCCACACATTTTCTGTTTCTGATGACTGTCTCCACTGTCAAGCTCTTGCTGCAGCGTGTAGTTTGCGAAACTTGGATGATGGTCCTGGGGGCGTCGATTCCATCAACCAACTTCAGCCCCGCGAAGTTGGTTCTTAGGCGTTTCCCGCCTGCTGTTGATCAGAAGCTTGTCCAGCAGTGTGAGTGTTATTCCTGCCAGATGCTTCGTCATTCTGCCTCCTCCTTGCGCAATGTGGCCAGCTTACCTGTCTAGGTGGAGATCTGCATTGTCGCTGTAGGTGTCCTAGCTTGTTGCAATTCCAGCATCTCATTTCACCTCGAGCAGTGTTCGGGTTTTGTCTTTCAATGTCGACACGTTGACATGAGCACTCTAGCGTAGCCATTTCCCTGACGCGATGGCTACCTGGCGAAGCTTGGTCTGCTGCTTCCATTGTCAGGGCAAATGCTAAAGCCTCAGCGAGCGTTTTCTTACCTGCCATTCTCACAGCCATTTGTAGTTTTCCATCTGCAATGGCATTAGTGAACGCATCGGTTGCCAGTTCGTTTATGATTTCCCTGCTGGTATTGGGATAAGACAAATTGGCCAAGCGCTCGATGTCAGCTTGCAATTGTTGTAGCGTTTCACCTCTTGCCTGTACCCTTCGGCGCAACTGGACTCGGTAAACTTGCTGCATGTGGTCGTCGCCAAACCTCATCTCGATTGCCTTGACCATGGCATCATAATCATGATGTTTGTCTTCAGGAATGGTCTGCAGCAATTCGGCAGCTGTTCCTCTGAGTGCAAGCGTAAGAGCAATTGATTTGTCTTCGTTGTCCCAGTTGTTAGTCAAGGCGGCAGCTTCAAATTGCCTCTTATAAATTGGCCATGATGTTTGACCATCGAAGACAGGGGGCTGCATTCCCTTTCTTCGTGGACCGTCGCTCGAATATTCCCGAACCTTCTGCTTTTTCAAAGAATCAACCTCCTTGTTCTACACTTTCTACTTGCTTTCCGAACTTTTCTTCTAAGCTTTCTATTGTGGCTTCAAATTTCTGATCTACTATTTGAAGTCTTTCGCTTAGTTGATTCTGGAGAGTTTCTAATGAATTCTTTTGTTCGTCGAATTTACTTTCGAGAACGTTCCTTTGGTCTTCGAGAACGTTTCTTTGTTCGCTTAGTTGTTGCTGGAGAATTTCCAACGAATTTTTCTGCTCATTCTTTTGTTCGTCGAATTTATTTTCGAGAACGTTCTTTTGTTCTTCGAGAACGTTCCTTTGTTCGCTTAGCTGTTGCTGGAGTATTTCCAACGAATTCTTCTGCTCATTCTTTTGTTCTTCGAATTTCGACAGAAGCAACTTCATGAAAGCAGGCATTTCATCGGCTATACTTACTGTGCATTCTCTCCCTTGTTCTTCAACATCGAACAACATGGTATCGGGGTCTCCACCATCCTGAGTGATAGCATTCTGAAGTCGGAGCAATAGTTCCTTTTTCAGCCCCGAAGTCTGAAGATTTCGTTTTCCTAATTCTTCTTTCAACTCAGCTGTTGTGAATTGTTCTAATTTGCGACCCATTTTATGTAACTGAAACACTATATTCACAACACAGTCAGTTTTATTTTAATGTCTCTTCTAGAAAGATCTTTTTCCAACACTATTTTTAACAAAAATACTCGCTATTCACAATTTTATAGCACAATCAGTTCAATAGTTTCTGGAAAATTCCACTTTCACAATTAAATGAGTCACCGAAACTGTTTTAAAAAATGTCACTATGGAATTTTCTAGCACTTTACTGAGTTTTATCCCCAATTTCTGACACCAATGTGAAGTTTTGGCCTGGGTTTCGACAAATAAAACTCAATCAAAATTCCAAATTAATAAAACAAATCTCTTTATTTTATGAAACACAACGTCTTTCAGTTTAAATAACACCAAATTTAACTTATTTCACTTATTCGCAATTCAAATACGTTTTTATAATTCAACTTTTTATTTAATCTCATTTCAATCAATTTTTACTAACGTTTCCAGTTGTTAACAATTCCACTTTCGAAAATAAACTGAACTTTCAATGCAATCTACTCTTGTATTTATACAAGTTTACAAGCTTCTGGAAGCTTCTGTCTTGTTCTGGCACAATCTAAGCTTTCGGTACTAATTCGAGTCTCGAATTAGTACTTCAAGTTCGATTTAGTACTCAGTTAAAAACATATTGCAAATATGTAGCATACTTTTAGGCGCATGGTCGTTGTACACAATGAATGTTGGTTGTTGTACACAATGAATCCAACAGATGGCGTTAATTTACAAAATGTATCATCCGAATATCTAAACTTGTTGCCACATCACAATTAGAATATTGACTAACACTCCTGAAGGTATGCAATGTACTTAAAACGGGTCGAACGCCTATAAGCATGCTTTCAATAATTTAAATTGGCTGGTAATGAATTTGCGGTGGCGCGAGCAAAGCCGCTGGTAAAAGCTCTTAGTTGAAATAGTATTGTTAAGGCTCTCGAAGCCATCTTCATTACGCTTTAATTTACATACATTATTCAGACTGTTCTACTAGGTGCTAAGATTAACGTGAAAAGCCTCTGGTTAAATATTATTCAAACATTTTTCTACTGCCCTCGTCCTCCTGCATAATTATCTTCAATTGATTGCATAAAGTGTTTTCAAAAATGAGTTTATTGCTTCCCTCAAATAAATTAAAATTGTGTATGTTCTGCACAATATTTACACATTCCCCAAAAACTGCTAAGCCCAAACAAACATAAAGGTTTAATAAAAACAGTAATACCCAGCGCATTATGTACTTTTTTATTACCTTAGCTAATATAAACTTTATGAAAATACACATACAAAAAAAGCCTATCTAGTAGATATAGGTGTTAGGACTTTGTAATTTAAATTCTTCGGATTGTCTGCCATCGCCTCGGTGGCCAACCAAGAAAGAATACCTCTTAAACAGGCCAAGATAGACCCCCTCTTATAGTAAAAAATACTTGTATTTAACTCCCTTACAAAAAAAACCCAAAATAAAAAAACAGGATTTTATCAAAATCGTTCCTACAATTTTCGAAATACTTTTCTTTCATAAATTTGATAATATAAAAAAATGTCCGTCTGTCTGTCCGTCCGGGTATATATCGAGCTGCAGCCTAAACGTGTTAAGCGATTGCCTTCAAATTTGGTATGTGTTTATCCTTTGGCATTCCTCAGAGGGGAAATTGAAATTTTATTTTTAGGGCTAAAAATAACGGTACTTGCCATACGAACGTTTAGGAAAAGCCTTTTTTTCTCGAAAACGGCTCATGAAAATGTTTGACAATTTTTTTGTAATACGTTTGTTATACGGAAAAAGTCTATTAACGGGACTTTTCATATCACGTTTTTTTTAATTTTTGGCTTGATCGGTAACGGCTCAATGGACTCCTCAAATTTTATATTTGCAAGGATCTAGATAGCCAAATTAATTATGCATATCAAAATTTTGAAAAACTTTTTTTTCTAATTAAAATTAATTAAATTTTTTTTTTGAAAAATCAATATTTTTTTAAAACATTTTTTTAATTTTATAAGCACATGTTTATCAATAAACTCTAAAAAATTGCCCACCAAAATTAAAAAAAAAATGTCAAAAAACTAAAAATAAAAAAACAGGATTTTATCAAAATCCGTCCTACAATTTTCGAAACATTTTTTTCATAAATTCTTTGTTATTTAAGACGTGTGATGGCCTACTTCATTTTTACTAAAAACCGTTAAGTATTGTGTTTTTTATAGTTTTTATAAGTTCAAACTGTGCTATTTTCATCGTAAATGTTAGTTGTTTTTGTCAAAGATCTTGCCGTCCAATGTAATTAGGATCATAATAGCAAGTACGTGCGACCCAGTTGTGCCCATTTTTTTTAATCCTAATCTTTATCTTAATATTTAATCTTCTGTCTGTTACTTCTAATGCACTAAAGACTAAACTTTTTTGCTGACGACTCTACCCTCAGCTTTTCATATTCGTTATCGGTGATTCACGTCCTTCGCCTTTTGCCAACGGTACCGTACCGTATGCTACCATGAACAGAAAATATTCTAGTTATGCACGATCTTGGGGGCCAACCAACAGGTGAAAAAAAAGCAACATTATGCGCTCACCAAACGTTTCCTTCAACAAATCAATTGTGGAACGCGCTGTGTGACAATTTTCGCCATCTTGTTGACACTACATCTCCCCCTCATGAGCCCCATTGGTCATGCTGTATTTTTTCAAGTTGCCATTCTTTATGTAGAGGATTCCTTGGATTTTTTTGTTTTTTATTTGATCTTGCAAAGCATCCTCATTTCAGCTTTTGTAAGCCTGGATGAACATTTTCTCTAAAAAGCCTTAAATTCAGCTAAAGGGACGTTTTTTCATCGCAAAATGCCAGAGTTTGCCGCTAATTCATACGTCGTCGTCAACAAGGATTAATTCAATAATGGAAACTCTTTCGCGACTTATGGCATGGCATCTTACCTTTGTTTTGATACTTTCTCCTTTATTTTCATTATCGTCCCCAGGTAAACTTCCGAACTCCACGTTGCCTAAGAGTAAGAGAAACCCATATCCTAAAAACAAAATGTCCTAATCCCTTAAGAAATCCCAATGTTTTTCCAAATAAGGACATAAAGCTTCCTTTTATATCGAACAAAGTTCATAAAAGGCCGATTTAAAGATCTGTATAATATTAGAATATTGACTAACACTCCTGAAGGTATGCAATGTACTTAAAACGGGTCGAACGCCTATAAGCATGCTTTCAATAATTTAAATTGGCTGGTAATGAATTTGCGGTGGCGCGAGCAAAGCCGCTGGTAAAAGCTCTTAGTTGAAACAGTATTGTTAAGGCTCTCGAAGCCATCTTCATTACGCTTTAATTTACATACATTATTCAGACTGTTCTACTAGGTGCTAAGATTAACGTGAAAAGCCTCTGGTTAAATATTATTCAAACATTTTTCTACTGCCCTCCTTCCCTCGTCCTCCTGCATAATTATCTTCAATTGATTGCATAAAGTGTTTTCAAAAATGAGTTTATTGCTTCCCTCAAATAAATTAAAATTCTGTATGTTCTGCACAATATTTACACATTCCCCAAAAACTGCTAAGCCCAAACAAACATAAAGGTTTAATAAAAACAGTAATACCCAGCGCATTATGTACTTTTTTATTACCTTAGCTAATATAAACTTTATGAAAATACACATACAAAAAAAGCATTTCTAAATAGCTTCCCAGAATTCAATTCCCACGGGGAGATATGTAGGCTTCCCGCTGCCTTTAAAAAAACCATTTAAACAACGCACACTTATTTCTTTCCTCTCTATTATGTTGGCCTCTACAAACTTTACAATTTTAGCTAAATATTCCGCCGAAAAGCCTTCAATAAATGTATATCCTGCTTCCACGATATATACCTATCTAGTAGATATAGGTGTTAGGACTTTGTAATTTAAATTCTTCGGATTGTCTGCCATCGTCTCGGTGGCCAACCAAGAAAGAATCATTAGAAATTAATTTAAATTTAAGGCAATAGATTTTTTTTCTGGAGAAAATGGCGAAACGGACTTAATTTTCTAGTTGCAGATACTTCATTCCCTAGAGAATGAAATGAAAACAATTTTTGTTATTTCCCTGACCGTAATTTCCTCTTTTCTTTTTTCCTCTCTTCAACATCAAAAAGCTGAACCGAAGAATAAGTAAAAATTATATTTTTTGTTTCCTTGAACCTTTTTTCATTACTGTTTGCTTTTGCGCCTCATGAATACCGAATTCGGGATGAAAATAAAAAAAATACCCACTTAAGCAGAAAAATCCCTTTCTATTCCGGATGACAGCAAATCTTCTCATTATCGCAACATAATTCTCACGTAACTGAATCTCACGATGGCTTTCATAACTGCTGTTGGTGTTTACACATCCCTGAATCCTGACCAAAAAATTAGGTCGGAATGTGAGACATGACATACTAAACAACCTGGATACACAGTAAAAGGATACTTCACACATGTAGATAGATGGGCGTTTGGCTTTATGTGCTTTGTAATAATCCTGGTGCAACATTAATAAACCTCATTAAAATTTAACCAACGCAAGTATTAGAGGGGATCCGCGTGGCAAGAAAATGGCATAAAAGACGACATTAGAAACAAGCGTTGCCATTATGTTGAGGGGAGGGTTTGCATAGTAGAAATTTGCAAAAACTAAAGTTGTTTGCATTAAAAGATATTTTCCGAGCTTGAGGAAAAGAGGACAGGACACTGATGATGATTATGTCTCAAGGATGAGACTGGTATTTATAATTTTTTCATTGCAAAACAAACGTCGTGTGGTACAGTAGAAGGGGGACTGACTTTTTCCTCTCAGGTTTTAGCTCTCAAAATATTGATTTTTCAAAGAAAATAAACAAAAAAAAATAAAAAAATTATTAAAAATACAAAAAAAAGTTTTCGAAAAAAAATAATGCAAAAATACTTAGGCTACCTACATCGTCTTGAATATCAATTTTGATTGTAATCGGATCACCAGTTTTCGAGAAAGTCGATGAAAAAAACCGGTCATATGGGAGGTACCGTTTTTAGCCCACCATATTAATTTTTTTTCACCAAAATATAATGCATACTTATTGTAGTACACTGATTTTTTTTTATAAAAAATCTTGGAGCCGTTTTCGAGAAAAATAAGCTTTTAATTAACGGTTCTATAACAGGTACCGTTAATTTTTGAGCTAAAAAATTATTTTGAAAAAACTCCTCTGTAAAATGTCAAAATACCTTTAAGTTCAAAATTTGAAGACGGTTGGCCCAACCGTTTAGGCTGTAGTCCAAAATACATCCGTACAGACAGACAGACAGACAGACAGCCAGACAGACAGACAGCCAGACAGACAGACACACATACGGACAGAATTTTGCCAGTAACTCAAATATGTTCCTCTATCATCGTAATGGCATGTTTGATTGTTTTCTTAAAATTTTTAATATGCACGAATGCATAACTTGCATTTAGTACCTTTAATCGCAAGTAAAAATGGGCACAACTGGGTCGCACGTACTTGCTCTTATGTGCCTAATTACATTGGAAGGCAAGATCTTTGACATAAACAAAGAACATACGTTGAAAGTAACACAGTTTGAACTTATAAAAAACTATCAAAAGCACAATACTTAACGATTTTTAGTAAAAATGAAGTACGCCATCACACGTCTTAAATAACAAAGAATTTATGAAAAAAGTATTTCCAAAATTGTAGGACCGGTTTTGATAACATCCTGGTATTTGGTATTTAATTTTTTAGGGTTTATTAATATACACTTAATTTTAAAATAAAAAAATTGATAAGTTTTAAAAATATTAAACTTAAAAAAAATTAAAAAAAACTAATTATAAATAGAAAAAAATATTTTTTCAAAATGTTGGTATGGATATTTTATTTGGCTATCTAGGTCTTTTCAAATATAAAATTTAATTGAAATCCATTGAGCCGTTACCGAGAAAGTCGAAAATTGAAAAAATCGTTGAATGAAAGGTGCCGTTAATAGACTTTTCCGGTAAATTTGGTTTCCATTATATGGTAGCTAATGCTTAAAAAAATTCTCAAAAACTTTTATCAAAATCGTTTGAGTCGTTTTCGAGAAAAATAAGCTTTTCCTTAACGGTCATATGGCAGGTACCGTTATTTTAAGCCCAAACAAAATTCGATTTCGCCTCTGAGGAATGCCAAAAGAATCACACACACCAAATTTAAAGATAATCGCTTAAGTCGTTAAGACTGCAGCTCGTTATACATACTGACAGACAGACAGGCAGACAGACATTTTTTGCCACTTACTTTTTTAGACTTTTCTATGATCGTAATGTCATATTTGATTGTTATCTTTTTTATATTCACGAATCCTAAACTTACTAAAAACCGTGTTATTTTTCCACGTTACTGTGACTCATTTTTTTTATTTGTTTATTTAATTCGACGATGTGACCGCACATATGAGCAATTTTTTTTTTTTAATTGTTTGAATTTCATTTGAAAACTTGCTGTCATGTTTTCACAACAATTTTAAACGGCAATGTAAACAAAGAGAAAAAAAGAACAAGCTATAAGAAAAAAGAAATTGGTTTCGCTGGAAAATTTAATTAAAGCATCAAAATGAATATTGAGTTTGAAGCAAATTATTTAATAATAAATATTGTGAGAACGGATATTATGGATATGTAACTCCGTGAATTTAAAATGCAGTTTAATATTATAAAAAACAAAAGTTGATTTTACTTGGACCAAACAGTTCCAGAAACTCGAAAAATATCATCTTTTATAAAAAATGTTCAGTCGAAGTAGCCAGCTACGTTTCTCCCCTTAAAAGTTTCTTCCGTAATACTCGTCTTGCAAGGTATGCTCATCACTTTACCCTTGAGTACAATTTCGGACGTACCGTGAAATATAAATAAATAAATAAATACATTTATTTGGCGCGACAGCTCCTTAAGGAGCCAAGGTCTAGTGACTTATACTCTCAACCATTCCTGTGTGTGTGTTGTTAACCTGCAAGAATGGAAGGGACCTGCAGTTTACCGCCGAGTCCGAACGGCTACATGAGATGCACTTTTTCGAGACAAATTTTACTCTTTGAGGTTTTGTCAGTTGATCGCAAGAGGCAGTACCCCGGAAAAGAAGATGGCTATGAGCTGTGGAAATATAGCGATTCTTTTTTTAGCCGAACAACACGAATTTGGCATTGTTTACCCGGCGATATTTTCCCTTGCCATTTTGATTTGCAAACATTCAAAACCAATGTTAATCGACACCTGTCCTTCCCTGCTCGCATAGTGTACTTACATACATTAAAAGGGAAACGAATTGTCCCTTGCGCGCGTTAATTATAAAAAAAATCATTAGAAGAGGATGACGATGCGATGTTGATATTGGCGCAAAATTATAGACAACCTTTATTTAATACATTAACTTCACACTACTTGAAAATGTTAAGTATGCTGCACTAAGTTGCCCATAGTTATAAACAAAAACCATTGTACTATTTAAATTCTAATATGAATGTTTGAGAACTTTAAGGAATTGTATTGTTATTGCATTTAGGCAGTGTTTTGTGTGAAGTTTAATTTACAAAATGGTGTTTTGTGAGAGCGAGTTGTCATTCTCTCAGAAAGTTCTTAGATTCACACTAGAAAAATACATATCCTGAAATTTAACATCGAAATCAAATAAGTTATTACATCTATTATTAAAAAATATTAAACAATTCAAACATTTTGTTTAAAGGATAAAATCGTTCATAATTAGTACGAAAGTTTGAGATATTTATGCAGGTAGGCATAAAAAAGCTGTTTTGTAACATAGAGGGTCTGAAAATTGCCGTGATTCTCTTTTAATCCAACCTAGAATTGAGCTAGCTCTATTTTTTATTTACGTTTTCCATACATGAGAGGGAAAATCCATTTAACGTATAATTTAATCGATTTACAGAAAATTTTCTAATTATGGTCATACAATTACATTTATTTATATTGAGAGACAAACAGTCACGCAACCACCAATCAAAAAATGAATTAAAGTCGCATTGCAACATTTCACAATCACTAATACTAGAAATAGTTTTAAAAATTGTAACGTCATCCGCGTAAATGAGACATTGAGAATGTTTCAAGACAGATGGTAAGTCATTTATAAATAAAATAAAAAGTAAAGAGCCTAAATGGCTACCTTGTGGTATTCCAGAGTTAACTGTTAAGTAATTTGATTCTAAGAACTTTTCTAACATTTTTAATTATTCATCCATTTTTTTACGTTAATTATGACAATTTTCAAAATCTGTACAAAATCCAAATGAAATGGAAACTTTAGTGACATTTGCTAAATGTCATACATTGTAATGCAAATCGGTGTAAATCTTGACAAAAATCCAGAATTCCAAAGAGTGATCTGTGTAGATAAAAAAATTGTTCTTTTTTAAAATTACTACATTACAATTACTTTCAAAATGCAAAATTACCAAAATAAGGAAAAAAAATATTCTTTGCCATTTGTTAGAAAACGAACATGCAAATCCACATTCAGGTATTTCCTATAATCTTCATGCATTAATATCACTAGATTTTGATCACCCCTCCCTATCGAACAAGCATGATTTTAGTATTTTGTATCCTCTTTACCAATTACCAAATCACTTCTAACACGCTTAATTCACCCATCGACTCATCGCTGGTTCATTTTACATTTTGTGTCAAAATAACGCAACGGATTTATTTTGTCACCTCTTTTCATCGCATATGGCAACGTCACCGGATTCGTTGCCGCACCAGACGCAGCGACATCTATGGATTAAACCATAATGGGAATGGCGAGCGAATGCGATTCATAACATAATTTTTACTTGCTATTATAAGAACTATAAGGCAAGCTTAGGATTTGTGAATATAAAAAAATGAGATAACAATCAAACATGACATTACGATCATAGAGAAGTCTAAAAAAGTTAGTGGCAAAAAATGTCTGTCTGTCTGCCAGTATGTATAACGAGCTGCAATCTAAACGGCTTAAGCGATTATCTTCAAATTGGGGGTGTGTGACGGGAAATTGAAATTTAATTTTTAGGCCTAAAAATAACGGAACCTGCAATATGACCGTTTAGGAAAAGCTTATTTTTTCTCGAAAACGGCTCCAAGGATTTTGATGAACATTTTTAAGAATTTTTTTTGTTGGTATAAGCTATCATTTGATCAGAACCGAATTTACGGGAAAAGTCTAGCAACGGTACCTTTCAAATAACGGTTTTTTTTTAATTTCTAGCTTTCTCTGCAACGGCTCTTTGGAAACTTAATTATTACTAAAATACATAAATCATGTCGACTCAACAACAGGGGACCTAGTTGTTGCTAGACTTCCTAATGGGGCGGTCCTTTAAATTTCTCAAAATGTTTTTCAAGAGCTGTAGCCCTGTAGCATGAAATGAGTTTTGCTTATTGTTTGGGGCATATGTTATGGCGGTATAGGGTTTCTGTTCAACTACGAAGTATCTTATTTTCAAAAAATTCGATCTTCATATATGCCGAACGGATCAGCTGCTTCTTTGGTCGGTTTTTTCTTCCTTAGAAGCGGGTAGTGGTGGACTAGATGTGGGAAGAAGTAAGCTCTCTCCAAGATATTTTGTTGTCCTTGTTACTGTATTGTATGGTGGCATGATACTGATGTTATCACAGCGTGATGCGAAACCTCCTCGATTCCTTGCTGCTGTTGTTGGGATTCGAATATGTTTGCCTCACGAAATCAACTGACACATAGTTTATGATGGACTCTGCCTACTGATTAGATTTTTTTTTAGATTACATTATTTTTATTACATTCGTTAGAATTTATGTACAATTGGTCTTAAACAAACTTATAACTGAAATAAATCATGTCGGATGCGGTGTTGTTTATTCTCTGTTGTGTCCGTTGCTGGTTCTCTCGTAGAACGGGGCTCCGTCAATTTTTAGTATATCCTCGAATCGGTCGTCTGTGATGGATCGAATGTTGAGGCGATGGCTGGGCTCTAGTTGTTGCTGGAGTAGTTGCTGGATTTCCAAGTTGGGGTCGTCCTCCAAGTTCCTAAAAATATTTTTCGAGAGCTGTGTCATGATGTGCTGCCACCCTATAGAGACTAAGCGCAGTATATATGAGAAAAAAACGCAGTAGATTGCAATATACCGCAGTAGATTTTACAATATAAAACTTTTGTATAATTAACGCGCACTCATGTGCCAGTGACACAGAGCGAGCTTAGGAAAACCTCATCTTTGAATGGTATCCAAGAACCGTAAGTAAGCTTTTGGGCGCGACTAATTTTGACTGGTTTCCCAAAAGTCTAAAAACACCAAGAAATGCGTTTTCGGCGGCGTCTGTCAGGGGCTTGGCAGCCTGCAAGACGTCTGTGACAAACATTTTCGAATTCAATGAATCGAGGGCGTTAGGGTGTGATGCATTTGAAGTGGTTTCCTTCACTAGGTCTATGTCCAGAAAGATGGTACTTCTATACCATTTATGCTGCCTAAATGGGCTGGCAGACGATTGATGGCGTTATCACCTTGAGGAGGACTGTTTGTAACATCAATATCTTTTGGCTTCCTCTCAGGCAAAAAATCTGTTGCGGGCTCTCGATCTACCTGCCTAGCGCAGATTAGGGCAGTTAGATCAGGCTCGGTGAACCGACATAATTTTAAATTGTCGGTGAATGCATTCAGACTGAACAGGCTGAACATGGTTATGCTTTTAAAATTCTTGATAGACGCGTTTAAAGTTATCTTTGGATAGTCATCAACATTTTTAAAAGAGAAGTAGAATCGTTTTGCTGCGCAGTAGATTTTCCTTTGGAGCTTAGCGCAGTAGATCTACTGCTAAAGGAGTAGGGTTGCAGCACTGGTCATGAACTGATTTTTTGGGATCAGTTTGGTGTATTCATATAGCTTCTTGTTTGGGACATATTTCCTGGTAATGGGGTTTCGGTGTACGCCTGTACAGCTACGGAGTATCTTCCTTTCAAAAACTTCGAACTTCTTCATATATGTTGGTGATATGGTGAACCAAATAGGACAAGCGTACGTCAGAATTGGACGGATCAGCTGTTTATAGACGAGGAGCTTAGTATTTGTGCTTAGTCCATTTCTTTTCCAAAGAAGCGGGTGGACCAGATGTAGGGAGAAGTTGGTTCTCTTAAGCATAAATGAAGCGTGCTTGCTGAATTTGAAGCGGTTAGTGAAATTCAGTCCAAGGCATTTTGCTGTTGTCTTTTTCCTTGTCACTGTTTTGTCTGGTAGCTTGACACTGATATTATGAAAGCGTGATGCAAAACCTCTTCGACCTCTTGTTGCTGTTGTTGGGGTTCTGAAATAGATAAGCTCGCTCTTATCGCTATTTATCTTTAGTCTACATTTAAGGTACTTGTGGGACGTTTCTTATGTGACCTTCAACTCTCCTGCTGGTGAAATGGATGTTGCATATGTTAAGCAGTCATCGGCATATAGCTTCGTTTTCGTCCCTGGGATGTTGGTAGGCTAGTCAGCTGTATAAAAGTTGAAAAGTATTGGGCCGAACTTGAAACCATGTGGAACTCCAGCGCTGATCTTCTTTCTTCGTGAATATTCCCTGTTTTCCTGTACGTGAAAGTATCTATGGGTTAGAAAATTTTGATTAATCTTACCAAGTGTTCAAGTAGTCCTAGACTTGACAGTTTGAATATGAGTTCTTTTATCCAAACTGTGTCGAAGGCTTTTTTGATGTCCAGTAAATAGCCAACTGTCGTCTCTTTCTTGTTGAATCCATGTGTCACGTCGGAGTGCAGTCCAAGAAGCGGATGAATGGTGAAGTGTCGTGCTCGGAAACCATACTGACATTCAGGTATGATTTTCCATTCCTTGAAGAAATGATTCTTAGGATAAGTCCCTCAAGGATTTTCCTGACACAGCATAGAAGCGAAATTGGCCGATATGCCTCGACGCTAGTCCTGTTGGTTTTCTTCGTAACGGACTCCACTTTTGCCTTTTCCAATGTTTCGTGGAAGTAGCTGTTATTCAGGCAGTTATTGAAGATGATCGTCAGCAGTAGAATGGCGAAATTTGGTATCTCTGCCTAGGCCTACTGAATTTGGATCCATATGTGTTATAAGTGTTTCAACCGCAAGTCAATGTGAATTATAAATATGAACAAACATACATGGAAAATTCTATTGTAAACTCTAATAGAAATCATCTCATTTGTTTGTATTCAAACATGCCCATATAGTACTTCCTATATCACAAGTAAAAACGGAACAGAAAAACCTGTACTTTCGCAATCGCATTTGGCAATCATACCAGCATTCTTCAAAACTGCTTGAATATTAAAGCTAACATTTCTAGTGTTTAATGGTCATGCTTATGGTTCCATGCCATCTACAATTTTTCAAAAAAAAAAAAAATTAGTGCTCGCAACGCAGAAGTTTGGTGGCATTGCTATGATGTTAATGCAAAGAGTATCCTGATGACCTATAATAAGCTAAAGAGCTCCTTAGAAAAGTACTGTTTATTTTCTTCCACTTCCTCGGTATCTTTTGTGACTTTTTTTTTTGAAAATTCCTTTATATTATTGTACTTTTCTTTTGTTAAAAAGAAAAGCCGCTTTGACTTTTCACTGTTCTGCGGTTTCGTTATCCGGCGCGGGATACATGACTTGAAATGTTTTTCTGTATTTTCTTTATACTAACGTTTTTCCTTTTGTCGACTACTAAGACGACGCAAGGACGAAGATTTTCAAGTACTGAGAAAAAAATCAACATAAATGAATGGTTGGTTGGAAATTCCATTAAGACTGCCCGTTTAGATTAGGTTTTGTATAGAAATGGCTTAGAAAATGAGGAAGACATAAAATAAGTATATCTGTGTAGAAGGAACACACCAAAAGGAATACATATGGAGCTATCCAATTTCTCTTGTATCCATAATTGAATAGGGACTTGGGATGTTCCTTCGTCTTCACAAATGAAAAGCTACACGTAAAATAAATATGTCCTTCTTTGTATCATATTTGTTTTTTTTTTATTTTTATTTTGTGCAGCACCATTTGCAACTAATGCATGTCTGAAAAGGATACACAAAAATAGGAGACTTATACACAAGTGTCTTATGCCTGGGAAATCGTAGTCGTTACGTGATAGGTTTCTATAACAAAATAACAATGATTTTGTTATATTTTTGTTGTGATATTTGCTTGTTGATTAATATTGAAAGAAGAAACTTCACAAATGAGTTTAAAGAAATAAATTAAAATAGCCTTGTTCGTTATATAAGATTTGAGCTGAATATAAAAAAATCTTTTTTCACGTATAAATTTCCGAAGTGCTTCCATCGAAATTCTTGTGTTCCTAAGCAGCTGGACCAATTTTAATAAAACTTCCTTTTGTACTTATGTGATCGCTGGAATGTTTCATAGCATAGCGATAGGTTGTGCTGTTGTCGGGATCCAGATATTTTCTCTACAAATGACCAAACATCATTAATGCCTTTTGGGCATTGCAGAGTTTCTTGCTCGTAATTTTTGATCATGCAAAAATTTGGTTCTATCAATAACGGAGTTGCATGAGTTGCATACTTGTTTGTGCCTTTTCCGATTTTTCTGTGTAGGGTTATGGCTTTGTAGGATCGGAAACTTACTTCTTTCCTTCTTTGAGCCTAATTGTTTCTTTAAACTCAGAGTAGAACCAAGAATTTCCTTTGAGTTTTATACTTTTTATTCTGTTAGTAATAAAACCACTCACCCTTAGAAAAATCACATTTGTCATCATTTCAGCACTGTCATGAATGTCACTATCAGGAAAGCATAGTTACCAGTTAAAGTAATGGAATACATTATTCAGACATCCCAGTTGGCTTTCTCGTATTGCCAAACGTGTGTGAAGATTTTCTTTAACTGTATGGGTGCCGGACGAGAAATTTTGCTGACATAATGGTCTGAAGTGCCAAATGGAGAAGTAACACTGATGGTATTCTTATCAGGGGGAGAAGTAAGAAATAAATTAAGAGTATGGGCAGCTTGCCCAATAAAATCCGGTATTCGAGTTAGCACATTGATCAGTTGGGTTAAGTGCTGTAAACCAGTAAAATTTTCTCGCGTGTTGTCTGAGCAGAATAGAGGAATTATGTATATACATTGCGTGTATTCAATGTTTGCAGTTCCGTATGCGTATTCCAGTTCCGTCGTCATTGTGTTCAGCCAGTAAGCCGTTTATCTTCTAAAATTGGAAGTTGGCGCTTGAGTAATAATTTCTCGAAGATCTTTGATCGAGATTATTGGTAATAACGGCATTGGTCTGTAAGAGTTCTTTTCAATAAGAGTTTTCCCTGGTTTTTGGACGATAATTACTTCGGTCACTTTTCATTGACGTGGAACGTATGCAAGCCTAAACATAGCAATAATCAGATGATGGATTCTAATACGTAATTGCTTTTCATTGCAACTCTTTAAGTATGCGTTTATTTATCAAGTCATAACTGTGAATTTTTTTATTGCGTTCTTATTGCGTCGGAAAGTTCTGGAAATGTGAAATTTCGAATTCGGGAGTTTTCAAAGGTGTAATGAGTATCACCGGGTTCATTCAACAACTACTCACCGTCAAAGCGTTTGAACGTTTTCTCGAAGTCCTTAGCGAACACACCACTTGAACTCTAAGAACGATCAAATTTTTTATTACAAAGTTAAAGATTTTTAATATTTGTTGCATCAAAATGGAAAACCTTCGAAGAAGAATCTTTTTCTTGATCCTTAAAGCGATCAGCTACGGATCACTTACGAATATTTATTCTTGCGGCCAAGAAACCTTATACAATGCACCGCAAAATAACGAATATTAAAAGCAGCTTGCAATGCAAGTACAGAACTTCCGATAGGGATAACTGTCAAACTAGCTGGCATACTGATGAAGTGTGTTTGATTTTTTTTTTAATATATTTTTTAAATATATTTCGGGCAACTGTTCGCCAAATTTTTAGAGCACTTCGTCAGGTTTACACTCATAATGTCCATCTGAGTAGTTGATATGCAATTCTATGGATCGATTCATGATCAAATTTTCTCTTTTGGATAATATTCATCCAGATCGAGCATCTACTTTGCGTACAGAAGAAGCCATCGCCACTGTTGACCCGAATGTGATAGAGGACCCGAATTCTTCAGCGATAAATCCGAAACCGGTGCCAAAATTACCGTGAATGGCGAACGCTACAGGCAAAAGACGCGTGATTTTGTATTCATCATCATTTAGAGAAGAAATGGTTCCAAAAAGACGGCCGGCGCAACTATATTGAGCCAAACGTTTGGTGACCGAACCATCTCAGGAAATGGACCTGTGAATTGGTCAACTCGTTCATGTAATTTGGCACTTTTGGACTACTTTTTGTGTGGAGGTAGGTCAAATCATTGGTCTATGCTGATAAACCAAGAACTTTTGATCATTAAGAAGCCAAAATTGGACCCACTATTGCCGAAAAAAGACCGCGTATGCTCGAAAAAGTGTTGCAAAATTGGACCGAACAGGATGGTGTTCTTAAGGCGCTGTTGCGGAGGACGTATGCGAGAAATTATTTTTAAGCATTAAATGCCATGAAACTTGTGAGCTTATAAACCCAAAATGTTGATCATTCCATTGAATTTGTTGTGTTTTATTATTAAACAAAAAAAAGTTCTATACCTCTAAAAAAACACACTTGATATAAAAAGCATTGGACTCAAGAACGAAACTCGCGGTACACCACGTTAACTCTAAGAATGAACAAAACTTTCATTACCAAGACAAATGTTTTGTTTATTTTTTGCAGAATATGGAATATGGAATACCTCGAGTTCCGAACTCCTTCTCCTTAAAGCGATAATCACCTGAAAACAACTTGGAAGACAAATACTGAATCTTGGTAACCTAGCGTTTAGTAATTCGTCCATTATTCAAGGTAATACTCTATTAAAAGTATGTCTTACAAATACAAATTACAATTACAAATTTGGTTCACGTACCTGGGATATAAATTCCTAGGATATGCTTGCCGATTATTTGAAGGTTGTATTTTTAAGTCTTAAGTTATTTGCAAACTTTGCTCAGCGTGGTGTCTTCCAAAAATTTTTTTTATTTCATATCCTTAAGATATTGTTTACCTTTTTTCTTTGTTGAGGATATTACTTGTTTGTTAAGAAAAAACATTTTCAACTCCCAAACAAGCTTAATTTAAATCCCTGTTCCACTTTGTAAACAGCAGAACATAAGACCTAAGCCTATTTAACTTTAAAGTCATAAGAACTCTTTTGGGAAGGAGAAATTCAAGCACAATTGGTACAAAATTTACAAAAGAGTCCTTTTACCCAATTCCACCGTATTCATTCATACATAAACCAAGTACAAGATTACATAAAAGACACCACTTTCCCAGTTCATGTTATTGTGTTAGTACTCTCCTATTTCAGTCAGCAAAAAATCGTCCTCATCTCTCTCTCACTCTCTCTGGAGGTAATGTTTGCGATTTAATTTAACGATAGCACTCTGCACCCCTTACCGTTTCCATACCTTATGATCCTTGAATTTTCGTTTGTTGCACAAAGCACTTTGTCTTCCTTGTCTGGGGCACTATCTGTGTAAACATTTTCCAAGCACAAAGCACACCAAGTCCTTCAAAACTGTATGTTTATTGCATGTCTACCATCGATCCTGGTTAGATTAAGTTTTTTTTTTGTTATGTCCTTTTGCAACTCTTTTTTCCTTCCTCGTTTATTCAGCTTCTCCTTGACCAGCATGTGACCATCAGGCTATTAGTTCAAGGTTAAATACCTTCCACATCACAGATCATCATGCCTTAAACTCATGCAAATAAAACATTTTCCACTCTTAGTTCTTGGATGACATGAAGGATGTGGCAAAAAAGGATATGGCTCAGCACATCCAACTGTCCGGGTGATGTTTGATTCGTCCCGACTTTCTCGCATTTGTTAAATCCCAAAAGGGAATAACAAATTAAACCACTCTTTGAGAGTCAGTAGGTTGGTAGATACTTTAAAAAACAGTATTTGACATAATTGATATGGCTAAAAGGACGATGTTATGGAGTTGCCTTAGAAAGTGGATTTACTCCAAAGAAGTATTGCCTCTTTGAGATATGCAAATAATTGTGTTTTTTTATTTTTTTTTTCTAATGAAACAAGCTACTAGTGAACTTTAATGGATTTCGGCCCAGCAGTTCCTAATTGTAATGTAATATCGTACTCCCCTTGGCATAAAATAAATAAATAAAAATATAATTCATTGAGTCCAAATAGGATCGAAGGGTTTGTTTTTGGCTTACATCATGATTAGGACTCGACCCTTGAAGAAGAGGAGGTTCCATAATTTATGCCCAAACCATTACAAATTGGTTCCTTGCTCGGGTTCTTGGTATGACCTACTTTTTTACGGCAGGACCTAGATAAAATGTATATCTACTCTGGCTGCCACTAAATGGTATTAGAGTATTCAGCCTTTTTTATACACACCTTTTTTACGAGTATGTTTGGAACGGTTTTTTGTGAGGATTAAGAAGATTTTCTCCTTAATAGGAATTTACATTTTAAGTTAATGTGTGCTTTTTTTGAGGAAACATTATTTATTCATTAAGAATAATACTGGATTAAAACCAAAGGACTTTAATAAAAGCCTTATCAAGAAGCTAAATCAAATTGCGGTCGAAATTTAATATTCATTAAGCTGAGCCGTATATAGGAAAAAGGACGACAATTATCTAATGTGGTTCTGTGATAAGTTAAATAAAACTGGGACATAAATAGCTTTTTGAAGACATTTAGTTTGAAAGTTTAAGTCCATTTGGTATTATTTAGGTTCGTTCTTAAATACAGAATAGCTTTTAATGTCAAGAATATCTGCGGACGGTGGTCCTTATTACAAGCTTAAGAATATGGGCTGGGATTTTAGGGATTTTGATATCCCATTTGTTGAATATTTTTTGTCAATAACGGGTCGTGTATCTTCTTTTTGTTACGGTAAAATTTACCGCAACAAAAACTGGAATGTAATTCCTTCTCTTCCTTCTTTTATTTCTCGTTGCGGCTGCAAAATAGTGGTGAAGTTGAGCTCAACCAGTATTTTGCAAAAGCAACAAAATGCAGGTGTTCGAGAGATTTAAAATTGAAGCAAGCGGTTGCCAGGCCAAAAACGTGAAAGATGCCAGCGGATGAGCTGAAGAGTTAACGAGTCGGGCGAACTTTTACCTACTCCAAGGCGACACATATTAGAACCAAATATCTTAAATTGACTTAAAAAAAACCTAACTAAACCTATCTTAATTTACTTTAATGTATCTTAAAAAATGTATGTTGATATGGGTCTAAACGATATGGTTCCTTAACCGAGACTGTGCCCAGGCGGACGAGAGTTAGAGACTCTTGGATGTTCCAAGACACATGGGAAAAAAATCGAGCTTCGTAAATGGTTGAAGATGCAAATAAATGCCGAGACAGAGGCTCAACGGAAGGCTGAACTGCGAAGCGAATATCGGTTAGCGATAATGCGGAAAACGCTGCAAGAAGAGGAGATATCCGAGAATTGTATCAAATATCCAAGGAAGTTGTCGGGAAAAAAAGCAACACCAATCACCCTGTAATGGATGTAGATGGGACACTTTTGGTATCAATATCAATTGAGGATCAGCTACGCAGGTGTAAGGATCACTTTTGTGCCCTGCTTCAGAGTGCTGAAGTGCCCCAACTAAATGAGGTGTACAGATCCTGTCAATACCTCTACATTGACATCGAAACCCCCTCAGTAGCGGAAATCCAAACTTCGATAAATCTCCTCAAAAACAACAAAACAGCCGGGCTTGACGGAGTACCAGCTGAATTCCTAAAAGCTAGTATTTTGTATCCTCTGATACAAAATGTTTGAGAAAACGGAACCTACCCCAAGAAATAGAAAGATGGAGTGATTGTTGAGTTGCCAAAGAAAGGTGATCTTAAGAACTGCAACAATTGGCGCGGTATTAGCAACTATTATTCTACATGACACGCCTGTTGAAGAGGCCGAACAGTTTAATTGCCTCGGAAGTATTGTATCAGCCAACGGTCGTACGGATCTGGACGTAAAAAGCAAAATAAATAAAACCCGCGTTGCCTTTCGTTCTCTATCTCAAATTTGGAAAATAAATCAAATATCCTTACGCGCTAAGTTGAGATTCTTCGAACCCAATGTCAAATCCGTGCTATTATTTGCTTGCGAAACCTGAAAAGTCGCGGCTACCATCTCGAGAAAATCGCAGGCTGTCTACGTTACACCCTCACTGTTCCCAAATTATTTCTAATCAGGAATTGTGGCACAAGACAAGTCAGAAGCGCTTGGACGTCGACATAAGAAAGCGCAAATGGTAATGGATTCGTCACGCACTGAGGAAACCAAACGATGATATTGCGAAGCAGGCTTTTGGCGGGTTGGAAGACCAAGAACAACATGGAAATCAATAGTCCTAGTAGAAGCTAATTCCAAGAGAAAGACGTGGCCACAGTTAAAACATCTAGCTGCAGACCGTGAAGGATGGAGACGTTTTGTTAACGCCCTATGCCCCGAGCCGGGTTACAGGACCTGATGAATGATGATGAATGGGTCCTTAACGCTTTATCTTAATCGAGGTGAACCTGAACTCGGCCATTATATTCAGTAAGTTTTGGAAAGACATCCAACAACTTGCTGAAAACTTGAATGTAAGGGTTAAAGAAATGTTTCGTTGTGATTCGACAACGGGGGTTTCCATGGAAGCAGAGAAAATAATTGAAAAAAAAAAAAAATGTATTGGCGCGACAGCTATTTAAGGAGCCAAGGCCTAGTGACTTATACTCTCAACCATTCCTGTGTGTTTGTTGTTAATCTGCAAGAATGGAAGGGACCTACAGTTTACCGCCCAGTGCAAACGGCTACATGAGATGCACTTTTTTCGAGAAAAAAATTACTCTTGAAGGTTTTGTCAGTTCCTCGCAAGAGGCAGTACCCCGGAAAAGAAGATGGCTATGAGCGGGATTCGAACCCAGGCTCATTAGCTTAGCGGTCCGACACACTAACCACTAAGCCACGGGGCACTAGCATGGAAGCGGAGAAGCTTTCCAGAAAGCCGGGGTCGTGATAGATGGTCAACGAAACGAATGGCTGAATATGTGAATGTGTGAGTGAGTGGAATGGTCGAGGAAGGAATGGGTCTTTGTTTAAGCTAGGAAAACCACTCTAGAGAAATCTAACCCAGTCGTCAGTTGTGTGAAGAAAAAGAAAAAAAAAATTTCGAGAAGAAAAAAAAAGATAGTTGGAAAAGTCGAGAAAAAGTGTATACATTTTTTAAAAACGAGAAAAAAATAGGAATTAAAGAGGAGTAGTTCGAAGAGCGATTAAGAGTTGAGAGGAAAACAAAATCGAGGAGATAGGAGGAAGAGTTTATATAAAACAGATAAGAACAAGTTTTGTGTCCGATAGTGTTTGTCCGTTTCTATAATTCTTTTTATTGACGATTTCTGAAATTTCATTTTGCTACAATTTACATCTTGTTTATCTTTCTTACGTTAAAGGCCCATTTCTAAGATTTTTGTTGCTTGTTTTGTTTGTGTGAATTTCTTTATTAAAGTTCTATGTTTGGTTTTCTTTATGTCAATTCTATTGTTTCAATTTCTATCATTGAAAAAATATAGATTTTTATCCTGGGTTTTCCGAGGTTTCCCAAATAAAAATAATTCCCTGAAAGCTGTGTTTTATTTATTTCTTTTTGTACCTACTTTCATTTCTTCGTATTTCTTTTTGCATAATCAGAATTTTGGAATTTTATTCTAATATAAAATATCCTGGCGCCCATTTTTATCTACACCTTACTGTGCAACAATATATGTTCTTCTTTTGATAAACTATTTTGATTCGTAAATTAATCAAGTTTATCAAAAGAAATCCAAAATTCTTTTACTGCACCCATCCCAGCTGAGCAGCCGTTGTGACAGCTAATTTAATCAAGCTGTTATTGCACTTTATTTTTTATTCTCTCTTATAAGTTGTTAAGTCCGTCGGTCGCGTCGTGGTTCCCTTCGCGCGAGTGCATCGAAATCGATTCATTAATATATTATTAATTTACATGTTCAATTAATAATAAATTCATCAATAAAAAGTGTAACATATTGAACGTCAAAACATCGGACAAGTTGAAATCTTAATTTTAAGAGGCCTCCCACCAAAATGTTAACACCAAATTCGAAGATCAGCAATCTCGAAATCAGGCAAAAAAAATTGTTCATCTAAAAGTTGAAAAGAATAATGCCTACCCATATTTTAGAAAAATGATATTTTGAAGAAAAAAAGGGGCATATATATGTACATAGGTATATGTACAATATGTATATATAAAAAGTATTTTTTTTACCCAAATCATATTTTACATATTGGAAAAGTTTTGTGGTATTTGTGTTGTTTTTAAAGGTTTTTGAAATTTATACAAATTCCGGCCTTGAGGATTATTAAAAAAAATTATATGACAAATAAAAAATCTGATCCGAGTGAATAAAAAATCGATCATTACCTTTAAAACGACAATATAGTTTATCTAATTTAAGCCTCTACTTCACGTATCTCCAGAATGGTTTTGAGAAACGAGTCACCCGAATATTGAAATAAAACGAAAACGAAATCAAAAATTATAAAAAAGGACTCAGGCATCCCAAAGCCAAAATTTTAATTTTTGTAATACCAACAACTGAACGACCAAAAAATTCAAAAAGCAATTTTACTAAAAGAGTCACTGAAATATTAAATTAAAACGAAAACATAATAAAAAAAATGGGCAAGACTAATTATTTTACATTTGATTTTAAAATTTTAAATATTTTTTTGATAAGTTTTAAAAATTTTGAATTTTCAAAAAAAAATAATTAATTAAAAATAGAAAAAAATAATTATTTAACAGTTTTGTAAATAGAATTGATTTGGATACTTAGATCTTTCCAAATATAAAATTTTATTGAAATAAATTGAGCCGTTACCGAGAAAGTAGAAAATTAAAAAAATCATTATATGAAGGTACTGTTAATAGTCTTTTCCGTTAAATTTGGTTCTAATTAGCTGATAGCTAATACCAACAAAAAAATCTCAAAAATGTTCATCAAAATCGTTGGAGCCGTTTTCGAGAAAAATAAGCTTTTCCTTAATCGTTATATGGCAGGTACCGTTATTTTTAGCCCTAAAAATAAAATTTCAATTTCCCCTTTGAGGAATGCCAAGAGATACACACACCAAATTTGAACGCAATCGCTTAACCCGTTTGGGCTGCAGATCAATATACACCCGGGCAGACAGACAGACATTTTTTGCCAATGACTTTTTTAGGCTTCTCTATGAATGTCATGTTTGATTGTTATCTCATTTTTACTTGCGATTTATAGGGACTATAAGGCAAGTTATGCATTCGTAAAAAAAAAAAATTCTAACAATCAAACATGCCATTACGATGATAGAGAAGTCAAAAAAAGTGGGTCCGGAAATTCCGTCCGTCTGTCTGTCTGTCTGTCTGTCTGTCTGTCTGTCCGTATCGATATCTACAGCCCAAACGGTTGGGCCGATTTGATTCAAACTTTCTATATAGTATTTTTAGAGTGCTCTACCCGACAGTTTTTCGAATTGGCATTCTAGCTCCAAAACTAAGGGTACCTGCCATATAATTTTTATTGAAAAACTTATTGTTCTCGAAAACGGCTCCTACGATTTTGATAAAACTTTCAGAATGATGTTTTCTATGCAAAATCTATCTTCTAATTTAAATGGAATTTTCAGAAAAAGTTTTATAACGGTACCTCCCATATGACCGGTTTTTTAAAATCAGACTTTCTCGTTAATTAATTAACGGATTTTGATGAAATTTTCAAAATAAGTAGAGCTGATTTAAATAATATTGCTTTTTAAAATTTTCAAAAACATTTTTTTTTAATTTTTAATAATTTTTTTAAAAAAATATTTCGTTTTTTGAATATTTTGAAAACGGTTTTATAGATTTTTTTTTAAATTTTTCTCCTAGTATAAGCTTTAGATTTCTTTGAATTGACATACTCAAAAAAAATTTAAAATATATTTTCGAAAAGTTTTTAAAAAAAAAAACATTTTTTTGAAAAAACTGGTCGAACGATTTTGAAATGAAAAAAATCATAAAATAGAAAACAGCAAAAGAAATAAGATGGCTTACAACATTTTTTCCAAAAAACGTTATGAATAGTGTTTTTTGATTTCATAAAAATGTTTCCCCCAAATTTTATTTCATATTGCTCGGCTAAGCCCGTCAAATAAAAGAAGGTGACAACCTACATACATACCTACGTATTTTAAAGCATTTCATCATCATAAAAGCACACAGAATAAATAATGAGCCTATGATAAACACACAAAAACAACTAACAAATAAAAAGAATTATTCGATTAGTACTGAATGCAAAAATTTCAATCGAGAAAACAAAAGTTTACACCTTGCTATAAATAAACAAAACCACTGTGTTAACTTTTAATATTGTCGCTATACCTACTCGCTTAACAGTAGTTGGAACGTGTATCTTATATTTAGTACCTACCTTCCTTCCAACCTTATTATAGGTAAATAATATCCTTAATAAATTCCATTAATACCTACCCACATCATACGTTTATCGATCCATCAAACGTAATTCAGCTATTTTAATTAATTTGATTTCAAAAAGTAAATTATTGTTATTGGGACCTATATAGGTCCCTGTACCTAGCATCATCTATATATTTATGTGTTTATCCCTGTACCTAAAAAGGATTGGCACACGGGAGCAAGTACGTGCGACCCAGTCGTGCCTTTTATTTTTATATTCACGAATCCTAGACTTGCCTTATAGTCCCTATAATCGCAAGTAAAATAAAATAAAAATAAAAATCAGACATTTCAAAGCCAAAAATACCATTCTTGGATACACATTTTAAATTTTTATAATACATTAACTAAGGACTTTATTCTACTTCTATTTCTCTATTTCTAAAAAAATGGGTTGAGGCCTCTTAATTCCCAACATTTGACTGCAATGAATCGAAAACTAACCAACAAATTCAAAAAGCAATTTTACTAAATGATTCACTGAAATATTGACATAAAACGAAAACAAAATTAAAAAAATAAAAAAAAATCCTCAGACTTTGAAAGCCAAAATACCATTCTTGGATACGCAATTTAAATTTTTGTTATACAATAACTACGGACTTCATTCTACACGTATCCTTTTGTACAATTTATCGCTTAAAAAAAAAAGTTGGATACCTCTTAATTCCCACCAACTGGAATGAATCGAAACCCAATTCAAACAAACAATGAGTTGATTAATTTAGTTACTCCTTGGCCCTTATAGAACCCGTCCATTTATCCTGATAAAATAGATGTTTTCTTTAAATGTCAACCTCCTGTACTCTCAATAATGAAACTTCGGTGTTATCGGAAACAGTTCTATAATCCAAACGATTTCCCGTAGAAAATCAATTCCCATCACCATAGGTTGACAAGAAGAAAGCCACCAAAATTCGTGAAGGTGTATTAACAAAAGACACAAAAGAACCCAACTCCCTCAAAAAGGACGTAAAAAAAAATAGTTTAAATGATCTACAAAGCTGACAAAAACATCAGTGATGCCTTCTTTGGTCTCCATGTGCCGCATAGCCATACCATTCCAGCCATATCCTAAACCAATGCCATGCCATTAGAGCACTATCTGGGAAGATAATTCCATATTGTCCTGTGTTTTTGCTGATTATACCGTTATGAACAGAGTATCCTCTTCACACACCAAACGCCCCCATATAATGATTCTTTTTTTCGTGCTCAACCATTAGAAAGGTGAAAGTTCAAACTAACACAGATAAAATGAAATGCGCCACAAGAAAAGAGGACGATGATGTCCATTTTCCATCACCCTCTCCCTGGGGTCACATTTTCCACAAAAAAGGAAATTATTTTTGTATTTTTATATAATTTCATCGCCCGTCCGAGAGGCGAATAAATATTGTTCCGCACTTTTCCGAGCCTCCTTCGTCCTTTCGTTTCCTTTTTTTTATTCCCATTTTAATCCCCTGATGCTGTGCCAAAAGTTTGCTGTGTCATTTCACATCCAGTTAGGGTAATTTTTGTGATATTCCAGAGGGGCAAATGGGTGTTTTTGTGAAACGAAGCTCACCTGACAAAATGAATCTCCTAGTGTCGTCTTCAAAGGCTCGGCCGGTTATCGCAGTGAAAAGTGATACAGATCCAAGTAAACAACCGAAATTGGTGATTTGTAGCCGTGTCCTTGCGGCATTGTCCTTTATGCAAATGTGTACTTTGACGGCAGTTTGTAAATTCAGTCCTCCCGTCCATCTAGTACAAAAGTGCCTTTCTGCTCCTCCACAACTCCTTCCATAGAGAAGTCATTCCTGGTAAGACATTTATATGGCCTTCCTCCTTCAAGGCTATTTTAGTGATTGCGATGCTCTACCAAGGACAATTTATTGCACATGTGGTCAACCATAGCAGCAGAATGTAGTGGTAATAGACTGTCTGGTTTATATTGAGGAAATGATTATTTTTTTGGGAGGTTTTGAGAGGCTATAAAAACGGTTAGCTCGGCATTTTATATCTAGTTTGCCTATATGGAAGTTTCTTTTGATAAGATGTTTCCTGTGAGCTGTTCTTTTATTTTTTCTTGCTCATATGAGAATGACTTCATATTTGTTGTTTTGAAATTCCGGTCACGGAAAAGTGTTTTCAAGATATAGACCTCAGTGCTGAGTTTTTGTAATATAAAAATATTTAAGAGGGCGGATGTCACGTGTCAACTGAGAAATAGGGAGCCATTATGGCAAAAAAAGAAAAAAAGGCGTGACATAGAAATGTTTTATTTATGCTGAATTTTTTTTATAGTTGCAGCAATGGATGAACGCTTGATAAGATATTCGAAACACGTAGAGATGGCGTGGAAAACAAAATCCTATAAATTGTAGATATTTCAATTTGCCACAGAAGCGCAGGGAATTTTTTTCCTTTTTTTTATAACTTAAATTAATATCCTGATTTAGATTTCAAGTGGATATAATATCACTAGCATTTTGTTTTAATTCACTTATGCCTAAGTGGAAAAAAAGCAATACAGCTTGAAATGGAAATGTTAAAAAAAGTAAAACAAATGTTCATCAAAATCAATTAAGTTAGTTTTGATTTAAAAAAAGTATTCAAAGAATGTTTGGTCTTTTGATAGGTGTAAGCATTCACGCTAATGCTTTTTTCTGTGATTTAAATTGGAACGGAGGGATTTAACGCTACTGATTGATGGAATTGATGAAAACCCAAACCGCTCTTAACAAACCACTCAAATATGCAAGAAATAGTGCCATAGAACTAAACTTGTCCTTTTTACAAGAAAATTCAAATTTCTGACAATTTTTAAAATGTTTGCTTTCTAATTCAGAGATCGTAAGTCCGATACTTAGGCATTGTATATGCATTCTCTATAGTACTCTCATGGTGTAATTTTTCATCTGGCCATCTTCCTGGTTGTTTCGTAACTAACTGTTAATATTGGAGAAGAGAACATTTACCGATATTTTACCAGTGTTTAATACACTTTTGTTGTTTGTTCTTATTTTATATCCACACCAATTGGCGATTTCAGCACCACTGATTGTTCGTGGGTTCAGAGTAAGAAAATAGTCACCTAATTTATTCCGATCTACTACGTCGAACAAATTCTTTCCTATCTTTCTAATTCTTCTAACTAGTGTCGTGCCACATACCGTTGCATTCTTAAAAAAGCAATGTGCCTTACAGACAAAACGCTAGCCTATATAGGCAATATAGAAGAAAGTCTCAATAAAGCTTATTGTGGCACTTTGTTTTATCTACAACCATAATAATAGGAACAAATGTGCCAACCTCCACATATAAACCTTTATCAGACCGATTTTCCAGCATGGGGTGGCAGCATGGTAAAATGCATCAAACAAACCAACTCATAGTGATAAACTAAGTAAACTCCGGCGTTCAACGGTCATGTGTTTCAATGATGCTCTGTGCTCGCTAACTTCCATTGCGCAAAACATTTTGTACTTCCGAACTCATGTCGATCAATCTTAAGTCATTTTGAATACATCACATCCTTCTCTCCTCCTACCAACCAATAGCACTTATGTCCCTTCTTTCGAAGGTTATGGAAACGCTAATTAACCGTCAGCTTAAGGAATATCTCGAAGACCGAAAGCTTCTCTATGACCGTCCTTATGGCTTTCGCAGTAATCGTTCCACTGGTGACTTGATGGCTTATCTCACCGAACAGTGGAACCAATCTTTACATCGCTTTGGTGCAAGTAAGATTATTGCGCTTGATATTTCCAAGATATTTGATAAAGTCTGACATGAAGGTCTCTTATCGAAAATGCAAACTTTTTGGATCGATTATACTCTTGTTCGTTGGATTAAAAGCTATCTTCTAGACCGTTCAATTCAAGTTGTATTGAAAGGTTTTAAGTCTGATTCCTACAAAATAAATACTGGTATGCCCCAGGGCTCCGTTCTGTCTCCGATTTTTTTCCTCATTTTTTATAAATGATGTTCTGTCTGTTACTTGTAATCCACACAACTGTTTTGCTGACGACTCTACCTCCAGTTTTTCATATTCTTTCGACGATTCACGCCCTGTGCTTAGGTTTTCTGTATCGATGCAAGAAGTTTTTTCCCCTTCTTATTTGGCTACAGTTTACAAATCGTTTATACTCCCAAAACTCGAGTATAACTCACACCTCTGGGCAGGTGCTCCAAAAACATCGCTACACCTGCTCGATAGAATACCAAACAGAGCATTAAGACTGATAGGAAATAGAATGGTCTCTGAAACAATAGCAATGTTTCATGTCTTTCCTTATTTTATCATTTTTTTTATTAAAAATGTTCTCTCGAAGTAGCCAGCTGCATTCTGGCCTTAAAAGTTTATCCCGTAATGCTTGTCTCGCAAGACATGCTCTTCAGAGCCCAATTTCCAGGTACCATGAAATATAGGGATTCTTTACTTAGGCCGAACAACACAAAAAAACCGGGAGCTAATGCTCTGTATATAAATCTTGGTCTCTCCTTCTATCGCCCAAAAACGGATCTATAAAACCAAACATAACGAACGAGTTAATTATTGGTATTCCAATTGCCACATGTAAGCTAGATGCAATGAACAAAAATGTCAGTCGCTTCCTGACAGCTACTAACTAAACCTAAGTACTAAGTAATACCTTTACTATGTTCCCATCAAAATAAAGGCTTTTGTTTCTACAACAAGACTTCAAAATTTCAAAATAGTGTTAACGCAACTTTTATGATTCCCAATGTCAAAATGCTGTGTGTATGAAAGAGAAGCAAATCTGATACTTAAACAATTGTACTCTCCATGTTTCTCTTTTTTTATTTTATTTTGCCGCGAAAGTCAAGACGCAACTTTAAACCTTTCAGTTTAACTTAAATAAAGTTCTTGACAAAACTTTAACTATCCAATCCGACCATATCTTGTTGGATGTAGTTTACTTACGAATATATAGGACTCTTTCTCTGTCCGCGTCCAAAATAAACACAACACACAAAAAAATAACCTAATTAAAAATCTATAAACATCATCGTTCTAACTATTAGTCTTTATTATTTTTAAATTGATTACAAGTTATAACATTTCGTTTCGTTATATACTCTTCTTTTTTCTTCATTGGTCTTTTCAGTTTGCCGACTATTCGAGGACTAACTGTCAACTGACTGATGGGTTGATCGTGTTTTCTCGTATGTTTGTATGTGTGGTTTTGTAAGCTTCATGTATACAGTTTATTGTGTCGTTTCCTTTCATTTTAGTAAACATTGTATGATCTTGCAAATAATATGCAGTTGTTCGTTCGTTTGGTCACGTAACGTACGCTTTTTATTTATCTGTCGTATCATCTGTTATATTTGCGATCGGCTAATAGTTACTATCCCCTTCTTTCAATTAATAATTACTTCGACTGCTTTCAATTTTCAAAATAAAATAGTTGTTGATATGTCTTCCTTGTAGTGCCCCGTGTGGTAGTGTAGTGGTTAGTGTGTCGGACTGCTAAGCGAAAGAACCTGGGTTCAAATCCAGCTTCATAGCCACCTTTTTTTCTGGGGTACTGCCTCTTGCGAGGAACTGACAAAACCTCCAAGAGTAAAATTTGTCTCGAAAAAGTGCATCTCATGTAGCCGTTCGGACTCGGCGGTAAACTGTAGGTCCCTTCCATTCTTGCAGAGTAACAACACACACACAGGAATGGTTGAGAGTATAAGTCACTAGGCCTTGGCTCCTTAAGGAGCTGTCGCGCCAATAAATTTATTTATTTATGTCTTCCTTAAGCAGTTATAGCTATGCATCTCTACGTACACCACATACAAATTTCAGAGGTCTATTTGACAACATTTCTTTGCTGGAAATTTGAATCTTAATCAACCATTCGGTTAATGGTTAACTAAGTTTCAAACAGATTCGAAACAATATAAAACTCCTATGTTGTTTCCCAACAGACTATAAGAATAAACAAACTCAACGTTTTAACAAAAAACTAAATACAGTTGTATGCATTTACTTTGTGACTTCAAATTAAATTGTTAAAATAACTTTCTTCGTAAAAAAAGGATACAAACATTCCAAGTACACAAACAAAAAGTTTTCCGCAACAATCCATCCCGGCTCCCTTTGCGAACGTCAACCTTAACGTAACATGATACGCTTTTGGCATCCTATTGAGTAAGAAATGTCGAAGAAACAATGTATGCAAAGGTTAAACTTTTTCGCATACTCTAAGTATTTCATTCCAGGATATCAGTTTGCGTTCCTTGAATATATATATACATAATGTATGCATGTATACACAATATACAAAAAACGATGATATACCTATACAATGTCAATCACAAATTACGTAACTTTTTTTTCTCCTTTGAGAAGATGAATAACATGCGTCATTGTTTGCACGATATCTAATCCTCACCAGAGTTCTTTCATTACAAAAAACTCCAGCCCCGCACCTGTCAAAGAACACATTATCAAGATATTCCTTGGTTTGGCATTACAAGATTCGAAGCAACAACCGTATCTGACATTTTGGATGCGAATACGAAACCGAAACAGACAGCAACGAAGAAGACAACGACGACAGCAAATCCTCCCTGTCAACGGCAAATAAATAAATACCTCGCTTTCTGCACTTGACATACATTTAATTCGAACACAATATTCCAATTCATTTACATAATTAAGGACTCCCTTATTTCCCGCTGACCTAAGTGTCACTAGCAGCGTTTCTGTATCTTCTTTTCAAAGAAAAATAATTCATTTATTCCCTTAGGTACGTTTAAATGAAAAAAATATGCTTCCAAACAATAGATAAGGATTTTATTTCAACGGCGAGCACCAAAAACGATGCTAAGAGAATCTTTTCCTTTCGCTTGGATTGACTCAATAAAAGATTTAGATGGATAGGGTGATCAATCAAAATCCTTAAAATTATATTTTTTTTAAACTTATTTGAAAAGCTGCGATATTTAGCCTAAGCAGGGGGTTGCAGGGGGGCAGCATGCCCCCCCATACCTACCACATACTGAAAATGAAAAAAAAAAATCAATTCAGACAATTTGTTTGGGACCTTACTTCACAGAGCTCACATTTACAAATTTGGGTCTTGTCCCATTTAAACAAAAAATATTTGGGTCTTATCACCCATTTGGCTGGGTCATAACGCCAAAAATTAATTTGGGTCTTATGACCCGCTTAAGTGGGTCCTAATGCCCAAAAAAAAAAGTTGGGTGTTATGACCCTGGGCGTTATGACCCTGGGCGTTATGTCCCTGCACCATGCTATTCTAGCTCTTGGACAAAACATACCTTAAACTAAAACATTAAAATTGTCCTCGAAATTTATGACCAGCTAAGAGAGGTTATCTTTGATGGTACAATCGGAAAACACAGCCTCTAAAAAACCACCTGGAGTAACGAATCTAGACTGATTGACTATGCTGTGGAGATAAACATTGTAATAGCTAGAAAGCAGTTCGCACACCTTATCATTCAGAAAGCGACATGGAGAACTCCTGATCCTTCTATCAACTGTCAATCAACTATCAACAGATTAACCACTTTGCGATCGAAGGAAGGAACTTCTGCAGTACCATGGACCACTACCTCGTTCGTTGTAGCCAAGTTACGTCTGCAGACATCCCGACCAATGCCGAGAAAAGTCAATGCTTTGAGGACGGCTGCAATCGTAAGAAATCGGCAGGTCTTTTTGCGATCGAGTCTCTAATAAACTCCAAAGGAGACAATTCCATCAACATCAAGTATTAAGAACTTGTAGCTACATTGTCCAAATGACATCAGGGGAGACGCCTCTGAAATTCTGGCTTTTACACGGCCACCGCAACGAATCCTATCCACTCAGAGTAGAAAAACATTGCCAATCGCTCTTTCTCGTGCAGATGAACATCAGCGGTCCATTGCCAATCGCTCTTTCTCGTGCAGATGAACATCAGCGGTCCAGCGCGCAAGATTTTCGACGCCGCATCTGAGGGAGTCAGAAGCGACTAGGAAGAAGAAGAAGACATCCGGCCGCTTGGGGTGCGAAACATGGGACGACAGGCTGGAGGAGCATATTAAAACAGGCCCAGGAGCACCTATGTAGCACCAAAAGTAATGTAAAGTAAGCAATCACTGCTTCTTCGAGACTAATAAGGCAAAGCCATTTCTCAGGAAACTAAATTGTTCCTTAATAAGATTCTCATCATCCCAGTCTTGTAGTATGTTGGAGACGCATGGAAATTGTCAAAAGTGGATAAAGACGCCTTAGGTACAACGAGGAACTGTACGGTGGTACAGCGAAACAAACCTAGCCAAAAGATTAAAACTCCAACGTCTCTGATGGCTGGTTAAAATAAACTGGAAAGTCTTTGATATTACGCCGTAGGGATGGCACAGTAGAGGAAGGCCGATAGCTAGGAAACGAGGTAGCTGGAGAAGTTTGTTGGGTGAGTCCATGTCCAACCGGGACTGTAGCGCTACCTGTGGTAAGATAATATAAAAATCTCGTATCAACAAATAATGCATCCAGTGATAAGTTGGAACAAGTCGCTATTATGTTAAACAAATTATTTAAACTCACCACTAGATAGCGCTGCATAATATCAACTATATTTATATCGATAAAATCAGAAGTGACAGTTCCTTATTGTCTGCCAACAATGTTCAAACAATGTAAGTTTTAAAATGTCTGTAATGTAATTAAAAGAAATGTTTACTGATGAATTAAATAAATTTCAGATTTTCATTTTGAAATTTGGACCTGAAACCGCCCTCTGTCGGATAAGCATGCGTTTCTTAAGGATTTAGATGAAAAGCTTAATTAATGTGAATTAGATAGACCTTAACTCCTCATTTTGGACTCAGGTACTTCAGTTCTTCCTTTCAGTTCGATTTCAAAGAGCTTATCGCACAAAATTACCAGCATACGATAACCCTTCTATATGTTAATTAGAAAACCCATTTTCATTATTATAAGTCAAAAGAAATGACCCAAAAAAAACTATGAATGGATAAAGCTAACACTGTCCTGCTTGGTTCAAATTTCGTTACTTTTTCCCAGAAAATCCGGCAGACAGAGGCTGGGGAGCTTTCCTCAAAGGACTTCCAAGTCTTATAAACACTTATGGCATAATTTCAACTTTTGCGAAAATGAATCCTCCTATGATGTTCACCCACACCGAAGCATCCTGTGATATATTTTTCAAACATCAACAGGTAAAACAAAGAAATATGTCAAAAAGCCTGTCGCCGTAGGCCACGCTCTCTCCAGCACCGGCAAGATAACACACATGCACATCAACAAAATTGCAAAATTGCCTGGATGTCTTTGGCAGAATAGTGTCGTCCTGTGTTTTATATGTGGGACAAGCCTGCAACACGTACTCCTTGGAATTTGACATACTTCTAGGTTGTTTCATGTGCTTTTGATGGAAGGATGCGATACGAACGCAGGAGAGAACGAGGATGATTCCAAATTGATGTTGGTGATGGTGGCATGTCGCACAATTGCCTTGAGGAAATGAAATTTGTCTTTGTCCGGGCACTATTTTTTTTCTGCTTTTTCGCCAGCTACCCTAAAAAAAAGATAAGAATCTGCAAAATTTTATAAATTTCTTTTGATGGAATACTTTCGAGGAACATATATTTCTTTATCCTGGGATTGAAGGGGGCTTTTATTATCCTTATACTAGTGACCCCAATTTCGGGGGCTTAACCGTATCTTTTTTTTACTACTTCCTCCGTATACGATTCTGTGCACACAACTTTAATCAGGTCATTCACATACATAATCCGTATATTCTCATAGAAGGGAAGGGTAATGGAAGGATGTCCTGCCGCCCCTTCTTGGATTGTTTTCTGTTATTTATTTCTTTGTTTTTTATTTTTATTTTTCTAACATAAAATAGGTGAAACATCCCTTTTGATGGCTTATGTATGAGAATGATTACATGTCTTGAGGGCATTTTCGTTAAAGTAAACTCATGGGGAAGCAGGAATATTAGGGGATGACAAATGAGAGTAAATCTTTTCGCCTTAAGGTAATGGTAGTGATTAGATATCTGGAGCAATGTATACATTTAATTAACGGCATAGTTAGGAGAGTAGATATCTATTAGGATATTAATTAAATGTTCTTCACATTCTTGTGATTTTTGCTTAGATTTGTTGCGGTTGGGAGTAGGGAAAGGCTGTGCTAAAGGGGTTGATGGGGTAGTTAGTTTTAATAGCATTTGTTTGTCTTTATAAATAAATAAATTTATTGGCGCGACAGCTCCTTAAGGAGCCAAGGCCTAGTGACTTATACTCTCAACCATTCCTGTGTGTGTGTTGTTACTCTGCAAGAATGGAAGGGACCTACAGTTTACCGCCGAGTCCGAACGGCTACATGAGATGCACTTTTTCGAGACAAATTTTACTCTTGGAGGTTTTGTCAGTTCCTCGCAAGAGGCAGTACCCCAGAAAAAAAGGTGGCTATGAGCTGGATTTGAACCCAGGTTCTTTCGCTTAGCAGTCCGACACACTAACCACTAAGCCACGGGGCACACTATTTGTTTGTCTTTATAATTGGGAAACTTTAATGACAACTTATTTCGATTCTGTTACTTAAGAGGAGTTATGGCACAAAATAAACTTAATTAATTGCTTTGATTGTAATTACTGCAGAGATCCTTAAGAATATTTAACGACAAATCTTTGAGTTCAGATCAAATAAATGAAAACAAAATACAAGCATCAACTTCTGAGTTATTGATTTCATTTCTGAGAGAACAGGAGCATGACTCCACATCAAGAAATTGACATTTGGTGTGCATATCCTTCCCCTCTTAAGTGGAATGTTGATTGAAACTGTGGTTATTGTCTTTTTTTTTTTTTGTTTTAGAAACTGGAAAATTTCATCCAAATTAGAAAGAATGCAAGAGAAATTTCAATAAAACTTCAAAGGTTCTGGATACAAAAGCGGTCGATGCAATTTTTGATGATGATTCGGTCCAATATGTACGGTTTTATTCCGTCAACAGCATCCTAAATCTCTACCTCATCCATAGCGGTTAGGTTGGTCTTCTAAACTTAGTACTCCACCTAGCTGCAGAGAAAATAATGTACTGGTTGTGGCCAATTGATAAAGACTCGCCTTGAGATGACCCAGTTAGCGAAATAATCCCTTTCGACTCTGGCGATTCCCATATTATCTGATGGGTGTAAAATCGAGATTTCTGGGTCATATTTGATACTGGCATTGATTATTTTTTCTTCATTTTGAAAAATTTCTACTTCTATAACTAAATTCTTTTATGATCTCGACGGCGACTACAATTGTCAGACTTCCCTATTCCGCCTAAAGGTTCCAAAACACAGAAAACGTAGTCAGTTCTTTCGGGTTTGGGTTTTTGGTTTGTGCTCTACAAAACGGTTTCGCCGTAAGAAGACGTAAGAAAAAAATGTATTAATGAATAATCTTAGAAAGTCGAAAATCTTGCAGTCTCCCCCCTTCCTCTCACAGGGTCCACGAGCTCCTTGAGCAAATGTTAATTAACAATCCTGAACAGCAGCCCAACATTTCGTTAAGTTCATACCTTTATCGACCTAGTTCCGTTTTTTTTCCCACCTGTTCACTGGACTATAACCCAACTGTTTCCATTTAGTCATATTCAATTAGGGTATCATAAGCGGTGGAAATAAATTCACACATTTCCTTGAGTCACCAGCTTCAGACATACCACTTGGACGATACCAAGCAAGAATGACACCGATTCCATTGTTGCCTTAATTTTGTCCGTAATAGAAATTTTTGTATGTCTTTGTCTTAACATCTAAGAAACGTGCCTTTTCTCCAGTGTTTCATCATTTTGTTTCTCAGAGGTCTATTCGCCTTATCTTCAACATCTTTTCTAGTTCATAGAAAAGTTTTTCAAAACGATGTTTTTTTATGTTTGCAGATCAAATTGGCAAGGGAAATCTCGCCGGGTAAACTATTCAAAATTCGTGTTGTTCGGCTAAAAAAAGAATCCCTATATTTCACGGTACGTCCGAAATTGGGCTCAAGGGTGAACTGATGAGCATTCCTTGCGAGACGAGTATTACGGGAGAAACTTTTAAGGGGAGGAATGCAGCTGGCTACTTCGAGTGAACAATTTTTATAAAAGAAACGATAAAATAAGAAAAGAAATGACAATGTCGGTAATCCAGGGAGGCCGTTCTATTTCAGTCTTAATGCTTTATTTGTATTCTATCAAGCAGGTGAAGCGATGTTTGCGAAGCACTTGCGCAGATGTGGGAGTTATACTCGAGTTTAGGGCGTACAAACGCTTTATAAATTGTAGCCAGATCAGAAGGAGAAAAATACTTCTTACACCGATACAGAAAACCTAAGCACTTAGCAGCATTTTTAGCGATCTCAAATATATGGTCGTTTCAACGGAGGTCGTCGTTGACACACATACCGAGTACTGAGAGCTTTTCGGGTTCTTCGATGTAAGTGCCACTCATGGACAATGGCATTGGGGGTATGTTAAGCTTTAACGATAGAAGACAACATTGAGTTTTCGAAGCATTAAAGTCCACACGATTTCCATTACCCCATTTGACAATGCTGTATAAATCGGAGTTTAATGAGCTTGACATACGGTACCGTTTCAATTGTACGTCCGAAGGCGAAGGACGTGAATTATCGAACGAATATGAAGAGCTGAGGGTAGAGTCGTCAGCAAAACAATTAAGTGGATTAGAAGTAACAGACAGAAGATCATTTATAAAAATCAGGAAAAGAGTCGGAGACAGAACAGAGCCCTGGGGCACACCAGCATTTATTTTGTGGAAATCAGACTTGAATCCGTCCAGTACAACTTGTATTGAACGGTCCAGAATATAGCTTCTAATCCAACGAACAAGAGTATCATCGATCCCAAAAGCACGCATTTTCGATAAGAGAGCTTCATGCCAAACTCTATCAAATGCCTTGGAGATATCAAGAGCAATAATCTTACTTTCACCAAAGCGATGTAAAGATTTGTTCCACTGTTCGGTGAGATATGCCATCAGATCACCAGTGGAACGGTTGCTGCGGAAGGCATACTGACGGTCATGGAGAAGCTCTCGATCTTCGAGATATTCTTTAAGCTGGTGGTTAATCAGTGTTTCCATGACCTTAGAAAGAAGGGATGTCAGTGCTTTGGGTCGGTAGGAAGAGAGGGAGGATGGGTCACCTTTCTTAAGGACAGGCTGGACAAAGAGAAGAGTAGGAGCGATGGAAAAGCTTACGCAGTGGCTTTGCAATTGTGGAAGAACACCTCTTCAGAAGAATCGGGGTATACGATCCGGGCCAGCGGATTTGTGTATATCGAGATCTTTAAGAACTCTTGCTACTGAAAAGAAATGTCAAAAGGACAATTCGAAAGACACAATGAATACAAAGACAGTCAAATTTACTCAGAAACTTTCTACTTTCAGAGCTTATTTATCAGAAGTCCCGTAAATTTTGTTTCAATCCTCCGGCTAGCTTCGTCAGCTACCCGACCATGTGGCCATCTCCTTCAGATCTTTAACGTGGGGGTGTTCTATCTCGTTTCTGTTATATCATCCAGCCATTAAATCAACCATCGCACGCGATCCCTGTGTGTTCAAGGTGATACGATCACCAGTAGCTCGATGGACGAGTCCAGCGCCTCACCTTCAAATCCATTTCAAGACTAGAGCCAAAAGCTAGTTCAAATCGGATTGAAATCCGAATCCCAAACCGATCCCCACTTTTATCTTAAAGAGAATACTTTGGTCGAATTAGAATGAGTGGAAACAATCATAACTCAATGTGATCTTCATTCACTGATAAATTATAATGGGCCAGGGTTCATCTGACTCTTTAGGTATTTGGAGCCGTAACTATTAAGATTAAGAAAATGTAGGAAAAATGAGGATGAGCAGTTGAAATTTGTGGTAAAATTTACTGCAACAAACTGTCAAAATTAAGAAGTCCCTATTGGAAGATTTATAATATGATGTACTAAGGTGGGGCTAGAGTTCAGACAAAGGATTTTTACCTAATGTGGGCTCTTTGCTCCTTATAATAATCATTACGTTCTGGAGCTTTTTTTTTTAGCTAAACTCAACCCTTAAAAAAATAAATTTAAATAAATATTTATAATTTATATATTAAATATTTCAAATATAAATTTAATATTAATCAATAATCAACTTTTTCTTCTTTTTCAGGTAAGAAAACAAACAAAATCGTTTGATGATATATTCGTAAGTTATTGAAGTTGTTTGTATTAAAAAAACGAGAAACAGTCTTTTTCTTGAAAAATTGATCTGGTGGTTCAAAACGTTATTTTTAAAGATTAAAGTTTACAATTTATATTAATTGCTTTCGAGTTAATTTTAACATTTCGGCTCAGTTTTTCTAATTTTTTTACATAGTTTATCATACAATTTGTTTTGGCCATGAATCTTTCTATAATGTCAACCCTGTTAAAGAACAAACATTTTAACAAAGTACCTCCGTTAAAGAGTTTAATTCATATTTCCTCTTAATTATAAATGAAGTTTACATTTTGGCAATTTTCCACTCACACCCAATTCAAATGTACATAATAAACCCTCAGCAAACTGTTCTCAATCTAAAATTAATAATTAAAAGGCGGCCTCTAAATATTTGATATTCTCAAGAAGAACCCTTACAAATCCCTTTAAGTTAACAAAATAGAAATACAAATAAGGTCCTACTTCAACATTACGAGCATCATTCCTAATAACTTACTCCATCATGAAGCTTTAATAAAAAAAAAACAATTTTCAACATCCTGCAATCTTCAAAATAACAAAATCTTCTCAAGAACACACTATAACATCCGATCCGTTCTTCGCGTCAGGGAAAGAGCCTCTCGAACGTGCCTACATCTTCCATTAACAGCGAGCGATAAACTTTCCTCTCTTGCCAAGGATCCAAATAATCTTTAATAAAACACTACATCCTCGGATAATAGGGTGGTTTTTGTGCTATCCATCCGCAAACCGTGTTCCTCTTTCTCCATATGTATATCCTTTGGAACTTGTGTGGTTACCCTATTATTTATTATACTCAGTCTGTCTTACACTTTAATCCCTCTGGACGAGTGTTCATTGTGTACACAAGCCCCCAATCCCTTTTCACACTTCCAGTATTTTTGTCCTGTAATATGATAAAGTATTGTTCCATATGTACTACATGTATGTAGACGTGGAAAACCTATCGCGCAGAAAAAGGACATCTATGTGTGTGAAGTGCAAAATCCGCAGGCAACAGAAGACTTCTTCCAGGGCTGTCGGACACCCCAGCATCTTCGTTGCAATTGTCTGCATGTGGTGCTGGAGGAAGAGAAACATGGACAAAAAACTCAAAGAGTTTGAGTTGATGGCACCAAGCCTCCCACAAATCGATTAGTCCGGTCACCAATGGTGTGTGCCTGTGCAGTGACCGCAAACTACTCAAACATTCTGGTACAGTCTGTTGTCTGTTTTATGGTCAGTGTGGGATGTCATGTCCACAAAAAACCCCTCAGGCATAGTAAATGTGTCTCATTGAAGATAGATGCACTCGAACATACCAACAAATATTATTTCATACATCCGATAAGGTCAATAGTTAAGAGCGAATATGATGTGCAATGTTGTTATATCCTTGAAATCGTTTTGAATCTTCCTGGTTTTGGTAGAATTAATTTAAATTTATTGTTTTCCTTATCTTAAGAAACACATCGGGACGGAGAAATGTTAGAGGGCAAATGTTTTGACATTTGATACAGAGTAAGGATTATCATAGTAAACATATTATAAACTGTTTCATTTTTTTTAACGATTCCGGTGATATCCAGTCGTGTAAACCCAAGGATTTGCACATGCACCCAAAAGTTTCTTAAAGTTCATAGATATTTAAGTGTCGCCAGGATCACAGGAATATTCTATCCCTTCCCTGTACATTTTGCCCCTTATCACCCTAAAAAGCTAATATTGTCAAATATTTTCATACTTAAATTACATCAACTTTAGTTCATTTTTTCTGATGCAAGCAGTGTCGAAAAGTGCTTCTATAAGTTTTAGTTTTGTATTGACCCTATTTCTCCCTAGAGTAGTTCTTTAAACAGTACATTTTCAATACAATGACATCAATGACGATTATAATGTCGTTGAATGAAGTCATGTTGAGCCCCGTGGCTTAGTGGCTAGTGTGTTGGATTGCTAAGCGAAGGGTCGGGCTTTGACTCCCCGTCAGAGCCACTTTTTTCCAGGCTACTGCTTCTTGCGAGAAACTGACAAAACCTCCAAGAGTAAAATTTGTCTCGAAAAAGTCTAGAAATACTGATAAAAAAAATAAAAAAATGCAGGTCCTAGGATGCTCGCTTGTGGAACATAGTTTTCAATTTCTTCATTTCTGAGTACTTTTCTACTGTTATGAAAAGATAACGTATTAACTGTAAACTAGAAAGAACTTTAATACTCAGAACAATAGAGTACATTTTTTACAGAATCAACAAATTTCCCAAAAATTGCTGCAGTTTCAATAATCAGTACAAATTGTTGGTTATATTTGTTAAAAACTTACGGAGTTCTTCGGAATCAACCAATGCTCTTCTCCAATGATACTTCCGAAAGAATGAAAATGTCCTTGAATGCTGGAGGAAATAATAATAACTTGTTTCAAAAACTGTGTGAATAAAAGTGTTTTCAAAACTTATTAACAAAAGGAATAAACTCTTCGTAAAAGTTAAACATAGCCACTGCGTTAGCTTTTCCATCGCTCCTACTCTTCTGAAATCTTTCCTAGAAAATGGAAACCAGCATTTGTCTAGCCTGTCGCTAAGAAAAGTAACCCATTCTCCTCCTCCTCCTATACCGACCCATAGCACTAACATCCCTTCATTCTAAGGTCATGAAAACGCTGATTAACCGTGAACTTAAGGAATATCTCGAAGATCGAAAGCTTCTCCATGACCGTCAGTATGGCTTCCGCAGCAACCGTTGGTGATCTGATGGCATATCTCACCGAATTGGAACGACCATATATTTCAGACCGCAAAAAATGCTGCTAAGTGCTTAGGTTTTCTGTATCGGTGTAAAAAGTATTTTCCCCATCTTATCTGGCTACAATTTACAAAGCGTTTATACGCCCAAAACTCGAGTATAACTCCCGCCTCTGGGCAGGTGCTTCGCAAACATCGCTTCACCTGCTTAATAAAATACAAAATAGAGCGTTTAAATTGATAGGAAATAAAACTGCCTCTGAAACAATTGCCCTTCTAGAACACCGAAGCATTAAACTCCACACGATTCCTATTACCCCATTTGACAATGCTTTATAAATCGGAGTTTAATGAGCTTGACATACGGCACCGTTGCAATTGTACGTCCGGAGGACGTGAATTATCGAACGAATATGAAAAACTGAGGGTAGAGTCGTCAGCAAAACAGTTAAGTGGATTAGAAGTAACAGACAGAAGATCATTTATAAAAATGAGGAAAAGAGTCGGAGATAGAACAGAGCCCTGGGGCACACCAGCATTTATTTTATGGGAATCAGACTTGAATCCGTCTAGTACAACTTGTATTGAACGGTCCAGAATATAGCTTCTAATCCAACGAACAAGAGTATCATCGATCCCAAAACCGAGCATTTTCGATAAGAGAGCTTCATGCCAAACTCTATCAAATGCCTTGGAGATATCAAGAGCAATAATCTTACTTTCACCAAATCGATGCAAAGATTTGTTCCACTGTTCGGTGCGATATGCCATCAGATCACCAGTGGAACGGTTGCTGCGGAAGCCATACTGACGGTCATGGAGAAGCTTTCGATCTTCGAGATATTCCTTAAGCTGACGGTTAATCAGTGTTTCCATGACCTTAGAAAGAAGGGATGTTAGTGCTATGGGTAGGTAGGAGGAGGAGGAGGATGGGTCACCTTTCTTAGGGACAGGCTGGACAAATGCTTTTTCCATCTTCTAGGAAAGATTCCAGAAGAGTAGAAGCGATGGAAAAGCTTACGCAGTGGGACACTGCAGAATTTTTTGCCGTAATTTTTGGTCATGCAAAAATCTGGTTCTTTCAATAACGGAGTTGCATGAGTTCCTTGCTTGTTTGTGCTTTTTCCGATTTTCCTCTGTAGGGTTGGCTTTGTAGGATCGGAAACTACCTTCTTTGAGCCTGATAGCTTCTTTATACTCAGAATTAAACCAAGACTTTTCTTTAGGCTTGATGCTTTTTACTCTGTTAGGAATAAAAGCAAGCATCTCTAGAAGAATCACATTTGTGATCATTTTAGCACTGGCATCAATGTCACTATCGAGGAAGCATAGTGACCATTTAAAGTTTCGGAAAAAAATATTCAGGCCGCCCCAGTTGGCTTTCTCGTATTGCCAAACGGTCCTGGTGGGAAGTTTTTCTTTAACTGGATGGGTGGAGGACTAGAAATTAGCTGAAATGATACAATGGTCTGAAGTGCCAAATGGAGAAGTTACACTAATGGTATATTTATCAGGGTGCGAAGTAAGAAACAAGTCAAGAGTATGGGCGGCTTGCCCAGCAACATCCGGTATACGCGTTGGCATTGGCACATCTATCAGTTAGGTAAGGTGATGTAACCCGGCAAAGAGCTCGACATATCGTCCTTCGGGTGTGGTCTTTCCTTATTTTATCGGTTCTTTTATTAAAAATGTTCAGTCGAAGCAGCCAGCTTTATTCTTCCCCTAAAGGTTTATCCCGTAATACTTCTCTCGCAAGGGATTCTCATCAGTTTACCCTTGAGCCCAATTTCGGACGTACATGCCTGAAATATGTTAATCGACACCTTCTGTCACTCCTTTCCTTACTTCCAACGCTGGTGCAGTGCGTTAAACATCATAAGGGCAACAGAAATCCTTTGTGCGCGTGTATGATACAAAAAATTATTTGATCTTAAAAATTTCTCGAAATATTCGACGAAATCTTTTACTTTGTTTCTTGTTTTAGCCCCAGTGACCTTGGCTGTTTTTGGTGACCCATGCATCAGATATAGCTTACAAACAGTGCATTCCTCTCCTTGAGCCTAAGTTCCGACGTAATGTAAAGTACAGAGGTTCTTTCTTAACTCCCACCACACGAATGTGGAACCCTTTACCTGGGTCTGTTTTCCCCTCTGATATTCAATTGCAAAAATTCAAAACTAGTCCACATCGGTATATCCTTCCGCATACTTCTTTAATTTTCTTAGTTCCCTACGCAGTTTAACCATTTTGAGGTTAGAAAAAATATGATTTGTTTTCAAAATTTTCAGTTCCATAACATGGAAATTGTCTTGTTTATTAAAAAAACAACAATTTTCTTTATCTTTCCCATGCATTTTACTCTTCGTCAGACACAAAATCCTTTTTAAAAACAATATACTTATCCAATCAATTCTATTTGCTCAACAAGATTCATCTTATAGTTGCTTTTTATTTAACAAAAAGTTTTTTTCTTGTGTGTTAATTAAGAGAAGCATCTACTTAACTCGTCTGTATTGCTCAAATAACAGAGATAAATGGATTGCAAGGAATGTAAATAAGTAAGAAGATTATCTCAGCTTTCGTCTTAGTATTTGTTTGAGAAATGGATACTGAAAATGAGCTTGGGAAGAAAGACAGGGCGACCAACGTGCTTCTCCTTGCAACACAAGAAGTGATTTGCGAAACTCCAGTTAAATTAATAATATGAAGAAGTTTTTCGTATTTCCTTATTTTTTTTTTATTTTTAAAAATCAAATAAAAAAATATTGCAGAAAACATTTTATTACTTTCATTTCCTTAAACGATTTTGTCATTTATTTTGCTCAAAGAAAAAGTCATTCAAACTTTTGCGATGGTAGTATAGCTAGCCCATAAGGCACTTTATTGGAATGATATATGGTTGTGGAGAAAATGGGGGAAATCTCATAATTTTTGTTATGGATGTAGTCAGGTCTAGAAACTAAGATTTATAGACCTGGATTGTAGTAAATGGAAGTTTGTTTTCTATTTTTATTAATGGTATCCTTGTAATGACGTGAAAAAGTTGACAAACTGTTAATATAGGTAGTGGAATCACATTAAGGACTTTTTTACTTTGCAACTTGTTGAGAATATATAGATAATTTAACAGATTACGAATAAAGTTAGCGATTGTTTTGTAATAAATATACATGATAAGTTGATGAAGTTAATAATTACTTTTGCTGTCCTGCCCGCTTTCTCAAATCTTTAATTTGTTAAATATCTCTTTTACTAACTATATTAACAAATACACTAAACGATGAGCCTCGAATTATAGACATACATGTGATTAAAATGTTCTACTACAAATGGGCGGATTTAGTATTGATTGGTCCGAACACTGCAGATATCTTGGCATTATGATAGATAAAAAATATTAATTTTCAAAAACACATATCTACTACTGTCGATAAAATTAACAAATATATAAGAATCTTATATCCTCTTATAAATACAAATTCTGAACTGTCCATAGCTAACAAATTAATATTATACAAATCAATTTTTCAAGCCATACTGCTTTACGGTGCTTCTGTTTGGTACGATTTTGCGAAAACTCACAAAAACATACTTCAAATTTGCCAAAACAAAATTTTGAAAATTATGCTTGGTTTTCCATGGCATTTTTCTACTCGCCGGCTTCATGAACTAGCTAATATCAACTTTTTAGATAAAAATTAATTAATAAAAGAATTATTATTATCAAATTTAGCTTTAGACAAACACGAATATATGATTGCTTTATATAAATAAATCAAATAATTAAACATATTAGTGGGATTATTGAATTGTTAGATACAAGTGTTATAAAAGGGTTTTTCCTTGTAGCTTTCCCTTGAAAAAAAACTAATATTATTTATAAAATCATAATCTCATTGTATCATTGCCCAATCATAGTTGTAAAGGAAATTATTAAGCCTATATCTCTAGCTATAAATTCAGAAAATGTAACCAATTATTTTATGCTTCAATAAATAAATAAATAAGAAATAAATTTAAAATATTTGTTTGAATAGTTTTACAAATATTGATTAAAAAAAATTAAAAAAAAATTAAAATTTTGATAAGCAGAATTAATTTGGCTAGATCTTCTAAAATATAATATTTCACAGAAATCCAAAAAGCGGTTACCGAGAAAGCCAAAAATTAAAAAAACCGTTATATGAAAGGAACCGTTAATAGTATTTTCCCGTTAATTTGATTCTGATCAAATGATAGCCAATACTAACAAAAAAATTCACAAAAAAATTTATCGAAATCGTTGGAAATGTTTCCGAGAAAAATAAGCTTTTCCTAAACGGTCATACGGCAGGTACCATTATTTTTGGCCTACAAATATAATTTCGATTTCCCCCCTGGGAAAGGCCAAAAGAACTACACACACCAAATTTTAAGATAATCGCATAAACCGTTTAGGCTGCAGCTCGTTATACATACTGACAGACAGACAGACATTGTTTGCCACTAACTTTTTTTAGACTTATCTATGATCGTTATGTCATGTTTGATCGTTATCTCAACTTGTTTATAGTCTTGAATCCTAAACTTGCCTTATAGTCCCTATAATCGCAAGTAAAAATGGGCACGAGTGGGTCGCACGTACTTGCATTTATGTGCTTATCACATTGGAAGACTTGATCTTTGAAAGAAACAAGTAACATTTACGTAGAAAAATAACACGATCTGAACTTATAAAAAGAGTCAAAACCACGACACGTAACAGTTTTTAGTAAAAACTAGCAGACCCGTGCTGGCGTTGCTTCGCTTCTTTTTTTAACTTTGCGAAGCAACGCAACAAACAAAGAACATATTTGTTCTTACTATAAATTTGTTGCCTATATCTGTACATACAAATATTGCTCAATGAGGCTTACCATAGCTTCTACCACGAAATCAACCAAAAGTTTATATATGCTTACAGCACAGAATTCGATTGTGTTTCACGGGAGACACAATTGAAAGAAATAGACTTATTGGATGTTTGTACATACTTTTATTGTTTTTTTTTATTTCAAAGCCCCAGGGTAGACATTGTTGGCAGTACCCAAAAACTGACAGATATTTGAAATGTTTATACTTGCGTTTGCAAAATTATTACTTACTGAAGCTGTGTTTTGAAGTGCATTTCGTACGTCGTGTCACATATGCTTTTTGAATACTTAATTAATATTAACCTTCACAAAGAACTTCCTTCTGGTTGGTCATAAAGGCGTTGAGACGTAGAAAAACTATTTCTCTACCGAAAAAATGCGCAGCCTGAATAATTAGAAAAAAAAATGCGTATCGTTCTCTGTAATAGAAACACATTAAGAAAGTGTGAACATTAAACATTCTCAATTTTATATGGAGTGATGACCAGCTATTCCACATAATAATTGACTTTTTTTATTACTCTATTCAAGTCAAGATTTTGTGAGACAACCAATACAAAAATGGGCAATTTTTCAAACAAAACAACTATATTAATATTTTAAAAAACAAATTATTCAAAAAAAGTAGCCATAAACAATCTTTTAATAATAAGGAATATTACAAAATTTGTTTCAAATAAATCAGTTTAGTACTTTCTGATATCCTGCGTGACAAGCAATATTTTTTTACGCCTTTTTATAAAAGTAAAAATGAAGTACGCCATCATACGTCTTAAATAAATGTGAATTTATGAAAAAGTATTTCGACATTTGTAGGCCGGATTTTGACAAAATCCTGTTTTTCAATTTAAGTTAGTTTACAAAAAAACATATAATAAATCCTCAAACACCGACCACCAAAATAAAGCCAGCACAGCGAGGTGTAAATTCCTTTCTTCTACCATCCCAATTATCTCACACAGTTGATAAGCTAAAGCACTGTATGTATGAGGAGAATTTATTTTTTCATTATGTATGAAATGAGTGAGCTAGATTATATCATATGTATAATTAATTCTCTATAGTTCTACTCTTCCAGGGGCGGATCAATACACATTCCATGAAGGCCTAGTCACTGATGGAATTTTTTTTATTGAAAAGCTCTTATGGGGCTTAGTATAATTTAGATACACAAAGATACATTTAAAAAAAATTAATTACATAGGTATTAATTGAAAAATTATTAATTAATTTGTTTACTTAGATTTTTTAAAAATATGAAATTTTATAGAAATCCAATAAGCCGTTACCGAGAAAGTCGAAAATTAAAAAAAAAAGTTATATGAAAGCTACCGCTAATAGACTTTTCAGGTAAATTTGGTTTCGACCAAATAGCAGCCATACCTAAAACAAAAATCTCAAAAACCTTCATCAAAATCGTTGGAGCCTTTTTCGAAAGAAAAAAATAAAGCTTTTTCTTAACAGTTATAAAAATAAAATTTCAATTTCCCCTCTGAGCAATTCCAAAAGAAAATCAAATTTGAAGGTAATCGCTTAAAGCCGTTTAAACTACAGCTCGTTATAGATACAGACGGACAGACTGACAAATAGACAGACAGACAGTTTTTGTCACTAACTTTTTTAGGCTTCTCTATGATCGTAATGTCATGTTTAATTGTTATTTCAATTGTTTTTATATTCACGAATCCTAAACTTGCCTTATAGTTATAGTACCAATAATCGCAAGCAAAAAAGGCGCTAAACATAAGTTTTAGAATTATCGTCCCATTGAAAAACTTTCCTAAATTATTAATAAACTTTCACTGTAAGTTACTTATATCCCTAGAGCCTAGAAGATATGACTTTCTCAAATTTAGATTCCCTACCATTAACCTTATTTAATTTGTTTGCTCTCTCCTCTCAGCACTAGAAACTGAAATGGAAGTCAATGTTGTTTCCACCGATTAAAGTAAGGCCTTTGATAAAATTGCGCAGTCTTTTATATTCTTTAAAATTAATGCACTTACCTCCGAAATCATATTTTCAGCTAGAACGTGTCAAAAATATACCTTCTAGTCTATTAATAGTTTCTTAACGGGGTCCCGCAAGGAAGTCACTTAGACCTTTTGCTTTTCATCCCCACCATTAATGATACTGAATTGTTTATAAAACATTACAATATCCCATTGTATGCTGACGTATGACGTTTCTATGTTTTTCAAAACAATATCATCAATAAGAGATTCTAACCTTATTAAATTAGAGTAACCCTTGACAGATTTTCAATTTTGTGTTACAAAAATAGCTTAAGTTGAATGTTGACAATTGCCAATCAATAGTCTTTTTATATAAGCGCATAATATTACCTCCCCGTTTTATGTTCTATCTGATCAAACCATTCCCATCGTGCAACCGATCCAAAATCCTGATCTTTTCTAAACGTTATTTCACTTAGCTTGGAAAAACTATTGTCTAAAGAACTCTTCAACCCTTTTGCCAACCCTTTTGTTATTCGTTCCCTAACGCAGATTCGATATATATCTAGTGAATATGCTTCGAAAGCTTCCAAAACCGATTTCTTCTCTTCGCTCTTCGTGGTCTTCGATGGAAACATCCTTTTATACTACATACTTATCAAGATATTTTTTTTAAATAATTAATTTGCAAACTCTAGAAGAACGCAAAGTGGTAGCTGATATCCTTTTTACCGAAACAAATGATCAGGAGATTCGTTCAACAAAATTGGATACCAATCTCCAAGACCTCATGACAACAAAAATCTTCATTTTCAAATAATCCATTGCACCTAGCATCAAAAGAATACCGATATCACAATCGAAAACTAAATAGTAAAAGATTCCTAAATAACACGCAGAGACGTGGAAAAAGATAGAAGCAAAAGGCACTGGGTCTAGATTCTCATCTCTAAATTTATTGGTGGTAACCAAATGCCGTAATAAACAAAAGATTGTTATCTTCTCTCAATCTATATGGATAAAGAAGTTAAGAAAATCTACGTACGGATATTCATTGAAATGTAACGACCAAGTCAAAGGTAAGATACACCGAAGAAGTCACCAAAAAGATCCAATAAAAGTTGGTGTGCACCAGGGAAGCGTCTTGAGTCCTTTGCTTTTTATAACAGATTCCTCGAGATCCAAGTTTAAAAGACAATTAAATACGATATTTCAACACCAAATTTAAAATTGACGGATCAACCAAATATATTAAGATCATTGGGCCTCAGACACGGAACACTCCAAAACGGGTAGGGGTTGAAATGGAATTCAACAAGCTGTATGTGCGATAACAATTATTTGTTTTTATTTTGAAATGCCCATTATTGTCTAAATCCGAAACCATTAAGCTTTTTTTTAACACAAAGCACTTATAAACTTGTGATTTCATTGCAACTACAAACTTAAAATAATAATATTCATCTCCGAATGATTAAATGATTTTTATTTTATTACATATTTGCACCCGTACAGTTACTAACACTTCATATGTACAAAACGATGAAAAACTGGCAAAGCCATTCAAAGCAAATTGAATCAATCGAATAGATGGATCAAATGATTCGATATGAATCAATACCATTCATATGCATAGTAAAATGAGGTGGATTATTATATCACACAGTTCAATTCCTGCAATATAAATTCACATCAAAGATAAAAATTTACGATTTCAAGATAAAATATAATATTACGTTGATGTGGCAACACAATCCTAGGTGCAAATGCTCTCAAAATTTATATGAAATTCCTTCAAAAATGATACCATTGTATATTTCAATTTAACTTCAAGTAAGCTATCTATGATTTATTTTAAATATCCATGGATATTTTTCTTGACGTGGAAGGAACGCAGCCATATCAACAGATCGACCCTTCAGATATCAATAGATTCTGCGGTGCAGTGCATTTATATTATTTAAGTAATTTTCAATTGAAGTAATGACGAATTATAAAAAATTTACTCGCCCAACGTGGGGCTCGAACCCACGACCCTGAGATTAAGAGTCTCATGCTCTACCGACTGAGCTAGCCGGGCATATCGACATGGTTTACCCACAAAATAAAAAAGCCGACGATTTTCTTTACCTGAATACTTCACACTTGTTCTATTTTTAGACCATTTGTCGACACGTAAGCAGAAGAAAGATAGCTTATCTGTGATACCGATGCATATACATACATTGGCAATGCTGAAATGAAAATAAAATTCGAGATTTGTTTACAAAAAAAAAAAAAAACTTACAAACACTAAAACATCACCCAAGTATTTATTATTAATTTATAATGTTCTTTTTCATTTGTGAAATTCAAATGAAACAGTACAAAACATTTTGAATTTCAAAATGAGTTTTTCATTTTATAACCAATAGAGATTTTCTCCTTGTATCTTCGGCCATGCCATGGTGATCTGCCTGAAAAATAATGTATTTGTATAAAGTGAACAATCAAATAAAATCAGGGAAAAAAGGGAAGTCTTCTTTGACTTACCTGAACCTTCTTCACAACAAGTCATCCTTTGAATTTAAATGAATCGAGTAAAATGTTCAATTCCTCACCTTGTTCTGGCTCATTTGATTTAGCATAAAGGAGCAGATATAAATTTCATTTGGAAATTTGAAGCGGCTCTTGAATATTTGGCAATAAATTTCACTCAATTGGCAGTACCGCCAACGCCGCGCTGCACCCTAATTGTTCTTGAATTAATCATTCGTTTCTACCAGTTGTCAGAAATCAATCCGCACGAAGTGAGTAATTTGGTTAAAATAAGCAAAGATAAGGCCGTATATAAACGAACACTTTTTGCCAAACCGAATTGACTTTATTAAAAAGGATTCGGCAAACCAGCGGTGTACTGTGGGACCAAATGTCGAAAGTTAGATCAAAATCTGATAAATATATGTACTGTACATTTATAAATATTAAAATATAAATAACATTGTTTTTTGATTCTCCAAACTTTGGGTGTGTTCAACAGTAAAAAACGTCTTTATCAATTAAAAACTTATTTATGAAAAAACTCACACACTGGCAATAAGTTTTCTTTTTTTTTGAATTTTCATATTTCGTATTTTATTTAATTTGAATTAAGTTTATCATTTTTCGTATTAAATTTAACCAGCTGATCCTCCCGGCGTTTCCCCACATTTCCGGAGGGGTTTCCCAAAATGTTCTTTTGTAAGAACCTTCTCCTGGGCAATTACGAACAACTGGAAAAGAGAAATTTGAGTCAAATTGGCACAGCCATTCTCAATTAATTAATTCCTTTACATTGGAGTTTTAGTAAGGATCCCTAATTTTTATGAAAATATAATATAGCCCATGTCACACAGTGATAATGTAGCTTCCCAACAGTGAAAGAATTTTGCAAATCGGTTCGGTAGTTTCGGTGCCTATTCAATGCAAACAAAAAATCAAATCTTTCCTCTTTATAATATTAGTTGGGACTAAAGCATTGACGACCATATGCGTCACATTTTTGGTCATCAATCCGGTTCTATACATCGGACAGCAAACAGATTTCTTACATGCTCACTCCAAACATGCCCTAAGATCTCCTAAAAAATTTCATTCAAATCGATTGAGCCGAAAAAAAGGAGTTCGCGCGAAAACATAATTTGGATTGTTCTTTGTATATATAGATATAGATTTTGACTGTATGTATTAATTTATTAAAATTAATAAAATTTTATTTCAACTTATTTTTTTTTTTGTTTTATTTTATTTAACATATGTATATTTCATTTTATTTGTATTTTTATTATGAACACATTTTTTGTTTAATTTTATGGATTTTAAATTTAATTGAGTCAATTTGTTTTTTTGATCAGTTTATTAAAAAAACAAAAAAAAAAACAAATTTATTTTTGTATTTTAATATTAATTTTGTATTTAATTTAAGTTTTTTAATATAATTTAATTTAATTCTATTTTAGTTTATATTTTTCTTATATTTTCTTTTATTTCATTTCATTTAATCATTTCATTTCATTTCATTTCGTTTCATTCCATTTCGTTTCATTTAATTTCATTTAATTTCAGTTCATTTCAATTTACTTCAATTCATTTCATTTACTTTAATTCTATTTTATTCTCAAGTAAAGGAATTGCTTCCTATGAAATTGTTAGGGTAACACTGATATTGTTATCACGGGCGACTTCAATATACACATTTCTAGTTGGCTTCGCTTTTCTGGCCAGATTATCGCTTAGTTGAAGCACCTTACTCAGCTCATTGATAAGCCAACCCGAATCTCTGACTTTGCAGGTCTAACACAATTCCTTTTTTATCGCTTCTAGTCACATCTGATCATTGTGTCATCTCTATAAATTTCTCGTGTCTTCAAAATTCAGTTAAAAAATCCAATGCTACTATCTATGAGTGGTACTTGCATTGGGCATCACCTATCACTTTCTGTAGAATGATCACTTATCTATTCCAGGTCTTTCGTTGTTTTATCGCAATTTTTACAAACAGCGCTCCAGTGAAATAACCAGTTGCATTCCTCTCCTTAAAGAATTCCACCGTAATACGCCCACTGAAGGAAATGCCAATAAGTATACTATTGTGCTCAACTTCTGGCGTGCTAATAAATTCAGAGATTATTTCTTTAGGCGCACCTCACGAATATGGAAAGCCTTGCGTGGAGCTGTTTTTTTCTCCCATTTTAATATGCCGAATTTAAAAATGTTTGTCAATCGGTTCTCCTTTTTCATCCTTTCTTATTTTCCTAATGCTCGTACACTGAGCAAATATTGTATGGATATAAAAAAACCCTTCCGCAAGTGCAAATTATAAAAAGAAGAGAAAATTGTGTATTTTTATTTTGGTTGCAAACTGTCTCGTCGCGTCGTTTGTAGGGTAAATCATCGCAGGTTTGGTGCCCAATCCCAAAATTATTTTATTTTTCTTCATATTATTTTATTTTTTTAAATAATTTTTTTTCAATTGGTCTTATTTCATTTTATTTTACATGTATTTCATTGACGGAATATAATTTGGCAAAGAAAAAGTTAACCTAGTCACACAGTGTGGCGTTAAAATTGTGATTGTAAACTCCTATTGGACAAGAAGGAAATTGCCAAAATCTTGAGCTTTTATTTTTTTTTTAATCTGTGTGTTTTTCATTTATATTCTTATATTTGCTCTACAGTGCAAACAAAATGGGAATTTAATTCAAAAACAACACCAAAACCTTTAAACTTTTATTTCTTCTTTATTTTATCAAAGAGAAACTCTTCCTCCCCGCCTGGTATTTACAAACAAAAAAAACGAGATTTTACCTCGATAACACTTTACACAAGGATTTATGTTCCTCTCCAAAAAAAAAAAAACAATCCCAATAGGAAAGGAACCCATGAACCGTTGTCGATAAAATTTATAAAATGAGACTTTTTATAGACAATTTCAATTGTTTAGTTTTTATGCTCAAACGGAAGTGAACTGCTAAAAATGGCTGAAAATGGAGCATACGCTGCTGTTTTTCGCTTTTATTACTTTTTACGATTTGAGTTTGGTATTAAAATAAAAGTCGTTTAAGTATTATAAAACCATTAGATAGAAGTGCCACATTTTGCGCCACATCTTTGTAAACATTTTTTTTAACTCATTCCCAAGTTTTCCTATTTATTAGAGATGGGCGTTTGTGGTTTATTTTATTGAAACTTTACAAGCTATGGCTTAATGATACGCTAAACCTAGTTAAACCTATCCTTTCGTTGGTTTATCGTCATCGATGATGATACAATAATGCATCACCAACATAGCTAAAATGTATTTGCATTTCGAGATAAAAACGCCCAAAGAGAAGTTTTATCAATAGTGGTTTATGCAGTTTTTAAATAAACATGTGGAATTAGTACTTTTTAGTTACTTTTAAATGACTATCCGACACTGGTTTAAGTTTTAATGTTTGCTTTATTTAAATTGCTTAGGATAATTACACTTTGTCTTTTTACTTCATATTAGTTGAAATTATTTTTGATCTTTTCCGTTTGACGACGGTCTGCATGGCATATTGACTGGTTAGAGTTGAATGTTGTTTCTCGTTTGTTCGTATGGGACCATGGGTCCTATTGTCTTAGTATTAGTACCTATACCTACATCATATGATCTGCTATATTATGTTGTTCGTTGTTTGGTCACGTACGCAAATATGTAGGTACTTGTCACGTTGGTTACATAGTTGCGTTCCGTTAGTTACCGTCTCTTCGTTTGTAGGGTATTGCATTGTAGGATCGGCCAATTCCCACATACAATTCAGCTTTCCTTAAAACTTTTCTTCAATTATATTTAGCTGAAAGCCTGGATAAGTTTTTTGGTAACTTAAGTAGTCCTATATAAAACAGTTGACTACTAAAATGTTTGCCCCAAAAGTATGATAGAAATACTGTGTGTTATTTTGTAACTGAAAACTCTTATAGAATCTAATTTCATTTTCAATTTATTTTCTGAAACCTCAAGCCAAATAAATTGTTTTCATATCCGAATAAAGTTAGAAAAAGTTAAAAAAAAACAAACATATTCAACCCCACCGGGAATTGATAAGTCCTTCGTATCGGCCAAGACCCAGAACCAACATCTCAGCCAAGACAACTAATTTAAAAGCAATCATTACTGTGAACTGCGATTGTTTTTCGAAATATGGGAAAAAAGTTGCTCCTTGAATTTTTGTTTGTATTACAGCCTGAAGACGGCTATAAATGTGTCGCCTATCAAGTTGAAACATTATGATTACAAATTTAATATTCATCACTTTGGGGGGGTCTGTTTCTTTTTAGCCATCTTATGTGAGTGGGTGTGGATATGGATATGGATGTTTCTTTTATACAACAAACTAGACTGACAGCTGAATTTGATCAAGGAATTCCAAGATTATACAAGTATACACACATTCTTAGCTTGTAAAAATATCCTTTTATTTTTATATATAATATGAAGGTTCCTTTTATGTTACTTATCAGCAGATCATAAGATATATGATGCTTCATAAAATCTCAGAACTGATGTGGAGTATCCTTTTATTTTTTGTTTATTCTGTTTGGGACATTTTGAAGTATCTTTTTGCCACATTTATGAATTACACAAAGAAACACAAAGGGAATCTTAAACAACAATTTAATGGCTGTTAACAGTTAATATCGTATGTGTACTATAGGGTACCCTAAATTATTTTCGTTGAATATCGTCCACACACAAACAAATTGATTTATTTATCAAACCCTTGTAAAAATGCGTTTCTCCTGAAAATTTATTTGAAGAAAAACGACTTTATGGTTTCTTGGTGCTTTGGACGAAAACGTACCCACTTTGCATAAATTCAAACGAAAATGTAATTTATGTTGTAACGCAAAAAAGTATTTTATCAAAGTTAATGCGGGGGAGGCTTTGTAAAGCTACATTTTAAAAAATTTCAATGCAGGCTTATTGATTTAGTAATAAAAAACGAGAAATGGTGTTTTAGCTTATATGGAAAAGAAGAAGTACTTAAGTGTCCGCACATGAAATAAAAGATTTTTTGATGAGCTAAGCGACTTCCTAAATTTTTTATCAAGAAGGTTACTATGCTCAAGCCTTCTATTCGCAAGAGAACTTAATTACATTACACATTACATAAGATTTCACGAAAATCTGTTGTTTATTATTCAGTTACTCATGGTACACCACTATGCCAAGTTACCCAAATGAACAGCACGTCAAAATGATAAATCTTTATTACCTAAACGACTTTTCGTAAGTGCAAATGTTGCGACCGTTCACCCCATTTTGCGGTAGACGTGATGGCCCTTTAAATTCGTCTCTTTGACGTTTGGTGGATAAATTTGACACAAACGGTTCTGCAAATCTGTTAACATTAATTAGTAAAGAGCCGTAATATCCTCGACTTTCGCAGACTTCTACTTGGAGAATTTAGCATCGGGTGTGACCTTATATCCTTACAAGATCCAACTAAGCCAGGAGTTTAAACTTAATTACCATAAAGAGCGAGAATCATTTGCTGACTGGACTTAGTAGCATTTCGAAGAGGACCTTAATGTTGGCCGAAAAAGCATCCCTAGCGAAAAAAGCACATTTTTGGATGAATAGCGGTCAAGCTATACCAAACTTGCCGTATGGCTTAAAAAAATTCTCCAAAAATCTTTACAAAAACTTTGAAAATAAATTAAAAAAAGCTGTCAGTCGATTATATATTCCAAAAAGAAACTCTTCAAAAGTATTTGAATGAGATGATGTTGTTTCTAACTACAAATCTCTCATTTACCTAGACAACATGGTTTTCTCAAAGAGTAGAGTTTTAGCCTCTCAACCTTAGAAAATGTAATTCGATGTAATTTCCAACAGATTATTTGTCTTCAAATCTCTACCCTCATTTTTAAACATTTTTATATAGATTTCTTCTTATCTGAAAAAACATTGGTTAAGGCATTTGTTTCAGATATGCCTTTTCTAGCTAACTCCGATGTCCCCCAAGGTAGCCACTTAGGTCCTCTTCTTTGTATTCTTACTATCAACGAAATTGAAATCATCTTTAAAAACTCTTTTTTTCTCACTGTATGCAGATGATTCTAAGGTTTATAGATCATTTCTTTAATTGATAACCAATTACCCTTCCAAGGGGCTCTAAAAACTGTATCAAATCACTAACTGGTAGGAGAGGCGGCCGTAAGAAAACTACCTCATCGAGTCAATGAAAATTTAGCCTTTCAGTAATGGCAAATTACATAATGACCGTTACAAAATGGCCGATCGGACAGAATTTTTGTTGTCCGTTTGGCGGTAAAATGGCCACTTCCGGTTGCGTTTTTGGTGCTGGTCTTCCTCATTGGGATCGAGTCAATGAACAAATGGGTTATCAAATGAAAGCTTAGACCATTATCATCTGCACGACTGGATCGCACATACTTGTTCTTATGCTAGATAATTGCTTAATGGCTGCATGCATATATATGTTTATACTATTTATATATTAAAATAAAAAAAATTAATTAATTTTTTTAATTACCTTAAGAGTTTAATCGGAAAAACTAAGTTTGCAATACAATTTAAAAACTAAATGTCAATCGAGGAAAACATATTGAAAATCGTTCGACAAGCTTTTTTGTTAAGTGGTTTTTTTTTAACTTTTCGAAAAAAAGAATTTAAATTGTCATAATAATAAAATCTATAGTTTTCATCTGGAAAAATTATTTAAAAAAAATTCAATCAACCCGTTTTCAAAATATTTAGAAACCCAATTTTGTTTAGAAAACTTAAAAAAATCGAAAAAAAAGTGTTTGAAAATTTTAAAATGCAATATTAATTGAATTATAAATGCAAATTTTTATTCCAACGGAATAATGGTTTACTATAAAACCGCATTTCAAAAACACGGTTCTGTGAGAAGTACCGTTATAAAACAAATTTCGCAAAATTCTTTCTAACTGAAAGATGTATATTTGTACAAAAAAAGCAGTCCCGGAGTTTTATCGAAATCATTAGAGCCGTTTTCGAGAAAATCTAACTTTTAGTTAAAGATTGTATGGCAGGTACCGTTATTTTTCGACCTAGAGCAAAAATTAAAAAACCTCTGAGATACTACCAAATAAGTAAGTTTTAAGCAAATCGGCCCATCCGTTTAGGCTGTAGAGGTGCGAACAGACAGACAGACGGACGGAAATTTCCGGACCCAATTTTTTCGACTTCTCTATTATCGTAATGTCATGTTTGATTTTTAGAATATTTTTTGCACGAATCCATAACTTGTCTTATAATATCTAAAATCGAAAGTAAAAACTTAAATTTTCTTTATCTTTTTTCACACCACCATGAGGTAATAAAATAGGTGTTTTTAATAAAAAAATAACAAACATTAATTCACTAATTGATGAACTATATGTCTTATGGCACATTTATCTAAATTCTCGTTTTTTCTAAGCCGCTCTTATTTTTGTTCTTGAGAGGCGAATCGTGACCTTTGTTTTCTTGTTCCTTTTAATTTCTGTAAACAGTACGATCTGTTACAGAGAAATAATTGAATATCTATTTTACATTGATCTGGCACCGTATTTATTGACAAAAAATTTAATGAAATAAGAAACAAGAAACTCTTTCGAAAAACAGCTCGGTCGAATAAACTATTTTCCCGCCAATTCCAATTGGGGTAGATTGTTATAAAACTGTTATTAACCGAACCGAAAAAAACATGCACTTTAAAACAAACGGCAACTCTTGATTTGTTTGATCATTTAAAGCAAATAAAAAGCTTTAATTCTAAAAGCTGTTTCAAAAAACTGTACGAAAAGTAGATGGTATCTTGTTGTTAGCTAGGGTAACTCCGATCCATGATCGTATGTGAGTACTGATACTGAGTAGTTTTCGTTAATCGTAATCAGAATGCACGAGACAAGGGTGGCTTGTGATTGGCTATTAGTTTGCTTCAGCTTTGAAGACAGCAACCCATGTGGTTTTAATGTGGATTTGAGGAGAATTGTTTTGGTAAACAGATTGTCATGTGCCACTCATAAGGCATGTGCTGATAATGACATTCTTTGTTGGACAGAGTATGTATATAGCTATGCCTATCATTTCTTATTTTTAACCGTCTCATTAGCGTAGCCTGATATCCAACCTGGAACTCCCTGACGATATAATTCTCAAAGCCAATTCAGCTCTTGGTTTCTTGAAATGATGATGACATTATTTTCATTTGTCATCTCCTTACTGATGATACAGTTTACTACATAACCCTTAACAACTCTATTTTTCTCTTGCTTTAACGAACCCATCTCTCGAAGCTTCGGAATGTTATTTCGAATACTGACTATTTCAACTTAACTTTAGTACTCCTTGCCTTATTAATTTTTTTTTTTTTATTTAAGATAAAGATTTAGCTTTTATTTAAGCCATAAAAATGGGCTTTTGGACTCATCAAAATTAAAGAAAATCTGGATTTTTTAAGAAACGGAACAGTGCGTTCGCATCAAATGAAGAGTGGACCAGAAAAAATAAGATCTCGAAAAATTAAAAGAATATACATTTTTTTGGAGTCATCAGTGCCCCTAATAATATCGTTCATCGTATCGTTCATAAAACATCTAAAAAAATAGAAAACTAAAAGCATTAAATGCTGTCAACTCCAGTTTTTGAAGATTCTTTTTGTTGTTTTTCTTCTCATTTTTATTTCGTTGGCAGCGAATTTATATTGAAAATATGTAAAACAACGCTTGTCGGATCAGCTAGTTGAATGATAATATAGGTAGTAATAGTATGAACTCTGCATGAGGATTACTCTGTCTTTGGCTGAACACATACTGGAGCTGCGAGGATATCGGTGAGGCTAGAAGCTAGACTATCATCTCTTCAGTATGTGCTACCCTATCGTTGGTCAACTCTCCCTTCTTCGCCGCTATCCTTTACCCTTGCATCACCGCTATCTTCGCAGCACCAGTATGTGTTCTGTTCAGACTTAGACAATTGAGTATATATTTTTTCCTTAATTCAACATCATTGGAAAATGAAGAAAAAAAAATTTACTCGCCCAACGTGGGGCTCGAACCCACGACCCTGAGATTAAGAGTCTCATGCTCTACCGACTGAGCTAGCCGGGCAGTTGAAAATTGACCATTACATGCTGGAGAGCCGAAACGATTCATTTTGACTTAACTTAAGCTGCCAAAAATATCTAATCATTAATACAAAAAAAAAAAAAAAAAAACTGTTGGAGGTACGTAGTCTAAAAATAAAATGAGGTGTTGCCATGACACAAATCTGGGGAATCCTAAATACGCTTAGCTTTTCTGATTGCTCGATTATTGTTTGTGGGCTTATTTGAAATAAGATTGCCTACTTACTTTTAAAAGAAAATATAATAAAGCGATACTACTTCCACAAAGGCATTTTCAAATTACTATGAATAACCCAAAGCTTATTATTCAATTTAATCTGTCAAATCAATCAGTCGAACGGGCAAATGTATGTAGTATGTAAGTTAAGAAAATATTTTTTTTTCTTTTACATCCTGACCCCTTTGTTCGGAATATGAATGAAGACTGAATATAATGATTGATTTATGACTATCACTCTACTCTTCATGCATTTGCTATTGTTTTTTCTCTGTTGTCAGCACAGGTATTGGTGGTTGGCAATGTAGGACTTCTTGTAATTTCTAGTCTAATTCTAATATTAATTTTGTCTGTGGGGCCATTAGGTCGCGTGAATAAACTGCGGTTCTCAAAATTATTAACTTTTATTCTGTTCTAGGAATCGGAAGCCAATGGATCAATTATTAGCGGTCATAAATCAAATAACCAACTTTAAAAGCGTACAATTTTCATAATTTTCTGAAAATTCACTACCACACACAACTTTTACTCAAACTCACATATTTCGTTAGTTTTCTCTGAATTTGTCTTTTTGGGTCAGAAATTAGATTTTCATTTCATTCAATGCTCATCAATGCTTCGAACCTTTTCAACTGGTTCTGGAATATTTTGATTTAAACTTGGTTTTCAGAAACCATGCTGATCATGGAAGTAAATCGTCCACAATATTTACTGAAAATCGTTGTTATGGAATCAGAGTTTTGAGGTATTATTCTATTGAAATATTGGAATTACATTGATTTCCTCATTTTTTTGAGAACCCAGTTAAATTTGAAGGACAGAGTTAGAGCTGAAAAAGCTTTGAGAATTATATTGTCAAGGCTATGAATTGCATGAACAAGAGGAATGGTTGGCTGTCGAAAAAAAACGGAAAGTGTTCTGATGCGTTAATATTTAAAAAGGTAATCGATTGGCACTTGGCAATGGCAGGTTTTAAACAGTTTTTGGAGCAGATGATAGAACAATTTTCGAGATGTTGTTGGAAGTGGAAAAAGTCATCACTTGAAGAAGTGATCTTGTAGAACTTAATATGATACAATATCGTTCATATTAAGAATGAAAAGTAGGGGACCTAAGTGGCTACCATGCGGGACACCGAAGTTAGTTTGGTTGATGGTTAGAAAAAGCAGATAAAAAACGAATACTTGTTTTTAGATAAGAAGCAATAACATAGTAAAATATATATTTTCATTCATTGCCATTTTGCAGGCGGACTGAGTAAATGACACAAATTCATACAAAAGTGAGAGAAGAAGGGAAGGATTGTTTATCTAAAGGTAATGATTAAATTGTAACAGAAGAGTCATTGGGATCAGTTCATAAAATAAGGCCTAGTTTCTTACCTAAGTTATTAGGCAGATGATAGAATCTGCTAAGCTTTTAACGAAGAAATTATCTTCAGCAGTGGTGATCTTAGAAGCAATGTAAAACGATTTGTCTGATGGATGGTATTTTAAGTCGCAAGTAGTTGAAAATAAAGATTAAGGAGATAAAAATAGATTCAGCAAAGAGCTATAATATTGAAGCTTGTAGATCAACATAATTATATTCCACTTGGATTTTCAGGATGCAAATGCTTTATATTTAGTTCAGCAACAATTTTTCGCCCAGCTGAAATTCTACAATATCTTCCATCAATAATTTATGGCTTAAAAGGCACCCTTTTCAAACACCTGGTTTTGTTCGAAACGAATTAGATATTTTCGTCTTAACTGCAGATTTAGCTCTTGGCTCAGATTTGAAATGTACCTTTTGACGATTCTTTTCTTATCAGATAAGTGTTAGCAGCAAGCTTTCTAAATCTTGTAGGTACTATTCATCTCCCAAAATTTAGAGAAACGGACATTGGTATAGATGGTCAGAGGTTATAGTTTGTTGATTCACTTCAAAATCATCGCACATTGTCAGCCTTTTTATTTTGCGAATGGTTCGAATACATTTTCCAAAGTTGTAGAAGCCTTAGCTGAACATTCTTTATAGAGTCTTCTTTTCATCTAAAGCGGCATTTTTCGATTTGGAATAGTTTCCCGCCACTTTATCCACCCTAAACTTACATGATATCGTCATCATAATATCCTTTTCTATTGAACAAAGATCCAAGATATTTTACGTTGAGAAGAATTCGTCTTCATCATCATCATCGGCACAACAACTGGTCTGGGCCTCCTTCAACAAGTTCTTCCATACACCCCGATTACTTGCCGACGACGCCATCCAATTGTACACCGCAAGGCTGGGTGTCCTGGTCTACGCCATCCTTCCAACGGAAGTAAGGTCTGCCACATTACCTTCTACCATAAAACCAGGTTTTGTGCCGGCTGTTCGATGATGTCGATGTCGTCTGCGTAAACCAATATCTGGCTGGACTTTGTGACGATAGTCCCTCTTGTTGACTGCTTTCTTCAACGCCAGGAGTCGAAGTTCATTAAAAATGTTGATTGGTCTGGACAGCAAACCGACTACTTCTACTTGGCTTGTTATGTTGGCCATGGTCATGTAAATTTTTGGATGCCGAATTCTCTCATGGCCTTATAAAATTCTACCCTGGCTATGTTATCTTAGGCGACTTTAAAGTCTATGAAACGGTGGTATATTGGAATACTAAATTCCAGACTTTTTTCCATCACGTGCCTATATGGATAAAGATCTTATCATGAGGTCTTCCTCTTGAAATGTTAGAGTCTCCATTTCTTCCACGAGCTGACCGTTCAAAAATTCATTAAAGTATACTACCCATCGCTCCAGAATGCCTTCAGGATCGGTGATCATATTGCCATAATCCGTCCTTACAGTAAGTGCACCGTGGTGTATATTGCGACATGTTTCTGATGGATTTGTATAACTTTCGCGCCTAATGCGGACCTCGCTCTCTATTTCTTTCCATTTTACAGAAATGTTTTTCTCCCAGGCTGCCTTTTTTGTCTGTGAAGTCTTTTCTCTATTCTTCTGAGCTCTTTATATTTATCTTCGCGTGCCCGCGTTAAATGATACTGCTGCATTGCTCGGTATGCTAAATTCTTACGTTCGGACGCTAGTTTGCATTCATCATCAAACCAGTCACTCCGATCTCTGCGACTATTACCTAAGGTGGTATCAGCAGTGTTAATGACTTTCTTCTTAAAGCATGACCATTTGACCATGACCTTTACGTCCGGCACTCTGTCCCCAGGACTTACCCTTCCCTATCCATCCCATCGAGCTCTCCGAGGGTGAGCCTTTGCGCGTGACTGTATGTATTGCTTTTGTTTTCATAGCGTTTGGCAGCCACGTTGATTATGTAATACCTCTTCGCAAAGCAATCAAACACCAGACCAACAAAGTAGTGGTCCGAGTTCGAGTCAATGTTGCACCTCGATACGTCATCAGTCGTATCGTCATCAGGCTCTAGTAGTGACAATTTTGTTACGAGTGACTCCATCATGTGATACCTATGTGGCTTTGTAGTCATATTTACGCAGGTCTATAGTCCTTAGTGTTCTCGCTCACTACCTAATTTGGCGTTGAAATCGCCAAGGATGATTTTACCGTCATACCTTGGGCAGGCATTGAGGGTCCTTTCTTCAATATCGTAGTTTCGTCTTCTTCGGACTTCTCAGTAGGTGAGTGAACGTTTTAAGGCTGATGTTATTAAATTTGCTCGCACGCGAAGGGTGCATAGCCTTTCGTTTATTGCATTAAGGCCGATGATGGTTGATTTCATTTTATGGCTGACTTAGGAAGCCTCCCCCGACCACATGGTGTTTTGGATGACCGTTGTCGTTGCTTGGTTCGTCGTCGTGTATTCATCTTGTTATCGGATTCGTGGAGAAGAATTGTTCCATTCAAATTGTGTGGTTCACAAATTCAGTCTTTTTCGCTCTAATTCGTTCTCCAGTGCCCCTATTCGGGTTCCATGAAAAAAATTAATGATAAACTTCTTTTCACGATACTTTTCATACGAATTTTTCATTTTGTCATTTCATTTTACTCAGCAACCTGATTCTCGTTTATTCTGTAAAAAAGTAAGCTGAATAGGGCTAAATCCTCGTACATGAAACATACAGATGAAAAAATTGTTATTCATTTGTGTGTATTTGAATTTTTTGGATACAACTTATCACGATGAAATAATTGATGATAAATAACTTTTCAAATGAAAATATTTTGACATAAGTTTTCAATGTTGCACACGACCAGAATCGCAAAGGGTGCTTTATCAGTGAAAAGTTTTTTCACAGATTTTTTCACAGAACCAGAATAGGGCTACAGTTCTCCTAAGGTAATCTATCCATATTTCAATTGCTTGTTTCAACGGTGTAGGATTTTCATTTATGGTGGTCGTCCGGAAATAATAATAAAATTACTTTCGGGTCCGTAATCTTACCTTCTCAGCCAAAGACTGTTATAAGGAGCACCCCGAACTGAAGATGCTTCTCTGACTGTTGCTGGCCATCTTACCTGTTTTGACTTCCTCTTACATATTTATATGATCTTCCGCACGAACAAAAATACATTTTTATTCAACTCTTATTTTATTTTCAATTGTTTAAATGCTAATCATGTTTTCTTAATTAACATTGATTTATTCACCAAATGTTGCCATAAAAAATGCTAATGTCAAACCTCTAAGACTTTCTTCAAACACCCACTGGCATAAGAAAACATACAACTTATTTCGAAAAGAACAGTCAACAACATAAGGTTATTTTACCAAAAGTCAACTTAAGTCAACCAGACCATTTAACCAAAACACAAAGTTCAATTGGCCAAAACCATCAAGTTGTGGTGCATGTTCAATTTTAATCCTCTTAAGAGAAGTACTATTGAGAAACTTCTCAAACCATCCCACCCACACACGCATGAAACATGCATTTTATATTCCCTTTGTGCTCCTTATGTTTTGGAAAATATAGAAAATTCTTTTAACTAAAAAAAAAAAAATACTTCAACCAACTAGAGTAATTTTTTAATTATCCACCCCCGTTGCTCCAATAATAATAAAAAAAAAAAAAATATATAGAAGCCATTTAAACTTCCCCCAAAACAAAGTTATGTCTATCCTAAATGTCCTTTGGAAAAACGAAAAAAAATTGTTAAGCATTTGAATTTTTTGATAAACATTTAAAGAATCGCATTACTCCCATTATCATCAAAACACCTCACCATTTGGCATTTCAAGATAGAAAATCTTTAAAGCACATAAGTGGTTTTGTTTAGAGAAACAGATTCGTATGAGCCAGAACAAGCCAGCAGCATTAAAAGAAAAACAACAACAAACAAACAAGCACACTATAACGCAATTCGGTCGATAATGGCTCTTAAGATCATCACAAGGATACCACATAAGTGTGACAGGCATTAAATTGCTGCCGATGGGCGGTTTGCTGGGTTCCCATCTTTCCGATCATCTCCATCTCCATTCATTGTTCTGCCATCACAGACACAGAGACCGAATAAATGATGAGGACGCTTGTCTGTACAAATTGAACATACATACATAGTTCAAGCAAAAGCAATACAGGATGGCATTATAGAGCATAGAGGATATAGAGAAATTCATCGAATCCTCCTAAATTTAATGTCAGCCTTATATATCGACTTTTCTCAAACGAAATGCAAAGTGAATCCTTTATGGAGTCGAAAAAATTCGAGTTCAATAAACAAAAAAAAACTGGGAACAAAAAATTGATTTCATATAAAACGGAGCAACTCCAATGCTATGGAAAGGCTTTGTTAGAAAAATTGAGATCTGCCTTTGACAGGCGAACAGGAAACTGGAAGGATATTCCTGAATCACGCACGTAGACATCGAAATTGCTATTTTTGTTGTTGTTGCTTCGACAATCGACAGCCGTCCTTCGATCGAATTCATTCTGAAATTGTTTCATTGTTCGGAGAGTTGTGCTTTGATGAAATAAATTTTGATTTTCAACAGTATTAAGATATTTTTTTTTGTATTGAAGGAAACTTTTTGTGAAAATTCATTATGATTTTCCCGATCCGATGAACAAACAATATAAATTGATTGATGGAAGATTATTGGAAAACAAATTATGACTAATTAGGATTTTTTCGAGTTAAAGTCGTTAGAAAATCGATATTGATAATCCGATAAAAAAGTGCGGTCATGTCAACTCCAAATTTACATTATAAATTCCTATTTAGAGATTTTTTATTATTTTTATAATTGTCTTTAAAATAAAATATGTATCTGCATTGCAATAGCAAAAAGATTACTATCAAATTTGTGACGCAGTATCAATCCATGAATTTACTTCTTGTTGGAGACTTTAATGTAAGGATTGGCTTCACATCATCAATAGTTTACTAAATCCGAAAATCGAAGATTGAAATTTAGAAATTTAGATTTTAAACTTAGTTTTTAGGTATAAGTTATTTTTGTGCTTAGTTTTGCATTTTTAAATAAATAAAAAAAATTCTTAAAAAACCGTTAAAAACTGTCCTTACAATAAAAAAAATCCACTTTTTTATATTTTTTTATTAAATAAAATGGCGTTTAAATTACTTCGCTGAAAACTATTTTGCGTACTTTTTTGAATAGTCACAAAAATGGAATAAAAACTTTGAATTTCCCTAAATATTTTTCAAATTTTATTCGACCCTGTGACCTCACATAAGAAAAAGTAGATAGGTACGTGCAATTAAGCAAAGCAAACAACCCTGTCGTTGATTGAAAGCAACAAAAACATTCATTTCTCCCATACAGCAGTCCTATTGTAAAGGCACCATAGTATATTTTGTATTTTTGTCGACATTTATATAGAAGAGTTTTTTTTTGGTCTGCATACTCGATTAGCAATTCATTCCCAAGTTCTAAGTCTGTCGAGGAATAAACCATTATAAATTTTCACAACTGACTTCATAAAGGATACTCAGATAACAATCAAACATGACATTACGATGATAGAGAAACATATTTGAGTTGCCGGCAAAATTGTCTGTCTGTCGGTACGGATGTATTTTGGAGTGTAGCCTAAACGGTTTGGCCAATCGTCTTCAAATTTAAACTTAAGGTTATTTTGACATTCTACAGAGGAGTTTTTTCAATTTTTCTTAAGCTCAAAAATTAACGTTATCTGTCTTATGTAAAAGAGGGTTAAAAACGGTACCTCCCATAGGACCGGTTTTTTCTCGATTACTATCAAAATTGATATTCAAGAAGATGTAGGTAGCCTCAATAGTTTCGCATTAATTTTTTTTGAAATCTTTTTTTTTTTGTATTTGTAAAAAAATCTAATAAATGCTTTGGTGTTCACTTTAATTTTCTTAAATTTTATTCTACATTTGTAACCGCACATATGAGCAAGTACGTGCGATCCAGTCATGCAATTTATCTAATCCAGTACCCCGTCTATAAAACTACCAAACTTCATTCATATCCGAGACTGAGGCACTGGTTCGAAAAAATTGTTTCAATCCCCTTTTACTTAAGTAGCTTCATTAATTAGTTAAAATTGAGAAGATTGTTCATACGATTAAGATCTTCCTGTATCCCACAGTTTGTCTTAGGAAAGTGAACTTGGTGAAGATTCACGTAAGTGCTGAGGTCCTCCACTGTTTAATTTAACGCAAAAAGAAATATCAAATCGTAATTTACATGCCTTTGGTGAAGAGTTTGCATCTGAAGAAGGGTCATATCAAGGTAAATTCATTGTGTTGGATTGCTTCAATTCGTTTATTATGGACTAGCTTTATAATTTTTTTTTTGGTGCCGCCGCAACTGCCCTACCTAACTTAAAGATATCTTAGACATATGTGAATCGACCATAGGCAATATGTTCAAATATGTATTAGCTTTTAACTAATCCACTAGAACTGATGGATCTGACCAAGTGCTTCCTTCCGATCCCGTCGGGCACGGCCCTACTGAAACGGAGGCGCTCTGCTTCGCTCCCAGCGACTATGTATCGGTCGTAAGGGAGCCGCCAATCGCCTGTTCTGCTGCCGACGTGGTAGATCAACGGAATCGCCCATCTATCCTGAATCAGCTCTCGACTATAGAGGTTTAGGAAAGCCTCGGGCGGGATAAAACCACTCGAACGTGTACTTTCGAAATATTCATCTTGAAAGTCGTAAGCCTCGTAGGTTTGTCTATTAGTTGAGGTCATCGCCCTTGCAATGTGTCCGCGGATGAGCTTAATTAAAAAGCTATCTATCCTGTTTATATGTAGTGCCCTGTGGCTAAGATGTTAGTGTGTCAGACTGCTAAGCGAAGAGCCTGGGTTCGAATGCCGGTCATAGCCAACTTCTTTTCCATGGTACTACCTCTTCCAAGAAACTGACAAAATCTCCAAGACTAAAAATTTTTCTCGAAAAGTGCAACACATGTAGTCGTTCAGACTCAGTGGTAAATTCTAGGTTCCTTCCATTCTTGCAGATTGTAAAAAAAAAACAAATACGTCACACGTCTAAGTACTCTTAGATAGCCGGAGCATATGATTTCGAAGTATTTCTCTTGCACATATTTAAAGCTCTCAAAGTTAGAGACAAATTTATTCACGTCGCGATCCATATTTTCAACAAAATTTTAGATGTCATTTTCTGTTATTTTGATAGTAAAAAACAAACACAACATTTTTATTTATGTGTATAGATTTCGGGAGTCCGTACCTGTGAAGCAAACTCAAATGATAAGAATTTGCTTCACAAATAGAATAGTGAAGATCCAATATGGCTTCTTTAAGCTGCGGAATGTGCATTAAAAACCTCTTACCACAAATTCGACGTTTTCAAAAATGCTAGGATGTGGTTAGTTTTCCTTCGAAGATGTACAAAACTTTGCATATTTCCAAGAGAGTCTTACTTTATTTCGCAAGAACTTTTTCACTTACGGTTCAAAAGTTTTAAATTCACAGTTGCCACAAGAATACAGAACCCATTTTATGTCAATATCATTGGCTAAAAGCTACTCTTCAACAAATATCCTTGAATTTCATATGAAAACCTACATTCCCACCAATGGGACACAATGTATCCCCATTAGGAGCAGGGAAGAAACAACTAATTAGGCACACCGCACGTTATATTTCCACGCACAACAGCAGACGGTGAATAAAATATTCCACTATAGTAGAAATCTGCACAGAAATGACAATGCCACAGATACAAGGCATCCCATTCTGTCTGCAACACAAGCACCAGCTCCACCACAGCCCACAGTTTGACTCCCTTAAGGCTAATGATGAGGGGCGCACAAACACAAATACATATTTCATGATACCAATCCTTGACATAATTCTTATGAAGCCTGGTTGCATGTTATACTCTACTCTACGCTTATATTTGTATGCTGCGGCGCGGTTTTTTATTCATCGTGGCCAACAAACTGCAAACAAAAAATTAATTTTTTTTCAAAAAAAAATCCTGAAACGGCACACAAGAAACTTTTCAAAGAATCTCATATAAAACGAGGAAGTAGAGGCCCATTTTGTTTCTTCCTTCGGCATTAAGCTCCCATGAGAGTTGAACTAGTTGTTGGCTGAGCACTCAGCAAAAAGAACACAAAAAAAGTGCCCGCGCTCTTACAATAGCACCGAGAGGAATCCGCTTAAAATCACTACCTCAGCAGCAGAGCTGCGATATTTCTTTTGGGTTTGTTGTGCATCACCGCTTAAGCTTTTTTAGTCCAATTGAATGCGGCGGGCGTCCTGCAAACAGGATTCGCTTTTTTCTCCAACCCTCCTGTGTTGGGTTGAGTTTCAAAAGGGGACTTGACGAATAAAAGTAAATGCACTCAACAGTTGGAGAACGGCGTCGACGACCGACGTTGCATTTAAATTATTATATCAGAGCTTCGGAGTCAAAAAATCTGATGCTGTTAGGCATGCATGCTTGCACTTTACAAAAAGGATATCCTGCTGCTATCCAGAGGGAGGGAGCTGTAGGTCTTGTTTTTGACACATCCCTTTTCTTTAATACCCGCCTCTAAGTTGCCGTGCGCTCTAATTAGATACAAGTAAGTGTTTTGAAATTAACTTTGTTTCGAATGATGATGATGGTGGTTGTGATGTTGTTGCAAAGGGTCAGGGTTAGAATTGCTTTGACGGTTCTAGAAGTTTCCGTTAGACTTTTGATTACTAACAATGTTTTGATGGCAGTGACGAAGAGGAAATGAGAATTACCTTTCAGGCTTTCAGAAAGGAAGTATTTAAATACCTCAGCCCTGGGAACACAAACACAAAAAAATTTTGATTGTGGAATTGTGAAGTCTTACTTAAGAGCCTTTGGCGAAAAGTCTTTAGAGCCTTTGAGAGTTAAGAGGGAAACACGCCTTTAATGCTACATGGCTTGGGGTGTGAAAAGTAATTTGGAGGCAAGTTGGATGGTTTTGTTTTTTATCGCAAAGTTTTTGTTTGATAAATGAAAATATCAGAAGATGTTTAACTATAAACAAATTATGATATTTCACAAATTGTGAATGAAAAATTGAGGAAATTTTGTTTAAAATAAAAAGAATTAAAGTCTGTTCGCTAAAGTTGTTTAAAACTTTGAAATAGTTCTAGTTTTATATTTTTGCATCATTTAAAATCTTTAATTATTTATATAAAACATTTTTTAAAAAATGGCAAACAATAGGGGTGGAGGAGTGTTACCACTAAGGCAGTACTTCTTGCATCCAGGCTTGTTGGCTTCTATACAGTTCCACTCCGTCTGAACTACTTGGTGACTTGGTACATTTCGTGGGCTGCTACGAACGTTTTAGGAGCATAGGGTTATAAGGATCGTCTTACTCAGCTCCTCTACCTTCGAGTTGTATAAGTTATAGCATCTGGTCACCCTAATGTTAATTATTTTTTCTACTCAATTATGTCAATCAAAGAAACAACATAAATTTAAATTACATTATATAGAAACTGTTAACTTGATAAGAGAGAGGACTCTTATCAAGTCAATGATTCAAATTAGCAACTACAAGCGATGTTTGGTACAGTTGAACATTAATTACTTTAGTCTGTTCTTGCAAGCTGACCACTGCATATCAATGTGCTAATTTTGTTATGGCACAAAAATAAACTTATTAAAAGTTCTAAACGTGTAGTTTTATTTGGCGCCCAACTTTTAGTGTCGTTGTAAATATCTTAAAAGATCAATTAAATCAACAAAGTCGGCCAGTAATAAAACCTACAATAAAATTATTTCAATTTCAAGTTCTTAAATGTGAACCGAAACTGCATTGAATAAAATTGAAAAAAAATTACAAAAAAAACTGTAAAAAACTGAAACACAAAATCTTAAAAAAAAGCATAAATTGCAAAACGTGAAACAAAAATTATTAGAAAATAAATTATTCGAGTTCTATTTTATGAACAAGTGTTTATGCTTATAAGGCTAAATAAGTTTGCCGTATGGAACATTAAAAAAAAACTTAAAAAAAAATCAAAAATAAAAGCGAAAACTTTGATTTATAAATTTGGAATAGTAAAAGAATTGTTCAAAAAATTACACGGAGAAGGCGTGTTTAATTAAGAATTCATCAAAATTATTAATCAGAAGAGAATTGGATCTGCAGAAAACAACCGTAAGAAGATGATAGAAAGAGAAGAGCGTTGTAGCACCTATACATTGAAATAATTATTATCGAATTAAAACTATAAATTCATTACATTGTAATATCTAAAACAAATTATCTATTTTAATTAGTAATTAGCCTAATATTTAAGAATCCATAATTTAGTTCTAAGAATACATTTTTGGTTTATTAATTCGTTCGCTATCTTTCTTTAAATTGACTAAACATAATAATTATAATATATTACAAATAACTAAATAATATTATTTTTGTTTATATCATTGAATATCTGAAATTGTTTCAAAATGAATAATGAACAAATGAATGCAATCATAAATGCAGCTGTCCAAGCTGAGACAGAGCAAACAAGGCATACGTTTAACAGTACAGTTGATGAACTGACAACAAGACTTAGGCAACTAGAGACACCAAGAGCTGTAGAGGTTTATCAACCAGTGGGTATTGAGGCAGGAAAAACTTGTGACGAGTCGTTAGACCTCGTGAAGTCTTTGCCTGAATTCAAGGGCGAACAGGTGAGATATATTTCCTGGCGTCAGGCTGCTTTTGCAGCTTATAAATTATTTGAAGGATAAGAGGGAAGCTCAAAGAATTACCAGGCAGTTGCTATTATCAGGAATAAGGTCGTTGGTTCTGCGGATCAAGTCTTATCTTCTTTTAATACTGTATTAAACTTTAAATTAATTATTTCCCGATTGGATTTTACTTATGTTGATAAAAGACCAGTATATCTTATAGAGCAAGAAATGTCAACCTTACGTCAGTGAAGGTTATCCATAATAGAATTTTATGATGAGGTAGAAAAGAAATTGACCTTAATAATTAACAAAACCATAATGCTTCACGAGGGAAACAAAAGCTTAATTGATTCACTTAGCCAAAAATATCGCCAAGATGCGTTAAGAATTTTTATTTCAGGGTTAAGAAAGCCAATGTGTGACATATTGTTTTCATCACAGACTACTGATATGCCAGAGCTCTCGCTCTAGCACAAGAGTTAGAAGCAAATTTTGCGAATTCTTTCTCTAACAGAAATTAACGTTCGATTAACCTCCCACCACGGCAATATAGCAATGCCAACCCATATAGTCCATTTAATTCTCCGCACTATAAGCCTACTTCCTCTAGCCACATGCAATCGAAACCAACTCAAATGGAAGTAGATCCGACTCTTTCTCACTATAGAAATCCAACAGCTTTCCAAAATTCCCCTCAAAATCCAAGCAATATCCAAACACCTGCCATACAAAATCAAGTTTCATTACAGGACCGGATGGCTAACAATAATAAAACACGACCTCCACAACAACCTTATCAAAATTATAAATCTTTTCATCATCAGAGACATCACGATTCTGACAGACAATCACAACCAAAGTTTCAAAGAGTTAATCACATCCACAAAAACGAGTTTTGACCCACTGCTAGTGAAGAAAGGGCTTATGCATACGATTATGATTCAGAACCGCAGTATGATGATCTCTTCGATTACCATTACGAAAAGGGGTTGTCGGATGATGAACTAAGTGTAGGTTACAATCGGGAGCCATCTGATGAAATAAATTTTTTAGAGGAAAGTCTCTCCTGCCCTATGTAGGTCGCACCCTGGCAGGTAGAGAAATGAAGCTTTTAGTAGACAACGGTGCATCAAAAAATTAAATACGAAATTTCAGCACACTTAAAGGTATCACACCTATAAATGAACCTTTCGCTGTAAAATCCATCCATGGGACAAGCCATGTTACGTCGTTACGTTGTGAATATTTTTAATAGAAATGCAACCTTTTTGTGCTTCCCACGCTAAAAACATTCAATGATATTATAGGCTTTGATTTTCTTAACGAAATAAATGCAAAACTAAACGTATCTAAAGGAATTTTGTTTTACAATGGGGGAGAAGAAAAATTATTGTACCTGTACTGTATGGACGTAAACAGTACCCAAAACAAAGATATTCCCTTGGATGAAAATCAACTTTCCCAATTATTAACTCGAAATTCCAAAGTTTTTGCAAACCCCAATGAATCTCTACCGTTTAATACAAACATTGTTGCTACTATCCGAACAAACGATAATTACTCTATTTATTCCAAAGCCTATCCGTATCCCATGTCAGTATACGAGTTTGTAAATAAAGAAGTTTTAAATTTGCTAGAAAGTGGTATTATTAGACCTTCGCGATCTCCATACAACAATCCTTTGTGGGTTGTTGACAAAAAAGGGACTGACGAAAGTGGACAAAGAAAAATGCGTCTAGTGATCGATTTTCGAAAGCTGAATTTAAAGACCGTTAGCGATAAGTATCCCATCCCCAACACTTCAACCATTCTAGCTAATCTTAGGAAGGCTTCTTTTTTTACCACGATTGACCTGAAATCTGGATTCCAACAAATAAATCTTTGTGAGCGTGATCGAGAAAAAACAGCTTTCTCTATAAATAACGGAAAGTATGAATTCTGTAGGCACCTAGCATTTTCCAAAGAGCGATAGATGACGTATTGAGGCAAGAAATCGGGAAATGTTGTCACGTGTACATAGATGACGTCATAATTTTTTCAGAAACAAAAGAGCAACACCTTCGAGACATAGACAACATTTTACAATTGCTATATAAAGCCAACATGCGAGTTGCACCAGAAAAGTCAAAATTTTTCAAAAACGAGGTAGAGTTTTTAGGCTTTGTAGTGTCCAGCAAAGGTATTAAAACTTGTTCTGACAAGGTGAAAGATATTGTTGGGTACGAAACTCTCTAGAACCCTTCGAAATTTGCGATCTTTATGATTCAGATCACTACCTCGTTGGAGCCAAGGCGGCGGATAACCCAGATAACGCCAAGAAGAAAAAATACTGTGAGAAAGTTTAAAGTTGAAAGAAAGAAATGGCGAGAGGTCCTTTTCCGTCCAAGTCTTAAGCCAATTTCCACGGCTTATTCTTTAAAACTCCGGAAATAGAAACGTTAACTTTTTTCAGAACTTATGCACTAATCAGTGAAGAATACTAGTCAGTTAGGTTTCAATTGTTAAAGAGTAGCCGTTAAAGAAAGTCGCGTCGCGGTGAAAGAGTTTCATAGGTGCGGAAAGAGTGCTTGCCAAATTTTTGAGCTGCTAAAACCACTCGGTATGGCAGGCACTCTTTCCGTACTTATGCAAATCTTTCACCGCGGCGCGACTTTCTTTATCAAGAATATTCGTTTATCGGGCTATTGCTTGCTTCGGTAAATTGTGTGGAGTAGAAAACAAGCTTAGAAGTGGTCGCCGTACGAGTGCGGTAGTAAAGTCAGTGTGTGAACGAATTCGAAGGAATGCCCTTAGAAAGCAGAAGATCATATCCAAGGAATTAGATATATCAACCAGATCGATGTCTAGTCTGATCCGGGATGATCTGCACGTCGGTCCACGGGTCATCCTCTAACTCCTGAACTAAACAAAAATTAGGCTGGAAAGATGCAAGCGAAGAAGCGAAACATTTTGTTTACGGATGAGAAATTGTTTAGCTTGGAAGAAGTTTTCAACAGACAAAATGACAACATTTATGCCACTTCGTCTAAGGAAGGGAACTAAGTTGTTCCAAGGGTTCAACGTGGTCATTATTACCCCTCCGTAATGATTTGGTGGGGATCTCTCACCGTAGTGTCACATCCCTCCATTTCTGTGAAAAAGGTGTAAAAACTGGTGCAAAGTTTTACCAAAAAAATGTGCTGGAGGGCGTTGTAAAGGGATTGACCAATATCATTTTAAATGAACACAGATGAATTTTCCTACAGGACTCTGCAACATGGAACAAAGCCAAAACCAGACAGGAATGGCTCAGGCTCAATATTCCTAGCTTTATGGCAGCAGAAAATTGGCACTCGGTGAGCTTAGATCTGAATCCATTGGTTTATTAATTTGTGGTTAGAATTGAAGAACATATTTTGGAAGACTCCCACAGAAATTTGGAAAGCCTTAGAACAGTATTAAACAAAGCAGCGTCCACGACCCCGCCACACCGTTTGAAAGCTTGTGTTAAAGCAAAAGGCGGTCAATTCGAGTGAATTAAATTTTTTTTTCAATAATCAATATTGTGTTCTAGTAAATGAAATAATTTGGAATACAATATGTTTCTTTGTTTTATTTTTATAGCGTTTTATATTTGTAACAGAACTTATGGTAACACTAGGTATTTATATATTATATGTATATTTCTTTAGTCCGAGTGATGTCCATACTTTCAGAAATATCCCCGACTCGAAAAATCCTTCTAAAAAATACTTATTTAAGTGCTGAAAATAGAACACAATTAATATTTAATAGCATGTGCATAATATATTAAAACAAATAATCTTTTTTTTTGGTTCTTGGTGATTCTCGAAGAATGGTGTACCAATAAAATAGTGTTAGAAGTCAATGAGAGCAAAACAAAAATTGCTGAATTATTTCTCTTAAATGCAAAAAAAAGTTTTTTTTAAGGTTCATCTTTATATAAATAAAATATATACAAAAATAATTATAACTATTAATCCCTCAATTGCGGGTTCTATGTTTTTTCTACCAGACTAGGTATGCTACCTCATAATATTTACTACTATTAATCTTTAGTCCAATGCTAATTACTTTCAAAAAAATTACTATTTCGCACATTAAAACTTTTTCACTTCTCAAAAAAAAAAAATCTTATTTTAACAAGAAAAACAACACCATTTTATTTCAAAAGTTCATAATTGCAGTGCAAAGTTTTTTACGACTTCAAAATCAGTCATGTAAAAAAATGCAAATAAATAGATTTTCTTTTCTTCTCAAGAAAAAAAATCCACTTTAGGTAGACCAACTCATCCCGAATGGATGCTACAACAAGCATAGTTGTCAAAACCCCATTTGCTGAATTTCCATTACTCTTATAAGGAATTTCCGTTTTGGAATATTTTTTTTGCAAAAGTCATATATTTTCCTTCCATTTGGGACTCCTTCCCATTCGTCTCCTTCTTTATCCCACGAGGATGAAATTTAAACTTTTCTCTTATTTATTTGTGTATTTCTTGAGAATTGTGAAAATACAACAAATATATACGAACGTCATCTGGCATGGGTTTATTCATTTCATTCCATTAATTAATATCATTTCCTGGGAGAACACTAATTGACTTTTAATTTTCTTCGGATAAGACAACACTCGCACTGTATAGTTTCTAGTTGTTTTATGATTGAGGGTCTATAAGGGATAACTGATATAAAAAAAAACCATAAGAACGTCACAGTCTTTAAGGATGCAGCACCTAAGTAGGAAAAATTAATTTCAGAAGTTATGCCACATAGAAAAAAAAATTGAAAACCATTTCAGAATATTTCCCCGAAGAAGATCAAAAGTGTTGAAGTGTTAAATGTCTCTACGTTCTGACACCTGTAGCCCAAACACTCTCCCCCACATTTGCTTATTCTTAGGCAAATAAATCCCACACCCTGCTCAAGAACTTCATAGCCTCAGGGATCAAGCACCATCAATTAACTTACCTGCAACCTTGTCAAATATTTGGTTTTGTCGGGTGTGTTTCGCTGTCCCTTATGTTAATATGGGTTTTTATGACAGCATAACAAAAAAAGAAAAGATTGTCATAGGAGAAATTCATGCGAAAAATAAGAAAATTGATTGTATGTCATCTGACACATACGCTATCGGGAGGAAAGCAACACAATTTCAAATTCTGCGGCTTCTTATTTAAATATGAAAGACGGAGGGTATTTTTTCCTGCGAAAAAAGACTGAATAATAGAAATTCTTGCACGCACAACAAAGCTTTCATGTGAAACTTATTTAAGAAGGGGAGCGTTTTAGCTTGTTAATATTAAGGTAGATGTTTTTTTTATCGTTAGATACGACGAGACTGGATTTCTTAAATCAACACGTATTTTCATATTTTAAATGCTAATATCGTTTGGCCTACATTTTTAATCTTGAAAATTCGAAAGAAGGGCGGAATTCACAGACAACAATTAGGTATTGTACCACAGGGCGCCCTTTTGCTAATAATTTTCTTTATTTTTTACAATTATATCCTTTTTAACTGAGTCAATTATTTTTAAGTAACTTTCAAGTTTTTTCATACACCCCGATTGCTTGCCGAAGCCATCCAGTTGCGCACCTCAACGACTCGAGCATCCTCGTTCACGCCATCTTTCCAACGCACCGTAAGCAAGGTGTGCTACGTTGCCTTTTACCATAAAAAGAACTGCAAGAGATTTTCCGACCATGTTTCCCTTCGCTCCTGAGATGCCCAGCCCAACGCAGTTTACTGAGCTTTATTGACGTGATAACGTCTTATAAATCGATAATAGGCTATACATTCGAAATAAAATGCCTCATGCTGATAAGATTCATGCTGATAATGCTGATAAGACTCATGTTTTGTTAAAGTAGAAAGTAGATTTAGATATTGGTGTGTGTTTGTGTGGATTTAACGCGTGGGTTTGTGGGTCATTTTTTTCAACCAAAATCGATCGCAAACGTATTCTGAGCATCAGGCGAACATGGAAAAGAACAGGCCCAAATTCCCAAAATAATTTCACTCCAATTCAAAAAGAACAAGAAGAGAAAAAGAAATACAAAATAGGCGGAGTTTTTTTTTAAAGTAGAAAGTAGATGTAGATATTGGGGTGTGTGTATGTGGATTTAACAAGAGGGTTTGTGGGTGTGAGTTAACGGGCTGTATGTTGGTGTTGTTGCCATCAATGTTTTCTTATGACGTTATTACGTACAATTATCGTCCGTAAACTGACCTTACAGACAACCAAGTTTTTCACAACATTTGCTACAATACCTGATTGTATCTTCTCAGGAATCATCCTCCCTTCCACACGGGGCCACTAATTTCTTTTCAACGCGGGTAAGAGATCAGAGTGCCTTTTAGTAATTGACCAAGTCTCGGATCCGGTCCATAGAAAAGAATTTGCGGAAAAAGTGACCCTAGGGTAAGGTAACTAATTTAGCAGCATCATTACAGCATCAGCTATCTGCCTGTGAAGGTCCCTTCAAATTGGTTTCTAAATAAGAATTCTGAAAAAAACTACCCGAGCGCCATCTAGTGGGTTATTTAAATAGCTTAAGTTACTCCTTAGTACATCATCTATGCCCCGTGAAAATCGGTCCATAAATCAGAATTTTCAAAAAAGACATACCAGCGCAATCTAGTAGGCGTCAATTATCTGCCTGTGAAATTCCCGATAAAATCGGTTTGCATATAAGAATTTTCCAAAAAAAAAAACCACACCATTGCCAACTGACGAAAATACTCCGTATAGCATCAGCTATTTGCCTGTGAAAATCTTGGCAAATCAGTGCATAAATTAGAATTCGGAAAAACCCCGAGCGCTATCTAGTGGGTTATTTAAATAGCAAAAATTAATTCTTAGAAGATTATCTATCTCCTAGCGCCACCTAGTAAGCTTTATCTATCCGCCCATGAAAGTCCCTTGAAAATCGGTCCATAAATCAGAATTAAAAAAAAAATTACATCAGCGCCATCTAGTAAGCATCATCTATCCGCCTGTGAAAGTCCAGTCAAAATCGGTCCATAAATAAGAATTTTCAAAAGACGACACTTATGCCACCTACTGGGTAAGTAACATAGCCTAGGTTACTTCTTAGAAGATCAACTATCTGCCTTTGAAAGTCCTTTCAAATCGGTGCAGCAGTTCCCGAAATTAGCCGGAACAAACATGCTGGAAGATAGACTGACTGACAAAAAATTTAAAAATAATTTTTTTTGAGATTTTAAAGTTTAATTGAGGTATTGTCAGGTGTGACGATACTAGATTTATCTCGGTTCTTTAACGCCCTTAAAAGACGGCTCTTAACACAATAAGTCCGCCACTGCTAACTTTGAAATAAAGCTAGCTGTTCTCAAAATAAATTATTTCAAAAGTCTCTTCATACATATATAATCAAAAAATTAAATAAAAAGTGTTAGAAAGTATTTTCCCGGCCTTAAGGTAAAACTAAATTAACAACCAAACCGAAGCTCCACCTAAAAAAATTTGATGAAACTAAAACTTTCTTCCTTAAATTATCATTCACAATAATCTGCCACATCCTACAGATACAATTACCTCCTAGTGAATATCCAATCATCACCATCATGCTTGCAGGGAAAAATAATTTACTAAAAAGAAACTTATCTCAGTAAATATGGCCTTATGATGTATGCGTTTCAAAAAGTTACGCTAGATATTTTATTACCCAGAGAAACCTTTATTCCTTTATGCAATTCGCTTCATCATCGTTACTAGTCACTTCTGTGTGCTTGTGCATAAGAACGAGCTTGCCTTTGCTGCTTACTTTAACCGAAAAACAGAGATCCTTCCCCAAAAAAGAGGAAACGTATTACAAAAAGTAAAACACAATTTACTGCATCATAACTCATGTCAACTAGGTGAATAATTTTTCATAAATAACGAACAAATGATTATCCTATAATGGCGCCCGGGAATGGTTGGTATATATTCCTTGCAAAAAGCAGAAAGGAAATGCATACAGTTATTTCATTGTGTGTGCATCTGCAACGCAGCATTGATTTTATCTTTAGGTGTTTTGTTCAGGATGTTGTATCTATACATTTATTTCCGGTCACATAACTGCTATGGATTCGGTGTGGAATAAATTCGCGGATGTCTTCTGTGGCGGAAATAATTATGCACTTGAGTTAATTTATGCGTGAAGTTTGTGCGCCATGCTATCCGAAATCAATATGCCTGGCAGCTAATGCACCGTTAAATCTTAGATGAAGGTTAATTTGTGTATCGTGTAGTTCAATAAAGCGGAACTTTACAATGGCGCTGAGGATGGCGACACGACAAAAAAGGTTTTTGTTGGTTGGGTGGAAGTAAATTTGTGCAAGTAAAATGATGGAAATTTATTTAATGACTTAGTGAGTAAACTGTGGAATGTGGTTGTGTGAAAAATATTTTAATTACTGGTTCAAGTCTTGACTCTTCTGATTCACCTTCTAGTAAATAATTGTATAGTGAGATTATGAGAAATCATTTGGAATAATTTTCTGGCGAGTTTTCTCACGTATTGTAAATTAAAAGGTATACATTTCCTCATACATTGTAATCTTTAGGATTAAAACTTTAAATCGTCTAGAGTGACCGTCTGCTTTTTTCAACCCAAGCAGGAAAGTTCTCTTTCGAAACGTTTTAGCTTGTCTCTATAGCAGCACCCAAAGCAAGTATTGTACCCTTCTTGAGAAATTCCTACGCTAGGTAAATAACTGTACCAGCCTATAAATCATAATTACGTACAAAACTAACAACCTTAAAGAAAAGCAGCAAAACGGTATTAATTTTTTATATTATGATTTTTTTCTTTAATTTATGCAAATAAATATATATATCTAAGACTGGCCGATCCCGCAACAACATACCCTATATACAAAAGACATAACGAATGACACAACTGATACAACAAGAAACACAGAAAACGATCAGACTGAATGCATTCACTTTCACACCAACGAACGAAGTCAAAAAAGGGGAAAAACAGTATCAGTATCACTCATTATGTGAGCCTAACTGCCTACCAGTTTAGTTCAGTTGTGCAGTAGTCGTCCACCAACCACCCTTGAATTTAACAGTGGCAGAAGTTATACTAAAGAAAATAAGTTATTAAAGGGAAAATAAATTTATCAAAGAAAGTAAATTAAAATCCACGAGTTTTACTTGTTTTTCGCATAACTTAATTGATGAAATCCACCATACATTTAACTTGTGTAACCCCCTGCAGGTTGGGGGTTTTGCCGAAGGGTAATTTTCCCAGCGATGGACAAAAAACTAGTTGCGATGTAATTACAAGCCTCGGATACAGACGGATTCACTGATAACGAACCCTGCAAACGAAATAAGGACAACGAATTTCGTATATATACGTGAAATGTTAGGTCCTATAAGAGACCACGCGCAACTGAACAACTAGCGGAAGCCTTAACTACTGTAAGTGATATATAACCGCCATCCAAGAAATGCGAAGCGACGGATTGGACAAAAGAAAACAAAAAAAATTGCTATATTTATTATCGCGGCTGCTATACAAAAAATAAACATCAGCAAATAGGAGGCAAACTCCGGGAAAAGGTTTTGGGCTACAAATGTAGCAGAGAGCGCTTCATGACAATCCGCATCAAGGCTAAATTTGCCAAAATTCAATTTTTTTATTTTTATTTTAAAATTAAATTTTAATTTTTTAATTTTACCAGTAAAAGGTAATACTGTGTAGAAGTTAAACGTCTGGCGGCTGCAATCGCAAGAAATCTACAATCGAGTCTCTAATAACTTCCAAAGGAATCCGTTACTGCCAATATCAAGTATTGAGAACCAGTGGCAACATTGCCAAAATGCCATCAGGGAAGCCGTCGCTGAAGTGCTTGGTCTTACACGGCCACCAAAACGAAACCTCTAATTTGATAGTGATTGTCAAGGTAAGGAAATGCAGCTAACCAAAAAGCATACAAATGAGCGCTGCAGAAGTGGAAAGAAGAACACTGGCTTCTCAGAAAAAAAAGGATCACGAAAAGCGTGAGATCGAAGAAATTGAGAGTTGTTATTGAAGGAATGAAGTTTGAAAGTTTGACCAAAAGGTACAAAAAAAAAACTGTTAAAGCTGCAGAGCTCGAACTGAAGCTTGCAAAGACGATTAATGGAACATCGTAGTGGAATCGCCATTTCTGCAGACTATATAACGGCGATAACGAAACAAATTTCGCTCTCAAGCAGAATGGTCAATTTTTTTCCGGGCGAAGTAGAACAATTCCTCCCACCAATTGTGTATGAAGCTAGCTATATGTAAGCTTAAGAGCAACAAAACCGACGGAGCCGATGGCCTAGCTGCCGAATTATTCAAAGCCGCTAGCGATGACTTGATTATAAGTATGCACAAACTCATAAGCAAGATATGGTTAGAAGAAAGCATGCCCGATGAATGGAATCTCAGCATAACTTGCCCGATCCTCAAAAAAGAGACCCTCTGAACTGCCCCAACTACAGTGGTATCAGTCCCCTCAAGTTTGCCTATAAGATCTTTGCTGCTATACTGTGTAAACGCCTAAAGCCATTCGTTAACAACCTGGTAGGTTCATATCAGGGTGCGATTTTAGGCCAAGAAATTCGACTATCGACCAAATATTCACATTACGGCAGATCTTGGAAAAAAACCAAGAACTTCAAATCGATACCCACCAACTCTTAATCGATTTCAAAGCCGCATACTACAGCATTTATAGAGACGAGTTATATAGAGCGATGTGCTGTTTTAAAATCCCTGCCAAGCTCGTCCGCCTGTGTAAAATGACGATGGAAAACGCACGCTGTTCCGTCATGGTCGGTAAAGACCTCACCGACACCTTTGAAGTCAAAAAAGGATTTAGACAAGGCGATGCGCTGTCATGCGACTTTTTCAACATCATACTTGAAAAAACAGTGCAGAACTCTCACACCAACACCAGAGGCACGATCTTTCAAAAGTCCGTCCAATTACTCGCATACTCCGACGATATTGACATAATCGGAAGAACGTAGCGTGATGTCAGTAGCGCTTTTGTGAGTATTGAGACAGAAGCGGCAAAGATGGGTTTAGCAGTCAATGAGGGCAAAACCAAGTATATGCTGTCATCAAGAAGAGACACCCAACATCGACGTCTTGGACAAAACATCACCATAGACAGCTATAACTTTGAAGTAGTTAGGGACTTCTGTCTACCTAATCTCAGCCAAAAGCATCAGCGGTGAGAACAAACGAAGAAGAAGTTTTCAATCGCTTAGGAAGCAATTAAAAGGCAAAGCCGAGAAGGCTAACTAAATTGTCCCTTTATAAGACCCTCATCATCCCAGTCGTTCTCTATGGTGCAGAAACATTGACGTTGTCAAAATTGGATGAACCCGAGCCGTCCGGGTGATTTTTGGTCCCGTATGCATTAATGGAGAGTGGAGAACAAGATACAACAAAGAACTGTACCGGTTGTACAGCGACACAGACCGACCCAAACGAATCAAAGCTCACGTCTCAGATGATTGGATCACATAGAGCGGATGGAAATCAATGGTGCGGCCTGGGAAATCTTTGATTCCACCCCAGAGGGGCGGCGCAGTAGACGAAGACCGAGACTCAGTCGGCGCACACAAGTGGAAGAGGTCCTCGATCGAATTCGCAGCTGGCTGAAAAAGGTAAGGTAAGGTGTCATAATAAAGAAATTTCGCAAATCCCGAACACCTTGGGTATTACATTCAAGACTGTAGACTTAAACTTTGCCACATTATTTAATTTAAAGAAACTCTGAAAGTGGACTTAGCTCATAATTATTCCCACTACCATCCTTAATTTGATTAACAAATGAACCTTAAACTAAGATATGTATATATAAACGGATTTTTTTGTGTACTAAATCAAGCTTATAAACTCACTTTTTAATAACTTTCTCAGAAAAGTTTTTTTTTTATTTTTGGTTTTTATACCCTGGAACTGCACATTAAACTTTCTATCATTGTAGACCAGCAAAACATAATTACTCCCCGACTGACTCGAAACTTTTCATATTCCACATTAGCATAGCACTAAGCACTATATCCTCTCTCTCCCTCTTTAATTATCATTGTCTTATTCAAAAGTCTGTTATCTTCAACCTCTAAAAAGCCGTAGCTACATATCATTGGTCCACGGAGAGTAAAATGAAAACAAAGCAAAAACCTTACTGTTTTGGTGGCAACACAAAAAAAAGAACTTCCTAAACTACCCTATTGTTGACCAAAATGCTCATTTTAAAAACCGAAAAGTTTGGAATTCTACAATACAAAAACAAGGACATAGTTTAAGTTTGTGAAGTTTTATTGTCGAACTGTGCGGTAAAGTTGTGTCGGCACTTAAAATTTCCAGGAATAAAATAAGAGTTTTTTTCAAATTCCCAAAAAGCAACCACAATTCCAATATATGCCCCTAAAACACTTAAATTGCTTTGTTAATGAAATTTTAATATTAGCACAGCTAGGCATCGCGGTATTGCTTCGCACCGCGGCAATGCAATTCTGCTTGGTGAATGTCGTTAATAGGTAAAGGGGGAAGGGGGGTAAAGAGGGATACATTATTCAAATTGAATTCAAGGACACTTAGGCGAATCAAAGGCAAAAGGCATCGATTATGTGCATGGAGAGGTGCACGTGGCCAGAAAGGATTTATTCAATTTGAGATGGCACAAGGGGCGAAAATCCCCTTCTGTACCTGTGTGTGTGGAAATAATTTGTTCATGTCTTGTAATTAGTAACAAATGCACTGTGGGGCTTGATTGGTACAGAAAATAAAATCTTTCCAGTTAATTGGTCTTGGAGGTGGTAATTAAATTTAGTCATGTGTTTTGCAGACCGTAAGTGGATTAGCGAAAAGCTTTTTTAAATTTTGTTGGCGTAAATCGCACGACCTCGGGGGCGAAAGCTGTGTGGCACTTATTGCCATCCAGTTGAAACCACATGGTGTTGGTGTCCTTATCATCCAATTGAGCCCACAGGAAGATGGTAATCATTGCCAATAGTGCTCACCGTTGCAGGTCTAACGCATGAAAGCTGCATTAAGTTCTTTAAAGTCCCTGAACTGTAGAGTAAGTAAGAAAAGTACACATTTTACTGTCTTGAAAAACACAAGTTAAATGCTTGAAATTCAACTTCCAGTTGTAAACAAACCCGTTGCTGCAATTTTCTCACAAAAAAATAAATTTCACTAAAAAAATATCCTTGTCCTTGTTATGTTTTATTTTTTTATTTTGTATCTCCAAATTAATTCCAATTTTCTTGTACTCCATTAAATCCAGTGAAAGAGAACAGACAGGCTAATCTAGATTCTTCTTTTGTTCTCGAAAAGAAAATCTTCATTTCAGTTCCGTTTGGTTTCATAATTTTCATGATAATCAAAGTTTTCCTTTGTCCTTCTGTTGGTCCTGTTCACCCCATTTGACAGTCTTTTTCTACTCAATATGTTCGAATGCGATTCCCGACAGGAAGATAGTGAGACATTTACACCATAACTGGTATCCAAAAATTCTATATAAACGACTGAAAGATACATCCTGTTTTATTATTTTGGTTTCATTATCCTTATCCTTTATTCAACCATTTCATAAAATCATAGAATTCCCAAGCCATTTGGTGTTTTATAGGAAAAACAATTTCTTTGAATATAAAAAAATGATCTGGCAACATTAAACACAAACACACACAAAATTATTTTGTTTGCGGTTGGCTTGGTTGTTAACGGAAACGTAAAGAAACGATAATTTAATTTATATTGGTTCAGTGGTGACCAAACCAAAAAAAAAGAGGAAAATATCCGCATATTAAACCGCATCGTGTCATGTTCAAGCTGAGAGCTACAAAAAAAATTAATAAAAAATTCCATTGAAATTGCTATCAAAATGGTAAAAGAGGATGCAAAGAGAAAGGCGAAAAAATGTCTTCCCTGCTGTGCGAAAATAAAGTAATTGAATTACAGAATACTTTGATTTCAATGTCCGGTCAACGCAAAGTGTGACGAAAGAAAATGGTAGGGGCGACTCTACTAAATCATATCGTCGATTCTGGTAAGATCTATTGGAGTTCAAAGAAGATATTAATAAAGACATGGTATGGCAGTAATTATTAACACAAAAGTCAGCATAGTGTAAAAATTTAATTTACAATCAGACGAGCAAAAATAGTAAGTATTCGCCACAGTGAACGATTATATTATTTTTTACTAATTCAATAACAAGACAATTTTTGTAAATACATACTTATAATTGAAAGTTTTTTTTTTCATCCAATGGAAATATGTACATAGCGATACCAAGTAGTTTGGAAATTTTACTGTACTAAAACAACCTGTGGATCGGGATCAATCTATAAAAGATCGACAAATGATTTCTCTTTCTAAATTTATTAACTTGCATTGGAAGAAGTTTTAAGTTAAAACACATTCCCATAGCTTTTAGACTATCAGCTCGTGAAACTTATTTCTTTTTAATCTCCGAACATTGTTTCGTACATTATAGACGGTCTCCATTTAGGAGTTTGTATGACTTTGCAGTAGCTGATTGTGTGATAGGGATACAGCGTGTTTTTTAACCACTTCAGTAACCATTTTAATTTGGATGTCACGATATAGATCGCTATTCCTTATATATCAAAGGGTATTTATTATTCCACCAAGGACATTGCTTTGGAATTTTTGGATGGCTTCAGCATTTGTTTTCTTTTCTAATAACCAGTACACACATTCTTAGTGTCCAGGTGTCCAGGTTTCCTTCAATTTATTTGTCACCTCATCCTAACTGGCTACAATATACAAAGCGTATTTTCGAGCAAAGCTTGAGTATAATTCCCATATTTGGACAGATGCTCCTATAATGCATTCGAGATTTTAAATTAATAGGTGATAGAAAAAATAACGGATTTAAAAAAAACTCTCGAGCATCGCCATAATGTAACGTTTCTTTCATTGTTGTATCGCAATTTTTTCAAATCGTGCTCCAATGAAATAGCCACCTAAATTCCTTCTCCCCTATTAAAATAGAAATTCTTACTTTAGTTGCACCACATCACGAATGTGGATCATCGTTTTGTCTGGCTCGGTTTTACCCTCCCATTTTGATATGCAAATTTTCAAAACTTATGTGCACTGACATCTTCTTTTACATCCTTTGCTTTTTCGCCAATGCTCGACCCGTTTTTAACATGTTAAAGGTAAAAAAATAGCACCTTTCGAACTTGCTTATTATTAGAAACAAAAAACATCTTGTTGCATTATACAAAAAAATGTTATTGTTAAGAAATATTACTGTCTTCGAACCTTGATTTCAGATTAAATGATTTCTATTATTAAACTCAAAACGCGTAAATGAAAATTATTCAAACATCTCCTACAGGAACCGTGCATTTTGTCCCTAAGAAAGAGTCTTCCAATATGGACTTACGAACTTTGACATTTGATAGCGGGCATCTTGTTGAATCTATCTCTGTCAAATTGGCTGTCATTTATTCAGTCTGTTCTGCCAAATCACCATGGACGGATGTACATAGCGTTCAACAACACTTGCAAATGATAAAATTGTTTTATCAAAATGGGTGTTCTGTTTAGGCAACGTTCCGCGCGCTTCGCCCATTGTAGGGTCACCATAATCGTCCTACCGAGAAACCTATTCGCAGTGTGGTGGATTATTTTGACTCCACAGGTGCAGTCAAAAATCAACCAACACCCGTTCGTCGACGAAACGTATCCCCCGGCCGTGAGAGTGTGCAGGAGAATCCGAAGCAGTCGATTTCGCGTCGCTCTCAAGAACTCGGTCTTTCGCAACTTTTCGAAATTATTGGACACTTCGGATGCGCGCCACCAAGAAAAGCCGCGGTGGGCAATTAAACGATATTATATTCAACACATAATGGCATCGATCTTTCAAACTTACACACATCTTGTTTTGTTTAAATTTAAAATTATTTAAATTATTTAAAAAGGAAGCGCTTAATGAAAGACTCTTTTTTATAAGTAGTCTATGTGTAGGGAATCTTGTTAGTCATTCATCTGTAAAACTTCGCATGCTACATTCACTTAAACCTCTCCAACAGGAACCGTACATTCTCCCTACCAAATTTTATCAAAATCTTGTAAGTCGTTGAGGTGTAATTGCGGAACAAACATCTAAAAATACAAACATTCACTTTTATAACACTCTACTGAATTGCTCAGTCTTACTCTACTGCGCGTTTTTGGTGTGGAATCGAAGATTTTCCGGAACGAAGCATTGGTATCCATCTGTTTTATATGACCCAGCCATCTGAGAAGTTGGACGTTTACTTTTCTGGCTAGATTTGCGTCACAGTACAATCCTTATAGTTTCTCTTTTATATCTTCTTCTCCAATCCCCTAAGAACGGGACCAAAAATCATCCAAAGATTTTTTCTCTAAAAACATCCCAAAGTGTCCTCACGCTTTTTTTGACAATGTCCATTCCTATAGACCTAGAGTCTAAAAAAATCATACAAGAGGCTAAGACGACGAGGATCTTATAAAGGTATACTTCAGTTGTTCAAAAGAGGGCTTTACTACTTAAAATCCTTCTTAACCCGAAGAAGCAGTGTTTGGCAAGAGTTATACATTGTTTGATCTCAGCGCTGCGCTGGTGTTATTCAATGCGTTCGTAGACTCATAGCTTAAGGCTATTGTGGACGAATAGCTTATCTAAGGCTTTACTAAACGATGCTGAGGAGGCAAATGCCTCCGTAGGCGACGCAGTTCAAAGATCATTGGGCTTCCTTATTCTGACTATATCTAGCTTATGGCTTGGTGGAAACTTCTAAAGAGTTATGTAATTGCTTTTCTGTTCGTTGGATAAAGCTACCCTTTCTTCGTCCAAATCAGGTGGTCGTTATTATTGTTTTATTTCGCCCAGGTAGAAACCTTTATGATAATTTGAAGGGGACGATTGAATTTTTGTCGTCTCTGCTAAAATGGAGACTGTCCCTCCAAGGAATTTTGTTAATTAACTCGTCTCCATGCAAATAATAGGAAAACTATCTCTTCTCTTCTACCATCAGGAAGCAGTTCTATTGCAATGTAGTTCATTGATTGTTAAGATCTTACAGCTTCCAATATCCTTACATCAGCCAATTTCTTGTAAATCTCCCGCCTTAGATTAAAAATGAAAAAAAATAGCAAGAAAAAACGGAAACAAGACTTCAAATTTATGTAGGATTTCCTTTTACTATTCCCAATTTTTAAATGAAAGCCTAGGTTTTCGTATAAATAATTCTCAACTTTAGTTGCAATATTATGTTGCGAACGACCGATCTACTTGAATTCAGTTTGAAGACTGGAAGACTCATTATATAATGCAAAAATATGAACTGCAGTACTTTAGAACTGGTTTATGAAATAGACTCTTCCCTCTTCATTTTATTCGTTATTTGTTCGTCTCTATTTGTCACTACTGCTGTCGGTCTTCACTTCCTATCATATTTATTTAAAATAAATTGTAATTGTTTCTTGAAACAATTAAGGCGATTAATTAATAAAAAAAAATGTAATTTCTTGTAAGGTTCAAGACTTGTATTAAAGAACATTCTTTCCTATTGCTAAGATATGGTCCACATAAATATATATTGAGCTATAAACATATGTTCCTTCCAAGAATAGATGTGTGTTCGTATGTATACACAGTAAAACAACATTTCTGTCTCTGTTTTTATCCTTCCTAAGTTATAGGTCACTTGTTATCTTTAAGGACAAAATGAAAACAAGCAGTCCATCTATGATAACTGAGAACGTATGTCCTACTAATGCACGGACCATCGACATCTGCTTTAAGAAAGTAGGAAAAAACAAACAAAAAAATAAAGAAAACCCTTCAGATTTATGACTGGAATGAGAGCCCAAATCCTAGAAAGACTGGTCTTTTGTCGTTTTATAAGTCCTTCCAAGAGCTTTAGCGTTTGCCATTGTTTTAGCTTTTTTTATCTCTCTGTTACTTAACAAATCCGCAACTGCCCCAGAGTGGTGTGCGGAAATGTGTTTTCTTCCTGTTTTTTTTTATGTTCCGCTTTTTTTTTTACAACACTCCATTACGATTACTCCATTTTGAACACAGGATACAAGAACAGAAAAAAAATTGAAAAAGTGGGTAATGCGGGAAGATTGAGCGTTGAAATTGGAACAAAAGAATCAGGATAGTCAAGCAAAGACGCTTATATTTATCTGTGCATTTTTTTTCTTTGCCTGTCTGTCGTGGAACACACTGGCGTTGCTCTGGAAGCAGAAAAGTTGTGGAAATTGAACAATGAAGATTACTGCGAATGCCATTGAAAAGTTTTTATAGAGACAAAACACATTTTTAGCACACAATGAATCCATTCAAAACACACGCACATGTACCTTTAAAAGATGGTATATGGAGACAGAAGTGTCATGAGAATGACTAGCACTTTACAAGGATTCCGAGTTTTTTCCGGATTTTTGGGTTTAGTGTTTGTGTTGTTTATCAAAGACTCCCAGGTGGGTTTATTTTTAATGACAGAACATCATTATGCGTTGAAAAATGTGCGCATGTAGTAATTTTTCTGTAGCGAATTAGGACTACAAGTAAATAATTATTTTAAATTCAAGCGCAGATAATGATATTCATTAAAAAAACGTTTACGTAAATAATAAAATTATTAAAAGTTTAATTTTTTGGACAGAAGAGTTTCAAATTACAAGTGATGGGATCACAAATTTTCAGTGCCAATATGAGGTCAGATCTAATTGAAAACAGTTAAATCGATCACTTCAACATACCCGAAGAATAACCTTTCATTATTGGTACCAATGTCCGGGAAGGGGAGGGGGCCAGGGATACAAAGGGTAATACTGGGCTAAAACTGCAAATATGATACACCAAAATGTGTTATGTGAGTATAAGCCTCCCTCATTTCTCTATCTTCTTCTGACAAACTCTACTTGCCATAAAAACGGTCATATTAGCCCGAATGTCGTCATTTCTTTTCTTTTTTTTTACTTGCGATTATAGGTACTATAATCCAAGTTATGCATTCGTGCAGATTAAAAAATTTGAGATAACAATTAAACATGACATTACGATGATAGAGAAACATATTTGAGTTACTAGCAGAATTCTGTCTGTCTGTCTGTCTGTCTGTACGGATGTATTTTGAACTGCAGCCTAAACGGTTGGTTTAAACGTCTTCAAATTTTGAACTTAAGGTTATTTTGACATTCTACAGAGGAGTTTTTTCAATTTTTTTAGCTCAGAAATTAACGGTACCTGTCATATAACCGTTATGTAAAAGCTTATTTTTCTCGAAAACGGCTCCAAGAATTTTTATGAAAAACATCAGTGTACTTCTGTAGGTATGAACTATATATATATATATTAATATGGTGGGCTTAAAAAGGTACCTCCCATAGGACCGGTTTTTTTCTTTGACTTTCTCGAAAACTGGTGATCCGATTACAATCAAAATTGATATTCAAGAAGATGTAGGTAGCCTTAGTAATTCTGCATTAATTTTTTTTCGAAAACTTTTATTTTGTATTTTTAATAATTTAAAAAAAAATATTTTTTGAAAAATATATATTTTGAAAACGGGTAGATGTTTTTTTTTTTTAATTTTGTTTTTAAATGTACGTAATTTTTGTGCTTAAGTTTGCATTCTTGAATTATTTTGTTTTAATTTTTTAAAAGAAAGTTGTTAAAAAAAACCGTCTTATTTAAAAACGGCGCTTACAATTTTGAAAAAAAAATTACACTTTTTTTACATTTCCTAAAGAAATAAAATGGCATTTAAATTATTTCACCCAATACAATTTAACGTACTTTATTTGAACAATCAAAAGGCACAAAAATCGCGCTCAAAAGGGGTTTATGTTGCCCTTATAATGTTTAACACACCAGAGATGTATCCCACACCCAACTTCAGGTTTGAGAAGCATGAATTCAGAGGGTAGTATTTCCTTTTGTTTTCTTCGCACAAGAATCCTCCCATCTTCAATATGTAGCTTAAACTTTGATTCGTCAGAAAATACAACAAAGTTCCACATGTCTTGAGTTTTAATAAGATGCTCCTGAGCCCAGAGCCATCGGTTTCCTCTGACCTTATTGCAAAATCCGGTGCTCTAATTCCAGCTTTCACAAGCCTTTTTCTTACTGCGTTTGGCAAAACTAGTTTTCCTGTAGCTCGACACAGATCGGATGTAGGATCCACCAAAGTCTTGAACCGATGCCGACATTTTGGAGCACCAAAAAACGATCTTCCACTGGGGTCTATTTTGCTCTCCGTGAGCCTTTTATATGTTGGTAGTCCCGTTCTCACGATATTTTTCTAATTCCAAGCCAAAGACAATTAATCTTTCACGTGTTGTCAAATTGAGACGTGACAGACAAAAAATATTAGCTTTTGCACTCCGATCAGATTTTTTTTTCACTAAATTACATTGTTTGGTATCAGACTGCTATTACGAGCTAAATGCACATATTATTCATGATAGCTTCAACTTGTTTGTACTATTTGAACGATATTTTGCTACCTAGTGCAAAATGCCTTATAACTCTAAAAAAATCCGAAAACTGTGTTTGACCAACATTTATCGAATGGCTTTGTAAAGGGTGTTTTTTTAGACGTGTGGTTTTCAAGAAGAAATAAAACGCATATAATTTAATGTTATGGCCAAGAATTTAGCTTAATTATAAAGATTTGGGTTTGTCATTAGGTATTAAACATAATTTCGGGCAAGTGGCCACCGCGGCTGGCTCAAATAAATTACAGCCGAGAGGCCAAATTTTCCCAAATTTTGTGAAAATCGGGATCGGTTTGGGGCCATTCACCGAACGTGCGACGCGCTTTATGGTCGTTCAATTCTTGCACGAGTTGGGTTTTGTAAGCCTGCAAACCAAGATATCCTTCCGCAAAATCTTCCATAAAGTGGATGGGCAAAGCTCCAATTATTGCGCGCGATGGCAAATGGACTCATTTGGGTCTTCTTTGATACTCTGCTCCACCGAACTATTATTTTGGTAATAAATTTGAACCATTTGCAAACGTTTGAGAAAGTCTATACGTTATAAAATGGCAAACCAAACTGAGTATAAATCAAGTGACAGCTGTCAAAACAACCAACTAAAAAAGGATTGCCAGATTGAAAACCACACAGTGGCAAGTTTGAAATTATAGATATTTTAGTACTAAATTACTTTCATCATACTTTAAGCATGTTCACAATGATTCACAAATTTAGATGCTAAGATTTTTATTCAGAAATGCAATACTTATTTTTAAGTTTGTAATTCTATTTTTAAATTTTACGTTATATATTCAATTTGATAAAGTATTATTTTTTTAAGTCTTAAACTCAATTCTTGGTTTAATAAAAAATACTTCGATGAAGGACTTGTCCTTCAATACAATGTTTTTTTATATAAAATTCTTTCAGGCCGTATTACTCTTATTCCGCAATGATATAAGTTCTTGCGTGTACCAATTAAATGGCAAACATTCACGATCTTGGAATCCTTGTTTTCATAGTATTTTTTGTGCGATTTCCTATAATCATACCAGCGCTACTTAAGCATCCGGAGAGCACCTGAAAGTTGGCTTTTTCCAGAACCAGTATCCGGTCCGGGCCTCCTTTAACAAGTTTTCCCATATATTCTGATTGCTGGCCGATGCCATCCAATTGCTCACCCCAAGGCTGGTCTTCGCCATCCTTTTAATACATGCAAGGTCTGCCACGTTGTCTTCTACCATAAAAAGAAGTGCAAAAGACTTCCCGAGCTGGTTTCTCTCCGCTTTGCGAGCTGGGTGCCCTACCCACCGTAGTCTAGTGAGCTTTATTTATTCCTCAACATCTGGTTCGAGGTACAACACATGATTTTATCTTCTGCGGAACCATCCTCCGTCGCATACGGGGTCAACAATTCTAAGCCTTTTCTCTCCAACGCGGATAAAAGATCAGAATGCCTTTTTTTAAAGCACCCAAGTCTAGGATACGTATGTGAGTACTTATAAAACCATTGTCTTGTACAGCAGCAATTAAGTTTAAATGGAAAGGTTTCTGGATTTAAAGAGCCTCGAACTCAATGTTGTTAAGGAACTGCACTACTTCAAATTCATTATAGTTGGACCGACACTTTTCGCAGACGTGGCCACCATGTATCTACTTAGTTTTCCCTTCATTAATATGCAGCCACCAGTTTTGTACCGCCTGCTCCGTCTGGGTAAAGGAGACATGTACAGCTTGTTAGCTTCTGCCGATGATGTCAATGTGGTCTGCGTAAGCCATTATCTGGCTGAACTTGGTGACGATCGTCTCTCTTGTTGACGTGCCAGATTCACGGATTGTTTTCTCCAACGCCAGACCATCCCCTTGTCGGATTCTATTACAGATGGTAATTGGTCTGGACAGCAAACCGGCTACTTTTACTTGGGTTGTCATGTTGGCCATGGTCAGCCTACATAGTCGTGTCAATTTATTTTGGATGCCGAATTCTCTCATGGCCTTATAAAATATACAAAGACTATTCTATCGTAGGCGGCTTTAAAATCTATAAAAAGGTGGTATTTTGGAATAATTAAATGCGGACTTTTTTCCATCACCTGCTTATGGAAAAAGATCTGATCATGAGGTCTTCCTTTTGAAATGTTGGAGTCTCAATTTCTTCTGTGAGCTGACCGTTCAACAATTCATTGAAGTACACTGTCCATTACTCCAGAATGCCTTCAGGATCGCTGATCAGATTTCCTTCTCCGTCCTTAAAGTATGTGCAGCGTGGTTTATATTGCGACATGTTTCTGACATGGTGTGGAACTCGCTCTCTATTTTTTTTCTATTTCACAGACAATGAAATGGCTTCCTTATGAGTCTGTAAAGTCTTTTCTCTATACTTCTGCGTTATTTGACACTTCTGCTCACACACATTGCTCGATATGCAGACGCTAGTTTGCATTCATCATCAAACCAGTCACTCCGATCTCTGCCATTACCGCCTAAGATGGTATCAGCAGTACTAATGATTTTGTTCTTAAGGCGTGTCCATTTTTCCTCTACAGCCGGCACTCCATCCCCAATACTTAGCCCTCATCGAGCTCTCCGAGGGCGAGCCTTGCGCCAATGCCTTGATTCCTTTTGTTCTCATCACGTAGGGCTGCCGTTTTGATTCTAACCTGAGCGGCGGATGCAATTCTTCTTCACAGAGCAATCCACCATACCAACAAGATAGTGGTCCCATTCAACGTTGGCACTTCGATACGTCATCAGGCTCGAGTAGTGGCAATTTGGTTGCTACTGACTCTATCAGGTGATACCCAGGTGGCTTTGTAGATATCTTTACGCAGGAGACTGGTACTCGCAACGACCAATTTTGTTGATGCTGTCATTTCTATGACACGTAGTCCCTTGTCATTAGTGTTTTTTTTTTTTATAATTAACGCGCGCACAAGGGATTATGTGTTTCCCTTTTAAGATAGGGAGGGGAGAGATAGGAGGTGCCGATTAACATTTGTTTTGAATGTTAGCAGATCAAAATGGCAAGGAAAATCCCGCCGGGTAAACTATTCCAAATTCGTGTTGTTCGGCTAAAAAAAGAATCCCTGTACTTCACGGTACGTCCGAAATTGGGCTCCAGGGTGAACTGATGAGTATTCCTTGCGAGACGAGTATTACACGAGAAACTTTTAAGGGGAGGAATGCAACTGGCTACTTCGAGTGAACATTTTTTGTAAAAGAAACGATAAAATAAGGAAAGACATGAAACATTGCGTCGGTGGGCGGCAGTTCTATTTCCTATCAATCTTTACGCTCGATTTTGTATTCTATCAAGCAGGAGAACTCTTGCTACTGTACGAGTGCGGAAAAAAATCTGTCCCATAGAAAAATTTACATTCTCAAGTACAGGAGGGGCAACGTTGCTTTGAGGCAGCGTGGAGCTGGCAGCGAAATTGGCGGCGAGCAAGTTTGCCTTCTCCGAAGAGTAAACAATTGGTTTGTTATTGTCGATGAGCGTTGGAACCGAAGATGTCGAGGAGTTTTTTATATTTTTTACAAATGACCAAAAATTTTTACTGCCTTTGGGACACTGCAGAATTTGTTGCCGTAATTTTTGGTCATGCAAAAATTTGGTTCTTTCAATAACGGAGTTGCATGAGTTCCTTGCTTGTTTGTGCTTTTTCCGATTTTCCTCTGAAGGGTTGGCTTTGTAAGATCGGAAACTTACTTCTTTGAGCCTGATAGCTTCTTTACACTCAGAATTTAACCAAGACTTTTCTTTAGGTTTGATGCTTTTTACTCTGTTAGGAATAAAAGCACGCATCCCTAGAAGAATCACATTTGCAAGACTATGGAATCCTAGGTACTGCTTGAATACTAGCTCCCTACCTAATTTGGCGTTGAAATCGCCAAGGATGATTTTAAAGTCATACATTGAGCAGGCAATGCGGGTCCTATTGACAAGTTCGTAGTAGGAATCTTTTTCATCTTATTTAGACACCACAGTAAGTGGTGATGTTATTAAATTTGCCTCGCACGCGAAAGGTGCATAGCTTTTCGTTTATTGCATTAACTCCGATAATGGTAGACTAAATTTTTTAACTGCTAGGAAACATACCCGAGCACATGGTGTTTTGGATGACCGCTGTAGTATATGTCATATTCTTTTTCCTGCAAAACACCATTTCCTGGCTATGTACATATATTTGTGTATGAGTATTATCTATTAATTAATCCAACTTTTTCTTTGGTCAAAACCTCATAGAAAATATATATATGTCAACCAGTTGGCCAGTGATTTTTTCCCAACTTGAGATACTCTGCTAATACCAACGTTGGTCTAAAGATTTCTCAAAACCTTATTTCACCCGATTTACATAAATACGCCTATAGCATTACTTTCAAGCTGCATGAATGGCCACCGCGGGTGCGTTTGCAGTCGATTCGTTGGACCCAATTTTTGATGACTGGCCCACACATTTCGGCCGAAACGGCCGCTATTTCGCGTTCAATGTTGGCTCGGAGCTCTTCCAACGTCGTCGTCGGCTTGTTGGCATAAACCAATGACTTAACTTAGCCCCAAAGAAAATAGTCTAGAGGCGTTTAATCGCACGAACGAGGCATCCAATCGACTGTAAGGTGTGCTGTTGAAACCACATGTCAAATCTTTCTTCTAATTCGGGACAAAAAATAATCGATATTCATGGCGCGATAACGCTGGCCATTCAAAGTTATGTGACGACCTTTATCGTCGAAGAAAAATTATGGCCCAATAACGCGACCGGCATGCAAACTGCACCAAACAGTTTTTTTTATGGTGGTGATTCATGAAGCAAATGTGGATTTCCACCCGAACAATGAGCTTCGTCACTGAAAATGATTTTGCGATGAAATTCATCATCTTGGCGCATCTTCCTCAGAGCCCAATCGGATAACGTATGTCGCTTCAAATGGTCCATCGGCTTCAATTCTTGAGTCAGCTTGATCTTGTATGGGTACAAACCAAGACCCTTACTCAAAATACGCAATAATGGGGTCTGAGTGATGCCCAATTCTTGAGAACGCCGTGCCGTGGAATTGACTAATTTGGATCGTTTTCTACGGACGCCTGAACGGCAGCGATATTTTCGACACTTCGACCAACCCGTTGTTTCACTAATACGGCAACATTACACAACGAATATGTAGACTCAAATTTTTGCACTAAACTTGTTATTTCCTATCTACTAGTACGAGAATTACGACCAAAAATTGGAGTAAACGCTCTTGAAGTTGCGGTCACCCACTCGAAATTTCGTTAGGATTTTTTTATAATTTACAGACGTTGCTTGCTTGTGTATTTTACCATGATGAAAATGTTGAGCTTATTGAATAAATTGACAATGACAGTTTGATGATTAGTGGAAGGGTGAGTTCGCAACTTAAATTCAAAGTTGTCAAGTCCCTATTGGAAAACTCGAATATTAACAGTTGCACCTAACGGAAACTAATATAAATTCTGGAAACCTTGATATATTTTTATTTTAAATTCAAATTTCCAATTACAAATAATGAATACCAATTGTAACTTCTTAAAATTATAAATAGTTTATTTTATTTTTTTTCCAATAATTCTTTTGTTTGCTATCAACGTCTACAAACGCAAACTTTCTTCTTATTGCAATATCCGCCCCTGAAACGTTTTGCTAGGCAATGTGCAGCACAAGCAGTATCTCTAACGTTGAATGCACTCAAAAGATCGCAAGTTGCCCTTTTATGACGGGTTATAGCTGCCCCTTCCACTGCCTCCAAATTTGTTTGATCAGCTAATTCCAATTTATCATCATTGAATGAAAGAAGATCAATGACAGGTGATGCCGATGAAAGCGCACAAACGACTCCAAAAATTACAACAAAAATAATCGATACGCGCATTTTTTAAATTATTTTAATATCAACTCTAAAAACTCAATTCAACTGCTAGTTTGAGAATGTTTTCGAAATGAAAATGCCCGCTGCTTTTATAGAATTTCTTTAGTTTTCTGATTTCTTATGAATCGTATGGGAAAAATGGAATTTCCCAGATAAGCTGAACTACCCACAATGAATGAATCTACTATATGAAATGATCTTTGCTTTGTTTCGGTAATGAACTGATAATCCAAATCGGAAACGGGGAAATACCAATTGAAAGCTTCATAGGATTTGCGTCCAGGTGCTTCTTTTTGGGTATTTTCACTATTCGTTGTTAAAATATTAAAGAAAAATCTTAATTAGCTTTGCTAAGAAGTATATAAACAAATATTCCAACAATGACTAAGATTAAATAATATTAATTATCAATTATTAATTTGTTTATAAAAATGTAAATTTTTATTTTCTATAATTTTCATTTTAAACGTTTCATCTAAAAATGGATTTTTCACTTATTAAAGCTTGAAAACTTGAAAGTTCTTCAAAATCGCTTAACAAACACAATTACGTTATTCCGATTTTCCTCCAAATACTTCCTGAATACCTTAAGCAACTATAGAAACTATGGAATTAGTTAAGAAGTCTTCATCATTTCCTTACGCAAATTTTACAATCAAGAACTCTTCTCCATCTCTGCATTCTCTATTTCAGAAAAACCTTTTCCTTCAAAAACTCTTCGCCAAACTCATTTTTCATCCCTTTCATTGGCTTTTCCACTAGCTTCCAACTCTCAAGGATTCATTTTCATTATCATCCTGAACTGAAACAAAATGAAATTCTGTGTTCATGTTGGCAGGATATCATTCATAGAAGCAAGAAGTTCTTGTGTGCATTCTTGCACAAAGTGACGCAAAAGTTTCTGCCGCCATCGCTGCTCATTCATTCATTTCCGAGCAGGCAGCAGCAATATTGAAAGTATTACGAAACTATGTTTGTATTGTTTACACCCAGCAACCATTGCTCCTGGATCACACCATCACCATTTCCATTACCCGCAGTCTGAGGGAAGCCTGCATTTAAATGCAGGAGATAGAATGCATGAAGAGAAAATTTCGTATTCAGGATGGAACATTGAAAAACAACCCAAAGTGGACGGAATAGGCATCAATCATTTAGTTTTTCATGTCGGTTTTAGAGAGGATGCCAGCAGAGTTCGGTTAAAAGGCCATCCCACCTGGCAATCAATTTCTTTCTGAAATAACCAAGAAAATTAAGATTGAATCCTTCAAAATCAATCGAAAATGGCGATGATTGAGGACGATGGAAATCTGTATGTTTTAAATTAGATCAAACAATTCTCATGAATAATTGAGATAGAGAGAGGGAGATGTGACCATGGCCACAGGAAATCAGTATAAATTGTCGAAGGAGTTCCAAGTGAATTTGAAATTTATGTTCAAGATATGAAGCTTTTGAGTGGCAAAGTCGACTTCGGTGCACAAGAATTCAATTAACATTTGAAACGGTCGGGAATGCTCCTCATCGATTGGTTTTTGGAGGCCATAAATGTTAGGTTAGCACAGTTACATCATAAGCCAATTAGCAATGACATCACATGGAGAATTTAATTGCTTTGATAAGCAAAAATGGGCGAATTGGTAATGCATTATAATTCGTCTTCTTCTTTAACCATCGATTATAATCTGAACTGCGACAACTACTTACTTACTTAGGGGGCTCTACAGTTCGGGACGAACCTGGGCCTCAACCAACATGCCTCTCCGGCCAGCTCGGTCTTTGGCAAACTGCTTCCAATTTCGCACTCCAAGTTGGTTGAGGTCGTCCTCCACTTGAGCGCGCCACCTAAGGCGAGGTTTCTTTGACTGCGTCTACCCTATGGGATGGGATCGAAGATCCTACGAGCCGGAGCATTGCCATCTTAAACGTGATATGCGTAATTTTTTGACCAGGTCAATGTCGCTGTATACGAGCTGTATAGTTCTTGGTTGAACCTTCTCCTCCAAAGCCCGTTAACGCAGATAGGGCCAAAAATCTTCCGAAGAATCTTACGCTCCAAACGACTAAGGATATCTTCATCCGCTTTAGATAGAGTCCATGCCTCGGCGCCATAGAGCAGGACTGAGATGATTAAGGTCTTATACAGAGTCTCCTTTGTCTTTCGAGAGAGGGCTTTGCTACTCAATTGCCTTCCTAGTCTATAGAAACAGCGATTGGCAAGAGTAATTCTTCGCTTTATTTCTGACGAGATGTTGTTGTCAGATGTTATAGCGGATCCGAGGTACACAAAGTCCCTAACTACCTCAAAGTTATACATATCTATTGTGATATTTTTTATCCAATCCGCCGGTGTTGTGTGTTCCTTTTGCACAGACTTGAAAAAAATTGTCCCAATACAATTGACTTGCGAGTTTCTTATAATTTGTTCAAGTAAGAAGAAATCGCACGATAGCGCATCACCTTGTCGGAATCCTTTTTTGACGTCAAAAGCTTCTATTAGATCAGTACCGAGGTTGACGGAGCAGTGAGAGTTCTCCATCGTCATTCTGCACAGTCGGACGAGTTTTGTAGGGATGCCAAAACCTGACATGGCTCTGCATAGCTCGTCTTTATAAATGCTATCGTACGCGGCCTTAAAATCGATAAAGTGGTGGTGGGTATCGATTTGGAATTCTTGGAAGTTTCCAGGATCGGCCTAGCGTGAACTTTTGATCGTTTGTGGACTTTCCTGGTTTGAAACCACACTGATAGATGCCAATCAGGTTGCTGACGAAAGGTTTCAGGCGTTCACATATTACGGCAGAGAGGATCATGTTGGCGATATCCAGGAGACTTATTTCTCTATAGTTGGTGCAGTTTAGAGGGTCTCCTTTCTTGTGGATCGGGCAAATGATGCTGAGGTTCCATTCATCAGGCATACTTTCTTCTGGTGCATGCACTCCACCAGGTCATCTCCGGCCGCTTTAAAAAGTTCGGCGGGTAGTCCATCGGGTCCAGCAGCTTTGTTGTTATTTTTGTTTAGATATTGCTATCCTCACTTCATGTAACCCAATTTACTGCTTCAGCTTAATGCTGCTAGTCTGTTGTTTACCGATCTTACTTCGGATAACATCGATAGCTTTCCCATCCCATCTTCTTGAAAAACAAAGACTGTTATTAAGACCAAAGGACTCAGGAAACTTCATTATTAACTTCATTACATCAACTTTGATTTTGACTCCTACGAGAAATGTTACCTATGATTTGATGTGGTCGTACTTGTCCATGAACATCCACACGTAGATATCCGGAACTCCACTTTGCCTAAACATAACTTACTTACTTACTTACTTACTTACTTAGGTGGCGCTACAGTTCGGGACGAACCTGGGCCTCAACCAACATGCCTCTCCAGCCAACTCGGTCTTTGGCTAGCTGCCTCCAGTTTTGCACTCCAAGTTGGTTGAGGTCGTCCTCCACTTGAGCGCGCCACCTAAGGCGAGGTCTTCCTTGACTGCGTCTACCCTCTGGGATGGAATCGAAGATCCTGCGAGCCGGAGCATTGTTGTCCATTCGCTCTACATGACCTAGCCATCTTAAACGTGATATGCGTATTTTTTTGACCAGGTCAATGTCGCTGTACAGCTCGTATAGTTCTTGGTTGAACCTTCTCCTCCAAAGCCCGTTAACGCAGATAGGGCCAAAAATCTTCCGAAGAATCTTACGCTCGAAACGACTAAGGATATCTTCATCCGCTTTAGATAGAGTCCATGCCTCGGCGCCATAGAGCAGGACTGGGATGATTAGGGTCTTATACAGAGTCTCCTTTGTCTTTCGAGAGAGGGCTTTGCTACTCAATTGCCTTCCTAGCCCATAGAAACAGCGATTGGCAAGAGTAATTCTTCGCTTTATTTCTGACGAGATGTTGTTGTCAGATGTTATAGCGGATCCGAGGTACACAAAGTCCCTAACTACCTCAAAGTTGTACCTGTCTATTGTGATGTTTTGTCCAATCCGCCGGTGTTGTGTGTCCCTTTTTGTGGACAGCAGGTACTTCGTTTTGGCCTCATTGACTGCTAGTCCCATCTTAGCCGCTTCAGCTTCAATGCTAGCAAACGTTCCACTGACAGCTCGCCGAGTTCTGCCAATGATGTCTATGTCGTCAGCGTATGCTAGCAATTGCACAGACTTGAAAAAAATTGTCCCACTACAATTGACTTGCGAGTTTCTTATAATTTTTTCAAGTATTAAGTTGAAGAAATCGCACGATAGCGCATCACCTTGTCGGAATCCTTTTTTGACGTCAAAAGCTTCTGTGAGGTCAGAACCAACCTTGACGGAGCAGCGAGAGTTCTCCATCGTCATCCTGCACAGTCAGACGAGTTTTGTGGGAATGCCAAAACCTGACATGGCTCTGTATAGCTCGTCTCTATAAATGCTATCGTACGCGGCCTTAAAATCGATAAAGAGGTGGTGAGTATCGATTTGGAATTCTTGGGTGGTTTCCAGGATCTGCCGTAGCGTGAACATTTGATCGATTGTGGACTTTCCAGGTCTGAAACCACACTGATAGGGGCCAATCAGGTTGCTGACGAAAGGTTTCAGGCGTTCACATAGTACGGCAGAGAGGATCTTGTAGGCGATATTCAGGAGACTTATTCCTCTATAGTTGGCGCAGTTTAGAGGGTCTCCTTTCTTGTGGATCGGGCAAACGATGCTGAGGTTCCATTCATCAGGCATACTTTCTTCTGACCAAACTTTAGAGATGAGTTGGTGTATGCACTCCACCAGGTCATCTCCGGCCGCTTTAAAAAACTACTGCCTAAACATAAACCATATCAGATCTCATCGTTGTCTATCGAATCTCTCTTATTCTTCTTCTTAGGTGCCTAGATGGCGCTACAGTCCGGGGTTTGGACGTGAAGTTGGGCAAGGTCTTACTTCACTTCCGTGTGACATCTATGCCTCGATTTTCCCCTACTGCGCTAAGTCGAAAATTTTCCGGGTCGGAGAATTGTTGGTAGCTAAAGTAGCTAGTCCAGATTAATCAACATCTTTATTGAACTCCCGGAGAAGATACAATCATGAATTGTATGCAATCTACCGCGAAGCAGATGTTGTGGAAAAAACAAACCTCTGTAGACTCCGGTGAGTTGGGCTAAGAGGAAGATCGGAAAGTCTTTTGCAGTTCTTTGTGTGGTATAAGACAACGTTGCAGACTTACTTTTGAATTATGGCGTAGACCAGGACGCTCAAAGCCTTAAGTTGCCCAACTGGATGGCGTCGGCCCGCTGGCGGATGTATAGAAGAATTTGTTGAACGAAGTCCGGACTGGATCCCATCTTGGCTGTTTCTATCTCATCTATATACATAAATAAAATGAAGTGTCTGTTTTTAATATCAAAATAATAGCTTTTTACAAGATGCATATGGAAGTATACACAACACTTATAATAAAAACACAATTGTCTGTCTGTTGTCTGTCTGTTGACTGCCAGTCTTTCTGTAAGGTTTTTTCGCCTAATCTCTGGAACCGCTGCACCGATTTTGACGGGACTTTCACTGGCTGCTGTTCTAGGGAGTCACTAAGGCCATTTAAATTACCCACTAGGTGGCACTGGGGTCGTTTTTTTTTTTGAAAATTCTTATTTATGGATCGATTTTGGCGGTACTTCCACCGGCATGTAGCTTAAATTATAAGGATTATAAAGAATTACCCCTAGGTAGCGCTGGAGTCGTTTCTTTTAAAAATTTGTTTTTATGCCCCGATTTTGACGGGACTTTTAAGGCAGTTAGCTGACATTGTTGGGAATGAACATTTTTGAAAATAGTTGCTCTGGTGTTGGCGTCAGAGTTCTGCACTATTCTTCCGAGGAATCGCCTGCAGCTTTGAAGAATTCGACGGCTAGGCCATCAGCTTCGGAATTTTTGTTAGTATTAAGATTTGAATGTGGCAAACTGCCAAGTTATGTCTTGTTTCCCGAATTCTTACCTATTTTATATAATTATAAAATAAATGATTTTGACGAGTGATCCAGAAAAAGGATTTGGGGGTCGTCCTTGATACTAAGCTTTCTTTTCTGCCTCATATCAACTATATAATTAATAAATCTAATCAGATGCAAGGGTTTATCAGAATTAACACCAAGGAATTTACAGATCCCTATTCACTGAAGTCTCTTTTCAACTCTTTGGTTTTGATCGGTTGGGCGGAATTGTTGTTCTACTTCGCCCAGATATCGATTATCGAATGCTTCATTCAAATCATGTGCAAATTTCTTCAATCATCCCGATATTCATCCTTTCCGATTCTTATACTCTTGATTACGTCCGTGGTTAATTTATACGAAACAAACCCACATTTATTGTCAGTTGCCATCAAAAAATTTCCACTGAACGATCTTCATGGAACTTGGCATCAGTTTGAATAATCGATAGCTATAGTAATTGCTTTCGAGTTTTATAACGTCGTTTATCGAGTTGGCCTTAAGGACTACATAATTCTGGTGAACGAGTCTCCTGAACATTGTAATTGTAGCTTTCAGACTAGACAGGGATGGATTTTTTCCATACGGACGATTTAAAAAGCCGTCTCAACGACTGAAATACAAATGTAACCAAACATAGTCGATTTGCGGGAAAAATCGTCGCGGGTGAAATTGTACGTATCTTAACAGTACGGACGAAACCGTCGTGTGTAAAAAAGACTTATTTGCATCAGAATTCTATACTCTCCTTTTTTACATCTTTCTTGTAACGTCAGTAAAACGTTCCGAGGGTGTGCATATTCGAACGTTCCAAGGGTGTGCATATTCGAGTGTATACAAAACAGCATTTGTTCAACCCGTACCCAAAACAGGCGTATCTTCATCCCCCTTTAAATCGTCATATCACCATATATCTAACCGAATAGTTGTACCAATCTTTACATCGTTTTTGAGAAAGCAAAATATAATGTGTTATGTTTGATACCCAGTATCATCACCTTAAGTAATAATAACGCCCATCACTACCTTTGCTGTTCCAAATAACTTTATTTTTCTTGCAAAGAGAACAACAGTATTCTCTCTTGCTATTATGTTTGAAAAAAAAACTTTCCGCAAAGTAACACTCAAACGCATTATTTCCTTATGTACCTAAACATGCATACACAAGAATTTAGGGTCAAAGGAACAAGATAAAAAGAAACTAGAGCTTACGGTTAAATCTTGCGATGATTGTAAGTCAAAGACAGAGATCGAACCACCAAGCTGTCTGTAATAAGTGATATCAAAACTGAATGTCAGACAGTTGGATAACAGTCGTCAGCGTAAGCACACAAAATTAGATCGTGCAAGAAGAATCCGATTTCCCTAATTGCTGCTCAATAATATCGATACTGAAGTGAACCTTTTAAAGGCTCCGCCCCTTACCTAGCTTACCCACCGATCTTAACCGAATTCTCAAAAAAAAAATGCAGATGAGGATTTTGTAAACAGGCAATTTTTAATATCCATACAATGCAACTTGATCTATACATAATGTTTGTTTAAATTTTCTAAATAACTCAGACTATTTTTTTTTAATTCCAATCTTTTTTTCTAAATTCTAATGAAGATTTAAAATGCTACAATGCCCATTACGTAATACCATTTTTTATACCCTTTTAAATCTTTGTATTGTTTTTTTTTGCATTTTTCTTGGTTTTTTTTTTATTTTAAAAATGGTAAAATCTTCATAAATTCTAAATTTGAATTATGAATAAAATTTTGTACAGTAAGTACACCGAAAGAAAAAGTTTCAAGTTTTCCATTCAAATATTTTTTACTTGTACATTTCTTATAACTACATTCTACAGACATTTTTTTTATTATTTTTCTTTAGCTCAAATATTAATTGTGACAGGTACAGTAACCGTTAAGTAAAAGCACATTTTTCTCGAAAACGGCTCCAAGATTTTTTATAAAAAAAAAAACAGTGTATTATTGTAGGTGTGGGTTATGTTTTAGTGAACAAAAAATGTAAGATGGTGGGCCAAAAACTGTACCTTCCATGGGAACGTTTTTTTCTTCGACTTTCTCGAGAACTGGCTAACCGATTACAATGAAAATTGATATTCAGGAAGATGTAGGTAGCCAAAGTAATTTCACATTAAAATATTTTGGATTTTTTTTTTTTTTATATTTAATACTTTTTTATTTTTTTTTTAAATCAGTATTTTGAAAACGGTTGAGTGATTTTTTTTAATTTTATTTTTAAATGTACGTTATTTTTGTGCTTAAGTTTGCATTCTTGAATTATTTTTTTATAATTATAAAAAAGTTATAAAAAAAACCGTTTAATTTAAAAACCATTCCTACGATTTTGAAAAAACACACTTGTTTACATTTTTTTAAAGAAATAAAATGAGTATACTGTGTTTACATTATTCCGCTAAAAATTATTTTACAAAATCGAATAAAAAATAAGAACTTCCCTTAATATTTTCCAAATTTTATTCGTAGCTATAACCGCACATAAGAGCAAGTACGTGTGATCAAGTAGTGCAATTTATTTCGAATGCGCACGGTTGAGAGCATTTTTCAATGGGAACGTTTTAACCGTGTTGAAATTCCTGCTTCAAAAACGTTGCCAGCAGTCTTCTGTCTTCGAAGTACAACCTACCCCACTTGTATCGGAGAAATCAAACAGCTTTGCGTTTTAGGAAAGCGTATCGTAAACCACTTTCTGTAGAACGAACACTTTTGACGGCAATTAAACTGTTGCAAAGTATATTTCTTAGATCTGAGTAGGTGCTCCAGTTACTTAATTGTTTACTGAATAGAATCCAAAAGAGTGCATTACAAATGACAGCAGATAGGAGCATACAAAATGCATTACCTTCGCTTGAACATCGTTGAAATGTTACCTTCCTCTGCTTATTCAAACGACTTTTTTATTACCAATGCTTCAGCGAAAAAGCTAGATGCATTCATCCTCTTAAAGTATTCTCCGTAATATAACTATATATAACTATATAACTATAACTATAACTATAACTATACGTATATATAATTGTACAGACTCATTCTTTAGCCGGACTACATGAATGTGGAACGGTTTACCCTGCCTTCATTTGAAAATCAATATGTATCGGTAACCACCTAACATTTCCTGCATATCTCTAAATATTCTTGTTTTGTTGTATTCCCCGAAAAAAACCGCGTATATTCTTCCTGAATAATTGAGCTGATTGCAAGCATGCAGGTTTGACTTAATTGTTCAACACAAATACAATATTCCACGAAAAAAAAACAAGATATGGAACCGAAATAAAAATTCCCTGCCAATAGAGGCACATAAATATATTGCGGTTGCACGAAGTAATGTTTTTTTTGTACAAATGAGCGTTTCAATGATTCTCTGGAAAATTCTAACAATTTCTATGTATTTTTTTACCAAGGACTTTTCTGATGAAAGCCGAGCCCGATTTTGATAAGAATATTGATATGTTATATTTTTGGTTTCATGACTCCATATTTACTTCAAAAAACCAGCTTTAATAGCCGGAAGGATTCCAATACTCATTTGAGTTTCGATATTCAACTGAAATCCATTAGATACTCAATAGTTGAGTATACTGTGTTTAAATAAATGCAAATTGGCTTACCAAGTGCTTAGAAGTTGACATCCTATTCTCAGGTATCCGAACCTGCTTAAAATGATAAACAACACACACATACAACAATTAATTCCATTTTATAGACTTTCTTCCCAAATAGCTACTTGTCTCCTAAAAGCCTTCCCCACAGCACTTTTCAATCTAATTGCAGAGTAATGTAGTCTATTATTGGGCATTTTCCTTCAAAAAGCTGTTAAGTCTATCCAAACAATGTCCCAAAATCAACACTTCGGTTTCCAGGTTCCAAAAGAGATTGCCAAACCTTTTGGTTAACTCAAATATTGTGTACGCATCCCTAAATAAATCTCTGTGACAATTTTCATGTTTTATCTTTCATAGACATCGGACTGGCCAAGAGAAAATGTTCCTCAAAAAAGGGATATTCAATACTGTGAGCCACTTTGGTTTGTTTTTCATTTCCCACAAAACTCCCCCCAAAACAAAATGAAAATAAACACTAAAACGATATTTATTCAATCGTTTGCCTTGAATGTACAATATTTTAGTTTTTTTTTTTTACTTAGGAAACTCGAAATTCGCTCGGTTCTCTGGTTTTGTGTGAAAGGATGAATATTTCAAAATTGAATTTCATACTTTGACATTTTCAGAAAATTTATTTTGTGTTTTCCATTATCGTCCTTCCAGAAATAAATGTTGTTTTGAGTTGAGTTGGGATTGAGACTGATTGATAAACTCATTTTCATTTAATTCTCTGTCTCTTTTGCATTGAATGATTGAGTGTGTGTGTGAATTATTGAATTTCGGAAAGAAGTTTAAATTTCTAAAATAACTGTTTCTTTAAATGTTTCTGTTTACAATAAATGGGCCAAGGTCCTTTTAGTGTTTAAGTTAACCTTTGTAAAAAGCACTCTTTTCTCAGCTTTAAAAACGACAGATTAAAGCAAAATTACTTATTGTTGTAATTTTTCATTTTACTTATCATAATTGCAGTCTCATTAGATGAAAATAAAAAAAAAATATTTCATTCAAACTAGTCAATTAGTCCAACTTTGAAAAAAACGGGTCTAGGGTGACAAAGGTCAGAACTTAATGAAACTTTGGGATACTGTTCAGGGATGGTAAATTAACATTTTCTCAAACTTTGAATCTCTGGATCGCACGTACTTGCTCTTATGTGTGGTCACAGCGACTATCAGACAAATATTAAAGGAATCAAAGTTTTTATTCGATTTTTTAACTTTTGATTGTTTGAAAAAAGTACGCAAAATAAAAAAAAATTAAACGCCATTTTATTTCTTAGAAAAATGTAAAAAAGTGTTATTTTTTTTCAAAATCGTAGGAACGGTTTTTAAATAAAACGGTTTTAATTTAACAATTTGTTTTCAAAAATCGAAAAAAAATATTTTAAGAATGCAAACTTAAACACAAAAATAACCTTCATTAAAAAATTAAATTTAAAAGAAATTCACTGACGCATTTCCAAAATTATCGATTTTTCAAAAAAAAAAAAAATTGTTTAAATATTAAAAATAAAAAAAAAATCGAAAATATTTTAAATTAAAATTATTAAGGTTGCCTATATCTTCCTAAATATTAATTTTGGTTTTAATCGGATAACCAGTTCTCGAAAAAGTCGAAAAAACGGTGCTATGGGGGACCTTTTTTAGCCCACCATTTTAATTTTTTGTTTCATCAAAACATAAACCATACCTAGTACACTGATTTTTTTCCATAAAAATTGTTCGAACCGTTTTTGAGAAAAATAAGCTTTTACTTAACGGTTATATGACAGGTACCGTTAATATTTGCGCTAAAAAAAAACAAAAAAAAGTGTAGAATGTCAAAATAACCCTGTTTACCAAAGTTGAAGATGATTGGCCAAACCGTTTAGGCTGTAGTCCAAAATAAATACTAACAGACAGACAAAATTTTGCCAGTAACTCAAAAATGTTTTTTTATCATCGTAACATCGTAATGTCATGTTTGATTGCAATCTCAATTTTTTTGATCTGCACGAATGCGCATTACCTATAATCGCAAGTATAAATGTGGGGAAGGGGAAAACTTCAAAATGTTCTTTCCTTTTGAGAGTTTTGATTTAAATAATACAAATAATTTAATGTGAATTCCACGCAGACGAAGTCGCAAATAGAAGCTTATCATCATTATATATAATAAAATTTAAGAATTTTCCCCCTGACTGCGCATCACGCGAGAACGACAAAACGAATTTGAACAAATCCTTTTTTAATTATTGTTATAAATTTACCCGAGAAACTTATAGGACATTTTTTTTAAAATAAATAAGCTAAAACCTTGTAAATTGACCAAAGAAAAATTTTGCTTACCACGTCACGTAAAATGACAGAACGTATGTAGGTATGTATCTTATACGTATATTTGTTTTTACTTGCGATTATAGGTAGGTACTATAAGCATTTTTAGGATTCTTGAATATAAAAAAAAATTGAAATAACAATCAAACATGACATTACGATCATAGAGAAGTCTAAAAAATTATCGACAAAAAATGTCTGTATGTCTGTCTGTCTGTCAGTGTGTATAACGAGCTACAGCTTTAACTTAAGCTTAAGCGACTATCTTTAAATTTGGTGTGTGTGATTCTTATGGGATTCCCCAGAGGGGAAATTAAAATCTTATTTTAAGGCTTAAAATAACGGTACCTGCCATATGACGGTTGAGAAAAAGCTTATTTTTCTCGAAAATGGCTCCGACGATTTTGGTGAAATTTTTTTAGATTTTTTTTTGTAGGCATTAGATACCATCTTATGGAAACCAAATTTATGGGAAAACTCTATTAACGGACCTTTCATGGAACGGTTCTTTTAATTTTCGACTTTCTCGGTAACGGCTACTTTGATTTCAATAAAATTTTTTATTTAAAAAGACCCAGATCGTCAAAAAATTCTGCATACCAACATTTTGAAAAAATTTGTTTCCCGATTTATAATTAATTTTTGATTTTTTTTTTTTTTGAAATTCAGTATTTTAAAAACTTATAAAAAAAATTATTTAAAATTTTAAAATTAGGTGTATATTAATAAACTTTAAAAAACTGCATACTTAAATTTCAAACAAATTTATTTCCAAAAAAAAAAAAAAAACAAAATAAAAAGCACGATTTAATCAAAACCGGTCCTTCAATTTTCGAAATACTTTTTTTTTATAAATTCTTTGTTATTTAAGACTCGTGGTGGCGTACTTCATTTTTACTTAAAATCGTTACGTATTGATATTTTTTTTTAAGTTCAAACTGTGTTCCTTTCAACGTAAATGTTATTTGTTTTTGTCAAAGATCTTGTCTTCCAATGTTATTAGGCACATAAGAGCAAGTACGTGCGACCCAGTCGTGCCCATTTTTTGTTTACATTCCACACATATGTACATACGCCATTCATTGTGTTGTTGCGTTCTTCTACTCTAAAACAGATGTCGTTAGGTATTGTTACTTCTATTTTAAGCTACACCGTGACTCCACGAGCTATATTTTATACAGAAATACAATGAATACACAGAAATAGCAGGTATGCAGATATGATACAAATAAATCGTCATCTAAGTATTTCTTGACGTCACTATTATCTTTCATTAATATTTCATTTCTATAGTGATAGCCTAATCTTAGAAATGAAAAGTACCTATGTTACGTAAATTTAAAAAAATTAAATACGATTTTTGTTTCCGACTCTAACACAAGCAAAGCCGCGGGCACAGTTCGTCGTTAATGCAATTTACAAATTATATTTTTTTCTTTTACAATCTACCATCAATAAATCAATTAAATTCTTCGACCGAATTTAAATTTGTTCAGTCAGTGTGATGAACAAAATCGCTTAGTATTTCCTCCGAATATTACTTTTTACTTTTTTACTTTTAAGGGATTTTTATTTTAACTTTTTCTTATATCTACTTAAATGCTAGACAAAAATCTTAAAACTAGCTACAAATATCATCTTAAGTAACTTACTGGCCCTATGCGGGCGCTCTAAATTAATCTCTAACTTAATTTTAATTGCCTTTCGGCCTAAAAATAACTTAAATTTATCTTATCTATATCGGGTTTTATTTTTTCCCAGAAAATTAAAAAAAAAAAACTGGTTAATCTTTATCGACTTAACTTATCTTAAACTACTTAAAAACTAACTTAAAATAAACTAAAGATAAACTTAAAATTACTTAAAATAAACCTAAAATACTTAAAGTTACTTAAAATTAGAACAGCCACAGCAAGCTTTTTTTTGAATTTTTTGTTTTTATATTTTTTTGTATTTTTTTTTTTTTTTTTTTTTTTTTTTTTTTTTTTTTTTTTTTTTTTTTTTTTTTTTTTTTTTGGTGCCGCCGCAACTGCCCTACCTAACTTAAAGCTACAATAGATATATGTAGTCGGCCATAGGCGATATTTCGACTATGTCGACTGAAAATGGTCGGGTTTTAACTAAGCCACCAAAATTGGTGAACCTGATCTAGGGCTTCCTTCCGATCCCGGTCGGGCACGGCCCTACTGAAACGGAGGCGCTCTGCTTCGCTCCCAGCGACTATGTCTCGGTCGTAGAGGAGCCGCCTATCGACTGTTCTGCGGCCGACGTGGTAGATCAACGGAATCGCCGATCTATCCTGAATCAGCCCTCGACTATCAAGGTATAGGAAAGCCTCGGGCGGGATAAAACCACTCGAACGTGTGCTTTCAAAATATTCATCTTGGGGGTAGTAAGCCCCGAAGATTTGTCCATTAGTTGAGGTCATCGCCCTTGCAATGTGTCCGCGAATGAGCTTAATTAAAAAGTTATCTATCCTGTTTATATTGGCCCCGTTGTATAGGACCTCGTTGGAATAATGATGTTTGTACTCCGACTCTGGTGTTCTATAAAGACCGAGACAAGTGCGAAGGCACTGTCTCTCGAACACCCGAATCTTTTCCATTAGAGATGGTGCAACGTTGAACCACACAGGGCAACCGTAGGCAATCATCGGCCTGATAAGGGCCATGTAGCAAATCACTTTCACCCTGCTAACAAGGCGGCTGCTATAAAACAACCGTCTTGTCAGGGCAAAAGCTCCCCTAGCCCTGGCCAGAGCAGCCTCTACATGTCGATTGAAATATAGATACTGATCCAACCAGATGCCAAGGTACTTTACTACATCTTTACTCGCCAGTGGATGTCCATGTGGTCCAGCGATCACTAGCTTGCGCCAGTTCTTTCTCGTATCCCTAGAGGCCCCAGACAAAGGGGTTCTAAACAGGATAGTTTCACATTTCTGGAAGTTAATTTTCAGCTTCCAATCGTTACAGTACTTTTGAATTTTATCGAAATCACGTTGCAAGAGAATTCTGATGACTTCAACTTTTGGACCTGTTCTGTACGCAACTAAATCATCGGCATACGCAATTGCATGAGGTAGACTCCCAATGAGATCGCTGGTGTAAATACTAAAGAGAATCGGCGAGTTAACCGCTCCCTGTTGCAGACCGTTTTTAATATTAAACGTTGTGGTAGATGTTAAATTGTCACTCTTGACAACAAACTTTCTACCATTAAGCATGTCGTAAAGCATATATAACAGTGGTTTACTTATGCCCCATCTGGTTAGCTTCAGATACAGACCTTCTAACCATACGGTGTCAAAAGCCTTCTCCAAATCAACCAGACAGGCACCCGTGCATTGATTTTTAGCATTGTTCCATTGGACAGCAGATACTAACTTAGACGCGGCATGAATTGTGTCATGTCCCGCCTTAAAGCCGAACTGGGTGTCTGGAATTATATTTTTGTCCTCGGCCCACTTGGACAGAGCTCTATTGATAACTTTTTCGAATACCTTGCTGATACTCGGAAGAAGACTTATCGACCGGAGATTTGCCGGATTGGAATTGTCCTTTCCCTTTTTGGGGAGAGGATGTACAACTGCTGTCTTCCAACTCACTGGATAATATGCATTATTCAGCGCGTTGTTGAACAGTGTTGTGTATATGTTAATTGCATCTTCGGGGAGATGTCGTAGTACAACATTGGGTATACCATCGACTCCAGCTGACTTCTTTTTCTTTAATGATGTGAAGATCATTTGTAGTTCGACCTTCGAGATGAGCAGGGAACTTGGCCCATTTCGCTCGGCGACGGTGGCATTTGCCAGATTGTCTTCATTGAATCCGGTAAAACCAAGATTCTCAGATCGCCATTGCGTGATGCTATTTCGAAGGTAGAAGTGATTCAGCAGAGCTCTGTTCTCCAGGTCGTGATTTGGATGAATGGACTCATTCACCTTATACACTTGCTGAAAAGCAGAACCCACTGTCTCAACCTTCTCCAATGGATCTTCGATCACAAAGAATTCGTCGTCTAAGACGGCGTTCCCCAGATCTACTCCTGCGGTCAGGAGTATGTTTTCGTTGTCTGTCGTTCTTTGGAGCTTAAGACACGGAAGATCATTTTGAGTGTTCTTTCTAAAGATTTTATTAATCTCGGGAAACATACTCGGGTCGTTAGAATTAACGGCTCGAATTCTGTTATCCCAGTAAGAGTTAATAGACAATCTATAGTTTTGTTTAATGAGCGAGTTGACATTTTTGATTGAAGACTTCAGTGTCCTAATCTCCAGATCGTTTCTGTCAGTAAACCGCCTGTACAAGAGTTTTAATCTTGTCAGGAGGCCACTTTTTTGTCTATGTAGTGCGTCTATTGTCGCGTTCTTGTACATTTCAGTTGCGTTATGTTCTTTGTATCGTGGGATCGTTCTGTCCATCGTTTGTTTTATGACACCATCCATCTGAAGCAGGTATCCATCGATCTCTACGTTCGATAGATTCCTGTCATTTGGAGGCACAATGTCGTTAGAGAGGAGTTCTCTTGTCAGGATGTTGGAGAAACGTGGCCAGCGTGCCTTACTAAAATTGTAAGAGCGCGCAGGCACAAATTCATCCAACACCACACGTTCATTTGGTAGCTGTATGACGGCGGAAAGTCCGCAGTGGTCACTGTCGTATTCTACCGTCTGTAAACAGTTTCTTGTCTGTTGGCCCACAGAGTCAGTTACTGTCAGTCTTGAGTCTAACAGTAGTAGATCTAGAAAAGCACCGCTCCTTGGGAACGATGGTCTATCTGTAGCAAGAAGGTCGATTTTATACTCAATATGGTGTCGACCCATCCAATCAAAAAGATGGTATCCCCTTGGATTTTGGATTTGATTTCCCCAATCTTCGTGTTTGGCATTGAAATCCCCAGCGATAATAAAGTAATTTTCATCCGAGTGCAGGCTAAGGCATTCGAAAAGTTTTTCGAGCTCTGCAATAAAGTTTGCAGGTTGAGGTGCTTCTTGTGCGTACACTGCAATCACATACATTCGCTTCCCATGTTGGAGAGGAATGCATATGATGCAAGCTTCTAACAACTCAAATCTTCGCACTTCACTATTATATATGACCTTATGATGTATACCTTTTCGTAAAAAGATAGCGACCCCGCCCCCACGAGTGGAGTTGGGCCGGTCCCTTCTTACGATATTGTAATTATTATGAGTCAGTTTGTGTTTCTGGTTTAGCTTGGTTTCGCTAGCCAAAAAGACATCTGGACTGTGATCATGCAACAATTGAAACAAATTTGCTCTACGTTCGGTCCTGATTAGTGAATTTACATTCACAGCCAGGATTTTAAAGGGGTTCTCGTACAGCGCGCCCATTATGGTCTAAATTGCCCTAAGCTGGGAAGGTAAGCGTAGACACGGTCTAGTCTTTCCTCCTGCTTTCCGAGCTGTTGTTGTAGGCTGGTTAACTGGGCCTGCATGGCCAGCAACACAGTCATTATATCGGCCTGTCCCGCAGGTGCCGTAGGCACGGGGGCCTGTTTGGCAACCTTTGGTTGTGGCTGTACCGTTGTTGTTGCCCTCCCTGCCGCCATTTGAGCGTAAGAGATTTGGGGCACAACGGCTATCGGTGCAGGAGCAAAAATAGGTCGCTTCTCCACCACCTTCGGAGCTTTTGTTTGCTTTATCTGCTGAAACTTAGGACAGCCCCGATAACTAGCAGGGTGCCCCTCGCCTCCGCAAAGCACACATTTAAGTTGAGTCTTATCTTCGACCCTTTCCTGTCCGAGTTTACACTCACCTATATTGTGGTTCTCACTGCATTTCACGCAGCGAGACTGCATACCGCAGTTCGCCGCGGCATGCCCGAACCTTTGGCAGCGCATGCATTGAAGCATGTCGCCGCGTCTCTTTAGTTTGTCCCAGGTTACAACCTGGTAGTCTAGCTTGGTGATTTTCCTTAGACTATCCAGTTTGCTTTTGGGCGACAGCTGTACCAGGAAGAACGGTAATTTCCGTTGCTCCCGTCTGGCTCTAACAGTCGTGAAAGGCTTGACTCCCACGAACTCAAGATCGTTCGTCGCTACCCGACGGAGTTCGTTTAAAAGCGCCACCGTATCAGTGGAGCTATCAAGGCCCTTTAAGAGGACCGTCTGAATTTTTTCCTCTTTCGGCGTGAAACTGTAGTGTTCAGTGGCCGTTTTTTCGAGAATTTCTTTTACTTTCTTATGCTGATCCACTGAGAAGCAGTGGATAGCATGTCTATCATTATTAAGTCGTTTGATTAGAAAATTGTCGCCTATGGCGTCTCTACATAAATCTATTATATCCTTAATATTCATTTTATATGTATTAATGGGCGGCACCTTACCTTTTTTTTGTGCTGGCTGTGATGGCTGTTGCTGCTGCATCTGCTGTTGTGTCTGCTGCTGTTGTCTCAGCTGCTGTTGGTTTTGCTGCTGCTGTTCATTTTGCTGCTGCTGTTGCGCGTTCTTTGAGGTCGATGGTTGATCCATCTTTTTTTGCTGTGGCTGTTCTTTTTGGTGTTGTTGTTGTTGCTGTATAGCAGACTGTTGTTTTCGTTGCTGCTGTGGCTGTTGTTTCTGCAGTTGTGGTTGCTGCTGTTGTTGTTGTTGTTGTTGCTGCTTCTGCTGCTCAGCCGCCTGGAGGGCCTTAAGCTTGGCTGCCTCCTTCTGCTCTTTGGCGAGCCTTTCCGCCCTCCTTCTGTTCTCTTGCTTGGTTCTGACCGCCAGGATTTTGCGCTCGAACTCGCTGATTATTTCCTCCTCATCGTCGGATTCTGATGAGGAAGGCCTTTCTTCTATCTGGGTGTCTTCGGCAATTTGTGTGTCGTCAGGGGTGCTTGTATAGTGCCCCTCCCCTTCGTCGGACACATACGACACAGATATGTCCGACGCTTGTCCAGCAACTTCCAGCTGCTGACGTATTTTGGCTGCAGCGTTCGTCTTCGCTGGTCTTGTTTCCTCTACGGCTAAATTCTGAACTGATGTTGTTGTTGTTGTTGTTCTGGTTTGCCTTTTAACCAGATTAGGCTTATATTGTTTTTTCCTTCTTTTTGCTGACGTCATTGCGACATCAGCCGATGTTCTTGGTAGCCCATCATCCGATGGCACCACCTCTTCGGTCTTGTCTACCATTGGCTGGGACATTTTCTCGCCTTCTAGGCTTTGTCTATTTGATAAAACTTTTTCCCAAAAAAGTTTTGTGAAGTCACCCAGGCCGGATTCGAACCTGGGTTCCTCTGCGCCGCGATCGGCCACTCTACCACTGAGCTATTGGCTTATATATAACTCGATGGTTTTTTGAGTAGATATACCTTTGGGTTGCTTGCCCAAAGATCTACGTATGTTGTAGCTTTTAAAAAAGCTTTTTTTGTGTTGGAAAATTAAATCCAAAATAATTTTTGCTTTATTCAAGGCAAAAATACAAAGAAAAATTGAACTTTTTTTGCCTTTTGGCAAAAAAACACACTGACTTTACTGGAATTACTTTACTTAATAAAAATATCCACTTGTAAATATCACTGTGAAAGTCGTCAACAATGTCTTCGCTCCTCCACAGTTGCTGATCGACTGAATATTACTTTGAATGAACCTATGCCAGTCGTCGGCACTCCCTTCCAGAAGTGATCTAATCCCCAGGAGCTTATTTCTTCGATCCTTATTATTTCTTCGATCTTGGTTAAGTGCACTGTGTATATCTGTATAAATCGTAGATATCCTTCATCCACAACCTACTGTTTCACCATGACTGCTGATGCACATTCCACCTAACCTACACCATATATTTCCTGCAACCTAGCCAATAATTCATCTTCCGCAAGCCCACTCCAACAGACTCCTATTACCTTAAAGGTCTCTCGTTCGAATTGTGTGTGCAAAGCTGTATCCTTTGCTATTTTCCAACCACACCATCCTTCTTCTTCTCCCTTGGCTTACTCCTGTAATCCTTTATAAAGGATTTTCCTTTGCGAACAGAAGAAAATCGCGTTTACTATATAAAGTAAGTGGAATTTCCGGTCGTCAATGTCGTTGGAAAAATAATGCAAGAAAATCTGTGTAGAAAAACGAAATTTGCTGAACTTTTTTTTTGTAGAAGATTGCTATCGAATGACCAGTTCAGTGAGCACCCTAATCAAAAGGTCAACAACGGGAAGTAGGTACATGAAAAAAATGTTGTTGCCTTATCTGCAACGAACGAAGGGTATTCGCTCCCCTGTTTTGCTATAATTAACCTATTTTTAGTTCAAATATCCTTTTTGCATTCATTTTTATGAATTTGGTTTTTTTTTCTTTCAGCGAGGAAAATGTGTGGAAACTATGCGAACAAGTGAAAAAAACCCGACCTGAAGAGCTCTCGAACTGCTATGCTATATTCGTTTCAAATGAAGGACGAACGGTTCCTCTGTGGCGGCAAAAAGCTGGACGTGGTGATGACCAAGTCGTCATATGGGTGAGTTTTTGTTGTTTCAATTATATATATATATATATTTTTTTAAGATACTTTTTTTAATGTGATTGCATGACGAAGCTTTCAGTTCTCCTCTTCCATCTGGGATTTATATTGTGAATCGAATCCTGGAATCTGATCGAAAGTACTAAGATTTGGGTGGTGTGTGGTGAAGATAGAGAGGATGTTATAGGCAAAGGTTATTGATGTATCTTTGGGATACTATGGGTGGGAACTTTGGTTGGTTCTTAGTTTTCCTTCTTGATTTCCTGTCAGTTGAATGTGTGGTTTTTTTTTTTTTTGATTGAATGGTATTGTCTTCGACTGGTTTTCTGGAAAAATGTATTTTGTTCTACTATTCCTGTTGTTTTTAATTTTAGTTAAATTTTTCTTGTTAAAAGTCAGATAAACCCGGGTCAATTTGGAACCTTTCAAGAATTTTACTTAGAAAATGGATTTGTTTGTATTCTCTTAAGATTTATGTAATTTATTTCGGAACAAAATTTTTAATTACAGAATTGTTTACATTTTTTTTATCTTTTTAAAATCATTAAATGTAATAAATCTGTTAGAACACATTTCAAAAGATTAGCAAGAAAAAAGCAGCTTAGCCAAAGTGTTTGCAGTAATAAAGCTGAAAAATGACAAGTTAAATACAGAAGTTGCATGTTGCACACATGGGAGGTTTAAGCAAATTTTCACACCAGCTTCTGTAAACAACATTAATAACAAAATTAATAATCATTTGCAAAATTGCGACTAAATCAGACGAAATCCTCAAGAGTTACTGGCAAAATTCTGTTTGTCTGTATGTACGGATGTATTCGGGACTGCAGCCTAAACGGTAGGAGCAATCGTCTTCAAATTTAAAACTTAAGGTTGACCTTCTACAGATGACTCAAATATTAACGGTTAAGTAAAAGCTCGGAAATGGCTCCAACAATTTTTTTGGGTGTGGATCATACTTTGGTGTAAAAAAATTTAAAACGCTGGGCTTAAAACGGTACCTCCCATAGCACATGTTTTTTTTTCTTCGACTTTCATTTCATTTTTATTTCATTCATTCATTCATTTCATTTTAAATATTTTTTTTTTTGAAAAAATCTAAATTTTGAAAACGGGTCCATGTTTTTTTTTTAATATGTTTTTAAATGTAGGCTACTTGTGTGCTTAAGTTTGCATTCATGGATAATTTTTTTAAATTTTTTAAAAAAGTTGTTAAAAAACCGTTTTATTTAAAATGCTCTTCTACGATTTTGAATAAAAAATCACACTTTTTCACATTTCTTTAAAGAAATAAAATGGCTGAATTTCGGTCAATACAATCTTACGCACTTTTTTCGAACAATCAAAAGTCACTAAAATCGAATAAATACCTTGATGTTCCCTTATTATTTTTTACTTGCGATTATAGGTACTATAATGCAAGTAATGCATTCGTGCAGATTTAAAATGTTGATATAACAATCAAACATGACATTACGAGAAACATTTTCTAATTACTGACAAAATTCCGTCCGTCTGTTTCAGCCTGACTGTACGTATGTATTTTGGACTACAGCCTGAACGGTAAGGCCAATCGTCTTCAAATTTGTATGAAAAAAAATCGGTGTACTATTGTTAGTAAGCATTATGTTTTTTAAATTGCACGACTGGATCGCACGTACTTGCTCATATGTGCGGTCACATTGTAGAATAAAATTTAAGAAAATTAAAGTGAACATCAAAGCATTTATTCGATTTTTGTGACTTGATTGTTCGAATAAAGTACGTTTAATTGTATTGAGTGAAATAATTTAAACGCCATTTTATTTCTTTAAGAAATGTTAAAAAGTGTGATTTGTTTTCGAAATCGTAGGAGCCGTTTTTAAATAAAACGTTTTTTTAACAACTTTAAAAAATTAAAAAAAATAATTCAAGAAAACTTAAGCACAAAAATAACATACATTTAAAAACAAAATTAAAAAAAAATTCACTTACCCGTTTTTAAAATAATGATTTTTCAAAAAAAAAAATTTTTTTTTGAATTATTAAAAATACAAAAAAAAAAAGATTTCGAAGAAAAATTAACGCGAAATTACTAAGGCTACCCACATCTTCTTTAATATCAATTTTGATAGTAATCGGATCACTAGTTTTCGAGAAAGTCGGAGAAAAAAAAACGGTCCTACGGGAGGTACCGTTTTTAGCCCACCATATTAAATTTGTTTGTTCACTAAAATATAATGCTTACCTACAGTAGTACTATTTTTTCATAAAAATTCTTGGAGCCGTTTTCGAGAAAAATAAGATTTTACCTAACGGTTATACGACAGGTACCGTTAATTTTTGAGAAAAAAAAATTCAAAAAACTCCTCTGTAGAATGTCAAAATAACCTTAAGTTCTAAATTTGAGGACGATTGGCCTAACCGCTACAGTCCAAAATACATCCGTACAGACAGACAGACAGACGGACAGAATTTTGCAGTAACTCAAAAACGTTTCTCTATCATCGTAATGTCATGTTTCACACTGTTTCACATTTTTTATAGAAATAAAATGGCATTTAAATTTTTCTGCTGAAAACTCTTTTACATACTTTTTCAAACAATCAAAAGTTACAAAAATAGAATTAAGAACTTTGAAATTCTTCTTTTAAATACCTATAAAATTTTATTTGACGCTGTGACCGCACATATAAGCAAGTCGTGCAATTTATTTTAAACATTTTAGAAATATTCCAGTAACATTTGAGCTTGATTCTGTTGCTGTTGGTGTTGCTGTTGCTTTTGCTGATGATGTTGCTGCTGATGTTGCTGTTGCTGTTGCTGTTGTGTTGCTGTTGTGTTGCTGTTGCTGTTGCTGTTGCTATTATTGTTGCTGTTGCTGTTGCTGTTGCTGTTGCTGTTGCTGTTGCTGTTGCTGTTGCTGTTGTCGACTGGGACCACATTTCTTATGCTAGATACACACGATGCAACTGTTGCAGCAACTCAGCCAAGTTGAAGCAACCGTTGCTTCGTGTGTAGTTGTGTTGCCCGCTGATTTTCGTGTTGCTGCAACCATTGCCTGAAATATCAATAAAATTTGATATTTTCGGTCATTTGAGAGAGTAATGGGACGTCTTTTTCAATTCAACTTTAACTTTAACTTCGTTTTTACGGTTGCCTCGTGTGTTTCTAGCATTACAATTCATTTTTTTTCGTCATAAAAAGTTTCTGCGTCTGTGGCCATCTACGTGTTGGTGTCTTTCTTCAGCGATAAAATTGAAATGTAGCATTTTATTGTCTTTTGAATTAGTTTTTTTTAGGACATATGGTTTCAGGCGGCTAATTCCAAGATCGTACTGTATCCAAGTTGGTGTTCTGTGTAGAGGTTTCTTTGTATTTTCTTGTTACTTATATACGATGGGAAGCATCTTCATTTTAGCCGCCGGTGACGCAGAGTTGCCATGCTGAGTCTTCTTTTAGCTTGGCGGCATTTTTCGATCACAGCCGAGTTTTCCAGCCACTTCATCCATTCTACACTTACTCGATGATTAATATCGCAATCAGAACATCCTATGTTATTGAACATAGATCCAAAATATTTAAACTTCGCATCTTGGAAAAAACTGTTCCAATCAAATAAACTTCCGGAATAGACCTGTGTGGATCAGAAAATGGTCTTTTTGGGGTTTTGAGGCATAGAACTTTTGTTAAAAATAAAACAGAAAAAATTCATTGAAATGACAAATATTTTGCCTTTATTACCTCAAAATTTTCATGGCATTTAATGCCTAAAAATAATTTATGGCATATGGTCTACGCGACTGCGCCTTGTGAACGCCATCCTGTCCGTTCAATTTTTCACCACTTTTTCCAACGAATTTTGGGTTCTAAATGATCTATCGCTCCTGGTTTATCAGCATAGACCAGAGATTTCACGCACCCCTACAAAAACAGGTGGCCAATTCACAGGTCCATTTGTTGAGGTGATTCAGTGACCAAACGTTTGGCTCAACAAAGTGATTGTTGCACGTGGTGTATGGCATGTTGCGCCGTCTTGTTGGAACCCTTCTTCCCAAATGATTTTCAATGACATGAGGAAAAAACAATAACGAATCATTTGCCTGAAGCGTTCGCAATTCACGTAATGTTGGCACCGCGGATTAAGTTTTAAAGACAAATAGCCGATGGCATGTAAACCGCACTAAACAATAATTTTTTTTCGGAATGTAATGGAAGCTCAAGAGTCTTATGAGGATTGTGCTCATTCCAAACACGAATATTCTGCTTGTTTACATAGCCGTTAAGCCAGAAATGATTCGATCGCTGAAGATGATTCGACGGTAAAAATCTGGTTCAACTTCCAGTTTATTCTCAGCCCTTTTACCGGCTTTAATTCATGCACCACTTGGATCTTTTTTGGATGTGGGCCAATATTTTTCCTCAGAATTTTCTAAGTAGTGAATGGACAGGGGCAAAGACCGAGTTGCTGACAACGGCGTCGATTAATTCGTGTTCTTTGTCACACTGATGTCTACAACGGTAATGGTTTTTCTGTACTCACGGTAGTGGCTCGATTTGGATGAATATTATCCAAAAGAGTAAATGTGGTCATAGTTCGATCTAAACTATTGCTTATAAGTTGCTCAGATGGATGATTATGCCCATCATTAACTTGACGAAGTGCTCTATATGTTTAGCGAACAGAACGCCAATCTTAGGAATAAATTTCCACGACTTGTAAACATTGTTCTGGTGTAACTATTTGCAAGGTGATTTGTCAAACTATACTGGATTCATATGCAGTTGATTGCATCTGTGGCTGATTTCAGAATACGGTATTATTTTTTCGCAGACGGCCGTGTAATACCAGCTCACCGATCCTAATGGTGGGTGCATCAACTTGATTAGTCGGTAACTATCCGAATTTGTTGGATCACCTTTTTCCTTGTAGATTGGAAAAGAAATTAAATTTTCCCCACTGCACTGCACGAATTTTATCACCGTTCAACCGTTCATAAATTTCGTGTTAAGAATCGTGAGCCATCTAGACCCCAGCACTAACTTCTTTAACTGGTAGACACAATTCCTAAAAACCATAGTTTGTAACAGCAGTAAGTTCATCTTAAAGATAATTTTAAGATTTATTTAAAAAAAAGTAAACTTTAAACTTTTCCTGGATTCCGGTTAAAAGCTATTAAAAAAAATGAAAATGTTCAGTGTGAAAGTTATTTTATTCTCTATGGATCTTTCCAAATTTGATTAAAAAATCCCATTACTTTTCTCTTAATCGTTATAATTTAATTTATAAAAGTATTCCTCAAAACCGCTCCTTAAGGTAAGTATAATCATTCACCATTTCTAACGGCGGCGTGACGCTCCATTAAATTATGACAATTTATCCAAAACCTCAACGAAATAAAATACATTTTACCTTAAATTGCCTTTCCTACACCCTTACCCATTTGTGGTTAAAGCATTTAAATATTGCCTCACCAAGTAATCCTGCTTACATAAACCTATATACACTCGTAATCTTAATATATTCCATTTTGCGATTGAAAAATCGAGAGTGAAATTCATTTGATGTAAATTGGTTGTATCAATTTGAAGAAATTACAAACATTCTTTCATGAAATTTCTAGGATATTATTGATTGTTTGATGGATTTTCAGATTAAGTTGTAGAAAGGCTTTGCGTGAAACAATGCCTTTGCGTATATTAATTTCTTATTTCATTAATATCTTTGTTAAGGCTTTTGTAAGCTTGTGTCTTTGAGTGAAGAAAGCTTAAGGTTGTATAACTTTCTTAGAATTTCTGGAAAAAAAATCAGGACGATGTATGATACTTTTTCATTAATACTCTTGTATACTAACATTTGTATCAAGAAAGTCTGTTATTAATAAAGAAATTTTATATTGAATATCAGTCTTAGCAGAGGCCATATTAGGTGAGTGCAGATATAACGAAGCATTGGGCTCCAGGATCAAAAGACACATGTCCTGTAAGTGGTGCTTTATCATTGTAAATATACCAGTATATGCATCCCACAGAGTTTGGAGTTTACTATTGCGTTTGTTTAAAAAAAATATTTGACTTTACCAATTGCGTTTGAGTTCACTCCTATATTACTATATAACGGAGAAATTATGAATCTTAACACATACAGTAACATTAAATTTGTAGTAAAAAAGAGTTGGTTGTCTGTAAAGTCGGTTAACGGACGATAATTTTACGTGATAACGTCATAAGAAAACATTGATGGCAACAACACCAACATGCAGCCCGTTAATTCACACCCACAAACCCTCTCATTAAATCCACACACACACACCAATATCTAAATCTGCTTTCTACTTTAACAAAACTCCGCCTATTTTGTATTTCTTTTTCTCTATTTGTTCGTTTTGAATTTGAGTGGATTTTTTTTGGGAATTTTGCGCCTGTTCTTTTTTATGTTCGCCTGGTGCTCAGAATATACTTGCGATGGGTTTTGATTGAAAAAATGACCCACAAACCCTCTCGTTAATTCCACACACACACACCCCAATGTCTACATTTACGTTCTACTTTAACAAAACTCCGCCTATTTTGTATTTCTTTTTCTCTTCTGGTTCTTTTTGAATTATTTTGGGAATTTGGGCCTATTCATTTTTCATGTTCGCCTGGTGCTTGCGATCGATTTTGGTTGAAAGAACCCCAGTATCTCAGCGTGCGTCACTTTTCTTATCAGAATTATCAGCATGAGTCTTATCAGCATTATCAGCATGAGTCATGTTATTTCGTATTTGTTGGCGGTCATCGATTTATATGCATGTTAAATAAGTGAGGAATATTAATATAAAATGGTTTTGCTGAAGATTTAATTAATTATCAAAGTTCTTATTACCTCTTGCCTGATCTATGCGACTTTCTCTGCTCCCAATACGTATTACGTATGCAATCAAAAATTATTGTTGATTTAAAAAGATTTTTCCACTGAAAATCTAATGATTTTCCTCTAACATTTGTCTAACCAAAATTTGAGTTCAAATAACCCAAGCATATTTGGAAATTTATTTGCGAATTTCCTTAATTAGTCATTGTCTTCGAACTTCTCTCTGTCTGATCCTTCTTATTTCTGTTATTTTAGTTCCTGTCCCCAAAATTCTTAATCCTTAATCCAAATCTCATATGTTACTGTTGGTGATATGTTGGTTCCAGCTCTTATACTAAACAAAATCTGTACTCACTTTGTGAAAAAACTGACAGCTCTTTTCCAAAAATCGAAATAATCATGTTAAATAGCCACTCACAAAAAAGGGTCAAAAAGGACTTCTCCAACTATCATTCTATCGCTAAGCTCTCATGCATTCCAAAACTCTTCGAAAGCATTGTTTAGTCTCATATATATGTAGACGGATTATTCCTCAAACCAAGATGGTTTTTTCATAGGAGGATCTTAACTTGGTTCAGCTCGTCTCTGAAACCTTATGTTGTCTAGAAAGTTGTTATGAAAATGACGTTATAGTGAATGACCTAGGCAAAACTTTTGATAAAATTTCCTACAACCTTATTTTTTCAAATTATATTCTTTTGGTTTTCAATCGCAATTTAAATCATGCATTGAATCTTAAAGATCGTTCTTACAAACTCATTTTTAGATCAACTGTATCCGATCTTTTTCTGGAGTCCCGCAGGGAAGTCACCTTGGTCCACTAATTTTTATTCTTACTTGCAATGATGTCGAATGTGTCATTAAGAACTCACCAACCTCAATATATGCGGATGACAACAAATCTTTAGGCGCATATCTTCCCTAGACGACTCTAAAAGCTCCTCCAAGACGACATTTCTAAATTTTACATCTGGTGCCTTGAAAACTTCCTAGAACTTAATGACTCAAAATTATTGCTTCTATCTTTTCAGCTTTGTAAGCATACCCTTCTTTTGCCTAGTTAGTATCTTATAAATGGCGTTCTCTTTCAAAATTTGGAGATTGTGGTTCGGACCGACACAGAAATCTTACCTTCTTTCGTTCGATACCTTCTTGAATACGCAAGCTCAACTCAGGTTTGCTCTCTTCGCTCTTAAAAAGCTTCCTTTGAATGAACAGCAGCCTTCCACCCTATGAAAGTTTATTTTTACTTGCGATTATACGGACTATAAGGCAAGTTTAGGATTCGTGAATATAAAAAAAAATGAGATAACAATCAAACATGACATTACGATCATAGAGAAGTGTCTAAGAAAGATAGTGACAGGAATGTCTGTTTGTCTGTTTGTCTGTTTTTTTTTTATTTTTATCTTATTACTACTTAAATGCTAGACAAAAATCTTAAAACTAGCTAAAACTATCAACTTAATTAACTTACTGGCCCTATGCGGGCGCTCTAAATTAATCTTTAACTTAATTTTAATTGCCTTTCGGTCTAAAAATAACTTAATTTTATCCTATCTATAACGGGTTTTATTTTTTACCCAGAAAATAAAAAAAAAAACGGGGTGACTATCGATTTCTTAGTCTATCTTAAACTACTTAAAAACTAACTTAAAATAAACTGAAAATAAACTTAAAATTACTTAAAATAAACCTAAAATACTTAAAATTAGAACAGCCAAAGCAAGCTTTTTTGTATTTAATTTTTTTTTGTTGGATGTGTTTTATACACATTTTATTTTTTTTTTTAATTTTTTTTTGGTGCCGCCGCAACTGCTCTACCTAACTTAACCTAAAGAAATCTAAGATAATTATAGGTCGGCCATAGGCCATATTTCGTCTATGACGACTGAAAATAGCGGGTTCTAACTAAGCCACCAAAATTGGTGGATCTGAGCAAGGGCTTCCTTCCGATTCCGGTCGGGCACGGCCCTGCTGAAATATTCATCTTGGGGGTAGTAAGCCCCGAAAAATTTGTCCATTAGTTGCAATGTGTCCGCGAATGAGTTTAATTAAAAAGTTATCTATCCTGTTTGTATTGGCCCCGTTGTATAGAACCTCGTTGGAATAACGACTCTGGTGTTCTATAAAGTCCGAGACAAGTGCGAAGACACTGTCTCTCGAACATCCGAATCTTTTCCATTAGAGATGGTGCAACGTTGAACCACACAGGGCATCCATAGGCGTCTGTTTGTCTGTCTGCCTGTCAGTATGTATAACGAGCAGCAACTTGGTGTGTGTGATTCTTTTGGCATTCCCCACAGGCCCAGAGGAGAAATTGAAATTTTATTTGTATGCCTAAAATAACGGTACCTGCCGACCGTTTAGGAAAATTTTATTTTTCTCGAAAATGACTCCAACGATTTTAATGAAAATTTTTGAGATTTTTTTTGTTGGTATTGGCTATCATTTTAGCAAAACCAAATTTACGGGAAAAGTCTTATAACGGCACCTTTTATATAAGGCTTTTTTTCAAATTTTTTCACCTTCTCTGTAACGGCTGTTTAGATTTCTGTCAAATTTTATATTTTAAAAGATCTAGGTAGCCAAATTAATACTGCATATCAAAATTTTGAATAACTTTTGTTTCTACTTAAAATTATTTTTTGAAATTTTTTTTTTGAAAAATCATATTTACTAATTAATACTAATTAAAAAAAATTATTTTAAAATTTTATAATCTACATGTGATTAGTATTAATTAACTCTTAAAAACTGCAAACCAAAATTAAAAAAAAAAATTCAAAAAACAAAAATAAAAAATGGATTTTATTAAAATCCGTCCTAAAATTGACGAAATACTTTTTTCATAAATTTGTTATTATGCAAGACGTGTGATGGCGTACTCCATTTTTACTAAAAACTGTTAAGTGATGTGGTTTTGACACTTTTTTTAAGTTCAGATAGTGTTATTTTTCTACGTTAATGTTATGGTTAATGTTATTTTTTTTAAATTTTATTCGACGATGTGACCGCACATATGAGCAAATACGTGCAATTTTTTTAATTCGTCCTCGAATTTTAATTTTACGCAATACCTATGCATGTAGTTTAATTTCAGAAAACATCAAACAGATTTATGTTTTTAATGCAAGAGAAATATGTATTCGATTTATTTTATTTACATAAAATCGACAACAAAAATCCCACTTCTGAATAGTTAAAAAATATTTATGTACTAAGAAAACTATTTGATTTCTTAAAAAAATTGTTAATATATTTGCACGTATGCACTCTATGACCAACAAACAAAGAATGAGAGACGCTGCTTCTTACTTCATATGTAACACAATTGATGAATGAAGTGTGTTTTTAATATCATAACAGCTTTTTTACTAGATGCATAATGAAAGTGTATACAGTACTTACAACAAAAACACAATTTTTAAAATTTTTGTCTGTCTGTTTGTTCCGGGTAATCTCGGGAACGGCTGCGCCGATTTTGACGAGACTTATTGGCAGATTGCTTATGTTCTAGGGCTCTTAAAATTACCCTCTAGGTGGCGCTTGAATGTTTTTTTAATTCTTATTTATGTACTGGTTTTGACGGAATTTTTACAGGCAGGAATCTGATATTGTATAAATTAATTAATATTATTTTTAATTACCCCTCGGTGGCGCTGGAGATTTTTTGTTTTGAAAATTGTTATTTATTCTCCGATTTGGCGGGACTTTCACAGGCAGATAGCTGATGTGTTAACGTAACTAAGTGATTCTAATCACCAATTGGTGCGGCTGAGGTCGTTTTACGAGCAGATAGCTTATTTTGTAAGAAGTAAAAAAGGCTATTTTGATTACTAAGTGGCGAAAATATTTGGTATACTCGAGCAACGACGGGTGGGTAAGCTAGTTAGTACTATAAATTAACAGGAATGCCTTCTTCATTTCATAAACAGCTCATAAAACTCCATATAATAAAAAAAACTGTTCTTGGAAAAAAGCTCCACCGTAGTATATAATTGAATGCTCGACACAATCATCACAAACCTAAAAAAATTGTAAAACAAAACATGATTTGTCTGCGAACTGCAACATTTTCTTGTCTTCATCAAAAAACATGAAAATCTAATTAAAAGACAACTCCTGTGGGCATTTATGTAGAGGTTATATAAAATACAAAACCAAAATCACTCATCCATGATCCATGTCCTTACAAAATAAGGATAATATAAAATTTGTCACTATTGTCTCGGAATTCAAGTCAATTTCGTTTTGCATCCCTATTTCCTGGAAATTGATTCAAGTTTCCCCAAAAAAGAAAAAAAAGGACAAAAAGGTATTTCAATAAAACTGTCTTTTACAATGGCTTTCGGAATTGTAAACTTATTTGCATTTCCTGGAATGCTTCAAGCAATCATTATGGGGATCGAATCCGTGACAGACAAGCATAGTGAAACTTTCTCAATTCCTCGGGATTATATAGATGTTTCTCTGGGATTGGTCCCTTATTTACAAACCCTCCCGCGTCAGTGCCCGCAAGTTGAGTTGAAAACAACTTTTTTTCTTAGCTTATTATATAAACTCCCAGACAACAAAGCAAAACCATAAAAAGTCGCAGATCTGTGATTGTTTTTTTTTTTAGGAAGGTCCGTAATATTTCCAAAGGATATTCAACATCATAGCACTGCTCTGACTGACCTTTACATAATCGCTTTCCATCTGCTTTAACTTGAAATAGAAAAATAGAGATGGAGATTGAGATGGAGATGAAGATAAAGATGATTCCCCAAAGTATCACGAAACCACAGCAGCCACAAAAATAATGTTTAATTTGACTTGGGATTGAAGAGGCACTCATTGTGCACGCCTGGCTCACGGATAACCAAAAGCACTTCTTCACAAAAAGCCATCTCTCTATTAAAATAGGAGGCGGGGACATAACACAAAGTGCTAGGTTTGTGGATAAAACTGCTCCTTTGCATTTTTGTTTAGCATCCTTACTTCGTCCCCGGCCAAGAGTTCTCAATTCTGTTAAAGAACCATTTCCTTAGGAATTCAAGAAGATGCGATACTTTGGATTTTAGGAATTTGTCCCTCTGGCATCGTTTCCTTAAACGGATTTCTCGTCTTATTATTTTTTTTTTTTTTGAATTTATTTTGTCCCTGTATATGTACTTCTTCTGTTCGTTGTCTAAGAGAGCTAGTTATTTTCGACAGGACTCTCAAGCCCGAACACAAATGGGATTATTGTGTCGTGGATAAAACCGAACGTTGCACAATGTAAACGACAGCAGCAATTATGCGTTCCTGTGGTTTCATCTATGTGGCTTAACAGTTTTCCCACCCACTGGAAGGGTAAAAAGGACATACTTTCAAGGATGAAGAAAATTTGTAACCTAATTAAATGTATGGGCTAAGACTCTTAACCTGTACGAATATTGAGTTTAATTATGTCCTTAAGCATGGAATTTTTGATAAAATCGATTAGCCAAACGGAAGGTTAAGCTTGGAAAGGTCCTTTGCTTGCTTTCCGTTGTTTTCCTCCAGGTAAGAAAACTTTTTCGTTAGATTAACCTAGAACAAAAAAAAGTGAAGCTATATGTTAGACTATTGATTTTGCTGCTGCAAAATTATGCGTGGTTGGTTTTTGGAAAACACGCAAAGGATAAAGTTTTATTTTGCCAATAAACTACAACACGGAGACACATTCTGGGGTTATTTTATAAATTTTCGAACACGGACAAGCTTTGGTGATATTTTGGAAAATTAATTTTATGAACAGAAGGCACTCAATGGAAATTATAAAGAATGCCAAAGTTATTTAATCCGTTCCCGGTTTGGACGTGTTTGAATATCCGATAGTTTGTGGTAGATGGAAGTTTGTCGGAGAAGTAAGTTTCTTTTTAAGTTCTTAGTTTTTTTGTTGAAGAATATTTGAAGTTGGGATTAGAATTGCAGTGTTTGATAGATGACCTTTTCTAAGAATTTTAAGGAAATGAAATAACATGGAACAACATTCAGAAAATATTTATTGTTTAACTTTCTTAAAAATAATTCTGTAATAAAACAGTGTTGATATAAGAACAAACTTAAGGAAAAATTGAATATTTCTTGGAATTATTAGCTAATTGTAAACTATAATCATCATGGTTTCGATTCGTAGATAATCAATATAGGGCTACCTTATATAACATACCTTACCTTTATCTTAGGTAATGCTACAGTCCGATATGGAGCTTTTGAAGTCGATTGAGGTCTTTATTTCTTGCGTGCGCCACCTCAGTTTCGGTCTTCTTCTACTGCGCTGTAGAAACGAAGATTTTCTTGGCCGTAAAATTGAAGACCTACTAAAACCCATAGATATAAAAGCTTACGAATTTTATAAGACACAAACTTGCCCTAATTGTAAGTGATTTTGAAATCAATAAAATACAAAATACAATACCCATTTGAGACGTTGAAATTAAACTAACTTAAAAAAGAATAATCTCTCAAAGCAACACTTTTGGCAATGCCAAGCTCGGACACTACACACCAGAACTGGGATGATGAGGGTCTTAAAGGATAATTAAGTGCCTGAGTGAGATCTTTGGTACTCAATTGCATTCTTAGCCCGAAGAAGAAGCGATTGGCCAGAGTTATAGTTCAATTTTTCTCGAAGTCCTTTTTTGACTTCAAAGGCTTCGACCATGGCAGAACAGAATGCGGTTTGCCATTGTTATTTTCCTCAGACGAACAAGCCTTGCGGAAACTGCACATTGCTCTATACAGCTCGTCGCCGTCGCGTCGCTTTGAAATACAGGGTGGTGCATGAATCGTGCTACAAAAGTAAAACGTAACTTCTTTTCTGTGATTAATCGGCTTATTTTTTTTTTCATTTTGCAGGTTACTATTTAAATTTATCAAAATGAATGCTTTGGGATACTAAAAAAAGGATTTGGATAGTGCAGCGGTACCATGCTTTGCAGTCCGTCATTTCCGTCTAAAGGGAATTTAGGCGGGAGTTTGGCACCTTGAAGCATCGCTCGAAGACCGTACCATCGAAATCCAATGTTCGGGTTTAGGATACAATCGCGACTGTAGAGCATCGGCAATACAGGCAAATCCAAGCGTTTCGATTCATAACTTATCGGGGTCAATTGGAGTTAGCAGACGTTCATTACAACGGATATTTCATGATGACGTAATCTTGTTACCGTGCAAAGCCGAAATTACCAGCACAATGTAAACAAGCAAGTTAAACCTTCATGATTTGCCTGTTTCGAGGAATTTTGCCGAAAAATGGTTGTAATGTCCGAAAAAGACAACACATTGATAAATTATTGTTCATTTCTGATGAGGACCATTTTGATCTAAACAACAATGTAAACAAGCAAAATTTCGGTAAATAAAGTGAATCTAATCCAGAAATTCTCCATGAGACGGAACTGAACCCAGAACGAATCAATGTGTGGTGCGCAGGTGTATTGTGGGGTCATATTTCCTCGAAGAAAACGTTGTAACAGTAACTGTCAATGGGAATCGTTTTATAAAGATGTTGAATGATTTCCATTTGAACAACATTTGGTTTTAACAAGTGGAGCAACTGCACATATAGCCTCACCAGTTATGGCGGACCTCCATCAAAAATTCAAATTAATTTGAAGGAACTCCACTTTTCGCTGGCCCCCAAGGTCAGCTGACCAGACTGCACCAGACTTTTTATGGGGTTATGTCAAGCAGAGGGTGTGCAAAACGAAACCCAGGAATCTGACTAAATTGAAGCAGTCCATTATTGTCTTAATTGAGACGATCCCAACTTTAACCCTTCAGGCCGCAATGAACAATTTTCTGATCAGGTGCCGTATATGCGTGAGTGATCGTGGACGTCATTTACGTTCTATCATCTTTATAAACAATTAGTTATTTAAAATTAAATTAAATTTTCTATCCATTAAAAAAATATAAAGGAAATATATACATCAATTAAAAAAACCCTGTATATGAAAAAGTTGATAACGATTTGAAGTTATAGGTTGTTTTCCAATATCTACCATAATATGAATAATTTATCCATGGAAAAAAAGCACTGAAATAAACCTACGAATGATTTAAGGTGCTCACTTTACTGCAGAAAAAACCTTTTTGGCGATGGTGCGTCATTCAAAGGATCTATCAAATAATGCTAAAATTCCATTCATTCGGCATCCATTCTTCTATTCATATCTTGCTTTTAAATTGGTGCATAATTCTTACCAAGTCATCGCCTACAGCTTTGAAGATGGTGCGTCATTCAAAGGATCTATCAAATAATGCTAAAATTCCATTCATTCGGCATCCATTCTTCTATTCATATCTTGCTTTTAAATTGGTGCATAATTCTTACCAAGTCATCGCCTACAGCTTTGAAGAGTTCGTAGTAGCTAGACTTTCATATAGCTAGCTTTACTTCATTCAGATGGGTTGGGAGAAATTGTTGTTCTTCTTTGTCCAAAAATAATAGTTCATTTTGCTTGACAGCCGAGTTAGTTTCGTGATCTCCGTTATACAGTCTGCAAAAGTGGTTTTTCCATGTTCTCAACATCGTCTTTGATTCTACTACGATGTTTCCTTGAACATCATTATCATCATCGGCGCAACAACCGGGATCCGGTCCGGGCCTCCTTCAACAAATTCTTCCATACATCCCGATTGCTGGCCGACGCCATCCAATTGCGCACCCCAAGGCTTCGGGCGTCCTGGTCTACGCCATCCTTCCAACGTAAGCAAGGTCTGCTACGTTGTCTTCTTCCATAAAAAGTACCGCAAAAGACTTTCCGAATTGGTTCCTCTTCGTTCATGCGAGCTAGGTGTCCAGCCCACCGAGGTGTACCGAGTTTTATTTTTTCAACAACATCTGCTTCGAGATAGATTTCATACAATTCATGATTGTATCTTCTCCGGAATCGTCCTTCCTCACACACGGGGCCAACAGTTCTCCGTAAGACTTTTCTCTCGAACGCGGATAAGAGATCAGAGTGCCTTTTTGTAAGCACCCAAGTCTCGGATCCGTATGTGAGTACTGGTAAGACCATAGTCTTGTACAGCAGCAGTTTGGTTTTTATGGTAAGGCTTCTGGATTTAAAGAGCCTTGACAGACTATAGTAGGTTTTGTTGGATTTCAGCAGCCGCCCGCGTATTTCTTCCTCCATATTGTTATCGGCTGCTACTTTTGACCCAAGATAGTTAAAGACTGCACTACTTCAAATTCGTTCTCCGCTACCCTGATGGTGGTACCAACATTTCTCGCAGACGTTGCCGCCATGTACTTAGTCTTCCCTTCATTTATGTGCAGCCCCAGGTATTTTGCCGCTTGCTCGACCTGGGTAAAAAAGTTTTGTTCAGCTATTTATTCTATTCTATTTATTTATATGAGTAATAGTCTTAACACTAAAAGATACAATATCTTATAAAATTTGTGTAAGCTTCGGTATGTTATACCATATGATAAATCAATATGTGGTACTAAGCGACTTATTAATTATAATATAAAAACTACAAAGAAAAAGAGAGGAACAAAATATAACTGTTATAATTGATAAAATTAAATGTTAAATTTTAAAAAAAGTGGAAGATTAAATAATTAAAAACCAAAAAACAAAAAAATCAAAAATTCATAATCTCAGCTCCCGAAAATGCTCCCATAGTCTCTGCCTGAATCTATGCGTGCAACCTATCAATCTAATACGTCTAGGTAGGGAATTCCACAGCTGGAAAGCGTTAACGAAAAATTGTCGTTTGGATACAGAAAATGAGTAACGTATAGGTGCAATATCGAGTATCCTAGTGGACCGCGACATAGGGATCCGATTAAAAAGGTAACGTGGCTGGCGGGTCTGCATAATATTATGCAACAGAGCAATTGTCCTAAAACTTAAAAGGTTTTGGAAAGTGATACCATATATCGATTTTGAAAAGTGAGAGATGTGATCATATCGTCTCAGACCATAAATGTAACGTGCAATGCTATTGAAAGCAACAGTAAGCCTGCGCTTGTACTCATAGTCACAATTGGAAAATATTTCACATCCAAAAAGAATTATGGGCATAAGTAAAGTCTTAGCAAGTATTATCCTAGTTTTAATTGGAGTTATATATTGGGTTGTCCAAAGCGTTCGTAGTCCGGCGTAGACTTTTCCAAGCGCTAGTCTGATATGATTATCCCAGGTAAGAGTTTTGTTAAAGGTTACGCCAAGGTTCTTAGCCGTCTCAACAAATTCTATTGGTGCGTTATTTAGAAATTTTTTTGGAAAGTATGATGTATCTATGTTTGTTCTGGATATAATTAAACATTTTGATTTGGTGGAATTCAAGCATAATCCATTATTTCTTGACCATAGCGAAATACTTTCAAGATCTTTATTCATTTCATATGCAGCGTTCTCAATTAGTCCTAATGCAAAGCTTTTGTATACCTGTACGTCATCCGCATACATATGTGTAGAAGAATAATTAACTTGGGAAGGTAGATCATTAATATAGAGTGTAAATAACAATGGCCCTAGGATAGATCCTTGAGGGACACCCATAACAATAGGAAGGAAATCCTATGTTTTGTTATTCGAAACAACTGCTTGCGATCTACCACTCAAGTAAGAAGATATTAGGCTTACAGCAGATGACGAAAAATTGTATTGGTTTAACAGTTTTTTAAAGAGCATGTTGTGGTTGACCCTATCAAATGCTTTAGAAAAATCTAACATAGTAAGAAACGTTACGTTTCCTTCATCTGTAGATTTCCTTATATCTGCAACAACATTAATTAGGGCAGTAGTGCAGCTGTGCTTAGGACGAAACCCGGACTGATTCTCACATAAAATATCGTTGGCAGCCAAGTAATTACGTATTTGTGTGTTCATGATTTTTTCGAGTATTTTAGAAAGAAATGGCAATATACTTATAGGTCTATAATCGCAACTTGAGCCTTTAGAAATAGGAATAATTTTTGATTGTTTCCATGTGGTAGGAAAAGTCCCTCTCATTAAAATTGAATTGAAGACATAAGTAATGTATTTCAAGCAGTATGGCAATATGATTTTTATGAACTGTGGATGTATTGCATCAAAACCAACTGAATTTGATTTTACAGAAAGCAATTTTTCTAATACATCGGCTTCGTCCACAACTGAAAAGCTGAAACCTTGTAAATTTTGAGAGCCAATTTGCGGGGGGACGGTTATCTGATTTAAAGCAAAAAGAGGTGACCTACAGACAATTTTTTTGTTAAGTTCGTTGCAGTCAATATCTGTCGGATTGAAACTTTTATTGCCAATCCCAATTTCTTTAATATTTTTCCATAGCTTTGCTCTAGCGATCAAAGGATTTAAACGAGAGGCCTATAGAATTTTCTCTTGGAATTTCTTATTTCACAAACTACCCGATTCCTTAAAATTTTATACACATTAAAAAGCACATCAAGTCTGAAACGTTTCCAAAGCTTGTAAGCTTGATCACGCTCATGGATTACTTTTTTAATTTTATTATTAAACCATTTTTCATTATTATTGCTTGAATGTCGTTCTTTAAGTGGAACATGGACATTAAAAAGATTACAAATACTGTTTTGAATAAAATTAACTTGGTCGTCAACAGAAAACATACCATACACTTTGTACCATTCAATGATCTTAAATCGTTTCCTAAAAGATTACGATTAATACAATTAAAATCTCTAAAACAAACAGTAGTATCTAAACGACTGGGAGTTTAATAGGTTAGGTTAGGTAAATAAGGTCATGTCGAGAGAAACAGGGGACAGATAGTTGATCATACAAAAGCACTTTATCCGTATGACTGACAAAAAAAACATCAAGAAGGGTACTGGGGGACTAAGTAAAATGAGTAGGAGTAGACAAATTTACTGGCAAGAGCTTGTTGGATTCTGCCGATGATGTCGATGTAGTCTGCGTAAGCTAGTATCTGGCTGGACTTGGTGACAATATTCCCTCTTGTTGACGTGCCAGAGTCACGGATTGCTTTCTCCAACGCCAGGTTGAAGAGGATGCAAGCCAGACACCCCTTGTCGGAGTCCATTAAAGATGGATAGCAAACCGGCTACTTTTACTTGACTTGTGATGTTGGTCACGGTCAGCCTACATAGTCTTGTCAATTTATTTGGGATGCCGAATTCTCTCATGGCCTTTTAAAGTTCTACCCTGGTTATGCTATCGTAGGCGGCTTTGAAGTCTATCAAAAAATGGTATGTTGGGATATTAAATTCCAGACTTTTTTCCATCACCTGCCTAAGGGTAAAGATCTGATCAATTGTTGATTTGTCTGGTATAAAACCACATTGATATTTGCCAATTATGGTATTAGCGTATGGGGCTATCCGGTCTTGCAGGATAGAGGAGAATATCTTATAGGATGTACTCAACAATGTTATACCCCTATAGTTGCTGCATTTTGTGATATCTCCCTTCTTATGTATGGGACATATGATGCCTTTTCGCCAGTCTTCTGGCATCTCTTCGTGTTCCCATACGTGTACTATGATTTCATGAATTGCTTGATGTAGTGTTGGCGCTCCATGTTTGATCAGCTCGGCAGGTATACCATCGACTCCTGAAGCCTTATTATTTTTGAGCCGATTAATCGCCTGTTTTATCTCCTCAATGCTTGGTGGCTGCAGCATTAAATGTTGGAGTCTCCATTTCTTCCATGAGCTGACCGTTCAGCAGTTCATTAGAGTACACTTCCCATCGCTCCAGAATGCCTTCAGGATCGGTGATCAGATTACCCTCTCCGTCTTTACAATATGTACAACGTGGTGTGTATTGCGACATGTTTCTGACGGATTGGTAGAACTTCCGCGCTGGTGCGGACCTCGCTCTCTGTTTCTTTCCATTTCACAGACAATGTTTTTTTTCCAGGCTGCCTTTTTTCTTCTGTGAAGTCTTTTTTCTATTCTTCTCAGCTCTTTATATTCATCTTCGCGTGCCTGCGTTCTATGAGACTGTTGCATTTCGCGGTATGCAGCATTCTTACGTTCAGACGCTAGTTTGCATTCATCATCAAACCAGTCGCTCCGATCTCTGCGACTACTGCCTAAGATGGTTTCAGCAGTACTAGTGACTTTGTTCTTAAGGCGTGACCATTTTTCCTCTACGCCCGGCATTCTGTCCCAAGGACTTACTCTTCCCTCATCGAGCTCTCCGAGGGCGAGCCTTAGTGCGCGACTGTATTGGTTGCTTTTGCATTCATCGCGTAGGGCAGCCGTGTTGATTCGAGCCTGACCAGCGGATGCAATACTTCTTCGCATAGCAATCCGCCTTTGGAACACCATACCAACGAGATAGTGGACCGAGTCGATGTTGGCACCTCGATCGTCCTCAGGCCCGAGTAGTGGCGGCGATCTATCAACACGTGCTCAATTTGGTTACGAGTGACTCCATCAGCCGATACCCTAGTGACTTTGTGGATATCCTTACGCGGGAGGCTGGTACTCGCAACGACCAATTTTGTTGATGCTGCCATTTCTATGACTCGTAGTCCGTTGTCATTAGTGTTCTCATGCAAACTATGGGATCCTATGTACTGCCTGAATACTGGCTCCCTAACTAATTTTGCGTTGAAGTCACCAAAGATGATTTTAACGTCATACCTTGGGCAGGCATTGAGGGTCCTCTCTACAAGTTCGTAGTAGGAATCTTTTTCTTCTTCTTCGGACTCCTCAGTAGGTGCGTGAACGTTTATGAGGCTGATGTTATTGAATTTGCCTCGCACGCGAAGGGTGCATAGCCTTTTATTTATTGCGTTAAAGCCGATGACGGTAGGCTTCATTTTTTGGCTGACTAGGAAGCCTACCCCGAGCACATGGTGTTGGTCCTTGATCACCTTTGATAAAAATTTCGAAATTTATTGCTTTTAGTAACTGTTCTCAATCGCGCCATATTTCCTTTTGTCTTCAGTTATGGTCCTTCTGTTTTCACTGACTATGCCAGCAAATATACCTTCTCTCCCTAGCCTTACGTTAAAGTCGCCTAGGATAATTTTAATATCATAGCAAAGCCACTACTCATATGTCCAATAGCTCGACAAACATCTCTTTTTCTCTGTGGCTTCATCAGGCGCTCGTTCGCACTTATGAAACTCAAGTACCGTTTTCTTTTATCTGCGTATAATGACGAACTTCAACTAAATTATTAAAGGTCGACAAAACTTCGGATTGCCGAAAAACTTTGGCGATTCTTGGGCTCCCCTTAGCGATTCTTTGGCTCGCCGACAAACTTCGGTTTTCTCCAGTCCAAACGAACCAATTACTTAACAAAACAACGGAGCCAATCAACGAAAACCCTTTTGGCAGATTGACAGCTGAAAACCCTCTTTTTCTTTATGCGAGTAACGTGTTTCGTAATCGCGTTTTGACGAATACGCTGTGTTGCAATAGAGAAATATTTCCATTTTAAGTACCTACAATTAGTACTTATAAAGAAACTTAAGTTGATCTGAGCACGAGTTGTGCTCTGATTTAATGAGACTATTTTTCGGACTATCTCAAAATCATGACATGTTGCAAAAACATGTTTTTTCAGCTTAATAATAAAAATGATATTTATGTATAAATGTACATCAGATCGTAAGTTGACTTGAGAAAATAGGTTAAAAGTTTTTTCTGTTTAAAACTTAAAATATTTACGAATGCAAAACAAATAAAACTCACGGATTTTAATATGCTTCCACTATAAAGTACTATTCTCTTTAAATGAAATATTTTCTTAAAAATAACCTCTGCCACTGAATTACAATTTGAGTTTGTGGTTTGATCGTTTGATGACTATTTCATAACTAACTAACTGCTCGTGCTCGGGCAGGCGTACATTAGAGTTGATTCTGGTTTTCCCCTTTTCCTGTTTTTTTTTTGTTCGTGTGTGTGTATTTAGTCTGATCGTTTTCTGTGTAGCTCGTTGAATTCGTTGTGTGTTTTGTCTAGTCACAAGTCATGTACACCTTTATGGAATTGTTGTCGTTATTTTTATTTCGTTCTTTCGTTTTGTCTTTTGTCAGTAGGGTACGTGTACTCAATTTTTATGTTCGCATTTGATACACTCTTTTTCCGTCTTGCTTTGGTCATGATCTTTGAAGTTTTTAGCATGTCATATAAATTAAATTTGTTATGTTAAGAAAAAATCAACTTTATTAAAGTTATGAAGTTACTTTCTAAAATATTTTTAACGAATTAACCCAATAAAATATCCTGAAACAAATTTCTTCTTCCAAAACGATTTTTTCCGAAGCCCTTAAATTATGTCAAAGTATTGGATCTCTCTCAACCGATAACCATACCATTATATATTCTAACAGTACTTGTTACCTGCATCTTATCTAACAATAAGCCCTAAAGTTATATTCATTCAAAGTTCCTTTATATTTGAAAGAATCAAAAATATTTGAGGCAAAATATCAAAAACGTGAACTTTTGCCAAGCTTACCCTCATTGGAAATTCCTCTCACTTGGGTTGAAATTATAAAGAAAACCTTTCCGATGAAACTTCTACAAAACATAAACTTTTCAAAAAGAACACCTTCTTCCGACTTCACCCTTTACACTCCCACACCTCATGCATGTTGCATGTATTCAAGAGGATGCGGACACATAAAAAAGTAGCTCGGTTTTTTTTATATTTTTTTATTCAAAAACATTTGCGGAGGTAGGCGCAGGACTTTTTCACTTTACACCCTTAAATTCTTTTCCAATTTCACTGATGGCCTACACCTTCTTCGACCGAAAAAAAAAATCTTCATTCCACAAAGGCAAAAGTTTATTCCATGCCAATACTTTTTTGCTTACCTCCTGTTCCTAGGCAATGAAAATTCAAAAAGGCCAACGAAAAAAATCCTTCTGTCAGTCGAACTGCAGAGATAAAAATGCCTTGAAACATGATCTCGATTTATACAGCACCCCCAGGGGAGGTAACTGAAATTTATGACTCTGAAGTCACCGAGTGTCATCGTCGGTGAAAAAGCGGTATTGCGATACCCAAACGCAATGGCCCCGAAGTTTCGGATGCAGTCCTTGATTGATGCAACATCCTTTCGCGTTGTCAAAATAAATATGGACAGCTCTGTGTGAGCATAAGTGTGTGTATGTGTGTGCTGAATGCTATCAAATGATGAAAGTTTTTCGCCATGATTTCCGGAATCATCCTCGTGGGATTATGTGTCTGGTTCCAGGGGTTGGTAATAAATTGTTAAACTTTCCGGAAGTAATACGTGATAAAAACCGAAAGTGAAAAATAAAATAAGTGTCACCCTGAAATGCGCCACCCAAAAATGCTTCATCAATTTACTCTGTTGAGCGAGTAAGTTAGCCGGTATACTTTATCCAAAATCCAGCTGTGTCATCTTTGTCAACGACCACGACGACGATGATGACGATGACACTATCACCATTGTCGACTCATTTTGTGGCAAAATGGAGAATTGCATGCATGCCAGTACAGTTCCAAACTGAACTGGTCTGGTAGACCAAAACTTTTGATTGGCAATTTCATGGTTGTTTAAGTGAAGGAAACTATTTTGGGAGTATCTCGTTCCCATAGCATGAAACAGAAGCATCAGAATCAGCAGGAAGCAGGCACAAGACAATAACAATAGCTATGGCTAGCATATGGTTTTTAAGTTATTTTAACTGAAGTTTTAAGGTATCAGTTTGAAAATGACTTCCACAATTATCTAATTTTAATTCGACAAAATAGACACAATGAGGTTAGAGTCAGTGCAATGTAGATATATGATTTTGCAATTCGTCGCTTTCAATTCACTCTGTGTTTCTTCAGAGAAACTCATAAAAGGAGGTGAACATAATATGAAAACTAACCAAAGAAAAATGAAAACCACTCCATTCTTTTACACGAAGAACTATAAACATTACATTAGCCAAGTTAAACTGGACTTTGAAATGCTATGGAGGGACATCGAAGAACGAATTGATATTGAAAGCCTGGAGCGGACTGTCACAAGCACATTAAACAACCTGAAGGTATCAAAAAAATAAAAACATAGATTTCATCACCTTCCTGAGTATAAGCAAAGCCTATATGCCCAGAATGCCCACTGACAGCGGAAGCGGATGCGGAAACGTCTTTAAAGGATCAAGCAAAAAGGACTAAAAACACAGTTAACATTTGTTACTAAACTGTCAGGGGTGAACAAGAATGTGTGAATGTTTAAAAAACTGGTTTGGACCACAACAGTTCCAGCAAAGACTACACAAAATTAAACGCATTCATGGGTCGAAATAGAATAATAGGACAAAAGGAATTGCAATGGCATCCTCAAAATGGACAAAGTCGGGGCGTTTGCCTGCTGACCAAGTGTTCCTCGATACAGTTAAAACATCTATCCATCGTATTAACCACCTAAATCTGGATGACTCTAATTTTACGATGCTTGCTAACTCATCAAGCGATCCTGTTAAGGGCCCAAATTTATGCACCGATATGCAATTGCATCAATGTGAAACAAACTCTATGAAATCATTTGGACCAAATGGAGTCTTCAACTACATTATCGAAAGGCTTCCACAGACAGTAGTCTGACAGAATTTGACAGTTTATGGATTAAAGTTCACATCCATAACTCCATCAATAGGCTTCCCTCTTCCTCTAACCAACACTATTTTTTATATTTCTTCTAGAAACTTCTTCGTGCAACTGAAGAACTTTTGATCAACAATATAGAGCATTAAAGCTTGGTTCACTCAAGGGTCCAAACTTCGAGCGTATGTTTACAGCATCATGGTGTCACACCAAATAGTTCCCTTGGATGCGAGAACCTTTTTTTTGCCGACGGTCGCTCAAAACAGCTTATCAATGTCTGCAGCCTTCGCTTTGAACAATGAGAACAAACTCGCGAAGTGTGTGTGCTAAATACTTAGCAGTACACTTCAATGAGTTACTTAAGTTTAACCCCCATGTACTTGATGTCCTGAAAAAAGTCTTATTCGCCTTCTTCGTTTACCCCGCTATTCCATTTTATTCACTCTCAAGGACAAGCTTCAAAGCACATACCACCCTTCAAAGCCTCAAAGCCAACAACGAAATAAAACTTACAATTTCTTCGAAGAAAATCAGGAAAATAAAAACAAAAGATTTACGACGCGCCTGTCAGAAAGTTTCTTGTATTCAGGAACTTAAAACACAGCATGTGTGACCACAACCCCTGCCTTATAATTTCTCTAATATATCCGACTAACTTATACACTGAATTAATCCTCCACTTGTTTCGAAAGCTATTTTGCATTGCTTTGGTCACGCTTTGGTCTAGTCCACAACTTCCAAGTCCACAACCAGCTCATGCACTATTCCCAAACACCATAAATTGAAGAGTGAATGCCTTTTTCTAGGAAAACAGCAACTGGTCGTCGTGTATAGTAGTACCAATTATGTGTGTTCTAAAGGCTTTGGCCAGAATCCTTCAGCCTGCTATTGTTGTTTGTGTTGAGGCATTGAATTGACATATTCCATACCGGAACTTCACATATACTGTGTATCATATGGAATGGGAAATAATATTAGATAGCCAAGTTAGGTATACACCTAACCACCCACATTTTCATGTAAAACCACCTCTTGACACAGTAAACCGATGGATTTAACCACTGCACATCATGCTCTTCGTCCATTATCCTTTTATGTTTGCAGTTCGTGAAACCGGACGTTGCAATGTTTTCGGAAAGTATTCGCCAATTGCTGTTCATCTATCTATTCGTTAAGCTGGTGGAGGGGTGAGCTAAGCCTTTGCTAGGTGGAAGAGCCTTTTGTAATATAAAGTAGCCACAACCATCACCATCAATTTAGTTGTCCTCAAACAACACGAAGGTAAATAAAAACGAAGTACAATGTGACAACTTGAAAAAAGTGGTGGGCAAATGGGGGAATCATGTGGCATGCCATATTGTAAAGTGAAGTACTGATGTACCTTCAAATATTAATTAGTTTCTGTTGTGCTAAGTGCAACATTCTGGAGATTGTTTCGAAAAATCTGTATTTTTTGAGGTGAAGAGGTGGACGAAAGAGTGATGCGGATCTAAAACTACCAGGATTTGTATGTAAGGCGGAATCATTTCAAGAAGTACTGATGAATCTAAAAGGTTTTGTCAAAGTTAGTGCTGATGACGTTTACTTCAAAGCTTCAAAGCTTTGCTATTGAAAAGAAGATAATGGTTTTCATAATAGTATGCATCCGCTCACCTTTAACTCCAAGAAGTTATGTTTGCATCAAGTAAAGGATTTGTTAAGGCCATTTAGCAAAAGAACATAATTAGATCGGAATGAGATTATGTCGTTATTTTTCTTGGCATCTGCAAACCTGACAAAATTAGAATTCATTAAGATAAGGCAAACATCATTTAAAGAAAGAACAAAGAGCAAAGGTGCAAGGTGGCTTCCTTGTAGAACAATAGATGTGTCTGGAATAGGTTTAGATTTTCGAAAAAGAACACTATAAGTTCGTATCTATAGATTGAAGCAAGTCAAAGTTATAAAGTAGTATGTGAAATCTAAAGCTCTGAGCTTAAGACAAATTATTTGATGAGCATTTTGTTTAGAAATCTTTTTGGCAATCGGTATAATTGAAGAAGTAAAAAAAAATTTGTTTGGCCCGAATTGGAAGTAATGGACTTGAACGACTGTGATTTCAACAGGATGATGCAGCAAGCCACACATCACAATTTACAATCGATTTATTGAAGAGTAAGTTTGATGGTATCTCAAGAAATGGGCCAGTCGATTGGCCGCCTCGTTCGTGCGATTTAACGCCTCTAGACTATTTTTTTTGGAACTACGTTAAGTCATTGGTTTATGCCAAAAAAAGAATATTTATTAACGAAGCTTGATCCGACTTTTAGCTCTAAGGAATTATGGAGAAATCAATATCAGGACATTTCCACGTTTTTCTAATTCGAGTATTCCACAAAATATGTTTGATGTTCCTGGGAATGGGAATTCTTTCTCATTTGTTTGCATTCGTCCTAATGATGTTGGCCCTTATGACATATCACCAAAGTTCTTAAAGTTAATACTCCTATTCATAATGAATCATATTCTTCATCTATTTAATTTTTGTGTATATAGTGCTTAATTTCCTGATGCGTAAAAAAGTGCTAGCACAATACCAGTCCCTAAAAAGCAAATCCTTCTATTCCTTCCGATTTCAGGTTTATCAGTATTTTATCTTTCTTGTATAATGTATATGAAAAAATTATCCATGACCAAATTCTAAAAAAATTATCCATGACCAAAGTCTATTTAACTGAAAATAATTTACTTTCACAATGGCAATCATTTCGGAGCAAACACAGCTGTGAATCTGTGTTATTCAAAGTTACATCAGATATTCGATTTGCACTTGATTATATATAGGTCATTCTATTCTTCTATCTAAACTAAAGGTGAATTTTAAATTTCATAGCACCTCGCTAAAGGTTCTATACAATTATCTGCTTGATCGAGTGGAACTAACAAAAACTAATGTTGATGCATGTAATCCTATTTAAACGAACACTGGTATACCACAGGGATCAGTTTTGGGTCCGCTTATGTTCTCATTATTCATTAACGACCTCCCCAAAGTAATTAACAGCTGCCAAATTCATTTTTATGCTGACGATGTGTTGGTTTACATCTTTCGTTCAATCGGTCTGATAGAGGATTGTATAGTAAGGTTAAATGAAGATTTAGGTCACATACTCATATGGTCCAACAATAATTCTATATAACTAAATCCTGCTAAATCTGTTGCCATGCTTGTTTTAGGGATGTGAGTCCTAAAAAATTCCCTCCGGTAATTCTTAATAATGAAGGTATTATTTAAGTGAAAGATATTAAATATCTAGGCTATAAAATAAATAGTAATTTAAGCTGCTGTAGAGCGGTTTATGATACAATTAAGCATTATCTACTTTGGTCTGCGTTCTCTGAGATCTTCCTTTGAGTTATTATCTCCTGATATGAAAAAATACCTTATAAAATCGTTCATTTTGTCATATATTATTTTTAATTATTCTGTGTATTCTATCCTTGGTTGTCAATATAAGCGAATACTTAATATTGCATATTGACTGTATTCGCTTTATATACAGTATTCAGAGACATATCAGCGTCTCGCAGTTGCAACAAACTCTGGTTGATATAAATCTTGAGAATATTGGTGGTACAAGCATATTCTAAGGGTCCATATTGTCATCCATGATAAATGTCCTGCTTTTAAGTTAATTTCTCCAGTTTGCCAATTCACAACGAGGATTGAAATTAATTCTACCGCGTTTTTCACATATCATGGCAGAACGCTTCTTCTATGTATCTGCAATCGGTCTTTGGAATTTAATTCCAAACGAACTGTAGAACATATATCCTTACCGATTAAGAAAAATTATATTTGCACTATTATAATCTATAAGAATTATTTATCTTACTTTAACTAAAGTTTATCAACTATTATATACTTTCTGTTTTGCCAAACTACATTAATAAGTATCACTATCTCCATAATCCATATATTTTTATTAAAAACTATAGTCAATTTATTTTTATAGGTATTGTGCATTGTCCAATAATCAGAACCCTATGTAAACCCTGGACGAACAACTGCGAATTTGAGTTTTCATTTTAGATTTAGGAGGCATTTGTCGATCACCGAATATCTCGTAATTTGTCCACCCTTTCTTTTCATGCTTCATTTTGTCCTCACAAAATCCTTTGCTATTGGTCATGGATAAAAGTAATTTAAACATTTTGTACTAAGATAATTTTTCCGTTCAATTATAGGTTTGGATTTAAAACAATTTAGTTATGCGAAAAACAAATAAAGCTCGTAAATAGATCAGATAAATTTAGCATCATATCTACGTTCATTCTTTGTTCTCTTTTGTATGTCTCTCTGTCTTTTATTATCTTGTGTTGTATGAGCCTATGGCCTCAGTTGCCAATGCTGGTTATTGTCTCTAGCTCAAGAATTTATCTGTAAATGTAATATTAATGTAAAATACATGGATGTTAATAAACCTTTTTTGATAAATTTAATTTCTCTTTAAATTAAATTTTTTTTTTTAGTATAACTTTTGCCCCTGAAGTGAGTTAATGGTTTGACGACTGCTTTACAACTGAATTCTAACTCTAAGGCATGCACCATTAGGGGTTATACTAGTTTTTCTACTTTTCGGGCTTCGTTCGTTTGTGTAAGTGTATGTATAGCTTACGCAGAGAGAGCATTCGAGAGAACAAAAATGGTGCCCAAGAAATTTAATGAGTACAATGCCAGAGATGAAATACATTTTTGAAAGCTGGAAAAATTAACCAGGCCAATATCATACCTCATATAAAAAAAGGTTATCGCTGGAACATGATTATGTGTTACTTTCAAAATTAATGAGATGAGCAGAGAACTTTGAAGAGAGCTGTGCAGTAGAATGGCAAGTGAATTGGTCCAAGCTATGATTAAAATCGGTAGACTCCGGTAGACTCGGTGGGCTGGACGAGGAACCAGATCGGAAAGTTTTTTGCAGTCCTTTTTAGGGTAGATGGATGGCGTAAACAAGGACGCCCGAAGCCTTGGGGTGCGCAACTGGATGGCCTCAGCCAGCAATCGGGATGTATGAAGAAACTTGTTGAAGGTGGCCCGAGCCGGATCCGGTTGTTGCAACGATGATAATGATAGTATGGTTGTTTTCTCTGTAACTTGTTGAATTCGTTGTGTCTTTCATTTGTCTAGTCGTTCGCACGCATGTACTTATCGCCGTTTATGGTTCGTAATGTCTTTAGGGTATGTTGTTGCAGGATCGGCCAAATCCCACAGTTATGCCTGGAATAGGCCTTTTTGGATCAGAAATTAGACATCATAGGTATTCATTCCTCTTTGGACTGCCTCAATAACTGTGTCCTTCAAGAAAAAAAGTGTATTATCTTCACTTTTATTGGTTCCATGTCAGAAATCAAAAGGAAAGGACTAAGAAGCATCTCTGGTGACTTCTGGGCAAAATCCTACCTTTGCTTTGACTTTCCCGAGCATGTTTCTGATCTGAATTAAATTGGCATATCGCATTTTTGAAATTGCTTCAATGTTAAGACTTCTTCTATCTTTCTCTGTGTAAAAGATAAATGCTTTCCGTACTAACTCCTTGAAGTTGGGCACAATTCTTCTTTTTTGTTGCTTTCTTGGAACGTCTGCAAGCCACTTTATGAGAGGGGCATTTTGACCAAGGTTTGAAAGCCTTCCACCATTATATGTCTTTGTCGCATTGAAAGTGTCCTTTGGAAGTTCTTAGTAGACTTAAACCACTTGTACCGTTTGATTCCTCTAAAAGTCTCATTTAGTTTTCTTCTCCAAAAAGATGCGAGGGGTAATTACATGTTTTAAAATAAGACATCTGTTTAAGGCATTATGATAACAGGAATTCTAAGAGCTATAAGTGATATATGCCTTATCACCACCATAGGTTCGTTAAGTATTAATTGAATTAAATTTCATCAACAACTTTATTGAACTAAAACATCAAGCAAAGACCATGTTCTAGAATTTCACGGTCATCTGGAAACATCCTTGTGTCATAATCATCAAACACCATAAACACCAACTGTCACAAAACTATAAACCTTATCAAAGAACTTCTAAATTGGGCCTAATAGACAGATTGCTTCATAAAACTGCTGCTTGTCTTCCTTCTAACAAAGGATTATGAATATTTTATCGAACCCCACCAGTCCACCACCCTTTTGAAGGACTCATCTTCACTCATCCGAAACTTTTTTTGTCCACAAATAAAAAAAAATTAACCCCCATTGATTTTCTAAAGCTACCAGATTCAGCCTTTTTTGGTTCCAGTGATATGCCACAGGTGATGCTAAATGCGAGATTTTTTAAGTGGCGCTAAGGCAACTAATTCTGGCCTGAACAGCTTGCCTGATACTTGTCAAGAGGGCTGATGTCATACGGCTATTGCCCTCCTGAGCTCTGTCAAGTGTTAGTGTTTATAAATCGTAATTTTCGTCACCGTTGTTGGAGCGTGAGTAAGACCTTTCTTCAGTAATTTTTTTCTGTTTTCACAAACCCAAGATGTAGGTCAGTGTGCTCAGCAAGGCAGTGACCTATCCTCATATGATGATGGCTTCTTACTGCAGGATTGTGGGCATGGATTGGGTGATGTATCTGATATAAGAGCACAATGTATACAATAAAAGCGAACAATAATGGAGAAAGCTCCACTTCACTTTTTTTCTATGAATGATGTAGACAAAAGATTGCTTATATAGCGCGCACATTAAGTATGCAATGAGACGTAAATGGAAGGCTTGTGGGTGGTTCGCTTAAAGAGGAAGGAGCTGAGTATGGATAGAGAAAAGGTCCTACAATGCCAAACTCCAGAATAAAGGAACATCTATGATGAACAATAATAAAACACAACAAAGGACAGAAAAACAAGCTGCTTTTTCAAACAATAAACGCAGAAAAAAAGAAAAAAAAACACAATCACTCAATAAAAAAATAAATAAAAAGAAGTTTTTTTTATATCGAAGATCTATTGACTCGCAAAAGAATCAGTATACGATATATCATTTTTAGTTAGGCCCGGAGTGTAACATTTTAATGGAAAAAGGTTTTACTCCCTTTTTTATTTCAATAACTGTTCAATGAAAGGTCTTGGAATCTCGTGTTTCCGGTCTACCATTTTTATTAATTGCTTGGATTTTTTTCTTTGATTCATATTTATAGCAACAAATTTTGAAAACTTTTCTCGTACAACTTTTAACATCTACACATATGAATTGCCAACTGCCAGCTCCAAAATAGCTTCCGGCATCAGACAGTATTCTACATTCCACCAAATTATGTTCTGCAAGGACTACTAATTGCACATGTTAATTTTTTCGAATTTTCGCAACAGGAATTTAAAAATGAATTCAAACTTTATTGACAACTCTGAGGAAAAGTTACAGAATTCGAAGTTCTATGGAAGCCCTAATTAACTTAGGTTTTCATATAACTTCCGTAATTTTCGATAAATGAGTTTAATGATTGTTCACTAACTTCGACAAAACTTCGCTAATTTCACTATCTATTTGTTCAAGCTCAATTTATTGACTTAATAGTTCGGGGTGACTTTTATCATCCTGGCTTAATATGGACCACCTCTGGAGGATGAGTTGAAACTCTGTTAAGTGTTTGCTTACCAGATTGTGGTCTCTTTCAAATACATGGAGTACCCAACTTCTCGAGAAGGCATCTTGATCGTATCTTTTCTTCTGTTGTGTCAGTTTCAATAACGATAGATCAAACTGAGAAACTCAAGGAGAACTAACCCCCTGATTTCATGAAAATATCATGTTGTACTATTTTTCCTTGGGTTCGATAAATAAAATTCAATTTCACTTTTAAAATTACATAACGAATCTTTATCAACAATTAATTTATTCGAATAACCAGAATTTCACTTCACTCTATCTCAATTAAACACTTTCGGTGTTCACAATTCAACGCATAAAATTTAACTGTGTCTCCTAAAGCCATCTATTGGTGTATTTATATACAAATCGACAAAGTTCTCGAAGCATTCGTTTTCGAAACTCTTCACTGGTATTTTTCCATTGAACGGTTCTGGAACATATTAGAGCTTTTCTTTGTGCTTTTTCTGTGCTTTCGTTGTGGTTGGCGAATTCGATAGTGTAGGATGCCATTTATTCAGTCTGTTTCCCCAAATCACCATGGAGGGATACAGCGTTCAACAACACGTGCAAATGTGTGTTTTGTTCGCGCAACGTTCTGCGTGTTTCGTCCATTGTACGGTCGCCATAATCGTCCTACCAAAAGGACTATTTGCAGTGTGAATTTTATTAACAAATTTTAAGTCAACAGTAAACAATCAACTAACACCATTTGACTTTTTCTTGTGGGGTTTTCTTAAGTCGCAGGTCTATGCGAATAGGCCACAAATTACAGCGGCTCTCATAAGCCAACATAACCAATGCCATCGGTCAAATTCATCCTGATTTATGAGCTAGATTCATGGACAGTTGGACACTTCGGATGCGCGCTACCAAAAGCAGTCGCGGCGGACAATTTAACGATGTTATATTCCACACAAAGTGGCATAAATAGGCCTTTCAAACGAATAAAACAAATCGATATCTCACACACACTTTGTTTTATTTAAATTTAAAGTAACAGAGCGCTAAATGAAAGTCTCTTTATCTTGTATACTGTGTGTAATTTGGTCCAACTTGAGGCATAGAAGTAGATCGAGAATTAGGTTACTATTTTCTCTCATAAAACTCACGGAAAGCTCTAGGTCCCTAGAAGTTAAAAAAATTTTGAAGAGACGACCTACGGGTCAAAAACAAACATTTTATCTACTTCACCAATGCCGCCCGCATTTAGTTGCCACCGAACATTAAAGAATAAGAAGATTAGGGCCCTGTGTGGTACACATAACACTAACAACATAATGTATATGCGCACCATTTTTATCGCTCTTTCTATAGCCCACCTTCGGTGTGCCCAACTCTTTCCGAGCGTTTTTGACTTCTAAACAATTATTCTCTCTCAAGCCTGATTAGAGCGTTCTGCTATTCTTGCTGAATGAGAAGTGGCGTCCATTGCATGGAATGGAATTGTCTTCGTACCTTATGCTACTACAACTTCTTCAAACTCTTGGCTTCTAGTCTGTTTTCATTTCGATCTCTCCGATTAGTGTTGCCTAAATGCAATCAAAATTATACTCAAAAATGTGGTAAAAAAAGAGTTGGTTGTCTGTAAATTTGGTTTACGGACGATAATTTTACGTGATAACGTCAAAAGAAAACATTGATGGCAGCAACATCAACATACAGCCCTCGGAATTATTTTGGGAATTTGTTCTTTTTCATGTTCGCCTGGTGCTTGCGATCGATTTTTGTTGAAAGAACCACAGTTTCGCGGTTAGCATCAGTCATGAGTCTTATCAGCAGGAGTCTTTTGGCATGAGTCTTATCAGCATTGTCATCGATTTATAAGACGTTATCACATCAAAAAGAGTTGGAACTTACGGCGATAAATCAAAGATTTTCCTCAAAATCTTCCATACATATCGTGAGAAACACAAAATACATAACAAGCTTATGTATTGCTGTGACAGCTTCCCATTTTTTTAACTAAATTGTACACATAAAATCCCTTTACGAAGAAAATTAATTATAAATAATATCCTGGGTAAGCGTACGAAAAAAACCTTACTTCGAATTATCTGACTTAGGAAACCTATCACTTTTACATATCTCTTACCATCTAACTGTGATAAGGCACCCTTATTACAACCAAAATCCTTCCCAGACTATTTCTTTCATCCAGGACGCAATCCTCTTCTTCCAATTTAATTACAAATTGTTGACCCAATTACCAATCCCACTTCAAGCCTTGATTTGTTCAAAAATTATTTCAACAACCTCATTTGTGTTACAGCAAAAGTAAATATGGTAAAGCAATTTCAATTTAACGATTTAAATTGAAAATCTTGACACAATTATTTCCAGATCCATTCAGCCAAGTACCAAACTTGTTGATTCAGTAAAATAATGATCCAACTCGAGTCCTGCGGTTGTCTTCCTCCGCCTGGTATACATTCATTTGTGTAAACCTTTTTTTCTTCTTCTTCTTGAATGTATATGGAGCTATGTAAATTGTTTCGAACTTGTTAAACATCTGTTCGCAAATAGACGCTTGAAGGCATCCCACCTACAAATCTCATCCTTGAAGCACATGATGTTCCCTTCGAAAGCAGGCGGAATCGAATCATCCGCGTTTACATGATGCTGTGTATTTATTTATCCAAAGCCTCCCTCACTTTTCCCCCAATACAATGATTAAAATGTTAAAAATGCAAATAATATTTCCAGGAAGAAGAAATTGGTAAGAAGAAAAAAAAATAAATCCTGTCTTATTTAAGATTATTCTCTAAGAGACGTGGACTAGGACGAGCACTTGGCTATGCGGTGGAAATTATACGAGCTTTAATAATATTTTCTGAAGTGCATCTTGCAGAGTGCCCAGATCTTGGAATTGCTTGGTAAATTCTTTAGGGACCTGCATGTCCTTCTAATGGCAGTTCTCCTTATCGAGTGCGGGTATCTCGCTTGTAATTCTGTTATTTTTGCTGCTGCAACGTTAAGGTATTTCTTTCGTTTTTACTGTGAATAACTATTGTGGGAATGTGCAGTGTTGCATGCTAAGAAGGGGCGCCATTCGAGACGCCACCATATCAGCTTAGACTATGGAAATTGTATTTAATGCTGCCATGAGTAAATTAAAAAGAGTTGTAGTTCCGCTTCTCTGCCATCTATTACTGGATGAAGCATTTAGACACGTCCGTGTGGTGCCAGTCATGGTGTTGCAACTTGACTGTTCGGACTTCAATTTGGTTTTTAGTCTTTTTTTTTTTTATTTTCGACCAAAGGTGCTTCAAGGATTTGTAGAGGAATTTTTTTATTGCAATTTGGCCATGAATGATGGCGTATTGAAGGGAATCGTTCTAGTGGCTACCGTACTCTTGTGGTTTTGGGAAGAAAATATTTTATGTTGTCTAGCAGAAAGTATTTTAAGAATATTCGGATGAATTACTTTAGAGGTGGAGTTCATTAACAAATTGGGTAAAACTACATTAGAGAGTGGCAGTGGTTTCTATTCTATTCTTAAGCTGAATTAAGGTATCAATACAATGCAAAATAAAAGAAGATTCTAGGTGTTGTCCTAATCGTTACAGTACAACGTTAGTTTGACAAAAATGTTTAAGATCCATTATTGATGGATATTCTTTAGTAAAAAAAACATTCCTTAAATTAAATTTCCAAATGGTAATTGTGACCTCAAATGGGGTATTTTTGTGATTCATTGGCACGCGACCCTTTAATCCGCTCCTGGAAACGCAGTTATTTTTTCGAAAAAGTCGTCCATAAATAAGAAAAAAAACACCCCAGCGCCACTTAGTGGGTAATTTAAATAGGTATTGTATGGAGTAACTAAGGCTGTCGGCCAGTAAATTTATTTTAAGTAAGGCTATTTAAATTACCCGTAAGTGGCGCTGGAGTCGTGTTTTTTTGAAACTTCTTATTTATGCTCCGAACTTGACGGGACTTTTCCACGCAGTTAGCTAATGTTTTAAGGAGCAACAAAGGCTATTTTAATCACCCCTTGGTGCCGCCCCGCCCCGGGGTCGTTTTTTCGAAAAATATTGGTACTCCCGAACAACGCCCGATGGGTAAGCTAGTTTTATTTGTCTGTATGTTTGTCTGTCTTTCTGTCTGTTTGTTCCGGCTAATTTTAACGACGGTGCACCAATTTTGACGGGACTTTAACTGCCTGATAGCTGATATTCTAGGAGTAATTTAGGCTATTAAAATAAGCCACTAGGTAACGCTGTGGTCGTTTTTTCGAAATTTCTTACTTATGGACCGATTTTAACGGGACTTCCACAGGTAAATAACTCTTCTTTTAAGTTTAAACTAAAGCTATTTTATGTTTATTTTTATATCAACAATATTAAATTTTGTTGTTGCTGGTATTTAAATACTGTTGGACCCGATGTGTGGCACTGGTTTTGGGATTTTTTGTATTACTTTGCGCGCGAACAAGGGATTTGTTACCCTCATCATATTAAACGCACTGCGCGAGAATTGGAAGGTTAAAGGGGGAGGGATAGAAGATGTCGATTAACATTGGTTTTGAATGCTTTCAAATTGAAATGGCAAGGGAAGACCCCGCCGGGTAAACTATTCCAAATTCGGTTAAAAAAGAATTTCATTACATCACGGTACGTCTGAACTTTGGCTCAAGGGTGAACTGATGAGAATTGCTTGCGAGACGAGTATTAAGGGAGAAACTTTTAAGGGTAGGAATGCAGCTGGCTACATCAAGTTAACATTTTTTATAAAAGAAACGATAAAACAAAGATAGACATGTAAAATTGCGTCGGTGATCCAGAGGAGCAATTGTTTAAGAGACTGTTCTATTTCCTATCAATCTTCACGCTCTTTTTTGTATTCTATCAAGCAGGTGTTGCGATGATGGAGAAACACCTGTGCAGAGGTGGGAGTTATACTCAGGTTCTTACATCGACACATAAAACCACTAAGCACTAAGCAGCATTTTGGGCGGTCTCAAATGCATATTCTTTCCCACAGAAGTCATCGTCGACAATACCGAGTACTGAATGCTTTTTGGTTTCTTTCATGAATGGACAATACCATTGGGGTATTTTTAGCTTTCACGACAGAAGAGAGCATTGCGTTTTGAATCCAGAAAAATGTACGGTGCAGGGTCAAGTTCACAGGTCAAAAGCCCGTAATTGACTTCTGACCCACTTGATAAGGTCAAAAGTCCACAAATCAATTATGGACTTTTGACCCACTCTGATGAGCACACACGAAAATATTGTAGATTTCTGACCCACTAAAACATGTGACTAATGTAAATTTTTGAATTTTTTTTTATAAATTTATTATTTAATGTTGTGACTTCGTACTTCATTTTAGTAACAAAAAAGAGTTTGTTGTCTGTTAAGTCGGTTAACGGACGATAATTTTACATGATAACGTCATAAGAAAACAGCCCGTTAACTCACACCTACAAACCCTCTCGTTAAATCCACACACGCACACTCCAATATCTACATCTACTTTCTACTTTAACAAAACTCCGCCTATCTTGTATTTATTTTTTTCTTCTTGTTCTCTTTGAATTTGAGTGGTATTATTTTGGTAACTTACGCCTGTCCTTTTTCATGCCTGCGATCGATTTTGGTTGAAAGAACCACAGTATCTAGGTTAGCATGAGTCATAAGTCTTATCAGAATGAGTCATGTTATTTTGTACGTGTAGCCTGTCATCAATTTATAAGACGTTATCACAACGTTCATTTTTGTGGTTTGGACACTTTTTGTAAGTTCAAACAATTATCTATGTAAATGTTACTTTTTCCTTTCAAAGATCCTGCCTTCCTGATTAGACACATAAAGTTCGTGCGACCAAATCATGCCCATTTTTTTATAGAGGAAAACGAAGTTAATTTTTCATAGAAATGCGGAGTGGATCAGTTGAAAAGGTTAACCTGGACCAAAACCTTAAACTTTCTTTCATTATCACCTTAATTAAACATCCTTTTTTAAAATATTTGCAAAATCCTCAGAATTAAGTGAAGTTCTTGTTCTATTACTTTATATTCAAACCTTCCTGTTGTGGCTCTTAGCCTAGTACTCTAAACAATCTCAGTAAATTAACCATCAAAACCACTCTTCTCCATCTTCTTACGCCTTCTTTATTAAACTTTATTCCTCACTTCTCTTTTTTTCATAATTATTTCTGCTCTTTATACATAATTATTCTTTATTACTCTGGGTGTAAATTCTGTAGTTCATGCCACAGTTAAGATTTTTTTATGTGTGTGAATTTCTTTAATTAAATTAAATTCCTCAAAGATAAACATAAAATATACATATCAAGACTTAAGGACTGCGAATCCACCACCACAAACTCATACGAGTGGTTTAAAAACAAACAATTTATGGATTTTCTCCATGAAATTCGCCGAAACGCAACGCGACATTGTGTTTTCAAAAGCTTCAGTTATTGTTTCTGACACTCGCTGCTTAGTACTTGATTCTTAACTAAAAGCCCGAAGGCTTATTGTGGCAAAAACTCCCACGAAGCCGCATCAACACCATCATCGTCCTGCACACAAGGATTTTCAGTCACTCCCCCTATACTTTACCATGCATGCGATTGTTTCGTCATCAGAAACAATGCAAGTGGTTGGAGATGGAACGCCTAAGTTTTGAAAACTGAATATTAAGCAAATTAAAAAGCATCCGCCTTCCATCTCATTCCGGGATTCTTTTTCAGACCCCTTCCAGCTGAGTGCCTGGGTTTTGATTTTCTTTGAAAATTTCACACATTTACGCAACCATATATCCTAAAGCAGGACTGGTTTGGCTTTTAATATGGAGTTCCTTCGACCATTAACACTATTACTTAACTTATTCGTATAAAATGATTGCATTTTGTGCAAAAGGTGGCTCTGTCGTCGGAAGCAATGGAGAATATGCCAGGACAACAGGCGTTCTAACAAAGCTTAAGCGATTAATAGTGGACATGGTAAAATTGTTGTCCTTTTTCTGTGAAATAGAAACAGAAAACGATTTTGTGTACATTTCGGACGAAACTGAATTCCACTGCAGTTGACGAAGCAAAGAGTTCTCAGAATTGTTTTGTCCTGCAGCTTTTGTTCCTATATATTTGCGTATGTTTCAGTGAGGCTGATGTAACTCCACCATGGGATGCCATGATAGGGATGCTGGGTGATGATTTCACGAGTAAACTACTGTTCCTTTATACAATCTGTGCGTGAGGGGGGGGGGGGGGGTGCTGTGTATTCATTTAAAATTTAACCATTTTCCAAATGACTGCACGACTTGTCGGTTATTTCTTAGAACTCTTCCCAGGCTCGACATCAACATTCCTAGTGCATGGGGGTGGGATAGAAGAGAACGACAGATACTAAAAAGCAAAAGACAAATCTGAAGCTTCCAGGCTTTTGCATTTTCTGCCGGAGGATGTAGGCTATTTATTATTTACGATAAGATTTATGCTTCCTAGCCTTATAGTTTTTGGTGGGAACAGGATGAAGTATACTCGCCCACTACCATCGAACCAGTTAGTTCTTAAAGAAGCTCATAAAGGATGTGAAGGCAGGCAATGTCACTCCTACAAGGTGGTTAATGCTTGGCTTTCGTTTTCGGTCTCTACTTCGTCCTTTGTCTTCGTTGTCCTTTTAGACAACGACGCGACGTATTCTTCTCCTATAATATCCATCTAGGGTCTAGGCGTTCCTAACCAGAGGAGGAAGATGAACAGAATTATTGACATTTAACTTGTAACTGGCTGTCGTAAAATGTTGCAGATAGTTTTACAGAGACTTTTTTGTTGCTTTTGCCACATAACTTTGGTTTAATTAATTAAGTTTTAGTATGGCTATATAATGCGGTTTTCATTTGGTGGTTGCGCTTTTGTGGTGGGAAACATTGTTGTTTGTTATAATTTTTTTGTTGTTTGTTTGAATTTGGTGAAGCGTAAAATTATGAATGTTTTTAATTGGTTAAATGTAATAACCTCAAATATTTATTTAATTTTCATTGTTTGGAAATTCAATGTGCGGGATGGTTCCATAAAAATATTGAACAATTTTTACTTGCGATTATAGGTACAATAAAGCAAGTTTAGGATTCGTGAATATAAAAAAAATTAAAATAACAATCAAACATGTCATTACAATCATAGCGATTTCTAAAACAGTTAGTGACAAAAAATGTCTGTCTGTATGTATAACGAGCTGCAGCCTAAACGGCTAAAGTTATTAGCTTCAATTTTTTTTTATTTGTTGTTGTTTTGGCATTCATCAGAGAGGTTTTTGAAATTTTATTTTTAGAGCTAAAAATAACGGTAAAAATAGCCGTTAAAGATAAGCTTAATTTTCTCGAAAATGGCTCCAATGATTCTGATGAAAATGTTTGTGAATTTGTTTGTAGGTATTGGCTATCATTTTATTAAAACAACATTTAGCGGAAAAGTCTATTAACAGTACCTTTCATATAATGGTTTTTTAATGTTTCACTTTCTCGGTTACAGTTGAATTTCTATAAAAAAATCTATTTGAAAAGATCTATCTAGCTAGATTAATTCTGCATACCAAATTTTTTTTGATTAGGTACATACGAACAAGTGCGACTCTGTCGTACCATTTTACGTACATTTAAAAACAAAATTTAAAAAAAATGCACTTACCCGTTTTCAAAATATTGATTTTTCAAAAAAAAATGTTATAAAAATTATTAAAAATACAAAAAACAAGTTGAACAAAAATCAATACGAAATTATTTAGGCTACTTAGTACCTACATCTTCTTGAACATCAATTTTGATAGTAATCGGATCACTAGTTTTCGAGAAAGTCGTAGAAAAAAACCGGTCCTATAAGAGGTACCGTTTTTAGTCCACCATATTAAATTTTTTTTACCAAAATATAATGCATAGCTAAAGTAGTGCACTGATTTTTTTATAAAAATTCTTCTAGCCGTTTTCCAAGAGAAAAATAAGCTTTTACATAACGGTTATATGACAGGTACCGTTATTTTTTGAGCAAAAAAATTCAAAAAACTCCTCTGTAGAAAGTCAAATAACCTTAAATTCTAAATTTGAAGACGATTGGCCCAACCGTTAAGGCTACAGTCCAAAATACATCCGTCTAGGGTTTCCAGACGTCCCGGTTTACCCGAGACGTCCCGGTTTATAGGCTTAAGTTCAGCTGTCCCGGTTGCGACTCAAACTGAGAAAAAAAAATACCCAACATAAATATATGTCATTAATACAGAACAATCTCTACATTGTGATATAACCTTAAAAAATTGCTTCAAAAATGTCAATCAAACAAACCTTACTTAACGAATCATGAACGAAACAAAAGTGAAAACGGGATGGCGCTATCTGGTTAAGTTCTATGATGTTCACGAATAATATACTTTTGCAACAGCTGTGAGCTGTCATTCAAATTGAACAAATATTATTTTCAAGACAAATATTTGCAAATTGTGCTTGGATTCCAAAAGAAGGTAAAGTTTTACTTCAATATTATTTATACTTGCATTTAACTTCTTAGATTTGTGAAAATGAGCGATTCATTATCAAGCGACAACGACAGCAACTCTTGTTCTCTCCCTAAAAAGAAATACAAACAAAATGCTCCCCTAAGTTGATTAAAGGCGAATTACTTACAGCTTTAAACTTTGACCTTACCTGTTCAGAATTTTACAATTTTGTAAAAATTGATACCGAGATAATTAAATGCGCCAAAAGTTCCTTAAAAATATTCTAAGTAATTTTGTTCAAAATAAGATATTTTATCTATAAATACTTTAAGATATGTACCTAATTACAAAAAGACTGATCGTTTTTAAAAAATTCAGTTACATATCTAATAATTTTAAATACAATTTATTTGATTTTGAAGTAGAAGTTATTATTGTTAGGTACGTTCTATTAATTATTTTTGTTCTGTCTTTTAACTCTTATAAATAAATGTCTATTTAATAATTAAAAAAAAATCGTTCCTATGCAACTTTATGTTCAAAAAAGTACTTTAATTAGTAAATTATGAAGAATTTATTTATTTTGTTATACATGCATATTTTTTATTTTTTTATGTTTGCCACTTCGGAAGGAGGGACAGAAGATGTCGATTGACATTGGTCTTGAACATTTTCAAATTGAAATGGGAAGTAAAAACCTCACCGGGTAAACTCTTCCAAATCCGTGTTGTTTGGCTAAAAAAAGAATCCCTATATTTTACGGTACGTCCGAAATTGGGCCCAAGGTAGAACTGATAGGCATTTCTTGCGAGACGAGTATTACGGGAGAAACTTTTAAGGGGAGGAATGCAGCTGGCTCCTTCGAACGAACATTTTTTATAAAAGAAACGATAAAATAAGGAAAGACATGAAACATTGCGTCTATGTTCGAGAGGGGCAATTGTTTCAGCGGCAGTTCTATTTCCTATCAATCTTAACGCTAGATTTTGTATTCCATCAAGCAGGTGAAGCGATGTTTGAGAAGCACCTGCCCAGAGGTGGCAACTATTCTTAAGTCTTGGTCGTATACACGCTTTATAAATTGTACCCAAATCAGAAAGGGAAAAAAGGTCGTGCATCGATACAGAAAATCTAAGCACTTAGGAGCATTTTTTTGCGATCTCAAATATATGGTAGTTCCAACGGAGGTCGTTGTTGACACACATACCGAGGACTGAAAGCATTTCGGGTTCTTTGATGAAAGTGCCATTCAATGACAATGGCATTGGGAGCTTTAACGACAAAAGACAGCATTGAGTTTCGAAGCATTAATCTCCACACGATTCCTATTACCCCATTTGACAATGCTGTATATATCGGAGTTTGAGCTTGACATACGGTACCGTTGCAATTGTACGTCCGAAGGCGAAGGACGTGAATTTATCGAACGAATATGAAAAGCTGAGGGTAAAGTCGTCAGCAAAACAGTTAAGTGGTTTAGAAGTAACAGACAGAAGATGAATCATTTATAAAAAATGAGGAAAAGAGTCGGAGACAGAACAGAGCCCTGGGGCACACCAGCATTTATTTTGGAGGAATCAGACTTGAATCCGTCCAATAAAACTTGTATTGAACGGTCCAGAAGATAGCTTCTAATCTAACGAACAAAAGTATCATCGATCCTAAAAGCACACATTTTTGATAAGAGAGCTTCATACGAAACTCTATCAAATGCCTTGAAAATATCAAGCGCAACAATCTAACTTTCGCCAAAGCTATGTAAAGATTTCAGATCACTAGTGGAAGGATTACTGCGAAAGCCATATTGACGGTCATATAAAGGCTTTCGTTCTTCGAGATATTCCTTAAGCTGACGGTTAATAAGCGTTTCCATGACCTTAGAAAGTAGGGCCGTAAGTGCTATGGGGTAAGAGGATTGATCACCTTTCTTAGGCACAGACTGAACAAATGCTGTTTTGCATCTTCTAGGAAAGATTCCAGAAGAGTAGGAGCGATGGAAAAGCTTACGCAGTGGGTTTGCCCGTGTGAAAGAAGACCTCTTCAGAAGAATGGGAGGTTTACCATCTGGGCCATCGGATTTGTGTATATCAGGATATTTAAGAACTCCTGCTACTGCACGAGTGCGGAAAAAAATCTGTCCTATGGAAAAAAATTACATTCTCAAGTACAGGAGGGGCAACGTTGCTGAAAGGCTGGGTAGAGCTAGTAAAAAAAAAGTAAACACTTAATATTTTTTACAAATGACCAGAAATTTGTACTGCCTTTGGGAAATTGCAGATTTTTTTTTGCCATATTTTTGTTCATGTAAAAATTAGTTTTTTTCAATAACGGAGTTGCATGAGTTCCTTGCTTGTTTGTGCTTTTTCCGATTTTCCTCTGAAGGGTTGGCTTTGTAAGATCGGAAACTTACTTCTTTGAGCCTGATAGCTTCTTTACACTCAGAGTTAAACCAACACTTTTCTTTGGGTTTAATATTTTTACTCTGTATTCCTAAATGCACGCATCCCTAGAAGAATCATATTTGTGATCATTTCAGCACAAGCATCAATGTCACTATCGAGGAAGCATAGTGACCAATTAAAGTTACGGAAGAAATTATTCAGCCCGTCCAAGTTGGTTTTCTCGTATCGCCAAACGGTTCTGGTGGGAAGTTTTTCTTTAATTGGATGAGTCATGAAATGACACAATGGTCCGAAGTGAAAAATGGAGAAGTTACACTAATGGTATAACTTATCAGGGTGAGAAGTAAGAAATAATTCAAGAGTATGAATATTCGCGTTGGCACATCGATCAGTTGGGTAAGGTGATGTAACCCGGCAAAGATCTTGAATTACCTTCCTTCGGGTGTTGTCTGACCAGAATAGCGGAGCCAATTGGAATTGTGTACATTGAAATTGCCCGTTATAACGAGGACAAAGGGAAACAATTTCTGAGATCGGATAAGACAGCGCATCAAACTTATTACAAGTCGAAAAACTGTCAAGATTTGGACTCCTATAAATAAAACGATAAAGATTGATATGCCTGCGGACAGTAAATTTGAGCCACAATAAGTTAAAGTCCATGCTGGAACATTGTCCGTATTTGGGAAGACTCTGGCAAGCAATATCATTCCTAACACAAACGACGAGACCATGACGGGAACAAACTAGTGGCACCAATGTATATCCATGAAGAGCAAATTCTGATAAATCAGCATTAACTCTAACCTGAGTTTCATTTATGCCAAAACTGTGTATTGCACAGTATGAACATACACGTGAAAGAAATTTTTCCTTAGTTCACAATATTGGAAAATACGACGAGAAAAAATTACTCATCATTCAAAACTGCACTGATATATATTTTTGTTCACCTTATTCCTAATAGATGCAGCTTTTTTGCCATATTCAATGTTTGTAATTCCTTCGGAACAGTTTTTTTCTGTATGTAGTCTCGAAGTTACAGGACCCCCAACTTAGGGGTTCAGGTCCTTAATATAACTCGAAGAACGAGGAACCGCGCCTTATAGGCCTGAGCTCCTAAAAATTCGTTGTAACCCATATAAGATACTCACTAAGTAATTCAATATAACTGGAACTGTTAATTGTAACGTTGATTCCATCTAAAAGTTATTCTGATCCCGTCTTGGAACTGAATTAATAATTCTAGAGTTATACTTACTATGATTTTGTAGTGTAACTTCAAGTTTATTTAGTCCATAGGCCTTACTGAGTTCGTTTCAATGGCCGAAAATTAAAAGATTTAAACGTTTATTATGGAGTACCACAAGCGAGGCATTTAGGCCCTATTCTGTTTATTTCAATTATTAATCAATTGCCAATTGTGTGTATAAGTACTCTAGCTGTCTCATTTTTGCGAATGATGTTGCTTATATCTTAATATCGATAAGTGAAAAACTTAATATTACAAATCTCTGGCGAAATAGCCAGCTGCAATGGTTCGGTTTAACCGCAATTATCCTACGCCCTTCAGTTAAGCCTTGATCTCAAATTTGGTCGCACATATTGAAGAACAGCTGCCCCGTAGTTTTGTGGTCAGTCTTTGAGACTGCTATGGCAAAGATGTTCGATGCTCCGTGTAATGCTCCTTTTTTCCGGGGTATATTGCCTCATTACAAATCGCCCAAGAATATATTTTGTCTCGAAGAAGTACAGGCACCAAAAAACGTCGGCAAGGCTCCAGTATTTTGACTTTTCCATGTTCCAGCTATAAGTGGAACATGGTATTGCCTTTTGAACCAGGTTTTCAGGACATGTCACCACCGAATTAGTTCTCAAAGATGTTATTCTTATAACACAGAAAGGCAGTCAGTTTCGACAATCCTGTAATTTCCTCTTAACTGTCAATTTTTTTTTGACAATCCATTAACATTATCTAAATAAGCCAGCACCGATTCTATCCACACTTCCATAAAGCTCCCCATCGATAACATCTGTTAAACAAGCGACTTTGTTCACATACAATGTAGAAAAATATTGGCGACATCGATGCCTTATGCGATAACAATGTCTGAAAAGACCTTCTTCTTCTCATCACCTTCATACCCTTGTCATGAGTTCAACACATTACTTAGGGGCTGTTGAATGTCCACCTAAGTCCGCAGTAGCCTCCTTTAACGTGAGCTGCGATTTAATAGGAGCTTGCGTGAGAACCCTGCTCCTACAATAAATCATAACGTTGAAGCAACAATAAACACACACCCCAAAGACGAAGGTGGTTCCTCAACAACTTAAGTTTATTTCTATGGAAATGAGCTGGAGATGGGACTCCGATTAATCAGGGCATTAAATATAGGGCTCGTCCTCATCGTCGTCGTCGTCGTCGTCGTCGTCGTCGTCCTCGTTTACAGCTAATCAGTGTGCATGTTTATGTGTATTAAATGAACAAACATTTTCATTGTCGGATTGTTGCTTTGTTTATCGTGGAGGGAAGAACGAAGAAGCAAGACACAGAAGTTGTTTACAGAAAAGTCCTAGTTGGCTGGGTGGTGTTACAAGGCTTTTCACTTACTGCAATTACCTCTTGAGGTAAAAACAAACATACACGCACATAGTCTACCATAACGGTGGAAAGGCTTAGTGGCACGGGAATCAACTCTCACGCAAGTTTTTCGCAAGTTGTATCGTAAATTCCATTCCACAGCCAGGACGAGTACGGTGTTTCTTACTTTCACCCTAACCATAATGTAAATTGAGATTGGAATGAAGAATGCCAGAACTGGGAGGGACGACGACGTCGTGGATTTGGTGATATTCATGCCAATTGAGTCAACGTTTTTTTCAGTCGAAAAGAATTCAAGTGGAAAACAACGTGGAAAAAGAAATCATGGCGACATAACTGACGCAACGGTGCGCGGCAAGGACGAGGAAGACGATGTGATGGTAATGTTTATGGGTCATGTATATGCTATGTTCAGGAGGCATGCTAACAAATTTCTGCATAATTGTTTTATTTCCTTACGATTCTGATAAGTTGCGGGGACACAGGGCGGGAGGATTGCAAGGACGACCAAGGCTACGCCGAGTTTTGATGATACTTGTTGATTTTTTTTTTGGTATAAATCAAGCTTTGAACTGAAAAAAAGGTAAGTTCGTTTTGAGGAAGGGGAAAATTAATTTTCTGGTCATTGGATCGCATAATTTCTTTTGTTTTGAAAACAAAAACCAGAAAGAATAGCAGGTGCGGTCGTGTGGAAAAGCTTTTTTGCTTTTCTTTGAATTTAGTAATTAAATGGTTTTGGTAAAATTTTGTTCATCTTTTTTCACTTTCTGCTTCTTTCACTCCGTAAGAGACATTTTCATAATTTGGTTAGTATTACTTTCAGTCATAACGAAAAAAAAGTGGCATATAAGCAAACCCGTTTCTTTTATTTTGGGGTATGTAAAATGGAAAAGGAAGTTCTTTTAAATTATATTTACATAAATTTTGTACAACAATGAGTAAATGAAATCAAAGAATTGCGAAGGTTTTTTTTTGTTATTTTCTTTTTAATTCCAATATAATACCCCGCAGAGGAAAAACTGAAAAAGTACAAAAAAAAAAAATAAGGAACTCATGCAACTCTGTTATTGGTAAAACTAATTTTTTGCATGACCATAAGCTACGGCAAATAATTCTGGAATGTCACAAAGGCAATACCTACAAACTTTAGATCATCTGTGTTTTAAAATTATAAGGGTAGAAAAATAACCTCTTTCGCGTGACTATTATAAAAAAAATGATAATCGCCGATGACAATTAAATTATTAACTTTTTACTCTTAAGAAAAGGCAAACTTGCTCGCTGTCCATTTCGCTGCTTTCTCAGCTGCCTTACAGCAACGTTGCCCCTCCTGTACTGGAGAATTTAATTTTTTCCATGGCACAGATTTTTTTCGCACTCGTACAATTCCACTGGATGCTCATTCTTCTGTAGAGGTGTTCTTTCACACTGACAAAACCAATGCGTAGTGTTCACTTCTGGAATCTTACCTAGAAGAAAAAACAGCATTTATTCAGCATGTCTATGAGAAAGGTGAAACCTCCCTCCTTATCATACCGCTTCATACCACTTACGCCCCTTCTTTCTAAGATGATGGAAATACTGATTAACCGTAAGGTTAAGAAATATCTTGAAACCTGAAAGCTTCTTCATGGCTGACAGTTATGGCTTCCGCAGTAATCGTTCCACTGGTGATCTGATGGCATATCTCACTGAACAGTGGAACATAGATTTGGCGAAAATTAAATTAATGCGTTGATGTGGTCTGCGAATTCTTCGATTTCTGGTGAGCGACGCTAAATCGGCTGCCTCAGATTCTTCAGAACACTCACGAACAGCGGCGATATTTTCGGAAGATCTTGCGGTTCTCCAACGTACGGGTGTTGGTTGACCATTGACAGAAGCAGTGGACTAAAATGTATCCACAACTCTGTAAATGGTCTTCTCGGAGGGACGATTATGGTGATCGTAAATTGAGTGAGTGCGGAACGTCGATTTTGATTCAACAATTTTAATCACTTGCAAGTTTTTGTAAAAGCTACATTACATTACATTACATATTGATCTGCTCCGTAGATACGAAGTAGAGACATTTATGAGCACTGGCTACTGAGGCCATCGGCTCAGACAATTACAGGACAACACACAAGACAACATTGATACAGGACAGAACAGAAAATAGAAAGAGGACGGAAAAACAGAAAACACATAACACATGTCAACAGCACGCAGTTGGTTTTCGGACGGTTCCCCATCTTTCCACTAACCACGCGTAACGATGCTTGATTTCGCTGATCTCATGGGAAGCGATGCTTTATCAGAGCCAAGGCCGTTGACTTTTGTAAAAGCTATTCACGGTTATTTGGCAAAGCAGACTTAAATAAATGACAGCCAATTTGGCAGATGCAGATTCAACAAGATGGCCGCTATTAACTGTCAAATTTCGGAAGTCCCTATTTAAAAACCCTTAATGAGAGGATTTAGCTTGCAGTAATCGATCGGCGATTGATAATAGCCATTTTGTTGAGAACGAGTGTACCTCAAGATTCTATCCTGGCCCTAGGCTTATACTCTTCTACATATTTATAAATAAACTACCTTCTACTTGTGCAATTGTCTCCTTTCTTCTCTATGAAGATGATATCCAGATTAACCTTTCAAGGAGAAGAAGGTCTGACACCAAAGATTAAGAAAACTCACACTTTGCGGACTTCGAAACAAAGCAGCTCCCCGCCATATTTCTTATGTTAAATTATCATAGGGGAACATTCCTACTGTCCTAATAGAAAGGACAATTCTGTTTACGGAACACTGATGAAAGTCTTAATTTCTAGTAGTTTTCGGTTGGTTAAACACTTGACTTCTCGTTTTCTAAAGTAGTTTATCCTAATATGGATTCGAAGTTCTAATAGAAGCTCAATGTTGCTTTTAACGACATTTGGCGCTACTCCCCCGAGTAGATGGACCATTATAACATTATGAGGCTGGTGAACATGTTTGCCGAAGACCATACCATCGAGATTCCAATGTTCGGGTTTAGGATACAATCGTGGCTGTAGCATCGGCAATACAGGCAAATCCAAGCGTTTCGACTTGAAACTTATCGGGGCAAATTGGAGTTAGCAGAGGATCATTACAACGGGTATACTTCATGATGACTTAAATTTGTTTCCGTACAAAGTCCAAATTACAAGCAACTTAAACCCCCAGGATTTGCCTATTCGTGAGGAATTTAGCAAAAAAATTAATGCAATGGCCGAAAAATACAACACATTGATAAATTGCTTGTTCATGTCTGCTGAGCAACATTTTGATCTAAACGGCAATCTAAACAAGTAAAATTGCCGTATATGGAGTGAATCTAATCCAGAAATGTTCCATGAGACGGAACTGCACCCAGAACGAGTCACTGTGTGGTGTGCAGTTTCATCAAGGTGTATTGTCTTTCTTCTTCTTCTTTAAAGAAAATGGTGTAACAGTAGCTGCCAATGGAAACCGTTATTTAATGATGTTGAATGAGTTTTTTTTACCCACAACTGTGGGTTTTTTTGTTCACATATAGCCAGACCAGTTATGGCAGAGCTCCAACAAAAATTCTCAAACAAATTCATTTCCAGGAACTCCACTTTTCGCTGGCCCCCAAGGTTACCTGACCTGACTAGACCAAACTTTTTTTTGTATGGGCTTATGTCAAACAGGAGATGTATAAAACGAAACCCAGGAATTTGACTGAATCGAAGCAGCCCATTAAAACAATAATTGAGGCGATTCCAACTTCAACCCTTTAGGCCGCAATGAACAATTTTTTGATCAGGTGTCGCATATGCGTGGAGGTCATTTGCGGTTTTTCATCTTTAAAAATAATTAGTTATTTAAAATAAAATTTAATTTTCTATTTAATAAAAAAATAAATAAATGAAATACATCGATTAAAAAAAAGTTATTTGAATTTCTTATTGGTGCTCCACCCTGTATGTATTCCATTAAATTCAATCAAGTCATTTAACTCTGATGTAGCTGTAAGCCTTCTTTATGGAATCCTCTTCACCTTAAGCCTCTTAGAAGTACCACATCCTCGAATCAATTTCTCAACATTCAACCATCCACAAGATGTTTATCCAAATATAATGATCAATCACTTTCCTTGCTGCCTGATACTTGAAGTTTACTTAACATATGATGGCAAAATGGCGTTAAATCCGCCTTCAAGTGTAACTGTGTGAATTTATGGATTAGTTGACAACAAACATCAAGCAATTTACAAGGACGCACGATGATTTGTTACCCGTTTTTTATAATGGAGTGTCTGACGTTCTCTTGAACACAAAGCTTTGCAACAGTAACAGCTGCACATCAGATCAATTATTTACGCAATATAACCGGGCGGTTAGGCAGCCATTTTTCATTAACAGGATTTATGTGTGAAATATTTATCGATTTAACAATATTCATGCTACACAACGCGTCGCCGAAAATGACCCTCGTCAAAATAAGCTTTCCGTGCTATTTTGTTTGATTTCGTGCATTTTTTTTGGGGAGCTTGTGGAATAAATATTTAAAGATTTTTGCAATTCTTTCCAGGGGTTGAGCAGTGTATCTTTTTTTATAATTAACGCGCGCACAAGGGACTGATTGTTTCCCTTTTAATGTTATTTGAATGCTTGCAAATCGAAATGGCAAGGGAAAATCTCTCCGGCTAATCTATTCCAAACTCGTCTTGTTCGGCTAAAAATAGAAGCCCAATATTTCACGGTACGTCCGAAATTGGGTTCAAGGGTGAACTGATGACCATTACTTGCTAGAAGAGTATTATGGAAAAAACTTAAGGGGGGATGTAGCTAGCTACTTTTAGTGAAATTTTTTTTATAAAAGCACGAATAAAGTAATGTAAAATAATGTAATAATGCACCGCAAACATCACTTTACCTGCTTGATACAATACAAAATTGATAGGAAATAGAACTGCATAAATCAGAGTTTAATGAACTTAACATACGGTACCATTGCAGTTGCATGTCCGAAGGCAAAAGACGTGAATCATCGAACGAATATGGAAAAATGAGGGTAGAGTTGTCAGCAAAACAGTAAAGTGGATTTGAAGTAAGAGACAGAAGAAAAATGAAGAAAAATAGTCGAGCCCTGTGGCACACCAGCATTTATTTTGTGGGAATCAGACTTGATTCCTTCTAATACAACTTGTATTAAAGGTTCTTAAAGATAGCTTCTAGTCCATTAAAGAAGATCCCGAAAGCACGCATTATTGATAAGAGAGCTTCATGCCAAACTCTATGCCTTGGAGATATCAAGAGCAATAATCTTACTTCCACCAAAGCGATGTAAAGATTTGTTCCACTGTTCGGTGAGATATGCCATCAGATCACCAGTGGAACGGTTGCTGCGGAAGCCATACTGACGGTCATGGAGAAGTTTCCGGCTTCGAGATATTTTTTAAGCTGACCGATTATCAACGTTTTCATTCCCTATGAAAGAAGGGTGGAGGGAGGCAGGAGGAGGCGGAGGATGGGTCACCTTTCTTAGGGACAGGCTGCACAAATGCTGTTTTCCATCTTCTAGGAAAGATACCAGAAGAGTAGGAGCGATGGAAATGCTTACGCATAGTGGCTTTGCCTGTGTGAAACAACACTTCTGCAAAAGGATGGGGAGTATACCATCCGGACAGCGGACTTGTGTATATCTTGCTACTTTACGAGTTATCGAAAATTCTTCATGAAACTTTCCTTCGTTGGATCAGTAATTACTTTCTAGACAGACATTCACAAAATAAATTCTTGTGTGCCGCAGGTCTCCGTTTTGTTTCCGAATATCTTACTTAATTTTTATCAACGAGCCAACGACCTGTTATCTGAAACAACAAATTCAATGAATTGTGTTGCTGCCTACAGCATTCTCAGCTTTTCATATACGTTTCTAGACTTTCAACCATATTCTTAGCTAGTGAAAAAGCCTCCCTTTTATAGAATTGTTTCGTTATACTCAGACTGCTAAGACGTCTTGTATAGAGCTTCTTTTATTAGTCGCCTCACAAGAATGACGAAAGATTTTCTTTGCTGTAGGGAAAACTCCTCCCATTTTAATATGCAGAGTTTAAAAACAAATTTGCATCGCCATCACTTTTCAATCCTTCCTGATTTCCCTAATGCTCGGACGTTGTCTTAACATTTAAAGGTTTTAAAAAATAATTCGTTTCGCTCTTCTTTATAATAAAAACAAAGTTTGGGTTAAAACAATAAAAATAAAAGTAAAAAAAATATATTTTAAATCAATTAATAAAAAGTTATTTATGTTAAAAATAACTTCTTAACAAAACTTTAAGATCTACTATATTAAAAATCTTCCTTTTTGTCCTTTTTATTGTTATTAATCATAATTTTTTGTCCGCATATATTTTCAGGACTACCACGTTTTCTTTATGCACAATCCATCACCAAATCGATGTTTAGTATTCGACTTAGATACGACGTTACCTTTTCCAACATATTTCCACAAATATGTAACCGAAACGTTTCGGTCGGATTTAGCACTAAGGTCAGAGCATCACAGGTGAGTAGAACATTCCTTTTTCCTAAAGATAAACTATAAATTTCAGAATCACATTATTTTTCGTCCTTACATGTATTCATTTCATACACATCCAGATCAAATAATTTTAGTAGAAAAAAAAATTAACATACTTTTGGGTGTTCCTCTTCTGTGTTCTACAATGTTCATCTACTGGCCCCAGTATGTCTTGTACTGAATGTCCTTGAAAAAAAGGACTACAAAAGTTCTGGTCGTAATCCTTATTCTCACATCAAACCTATCTCCCAAGAAGCAAAAAGGTTGACATGGATTTAATAAACAAAATTGTTCCCTAAGGTAGACTACACTGTTCGGTGTTTATTCGCGTAAATATTTTCACTCAAGCAAACTTATCCTTTCGTTGGAGTGTTTTTTCCAATTTTTTCTTCTTCCTGTTTTGCCTTTTTTATATGTAAATTATAATGCACAACATGCTCATGTGGGCGGCTGAACCTTCGCTAATCAGGATCAGGAGCAACAGGAAATAAGTGCTAGTGGGAACAACCACACTCCTTCACAGAGCAAAAAATAGAAAAAAGGACGAATGGGTATGCTTGTCGTGTTGATGTGGTGGAAGCAGTTGTTTCCAGGTGGCAGTTTTAAGCTACATTAACCTTTACGTTTACTACCCATTGTTGGCGAATTTTAATATCGCAGAGTGATTTTAAAAATTTACACAATATCGTGATTAAATATCCTGCTGTGCAACAGTGCCTATGTGGCATGAATGAATGCACATGCAAACACGGACCTACGTGGGTTGCAAGTCCGGGAAAAAAAAACTGAAAAGTTGCCCTGAATTGTGACCACCCTCTGGGCAGGCAATTATTTTACACGAACCCACTACGAGCCTTAGATTGGCTGATTATCAAATGATTATCCCATGTAATATATTCGCCGCCAATAAAGCTGTTAATTTTAATGAGTTTTGAGTTCGGTGCGATTTTTTCGCTCAGATATATCCCAGCAATTAATTGATTTTTTTGTTTTTTTAAATTATTTATATTTGTTTTTTTTTTTTTTTTGCAATGGAAAAATCTGATATGAATTAAAGTTTTTTGTTTGTTGGAAACATAAATGTTGGCTTAAAGCCTATTAATATGGCTAAATGAATGGATAGATGGGGAAACAATTCAATGAAAACTAACTCAATTTATAACCATTAATGAAACTATATAAAATTATGGTTTACATAAATGCTGATTGCTTTGTTATGTTAAATTCATCAGGCGGAATAATTGGTATGAATTGATTTTTTTTTGTCTAATGATGATAGAAATTACTATTTAGTGATGAATTATAAAACAAATGAAAGCGAATTGTAGGATTTATTTTGTTTTATTTTTTCTTCCAAATTAATAAATCATCCTTTGCTGATGATAAAATAAAATGACATTTTAATGTTTTTTTTAATTATTTTTTTAAAGCTCAGATTTTAAAGCGCAATTGATTTGTATAGAAAATTTGGTTTCGCAATTTATCAAGTTTTTTATACAATTTTTCCAATCGGTATTCTTATATCTTTAATTTTGTTCTTTGTTCTGTTAACAAATAATGGGATTTCCAATTGGAACTTGACAACATTAATTTTTTACTGTGAACGTTCTGTTAAATTAAAAACCAAAATTGTAAATGTAAAAACGGTCGAAACGTCCATCGTAAAAAAAACCGACAGTCGACGACGACTTTCTTAAAAAATAGGATCATTATCTGCGGTCTACGTCTAACATTGTTCTCGAGAAATTTTGGAATAAGATTCATTTCAAAATAATCTTCAGTGATGAAGGGTTCAATAAAAACCAATTCGTTAACAAACATTATCTGTATTGTGTCAAAAAACCTCTCCAATGAAATTGTTATTATAGGCGATTTCAATGTCCATAATTCCAATTAGCTTCGATTTTCTATCCACACAATACCAGAAAGTATATGTATATGCTAAATTCCACCATTGGATTCACATTTTTGATGTACGTTCAAGAACACCAGATGTTGTATGCCAGACACTCCAACACTTTTGGCTTATTTCTTACATTTCATCAGTTGGCCGTTTAAAATGTTCCATTTTCTATACAATGCTATATTTTTACTTTTTGCATAATCTTTTAATTTATTTTTATTTATAATTATTTATTATTATTATAATTATTATAATTATTTATTTATAATATTTATTTATAATTAATGTCTGCTTTGGTTTTAAAAAATGGGGTTAGGATGCGGTGTTGTTTACCCTCTGTTGTGTCTGTTGCTGGTTCTCTCGTAGAACAAGGCTCCGTCGTTGTTCATTATATCCTCGAATCGGTCGTCTGTGATGGCTCCAATGTTGAGGTATCGATGGTTGGGCTCTAGTTGTTGCTGGAGTAGTTGCCTCATTTCCAAGTTGGGTTGGTCCTTCAAGTTCCTCAAAATATTTTTGGAGAGCTGTGTCATGAACTGATTTATTGGGATCAGTTTAGTGTCTTCATGTTTAGGACATATTTCCTTGTAATGGGGTTTCGGTACAGCTACGGAGTATCTTCCTTTCAATAACTTCGATCTTCTTCATATATGTTGGTGATATGGTGAACCAAATAGGACAAAAGTACGTCAGAACTGGACGAATCATCTGTTTATAGATGAGGAGCTTAGTATTTGTGCTTAGTCCGTTTCTTCTCCTAAGTAGCGGGTGGACCAGATGTAGGGAGAAGTTAGCTGTGTTGAGCATAAACGAAGCGTGCTTGTTGAATTTGAACCGGTTAGCGAAATTATCTCCAAGGTATTTTGCTCTTGTCTTTGTCATTATCACTGTGCTGTCTGGTAGCTTGATACTGATATTATCACAGCGTTATGCGAAACCTCTTCGAACAATTGTTGCTGTTGTTGGAGTTCTGAAGCAGATAAGCTCGCTCTTATCGCTATTGATCCTTAGTCCCCATTTAAGATAGTAGTCCCACAAGTTTCTTATGTGATCTTCAACTCTCCTGGCTGCGATTTCTGGTAAAAGTTGCATAGGTATGTTGAGGAGTCATCGGCATATAGCTTCGTTTTCGTCCCTGGGATGTTGGGAGGCTGGTCAGCTATGCAAATGTTGAAAAGTATGTAGCCCAAATTGGAACCTTGTAGAACTCCAGCACTGATCGTCTTTCTTCATGAATTTTCTTTGTTTAGTTGTACATAAAAGGATCTATGGGTAAGAACTTTATTGATTTATCTTACCAAAGGTTCAGGTAGTCCTAGACTTGACAGTTTTAATATTAGTCCTTTTATCCAAACTGTGTCGAAAGCCTTTTCAATGTCCAGTAAACAGGCGACTGTCGTCTCTTTCTTGTTGAGTCCGTGTGTCACGTCGGAGTGCAGTCCAAGAAGCGGATGGATGGTTGAGTGTCGTGCTCGGAAACCATACTGACATTCAGGTGTGATTTCCCTTTCCCTGAAGAAATGATGAAGCTTTCTCAGGAAAAGTCTCTTCAGTATTAATCGCTCAAGGGAACTGCTTAAATACTTTTGATAACACGCCAGATTTCTTATTTTGTTAGGTCTTTGTAATTCTCATCATTTAACATCCAAATAAATACAATTATTTCTATTGTCATGTTGCATTCATCCTTGCATCCTAAAAAAATGTTGCATACCTATGCCCAACCTCGCACCCTCACCAAATCCTATAGTAACCCCAAGCAGGGTGTTGCCCACCTCTTACAAATTGTACTGTTATGTGAGTGGGACTGGACCCGGAAGCCAAAAATGTTAGAACCCAACCCACTTATGTGATATGTACTATTTACTATAGTAGTATAATTAAAAGAAAACAGTTGATTTGACATCTCTTTATGAGTTTTTGATCGTCCTGAAAAGGACGGATTGATGTTAAAGTTTGTTATAACTTACTAAACTAACTAAACTTACACAAAACAAAATAATTCAATTTAAATTTTGTTCATCTACTTTTACCAATAAACTAATTAACCATAAACCGAGATTCAACAAAGAAAAAGAACAAACAACTGGTGAGTTAACATCTATCGAAAGAAAAAAAGATCTTAAGTATGTATAATTTGACAGCTAATTTGTATCTTTCTTCTCGGTGATTCTCATACAATACTGTGACAACAATATTAAGAGTTGTGAAATAATCATTACAGTGCTGCATTCTAACATGAAAATAGTAGGAAACTTAGTTCTTTTTGATTCTTGTGAAATTTAATGACTAATTCCATATGAAATGAAAATCATTACTGTGATGTCGCTTTATGCGTTATGTACATGCGCAAATGTGCGACGGGCTAATGATATTCGGGAAAACGAGATTTGGGAAATAAAAGCCAACCCATTACAACAACATTTCATCATTATTCGGACATGACAGGAAAATAAGGTTAAGTGTTGCATTTTTTGGCTTTCTTCGAAATTTAAAAAAATTACCACTTTTCGATGCGTCATATCTCAGTAACGAATTGACATACAAGTTTTAATAGTCAGAATTATAAAATTGTAAAAAATAACAAATTTAAAAAAATGCCGTAGGATGGTTTTGCCATAGACCGTAAGGGAAAAACCTATAGACGAAAAACCTGAGAAAGGTCAAACATTTTGCAGTTTGCCGCACCCCCTTCCGCCCCTTATCCTAGCTCTTATTTCTTCAACTGTGATGTCGGGACTTCGTATTTAAGTGCAACATTGGAAAGTATAGCGCATGCAAAATGTTCTTTAATAAGTTACTCATCATCCACATAATGTTGGTCGTAAAGAATTTTGGGGAACGAATATTCCTGTAATTTTTTTCCTTTTTAAAATAGTTTTGCCCTCATTCACGTTGTCATATGATACTTCCTGAATAGCCTGATTTCCATCAGGAGCCAAAACAGATATTTCTTCTTCTTATTAGCTTCTTTCTTGCCATTTCTGTAAACCAATCCGAAGCTAGGTATTTCATCTTTAATATAAAAGGGGCATATTGACCACGCTTTTAATTTTGAAATCGATTTGAAATAAAACATAAAATTAGTGGGTGTCATTAAAGTTTACTAAGAAAACGCCTAAAAGTCCCCAATCCTGGAATAGATACAACTATAGGTACAACAGTGTTGTATTTTTGTATTATTATTATTATTATTATTATTATTATTATCATGGGGGACTGTAATGCTAAAATAGCCTATTTTTAACATTTAAAATTTGACACTTTTGACCACCTTACAGTAAAATAATAATTGATCTACAAACAAGAAACATAAACAGGCTGAGCGGAAACGTACAGAAATTAATTTTGTTACAAATAAAATGGAAAATTTACAAGAAAATTTTTTATTTATCCGCAGCTGAATTAAACTTTTGCTTTTATCGATAGAGGGATGTTGTATTAGCACTGCAGATAGCGTCGCCAAAACTAATGGATTTTGAACTCGATTCCTTTTAGTTCGACTCCAGCACTTTTGTTTTATTTGTTTACTTCTAATTCTACCACTGCAAAATTTCACGGTTGAGATAAAATAACATGAAAAGAGAATTACGTGATAAAATATACATTACGTTACCTTTTACGGTACGCTTATAAAGATATTTAAAAACGTAGACTTTGCTTTTGTCAACATAGACTTTTGTTCTCTTGTTTGTATAAGACTGTTATAGACAAGCGTTACACAAGTTATTTGCATTGACTTGTCGTAGAGAGCCCTAAAACAGCTACTATTTTTTTAATATTTATTTACAAAACTTATATAGAACAATGCAAACTAACAGCTATATTTTTAATTGTCAAAGTTTGAAATGTTTTGCTTTGGAAAGTTTGCCCTATACAAGATCTATACAAACTATGACTTGTCAAATTTGTTGGACATTGTATATGCTTAATCGTTACTTGAAAACGCGTAATGAAGGGCGTTTGGCTTGAAGATAAAAGCAAATAAGACCAGAATAACATTTTAAAAAATGTTATATAGTCACTGACCCATATCTGACTTCTTAAACTAGGTTTCTTCTGATAGAAGTTCCACTTGAACAAGTTCAAAATCCAATTAAAAATTTGAATCGACTTCCAAGGAATATGAAATGAAGCAATGCACGAAATTTAAAAAAAAAATTGTAAAACCAAGTTAGATCGATGTTTCCTGGATGGACTTTTCACGTTACTTCAAAAAGAAATTGGGCATTAGAGATTTTGCTTAGTTTTTGTTTTTGAAGTTTTCGAAAAAAAAATTCAACGCCAAGAAAGCATTATTTTCCCTTTCGTTATGGTGTCGATTTTGAATATTTTTTTTGACGTCGCGTTGCTAGGAGAAAAGTCCCCAGATTGCTACTAGTCACCGAACCATTTGGAAGTCTTTGTTGATAGTGTTTAAGTTGATCATAAGAAAAAGTAATCTCTTGATAGATTTTTCATAAACCCATCCTGTTTTCTGGTTTCTCACTTTCTAAAAGACTATCTCTCATTTTTAACCAATACAATTTTTTCAGATTTTTTCGAGTCATACCAGCGGAAACATATTTGTCAGAATTCGCCTCAGACCGCAGACACATGCGAAGGCCAGACGGCAGTTGGATAAAACCGCCACCATCCTATCCCCCCATAGAGTCAAGTTGTGAGAATCTATCAATTTAATGATATAAACTTAATTTTTCGAGTAACTCATTGAAATAATTTACCTTTTATTTTCCAGCGAGTGCACACAGCCTGGGTGATTTCATTTGCATGACAGCTGGAAAGGGACCCGGTAGCGTGCATAGTTTATCGGAATTCGTGCAACGTTTCTACAAGGCGCCTCACGTTGTAGCGCAACAAAATAATAAATAATAAAAAATCCCGCACAACAAAATTATACGTCAAAAACAAAAATACATTTTTTTATATTATATAAACAACCAAAAAACAAAAACCAACAAAAAAAAATTAAAATTATTTTTCATTAAAAAAACATACAAAAATAGATGTTATTTTTCCCCCTTTTTGATATATAAACATTTATGCATAAGAAATATAAAATAAACAAAACAAACAGCATATTTTTATAAACAATAAATAAATTACTACTGCGTGAAATAAAAACATAAACAAAGGCTAAAAAAAAAATAAATTTGCTATAAGCTAAGCTAAGTCAACCATTTCGCTGGGCACATAAATTAATTTTATACGTGTGTTTGGTGTAAACTTTAAGATTTTTAATTACACTTAAAATATTTTTTTTTATTTAAGCTTATCGAAAGTGTTTATAATTAGTTTACATTTTGCTGCCATTATTTGCATTTATTATTAAAAATTCATTGTATCTCTGGTTCGTATGAACGCGGCAAGTAGAGATGAGAAGTTCAATGTAATTAACACTAATTATCCAATCCTAGTGAGTTCTTGAGCATCCTTCAGATATTTTTTATATGTGTTCAAGGATTCTGTCCGCATATGTATAGGACAATGGTTGTGGGTAGATTTTTTACAGAGCTTTTTTTTATTTTCAACAAGCCATATAACTGATTGCTTTTCCTTACAACAAGGCTCAATTTACCATAATTTATAGAATTTATTCGAGTTTACTGAAAATGTTTACTTTTTTTTACTATAAAGCAAGCAATTCAAGCGATTTATAAAAGACAAAAGCCTTAAATCAGCGTTGTTGATTGATTTTGTTTAAATGAAAAAAATATGTAAAAAAATAATTATCAATTCTTCACTAAATTAACACTAAACTGAGCAATAAACTATTTAACATTTACAATTAAATAATAAAACTGAAGATGGAACAGATAAGGAGCTGGTGCATCAGCCTTAGAGTGAACCTTGGAGTGGGAGTCTGAAGAAGAGATCAGTAAATCAACACTGATAATAATGTTGCAACTATTCCGCATTTAGAATATTCTTTCTTATCTTTACCACATTTAATAGAAATCGATCGGGCTGTTACCGAGAAATTCTAACAAATTTAATGAAAATCGGTCAAGTTATTCTTTTTACAAAACCAGAATTAACTTTAGGGTAACTCTTAACAGTGCCTTCAAGGTACTCAAAGAAAGACATAATTTATCCTTTAGTTTGTTCAGAGCAAGAGTTAAATTTATCTTCATCCTTCTCTCTTCTGATCAAAAGATGCTGCTGAGTCGTAAACTAAAAAATATCAAATATGATGACCACATCATCCACTCCAAAATCTATGCTGAAACCACATCTTCATTGAATATAAACTCATTCAAGATTTAAATTCAGAAGTGGAAAATAAAATAAATAAAAATTGATAACATTTTTCTATGTAATTTTAATTTACTATCTTATATTTGTTTGGTAACTTCTACCAAGCTTATGTAGTTTTTTAAACATTTTTACATATAAACCAATATTGTTAACAAAATAAGCAAAACATAAAAACTTAGGTTATATTATATAAAAAGACACAAAATTCTATATATATATTTAAAAGAATTTATAAAAAAAATATACTAAAAAAAACAATATATTAATTAAGCTTAAGAAATGTAAAAATAAAATAGCATATTAAGTAATTTAACTATAATAAATGTTAAATTTTAAATTTAGCTAAAACATTTTTATCATATAAAATTATTAAAAAAAAAAACAAATAACAAGTCATAGCCAGTAAGAAATAAACTATCATCAAATAACATTTTAATTTAGTGTTTAAATAAATTAAAATATAAGCAAAGCAACAAAAAAAAACGAAACAGATAAAATATTTTAAAATAAAATCTTGTGATCTTCTTAAGAAACATAGAAAAAAATTCTTTAAAATTATTTTTGTTATATAAGTTTATTTAAAATTGTGTGCGGTTATAAAACACAATATAAAAGTGTCCTCATAGACATTTATTTCAGTGTTTTTAAAACTATATATATATAAAATGAGCAAAGTATTTGTTTCTAAAAAAATGTATTTTTTGTATGAGTTGTATTCTTTTTTTTTAATCACAAAATTTTGTGTTGTGCCAGTTTATTTAAGTCAGTTTAACTCAATCTCGGATCATTGTTAGGGTAAGTCAAACATTTAATTATGTAGTTCTACAAATATTTTCCTAATAACAATTTAACTGTCAAACCAATTGCTTTGACGCTTTTGTAAACTGTTTGTCTTGTAGGCATTTTTTCTTTGTTTTATTCGAAGATGTCTATAACCCGCGGCCTTTTGCAAATATTGAGTGATGTATCCAATACATTAATTTACCTATTTTTTTTTTTTTGTTTACTCGAAATCTTATTGTATGCATATTTTGAAAAGAAAATTAAAGAAATTTGCTTCCTAAGGGCTAACGATTCACTAAGAAGTCAAATACTTTTGATTTTTTGTTTCTATTTTTGTTTTTGAATATCGTAACAAAATTATAGCAGTTACATAATGCGAGATGCGACACTATTTTCTTTCTCCACCTTTTTTGGTTATACATCTCTCCGTCTGGGGTACTGCCTACCTTTTCGATAAACTGACAAATCCTCAAGGAGTAAAATCGGTCTCGAAAAAGTGCATCCCATGAAGCCGTTCGGACTCGACAGTAGGCCCCTTCCATTCTAGCAGATTCACAATACGCACACAGAAATGGTTGAGAGCATAAGTCACTAGGTCTTGGCTCATTACATACATTTATTTTATGTATATCTTTTTTTTCTTAAGAAACATGAACAAACATTGTCGAGTGTACAAACCCCATGTGTATGTTAACAAATTATTCTTCATTTGGCTCAAATAAATAAAAGAAATGCATAACTCAATTAAACTCAGATTATTTTCTAAATTCAATATAAATAGGTAAATAGTATTTGGACACATGGCGTTGTGGCGGATTAAAGTTGATTTAAAATATCTAGACTTCTCTGTTCAAAATATAAGACCGACTCGATGTGACAAGTTTACAATACAACCGTTTGAATAAGACTGAACTGTATATCATTTAAGAGAAGATGAATGTGGAAATCAAAGTAAAAAAAATTGAGAGGGTCGCAATTAGGGTTACCATCCGTTAGGATTTCGCCTGACGCGTCAGGCTTTAAAGGTCTCAATCAGGCTTTGGCCAGGTGTCGTCCTTTGTCACTAAATCTATCTTATCAATAAAAGGTTACAAAAACTATTATTTATTTATAGGTTTGTTTAATAATAGCGCAAAATATAATCAATAAAAGATAAACGTTTCCTGAATGCGTTCAAATCGAAATGCTTGTAAATCGTAGTGAACACATTCATTTTTTCGTTAAAATATCAGTTTTAAGAGAGAGACAAAAAATTGTGCAAGATATGACACTTGCATATTATAAATAGTCCAGGAAAAATAGCTTTTTGCAAGGAAAAAATTATTTAGAAGCTCAAATTTGCCGTGAACATTGGTGTGGTAATGGGACTCTTTGTAAACTGAGAGAGTGTTCCTTGCCGGTCAGATGACCGCTAGATCAGTTACAAGGGGTCAAAGATCATGGAAATGCTTTTTTTTATTAATTACTAAAAACGTATTGTTTTATAAAAAAAATTGTTCCACAAACTTATAGTTGAGGCAATTTTATTTGTCAGGCTTTTTTCTCAAAAATCAGGCCTTTCTTTATAATTTGCTGTCAAGCTTTGCTGATTTGAAAGCCGGTAACCCTAGCCGCAATCGCATATCTCATTCCCTTCTGTGTTTCGTCTGTAGATTTTCAAAAGCTAAATGGATAAAATAAAAGTTATTGAATATTCAGAAACTGGATGAAATTGAAGCTTTGTCATAATATGTGTCCCTAAATTATATGCAATAACACAAAAATTAGAACAGCTGTATTGTGGGATCGATTTTCGGAAGCTCAGTAAGTTGATAATTTCAAAATTTACAACAACAGATAAAACAAAAACATATTTTGAATTAAACTTGGGAGTTTCTTATAATTGGGTTTCGTCTTTTCCTGCCATTCCTTTCGTAAGTCGTGATAGAGCTCAAATTCTGGGCTCTCATTACCTACGTAAGATTATGGCGATAGTTATCAATTCGAATTCATTGAACGATATCAGAGGAGGGCTTATTCCGGAATATAAGTCGAGTCACTCGAGAGCTCACAGTTGAGTCCAGTAACAATCGGTATTCCACAACTCTAGTGGGAGCCAAACACATGACATGACTCTGAAAATGTTGAACATACCCTTTGAATTGTAGCTAACTTCACTAAATGTTGACTTGACGTTTTACAAAAAAAAAACTTTTGATTTGAGAACTAATTTTGAAATTCCATTTGCGAATTGTTGTCCTTGTCTGTTATTGGCTTACGTTGCGAAATCATTTACGTATCGCAATCTTTATCACAAGCCTTAAGTGATGAGAGACTTGTTCAGCCGTATCCCCATGTAAACGATAATTTAACATTGTAAAATCTCGAATGAGACAGTAGTGTCAGTTCAATTTTAATTAAATTCTTTTAGTTTCGACTTCAAACAAAAATTGCGTTACTGTTTTAAAATTAAGTTCATTAGAAAAGTCAAGTGTTATTCGTATGTTACATTAATATTAATCAAAATTAAGTGCTTAGGTTGTTGGGAATAATTTTTTTAAATAAATCAGTTTATTGTTAAAAAAAACATTTCAAAGAACCAGTTATAAAAAAAGTCGTTTGTAAGATATTCTTAAAATATAAATGAGGAATAATTTTTTTAAACACACACGAAAGCAATTTTATAACCTTCCTTACGATAAAGTATATATATTTATAAGAACAACAAAAAAAACTATTCTTAAGTATGTAAAACAAGAAAAAATACTTCAAATATCCAAACTTAAAAAAATAATAACTTTTTCTCTTCCACGTTTTCTACGAAATTCTTCACACATTTTTTATATAAATTAACCTTAATGAGAATAGCAAAAGTAAACTAAAATAAAAAAAAATATATACATAACAAATATAAGAAAAAATATATTTAATTTATTCTAAAACAACTAATAAACTTAAAAGTGCAAATTGTAAAACGAAATATAAACTTTTTTTTAAATAAGCATATTTGAATTCTGCTTTGTGTGCTGCGACTCAATATTTAAATAAAAATACTGCAAAATAATAAGAAATAAACCGCTCACGAAATAAATGATATTTAACATGAATTAAAAAAGCTGAATATATAAATACATAATTATTTTTATTTTTCTTAATTTTTTTTTGACAGGATTAAAGTTTAAATAAAGAAATAAATGCAAATTAAATTTTAATAAAATCAAATATAACTGAGAAAATAACATTTACAAAACAAAATTTAGATTTTTTACTTGCTTGTTAATAATTCTTTTTTAAGCTAGAAAATATTGTGTAAATGTCATTGAGGCTTATTTTAAATAAACTTGCATTCCTATAAATATTTGCCAGACAAATTCATAAATGTTTAATAATTTTCATTTTTTCCCCTTTAAAAAATACTTTTTTTAGAATTACTTTTGTAGTTAGGCAAAAATCAAAGGAAAAAAATTAAATATTTTTTGCAGTGCGCATACAGACTTTATTTTTTACAAAAAAATGCGGATATAATCAATTTTTTCCAACCAAATCAATTCAGTGGTTTCAAATGCTCTTTTACATAAAAAATAAATAAAAGCAAAAACAACACTACAGAAGAAATATTACACAAAATTTAAATTTCTCAAAAAAAGTGTTTAAATAAAAAAAAAATTAAAAAAAAAAAACAATTTATTTTTACTCAAGTAAAGCTTTTTTAAGTAAAAAAAAGAAAACGTAAAATAAAATTTTGAATAATTATTTCTGGCTTATTCAATAATTTTTTTTAATGTTGCAAATAAATTTACGTAAAAGAAAAGTGAAAATGTTATTTTTAAGCTCAAAGCTTCAGCATCCAAATATAAAAACAGGGGAGGAATTAATTCAAAGAGTTGAGCTCTAGTTAAAAAATGAAAATATAAAGAAAAACTATAATTGAGTGAAAATGCTTTAATAAACGAATATTGAAAAATAAAACATTGCGCATTTTTGTTTAATATAAATAAGGCGTTGATATAATTATTTTAATTACTAGTTTGTTAAACATCCTACGAATTTAAGCCTTTTTTACGAAAATTTGTCAAATGGAGGGGAAAGTACATACGATAACTCAGGCGACAAAGTTTAATGACGAATTTTTATAGAACAGTTATTTAGAAGCATTTCTAAAAACACACTTCAAATGAAAGAAAACAATTAAAAATAACGGTAATACTTACAATTATAAATATATAATAAATAAATAATAGTTCTTTTGATAAATTTGGTTAAGGCTGTTAAAACTAACGATACCAACCAATCAATCTATCAGTCACAAGTTTGTTTTAGATGTTGATAGATACATATATCAAGTATTCGTGCGGTAGATTTCCTTTAAATATAAAGGGTATATAAAGTTATTGCTGTTTTTTTTTTATTAAAAAAAATAGAATTTAAAAACGAAATGTTAACCAACTTATTTGTAAGCCAAAACACAAACACCGAAGGTAAATTAGAAACCTCAAACGTCAAATCAAAACCCATTCAAAATGACGTTTTGATCGGTATTCACAATCGCCTTAAAATTATCAATTGATACTTTTAATACCAAATTATCAATTATACGATAAAACTTATCGTGTATCAAATAAACGATATTTGATAGCCTATAGGGCTGCAAGTCATTTTCATGAATAGGTTTTGAGAAAACTAATTTCAAACTCAAAATTTAGAAAAAAGTTGTATATTGTATTTTTTTTTTATTTTTTTTTATGCTTTTTGTTCTAATTAATTCTTAATCGAATACTGAAAACTAGAGGAAACCGAGAAAATTGAACTTTACCAAACCTATTTTTTGAAGGTTTTGAATAAATGATAGCTTTTTAATTTTTTATCCCGATTTCAACAAAATTTTGCACAAAGAAAGTTATTTATAATTCAATTAATATTGCAGTTCAAAATGTTTCATAAACTTTTTTTTCGTTTTTTTTAAATTTTCTAAAAAAATGGTTTTCGAAATATATTTTTCTAAAAACTACAGATTTTCTTATAATGACATACTTAACAAAAATATAAAATATTTTTGTTCACTTTTCAAAAAACCCACCTTTTTAAAAAAATTCGAACGATTTTCAATATTTTTATTTTCCTTGATAGACAGTTAGTTTTCAAAATTTATTGCATACTTAGTTTTTCCTAAAAAAATGTTTAAACTAATTAAAAAAATGACACGACTAGGTCGTACGTACTTCCTCTTATGTGCTCAATTATATCGGAAGGCAATATCTTTGATCGAAACAAGTAACATTTACGTACAAAAATAAGACGTTCTGAACTAATAAATAGTCAGCGTCAAAACCACAACCCTTAAAGGTTTTTAGTAAAAATGGAGTATGTCATCGCACATCTTGTATAATAACAAATTAAAATATTTCGAGAACTGTAGGACGGATTTTGATAAAATCCTGTTTTTTTATTTTTAGGTTTTTTAATTTTTTTTAAATTTTGTCATGCAGTTTTTTAGAGTTTATTAATTTACATGTGATTATAAAACTTAAAATAATTTGTTTTGATTAGTTTTAAAAATATTTATTTTTCAAAAAAAAAAATTTTTTTAATAATTTTAAGTAGAAAAAAAGTGATAAAAATTTTGATGTGCATGTGCATGTGAATTTATTTGGCTACCTAGACCTTCACAAATATAAAATGCGACAGAAATCCAAAGAGTCGTTACCGAGAAAGCCAAAATTTTAAAAAACCATTATATGAAAGGTATCGTTAATAGACTTTTCCCGTAAATTTGGTTGTGATCAAATAAGAACCAATACCAATACAAAAATTCTGAAAAAAAATCATCGGAATCATCGCCGTTTTCGAGAAAAATAAGCTTTTCCTAAATGGTCATATGGCAGGTACCGTTATTTTTAGGCCTAAAAATAAAATTTCAATTTCCCCTTTGGAGAATGCCAAAAGAATCACACACACCAAATTTGAAGATAATCTCTCGAGCCGTTTAGGCTGCAGCTCGTTATACATACTGACAGACAGGCAGACAGATATTTTTCGCCACTAACTTTTTTAGACTTCTCTATGCTCGTAATGTCATGTTTGATTGTTATCTCAATTTTTTTTTTTATTCACGAATCCTTGTAGAAAGAATTTTCGAATTTTTTTTTTTATTTCAATACAAGGTGGGCCAAAAGAAGTCATCCGAGGTTGTTTGGCTCTCATTTTTTTCTAAATGAAAAATGTCGGTTCTGTTTTTTTGATTATGTTTATTTGAACCTTTACAATTTTATTGGTCAAGTCGAGAAAATGATATCGGCCAAATGGACGCCGTCACAATTGATTGCCCCACGGGCTCGTTTTATGGCATTTTTCATCACTTCGGTGAGAACTTCGGGCGACAGATTCTCGACTCGTATCGAATGATGTCCTTGAGGGTTTCTAGGGTATCGGACTTGTTCACGTAAACACGAGATTTCAAAAAACCTCACAAAAAAAAGTCTGGGGGGTTATTCCCAAATGCACGGCGGATCGCTTTTTAAGGCGCATTGTTATTTTCGTATTCCCAAATACGATTCGTTATTCATTCGACCAAAAGTAAAGCGAAAGCACTTTCCAATGTAATTTTTCTATTGGAATTGAAAGCGATATGTATTGAGGTGACGGATTGCTGGCGGATTACTTGTGGATCTTTAAAATTCTAAATGTTTTATAAAACTAAAGCGCGAAACAGATTGAACCAGCGACAGCACCAGCACCGTCAACAGCAAACAACACATTGCTACCAGCACCAGCATCGTCTTCTTACTTCTGTTTGACACTTTGTGTCATAAAAAAGTATACGAAGTTTTCTTTTGCCCCTGAATTTCACTTGCTCAAAGTTGGTAGCAATGGAACAGCAACAGCAAATTTAGGACTTTGGTCTAACGACGCTGGTGACGTTGCTGGTGCTGGTCTAATCTAATTTGAGCCATTGAAATACATTGGTTCTAAATTAATGGCGGCCGCTGTTGCTGGTGCTGTTGCTGTTGCTGGTTCAATCTGTTTCACGCATAAGAATACTAAAATTGGTTAAACCTTCAATTTTATATTTAAAATGCCTCTTTAATAGAATTTATAATTTTTTGGGTGACTTTTTACTTTCTTCTTCATGATGTGTAATGTTTTAATTAGAGGCATAGCAATTTAGTAATCCTGTCCAACACTCTTGATATGAACCCCCTTCTAGGGAAGCGGCCAGTTTTAATATGGGACTTAAGGAACTATTGTAAATTCCTTTGACAGTGAGTCGAAACAATTTAAAAAACCTAAGAAAACAAACGTTTAAATTTTTTTAAATTTAAATATTCACTCAGCACAGCACTCACTCTTTGTTAGGGATATCGAGCGGAGAAGAAACACTTCTCTACGTATTTAAACTTTTACATTTTTCTTGCCTTCCTACTTCATTTTCGGCACTAAAAACACACTTTTTGAATCAATTTAATTACTTTTTATTATGAAATGAACAAATTTCAAATATAAAGTTATAACTCTAACAAAGGATACAAAAAATTGTAGATGACGATAAACAGCTGTCAAATGGTTGGAAAGTATTAATGGAATTTTGGAAAAAATAATCGGAAAATTGGAAATGAGCATGGAAAAATTGAGTCATAGTGGAAAAAATTGAAAGCCAACTGGAAAAATTGAAAGACAGAGTTGAAAAAGTGAAAAGGGATATCGGCAGCGATGCCAACTAAGGCTTTTTCGTGCCTTTTAGGCATTATTTCAGTTGCCAAGGCTTTAAGGCTTATTTTTTACCAAAAAAGCATCTTTTTTCTTTCATTTCAAATATTTTTTTTATTCAACATACTGACTTTATTTTTTAAAACATTCTTAAAAAGTCAGAATTTTATGTGTAACTTCGGTCTTAAAGAATGTGTTTCCACATTTAAACTTCTGTAGTTCATTAAAAATAATTTCAGCTTCCACTGTATCTTTTACGTGAAAACTAAAATGTCATGAATTTTGTTCCTATACCAATTCTTCCAATTTGATTTTATAATTTAAGTTTTTTTTTTAATGTTTTTGTTATTTTTTTACATTTGTGTTTAATTCTTGATGTACTGTTTCACTTTACCTACAAACATTTGTTTAGGCACTATTTTATTGGAAAAGGCATCTTTTTTTCAAAAGTGGTTGGCAACGCTTGATATGGGAATAATTGGAATGATCATTTTCGCCCTATTGGCATTTGAGTATACCCAAAAGCGAAGACAGTCGAAATTGAGGTATCGCTTTGAATACGATACGCTTCGCTTTCTGGAATAACCCTACTGGAACGGTTTAATCGGGCGATCTTGCGGGCCAGTGCAAATCGCCAAAACGGAGAGAGGAGGCGACCCGGGAACGCCGCCGCCACCTTCAGAATATCGGTTGTGGCTCGAACAGTGTGTACCGTAGCTCTGTCCTGTTGGAACCACATGTCGTCAGTTCTAATTCGTATAATTGCGGCAAAAAACTCGGTTAACATGGTCCTATAGCGCGCACCGTCTTTGAGCAGGTGTAATGGCTCCTCGTGCATTACTCGTGGATTCTCGGTGCCCCAGATGCGATAGTTTTGCTTGTTCACGTACCCCCTGAGGTGGAAATGAGCCTCATCGGTCAATATGATTTTGGTCGAAAAATTCGCCCACTTCGTCCTCGAGATTGAAGATGGCTTGGGCGTAGATTACACGAGTTTGGCGGTCGAACAATAAAGATTGTCAGTACTGGGAAGATAGGACGCTTGCATCTTATTTTGGCCGTAAGCTGTAGCACTTTCCATGCCACTGTATGCTTAATAACTTGATTAAAAAAGTAGCGTTTCCACCTCCTAGGTTAAATCTGACAATAACAATTAAAAAAAACATAAACATTTAATTTCTCTTTTTCCACACCACCCTGGGGTAATAGGAGAGTTTGTTTAAGAGCATCTCCAGTAGGCCTAATACCTTTTTAATAAAAACAAAAGCAATAATAAAATTCACTTCATTTATTTATAATTTATTTAACAATATAAAAACGAAGCATCTATCACCATATTTACTAGAAATAAAGTTCACGACTGGGTCGCACGAAGTTGCTCTAATGTGTGATAGTGGTCTCGGGTCTTAAGATTTAAAAAAGGAGATAAAATATCATTTGAAGTTTTGTTAATCACTTAAAAATCACCAGTACGTTTTTTTGCAAACAATGAAGTAAGCCATTTAATTTCATTTACAGTTTTGTATTTTAAGGAAACATTTTTTTCAAAATCGTTTGACCAGTTTAAAAAAAAAACGTTTTTTTTTTAAACTTTTCGAAAACATATTTCAAATTTGTTTTGAGAATGCCAACATTTAGCAGCTGGTAATTATTATCAGAAAACAAGAAATTTTAAAATTTTTAATAACACGTTTTTGAAAAAAAAAAAACAAAAATTTAAAAAAACTCAAAAATTCTTTAATTTTTTTAATTCTCTCGGAAATGCTATTGCATACTTAGCATTTCCGAGAGATTAATTGAATTATAAATGACTTCCTGTGTGCAACATTTTATTGAAATTGGAATAATGTTTTGCGATAAAACCGAATTTCAAAAAACTGGTTCTATGAGAGGTACCGTTATAGAACTAATTTCGAAAAAAAAATTCTAACGGAAAGATGTATTGTTGTAAAAAAATAGCACCCTGAAAGTTTTATCAAAATCGTTTTCGCGAAAATCAAACTTCTTGTTAAAGATAGTATGGCAGTTCTCGTTATCTGTCGACCTAGAGCAAAAATGAAAAACCTCCGAGATACTACCTAATAAATACTAAATACCATGTTTGAAGCAAATCGGCCCATCCGTTTAGACTGTAGAGGCGCGAACTGACAGACAGACAGACGGACGGAATTTCCGGACCCACATTTTTCAACTTCTCTATTATTATGATAGTGTCTTGTTTAAATTTAGATATTTTTTGCACGAATCTATAACTTGCATTATAGTACCTACAATCGCAAGTAAAAATAACGGGACATAATTTGAATGTTTGTAAGGCATGGGACCCGGCCGGTTAAAATCGAAACCTTTTTTTTTTATTTCAGTTAACCGTTTTTTTAGTTGTTTTCTTCATTCCGGTCAAAACCGGTTGTTTTTAATTTATGCAAATTAATTTAATTCATTATTATTTCAAGTTTTAAAAAATATTTTATTGTACCGATCTAGTCGGTCTCAGATTATGAACATGACTAACTGTAAAGTACAATATATTCTTAAAGCTAGCTTATGAAATATTCAATATCGCTACCAACAGAGATGATGTTTATATTAGGATTTTATCATTGTTTGGATACCAAGAGTAATTAAATTCTCGAGTTGAATACCAAGAGTAATTATGTTTCTTTTTGGGCATCGGACGTGATGTTATTCGGAGTGGATGGTGCTAGCTTTAATAATGCTAATGGGAGCATGGTTTTAATTAAATGATGTTGATCAATGGAACGACGGACCATAGGAGTGCAAGTCAGCACTATTGTTATGATTTCGATCGATTTGTTTATTAAATCTGTTTCCGGCGAGGTTGGTGGCACTTTGCATCTTTGCATGATTGAGATATCATGTGTGTTAACTCCCTTCTTTCTTTAAGAAGTTTCCTCCGGAACTTCTCTTCTGACTATTGCCATGATTTTGTTTACTCTTAGGTTTATCATTTCATCTTCTGAGAGTTTTGGTATTCTTGTTTGTTTTGAATACTGTACCAAAAGTATAAGTATGAGTATTACAAAGAAAAATAAACCTATAGTTGATATAATGGGATTATTGCCGACTTCCGTTTTTATACTTTGAAGTAGGTTTATGTTTTCAAACTTTAGATTCTCATTTAGTGACTCGTAATAGTTTTCTATTTCGTATTTGTTAATTGTATGAGTCTTAAGGTAGTTTTGTATGATTCTAGTGGGGTTGTCATAGATCTTTCCATCTATGTTAGTGAAGTTCTCGAAATTTATTAAATATACCCCGTCGAGTGTTACATTGTCGACTGCATGCTGTCCTGATATTAGAATAACACCATCTTTGATTTCTTCTAAGTCTATGTTTTTCTCTTTTATTTTATTACATTTTGTTTTCTGGTCGTTAAGCAACTCAGATAAACAACTTTTGTTTTTATTAATTTCACAATATGTGTCCTCTAATTCTTTCTTACAATTTTTAACATTTACAAATTTGGAATTACATTTTATAATCTCTTTATCTAAAATTAGCTTTCCGTCTTGTTGACTGATAGCTCTAGCTTCATATAATTTACATTTTTTATAGATTATAGGATACTTAATATATATAACAATTATTTCTCCTTTTTGAGCAATTTTAAATTCTGATATATCTATTAGATCACTTATAGTGAATGTTTTTACAATTTCATGATTTATAATTTCTTTTAAATCTCTTATATTAAATATGGCTGGGTTTAGAATTTTTATTTTAGCTAACGTTAAAGTATTTATCATGTTCTGTAATTCGAAAATAATAATTTTACATTTTTCATTAACCCACTCGTCTTTAATAGTGTGCGTGACCGTGCTGACTGCTTCAAACAATTTTGTATTAGTTACAAACTGTTTATTGTTATTTGTTATAAGATCGTTTATTTTGTTTTCAATGATTAGTTCGTCGTCATGATCAGGAGAACCAGCTATCCACTTCCAGATGGTGCCTAAGGTTTCTATAGCTCGTTTGGAGCGTGTGATCGTTAGTTGGTCCAGCAATGTTTCTATTATAAGTAAGTTATTGTCATGCCTAGTTTCTCTAAGTGTGTCAGCGTATGCTTCTTCGTGATCTAATCTTATCCTTTCACGTGTATTGTCCAGAAAATTTCTAATTTTTGTGAGGTTAGTCACATGAAAAATATTTGAAGTGTTTTCATAAATAAAGACTTCACTGTCTTCTACTAACAGATAGTTTTCTCTCGTGTAATCAATAACATCGGCGTTTGCCTGGACTACAAATATGAGTAGGACGAGTTTGATGTCCATTGTCTAAAATTTAAAGTTTAAGGTTATCCTTGTGGATAATTCTATTATTACGTAACTTTATTTTATTTCCTAAATCCTGTACTACAATTCTCTTCTTAAACTTTGGTTGTAACTTATTACGTACTCCTGTAATTTTTTGGTAAACTATGTCATTTGGTTCTAGTTTTTTTGTTTTTCTTTTCTTATTATGTGTGTCAAGCATTTTATCTTGAGCTATAGCTAGTTTAAAGGGAACGTCTTCATGAAAAGTTTTGTTATAAAGAATTTCTATTGGTTTCTTCTGCGTAGAAGAGTGAATAGTTTTATTGTATTCTTTCGCAGCTCTTATGTAAATTTCTATCGCATCAAGTAATTTATGTTCTTGTTTCAAACATCTAGCTATTTCTTGTAGAGTGCTATGGACTCTCTCTATTTGTCCGTTTGTTGTACTATGGTAAGGAGGAGTATAGTATATTGTAATATTTGATCTTTTCATAAGAGTCGTAAAGACAGCAGAGGTAAATGCTACGTCTTGGTCACAAATAATATTTTTGCATTCAGGGAAAACCTGTAAAATTTCTAAAACTTTATTTGCCATATCTTGACGGTTGTCAATATTTTTTATCATCAAAAATTTAGAGTATGCATCTATACATGTCAAGAATTGTAATTTTTCTGCAAACATAACGTCTATGTGTACAGTCTCTCCCTCTTTTAAAGGAATTGGCGCCTCGCCAATTGGATGTAAGTGGGGGTGTCTATTGTACTTGTTCGTATTGCAAACTTCGCAATTTTTAGCAAATTGTAAAAATTCGGTTTGCATGTTTGGCCAATAATACTTTTCTATAATTTGCTTCATATTTTCCCGAGCATTTCTATGTGCCCTGTTATGAGTCTGCTCTATTATAGAGGTCTGATCATCCTTATTTGTAATATCATTAGCAAAAAATTTTGTTCTTACGAATTTGTTTTTAAAATTATTTTTTAGTATACTCTTGATTTCATATACTACCTCTGGAGTAGTGAATAATGCTACAATACCTTCCTTAAGGTATTCTTTAAATAAAGGGATAATATCTTCGGGATTAGAATATGTTATAAGATGTCTTTTTTTGTTAGAAAAAGGAATTAATTGGTCATGAATCGTTTCTAGACCTTTGTTTATAATTATTTGTTGGTTATACATATTCACAGGACGTTCGATAATTTCTATATCGTCTTCCTCGCTACTTTCGGCTGAGTGTAACGTTGCAATAGAATCGCTATCGGTAATCTGATTCAGATTTTGCCTTGACAATGCATCGGCAACTACATTGGTTGTTCCTGGTTTGTAAACCATCTTTGGTGCGTATTCCTCGATAAGCGCATGCCATCGTTTCATTTTGGCATTTGGGTTGCGGGGTGATACCGCAAATGTGAGTGGTTGGTGATCCGTATGGATCTCAATGTTTGTAACACCGTATAGGTAGTTACGTAAGTTTTTCAGAGCGTAAACGATAGCGTACAGCTCTTTTTCGTTCGCCGCGTAATTCCTTTCAGTTTTTCCTAGCGTTTTCGATATAAAGGTAATCGGTTTCTTATCTTGTGATAAGACAGCTCCAATTGCTTCATCTGAGGCATCGGTAGTTAAAATGAATGGTTTAGAGTAATCGGGTTGATTTAATTCGATTTCGGAAGTTAAATGTTTTTTAAGGCTTTCGAAAGCATTAATTCCTTCATTATCTAAATTAATTTCTGTTTTCTTCGCGACATGTGTGGAAACTTGTCCATTTTCGCTCTGTAGGAATTTTGTAAGTGGTTTCGCTATTTGCGCATAGTTACGTATAAATTTCCTGTAGTAGCCTATCATTCCTAAGAATGATCTAAGTTGCCTCAAGGTTTTTGGTTGAGGATAATCTCTTATGGTTTGTGTCTTATTAGGATTGGTTTTAATAACATTATGTCCGATGACATAACCTAAAAAATCTACTTTTTCTTCATATAGGGTAGATTTCTCTATTGAAATTTTCATGTTTGCTTCTTTTAGAGTATTAATAATCGTGTTTAGATGACCTGTATGTTCTTCTAGTGAATTTGAATATATAATTATATCATCTATATAAACATGACAGAATTTACCTATATAAGGTCTTAATATGTCATCCATAGCACGTTGGAATATTGAAGGCGCATTCTTCAATCCAAAAGGCATTCTTGTATATTCATACTTGCCATTATTAATACTAAAGCTTGTCTTTTCTATGTCAGATTCCTTCATCTTTATTTGGTGGAATCCACTTTCAAGATCTAATGTCGAAAAGTACTTTGCCTTTCCTAAATTAGATAATATGACGTTAGTGTCAGGTATTGGATATTTATCCGAAATTGTCTGTTCGTTTAATTTCTTATAATCAATAACTAAACGATTTTTGGGAGTGCCATCCTCGTTCGTTCCTTTCTTTGGAACAACCCAAACTGGCGAGTTGTAAGGACTTTTTGACGGCCTTATTATATTTTTTTTTAATAGATCATGAATTTCGTTATTCACGAACTTGTTTGCACTTAAGGGATAGGGATATTGCTTAGTCCATATAGGACGGTCTGAACTTGTACGGATTTCCGCTGTAACATCAGTCCTAAAAGGCAATGTGGTATCAATGTTTGAATGAATACTTTTTATTTTCTTCATCATCTCATCCACTTGTTTACATATATCACTTCCCTGAATATGATTAATCATATTATAATCTTCCTCAAAATATATTTTTTCAGATTTACTATTATATTTTAATGTGTTATCATTAAAATCTATTCTGGCATTGACCAGACTTAATAAATTTGCTCCTATTAGAGCTTCGTATTCAAGATTTCTTATTACATAAAATCTTGTTTTAGTGTTTAAAATAAATGCTTCGTGACATTTATTAATTATTATTTCCCCGTTCACGGTTCGGGCACGTTTTAGTATAGGTAGAGTGATCGGGTCACTCAATATACCTGGTTGGCAGTAATTGCTACTGGCACCGGTATCTATAAGTATTTTGATTACTTTGTTCCCTATTCTTCTTCGTAAGTGGGGTAATCCCACTTTTCTCCTAAAAAATCCTCGTTTTCGTTGAGGTTATTAACTCTCTCGAATTTTACCGGAGGTGGTTGGATAGAATGCTGTGCACTCTCTCTTTCCCTCTTATACAAAGGTCTTGTATTATTGTTATAAGTGTTAAAATTCGGTTTTTGCCAACGTGGCGCATAATTATTATTATTAAAATTCCTATCAACTTGCTTAAAAGGGTTTTGGGTTTGTTGCTGTGGTATTGGCCTATTCTGAGAACTGCCAAGATCCATTGGTTCAAATAATTGTGGGAGTTGTCTGTAGTCGTTCCGTCTTTGATGTTGATTTGGTCTTTGTGTTTGATTTATTTTAGGGAATCTTAAGTTATTATGATTCCTATCGTTACCGTTGTTTTTGTTCTCATTTTTATGTTGGGCAAATTGTAAAGCAAAGTTAGATCTAATGTGATTACTTTCAAGTTCTTGTGCTTTGGCTAAAGCATTTGGCAGATCTTGAGGGTTGAGTGAAAACAGTATTTGTGACAGTTGACCGTTAAGGCCTGTAATAAATACACGAAGAGCGTTTCGTCTGTTAATATTATTTAACTCAATGGTGACTGGTGAACTTGAACCGTGAGTCATTATAGTTTTGTTGGTCAGTAATGTCAATTTTTTATTAACTTCGTTGTAAAAGTCAATAAGTCGTAGCGAACCCTGTCGCAATATACTCAATTCCTGTTCTATTACATGTACCGGACGTTTGTCCGCATACGCGAAATCGAGTCTTGCCATTATGGCTTCAAAGTTAAGTACTGTACCATGGTTGGTGAGTACGTCGTTTGCATGTTGTGTTATTTTGTTTCTTAATATAGTAAGGGCGGCGAAGTATCTACTACTTCCTATGTTGTACAATTTCATTGAGTTGTGCGCAGCTTCACGCCAACTTACGTATGCAGTCTGAGTTCCCGAAAATTCAGGTAGACTCTTTATAATTTCAAGAGATTCTGTGCAGTTTATGTTTGGGTCAATTATTTGACAAGAAAATTCAGTTACTGAATTAGTAAGCCCTAATCCGGAAACCATTGATTCTAACGCATCAATTTTGAGTTTATATTTTGTTTCTTGTTCTTGCAACAATCTTTGGACCTCATTATTATTTGTTTGCAAAGCTCTTGCGAGCATTTGATCCACAGTTGCTGCAGACACACTATTAGAATTGAGAGCCATTTCGAATTTAATTTTTTTAGAATTTATGTCAAATTTAATTTTTTCTAAATCTTTAATTTCTATCACTTGTTCTATATTATTAGCACTTTCTAATTCTTTGAAGTTATTTCTTTTATTTTTCTTTTTCCACATTTAAAATATAAGCCACTTTATATATTTATAGTATATTCTTAAATAATTTTTCTTACTTAAATTAATATATGTTGATAGCTATTCTGCTTGATGATTCCTGGATCTGTTGTCCGTTGAGTATATATCTGCTTCTTCTCCTTCTTCTGGTTAATTGCACTTAGCACTTTAGTTATTTATTTAGTTTCCTTTTAGAAACTTTGTGTCTTGGAACTTTTGTCCAATGAACTGTTTCTTTTGGTTTTTTTGCACTTTCTCCTTTCTTTGAAGGATAATTGGCTGTTTATTTGGCAAAAATAGCACTTATCACTGATTTTACTTTTTTATTAAAAATATTTTTTATATTTTTTTTTTTTTCAAATCTTATGTGAATGGCCGATCGCAAGAATTAACACTTTACTTTATTTTTTCAAGTCAAGTTAAAACGCGATCCCGGTTGAGCCCCCAATTAATTTAATTCATTATTATTTCAAGTTTTAAAAAATATTTTATTGTACCGATCTAGTCGGTCTCAGATTATGAACATGACTAACTGTAAAGTACAATATATTCTTAAAGCTAGCTTATGAAATATTCAATATCGCTACCAACAGAGATGATGTTTATATTAGGATTTTATCATTGTTTGGATACCAAGAGTAATTAAATTCTCGAGTTGAATACCAAGAGTAATTATGTTTCTTTTTGGGCATCGGACGTGATGTTATTCGGAGTGGATGGTGCTAGCTTTAATAATGCTAATGGGAGCATGGTTTTAATTAAATGATGTTGATCAATGGAACGACGGACCATAGGAGTGCAAGTCAGCACTATTGTTATGATTTCGATCGATTTGTTTATTAAATCTGTTTCCGGCGAGGTTGGTGGCACTTTGCATCTTTGCATGATTGAGATATCATGTGTGTTAACTTGCAATAAGCGGGTGAAAAAACCGTTATATTTACTTTGGCAGTTTAGACTTTTAGCATTGAATACATATGCAATGTTAGAAAATGGCAGAATTGGAAAGATGTATGTAAAGTGTTAGCAGTCAGAAGAAAACAAACCATCGACACTTTTTCTTGTTATTTATAATTATTCATACCTCAATTACAGTTTTCAACGATACGAAGTTGAAAACTGTAATTGAGGTATGACGAAACATTCACACAGTTAAAGAGTTTAAAATGGTTGACATTGTTTTAAGAGCCTTTAGGTAAAGATTTTGATTTTTTTTTGCCAAGGAAAATCTGACAAATGCAAACAAAAAGATCAAATTAAATTCTTATAAACTTTCTCAACATTTTCCAAATTTGTTGAAGGGAGTATTTGCAAACTAATTTTTTTGAGTTTGTTCATTGTACGCAATAAACGCGACATATGTACCATTAACTCAACTACACACCAATATAGTTAAAACCGACAAACAAGACAACACTCTATATAGTCTTTCAATATTGAATTAAAAATATAAGGAATCGACCAAAACTCCTTAAAAAAATAAGTCCTTATTAGTTATTCCGGGCGCCCTACTTATTGAAAAAGAATTCGCTCATGATTTTACTCTGTCATCAGACAAAAGAGAAATAATGAATGTTTTTGACGTGGTAACTTCTTATAACTCGATGACAGGCTACAAGTACGAAATAACATAACTCATGCTGGTAAGATTCATGACAATAAGACGCATCACTCATGCTAACCGCGATACTGTGGTTCCTTCAATCAAAATCGATCGCAAACGTATTCTGAGCACCAGGGGAAAATCAGATGTATGTATGTGTGTATGTAAGTCGAGTTTGTACTTCTAAACCGCCCAACGGATTTTAATGAAATTTACATGGTAAATATAGTTGTTTCCAGGGATCCTTCCTGTGAATGTTTGCATTATTTTCACATTTCACCGTTGTATATGAAAGCTATAGTACTACCATGAGGCAGCTTCTAGGTAGGTACTTCCACTCAAATTAATTTTTTGCAGAATTAAAAAAATTGATATAATAATCAAACATGGTAACCATTCAAAATTATTCAAAAAAACCAAACCAATAATCAAATTTCAGCAAAAATCGGTAAAATGGTATATTTCATCATGTTGCCGTGTCTCTAAGAAAAACCCACCCAAAAACAATGTATTTTCAAGACAGAAATGAAAACTCCTCACACCGCATGTCTTAATTTCTATCTTTTATTCTCTCATTATCAGAAAATAACAAAGAAATAACACTAAAGTCTTTATAATTTGCTTCCCTCTTACTGCTAACACTTTATATACATCTTTCCCGTTCTGTCAATTTCTAACGTTGCATAAGTGTTGAATTCATCTCCCCGACTAAAAGTCTACACTGAGAAATAGTGAGATAGCGAAACTAGATGGCGCTAGGTGAAACACCCATCTTGATAGTACTATAGATTCTATATACAATGATTTCACATCAAAAAACATGTTTTTTCTAAGTAACGCGCGCCGGGTACCGCTAGTTATATATAAAACTGGTGCCGGTTGGTACCAGGTCGTTGGTACAGTAGTATTTTTGGTACTAGATATTTAGTAATTAGTACTAGAATTTAGTACTATTGTTTTTACGACTAGATTTAGTACTATATTTAGTACTTAGTAGTAGATTTATTAATAGATTTTTTTGACTTGGTAAGTGGAATTGTATATGGTGTGAGTTAACGGGCTGCATATTGGCGTTGGTGTCATCAATGTTTTCTTATGACGTAATCATGTAAAATTATCGTCCGAAAACCAATTTTACAGAACCAACTTTTTTTTCTTATGCGGCTTCGCCTGCAATATACATCACTTACACTGTCTGTATGTATATATGTATGTACACAACTCTTATTCTGTATCTTTTTTCATTGAAATGGATTTGTTGGAAGAATTTTGATGCTTTGCAAAAAAAATATATGTTTACCATGTTTGATTATTTTTTAGTCTGCAAAAATTTAATTTGAGTTGAAGTACCTACCTAGTTACTCACTTTAGAAATAAAATACATGGTTTGCAGATGTTTGTACCTATGTTATTGCTTTTGAGTATCTTCAAAAAATATAGTTCAACATTTTTCGAGCCGTAAAATAGAAATTCGAAAAATAAAAAAAAAATTATTCTCGGTTTTTAAGAAAAAAAAAAATTCACGGAAACATAGACCGTACTTATATCCGATCGTAAGCAGTAAAATTCCGTTTTCAATGAACATTAACTTTTATTTTTTTTTCCTTCAATAGAAATGTTTATAGAAACCTACCAACGTGTAAATACAAAACAAAAATCAATTCCTTATTACGTTCGAAATTGAACAATATACATTAAAACTGTAAACAGTCAAATCCGAATGTGGCAATATTATCAAAGGGGAATCCACTAATTTGTGTTTCCCTTACTCTACCATACCATATGGTCTAGTGTCACTTTTTGAACCTGTCACTCATACTTATTATTTATTATTCCTGCAAATGCTTGTATTCATTCTAACTCATACCTTTCTGAAAATATAACATACAACCTACTCTTTCATCATTATATTTCATTCTACTCTCCAAAACCCATACAGATGTATATCAAAAACTATTGCAGGGCTATTACGACAGTTTCTCGCTAAACTAGATGCTGCCTGATAGTAGTAGTAGCAGAGACAGACTGAGACAGGTAAGAAAACTACTTCGTACACAAATATGTTTTCTCTCTTTTATTCGCAACACTTCATTGTTATTCTTTTATCATAGTGTTGTGTTAAAAAGGTAATTTAGTAAGAAACTACAAACATTTTTTTAAATTAGGGCTTTTATGAAAGTCATATACGCACACCTATTTAAAATAGGCAACTTTTTAAAGTAAACGTACTGCCCCCGCCGCGACTGACACGAATAAATTTCAGCCGAGAGGCCGAATTTTCGACCACTTTTTGCAGCAGTTGGGGCCATATTTTAGCAATAACGCGGCGAATGTTGTTAGTCTTTCACGTTGAAAATGGCAAACCAAACTGAGCATAAACAAAGTGACAGCTGTCTAAATGACCAACTCCGAAAAAAGTATTGCCAGATTGAAAACACCACGTCTTAAAAAAAACACCCTTTAGAATACTGGAAATGGAAACGACACCGTACTATTTTTGCTTTAAATGTATGTAATTAGTAAGCAAGTACCTATAATGAGTAATGAAATGTCCGTTATATTCTCTTCTGGTGATTTGGAAAAGAAATTAAAAACAGATTTCTTTGTATTACAGAAGATTTTCGGTTTGTTTCTGACACTAGCTCTTCTTTTGATTCAACAAGCATTTTTCATATTTCCATACCGAAAGTAGGCTTGAAAATGGGCATATGTAGGAAAACAAAAGTGAACGAAACTTATATGCATGTAGCACCGGATTGATCTGTTTCGTCAAGTTTTCCGTGAGTTATCACCAACGAACATTTGACAGGACAACTGACCTTCTGTGATGTTTGTTATGAAGAGAATTTGACAGATATTTCCGTGCCCTTCCGCCGATTATAGGTAACGGCCATTGACAGATTCAAAGGAAAAGTTTCGTTCGGTTACGACACTACCTTCCATTCGCTTCTGTCCTTTACAATTAGTAATTGCTTATGTCATCAAAAACAGGTTTTTAAATTAATATTCTTAGGTTTATTTGTGAACATTTTCTTCAATAATGCAGTCTAGAATGTTCTTCCGGATTAACAATCAAGAATACTAAAATTACGAACATCTTGTGAACTATCTCTTTCTATTTCCTTTTGAAAAACATGTTTTTTTTTTACTTACCTAAACGTTGATTTTCCTTGTTATAAAGAAAAATACTTTCGCAATTTCTGATTACCTGCTGATCACATTATATTTACTAAGCCATCCTAACGAAAGACGAGCCAAAGAACGAAAAAGACCCATTAAGAGTTAAATATTCTCGAAGTGTGGCTAGAGTAACCTCTATAACCCCGGATTGCCTAATTAATTTTGCCATTTATATTGGACAATAACTAAATAATATTGTTCATGTATCTGCATTTTTTTAATATAAGTAAATGTTTCTTGTCCTCGTTAAGTTGTGCAAATAAATTAACCCCGTCCTAGCCAGTCCATAGTCGTTGTCGTTCTATCCAATCCATTGACTATATTCCGCTCATAATGAAGCTACACTTTCAAAGCTATTTAATGTTAATTAAATTTGACGCGCATTGTTATGGATTCCGCTCTAAGTGATTCCTCTTAAATTATACTAACTATGTATAACCAAACCATTATGATTGTAGCCAGTGGAGGACGAGTAGGAGTTGAATCGCAAGAAAGCGCAGATTATATTCAAGGAAATGTCATTGAAAAAAAAACGATTCTTTGGTTCATGAAATAGAGAAAAAAAGTAAGAAGCTTGACAGGCTGTTGACGGAAGCGTGTATCTTCTTCCCAAGTACAGCTCGATTATAATAAATTAATTATTCCGAATTCACATTCTTTAATTTAGAACTTGCAAATTTTTCTTTTGGGTCATTGGACCTATTTTTTTCGACACTTCGGCTGTCGAACGTTGAATGAGGAAGTCTTAACAACGTTGACGGCGACGTTTGATATGATTATTTAAAGCTATTAAGACTTTCGGATTGTAGGAACTTTAACTCCAACAAGATGTGCCAACACATGTGTATGACCTTAGAACGAACTGTGTATCTTTAAGATTGTTTATGTTTTAATTTATTCGGCATCAGGTGAATGAATTTTATTCAAAAGTTAAAATGTTTCGTGCGGGTAATTTTGTGATTTTTATTTTTTATAAAAATGATTCTTTCGGGGCTATACAAAGTCACAAGTTGACAAGATAGGAAATATTTTTGAAATGAATATTGTATAACTGGATTTGGAATTAAATTAAAAATCAATTTTTACATTCACAACTTCTTGTTTGTGGTTTTTGCATAGTCATGCTAGGTTTGAGCAACATGTGGCATTATTTACACGTTGTGGTGATGTAATGTCGTGTGTTAAGAATATTCTTAAAATATTTAAATTTTACATCGAAAAAATGGGTTAGAATTTACAACGGTCGGTGGAAGAATTGACAAACGGTCAAGGTCTTAAGTTTGTTCGACTAGTAAACGACTTCTCATTCAAGTCATTAAATTTTTTTGATTAGTAGAGGTAAGAACAGCATGTGTCAACGCTAAAGTTTGATACCAGAAATGAAACTTATTAACCGGCGTAAGTTCAATAAAAATTGGGTTAAGCCATTTTCTTATTTACGAATTATTCCAAGCCCTTAGGGACTTTATGTAATGCTTTTATTTAATAAGAGTTGCGTTAAATATTGTTATTTTCTTGGACCCTAATAAATATTTCCGGAAGTTATAATTTCTACATATCTACCTCTCGCCCGGAGTTGACTTTTGGCTAAACATTCTTCTTTTGTGCATTTCCATGCTAAGATTTTATATATATGTACTTAAAACAACAACTGTAGTAAAAACCCTCACTCAAAAACTTGACGAGTGTTTCAGTTCGGATCCCGATGGAGTTACTAATTAAATTAAATTTTCAATAATGTGTAAATTATTAACAATTATTATTATTTTCTGACGGGATACCTCTTGAACCACTAAGACCGTCTACAGACGGTCATCACTAAAATCCAATTATATTCAAATTAAAAAAAAATTCGCGCTCAATCAAAAAAAGAAACACAGCGGAAAAAATAAAAACTACAACAGGCAGCAAAAAATCAATTTATCTTCGATGAGTGATGAAGATATTGAAGTTCTGATGGACTCAATTGATAATGATGATGATTTCGAAGATTTTCATAATACCATTGAAGATCCAGGGGTGGAGTCGGCCAAGGTGATAATGTGACAGTCACATTTCTGATAGTCATATGTGATCACATTAAATTTTCAGTCTGCGTAAAGTGATCACCAGGAAAATTACAAATTCTGGCATCATCTTACGCAGACTGAATTGTTTGATTGTGACAATCACCTTAGCCGATTCAACATCAGATTATCGTTCTGATAAGCTGGACCTAAAGCCAATGCAATGATAGTCGTGTGCTTGCAACAAATAGACTCTTCAGTATTTGTAAATGATCATGATGATTTAAATGACTTGTCGATGTCAGTCTGAACACAATTGATTCATCACAACGAATATCCACTCCGCAATAGTTCCAAATGTGGAGGTGGAAGCAACGCCACGATCGCAAACCGTGCCAAATTTTGTTAACCATGTATTGTATTTTGACAAATTCTATACATCGCTACCACCTATGGTAGATATATTTAGATTAGATTATTTTTTTTACATCGTTAAAATTTATGTACAATTTTCGTTAAACTAGCTAACATATAACTATATATGGTTGGTATATCTGAGAGCACGTGGCATTTATAATCTTGGCAAGTGCGAGTGAATCGGATTCCTAAATGCAAACTTCCAACTGACAAAAGCGAAGAACTGGAAAAAAACTCCAAAAGGTTATTCAACGGAATTGGTTGGAACGGCTTACCGTTTCGACATCACCCATGTTTAGTGGAAGGATACGAAGAATGTCAAACTATGCTCAATATACATACATATTTTGGCACCAAGCCTTTTCATTTTCAGAGATCCAATTCGGTCGGTAAAAATTTCTCGTTACCACCCACCGAAAAAAAAATCGTATGATGACGTCGATTGCCCGCAAAATTATCGGCCAGTGCAACGCGTATATGGGCAGTGTTGATCTAAAATACTCTTATATGGGTCGCAAAGAACTCTAAATAAAAACGCAAGATATAGCCACTAGAATTTTGTACCATTTACTAGACATGGCTATAACAAACGGATTTGTCCCGTATAAGAGACTTAATGCAGAAAAAAATTTAACTGCTGATGAGAAGAACAAAAGATATGACCATGTATAAATTTCGTTTGAGCATATTGCGAAAGAACTCTGCGCTGCTCATGAAAAACGATCCGTTGGCCGTCCTTCATCCGCCTCACAGCCAACCCCCCAGCGATAATTTTTGTCAGCTCATCCCGTGGCAAGTGTGAGATTTGACGTTGCAAATCATTCTCCGAATGGGAATCAAACAAATGGTGTAAATTGTGTAAAAAATCCGAAACACACACATGGTGTAAAAAAAGGCAACTTGTGCTTTTCCAAAGCAAAAATCTGTTTCACAAATTATCACGTAGCTCAATAACTCATTCTCCTTCATTATTTACCTGTTATGGTCTATGTTTTGAATAATTACTTTGAATAGCAACATTTGAATTATGATACTAAATAGTTTTTTTTTCACCTAACCCACTAATCCAGTCCACAGACGGTCTTTCATTTTTCCCACCAGGTGCGTCCAGGTAATTGTTTTTTGACAAACGGACTTCATATTCGTGTTTTTAAGCCTAAAATCCTGCTAGAACCAGAATACCACATAACTCGTTTCCAGTGGTTAAAGGTTTTCAAAAGATTAATTTTTAATTATATCTATAAATTTGCCTTCATAATTAACAAATTACCATATAATTTCAATTTTTTCTTGAATTCTTGAATTCAATGGTTTTTAGTCTAAGCTCTCTCTCTCTCAACTAATTTTGTATTTAAATTCAGATTCAGGTGTTCTCCACGGTGCGATTACTTTTATTTTATTAATGACTCAAATATAATGGATTGAAACCTTCCGTTTCCGTATCCGTAACATAGGTAAAACAATAAATTTCTTGCTTATAATAGCAATTTGCTCGGTTTCGTCAAGTTTTCGGTAAGTTTTGTTACTGACGTAATCGTGTTTGTGAAAAAGAAAAATTCCCATCTCCTGAGATTTTTCTTTACTTGTTGTTGTTTCTGGGCGCCTGGTATTTTAACAAATTTCGATATTTGCTTTGTTAATAAAGCGCCATCTCCTGATTTGAGTCGTCTTTGAGGTCCAGGTGATTTATAACAAATTTAGTTCGTTCTAGGCGAACAGAAACAATAATAAGCATGATAAATCAATCAGGTAATGGCGCTTTTTGACAAAAAAAATAAATTGCACGACTGGGTCGCACGAACTTGTTATTATGTTAGATAATTGCTTAGTGGCTGCATATGTATGTATATAAAGGGTGCTTTTTTTAGACGTGTGGTTTTCAAGAAGAAATAAAACGCATATAGTTTAATGTTATGGCCAAGAACTTAGCTTTATTATGAAGATAAGGGTTTGCGTTGTTTTAAAAATGATTTGGCGGAAGTGACCACCGCAACTGGCTCGAATAAATTCCAGCCGAGGCCCAATTTTCCCAATTTTGTTAAAATCGGGATCGGTGGCCATCTCGTTTTGGGCCCATTCACCGAACTTGTGACGCGCTTGATGGTCGTTCAGCTTAAATTCTTGCACGAGTTGGATTTTGCAAGCCTGCAAACCAAGATCCTTCCGCAAAATCTTCTATAAAGGAGATGAGCACATCTCCAATTGTTGCGCGCGATGGCGGATGGACTCATTCGGGTCTTCTTCCTTCTTCGATACTTTCCTTACCGAAACGGACCATTATTTTGGTAATAAATTTGCACAATTTGCAAACTTGTTCAAGAATCAGGAGTAACTGGCTGAACACAATGAGCTGGAACGGAAGACGGAGCTGGAGCTGGAACAGATGTCAAAAATGTTGAATATACACAAATTCAATGTTGCGAACACAATGGGACGCAGTTGCAGACGGAGCTGCAATAAGAATGAAAGTTTTAATATTTTAAGGGTTGAGCTTTGATGTTTCTCGTTTGAAAAAGAAAATGTTTGACATGGTCTAAAAATAAGAACTTTAAAAATTGATTGTAGAACATATGGAAACAGGTATCCTGAAATTTCTGGACTACTTTTCTTCCTGATGAGACATAGGAAGAATGGCTGACTGTTTTTTTTTTCAAATTTTGAAAGGAAACCTATCTAGTTGGAATTTTAGCACAAAAAAAGAAAAGAAAAAGGAGAACCTTCATTCTTCTTTTGGACAGACACGTACGTTGATGTTTACACAGATCTTGATTATCACGATTTCCAATACTTTCATATATCTATATAAACTGCGTTGTTTGAAAAAGTATCCATTACCACAAAAGAAAAATATGATTGGGCCTCCGCACACGAGACTAGTTCTTCCTGGGGTAGGAGTAGTTTTTAGGGGAGAGAAGCAGAGTGTGCAGGCAGAAAATCTTCTACCTAGTTTGGAGTGGAAGGACGAAGAGGTAAGCTAATTCACACACAATTTTTCATTTTGAGGACTGCACACATTGAAATATGGTTCATGTATACAAAATTTTCTTCCAGCATAATTCATTCCGTGTGCAGTCGAACAGTGGAGTGAAACTGGTTTTCATTCCGGCAGAACTAGTCTCGTGTGCGGAGGCCCATTGGGAGTATAAAAACTCTTGTTTTAGTCCGTGCTAGCATTTTCTTTCGCGAACGAAAAATGCCAAAGCTCAACCCTAACATTTTTTTAAATGTTCGTTCAATTTTTTTTGTGCCAAAAAAAGAAGAAACAAAGAAGCGATGTAAACAAGGTATTATAATATATAATATAATAATAAATGGGCTGATATCTGACTTTTGTCAAAAAACTGCACAGCACCATTCCATTGTGGGCAGTTGCAAGCTGGTACGTACGTCCTCGTTTGACAGCTCCGTATTCCAGCACGGTTTTTGCATTGTGTTCGCCCAGTAAGTCTATTCATTATGAAATGCAAAGCAAACCAAACTGAGCATAAATCAAGTGACAGCTGTCAAGAAGACCAATTCCGAAAAAAAGTATTGCCAGATTGAAAACCACACGTCTATTAAAATAAAAAAAAATGTTTTTTTTTTAGAAAATTCTTTAATTTTTTAATTAGTGTAGAGTTTTCTCGGAAAAACTAAGTATGCAATAAAATTTGAAAACTAAATGTCTATCGAAGAAAAATTTGAAAATCGTTCGACCAGTTTATTTAAAGTCGTTTTTTTTTTGAAAAACTTTTCGAAAAAATATTTTAAATTTTTTTCTAGTATGCCATTATAAGGAAATCTATAGTTTTCATCTGGGAAAATTATTTGAAAAAATTCAATCCACCCATTTTCAAAATAATTCGAGAACCAAAAATGTTTTTTTTAATTTTAAAAAATCGAAAAAAAAGTTTTTGAAAATTTTGAAATGCAATATTAATTGAATTATAAATGACTTCCTGTGTACAAAATTTTATTGAAATCGGGATAATAGTGTACGATAAAACCGCGTTTGAAGCAAATCGGCCCATCCATTTAGGCTGTAGAATCGCGAACAGACAGACAGACAGACAGACGGACGGAATTTTCGAACCCACTTTTTTCAACTTCTCTATTATCGTAATCTCATGTTTGATTGTTAATTTTTTTTGCACGAATCCATAACTTGCATTATAGTACCTATAATCGCAAGTAAAAAATGAAAAAAAAAATTTATATGAATCACCAACCATTAGGGACTCAGAAACAACAGCAGGAGAAATCAAAACGATTTTCTCCTACTTACATATGGCGCAAGAGTTACCTCAGTTTTTCGAAAAAAAAAAATAGTCCTGGCTGAAAAAAAGAGTCTTATAACATACATATAAGCTATAAAAACAAATAATTTATTAGCAACTTTATATTTCTATTTATTTTATAAACAAACAAAACAAAAACATAACTTATTGTTGGGAAATGAACTAAAAAATGCAAGAATGAACATTTTAAGATTTTAATAGGTTGAGCTTTGACCTTTCTCGGTTGAGTAAGAAAGTGTTTGTCAAGAACTTTTAAAATTAAACACAATTCCAAATTATAAATAATTCTTAATTAATTTTTGGAATAAAACAGCGCAGTTTATATTGAAATAATGGGTTAATCAAGATGAGTGTGAACATAAACGTATGTAAGTTTCTATCCAACAGAAGAATGAAAAAACAACACAAAAGAAGAATTATATAAACAAGGTCTGTATCTGTTGGCAATTTCAGTGCGTACAAAGGGGAAACTGTCAGTTGAAAGTTATAGCGAGTTTCATTCAAATTTCAAAGATTTGATCTGAAAATCAAGATTTGCTCTTTTCAATGAAACTTGTTTCATCATTTAATCCTAGTATTGGTCATTCACTGACGAGCATACACAGTATTTGATATCACACACAAAAATACCAGGCATGTACAGTATATATATTTAAAATGCCATATTTGTATTTTCTCACTTCAAAAACACCTTTATTTGTTATTTTGTATATTTAATGGATATTTTTTAATTTTTTGACTAAACACGGGCTCGCACAAGTTCACAACAAAAATAACGAAATAACGGGTGATTTTTTTGAGGTTAGGATTTTCATGCATTAGTATTTGACAGATCACGCGGGATTTCAGACATGGTGTCAAAGAGAAAGATGCTCAGTATGCTTTGACATTTCATCATGAATAGACTTACTTACGAGCAACGCTTGCAAATCATTGAATTTTATTACCAAAATCAGTGTTCGGTTCGAAATGTGTTTCGCGCTTTACGTCCGATTTATGGTCTACATAATCGACCAAGTGAGCAAACAATTAATGCGATTACAACAACAGTGCATTTTTCGGGATGCATGGGCAGTTCTTAAACGGCTTCTGGTTGTTCTTCACTCCAAATGCGGCAATTTTGCTTATTTACGTAGCCATTCAACCAGAAATGAGCCTCATCGCTGAACAAAATTTGTCGATAAAAAAGCGGATTTTCTGCCAACCGAACCGAACACTGATTTTGGTAATAAAATTCAATGATTTGCAAGCGTTGCTCGTTAGTAAGTCTATTCATGATGAAATGTCAAAGCATACTGAGCATCTTTTTCTTTGACACCATGTCTGAAATCCCGCGTGATCTGTCAAATACTAATGCATGAAAATCCTAACCTCAAAAAAATCACCCGTTATTTTCCATTTGACGTTTGACCGAAAGACTATTTACATGTATGTGTGCATTAAGATCAAATCTGCCAACCCATCAGAGATCAAATCTTTCGTGTTGAGATTTGATCTAGATTTGCTCTTTTTCTTGCAATGAAACTCTCGAAATTGAAAAAGATCAAATCTTTTGACAGAAAGAGCAAATCTTTTCTTCAATGAAACTCGCTATTAGTCAAAAAAATCTTGGCTAACTTTTTGCTAGTAGCCATTAGCCAACTAATGTCGAATTCGTTTTTAAATTTCAGATTTGATTTCTGATTTTTCTTCCAAAGACGAATATAAAACGAGATATTTGACACTTGCTCCATGAACAGTAAAGTACAACAATAGTGGTGCAAAAAGGATAAAGCTGATTTTACTTCTACCAAATAAGCTGTGGACACTCGGGAAAATCTTAATTGGAAGACATCATGTCTAATGAAGATTCTGAAAACTAGTTTAACATTTTTTTAATTCTTAATGACGGTTTTCACTTTGGGGTAATTCCCCAAAACTATTCAAAACAAAACCAATATCCAAATAAAATGCAAACTTCAGTGAAATTAACGAATTGTCAAATATTGTAGTGTGTGTGCTAATCTCGATACAAATCCAGATTTCAAAAAATTGATTTAGATAAAGAAAGGATTAATCTTTTTTTAAAAACGAATTCGACATACCATTTCTGTATGTTGACCAATCAAAGGCGCGTTGACTGACTTTTAGTCCACGCATTTAAAGCGGGGTTATTGCTACCTCATTTGTCACTTCTTGTGATATAAGTATTCTCGTCTCACTCATTTAAACAAGCTCAACAAAAGGTCAAACAATTTCTCCCAATGAACATTTTCATCAAATAAAACACCACCGCTAAAATGTCACTTTTAATCAAAATGTCAATTAACAATTTCGCTGAATAAATTAAGGCAAGTACATGAGTGTCCACATCTACCTGCACTGGATTTGCACTTATGTATGGCTTTTCATTTGACGTTAAGAAAGACAGACATACGCACATCAAGTCGCGTCATAAAATAAACTATTTCAATTAATTGCCGCTTCTGGCGTATAATTGACCGAAACTTTCATTACGCATTCAACCTTTACATATCATAACGTTACGTTCTTCTTCATTGTGAACATCGTATAGACTAGTTCTTTGTACTGTAACCCGTTTAGAAACATGACATGAGCTCGAAAATAGTTACAAGTTTTAAGCCAGGTTCAAGTTTTGATGTATATACTAAGACATTAAGTGCAACAATGATGGAATGCAGACACATTAATTCCGGAACTACATTCAGGGCTTAAAGGAGATTCCCTCGCAATAACGAACAAGAAATACCAACTCATGCAGAAGTAAACGACCTTGAGAGTGGAAGTTCACTTTTTAGAAGTGATATTGTGAGTAGTGGGTATCACTTGATTGGGACATGGGACTTCCTATTAATAATACAAAAATATATCTGTATGGCTGTACAATATTTAAAGTATTTTTGATGCAAAATGGCGTCGTGCTTCGTCAACGTTGTTAAGAATAATAATATCCCGGCTGATCGTAAACAGGGCCACCAAAGACGTAAGGTAATTCAGTTTAATGGCGGTTTTATGTTGTCAAGAAAAAGACATCGTAAATTTCAGGTTGAAAAACTGGTTGTCATTTGAAGTTTCTTATATTCTTTGTGTGTAATAATTACACCAACTAGTTCTCATCCTCAGTCCTTTTTCACCTAGAGCGGTTGCATCGCGTGTTAGCCGGCATTATTGTTTTGCAGTCGTTTTTCTGTGAGCTGCAACAAAACATGTAAGATGTAACTTGCATTTTAAACAAGAAATGTAGCCTTAAGACCCAACCATAATTGAAGAATTAAAATGTACGTTGCCTTACAAAACAGTGCGAATACATGTGATTTGTATACCCAACCTGAAATAACTGATAAGTTTCGTTGACTTTTGTGTTAGTTCGTAATGTACGCTTATATTTTCAAGGCTATTATGGTCAGCGGATTTTGTAAGAACGGAAAAAAACTTTTCGTTCAGTTCTGACACTAGTTTCGTATTTCTTTCCCGTATTATGGTGCGTGAAAGTTAAATGTGATAGAACTAAATTGACATTTAAGAACATTGGGTGTTTTCACTATCCGGTGCAAAGTCTTATAAAATTGCAAAATTTTATTTTGTTTTTGCAGATCGTGAACGCACTTTTTCCAATACCTATAGGCGTTTTTCATGGACGTATTATATATATATATTATATACACTAGCCCTCCTGAGTACACTAGCGGGAAAAAAATAAACCTCAATTTTTACATTTCATCCAGTAATCCCAGACTTTGGCAGCAGGTTTTCCCACGTTGGCATGTTAAAATTTCACTTTTTTCTCCCTGTGTTATTTAGAATATCCCACAATTAATCCACCAAGTAATAAAAACAAAAAAAACAACAATCATGGATTTATTGAAATTAGGTTTTTGTAGCTTGGTAAATTACAAGTTCACAAAATCTTTAGAACCTAAACTTTGTTGCTATTTTGGACTGTCAAACTTAACAAACAGCTTTAAGGTGTGTCAACACCAAAGAAACATTCGTTTAAACCTTACATTTTAAGGTAGAATCTTCACTTGATAAATAAAATAATAATAAGAGAAGAATGTGACGTCATAAAATATCCAGATGGCGATTTGTATGCGTCTACTTAGCATACCTTGTATTTCTGTGTATCATGATCATGACTATCTGCTAATTCTCATTTTGAAAGAAAGAAAGAAAAATAGAATGCTTGAAAATTTGGCATGGGGCATTTGAAGCATACTTTCATTTGCAAAAAAGTAACGGAGAAAAACGTATTGTTGTGTTCTTGCTCTAATAGAATTAAAAAAAGAGAACGCTACATTTTTTTCCTAACAGTATACTATCCATAGAAAGCTATGAACTTCACACTACTTAAGTTTTTTGGTGCTGCACTAAGTTTTCCTCAATTAGCTACCTATATATTAATATCATAAATTATCTTAATTATCTATATAATATACATAGTTCAAATTAGGGTTCATGTACATATGTTGAACTGAATAAATCGAAAGTTGCGTTTTGAAAAGGTGCTCACTGTCAACTGAAGAATCCATTTGAGTTACCGGGACGAAACACCATTTTTGTATGGATATAAAGGCCGTAAAAAGCTATTTTGAATCAACAATTTAATTAATAATAAAGTCCAAAAATAGTGCTGTGTCTTCCTTCACTAAGTTGTTTTTTAAATTTTATTTTTCTTACAATCTAGTATAAGTATAGAGTTTGTATTAGAACTTACAATTCACGTGAACATGAATTTTGTCGTACGCTTTTCTCCGTACGTACTTAACGGAACTTCCTATGTATGAAATGAAAGGTAATCTCACGTGGATTTGCAGAATGTATTTTTCTTTCATTTTTGTTGAGTATTTCCGGTGTATTTAGTAATTAATGGTATGTACGTTAGATATGAATCTAATATAATGGCTAAGATACGAGATATGATTATAAAATACCAACTAAAATAAAATTAATGTGGACGCCTGGTCATGTTGATATTGTGAGAAATGAACTTGCGGCCCAAGTTGCAAACTCGAAATCTCACAAATCCCAACATTTATATTATAATCTTTCACCAGAAAGGACCTTATTGCATTAATAATTGTCAAAATTAAAGTTTCACACCATGAGGGGTCTAACTATACACACATATTTAACAAACTACACAAACAAAATCAGTCCAATGTATCCTTGTAATATGTCAAAGTTCAACATATAATCGGTTTCATTCGTCTGCCCCTCGGGCATACTAAACTAACTCACCAATATCTTTTAAAAATATGCCCAAAATGCAATGTCATCACAATATCCCATCTCTTGGGTTAATGCTTTCTGTCCGAAAATCTTCTTCAAGACACCAGCCAACACCAATAAAACATCATGGAACTTCATCAAAATTCAAATAAAAAAAAAAACATTGATATAAAAAAGATACTACTACACAAATACAAAATTAAAACATAAATATTTACTTTAAACTTTAAATACTACAAATTATATATTAATTCTTTGCTACTCTTTTATATGTACAGTCTTTACCCTGTTATCTACGAACCGAAAGCCCTTTGATGCTAGCTTTCTTTAAATGTTGTTAATAATAGATTTAAATTTATTGTTAATCTTAATGAATAAATAAACAAATAAATAGACATGAACGTATTCATTCCAAATTAATTATTTATATAATTTAAAATTAAGTGTTCATCGACTTAATGTGTCATTTCATTATGCAGAACTGAGATGTGCTCGAATTTTGAGCATGGGCGATTCTAGTAAACATACAAAGAAATGCACTAGTTAAAATCAGATTTGAAAGTTTGAAAACCTTAGGGAATTTTTGTTGTTATTAGATATCGTTATTGATTTTGTGTAGTCTTATATTCAAAAGGTGGATTTTAGATTCACACAAAAAAGATAATAAGTCTTGTAATAAAAAAATAACGAAAACATTTATGATTTTATGAATTAAAGTCATGAATTAATAATTATACAAGCATTACGAATCACTGTGTAGTAGCCGACTTGCATAGGTACAAATTAATTATAAATTATAATTTATATCAGACTATAGAATGAAAGCATTTTCATTGTGTTCTTATCAAGTTGTGTTATAACTTGTATGAATAAAAAGTAGCAATTTCTAAAATAAATTAAATTCCACCCCCTAGGTCCCAACGTTCCAATATTTAATTTACTCACCACGCCATCTTTCCACCATCAATAATAAAACAATTTCACCAATTAATTTAAAAGAGTCTCTTAAACACTCTTTGCCAAACCAAAGAGTACACGCCATTAAAATAAGCCAATCAGAATTCGTTAAAAAGTGGCATGATAACAAAAAAACAACACAAAACCCAACTCTTTGTCAGCACTGCCAGATAAGCAGCAAACTTTAGGCTAGAAAATTCTCTAACAAATCACCTCATCAAAACACATAATGAAAAAATGTCATTCTCTAAACAACAACACATCGTCAGCTTCACATCACCTCACTCTGCCAATCAAATATCCGATTTTCACGAATTCCCCTCAAAATAAACCTATATTTATAAACAAATGCCCTTATCAAGAATTTTTTAATCACCTTCCGGCTATTTCGCCGCAGCCACAGCACATCGGGTAATCCCACAATTAATTAACACACCAGTAGTTTGTTATTATTTTCGCATCTGGCAATACGCTCTTTCAAATAAAACCAAACAACCAACTGTCAACGAACGTCATTCGATAACCTACTCTCGGTCGTAGTTGGTGTGATTTTCTGTTCTGTGCCAACGTTGATTTTTTTTGTAAATCTTCTAATTTTTTTGTTGTAAATACACAATTCACTTGTGATATTCTTGTTGATTTGATCGCAAATCAATTAATAAAATTCACATAAAAAAGGAAGTTTATTAAACGAAACAACTAAAATCTCAAAGTAATCCCAGAAAATCCATCTTCGACCAAGCCCACAGCTCAGTTGCTCCCCCAAAACCAACAACAAAAAAGTTGCTATGACCTGACAGAAAACGTCTTTTGAGGAGAAAAAAATTCATAAATTAGTTCAACCAGCAGACAGATTCGGCAATTAAAAAAAAATTATTTGATTTTGTATTTCTGTTAATCCAGTTTGGTTTCGTTTTGTGTACCTCTTCGTCGAGTGTGAAAAAAAATAAATCCAAGTGACCGTGGATTTTATTGTGTTCGTTTGTGTGAAGAAATAACGCGCGTCCAGAGAATTTTCGTTTTTTGTTTCTTACAATCAAATTGTATGGTGAATTTTGGAAACGAAAAAATCAAATTGTGCAATTTTTTCTGAAATACAATATTCCGCGTAAAGGAATAGAAAATATTTGAGAAAAATCCAGCGGAAAATACCAAAAACACACAACCAACATGAGTGGATATACGGACATGGACAAAATGGAAAATAGTCGGTGAGTGAAAGTGAATTTAATTTTTGTTTGAAATTTGATTATTTTAAACAAATTATTTTAAGAAATATGCTTCTAAACGTCAAATTTTCATACCACCAGTCGAACACATCATCAGGATGGCGTTGTCTATCTCTTTTTTTCTGCAAGTGCAAGTGAAAAAGTGATTAATGATTTTCTGATTTTATCTTGCCTCCACTTCATCTCTTCATAATCATCTTCATTTTCATTCACTGAGATAGAATGAACTCTTAAAACAGCCGCAACTCCGCGACCCGTAACCAACAGTCGAAAACCATTAATGTGAATTGATGGTAGAGCGGACTGAAGTAAGGTGTTGACTGTTGAGTTAAATGATTTTAATTTCGTTGATATTGACCCCAAAAAAAAAAAAAGAGTTGTAAGAAACCTAACCGCAAAGCGCGGACAATGTCGTGTCAGCAAATTTAATTTCGCATGGAAATTATTAAGGAATGGACTCAGTCACAATACTTTAAGAAGAGAACAACTTAGAACAAAAATGTACACACACTTTTTCGATAGATTTTGGTAGAATTAATAGGAATGTGGTGTCATCGATTTCTTTGGGTGTTTTGATGTTTTTCTACAGGGGCGGTAGCGGTTGGATATAAATAAACTGAACAAGATACTTGACTGTCTCAGGAGAGTGAATGGCATCTAAATAACATTTTTTTATTAAAAAATAATTGATAGCAGCCAACGAACCCCTTTTTGTGTCTGGGAATTGTGGTTAAATTGACGTACATTTAAAGGGCAGTAATGTCGAGTTAATAAGTTGTAACTTCAAAACCTGAAATTGTTTTTTTTTCTAATTTTAAAATTCCTTCCTAAATGTTAAAGATTAGAAGATTTTGAGGTAGCACCCACCCTTATTGCGATTTTCAATTTTATATTGATTATTGTCATTTTTCAACCATTTTACGAGAACGGTATTGTGGTTGTCCATTGTCATTATTTTTTTCAAAAATCTGTTGTGATTGAACAAGTCAATTGTGAATTATAAAGGGGGCGACTTTCCTTTAATGTAGCGCGTATTAAAGTTCGTGCTCTCTTAAAGGAAAGTTGAGCCTTATAAAGCCGTATTGCGAGTGTCAATCGCTGTTAATTTTTACTTGCGAATATAGGGGCTATGAGGCAAGTTTAGGATTAGTGAATATAAAAAAAATTGAGATAACAATGAAACATGACATTACGATAATAGAGAAGTCTAAAAAAGTGATCGACAAAAAATGTCTGTCTGTCTGTCAGTATGTATACAACGGCCGCAGCCTAAACGGCTTAAGCGATTATCTTCAAATTTGGTGTGTGTGATTCTTTTGGCATTCCCCAGAGGGGAAATTGAAATTTTATTTTTAGGCCTAAAATAACGGTACCTGCCATATGACTATGGAAAAGCTTATTTTTCTCGAAAACAGCTCCAACAATTTTGATGAACATTTTTGTTAGTATTGGCTAACATTTGATTAGAACCAAATTTACGAGAAAAGTCTATTAACGGTACCTTTCATATAACAGTATTTTAAGTTTTGGCTTTCTCGGTAACGGCTCTTTGGAATTTTGTCAAATTTTATATTTGAGAAGATCTACCTAGGTAGCTCTATTAGTTCTGCTTATCAAGTTTTTGAATAACTTTTTTTTTCTAATTAAAATTAATTTTTGAATTTTTTTCTGAAAATTCTATATGTATTTTTAAAATTGATCAAAAAAATTATTTTAAATTTTATAATCACATGTATAGTAGGTATAAATACCATACCAAAATTTCAAAAAAATTAAAAAAAACTAAAAATAGAAAACAGGATTTTATCAAAACCGGTCCTACAATTTTCGAAATAGGTACATTTTTCATAAATTCTTTGTTAAGTATTGTGGTTTTGATACTTTTCATAAGTTCAAACTGGCAATAATAACGGGCAAATAATGCTTTCTTCTATGTATATATCCTTCTTGAGTTGGTACATACTTGTTACTAAGTTATCGCCTGTAGTTTTTGAAGAATTTGGCAACTAGCTAAATAGTTTCAGCGCTCTTAAGCTTAGATATAGCTAGCTTTACTTCATGCAGTTATAGTGGCCGTTGTTCCTGTATCTTCGCCCAGATAGTATGGATCTTTTTGCCTAACAGCGAAATTCGATTTCAATTTAATTAAGTTTTATTGACCAATAAAAAATTGAATATACAATTTGGCTCACGAAACTAAATTAAATAATATGATGAATGATTAAAAGGGGCTTTACGTTAAACATTGATAGATTTAAAATAAATGAAAACATACATTATAATTGTGGGCTATATCAATAGAATTTCGTTGATTATTCGTCCACCTAGCCTCTGTGATACGCTGATATTGGATCAGCCGTAAAAGGGAACTTCTCCTTTGTCGATGATGTCCTAACAGCGAAATTGGTTTCGTCATCGCCTATACATATATTATAGTTTATAACTTAATTCCTGCAGTTAACAGCTCTCAATTTCCTCAATGGTGCTCTTCTTTTTGTTTTCTTACAAAAAAACCGGTGTTTCTCTTCTCCTCGTAGAACTGCATTATTGAAATTGAAGCCGACCTGCACCTGATTGACGAAAAAATATTGTATTTCTTCTTTCCGAAAATGGTTCCTGTTAAAAATATGTGCTATAATAAATCACATAATATTTATTTTTTATTAAATTTGACTATCTTTTAATTTGTCTTGTCTTTTCTTTATTTTAGTTCTTTAATTTTACTTTGGCTTACTTAATTCTTAATTTTAATCTGTTGCGTTTGTTCTATCTAAAATGCAATTTTTCATGTGTGTAATGGCGGAAGGGAAGCTTCCGTTTGACACATGTAAACATCCATTTTACCCATGTAACTTTATTACTAACTAAATAAGAATGCTACCAAACAGTTGCGTTAATGGCGTCGTCGGTAAAACGTATAATTTGCTCTGCCATATATTTTAAAAAGGCATCCATAATATATGAAAGTGACGTATTTCATTAAGTGAAAGCTTAGTGCACAAGTGTGTTTCGACAGTATTTGAGAACATTCATAACTGGTTCAGAGTAGAAGATTAAAGAATCTTATGCTAGGCCAATGTTCTCGGACGATTAGAACGTAATAATTATTTAACTATATAGCTACGCTATAAATTAAGAGTAGGTGCATAATTAGTTGAATTTATTACCCTCTTTAAATATGGAAAACTAAATCTGATATTAACAAAAAAAAAAAGTATCAAACATTTGCGTCACAATTTCTATCACGCTAGTTTGCGTAGACATATAAAACATAAAACTCATCATGCGTAGTTTAGTATCATTTATTATTTGTTTTTAATAACTTTTTGTTAAAAAAAAAACAATATTTTCTAGAAGACATACCAATTAATCTTGTTGGTATATTATTGTGTATGCTTACAATACCCTCCAAAATTTATATTTAAGCTTCGCACATTTTTTTATTTATGCTTAGAAACACCATAAACAAAACAAACAGATCTGCATCATCATTATTTTGTTAATGTGTTTGTGTGTGTAAGTCCATCTAATTACCAAACATTCAACCAAAATGTTTGTATTACGCAATCTTCCGATGAAATGACGACAAAGATTGCAAAAGAAAAAGAGAAGGTGTAAGGTGTAAAGCTACTTATCGTCTAAGATTATTTAATTTTTTTACAATTTTGTTCTCTCTTATTATAAATAATAAATGTTTATGTGGCTAAGTTTGAGCGTTGTCGAGATCATCGCATCGCCGCGCGCCGTCGTCATTGTCAGCAGATTGCAAGAAAATTTCTCGTACGGATGCTAAATTGACCCTGACGATGGTTTATCAGCGTCACAGCTCGTAGGTTGATTCGTAGAGATACTTTGGTATAAAAATCTATCTTATGTAAAAACAAGCAAATCGCTTAGTTTAATCGTTGAGTCAATTAATTTTTTATGTATGTTACATGACTATTTAAACACAAAAAAAAAACAGAATCTGAGACTCAATAATTGGAAAAAATCAAAAGAAAATGAATCATTCTCAAAATACAAAAGCGAATGAGTTTCACAATTCAGCGCGATGTTTGGGTTAGTTGGTTGAGTTCAGGTTCGTTGTATTTTTTTTGTTGCTTAAATATTTAAACAAAAATAGTCTTTCTTTCTTTGTTTATGTTTCTCTCCAATTTGTTGAAAGATTGATTGCAAAATCTAATGAGAATCGTAAGAATCAGTAAGACAAACACGCAAAAATTATTTCAATCACACTTAAAAAAAAAATTACTAACATCGCAATTTGTGTGGCTCAACCTACTCGAGGTATTTTCATTTTGCGTCACCTCAAGTAATTTTGGCATTATAGTAAAACACTTTGTTTAGTTTGTGGTTAGATAGATGAAATGTTTTATTTTGTTAAAGAAAAAATAAAAAACATCTCATCATTCTGCCGGGAATATCAATCAATTTTCATCAAAGTAACAATGGAATTATTCAGATAGAATTAGTTCTTAAAATATGTGCTTATGCTTATAAAAAACAAGAAAAATTGTTCTTAAAATTACACCAACTGCTGCTCTTTATTTTTTTTAAGTACAAAAGACATACAATTAAAGAAATAAGGCTCGTGAAATCTTAATATTAAAAACTTGTTTTTTTACCATCAATCGTTGGGCGCCATTTACTGTATATGTAGCTTTTACAGGGCACTTTACTTAACTACCAATTCATTTATTACAAAATTGATTTAAGGCAGGTACGGTAAAGAAATTACATTAATTAAATTAGTTTTTTTTATCTAACTATAATTTCATGTCCGTGCGTTGGGCGCCATTTAACGTTATATTATTATTATATACTATAATAAGCTATCAATTGCATACAATAATTTAAATATAATAATATCCAACATAATAATTTCCAACATTTGAAATTCTGTTCTTTATTATAATTTTAAAAAAGCTTCAAAAAATTGATTTCGTGTTGGGCGCCATTTCAAAGCAAGTCATTTAAAAAAGTAGACTTCGAATAAAATTTGATGTGCGTTGATCAAAAGCAAAAAAAAACACCTTGTACATATTGATATATTTAAAATCATAACGATATTCATTTTGTAGCCGTTTCTTGGGCGCCATTTAGTGAAAAAAAAATTAAAACGATATTTTAATAAACTAGCAATCGCATACTGTAATTTTATATGAATCAGTTTCAAGAAATAGAAATTCTATTATTAACTTTTATCTCTCACAAAATCAAATTGTGTTGGGCGCCATTTATTGACATATTAACATGTTAGTAAAAAAATCTGTAATTTTTGGACATCGCATACAATTTTATGCGATTTTTCCAATCCCATACAGTTCTATATGAATAAGGAAATTCTATGCTTTATTATAATTTTTAATAAAAGTACACAGAACTTGTTTTATACCCCCGCGTTGGGCGCAAAGCTACAGCTTGCCTGGTTGTATGTTGGGCGCCATTCAGTGGGATCTTTTAAAAGATACTCTTACAAACTTCCAACAGAAAAAAAAAATGTATGAATCAGTTTCGAAAGAGAAATCTATTCATTATACATTTTTTTAACATACAACTACAAAGCAAAAGCGTTTGCCATTTAAAAGCAGGCTGTTTAAAAAACCAATATAACTAGACATCAGATATAATCTTATGTGAATCAGTCTTATCGAAAAAGTCCACAAAACATTTTTGAATGCAGAATGAAATTAATTTTTTGGCCCCTTGTTGGTTACCATTTAGTGTTTTAAAACGATGTTCTTATTAACTCCTATTGAATGGTTTTATTTAAACCAACTGTACTGATAAAAAAGCTTAGTTTACTTATACATATTGTACCCTCGCGATGGGCGCCAGTGTCATACTATCATAACTTCAAACGATTGTGCAAAAAGGTGTTTAAAACAAATCTTCCAGAAAGGAAACATCACATCGTAAAAGTCCCATCATACATTTCTTAGAGTCCAAAACGGATTAAATGGATGACTCATGTTGACTCCAAAATACTCAGTTCAATAAAAATCAATCCGAAAGTACTTGGAATATTGTTTGTTCTTTTTAACTGAAAAATAATAACATCGTTGCCAAGTTGTTGAGGTTCGCCACAAGTGCGATTCACTTAGGAACAACCCAGAAGATTCTTTTCTTCTTTCCTAAGTTTTGAGTGGATACATGGTTAATATTCAATTCACCCGACTGTCTCAAAGTTCAATGCTAAGAAAATTCTTTAAATAGAGCAAAACTCAAAACTTTTTTTTACGGCCGGCCGTCAAGAGTGTTGCACTTGCCTTGTATTTGCTTTACATTTCCATGACTAACCCTACCGTCTGATGTTCTAGAACTACAAAATTAATTTCCCGACTTTGGGGACAACGAAGGCCGCCAACGCCTTATATTCACCCTCTTTAAACACAAATATTATGCCATTGCAATCTCTTCCCCCCCAATGACAGCTGTTGAAGTGGTGGCCAAAAAAAAAAAAAAAAAAAAACATTGTGACGTCACGAAAACATCACGCCACATTTCCTTCTTTCTTTTCCGTTCACTTTTCTCCTGTTTTATCATCGTAACGGTCTTCTAGATAGCACGCGCATGTCTTGTATCTTTTATATACTCTTTGGTGTATCTGGTGGTTTTATGCATCTATCTATTGCTCTCCCGGCAAAATCTCTTTGTTCAGAAGGTATCAAAATCAAATCCTCCTCAATTACCGGTAGTACAGTGTTTCCATTACAGTGCGCTTGGTATTTTTTGGCACTTTGCTTGGTCACATGGCGAAGTGAAGCCGGGTACGAATATGAGGGTTATAGTATGGTATGGTTAGATGAAAGTCTAACTCTGATTGGTTAAAAAATGTGGCGTGGTTCTTCTTGCATTTCTCTAAGCGAATTTTTTCTTTTGTTTTCCTTGCTTCTTTTATGCTACGCTTTGGGTTTTCCGTTCTGGTTTGTATGGAAGTTATAATAATGACGTGGTATTCGGAATCGAACCGATGGAAGTAGATGGAATTTCAGTAAACTGGGCTTCTTTATGGTATATTGTAACCCCAAAAGGGGGTTAACTTTTTGCTTCTAGAAGGAAAACAAAAAAATCGATATGCTATGAACATCAGCTGATTTCGTGTTGTGTTCATTCAATGGCAGTAGCCTAGGGATTCATTTAGATGAGCTCGAATTTCAAAAAATGTAGGAACAACCTTGTTTTTCGAAGGGAACGTGTGAAAGACTTCCGCCTCTGATGGGTAGTTGTCCAATGTCCATAGATACACGTCATTGGGATTATTTTTGCATTGGAGCAGACAATTTTTGAAATTGATTCAATTAGCACTAACTGAAAAAAGATATTCTTATGTTTTACAAAATTGTTTTTGATTAATTTTTTTGAATTTATTTATTAGAATTCGGTCAAAAATAGAAGTAGCCAGGCTCCTTATCTCAGGCCGGACGCGTCAACATCTTCAGACGAGAGTTTGAGATTCAGCATGTAGGTGTCCAGGGGAGAAACAAGAAGTAAGGTGCTTAAGCATTAGGGCTTAGTATAGGGATTTAGATTAGGAATTAGTTGGTGTTAAGATTAGTATTAATTTTTATTTTAGTTTTATTTTATTGTAGGGATAAGTAAGGTTAGTTTGTCATTTTACATGCACTTTACTGCTGCTTTCCCTTGGATAACGTCAAGGTCCCTGTGTGTGTATAGCCATTTCCTTACCTTTTAACGTAGAGTTATCCTTTTCCTCATCCTTTCTTTTCTTTTCCTTATTTTTTTACTTAGGCACGATAATTTTGTTTGCCGAACAGGTGAGAATAATGGAAGCGGCAAGAACCTACCCCAATCTGTCGAGCATAGCATATGATTAGTAATGGGCACAATTAAACCATTCGAGTCATCGATAACTACTAACTGTATGATTTGATATGTATTTATTCATTAACTAAGGCTAAAAAAGCTTTCCAAGTCTAAATATTCATATGTATTTAACTCACGATCTGTCAAGTCATAACCCAAAAAATTTTCATGAATTAATATCTTGTATTGGCAGTTTATTTAAAAATGAAAGGAAGAACGGAAAGTTCTTGGCCAAAAATTAAGGTAAAAAATACTGTAATACCTTAAAAATGCATAGTAAGAATATTTGGTCATTTGTAAAAAAAAATATGAGACAATTCCTCACTGCCCTCAGTTAAAATCCAACGCTTAACTTCATTGACTCTTCCATTTATGGTTTAAAAAAGAGAGCTGGATAGTTCGCCGCAAATTCTATACTGTCAGAGTGTCAAGAACAAGATCAAGACTGCGCCGTACGTGAGAGTGAAAGGATTTTATGGGAATAATCGTTTTTCACACTTGTACAAATGCCTGAGTCTTTACAGATCTCGACATACATACATCTCCTAGTCAAGTAAGTATCCCCGCTTTTGTTGTAAAGAGGTGTTCATGTAAGGTGGTCCACTATGTAAGATTTTCTACTAATCCTACTCCTTACAGCTCGTTCCGAGAAAATGGAAAACAGCTTTTGGCCATCCTATACACAAAAAAGCGATTCCTTCTTTCCCGCAAACTACCGACCGATTACACTACTTACATTCGAGGCTCATAGAAACTTTGATTAATGATTAGTTTACGAAACATCTCAAGGAACGAAACCTTCTTAATGACCGCCTTGTAACGAGTGGCAAAGAAGATACAACAACGAGTTGTACATGCTGCTCAGCGACATAAGCCTAGTGTTTTCAACTTCAATTGAGTTTTTTGTATGGTGATAGAAGATGAACCTTCAAACCACTCGAAAATCGACGTGTCTCTCTCTTTTCTACCGTCATTTCGACGGTCAATTTTCTAGAGAAATGGCGAGTTGCATTACTCCCATTAAACAATTCCACAGTAATTCTCAATTCCCTATTACGATTGTACTGTTAAGTACAGAGATTCGTTTTTAAGCCGTACAACTTGAATGTGGAATGTTTTGCATAACTTTATTTTTCCCAATCCGTTTCCCGGTTATGATGTTCATAGGCATTGCCTTTTACATCCTTTTCCTTTTTTCATAAATCATTAATCAATAGTATTTATTTCGGCAGCCCTGAATCTTTTACAAATCAGAATTTGTGGAGAAAAATCATATTCAAATTCTGAGAATACTGATAATTCTGGGAACAAAATTCAACCTCCAAGCCCCTATAGACTTTCATCTCATTTTGTATGCGAATTATGTCCCCGCCTTCAAATTTCCACGTCACAAACGCACAAATAACTTACCAGTTTTGATTGACAGAATCAGCTTTTAAAATTCCCCTGAAAATTTATAGTTCCACCAAAATATATCGCTCTAGAAACTACAACAATCAAATTTGGATTTGCAAATGATTGGCAATTTTTTATTGCAAATTAATTTTATTTTTATTTTTATTTGTTTATTTAAATTTAATTTTAAAAATATAAAAACAAGAAACAACTTTTGCCCCTAACCTAACCGGTAGTGTTAATTGCCTGTGAAAGAACTCAACTCATCATCAAACAAAAGACCTTCAACTTTTTTTTTTTTTTTTTTTTATTTGAAGTAACAAACAAAATTGGACTTTACTAATCAATGGGTAATGTTGTGGGACCAAGCGTTCGATTCATTGTGGTGTCGCCCTAACTAGACACACAACATCGCTCATAAACCAATAGTTTGGCAATTTACACATTTTTTTCTTTTTTGTTTATTTACTTTATATGCTTAAAAATGAATTCTATTTTCGCATTGAAAAACCAAAAAAAAAAAAACCAAAACTCGATGACCATGGGTTCATGTCCGTCTTTCATCGATAGCCAGTTCCCTCCCTCTTTTGGGTACCAAGAAGTGACTTAACTTTAGATTGATTTTTTTTAAATATCTTATTTTTGCAAATTTTTATTTTTCTGTTATAAATAAAAGTTTCAAGGTTAAGCTTTAATTTTAATTTTTTCTAATTTAATTGAGATGACATTTTGAAAGAAATATAAAAATACTTTGTATACCTTGAAATTCCCTAGAAAGTTAAATAGGCATTGGTGGTCTGCTAGAGTTACGAACATTCACTTTTTTTTTTGCAATTTTTTGTTGTTGTATTCATATATTATTAATTCGTCTTAAGTGAATTTAGAAAGTCTCACCTGAAGTTAGTGGAAAGATGAAAGAGATTGGCGATGGTATTTGTGTGCAGAGATTGAAATAGCTGAAGCAACACCACCTGTTGGCATTAGGAAATATTTTTGCTGTTTTTTTTGTTGTTAAAATTTTGTTTTTTATTTTATTGTTAATGCTTGTGTCTGTCGGGTTGACCCTTTGGTGTAAAGTTGGCGATACCTGTGGTTAATTGTTTTAGTAAAAATAAAAGAAAACCTTTGTGGTCTGATATAAAAGAAGGCATGGACTTTAGACTTGTTATTTGGAATTTAATTGGAGACATTTGACATAAGTTCGTAATTTAATTAATGCCAATGGACTTCTTGTTGGAAGGTTTTGGTATAGGCATCGGCTCACATCCACCTTAATCTAAAGTTAAGATGTTTTCTTGCAAGTTTTCTGATATGCATGGTTATTGAAACTAGCTTTGTTCCAATTGCTGTGAAATTCGCCGAAAATTATCGAAAAACAGTCCAAAGTTGTTCCATCTTGTAAATGTTTCGTAGTTTTTGACAGAAGAAAGAGGTCACGAGAGAGTAAAAAATGTCTGTGCACAAATCAATTGGAACATACTGATTGATTTGACTAATCGTCAACTGCCCGTCCACTGCTTGGAAATTATTGATCCTGGCCTGCATCCACATAAGATCCAACTGGTGGAAGAATGAAAGTCAGCGGACCATTGATTGCGTCGTCTGTTCGGTGAATGGGCTGAATGAGTTCAAATGGAAGATGAACCAGATTTTAATCGTAGAATCATCTTCAGCAATGAGGCTTATTTCTGGCTTAATGGGTATGTAAACCATCAGAGTTGTCGTTTTTGAGTGAGTACAAGACTCCATTACATTCCGAAAAACTCACTGTTTGGTGCGGTTTACATGCCGAAAGCGTCATTGCTCCATTTGTCCTTAAATCCGAAACCGGTGCCAACATTACCGTAAATGGCGAACGCTACAGGCTAATGATTATTGATTGTTTTATTCCTCAAGTCATTGTGGGAATCATTTGAAGAAGATATGGTTCCAACAGGACGGCAAAACATGCAATAAAGCGGGTACAACCATCACATTGTTGAACCAAACGTTTGATGACCGAATCATCTCCAGAAATAGATCTGTGAATTGGCCATTTTATTTGTGACATTTGGCACCATTGGACTACTTTTTCTTGGGGTACGTCAAATCTCTGGTCAACGCTGATAAACCAGCAACGATTGATCATTTAGAACCCAAAATTCGACACACTATTTATGAAATAAGGCCGGTTTCGCTCGACAAAGTGATGCAAAATTGGACCGACAGAATGGTGTTCATAAGTCGCAGTCGCGGGGGCCATTTTCCAGAAATTACCTATTTTTAAACATCAAATGCAATTAAATTTGTGAACCAATAAAGCCAAACTCCGACTCCGGACTGTAGCGCCACCTAAGGTATGGTAAGGTTTTAATAAGTTGGAACTCCGTTCTGAACGAAAGAGAACAAGTAAAACTGCAAACTGACAATTCTTCCTTCTATGTAGTTCTTCAATTCTTCATTATTGTTTTTTTTTCTGCTTCGTTGGCCTTATAGGTCCTACTAGCTCAGTCTTAGTTATCTACCTGTAGTTGCACACTCCAAGTTAGTTAAGGTTTTCTTTTTAATCAGCTCAGTAACTAGGCCGGTCAAATTTCTATAAAAACCGTTCGAAAAATCCAAGGATTTCTTTATTTCTTCCAAAAAGAATTCAAAATATAGAGCAGAATTGGAAAGATAAAGGTCTAGAGTTTTCAAAGGAGGCTTTTTGGGTTAATTGTTTTCTTATCCTGAGGAAATAAAATAAAATGACAAATTATGACCAATATTATTTTCTCATTAATTCAAAGTCCATTTTTTTCTAATACCTATGGATTGATTACTCTACTGATAAGATCATCTAGTACAATCAAAACATTAAGAATTAACAACTAGTTAGCAAAGCAATTTTTGAAGTCCCTCAACTGATCAACTTGAAAAGTGTCGACGATTTTTAAAATTAGTCACGTTTTCAATTGACTTTTGTGTAGTAATACCCTCGGTATTATCAATCTTATCTAGAAAAAAACCGAATTCAAATAAAAAAAAATTATAGTAAAATATTATGAATAATCATTTATTGCTTCTTGATTGACTCACCGGCTGGAACCGGCTTTATTGATATTTTTCAATATGTTGCATTAAACTATATAAATCGACTAATTTGGGTACTCGGTTTTCGGGAAACTCAGCCTTGATAATTGTGTTTTTTATTAGAACGAACATTTCTTATCAAATGGAGAAATTTCAAGTGATGTTGTCCACACATTTTTTCCATTAACAATTAGAGGAAACAATACTTCTTCAAAAATGTCTTGCATAGGGATGACCCAAGATGTTCTTAATATATAAAATTAGCCCCGAATTTTTCGTTGTGAAGTCAATCAACTCCTTATTCAATCAAGCAAAAATTCATCAGATTCTTTTTTTTCTCTGGATTGATGCTAACTAATGGCTAATGCTTCGCCCTTTTTTTGTAGCATATTGATCCAAGGGCTAAATAGGCTATTACATTAAAAACACCTTTGGGGATTGAAATGTTATGAAATAGTTTACGAACAGGAGTTCTTCAGAGGTTTCCATTGACTAAAATTCTTTCAAAATCGTGAATCAACAAATGCTCAATCCAACTAACATATAATATTGCTCACCTTTTATCACGGTCAATATTATTAGATTGGTGTATCACTTCCTTAACAGCAGAAGAAATTTGAAAAACGTCGTCTAAGTTTGACAGATTCTTCTGAAGAGGTCTTCTTCCACACTGGCAAAGCCACTGCGTAAGTTTTGCCATCGCTCCTACTCTTCTGGAATCTTTGCTAGATGGAAAACAGCATTTGTCCAGCCAGTCCCTAAGAAAGGTGACCCTCGCAAGAAATGCGCATCAGTTCACCCTTGAGCCCAATTTCGGACGTACCCTGAAATATAGGGATTCTTTTTTTAGCCGAACAACACGAATTTGGAATAGTTTACCCGGCGAGATTTTCCCTGGCCATTTTGATCTGCTAATATTCAAAACCAATGCTAATTGACACCTCCCTCTCCCCTCCCTATCTTCCTAATGCCCTCGCAGTGTGTTCTACATTAAAAAAGAAACAAATAGTCACGTTAATTAATAAAAAAAAAGCTGCACTCCATATATACTTGTTATCATTTCAGTTAGCCAGTACCTCAACTCTTCAAAAAAAATTTCTACAGAAATCCTCTTCTTGACTTTGATAAATTAGAAAACACCTGACACTCCTGTAAATTGCAACTTTCATCATCATTGGTGCAACAATCGGCGTCCGTTCAAAGCCATACATTCCGACGCCATCAAAATTCGCACCTCAAGGCTTCGGGTGTCCTGGTCTACGCCATCTATTCAATCTAAGCAAGGTCTGCCATGCTGACCTTCATCAGAGCTACTTATTTTTTTAAAAAGGTACATTTTCGCTGTCAGGAGCTAGGTGCTCCACCATTCCACCATCTGCTACGAAGTTTACCGGCGGGATTTTCCCTTGCCATTTTGATCTGCAAACATTCAAAACCAATGTTAATCGGCACCTCCTATCTCTCCCCTCCCTATCTTCGTAATGCCCGCGCAGTGTGTTCTACATTAAAAGGGAAACACATAATCCCTTGTGCGCGCGTTAATTATAAAAAAAAAAAAAAAAAAAAAAGTAGATTTCATAGAGTTCATTCATGTAATTCTTCGGAACTTCCCCGCCTACGAAGGCAATAATTTTCGGTAAAACTTTGCTCTTGCACGCGGTCAACAGATCACAGTGCCTTTTATCGAATCCGAATGTGAGTTATGTTAAGATGAAAGTCTTGTACAAGCGCAGCTTAGTGTTTATTGTAAAATTTCTGAATTTGAAGAGCTTTGACAAGCTAAATTAAATTAGTTTTTGTTGGATCTTAGCACCCGCCCTTGTATTTCTTCCTCTGCAGTCTTATCGGCTGTTATTTTTAAGCCAAGGTATTTGTTCTGCTTCTAATTCAAGATTCACCTACCCTGAATATTGGATCAACACTTCTCGCAGACACAGCCACCAAGTACTTCGTTTCCTCTTCATTAATGAGCAATTCCAGGTTTTGAGCGTCTTGCTCGAACTGGATGAAGGAATCTTATACAAAACTTATTGACTTCTATCGATAAAAAATCGCCGCGCAGAAAGCCCTTCAATTACTTTTAATTGCGTTATTCTCTCTTTCTATTAAAGAAAATGGAAATCCTAATTAAAAACTTAAAAAAAACTTAAATTACAGTCTGTTTCCTTCTTCGAATTAAATTGCCTCAGGTCAAGTCAAAAGTTCCACAATAAGTCATAAATATTTAACTAACTCTCCGATTAAACAATACTCTATTCAAATGAAATGCCGACACTTGACACCTAGCTTACCTGCTGTAGAATTAAAATTCAAATTCTATTCTAAATAATGTGCATTATGCATACCCAAACCCTAGAACATTTTATGGTGACTTGTGTTTTTTAATTACTGACCTTATTTTATTTATTTTTTTCCTCACTTCGGACGTAATTTTGTTGGCACATATTTTCAAGGAATGCAATTTACGCGACACTTTCACATTTCATTGTATGAGGAAAAAACAAAAAAAATCGAACTGAGAATGTGCTCGAAATCACCCGATTTGCTGGTGATGGCCTCGAGCCAAAAGCTTAAAGAAGGCTATTTAAAGTGATGTATTTTTTGTTTGAAACAAACGAAGAAGAAGTCAACCGTATTTACTATTAAAAGGTCGTTGATCTACATTTAAAATTATTTCCCGACTTTTTGCGCCCAACAAAAGTATGCTAGCTTGATAATAATGATGATGATGATATTTATATCTGAATTTAGGCAGGACAAAGTGATGCAAATAACAGAAACATTATTGAAACAGAATGAGGTGACTTCTGGGGAATTTCGAATATTGTCTTACTTCGAAGAAGATCGGAAATGTATTGGCGACGGCAAGGTTTATTACGCCTTACTTTGATCTATTTTCAGAAATAACAAAATATTTAGTGTCGCTTTAAGTTCTTGGGAGAAATGTATCTATTGGTTGTTTATAGATTTTCTGTTATTTGTTTTCGGCGTGTTACGAAATAGTAGGTAAATATTGATCATAGAGTTCGAATTGCCACTGAATTCATAGAATTTTTCAGAACATCAACAAATTCTTGGAAGAAGTTTAATATTGATAGCCAAATATTTCTCAATCGACTTAATGATATCGAAGAACTGTTGAGGTCCAGTTCTACGATATCAATAAGTTTCTCCATCTAGCACGTGAAGTTCTTCTTCCCTTACCATAGCATAGATATCTATCTGCTCTCTATTACCCAGCCATCTGAGACTTTGGACATTGCGTACACTTCCTCGTCGTATCTTCTTCACTCGATGCTTATGTATAGGGGACCAAAAATCCCCCGAAAAATGTTCTTTGGGAGCAATATAAAGCTTTCCTTCCAACTTTTGACAATATTCTTGCCTCTATACCATACAGCAGAACTGTAATGATGGGGGTCTTATAAAATGATCTTTTAGCTGCTCAAATTGCCTTTTTAGCCCAAAAAAGAAGCAATAGGAAAAAGTTCTTGGTTTAATCTCAGCGGTGGTGTTGTTCATTGGGTTGATTGCAAATAGACAAAGTCCCTTTCTACCTCAAAGTTATAGCTGTCGTGATGTTTAGGTGACAATTCTGCATTATTCTGTCAAGTATGATCTTGAAGAAATCGCAGGACAGGGCATCGCCCTGTCTAAATTCTTTTTTAACTTCAAAGTTGTCAATGACGTCTTGACGGAACAGCGTCCATTTTCCATCATGATTTTGTTTAGACTAATGAGCTAGAAAAGGTAGCGAAAACTGCACATTGCTCCATATACCTCTTCTTTATAAATTCTGCCAAACGTGGTATTGAAGTTCCTGATTTTGAGAATATTTGGTCGATGGTGACCTATCAGGTTGTTGAACAATGGTCTCAGGTGCTCGTGCAAAACTGTAGAAAAAATCTTGTAGGCGATGTTGAGGAACCTGATACCTCTGTAAATCGCGCAGTTCAAAACGTCTGCTTGCTTGAGGATCGGCTAAATAATGCTGGGATTCTATCCGGATTGGGTAGGCGTACCATTAAATCGCCTAGATTTAAAGGTTCATTCTACCTGACAGCGGAATTCGTGTACAGAAGTGGTTTTTCTATATTCCTAGCATCGACTACGATGTTCCCTTGATCCCAATTTGAACTCTCTAGCTCCGACAGTTGCTTTGTTCTTTTTCAACTTTCGAAAATTGTTCCTGCGTAACAGTTCTCCATTTCCCAAATCTAGCGCTGCTCTTGTTCCCTTTGTTGATTATTTTTCCTCTTCTGCTCATAGAGCTCGCACTTCTGATTCTTTTGCGCAGCTCGGCTTTGTATTCTTCCTGTTAAGCTGCATGTGCTTGCTGGCTATCATCATAAAACCAAGGGTTTCGTTATGGTGGCCGTGTAAAACCCAGCACTTTAGAGTTCCCTGATAGCATCTTGGCAATGTTCATGATGGCGATAAAGGACTCTTTAAGAGGTTATTAAATACTCGATCGGAAGAAGACCTAGCGATTTCTTGTCTCCGAATCCGAAATTTCGGACAACATGATACTCAAACATTTATTTACGTCGTATGGCAATGGTGTCCATCTGGTTGACAGTTGATTGATCAGGAGATCTCCATGTCTCTTTTGAATATTATGGTGTGCCAACTAGCTTTTACAATATTTTACCTCGTAGCAAAGTCAACTACTCCGGAGTTGGTAAATTTAATAATAACTTTTGATCAATTTAATTGAGAATTCGACTTGAATATATTTGTTTTAATATAATATTTTAAAATTTTAACTGATGTAATAATTACTAAATGTTTCAACATTCTGTAACTTACTTGAAACTTGTTAGCAACTCTTGGAATTTTCGAAGAATAAATTATTCTCTCTAACAAGGTTCTCTAAGTTTTCCTTCTCCAGTGTAAAAGGTTCTATTACTTAATACATGTTTGTTTAACTATTAAATGATAATTGGCATCTAAATGAAAAATTGTTTCAACGCTAACCAGTTATTCTGTCACATTTAAAAGTCAATGATATATGAAAAAAGAATGTCTTATTTATTTGACACTTTTATTAATATACATATGTATTTATTGCATTGTAAAAAATCGTAAGTTGGACCGGTTAAAAGGACTACGACCTTTTTTCTACCCAGAATTTATGTTATTACTCTTTTTCGCATGTTGATTTTGGAATTCGAGAAGGAATTTTATAAAAAATTGAATATTTCATCGATAAATTGTCATAAACCGAATTAAATTTTTCGGGAAAGGTCATCGATGATTACTCATAAGTTTTGCTCTAGACCGACTGGCTCACATGATTTCTTGACTATAGACACGAATTAGAAAACAACTGGCAGTATAAATATTTACATTTGAATTTCCAGACAGCATTAGTCAAAGAAAATGTATCTTTTGTTGTGTAAACCAAACTAAATTTAAAATTAAAACAATCTGTTTATTGATCTAAAAATAGCACCCAACGTCATGTGATTTTAAAAAGACAGCTGCTTGTGACAATTTAATCACATCACTAAAAAATGCCACAGAAGTAGTATTTAAACAAAATATTTTTGTTTTCAATACTAAGAAAACATTTTTGACCTTCTTGGAAGTAGGCCACCCGTCCAAAGGTTCCACACGCACTTGACACTAAAAATCAATAGTCACTATGTATTTATGAGTAATTTAATAGCTAAATTTAGATTTTCATTGGCATTTTGGTTTTCCGTCAAGGTACTATACATAATTTTTACCTTAAGTACCACTTATCCAAATACCAAAGCACTTACTTTCCCATCAAAATGTATTTATGAATTAAAAAAATCGACGTGACGTAGGAACTCAATTGAATCAATTTGAATCCAATAGTTTCTCTTTGTTGGATACAAAAATCAATTTTTTTTTTAATTCCAACCACAACAAATGATGGCATTAGGTGGTTATTAATAATTTTGTTTAATAGTTTTTTTTTTTTTTTTGGTTTAGATACACAGAAGTAATTTAAAAACAAAACATGCGTCTTGAGTTTTTATGAATTTGTCAATGTATTCTTTTTTGTTTGAGGGAATGTTTGGGTTCCAATCTATTTTAAGTTCAATACCTCTAAATGAGAAAAAAAATATTCTAGGACTGATAATTTTATTTCTTTAAATATTTTCTAAGTATTGCGTGGCAAACACGCAAAGGGCGCATGAAAGTGATAAGTGTTGCCGTATTTCGTTTGAAGTTTTTTTGTATGTTAATTGAAGACACAAAAAAATCAAATACAAATCAAAGACATCACGTCTGTTGAGAGTGATATTAATAATTATGGCTGACAGTTTGTTTGTCATAAAAAACCAAATATAAATTTAACTCAGTTTGTCCGGATGATTTAATGTATTTTTTTAGCGAAAGAATTGTATTTTTAATAGCCTTTTCAAAATGCAATATCAATGATTTTTAATTGCCGATTTTATTACTAAACGTGTACTCATCAGCGTAACCACCGGTCTAACTGCAGAAAAATAGATCAATTTGGCTATATAAAAAACAGCGCCTCTATTAGTCAATTTTTTAAACTGTGGTTGTTTTAGATGTGTGTCCACTCCACATGAACATTTTTTTAAACATTTCTGAAATAATGAAACATTTTTGAAATATATACATTTTAGAAACTTTTTTTTTAATGTTTGTCGAAATGTTTTTTGAATGAACACAGCTTCAGTTCTTCAGTTGGATATAAAATACGAATTCTATGTGGTACATATTAAATTCAAATTAAAAATAATTAATTAGAAGACTCAGCATTCATTTTTGGATTTGTTGAATTATTGATTCAAAATATCTTTTAACTGCCTTTAGTCCACCAAAAATTGGCATTTTGTGCGACTTGATCCACTTTATATTGATTTTTGACAAATGGATCCGTTCCAAAACAATGTATCCATTTGGATCTAATTAGATGATTGAGGATCTATATGGATCCAAGTGGGAACTCTGCAGGAACATTTGAATGGGAGTACGATAGCCAATAAAAGAAAAAAAACCATAGATGGCTTAATCTGTTCACTGCTTCCCCACTATTTGTGACAAGCAAAGAAAGAAAGATATACTTTGCTATTTTTTTTGCATTTTGCTTGCCTCTTCTTGATTTGATGGTTTTCTGACGAAAGACAGTGTGTGTTAATTGAGAGAGTCGAAGTGCAGAAATTAATGTATTTGTAAAAGAAGATTCTAAAATGTAAAGCTAATTGATACGATAAATGTAAGGGAGAGTAAATTTCGTGTCTAAAACTCCAAATTAATTTTTTTTACAACAGTGGCTCGATATATCGATATTTATAATTTCACTGATTACTTTAACAATTTAATATTAGGAAAATTGTTCTTTCAAATTAATATAGTCTGTTCACAAAATACAAAAAGCCAAAAAATGTAACTCCTTTTTAACGATGTTCTATTAAAACTACAAGATACAAAAAATTGGCACGCCTAACCTCTCACACTAATAAATTTGTTCTCAAAAGCTTCAAAACCGAAAGCACTATGATAGAAACAAACGAAAAAGCTATATAGTATTGTTTTCAATTGGCATAGGTAACTCTGTTGGTGGAATTTGTAGTTTTTCAATTCACACAGCGAGGGTACGAGTTTTTTAAGAGAGATACACAGAATTCATGGACGTTAATCAGTGGCTTTGTATCTGTTTCAGTAGAAGTTTTATCAATTCATTGTCGTGTTAACATGCACCGGCGCCAATGTTTTGAAAAAAGTTCGCCCATAAACCCTGTACTGACATTTTTTATTGAGCAGAATATAATTGCATTGTCTGTCTATTTAATAGCTGACATAAAGTTCATTAAATTATGTACCTATCCATTGGACGTTGAAATTCTCATTGTCGCCGATAAAAAACGGATTTCCCAAACTAATAAAACAATAAAGGGAATTCCCAAAGAACCTTTTGTTTTGTTAATTATAAAGTATTGAAATGATACAAAGGAGTATTCACAATTGATATAAAGAATCCAAAAAATACACCAATAAAGGGGAGATAACGATTTCACTATTTACAATTTTTCCTGAAAACAAAGATTTGTATCCAATAATTTATTTCAAACATTTTACTATTTTTGAGTTAAATTAAAACTAGCATAAAACTTAAAACTCGACGACGGCGATGATCTTATGTCCATCACTGCCATGTTTGCAGCGGTTCTGATCTTGACAAGCTTGTCAAATGGGAAAAGAAACCGTGTGAATAATCTCGAAATCCTCGATGATCCATTATCAAACACGATATCACTCGTGCGATATCGCTAAAAATACCCCAAGGCCTTCCTCTGACGATTTAAAAGAATTGTTTTTCTTCTATCAAGCTTCTACCAAAAAATAGACCCGTAAAGGAATAGAGTACACCTCCCATATCTAGGCTGGTGCTCCTCCGACTCACTTGTGTCTTTTGGATGGTATTCAAAAAAATTGAAAATGATATCATCATTAGAACCTTGACGTCTCTAGACTAGAACATCGACGGAATTTTTCATGTTCATGCTGTTTTTTCTACGGTCAATTGTCTACAAAAATATATTGTAATATTAGCGCTTTCAAAAATGCCCACCTATTTACCCTAGATCTCCACCCATTTGGGTCGTACTTTTAAGTATAGAGACTCGTTCTTCGGCCGCACAACTAGAATGTGGAATGTATGTCTAACTTTATTGTTTTTTTTATTGTCTCATCCGAAAAAAATAGTGTTAAACTCAGTCTACACCGGAGAAAATTAAGAAAATCTTAAATTTGCAAGTCTTCGGAAAAAATCGTTACAAAAACTAGAAACAGAGATAATTTAGGTTTAACTTAAAAATTATTTTAATGCCAAATCATCAAGAGAAAAAAAATTGACCATACCCTCAAAATTCTTTCGTCGGAAAAAAATACGTGACTCGTCAATATTTACACAAAAGTACAATCATCACTTACAGAAATGCCAACAATAAATCCTACCAATCATTTGGTAACCTGACTCACATATTTTACACCCAAAGTGGTGATTTACGTCACATCCGTATCACATTGCTAAACGAGCACACGCACCACAAAAATTCTTCAAATGCTGCCACATACAACTCCAGACGCAGGTTCTATGAATGAATATGCCACACGAAAACCACTTCCAATAGCTGAAGATACTAATTTTAGAACTTTTATCTTCAAAAATCTCACTGTTGCTTGGGGCTTCCTTTTAGCTTTTATTCGTCTTTGTCTTGTCGTGTGCCTGTCAAAAAAAAAATATAGAAATCTTTGAATTTGAATTGTTCATCGCTTTCAACAAAAAATTGAAAATCCCCTAAAACCACTCAAGCTAGACTCCAAGACGACTTTCAGTTACTAGCCAATCCATAAGCTATGAGAATATTATCAGGAACAGTATAATTTAATTTTGGGGGTCAATAAGACAGGTTCTGTTTCTGACCATATGCCAGTTAAGTTCTTTGTTTTTGGAGTTATTTATTGCTTATTAATTTCAACTTCATTAACCAATGGCTTTTTGTATTGAAAATCACTAATTTGAAATTTCTTTATTTTTTTCTTTGCATTTTAGAAGCTGCCTCCGACGTATCGCACGCCACGGTGAGCAACAGTTTTCGAAAGAAAGTATTGTCAATGTGATGGAGAAGTTTGTTAAAACTGTAAATCAAATGGACGAGACCATTTTGGTGCCATGCAGGCTCATGGACAGGCAGGTAAGAAACTCGTTTTATATATTAAAAAAACTTAATTTTTTCACTAATCCAAGCAGTTTAGACGGGTTTATTATATAAAAAAAAAGAAAGATCAATTAATAGAATTTGTGAAAGAACTGATGTTTGATGTTTAAAATACAGCAGTTTGATACCACTTTTGCAATAATCTGACAGATTTATCTTAAATGGCTTGACAGCTTAGAAATAGCAATAGCTCCCTCCATCTTATCATTCAAAATATTTGTTAGAAAAAATTAAAATAAAATACTCAGTTTGAATAAATTGTATACCTTTCCAGGTTATTTGAATTTCAGGAGAACGACATAGCCGATTTCAATTTAATATGAAGCTGTCAATGTCAGAAGAGTAACGATTTTTTTTATTGATATTCTTTGCTAAATTACTTAAGGGAGGATTCAGATTAAATATTACCTCTATCAATATTTGAGTCTGTTTTCTAACAAATTCTTTTCCTTTTTTTTGGTCTTTCCAGGTTGGAGACTCCACAGATAACATCGTCCAGGCAACAACTAAAAATTCCACCTCAAATCAACTCACATTGAATACATTCGACGCCAATGGCAAAGCGCACAACAAACGTTCCAAAAACATTCACGAGTTCCTCAATTCAGCCGACCTCTTTAATTTGTACACAACACTGAATTCACTGAAGAACGACCTACTATGGAACCGTACCGATGCCCATGAACACGAAGATGAGGGTATTGCCCCAGGCAACAGCACACCTATTGTCGAAGATAATTCCAATACCGAACTCATTTCTAGCAGTAACTCTGAATTGACAAATTCTCTATCAACACCGTCAGCTTCACCGCCTTCGTCATCGTCAACATCAATGCCAACAGGTGCCACAGTCAAAGGACACGTTCGTCGGCCTTCAACTGCATCAATGACCTCAACCACATCAGTGAGTAATTTGAGTGATTCAGAAAGTGAAATCTCAAATGAAAATGATTCGGGCATCGAATCGGAGGGAAACTGTGGCAATAGTCAGAAGGGTGAGTCAAAAGCTTCCAATGTCGACAAAGCTACCGAATTGTCTCGACAATGCAGAAGGCATCTATCTGGACTCTATCAGTGTCTAGAACAAATGACAGAGGCTGCCAACTACCTGACCGCCAGATACCAAAATGATATTGGACCCGTTTAGGTCCAAAATAAACTAAGAGAGAAACAAAAATGGAGTCAAATAGCATAAAATAGTTCTGTCTTATTATTTAAAAAAAAGAAGAAATTCATAAAATATTGGAAAATAATATTACACACATGTTAAAAACGCTGTGTTTTGAAATATTACAATCATATACCAAAATATGAATTGAAAGCGAAAAAGAGATGTCCAAAATCTCTTCTGCCAAATTCTTCTGTTTCATATTCGCAATCTCTTCTTTCATTCTTTTGGGGATTTCTTTCTCTTTTTTTAGCGAACCACTTTTTTTCAAAAATAAATTCACTGGAGCCATGCCAAGATGGCGTATGACAGATAAAAATAAATCTTAAAAAAATTAATACAAAAAATTAATCTTATAGTACGTTATGGTTGGGTATGTTAATTTTTTTAGTAAAATATTTTTGAGGTGAACTTTCTTTCAATCGTGAGTGATGTAAAGACTGAATGCGTTTGTTTTAATTTTAGTGCTTAGAATAGAAAAAAAACTTCAATTTTACTAAATGGCAGTTATTCTTGAGAATAATTGTCTCCCAACAGTGTGTGGAGGAAAATTGTCCAGATTTATTATTTTTAATTTGGGTTGATACAGTGGCTCTGGGAAAAAACACAAAGCATTCCTGTCTTACAGATTGTATCTGTGTTAAGATAAATAATTAAACAAAAAAAAAAAATACTCGAATAATCGGTGAGTTTCTAACCAAAAAAAGAGGAAGAAATTCCTAAATGGGGTTGAAGGGTGGTGAATGGCAAATTTAAAAAAAAATTGTAAAAAAAACATTGTGATTGCTGTTAAGTTAAATGTTAAACAAACAAATATAAATACACACCTTAACATTTTGTTTAATATTTTATGGATAACTTTAGTTTTAAAAAGTTAGTTGTAGTGAAATGTTTTGTTGGAAAAAAGGCGTGTGATGGTGATTTTTGTAGGAATATTTAAAATATACTGTTTTCTTGATTTTTAAATTTGTTTTTTAGCTGATGAGACGGAAATCAAATTTCCCTCTCGTCCTTACCAAAAAAAAACTCTTATTTGTTTTCTAAATTATCTAACAAAAAAAAATTGCAAAATTGTTCAATTTTAACATTTATTTTAAAAATAAAATTCAACTCGCATCATCCAAAAAAACATGTGTTTACCTACATTTTTTGTTTTGGGAAAAAGCCGGGTTAAAGAGAAAGATAAACAGTTGCAAAAAAAACGTTTCTTTCTCATAAAGATAAATTGTAAATTTCTTTTTATTACTGTTAAAATAAATAAATCTATATATATATTTTGTACACAAAATAGTTTTATGTAAAGAAAACAAAAATAGTTTGCAGAAAATTTCATATTTAAAACCAAAATCGTAAAAAATAGTTTAAAAACACAACAAAAATATGTAAGCAATTAAACACTACAACCGAAATTGTTAGACAAAAAATGTAAAAAAATAGGTTATTAAAATATGTGCATAGTTAAAAAAAGATACAATAAATAAAAAGATACAAATAATAAGAAAATTAATTATAAACTTTGTTTTTTTTTAATACATTTTAACGGAATATAAATAATGAAGGTGAGTTGTCGACGATGCCAGTAAAGTACCTAGTATAGTAGGTGTAACTAGTTTCCGTGCTATTAACAACAAGAGTTCGTTTTTCGATTCACAGTCAGCCATACTACGTTCTTTAGATTGAAACTTTTGCAATGGAAACGCATACAGACCTTCGTTTTTGTGGGATATGGTTAAACCGTAATTGTTTGGAGCGTTAAACTGTTCAAAAGTAGGGAAAAATTTTTTGAGGGTACTACACATTTTAGAAAAAAAATTTCTTGGTGTTCAATGTCATGAGAATCACCAAGAAAAAATTCAATTGGTTTGTTTTTACACGAAAATACCCACTGAAATTTTGTTTAACTTCACAGATCACCCATTTTACGTGCTTTAAATTAAAAGTTCTGCAACCGAAAAGTGTCTCCTTTATTAAGTTTTGGGAAAAAACAGTTAAACTGTGATTTTCAGAGCGTTAAACTTGCCATAAGTAAAAAAAAGTAGCTTCTTTTTATGGGTACTTATCATTTTACGTACATTGTTTGGGTACTCAATTTCATGAGAATCACCAAGAACAAATTCAATTCAGTGTATTGCACAAAAGTTCCTATTAAAGTTTTTTTTTATTAATTCTACGGGATTTGTAATTCTGCCACATTGGACAAAAAGTTGCCGAACTTTACTACTGCTGACGTTGATGCTTTTAAGTCACCATTTTAATAACCCCCTTTCGACACTGACATCCTCTATAAAGCAAAAAATATCTGTGCAGACACCAAAACAAACTTTTATTCTTCCTGCTTTTCTGCGCCACCATCCTAAGCGTGTTTATTTGATTCTAGAAAATTCAAATGTCTTGCCACAACCATTGCATGTATTCATATGTATGTAACACCTATTGAGATAGTCTGAGTCTTACAATAGATCCAAGACGCAATCTAATAAAACTTAACACACAAAACCCAGCTCACCTGTTCACTGAACAAAACAAGAGCAACAACAATAATCATATCAAACACCACCTTAAGACTCGTCAATCGTCATAGCCATACTTAATGCAAAAAAGAAGAAAAAATGCAATCACAGCTTTTTCTAGCGCCGCAGCCCGTGCTGCCTTCGCCTATAACCATTTGTAGTATGGGGCCGCCAAAAGTAGGTCACCACACCAACCATCACAAAACAAACGTAGTTAGCAGTTTTCTTGTCTCCGAAGTCGGAATGGCACGAATCAGCTGCAGCGCACCGCCTCTCTTGGAATTGCTCTGCAAGAGGGAGGGAAGTGGAGGGGGATGAACGCTAGTTAGCTTGAGCAACAAAGACTTGAGCTTAGCTTATTTCTCCGACAAAAGTTTAAGCTGTAGAAACTGAGGTGACGCATAGCACACGATTTCACGCACCTATCGACGATTTTTTTTCACTCCAGCAGTTTTTTTTTTGAATAATTTCTTTTACTTTCGTTGGAGTCGATTGTGGATGACTTGGGCTTAGGTACATATATCACGATAGCAAGACTAGTCTAGCCACATATGTAGTCTGTTTTGTGCAGATGTTTGCAAATAGATTGCATGACGTCGTCATTTGAGGTTAGGAACAGAAATCAAAAAGTGGAGAGGAAATTTTCCATGTCAGCGGTCACTTTGAAGTTAAATGCTAATATAGTATTAATTAACGTTTTTTTTTTGTTTCAATGGGCGTTGAGTTGTCAAAAAAAAAGTTGTATTTCTTCAAAGTTGTATTTATTTTTTCGTTCAGAGAATGATCGGAGCGTTCTCTGAGCACGCTGTATGCGCTAAGTTCTCAGCATCAATTGACTGAGCGTCTTGGGTAAAATGTTGAACGCAATCAATACTTCTGACAACCGCAAAATACACAAAAAAATGTTCAAAACAATTAAAATGGCGGATGAATATATAAAAAAAAATATTTAAAAAATAAATATTTGAGGCCAAATCGGAAAAAGCACAAACAAGCAAGGAACTCATGCAACTCCGTTATTGAAAGAACCAAATGTTTGCATGACCACAAATTACAACAAAAAAATCTGCAGTGTCCCAAAGGCAGTAAAAATTTTTGGTCATTTGTAAAAAAATATTAAAAACTCCTCAACATCTTCGTTTCCAACGCTCATCGACAATAACAAACCAATTGTTTACTTTTCAGAGAAGGCAAACTTGCTCGCCGCTCATTTCGCTGCCAGCTCTACGCTGCCTCACAGCAACGTTGCCAGTGTGGAACAAATTTTTACATCGCTTTGTAAAATAAGATTATTGCTCTTGATATCTCCAAGGCATTTGATAGAGTTTGGCATGAAGCTCTCTTATCGAAAATGCGTGCTTTTGGGATCGATGATACTCTTGTTCGTTGGATTATAAGCTATCTTCTGGACCGTTCAATACAAGTTGTATTGGACGGATTCAAGTCTAATTCCTTCAAAAAAATTCTGGTGTGCCCCAGGGCTCTGTTCTGTCTCTGACTCTTTTCCTCATTTTTATAAATGTTACTGTCTGTTACTCCTAATCCACTTAATTGTTTTGCTGACGACTCTACCCTCAGCTTTTCATATTCGTTCGATAATTCACGTCCTTCGCCTTCGGACGTACAGTTGCAACGGTACAGTATGTCAAGCTCATTATACTCCAATTTATACAGCATTGTCAAATGGGGTAATAGGAATAGTGTGGAGTTTAATGCTTCGAAAATTCAATGCTGTCTTCTGTCATTAAAGCTAAACATACCCCAATTGCTATTGTCCAATTATTAAAAAAATAAAATATTATTGGAGACTTAAGAAGCAGTGAAGAATTATTTGTGGTTCTAATATTGAGATCATAACAATTGTCGCTTTATTCTCGTAGAAAAACATGAAAAGACCGCTAAAGTAGCTGTAAAATATCAAAGTCCAGTATTTTTGGCGGCCATTTCTTTAATTATGTGAGATTGCTTACGTTTGAGGAGTTTTCTGATAAATTGGTAATATAGGTAACAATGGGTACGTTCACGAACATAACTTTTGGATATGTTACCTTGCTTTTGTTGTAATTAGCACGGTTAAAAACAGCTGATTTCCATATGTTCTTCAATCAGCTGTATTTAACCATGCTAATTACAACAAAAGCAAAGGTAACCTATCCGAAAGATAAGTTCGTGAACTTACGCATTTTCTTTCAAAACGTACTACATCTGTCCAACCAGTTGATTTCGGGGTCAGCTGTTCTCTACAGAAATAAAGAAATGAAACGCTTGCTTGGTTTCGTATGTTTTGTTCGTCATATGGTCGTCAGCTGTTAACCCGCTGTTATTTAACATGTATTACAACAAAAACGAGAGTATTGCACAAGAAAACTATGCGACCTCGAACGCCCTCATTTTTTCCTATTACGAAAATATCTACTTCAAACCGTCTTTTTACGAAGTTTTCGTACAAGAAAGACATATCGTCGTGGACCATTTGTATGTGTTGCAGTTTCTACACACAAGCCTTAAAGTCCAACCATAATACGCGAAAGAAATAGGAAGCTAGTGTCAAAACCGAACGAAAAGTTTCTTTCGGTTCTGTCAAATACATAAGTTGACCATAATATCCTTCAGAAAACACAAGCATTTTTCAAATTCCGTACGGAATGTACGCTTGAAAGCGTGCGGAAGTAAAACTGAACGAAACTTTATTAAAATCTTTTCGGGTTGGCTATACAAATCACATGTATTCGCACTGTTTCGTACGGCAACGTAAACGTACGTTCCAATTGTTCAATTATGGTTGGGTCATTACTGTAAGTCGTTTGCATCATGGATCATTAACGATGGTTCTGAGGATTTTATTTTGATATGGCTGGGAAAAACTAAAAAAATGTAAATTCTGCGTGCATATTGGTCAAAGCACTTGCTTTTGTAAAGCAAGCTTTTTTTTAGAATGCAATATTTTCCAATGGAATCCAATTAAATTCTAGTAATTTAGTATTGATTTCTTTTTATTGCCTTGTGCCTTCCATTTGAGCTTAGCATTAAGAGTCGTACTCAGATAAACGTTTGTGTGAGGAGTTAGAACTTGTTAGGAACAATAAGTCATGTCTGTCCAATTTCTATAGGCTTACAGATGCTGTTTCGATTGATTGGTAAGATGCAATTTTAGGCGTAAATCAGCATTTATGTAGCTATCATGAAAACTTCGTCTTGAGATATATCTCGAGTACAATACGGGGCCAATAACACTTCATTGTGGAACACCAGCATTTATTTTTTTAAACTCCGAACGCTTGATATTTTGTTTGGCTCGGGAGAGCCTGTTTTTCGGTAGGATTCCAGAACATGTGCCGTGCCAGACAGTATAGAAATCATGGGTATGTGATACATCAAGTTACGCGCTTGATCATGTCTTTCCTTCCTAAACCTTATCTATTGCTGGGTGATTATGCTTTAAGCCAAATAGGTGTTGAATAAGCCATTTTTATTCTACAAATAAATGTGCTTTAAGAAAGGCAGCATTTTGATCACATGTTAGTTTTATCGGTTTTTCTCTCTAACCTTTTAAGAAGTCGCACCCAGGAGCCTAACTGTCTTATTTTTGCTATTTTTTATCGCGTGGGAAACTTTTGAAGAGTGACATTTCTAAGCTTCAAAATTTTCCGATACCCATTGAATATCAACTGGGTTCCATTTCACAACTCCTGTTTATCATTTTTCGGATGAACAGATTTTTATGATGTGTTTGTAACATATCAAGCTTACGTCCGCCAGCAAATTTAGTGGGTAGCTCATTGTAGTTACTTTCGGAAGCTTCACTTTGAGTCGGGGTTTTTCTGTGTATAGAATATTAAAATACAGGTTTGTGTGTTGTCAAGCAAAGCAAGATGAAAACTACTCCTCATCTATATCTATATCTATACTTCTATACTATTATATAAAGACGTAACAATTATTTTTTGTCACGCAGGATCTCCGAAGGTAATCGACTGATTCATTCGAAACAAATTTTGTAATATTCTTTATTATTATAAGATTGTTTATGGCCACTTTTTTCAATAATTAGTTTAAAATATGAATATACATAAGTATTTGTTTAAAAAAATTACCAATTTTTCTATAGGTTCTCTTACAAAATCACATGTTTAATAATTTACAAAGATACAAATTGTTTGATTAAGTCAATACGATAGCAAACATTTAAGTTATAAATCGTTTTTTAGTTCATTATACAAGCTAAAAAATAAACAAAAACATGTTTCAAAAATATCAACTGTTTAATTTTATTTTATCTGGAATTTGCAATTTTTGCGAGGTAGTTGCTTTGTTTCATTTCATTATCATTCCTACTTTTTTTCTTCCTCTCAATCTTTCTTAATTATTTAAGTTACACTATACACTCAAAGTTGCGTGTTTTGACTTTTTTTTAAAGTTATTCAATTCCAGTGCAATCCAAGTTACTTACATATATGTACATGTATGTATACCCCAAATGTAGATAAATGTTTGTCTTCTTTCTTTAGGCTTTTCACTGCGCCAGTGGTTTTATTATTTACTCACTTGATTGAGTTGCACCTGCCCTCTTGCACTGGACAGAATAATAAGAAAACTCAAAAAAATGTCTTTTCCCATGGGCAGCTTTACGTTGCCCTTTCAAGAGTGGGCTCAAAAATATAATCAATATCTTCTTTTTCCTGAAAATGAATAATGGAACTGCCAACATTTTCTATTCTGAGGCTTTGAAAAAAAAACAATAAAAATATGTACAAACATCAAAAACTAAGGTAAGTGCCATTGAACAAAGTTTTTTTATATATATATGCAACAATATTTATAGTAAACACAAATTTGTCTTTAAACTTTGCGAAGCAACGCGAGCACGTGTCTGCTAGTATAAAATAAAGAGATGTTACAAGAGTGACTTCAAGTCTACAACTACATCTTTATCAAAATTTAATATCCTTCTGAATTTGTAGCATCCCTCTAATAACCGAGTAAAAAGAAAGGCAAAATGGCTATAACACTCATATAATTGACACTATTCTGGTTAAGATGATACACTCAACAGTCAGGCTGTGTAAACGCATTTACTTAATGTCATTTAATTTTTCATGTATACGAATATGTCATAACAAATTGACATTTACAACCCAAATCAGAAAAAAAATATTGACCTCGCTGTCAAACTATGTGTGGGAATCGCAGCTGATCCGTAAGAATGAGGAATGACATTTATATATCTGTATTCCCCGTTCGAATATGCAAACCGCATATGTGAAAACCGTTTGCCGATAATAAAAGGAGGGGCTTTTTGCTCGTGTGGCATTATTGGAATACTTTTTTTGGGCTGCATGCTTCTTTACAATTTGCGTCATAACATTCATGGGAAATCCCAATCACGTCGAATGAATTCAAATCCAACAAAAAAATCTTTACCCATCATCTAGCTGTCACATTAAACCCTATATTCGCGCCTTTTTCAGAACGAGTAGCGTGGCTCATTTTAATTTAAAATTCTAATCAAGCGACTTTCCAAAAAAAAATGGGAAAATATTTTTTCGGTGATAGACGTTATTGGCTGGCAAGTTTTCAGATATTACAAAAAAAAAAAAACACAAATTTAAATAAGAGAAACCATAGTTAGAGATGACTTATGCTTCAGATGGCGCTGTAGTCGCTTACATTCTTCATACTAATTTTTTTCCGCTGACTGGTTTCTATCTAATCGGAAGGTGAGGATAGATTTTTTTAAATTCTTCTTTGCTTGGCCATTTCTTCTTCTATGAAACTTGTATCTGATTATAACATTGAGGTATTCTCTGCACGATGAGCTCCAAGCAATATATGTAGCCAATGAATTCAAATGTCAACCTTGAATTAAGTAGTGATATGGCAATATGTTTCGATTAAAGCTTGGATTTTGTTCGACTAATGATGAATAAATTAGCTTTGGCTTGAGTGAAAATATTTGTGCTGATTTTAGGGATATTCTTGAAATATTTCTTTTTTTCGAATTTATTAAAAAAATAATTGCATTTTATATTTTTTGTTTGCTTGAATAAATTATTTACCTCGAATCCGACCAGTTTGGTCAGTATTTTTGGCAGCACTTAGGTGACAGTTAAATAAAAAACCATCGCACTCTCCAAAATGGAGTCTTCGATATTTTTTTATGGAAAATCGATTAAAATAATCCAGAGCATATATTTTCGTTTTTAATGAATAATTCTGTCTGATACTACAACATTCATTGAGGAAATAGAATTTTTTAGTTACTAATTAATTTTGTGTCATTATTCTTAAATCTACAATGGCATTGAGTTTGACAGCTCAACTTATGCAAATGCAGCAGCTGATTGGCAGCCGGAAAACAAAGTTGCTGTTTTGAAAGTTTCATCTGACATTTCAGGCATAATTCATCGTTGAAACAAGGATTTATCCAAAACTCAATTCAATGGTGTTTGTTAAAAATGTTATTTTTTAAATAACCAAGTTTATAATTTGCATAACAATATGCATGATATTTCAAACAACTTAAGTATTTAACCGAAGTAGAAATTTTGAAGCTTGTTTAATGTGTGGGCGTGTGGTTCAGATGAACGCCACATGAGATATGCAGATTCAAATTGACTTGAACATCATAAAACCGAATTCGATTAGTGTATATAATTATTCTAGTTTTAACCAGAAATAAAATAAAAAATTCATTCAGTATTTGTCAAGCACCTTTAGAAAATAGGTATTGAACAACATAAGGCCCAACGATAATACGCGAAAGAAATTGGAAGCTAGTGTCAAAACCGAACGAAAAGTTTCTCTCCGTTCTGTCAAATACATTAGTTGACAATAATAGCCTTAAGAAAATAGTAGAACTGAACGAAACTTTATCAAAGCCATTTCGGGTTGGTTATACAAATCACATGTATTCGCACTATTTCTGTTTCGAACGGCAACGTACGTTCCATTTCTTCCATTATGGTTGGGTCTTTAAACATTCTTGAAGTTAGCCTGTCTCTTTCACACAATTGAAATTAAACAGAAGAAACAAGGGAACTTTACATCCTTTACTCTGCATGATTATATACTCTCTTCGGTCTTCAACTTTTTTGCTAAGAAAACTTACCGTTGCGACAATTGAACAAATTAGTTAATTACTATAAATAAGGCATCAGCAAGCATGACCTTTGTCCCAAAACATACAGTCATTGGCTATATATATTGACATACATAGGGCAAATTTTTCTTTCGATAAGTTTCATCATCATGTATGATATATTTTATTTCGAACCACTCTCACACAGCTATTGTGTTTTGCAGTCCAAAATATTACGCAAATCCATGTTAATAGTTAAGGCCTAACTGAAATAAAATGACTAAAATGGACGAATGCACCATTCGATGAGTTTCATATGAAGGATGTGGTATTTCATTCTGATTCGCTCTGACTCATGCGAATTTGACGGCTATGACAGTTCACCATAGGAAAATATGACAGATAGCCATGTTAGTTAATATTCTTTTTAGAAACATAACCAAACAGTTCGTTAAATTTGGAACATGGTAGGTCATGCTTATTATAATTTGATCCTAAACATATGATCGCCTTTCTAAAATGTTCCTTAAACCATAGACATGTTCCTCTTAAAACTGTACGTGTGCGTGATGAAAAATGTCCTTGGTTTACGAAAGAAGTTATTACTGCAATTAAGTCTTGCAGAAAAAAATATTTAGTATGGAAACGAATTCGCTGTAACAATAATTGGTTAAAATACTGTCAGGCTCGAAATTATGCCACATGGGTAACGAGGAGAGCTATGAAGGACTATTATTCTTCAAGGCTTAATCCAAGATTTGGTTCTAAGCGCTTATGGAATAATTTGCGTAACATGGGTATAGGCAAGTCTGACAATTTAAATCTTCGATGGATCCAAATATTCTCTATGACGTTTTCATACCAGATATAGAAACTAACATGAATTCTTTACCTAATCATGAAGTAAATAATGGTTTTGAATTTAGTTTTGAAAGAGTTAATGAAAATGACTATTTATGCTTTAAAGTCAAATGCTATTACTTCCTTAACAGATGTTATCAACTTCCGTATAACTTCTTCATCTTTTCCTAACAACTGGAAAGTGGCTAGAATCTCAACCGTGGCTAAGAAGCCGACATTGAGAAAGTCATGGTGAAGCAACTTGTCAATTATCCTAATCGAAATAATCTACTTTATCCATACCAATCTGGGTTTTAAGCAAACCATAGCTGTTCTAAATAAATAAAAAAAATTTATTGGCGCGACAGCTCCTTAAGGAACCAAGGCCTAGTGACTTATACTCTCAACCATTCTTGTGTGTGTGTTATTATTCTGCAAGAATGGAAGGGACCTACATTTTGCAGCCGGGTCCGAACGGCTACATGAGATGCACTTTTTCGAGACAAATTTTACTCTTGGAGGTTTTGTCAGTTCCTCGCAAGAGGCAGTACCCCAGAAAAAAAAGGATGCTATGAGCTGGATTTGAACCCATGTTCTTTCGCTTAGCAGTCCGACACACTAACCACTAAGCCACGGGGCACTAGCTGTTCTAGTGCTATGATAAAAATGGATGATAAAGGGTCCGCCATCTAACGTTTTTTTCAACTAGTGCTTATTTCGTGGTAATACTTAGCTCATGTCTGATTTGACAGATAATTAGTTTTATTATTTCGCTGAACGAATATGGTTGTGTATACGCTTGAACAACGCTGGGAAACATTGCAACATTACTGCCTGCGATCGATGCCGATGAAGCTCATTTTGATCTTGGCGGGTATGTAAACAAGCAAAATTGTCGCATTTGGGGCAGAGAAAACCCGCACGCATACAATGAAAAGCGGATACACCAAAAACGAGTCACTGTTTGGTGCGGATTTTGGTCCAGAGGCATAATTGGGCCATTTTTCGAATGGCCGTTACAGTCAATGGCGATCGTTATCGGGCCATGTTGAACGAATTTTTGTTCACAAAAATTGAAGAGGAGGATATTGGCAACATTTGGTTTCAACAGGACGGCGCTACGTGCCACACAGCCGAAACTACACTCGATGTTGATGAAGCATTTTCAAAAAAAAAAAAGTTATTTGGCGGAACCGTTATTAGACTAAACTTTGATCAGGGTGATATAACCATACTTTGTTTGCTGGATTTTTCAAGAGCCTTTGACAGGGTTGACCACCACATACTTTGCAACAAGTTGCGATTTTTTTTTAGATTTACTCAGAGTGCAGTTAATCTTATAAAAGAATACTTGTGTAATAGATGACACAGAGTGGTGGTGGAAAATAATCAATCTGATCTTAAGCAAATGAAATCAGGCCTTTTTTTGCGCCCTATTCTTTTCTGCATTTATATTAATGACCTACCTAAAGTATGTAATAATGTCTCTATTCACCTTTATGCGGATGATGTTCAGTTTTATCTCACGAGACCACCTAGCTTAATTGAAGATTTAGTGTGTAGAGTTAATAAGGATCTTTCTGCTGTATATAACTGGTACCGAAGAAACAAACTCCTACAGAACGTACCAAAAACTCAATTGCTACCAATATCTAAGAGCAGTCTTCATGTAGCAAAAATACCCCCAATATTCATATCTGATAACAGACATTTGTCGACTCTGTTACTAGTCTTGGGTTTAAGTTGAATCGTAACTTATCCTGTGATACCCACATAAGTTATATTGTTGGCCGAATTTATGAAGGACTTCGTAAGTTATGGCTCTCAGCAGCGTTCACTCATCAAGCAACAAGATTGATACTGGTAATGACACCCATTGGTCCAAACAATAAAAAAATAAAGTATTTCAATATGTATCGGAACAGCGTAAGTATATTAAATAATAATTATGCAATTTTATTTCTTCTATTAATAACCTATATCTTTATACTTTTCCAACTTTATCTCTTTTTCTTTCTATCTCCATGGCACGAAAATTCGATGGAAGAAGTTTCAAACTCTGGTCACACTGGCAGTGACTTGTGCCTAAAATAAACGACAAGCTCTGTTATAAGATTTTTTGTCTCGATGCAATTTACCCGTTCTTTGTTATAAATAATAAAATTTATTGGTTTGGTGGTTTTAAAAGAATTTTTAAATAATTTTCTTCTTTTTTTCACCAAAAATCGAGTTTATTTTACATATATTAACTCTGCAAAACTTGGCTCAAATAGAGAAAAGATGAATTCTAAAAATAATTATCTAAAGAACCAATCGATTCTATCTGAAGATACTTAATTTATCCTTAATAATCTTCCCAGACAAATGGGTTTTCAATGAAATATAATTTATGTACATAAATTAAATAATTCATCTAAATCCGTTGTTTCGGGTCAGTTCAGTGCAAAAGGCTGTTTCGTTGTCCGATTGGCGCGTGCGGATTATTAAAACTTTGACAATCGAAAGAAATTTTTGATTCTAGATTTTTTTCTCTGAATTTTTATAACATTTAATTTAAATTATTTACATAAATATATATGTATAAAGTTTTTATTATCCATGTTGGGTTTGTTAACTAAGCAAGCAGGTGGTTTTTGGTGGGAAAAATGGGACGGCCCTGGCACATCCGCATTGGCTTTGTTATACATAACTGCCGTGGCATATTTAAATACGAATTTATTAGAACAAATCCTGGTGGTTTTATGATATATTTATGTTAATTTTCTCATAAATGTTAATTCTCAATGTCTGATTGTATCTTTTTTTGCATATATTCTAGAAATGATTCCAGAGCTGACTCTTGCATGGTAACCACAATTCTTTTAGGATTCTGCATAAGAAACAAGACTTTAATTAGTTTTTTTTTTTGACTTGAAAAACTTATTAAGTTCTAAATTGGTTTGATTATGCCGTTAATTGGACACAAAAGAGCACGTTTCAGAAATTAAGAAACCAACCATTCTTAGTTACTGTTTAATTAATTATTTTAAAGCGATGTTTAAGATGGGGAGCGCAAATTAACTCCTTATGTAATTAATTTGCGCTCCCCCATTTTCTGTTTTTTTTTAAATTCATAACTTTCATTACTTGTTTGCTTTCAACAAAGAAATCAGTCATTGTTTCAACATAAAACCATGATCTGCAATTGACAGTTAATCAATTAGATATCAGAGGCTGAAGGCTGAACTGGCAACTGTCAATTTAAATGTCAATATTTTATATCACATTAATATACAAATTGCTGATTTTGCTATAACTTTATAACCTTTTTTTATAAAACGTCTTTAATTTCATTGAGGTACTAGCTTCTTCATTCAAAAGTCAAGGACAGTCCAGAGGCAACATTTCCTGAGAATATCAACTATTGTGAGTTTGTTGCATAGCTATTAAAATTATTGGTTTTTATTCTTTAGCTTCAACTTGTTTAAATTATTTCCTTGTTTCTTTATGGTTTTTGTGAACTTGCGAAATAAATGAGTTGTACCCATACATTTGTTTCTTCAACAAAGTCTTATAATGCATCTGTGGTTGTGGTCATTTTATTTCCATTAATTAATTTCATTAAAACAAAATAGGTATCATTAAGTCATATCTTTTAGCAGAAACGTTTTTTATTTTTATTTATTTATATAAATATATGTATGTATGTGATATAAAATACAGAGTAAGCGTGTAAGAAACAGGAGTATTAATATGACAGCATTCTCACTTAAACCTAACGTAACTTGAATTTTGTTCGAATATGAAGAAATAGAAAGGTTAGCCTGCTGTGACTAATTCAAAAAATATTTACGCAAGACAATATTTTAACCAACTTCAACAAAAATTCAAGGTCATTTCAAAATCGATAAAAATCCAAGAAAGCGTGAAGGCTTAAACATCTGAGTTTTACTATGCGTAGCTTCATTTCACACTTTAATTCAACACACCCAGTAGGTGAATTTGAAATTTCATCGACTCTCAAATTCACAGGCCACTAATCAGAAAAATTTACCTTGATGTCAATAAATCAAATTGTATAGTAACTGAAATCTCTTGCTAATTACGTTTGAGGTTTGACACTTCTGAATGGAAACTGTGAGGCCATTCATCTCATATCGGTCGCGTGTTGTCAGTGAGCGAGTGAGACATTTTTTTCGAAGACCGACATGCTATTTGTTTCTTACAATTACAATTCTTGCAGTTCAAATATATGACTCCAACTTGCAAGCAAAGCAAAAGGAAAAAAATGGCGTAACAAAGTTATGCACATTTTCATAGTTGTCGTCGTCGTCGCCCATTTGCAATTAAACAAATTCTTTCTCTCTCTTTCAATGTGAGAAAAATTGGATTGCTTTCTGGTGAATAAATTGTCTTAGCACAAAGTAGCACTTCTGACGTAATGCCGAAATTCGCACCTAATATTGTGTTCAAACGAAGTGTGCAAATAAATTAAAACCAATTGAACTTTGATGCGAAAAAAGAACCATGAACCAACCCCACTTAACCGCAAACATACACCATCTTTGAGTTGAGTTTCATTGTGATACTTTTTCTATCCACAGTTGATACAGTTTATGTATAAATTGCAAAATTATATATAAAAATTCAATTCGAGAATAATAAAATTAATCTACGCAGTTTTAAATTTGAAAGCATCGCAAGATATAGAATATAGATCCTATGCCACCGAAAATGGCTACGAGCTCACTTAGCATTTTTATCTCAATTTGGCAATGAGGAAGTACCCTAATGACTGCCTGTTAGAGTCAACTTAGTTGACGTCATAAGACTCGAGATTGGTAAACTGGAAAAATCATATACCTTTATGGAACAAGTTTGTGAATTAAATTAGTTTAGGAAATTATAAAAAAAATGTGTATAGTCGCAATTGAACAACAAAGATAATATCTTGCAATATGATTGTGAATGAGTTGACAGTTGAAATGCACAATAGAGTTACTGATTTGTTTTGTGTTCTTGTTTAAGTGTAAGACTGCCTTAAGTTCAGAAAGTGGTGAAAATAGACAAAGACATCCTTTAGAACTGTCAAACTTGAACTTTGGATTTTCAAAGTGGACCAACTGTCAGAGAAGAGACTGAACTGTAAAAAAAAAACAGAACTGTGCTGCACTTAGCATTTAGGGCATCAAATAGGTTTTTCTTTTCTAGTTCTGATCATGTTGAGATTGCGGTCTGTGAACTGACTCCGGCTCTTCGTCCTTGGAGTCACAATAAGGACCTGGTCCTCTAGGTTGCGGGTTGTGCCGTCGGGGTAACTTCCCGGTCACACCAAAAACAACTAGTTGCGAAGTATCAATAAGCCTCGGATACGGACGGATTCACTGATGACGAACCCTGCAAACGAAATAAGGACAACGAATTTCGGATATGTACGTGGAATGTTAGGTCCCTTAACAGACCACATGCAGCCGAACAACTAGCGGATGCCTTTGACTGCTGCTTGAAATGCGATGGGACATGAAAAACTACGATATCTACTATGGCAACTGCTATACACAACAAAAACAGCGCTTATTTGGACGTGAATTCGTCATTGGAGGCAGGCTCCGGCAAGAGGTTTTGAGTTACAAATGTGTGAACGAGCGCCTCATGACAATTCGCATCAAGGCTACATTTGCCAGTATTAGCCTCATATGCGCGCATGCCCCCACAGAGGAAAAAGATGATGACACCAAAGAAATGTTTTTTGAGCTCCTGGACAAAACATATGAGCAATGCCCTAGCTATGACAATAAAATTGTCCTAGGCGACTTTAACGCCAAGCTAGGGATAGAAAATGTTTTTGGTGATACGATCGGAAAACACAGCTTGTACGACACCACCTCCGATAACGGATTCATTGACTTTGCTGCGGGGCGAAATATAATATATATAATAGCAAGTACCAAGTTCCCACACCTCAACACTCACAAAGGGACTTGGAGATCCCCTGATCAATCCACTGTCAACCAAATTGACCACATTGCGATCGATGCAAGGCACTACTCCAGTATGACGGATGTCCGAACTTTCCGAGGGGCAAACATTGACTCGGACCACTACCTCGTTGTAGCCAGGGTACGACTTAGGATATCACGACCCACGCCAAGAAGAGGTAATACTGTGAGGAAGTTTAATGTCGGACGGCTGCAATCGCAAGAAATCTCCAGATCCTTTTCCGATCGAGTCTAAAATAACCTCTAAAGGAGTCCCTTACCGCCAACATCAAGTATTGAGAACCAGTGGCAACATTGCCAAAATGCCATCAGGGAAGCCGCGATTGAAGTGCTGGGTTGTACACGGCCACCACAACGAAACCCCTGGTTTGATGATGAGTGTCGGCAAGCACACGCAGCTAAACAAGAAGCAAACAAGGCAGCGCTGCAAAGAAGGACCATAACTACCCGTGCACTCTACGAGCAGAAGAGGAAAGAGGAACACTGCCTTCTCAGAAAGAAAAAAAGGGAACATGAGAAGCGTGCTATCGAAGAAATGGAGAGCTGTTATTGCAGGAATGAAGTTCGAAAGTTTTACCAAAAGGTACAAAGAAACTGTCAAAAGTACAGAGCTCGAACTGAAGCTTGCAAAGACGATCAAGGGAACATCGTAGTGGAATCGCAGTTGATGCTGAGAATATGGAAAAACCATTTCTGTAGACTGTATAACGGCGATGACGAAACGAATTCCGCTGTCAGGCAGAATGGTACACTTTATCTGGGCGGAGTAGACCAACAATTCCGACCACCACAACTGGATGAAATAAAGCTAGCTGCCGAGCTCTTCAAATGCAGGCGATGACTTGGCTATAAGTATGCACAAACTCATAAGCAAGATATGGTTAGAAGAAAGCATGCCCGATGAATAGAATCTCAGCATAATTTTCCCGATCCTTAAAAAAGGAGACCCTCTGAGCGGTAACAACTATAGGGGTATCAATCTCATCAACATCGCCTACAAGATCTTTTTTGCTGTATTGTGTGAACGCCTAAAGCCATTCGTCAACAACCTGATAGGTCCATATCAGTGCGGTCTTAGGCCAGGAAAATCCACTATCGATCAAATATTCACATTACGGCAGATCTTGGAAAAAACTCAAGAACTTCAAATCGATACCCACCACCTTTTCATCGATTTCAAAGCCGCGTACGACAGCATTTATAGAGACGAGTTATATAGAGCAATGTGCAGTTTTAACATCCCTGCCAAACTCGTCCGCCTGTGTAAAATGACGATGGAAAACGCTCGCTGTTCCGTCAAGGTCGGTAATGACCTCACCGACAACTTTGAAGTCAAAAAATGCGATGCGATGTCATGCATATTTTTCAACATCATACTTGAAAGAATAGTGCAGAACTCTCACACCAACACCAGAGGCACGATCTTTTAAAAGTCCGTCCAATTACTCGCATACGCCGACGATATTGACATAATCGGAAGAACGCAGCGTGATCTCAATAGCGCTTTTGTGAGTATTGAGACGGAAGCGGCAAAGATGGGTTAAGCAGTCAATGAGGGCAAAACCAAGTATATGCTGTCATCAAGAAGAGACACCCAACATCGACGTCTTGGACAAAACATCACCATAGACAGCTATAACTTGGAGGTAGTTAAGGACTTTGTCTACCTGGGCTCCGCTATTAACTCAGACAACAAAACCAGCGCTGAAATAAAACGAAGAATAACTCTTGCCAATCGCTGCTTCTTCGGCCTAGGAAGGCAATTGAGTAGCAAAGCCCTCTCTCGGGCAACTAAACTGTCCCTTTATAAGACCCTCATCATACCAGTCCTGTTCTATGGTGCAGACGCATGGACGCTGTCAAAAGCGGATGAGGAGACTTTAGGCTGTTTCGAGAGAAAGATTCTCCGGGTGATTTTTGGTCCCATATGCATAAACGGAGAGTGGAGAAGAAGATACAATGAAGAACTTTACCGACTGTACAGTGACACAGATTTAGCCAAAAGAGTAAAAAATCAACGTCTCAGATGGCTGGGTCATATATAGCGGATGGACATCAATGCTCCGGCCCGGAAAATCTTCGAATCCACCCCAGAGGGACGGCGCAGTAGAGGAAGACCGAGACTCCGGTGGCGCACACAAGTGGAAGAGGACCTCAACCGACTCCACGTGCGAAACTGGAGACAGCTAGCTAGGGACCCAGCTGGCTGGAGAAGCTTGTTGGTTGAGGCCCAGGTCCACTCCGGACTGTAGCGCAACCTAAGAAGAAGAAGAAGAGAACTGAGTATACAAATTAGAGTGAACGGAGTTAAATACTGAACACAAAGGACTTTTAGGATTTAGTGAACAAATTAAATGTGGTAATCGGAATGTGAGCCCAAAAATTGTTCGCAATTATTTTAGGAAATTACTGAATACTAGAAAAGCAATATGAATACTCTTTTCAATATGCGGCCCCCTGATCCAAAATAAAACACTTGATGCAGTTATTATTGTACAAAAAATAAATAAAAAATAATAAATTAAAAAAATCCTGTGGAATTTATAAGAACGGTCCTGCCATGCTCAATCACAAGTTCTTGAAAATATACCCCATTTACATCATATTATTGTATTCTTCAATTCACTTCTTCTTGAATGCCTCCTTTACATTTTTAAGGATCCTCAAAAGGCGATTGGATAGGTTTAAGGCAGAACAATATAGTGAAATAATATAAAGCAGGTTTCAGGATAGATCACTCCATAGTGCGTTAGCGAAATAAAGGAGGCATCCCTGTTAATTTAGAGTACTAAAAAATATATGTGAGGTCAGAAGTGATAAAGTAAAAAGCAGCGTGTCTCATTCTTTATTTGTTAGCCGTAGAGTGCACACGTGCAAGAGAAATAAATTAATAATTTATAAAAATTAAATAGTTTTCTTAATAAAAAGTGTTTCTAACAAGTGGATCAAGTTTTTGTATTTAAATGTATTTGAGAATCGTACCAATAACGGCAAGAAACTAACCTTATCCCGATATACAAGGGGAAGGGTGATACGCGAAGTTTTGATAATTACTGATTAATATATTAAACTGATGTCACCCATCATGAAGATCGTGGAACGGGTGTTTGATGGAGGAGTGCGACATATAATACGGCTATCCAATGACCAGTACGGTTTTGTCGCTGTATAGTTGATAAATAAATTACAGATGCAATCCAAAGTATAAGGATCATAATTGGAATAACATCGTAAAGGATTTGTATTATGTGCTAGGTGCTACTTGATTTTGAAAAAACATTCGATAGACAACTAAGGGATCTGATATGGGTGGCTCTTAGAAAATGAGTAGTTCGGGAAACCTAAGTGGTGATAATTATGGACATGAAGCGATAAAAGAGGTAAGATGCCCTGAAAAATGCGGTATACACCATGGAAGAGTGATCATCGCATTGCTCTTTATTACAGTCCTTTATTGTTTGCTTGAAGGTAAAGTGACCGACCCAAAAGTGCATCAGTTATTCTTTGCTGACAATGGAGCCATCATAAGCGATGATCCTTCATCCCTGGAGTGAGCACTTGACATATAGGTGGACGTTTTGGGAGGAAATGGGTACCATATTAGTCCAAAAAAATACTGAATGCATTATTAATAACGAAACAACTTGTGATGACGAAATCAATCATCTTGTAAGCTTAGGGTGGATGAATTGGAGGGAATACTCTGCTATTTTCTGCGATATGGGTTTTTGAAATTTTGTTTGGCGGCTAAAAATAACGGTACCTATGCCATTTTTTTTTTTTTTTTATAATTAACGCGCGCACAAGGGATTATGTGTTTCCCTTTTAATGTAGAACACACTGCGCGGGCATTACGAAGATAGGGAGGGGAGAGATAGGAGGTGCCGATTAACATTGGTTTTGAATGTTTGCAGATCAAAATGGCAAGGGAAAATCCCGCCGGGTAAACTATTCCAGATTCGTGTCGTTCGGTTAAAAAAAGAATCCCTATATTTCACGGTACGTCCGAAATTAGGCTCAAGGGTGAACTGATGAGCATTCCTTGCGAGACGAGTATTACGGGAGAAACTTTTAAGGGGAGGAATGCAACTGGCTACTTCGAGTGAACATTTTTTGTAAAAGAAACGATAAAATAAGGAAAGACATGAAACATTGCGTCGGTGTTCGAGTGGGGCAATTGTTTCAGCGGCAGTTCTATTACCTATCAATCTTAACGCTCGATTTTGTATTCTATCAAGCAGGTGAAGCGATGTTTGCGAAGCACCTGCCCAGAGGTGGGAGTTATACTCGAGTTTAGGGCGTATAAACGCTTTATAAATTGTAGCCAGATCAGATGGGGAAAAGTACTTCTTACACCGATACAGAAAACCTAAGCACTTTGCAGCATTCTTAGCGATCTCAAATATATGGTCGTTCCAACGGAGGTCGTCGTTGACACACATACCGAGTACTGAGAGCTTTTCGGTTTCTTCGATGTAAGTGCCATTCATGGACAATGGCATTGGGGGAATGTTTAACTTTAACGACAGAAGACAGCATTGAGTTTTCGAAGCATTAAACTCCACACGATTTCTATTACCCCATTTGACAATGCTGTATAAATCGGAGTTTAATGAGCTTGACATACGGCACCGTTGCAATTGTACGTCCGAAGGCGAAGGACGTGAATTATCGAACGAATATGAAAAGCTGAGGGTAGAGTCGTCAGCAAAACAGTTAAGTGGATTAGAAGTAACAGACAGAAGATCATTTATAAAAATGAGGAAAAGAGTCGGAGACAGAACAGAGCCCTGGGGCACACCAGCATTTATTTTATGGGAATCAGACTTGAATCCGTCCAATACAACTTGTATTGAACGGTCCAGAAGATAGCTTCTAATCCAACGAACAAGAGTATTATCGATCCCAAAAGCACGCATTTTCGATAAGAGAGCTTCATGCCAAACTCTATCAAATGCCTTGGAGATATCAAGAGCAATAATCTTACTTTCACCAAAGCGATGTAAAGATTTGTTCCACTGTTCGGTGAGATATGCCATCAGATCACCAGTGGAACGGTTGCTGCGGAAGCCATACTGACGGTCATGAAGAAGCTTACGATCTTCGAGATATTCCTTAAGCTGACGGTTAATCAGTGTTTCCATGACCTTAGAAAGAAGGGATGTCAGTGCTATGGGTCGGTAGGAGGAGGGGGAGGATGGGTCACCTTTCTTAGGGACAGGCTGGACAAATGCTGTTTTCCATCTTCTAGGAAAGATTCCAGAAGAGTAGGAGCGATGGAAAAGCTTACGCAGTGGCTTTGCGAGTGGCCAGCGGATTTGTGTATATCGAGATCTTTGAGAACTCTTGCTACTGTACGAGTGCGGAAAAAAATGTGTCCCATGGAAAAATTTGCATTCTCAAGTACAGGAGGGGCAACGTTGCTTTGAGGCAGCGTGGAGCTGGCAGCGAAATGGGCGGCAAGCAAGTTTGCCTTCTCTGAAGAGTAAACAATTGGTTTGTTATTGTCGATGAGCGTTGGAACCGAAGATGTCGAGGAGTTTTTTATATTTTTTACAAATGACCAAAAATTTTTACTGCCTTTGGGACACTGCAGAATTTTTTGCCGTAATTTTTGGTCATGCAAAAATTTGGTTCTTTCTATAACGGAGTTGCATGAATTCCTTGCTTGTTTGTGCTTTTTCCGATTTTCCTCTGTAGGGTTGGCTTTGTAAGATCGAAAACTTACTTCTTTGAGCCTGATAGCTTCTTTACACTCAGAATTAAACCAAGACTTTTCTTTAGGTTTGATGCTTTTTACTCTGTTAGGAATAAAAGCACGCATCCCTAGAAGAATCACATTTGTGATCATTTCAGCACTGGCATCAATGTCACTATCGAGGAAGCATAGTGACCAGTTAAAGTTTCGGAAAAAGAAATTCAGGCCGTCCCAGTTGGCTTTCTCGTATTGCCAAACGGTCCTGGTGGGAAGTTTTTCTTTAACTGGATGGGTGGAGGATGAGAAATTAGCTGAAATAACACAATGGTCTGAAGTGCCAAATGGAGAAGTTACACTAATGGTATATTTATCAGGGTGAGAAGTAAGAAACAAGTCAAGAGTATGGGCTGCTTGCCCAGCAACATCCGGTATACGCGTTGGCACATCGATCAATTGGGTAAGGTGATGTAACCCGGCAAAGAGCTCGACATACCTTCCTTCGGGTGTTGTCTGACCAGAAGAGCGGAGCCAGTTGGAATTGTGTACATTGAAATCGCCCGCAATAACGATTTCAGTGCGAGGACAAAGGGAAACAATTTTCGAGATGGAATCAGACAGTGCATCAAACTCGTTACAAGTCGAATTACTGTCAAGATTTGGACTCCTGTAAATAAAACAATAATGAATGACATGCTTGCGGACAGTGAATTTGAGCCATAAGAAGTTAAAGTCCGTGTTGGAACATTGCCCATATTGGGGAAGGCTCTGGCAAGCAATATCATTCCTAACATAGACCACGAGACCATGATGAGAAAAGAGTAATGGCACCAAGCTATACCCATGTAGAGCAAATTCTGATAAATCAGTATTTGCTCCAACCTGAGTTTCACTTAATGCCAAAACAGCTGGCCTGTGTTGAACAGTGTAGGCGTACACGTGAAAGAAATTCTTTCTTAAACCACGAACATTTGAATACACGACACAAAAATCACTTACCATTTAAAAATACTTACATACAAAACACAACTCTGATTAAGTCGAACTGCGCAGTGAAAATCAAAATTAACTTCTGCCATAACCGTTAAGGAAAAGCTTATTTTTCTCGAAAACGGTTGCAACGATTTTAATGATTTTTTTTAAGAATATTTATGTAAGCATTGGTTTTCATTTCATCAAAATCAAATTTACGAGAAAAGTCTATTAACCGAAGGTACCTTTCATATAACGGTTTTTTTAATTTTCGACTTTCTCGGTAATGCCTCGTTGGATTTTTGTAAAATTTTATATTTGAAAAGATTTACATAAATAGCCAAATTAATTCTGCATACCAAAACATTGCCGGATGGACTCCCGGCTGTTATGGTTTATGCAAATACATGTATTAAAATATTGACGTTTGCTAATGATGTGGTGTTGTTAGCTAACAACTGATGATAAAGATGTAAAATAAATATGGTGGAAGAGATTGGTCGCTCTCTAGGAGAAGGTCTGAAAATTTCGAAACCCCTTCTTTGGGATCACTTTTATATATTTTCATGCACTGGGAATTCATTTTAACATCATCGCCATTCTGTCCATCGTCAAAAAATAAATACAATGCATCTCTTATAATCAATGTTTTATCCATTTTTGTTGGAGAAATAAGTTATATAATTTGTGATAAGGAAATTCTTAGGTTTGACAGCTCTAAAATACACATTTGCATTTATGACAGTTAAATGATCAAGTTATTTCATAATTAGATCAGAGAGAACAGAGCATTCCCTGCTCAAAACTTTAATCTGTTCACTGAAACTCGGCTCAATTCTCAGCTCAGATTTATATAAAATACGCTTAACGAAACATGTTCCATTTTATCATCATTAAAATACAACAAACTTGGAATTATAATTTTGGAACTCAAATGATTTATTTCAATCAAACATCACATATAGACGGTAGTGATACTGATTTCAATGAAAACATTGCAACCAACTTCAATGTGTAATAAAATGACACAGAAAATGCTAACACTAGTCATTTGAACGCACCAGACGACATTCCCAAAGAATAAATTGTGCTGATCCAGACAAAGTGCGTCGCATTCGAAGTGCATACGAACTCAACAAAATCATAAATTACAAGGTCGCCTGGATAAATTGACGTCAAATGAATATATTTCTATCAATGAAAACTGTTATTTAAAAACTCCCCACAAATGTGGTGGGTGTGTCAGTTTTAATTGTCTTGATTGTGGGGAGTTTCTTTGCCTTCTTGCCTTTTATTATTATTCGATTGATGGCTTCAATAAATGCCGCGTAACTAGCTCAAAGGCACAATCAAAGGACAGACTCAATGCCGGCTTTGATAAAGAAAAATATTGGCCAACCATCACATATCAGTAGGGTTCCCTTCAAACAGTCAGCGGTGTTTGGCTGTTGATTGGCCTTCTGTTTCTATTCCAATGTGGATGAATTTGCGCAAGAATATCTACAAGAAAACTAAAAAAAAAAAAATTAATACTGCTGCCAACTTATTGACATGCAAGTCGCATCTTTAAGTAGCAAACACATGTGTACCTTGACTGTGGTTTTGGCTTAAAGATTCATGATGTAAAGGTTGTTGCACTCTTCCAAAGAGATACAAGTTACTTGCATTTTTCAATACCACCTTTGAAGGTCTTTTTCCGGAGGTGAATTTCTGAGAAAGTGCCAATTATCTAATGTGAACCCGCATGTTTGACATTCAAGTAGGTATCTTCTACATTCAAACAGTTTTCAATGAGTCACTCAAAATATTCGTTTGTTTCTTGCAAATGAAAACCATGACGGGGTCTTGATTTTAAGTCCGAAGTTTCTTTTTGACAGGTAAATATCAAAACAAAACTCACCTCGATTTGGGGTTTGCATGTGTGTGTTGTATCGACTCGTATGTGACAACATGTCATTTTTCGCGTGGCATTGACTGACTTTCTTGTGTAAAAAAAACAACATAAAAACATTTTAAAAATTAACCTAAAGCACGGACAATACAAAAAAACACATACAAACACCGATTCCCCGATTCGATGAATCTTATTGGATCGGCGCGTATGAATTTATGTTGCAGACGATGGCAGTTTTTTTTGGATTTTAAATTAAAATTCCACACAACGAGCGGAATGCAGGTTATATTAAATTCTTTGTTTTTGTTTTTAGTTTTAGTAGTTTGTTTGACGACGCATTTTCTTGGCTTTGAGATTGATGTCAATTTTTTTTAACGAGCAAGTTTATTGTTGTTTTTGGACATAATGTACCTTCATATAAAGCAAGCCGATATGATGTCGCGTTTTTATTAATTTGGACAGTGGTCAAGATCAGAAGTGGGGTAGGTATAGTATTTAATTACAGAGAAAATAATTACAGGTATGTTGGTATAAACAACACAACATAGTACATATAATTTTACCAAAAGCAATTTGTGAGGAACCAGAAAATTCCTCTTAAGGGCCGGATTTAGTTAGGCCATAAGAACTTAAGGCCTTAAAAGCGATTTAGGTTCATAAGAATGAAGAAAATTAAATCTTTGGATTGCGGATGCCTGCTAAGCTCAAATCGAAAGCCACCAATACAGCCTTCCCATTCTGATTGCGTATCCCTTCGGCTACCGAGAATCACCCGAATGAAAATATGAATCCCGAAGTCCAATGACTTGCATGATAACAAGCCATAAGAAATGCAGCGTCAGAGGTGTTGGACTTCTCACAACCTGGGTTTTACTTGTGTTTGCTGACGACATTGATGTGTTAGGAAGAACCAAGCGAGCAGTAACCGGTGCTTTCACTTCCATGGAGTAAGCTGCAATCAGAATGGGACTGATTATAAACGAGGGCAAAACGAAGTATATGCTTTTATCAACTGAAATCCAGTCCCACGTCCCACCACCTACAAAATTGGACAGCACGTGACGATTGATAGGTATAACTTCGAAGTAGTCAGTGAATTTGTCTACCTGGACTCTGCTGTAAACAAGGGCAGTTCTGCTTTGTGTGCAGAACTGGACCTAGACCCTGGAGCACCACGCTATGTAGCGCCAGAAAAGGAGAAAGGAGGATAAACTATTTACATCTGCTCCTAGTTTCTGATCCTGAGAAGGTGACTCAGATATCTACAACTCATTGATTCGATAGATCCAACTTCAGCGTGCAAAGTCTTTGACTCCTTACCTAAGGAAGTAACAAGCCAAGGAAGACCTCACTGATTGAAGTAATAAATTGGAGTCAGAAGCTAAGAGAGTCAGAAGCTAAGAGACCAGTGGCATTGTATGAAAAATACAACTTGCAGGAATGTAAGTCACATGAAAGTGTCCCAGAGAGCCACGGGCAATATAGTCATATTTAAAGACCCTACCGAAGAAGACTTGATAATAAAAGACATGATAATGGAGGACTTTATTGAAGATGAAATACTCATAGATAGCAATACTGGGGATATATTTGTGTGATGATTTTGCAGGTCAACCACCAGGGGCTGATGCAGTAATCCAAATGCAGCAGCGTTTGAATTATAACGATAAAGAAGAGGAGAAAGAAAAGCCAGCTGCAATAGAAACTCGTATTCAAAAGCTGAAACGGCTACCGAAAACTGCTTTGAAGCCAGCTGTTGACGTATTTCACCAGCGTCGTAAACAAATTTCGAACGAAGAGTTAATCATCCCACGCCTCCTTTAAGGGATTGTATTGTAATCCAATTAGTTTTCAGACGATCTTGGTAAGGAGGCAAGCTGAGATTGTCAGTCCTTTGAAGTCCTCTTAAAGCAAATCGGAGGAATCTACGCTGTATTGCTTCAATTCTTCTTATGTGTACCTGGTGATAGGGGGACCAAACTTGGCTAGCATATTCATGTAGAGGCTTCACAAATGTGGTATAAAAAGATTTTGCAACGTAAGGATCCGAAAACTCCTTAGAACCATCGCTTGACGAAACCTAAAGCAGAATTAGCCCTGGCTATTATATTGTCATAGTAGGAGCTGAATTTAAGCTTATTATCCCAAATGACATCTAAATCTCGGATTATTGTAACTCTGGAAACAATTAATATAAAAGTCACGAGGTGGAAGGCGGTACGTTTCCGGGATTATTTGATTGATTGACATTTATCAACGTTAAGCTCGAAATTGCTCATTTGCCACCATATAAATAAATTGCACGACTGGATCGCACGTACTTGCTCTTATGTGCGATTACAGCTTCGAATAAAATTAAAAATATTAAGGGAACTCAAAGTTTCAAAAAAGTACGTACAATAATTTTCGGCAACAAAATTTAAACGCCATTTGTGGCCTTAAAATATTTGAAATTGGTTGATTTTTTTTGCAAAATCGTAGCAACGGTTTTAAATAAAACGATTTTATTTTAATAACTTTTTTCAAAAATTAAACAAAAATAAAAGGCACGACGAAATGTTCGACCAGTTTTCTTAAAAAAACGGTGTTTTTTCGAAAAAACTTTTCGAAAAAATATTTTAAATTTTCTTTCACATAAGAAAATGTGTTGTTTTCATCTGGGAAAGTTATTAAAAAAATCAATCAACCCCTTTTCAAAATATTTTGAAAACCAATTTTTTTTAGAAAATTAAAAAAAAATCGAGAAAAAATTATTTGGAAAAATTTGAAATGCAATATTAATTGAATTATAAATGACTTCCTGTGCGCAAAATTTTATTAAAATCAGGTTAATGGTTTACGATAAAATCGCATTTGAAAAAAACGGTTCTACGAGAGGTACCGTTATAGAACAAATTTCGAAAAATTCATTCTAATTGAAAGATGTATTGTAAAAAAATAGCACCCTAAAAGTTTTATTAAAATCGTTATAGCCGTTTCCGAGAAAATCAAACTTTTTTGTTAAAAATTGTATACCGTTATTTTTTGACCTAGAGCAAAAAATGAAAAACACCCCAGAGATGCTTCCAAATAAATACTAAATACCAAGTTTGAAGGAAATCGGCTTAGGCTGTAGAGTTGTGAACAGACAGACGGACGGACAGAATTTCCGGCCTCACTTTGTTCGACTTCTCTATTATCGTTGTGTCATGTTTGATTTGTAGAATTATTTTTTGCACGAATCCATAACTTGCCTTATAGTACCTATAAACGCAAGTAAAAATAAATTGTACGACTGGATCGCACGTACTTGCTCATATGTGCGGTCACATTGTAGAATAAAATTTAAGAAAATTAAAGTGAACATTAAAACATTTTTCGATTTTTGTGACTTGATTGTTTGAATTAAGTATGTTAAATTGTATTGAGTGAAATAATTTAAACGCCATTTTATTTCTTTAGGATTTTTTTTTTCAAAATCGTAGGAGCGGTTTTAAATAAAGCGGTTGTTTTAACAACTTTTTTGAAAAAATAAAAAAAAATAATTCAAGAATACAAACTTAAGCACAAAAATAACGTACATTTAAAAACAACATTTTACCCGTTTTCAAAATATTGATTTTTCAAAACAATATTAAAAAATACAAAAAAAAGTTTTCGAAAAAAAATTTATGCGAAATTACTTGGGCTACCTACATTTTTTTTTATAATAGGAAGATAGGGAGGGGAGAGATAGGATTAACATTGGTTTTGAATGTTAGTAGATCAAAATGGCAAGGGAGAATCATCTTCTTGAATATCAATTTTGATAGTAATCGGATCACCAGTTTTCGAGAAAGTGGAAGAAACCGGTCTATGGGAGGTACCGTTTTTGCCCACCATATTTATTTTTTTTCACCAAAATATAATGCTTACCTACAGTAGTACACTGAATGTTTTTTAATAAAAATTTTTGCAGCCGTCTTCGAGAAAAATAAGCTTTTACATAACGGTTATAAACTCCTCTGTAGAATGTTAAAATAACCTTAAGTTCCTAATTTGAAGGCGATTAGCCCAACCGTTTAGGCTAACGTCCAAAATACATCCGTACAGACAGACAGACAGACAGGCGGCAAGTAAAAAAGTAGTAAAGCAATTATATTAAAATTAACATTACATATGTACACATATCACTTTAATGAAAATTTCGGCCAACAAATCTAAATGCAGTTAACACTTGAAGGCTTCCAGATATTGGCAAACCTCTTTTAGTTGGTTGGTCTTCAATATTTAGCAAATCAATTATAATTTTTCCGTGTCCTTGTCTAATCGATACCTTTCATAAAATTCGTTGCTAGTCAGTTCGAAGGGGTCGTTTCTTGTCCTACAGCGCATTCGTCTTCTTGTTGCTGGTACTATTTCCAAATCAATCAAAATCTTCTTCAATGTTTTTATCAATTGAAATTTTTCTTTCTTTTAACCAAGTAAAACAAATTTTTTGGATGTAAGACAAATATTCAATTCAGATCACTTTTGTGTCCCAATTTTTGTTTTACTTTTTTCAAGTACATATTATTGACATTTGGTAGAGTTAATAACAACTTAAAGAAAGCTTCTGTTGTGACTAAAGTTAGACTCGAATTATATTTTAGAAATGGATTTAAATTGTTTTATATAAAATGGGGTTTAGTTTAGCAACAACCTAAGAACAACTTATTAAACATCTATAAATATGCGCCAATATCTTTAATCGGCCTTTAAAAATTAAAAATAAATATCAAATATGGTCTGGCCCTGTCATATTTCAAGTTCACAAGCAATCAATCAAAAGATTTGCTTCTTGATCTTAATGTTCTGTTGTGAAGAAAATTACAACGTGTAATGATCCACTCTACTAAAGAACCGGAATAATAAAAATGTCGTACCAACTAATATCTATAAGATATTGTTTTAAAATAAATTGCACGACTAGATCGCACGTACTTGCTCATATGTGCTGTCACATCTTCGAATAAATTTGAAAAAATGCATGACTGGGTCGCACGAACTTGTTCTTATGTTAGATAATTGCTTAGTGGCTGCATAGACCAAGAATTTAGCTTGATTATAAAGATAATGGTTTGCATTATGTTTCAAAAATGAAAATCTGGCTGTGAAAATCGGGATCGGTGGCCATCTCGTTTTGGGCACATTCACCGAACGTTTGACGCGAGTTAAGCATCCGTAGCATTATATATTGAGAAAAGAGATAACATTATTTGTATTCAATGATATCTTTAGTCTCTAGTACAGTCTTGCACACAACGCTACACCATTTATGTAACAGAGATAATATTGTTTGTATACAATGTTGCATAGATAATATTATCTCTTCTTCATTATCAAGCAAGATGATTGTATGCTTTGGTTTCCTTGTAGAAAGATAAGAAAGGATATAAATACGACTGTATGATAAGTGGATCGGTTCCAAAAAATATTCTTTTAATTTTAAAAGTACAAAACAAATGTTTTAATTTGCGCTTGATGGTCGTTCGGCTTCAATTCTTGCACGAATTGGATTTTGTAAGCCTGAAAACCTCCCGCAAAATCTTCCATAAAGTGGATGGATACATTTCCAATTGTTCCGCGCGATTGCGGATGGACTCACTCGGGTCTTCTTCCATGATCTGCTCAACCGATACGAACCATTATTTTGGTAATAAATTTGCACAATTTGCAAACTTGTTCGGGAGTAAGTCTATTCATTATGAAATGGCAAATCAAACTGAGCATAAATCAAGTGACAGCTGTCAAAAAAACCAACTCCGAAAGAAGTATTGCCAGATTGAAAACCACACGTCTATTAAAATAAAAAAATAGTTTTTTTTTAGAAAATTCTTTAATTTTTTTAATTAGCTTAAAAGTTTTCCCGGAAAATCTAAGCATGCAATAAAATTTTAAAACTAAATGTCTATCGAGAAAAAAATATATTGAAAATCGTTCGACCAATTTTATTAAAAAGTCGTTTTTTTAAAAAAACTTTTCGAAAAATATTTTATTTTTTTTTCTAGTATGTCATCATAAGGAAATGTCTAGTTTTCATCTGGGAAATTTTTTAAAAAAATTCAATCAACCCATTTTCAAAATATTTCGAAAACCAAATTTTTTTTTTAGAAAATTTAAAAAAATCGAAAAAAAAAGTTTTTGAAAATTTTGAAATGCAATATTAATTGAATTGTAAATGACTTCATGTGTGCAAAATTTTATTGAAATCGAGATAATAGTTTACGATAAAACCACATTTGAAAAAACCGGTTATATAAGAGGTACCGTTATAGAGCAAATAAATAATAAAAAAATGGTTCTAAAAATCGTTAGAGCCGTTCTTGAGAAAATCAAACTTTTTGTTAAAAATTGTATGGCAAGCACCGTTATTTTTCGACCTAGAGAAAAAATGAAAACACCCCCCGAGATACTACCTTATTAATACTAAGTACCAAGTTTGAAGCAAATCGGCCCATCCGTTTAGGCTGTAGAGGCGCGAACAGACAGACAGACAGACAGACGGAATTTCCGGACCCACTTTTTTCAACTTCTCTATTATCCTAATGTCTTGTTTGATTGTTAGAAAAACAATTTTTTTTGCACGAATCCATAACTTGTACCTAAATCGCAAGTAAAAATGCTGTGATGTGGGCAGTTATGACGTGAAGAAAAACATAGTAATTTTCCTTTTATGCGAAGTCGAAAATAGCAAATTCTTGAAATTAATTAACTCGAAATTTGAGCTACATTTCTAGTTTTATTTTTATTTTAAAAATGAATTCCGGGCGTACCATGACAAATTAATTCTTGGATTTTTTGTTATGAGTTCTAGTAAAAAAATCCAACATATTTTATGGTTTTCAAGTAGGTGTTAGAACGAAGCTGTCAAAATCCTCTTATGTTGTTTTGTTTCATTTTCTTTATAAATTATTCAACCAACTTGTTCTTTATTTTTGGGATTTGCTTAAAAATATATGAATAACCTTGATCTTGCTTAAAATGGAAACAGTATTCACGCAGAACCACTAATTTTAGCAATACAAAATTATATACTGCTTTCTAGTTTTGGAATATATTTTCAAGGTTTAATGCGATGAGGTAATTTATATGGTATAATCTGCTATTCTTAATTTTAAATTAATATGAAACAAACAAAATGTCCTTTGATCCTCAGGAGTAATAAATGTCGTGAATTACATTCGTATAATAAAACTTTAACTCATTAGGTACATATTTCCAACTGCTCCGTCTTGGATATGGATTGTTGAAATTTAAGAAACAGAAACACACTTCAAGAAAAAAATAATATTGTTGCATTTGTTGTTTTTATTCCGAAAATTGACTTGTTTGATTTGATAAATATTTCTTTTTTTAATTTTGATCTGAATATGAAGATCACGATTTATTTATCTTAATGTCCCAATAGATCTAATAACATATGAGATCAGAATATATTTATTTTTAAAAGGCATCGTACTTGTTTATAAAAATGTTGAATTTAACAAATTGTTTATATTTTGATAAGTTAAATGGATTTAATGTCATTAAATACTTTGCTTGCATAATATTTTGCTTAGATTCGTTAATTGAATTTGATTTGTTTATCAAACATATTTATTCAAGATATTCTTAAATTTGAAATTTAATACAACAAGCTTATAATTATTGTTTTTTTAATGCATGTTGGAGCATACATAAATGAGTCATAAAATATTCAATTTTTTGTTTAAAAATTAGGCCTAATTTCGTATTAAAAGTGCTTCGATATACATCAGTGACGTTGCGTGAGTTGCGGCGGCCCGGTCGGGGCAGACCCACATTTTTCCGCCCCTAGTAATTTTTTTCACACAGTAAATAAAATTTTTTTTTGTCTACAGTTTCAACCAGTTATACCTACACATACATATATATGTAGATTAATAAACTTTTCGTTACTTTCCGATTTCCCAATCTTTAAAAAAATGACCTCTTAAGAGATGATATCCCGTCCAATGGACAAATCTTGGTCAGGTTTAGGTCCTGTGAATATGGCGTACCATATTTAGTTTTTTATTCTTGCCCGATCCACAAGAAAGGAGCCCCTTTTAACTAGAGGAATAAGTCTCCTGAATATCGCCTACAAGACCCTCTCTGCCTTACTATGTGAATGTCTGAAACCTTTCGTCAGCAACCTGATTGGTCCCTATCAGTGTGGTTTCAGACCAGGAAGGTCCACAATCGATCAAAAGTTCACGCTACAGCAGATCCTAGAAACTACCCAAGAATTCCACATCGATACCCACCACCTCTTTATCGATTTTAAGGCCGCGTACGATAGCATTTATAGAGACGAACTATACAGAGCCATGTCTGGTTTTGGCATCCCCGCAAAGCTCGTCCACTGCTACGTCAAGGTTGGAGTGCGAAACTGGAGGCAGCTTATTTTTCTCGAAAATAGCTCGAAGAATTTTTAGAAAAAAAAAATCAGTGTACTTTTGTAAGTGTGGTGTATATTTTTTTGGTGGACAAAATTAAGTTGGTGGGCTAAAAACGGTATACCCCAGTTTTCGGGGTACCGTCTTTCTCGAGAACTGGGTACCTGATTACAATCAAATTTGATATTCAAGAAGATGTAGCCAAAGTAATTTAATACAAAAACTAATTTCTAATAGTTGTTTTTGTATTATTAATATATTTTTGTTAAATTTTTATTGAAAAATCAATATTTCAATATTTCATTTTGTTTTTATATGAATTTTATTTTTGTGCTTGATTTTGCATTCTTCAATAATTTTTTTTAATTTTTTTAAAAAGATTGTTAAATAAAAACCGTTCCCACGATTTAAAACAATTTTTCACATTTTTTAAAGAATTAAAATGGCGTTTACATTTTTCCGCCTAAAACTATTTTACGTACTTTTTTCCAACAATCAAAAGTCTGAAAAATCGAATAAAAACTTTGAAGTTCCCTTAATATTTTTCAAATTTAATTCGACGCTGTGACCGCATATAAGAGAAGACCAGGTACGTGCGATCCAGTCGTGCAATTTATTTCCCATATGATTTTATGGAAGGCTGTGTACTCCCGATCTAATTTAACAATTTTTCATCTGAAAAGACAACGGCGCATTGACATGACTGAATGTATTTATCCACCTGATTTGACAAAATTGCCAAATCAAGTCTATTAATTTTAAGTGCTAGATTTAAAGTTAAATTTTTTAATTTGCTTTTGAGGCTAATATGGTTGGCTTGCTGAATAACGATATAAACACTCAACCTATGAGTACTAGTTTCAGCTACAGTTCATACCTTAGTTTTACTTACGGAAAGTCTTGAACTTGAAGCAGATCTTCGATATTTACATTTTGTTAATTTGTTTAATCTTCTCTTCGAGTTTTTGCCAAAGTTAATAATATGGCTATGAAAAATATCTTTAAATCTTGGTGACTATGATTCCGATAGAATTGCCTTGTTTCTTGTAAGCACTAATTTGGTATGTATCTCTATAAAGTTTGTCTCATCAAGAGCCTCGTAGGCCACAAGTGGGAAATTGAAAATAAACCCAGAAAACAATTAAAATGACGGAAGACATTAGCCGACCTTCTATCATTTTGATAAGAAAATATTTTTACCGAAAACATTTTATTAAAATGTCTGTATTGACCAATTTTTTGGATATGATTAGGTGGAATTTAGAATCTTCCTTCGGCTTTTTTTGGTCACATTAAATTTAGCAAAGAAACAAAAACAGTAACTTTGGCATGTCCCGACGTTTCGGCAAGGGTTGTTGCCTTCTTCAGGGGAAATTTCAAAACAAAATTTTAAAATTTACAACACAGTCATGACAATGGATTTTTTTTTTTTTTAATAAATTAATATAATTTAAAGTTTTTAAATTTAAAAAAATGAAAAAAACACTCATACTTAAGAAGTTTAGTCTTCGAAGACTTCTTAAGTAGAAGTGTTTGTTCCCCTAAAGAAGGCAACAACCCTTGCCGAAACGTCGGGACATGCCAAAGTTACTGTTTTTGTTTCTTTGCTAAATTTAATGTGACCAAAAAAGCCGAAGGAAGATTCTGAAAATATTTTATACATACATATACACTTTTCATAATACACTCAGAGAAAAAACTAGTCATAAATAACAATTTTTTGACTATTTTCATATTACTATTTCTAATAGTTAAAAATAGTTACTAATGACTATTTTAATTATTAATATATATAATAATAGTCAAAAATAACGTTTTTATAGTAATTGTGTAAAATAACTACTTTTTAACTATTTCAAACTTTTTTAACTATTTTCTTATTATTCATAAATTAATTTTGTCAAAAATAGACATTTTATAAATTTGATGAATTATACGGTCCCGGTTATAGCCATTTTCTTTTCCGGGGTACTGCCTCTTGCGAGGAACTGACAAAACCTCTAAGAGTAAAATTTGTCTCGAAGAAGTATATCTCCTGTAGCCGTTCGGACAATTCGGGCAGACAAAATGTCAAATTGTGAACTGTGTCAACACTGATATTTAAACACCATTCACACAGAGTTCGTTAGACCCAGTCATGTACTTTTTATTTAGATTATATGTATACCTATTTCTTATTCGACTGTTCCTTAATACCAATCTTAAAGCATTAAAAAAACTATTGCTAAAGACATAATTAATATTATTATTGAATTATAATATTGGGTCTGAGATAAATGCAACCCGGAAACTCTAAACCGAATGCGCGGACCGGTTTAAGCACTTACTTGTAAATAAGCAAGTAGTTCAAGGAATTTAGATTGGAATATTTTCATATAAGTTTGCCAGGAACTTCTCTGTTCTTTCTAATATAAATGTGAATATTGGTAAGTCTCTTCTTTTTGAGGTATACATATATCCAATAGGTACAAGGAACAATCAATATTGGACCAACAGAACTTCCCTGCGGAACACCAGCATTTATTTCTGGAAAGTCCACTTATCCCGTTCGTTTTTTAAATGGAAAAGCTTACATTTATCCGGAAAGATTCCAAAAATGGAAATTATTTGTTTTATAAACTCAACCATATGCATGTTTTTAAAATTTTCGCCTTTTCTTAATGTTCATTTAGAAAAAAAACAGCTAGTTCATCCTTTATCTATTTAAAACATAACGGATGCACTAGAAAAGGTTAAAATTCTGGTAAACTATACCTAATATTTTGAAAACTGCATTGGTTACCTTTACAGCTGTTGAAAAAAAAAAACAATTCAACAAGTTACGTATGCAATCTGGTCACCATAAACAAATTAAATTGAGAACATAGAGCCTAAAATTATTGGGTACATCGGACTTCTTTTAAATTATTTTATTGAAGTCGCACTGTCTTATAACATCAATTACTGTCACATCACGCGATTCAATAAATTAATTTCCATTCTATTATCAATTTATTTATGGTGTCGAAGTTTTCTTATGGAAAGATCCATTTATAGAAATCCATTTTACAATCCCAGGATTAAGTCGCAGCTCAAGTGTCGTCGTTCCTTAGCTCGTGCTATCATTAGCCGCTTAGTCATTAAAATAATACTCTTATCACGTAGACACGAGCGCGAGCCATAACAATTCAAAATCAAATAAAAAAAAATAAGTAAACTTAAATAAAAATAAAAAAAAATATTTTTTTCCTATTTTTATGACGAATTGCACAACACCTACTTAAACTTGTTCGTTAAGAACACCAAAAAGTGTGTCTAACTTCGCCATTATATGTCAAAAGGTGAGAGCCATCTAGCAGATAAGATTCTAATGAAACCGAACGTTTCATTCGCATGAACTTGATCACTTTTAATTTCATTTGTTGCGCGTGGCAAACAGTATTGATATTAACACTTTATTATTTACATAATTATTTTTACAGGATTTCTGTCTTATGTGCGAGATGAGATATCATTGTGCTTCACTATGGACAGACCCAGAGACGGCAATAAAACCGTTTCCTGCTTCTAAAAGTCAACCAACTATTGCAAAAATCTTAGGAAGTCAATTAGGCATGCTGTTCGTATAATTGACGTGAATCACTTACAGATGTAAGATTTTATGGAGCTTTGAGAAAACTTACATCGCTCACGCACATCGCATCAGCTTTGCTGGAAAGGAGACTCAAGTCTCAAGTGCGTTTTACAATCTGTCCCGTGTGGCCAGCAACATTTGCATAAACATAAATGTCTCGAGCTCCGACTGACTATTCTCCGCTGACAATACGAGTATGCTGGGTCCGGAGTCCAAGAATATATCAGATTACTGCATCATGAATATGGAACGGTGTGCCGGAGCGGAGATTGCTCACAAACTGGTAATCGCTTGGTGTACAAGTGATGTGATTGTAGAAATAAAATTGGCCAACAATGTGAATAAAACGTAAGATGGCCGGTCAGACAGACAGACAGACCCATTAGGAGATTTACGTTGATAGTTTGGATTCATGATTACAAGAAAAAAGGTGCTAGGGTTGCCAAGGTTTTTTTGTATTAATCAAACTTTCAAAGAAAACGTAAACTCAAAACATTACTTTATATTTTAGTTGGGAATTTAATGAGTGAAACCTAGACGTTGGAAGTTAGAAAGAGAGCTATCGTCACAGCCTTATACTTATAGTAAAGGCTACATAAATCTTACGTAAGCTTGCTTTCACATAAAAAAGAAGATTAAGGGAGATTAATTCATAAAAAAAATGGTTCCTTGATAGCCTGCCCGCGTTTTGTGTAATGTGTGTATTTTAATCTAAAAACTAATGTCGGTTTTTCAAATAAGGACGTCACAAGTTTTAAGAATAAGTTTAATAATATAATCTCGTAATATGGCTTTTAACGCCGTCTTCTTATTGAAACGTCTTATTCGTACCTTACCTTACTTTAGTTGACCCTAAAATCCGGTCGGACCTGGAACTCAATCAACAAGCTTCTCCAGAAAGCTCGGTCACTATCCATCTGGCTACAGATGAAATGAAGAAAAAGTTTTATGTGTAACAACTGCCAGTTGGCCTACCAACATAACAGAGCCATGGTAGAGAGCTGGCTATAGCCCCTGGGAGTAAAAGTACTGCTCAAGTTCAAATCATAGTCATGTGTAAGGCATGACCTACAGTCCTTGCAGGGCGCGGGGTCTATTTACATTTCTTGCATCCTAAGGGGGTCTTAGGAGCCATTTGTTCTCGCGCATTGAGTAAACCACAGCCACCCCCACTAGGGGCCTAGTTCACAATAGGGTGGACTAAACCGACTGGTATCTATAACAGATACCAGAAAACCGGACTTAGCCCAGGGATTCCTGTTTCCCGTGGCGCTAGACTTTTAGCGGTAGCTTAGCAACTGTACAGGTTACTTCCAGATGGATCCTTACATCTGAAGTCGGGCAACCTTATACCGCAATGCCACAATCAGAGGCAAAACAGCTTGAAAGCATACCTTATTCAACAAATAAACAACGAAAACAACAAAATTTGAAAAAAAATATCAACCAAGAAAAACACCTAACAACAACCTATTTATCGTCTAGTAAGCGACACCTATGGAAAACTTCATTGCCGAATTTGCAAATACAACGAAGAGTCCACCATATATGATGCGCACTGCTTTCCTAGACAACCCTTACTCGCTTGTCAGAATACGACGAATCAAAAGGGTCAGTTTATCTGTCACTTTTTCCAAGTGAAGGACGAAGTTCATCCTTTCCCCAGTTGTAATGCCAACTGTTTTGACATATTTAATGCTGGTGTTTCCAAGCCTAACAGAAGTGTTACGGTTGTTTGAAAATATGCCCTTGAGCAACAACATCGTCGTTTTTTCCACTTCCAGTTCCACTCCAACACTTATGCCCCAATTTTTAATCCTGGTTAAGATCTGCGTGCCTCTGCCTTCTAGGGCAGCAGGGAACTGACCTTCGACAAGGGCAAGCAGATAATATGCAAAAGCCCGGAATTTTCAGGATTCTTCGTTTGAAAGTGCATTAAGCAGGAAATCCATCATGAGGTTCCATAGATATAGGCCTCCAATCCCTCAGAACCCTGAGGGAATCCTTTTTCAACATTGATTTTGATATCAACTCTAATAACTCCTCCAAAGAGCAGTTTTGCGACAGCCAATTTCGTTCAACTTGGAATAGATAGCATACCAATCAAGGTAGTCAAAGGCGCCCTTGAAGCCCACGAAAATACTTAATACACATTTTCAACTAGACTCATTGACGCATTTTTTGACATTCACTAAAGCGTCATCGACGCCCATTCCTGGCGTGAAGCCAAACTGGAATGTGCACGGCTGGGGGATGTAGCCTGTCGATCATTACTCTCTCCAACCTTTACCAAGTACTGCAAGGCGACTAATGCCACGATATGATCTTGGATCAGAACTTGGCTTGTCAGTTGATTTTAAAAGCACCAATACTTTTGCCAATATCCAATTACGGGAAAAATACTTTTTGTAAATCTATTTGGGATAGAGAGCTGCCAAATAAGGCTTTAACTATTTCTCCCGCCAGCCCTTCAAAGCCTCTAAGGGCACAACACCCAAGATTTTTTTATGATTTTGTCAGCATAAATGATACCCTACTGCTTTTTGCCAGCGCTGAAAATTTGTGGATAACATTTATTAATGATTGTGGTGGTTGGGTGCTGTATGAATAGGGTAGGCACTGAAAGGCATCAAACTGGTGATGCACAGTCGCTGCAACTATATCGTACACATCAATTGTGCTTATTTTACCTCCCCGCGGTAACCACCGGGTACTGGTCTGTCCATCCGGACATTCCTGCTAAACTTATAAGCGCGAGTGTTGAACACAGAAAAAATAGCAACACTATAATGCTCTGCTTTAATGACTGTTCTGATCGATTCGCAGAAGTCTTGCACGAGCCCCTCAGAAAGAGGACGTACGGCGGATGAGCCCAACCAACTGGACCAACGGTGGCGTCAACAGTCAACGAAGCAGACGCCCTAATGAGCTACTTCGACGTATTTGGAGATAAGGTCATTAGGACAATTCAATGCAAGTCAGGGCATTGAAATAGAGATGGTGGCGGATGAACCCTTAATGGGCCAACGGCAGCGCTCACATCCCCGAAGTGGGTTACTGACTCCGGATTCTCCGGTTCCTTTTGTCCAAGGAATCCAACAAAGGACCTGGCCCTCCAGGTTGGGGGTTGTGCGTGGGGTTAACAACCCTGCCACGGAAAAAAGAAAAAGTTACGAAGCGACCAATAGCCTCGGAAAAGGACGGATTTACTGTTGACGACCCGGAAAAACGAATCGAGGACAACGACCTTCGGATCTGCACGTGGAATGTTAGAACTCTTAACAGACCACGTGCATAAAAACAACTAGCGGAGGCCCTAGACTGCTACAGAGCAGGAATTACTGCCATCCAGGAAGTGCGATGGAATGGGCCGGGCAAAAGGAGGATGAAAAACTGTGACGTGTACTACGGTGATTGCGCAAGAAGACCACAGCGTTTATTTGGGTGCGGATTCGTCATAAGCGGTAGACTTAGGCAAGAAGTCTTGGGCTTTCGACACGTAAGTGAGCGACTTGTGACAATCCGTATCAAGGCTAAATTCGCCAACATTAGCCTAATATGCGCTCATGCCCCCACAGAGAACAAAGATGACGCCACCAAGGATGACTTCTATGAGCTCCTCGACAAAACCTATGAGCAATGCCCTAAATACGACGTTAAGATCGTGCTAGGCGATTTTAATGCCAAAATTGGTAAAGAGGAAATCTTTGGTAGGACTGTCGGAAAACATAGCCTACACGACACAACGTCTGAAAACGGACTTAGGCTAATTGACTTCGCAGCGGCACATAACGTCACCATTGCAAGCACACGGTTTCCTCATCTCGATATACACAAAGGGACTTGGCGACACCCAGATCAAAGAACCGTCAATCAGATTGATCACGTTGCGATCGATGCAAGACACGCCTCCAGTATCTTGGATGTTCGCACCTTCCGAGCAGCTAACATCGACTCGGATCACTACCTTGTTGCAGCAAAGGTAAGAATGCGAATAACCCGAACTCCACAACAACGGAGTAATACTGTGAGGAAGTATGACGTCGGAAAGCTGCAATCGCAAGAAACCGCCAGAACCTATGCCGATCGAATATCCCGTAACCTCTCAAGAAATCCAGTACCGCCAGCATCAAGTGCCGAAGATCAGTGGCAACACTGCCAACAAGCCATCAGAGATGCCGCAACTGATGTGCTAGGTTTCACCAGACCACCACCACGAAACCTCTGGTTTGATGACGAATGCAGGCAGGCCCATGCAGCCAAACAAGAGGCATATAAAGCGACGCTGCAAAGAAAGACGAGAGCTGCTCGCGAGCTTTACGAGCAGAAAAGACGGGAAGAACACCGGCTTCTCCAAAAGAAAAAAAGAGAGCATGAGAAGCGCGCGATCGAAGATATTGAGAGATGCTACTCCAGGAACAACGTGCGGAAGTTTTACCAACAGGTAAAAAGAACATGCCAAGGAAAAAAATCCCGCACAGAAGCCTGTAGAGATAGGAATGGAAACCTCGTAGTAGAGTCACAGTCGGTGCTGAGTACATGGAAGGACCATTTCTGCAGACTGTTAAACGGCGATGAAGGCCAAAATCCCGCTGTCAGGCAGAATGAACCATTCAACATGGATGATGACAGACAAAACTTCCGTCCACCTGACCAACATGAAGTAAGGATAGCAATATCTAAACTCAAAAACAACAAAGCTGCTGGACCCGACGGATTACCCGCCGAACTTTTTAAAGCGGCCGGAGATGACCTGGTGGAGTGCATACACCAACTCATCTCTAAAGTTTGGTCAGAAGAAAGTATGCCTGATGAATGGAACCTCAGCATCGTTTGCCCGATCCACAAGAAAGGAGACCCTCTAAACTGCGCCAACTATAGAGGAATAAGTCTCCTGAATATCGCCTACAAGATCCTCTCTGCCGTACTATGTGAACGCCTGAAACCTTTCGTCAGCAACCTGATTGGCCCCTATCAGTATGGTTTCAGACCTGGAATGTCCACAATCGATCAAATGTTCACGCTACGGCAGATCCTGGAAACCACCCAAGAATTCCAAATCGATACTCACCACCTCTTTATCGATTTTAAGGCCGCGTACGAAAGCATTTATAGAGACGAGCTATACAGAGCCATGTCAGGTTTTGGCATTCCCACAAAACTCGTCCGACTGTGCAGGATGACGATGGAGAACTCTCGCTGCTCCGTCAAGGTTGGTTCTGACCTCACAGAAGCTTTTGACGTCAAAAAAGGATTCCGACAAGGTGATGCGCTATCGTGCGATTTCTTCAACTTAATACTTGAAAAAATTATAAGAAACTCGCAAGTCAATTGTAGTGGGACAATTTTTTTCAAGTCTGTGCAATTGCTAGCATACGCTGACGACATAGACATCATTGGCAGAACTCGGCGAGCTGTCAGTGGAACGTTTGCTAGCATTGAAGCTGAAGCGGCTAAGATGGGACTAGCAGTCAATGAGGCCAAAACGAAGTACCTGCTGTCCACAAAAAGGGACACACAACACCGGCGGATTGGACAAAACATCACAATAGACAGGTACAACTTTGAGGTAGTTAGGGACTTTGTGTACCTCGGATCCGCTATAACATCTGACAACAACATCTCGTCAGAAATAAAGCGAAGAATTACTCTTGCCAATCGCTGTTTCTATGGGCTAGGAAGGCAATTGAGTAGCAAAGCCCTCTCTCGAAAGACAAAGGAGACTCTGTATAAGACCCTAATCATCCCAGTCCTGCTCTATGGCGCCGAGGCATGGACTCTATCTAAAGCGGATGAAGATATCCTTAGTCGTTTCGAGCGTAAGATTCTTCGGAAGATTTTTGGCCCTATCTGCGTTAACGGGCTTTGGAGGAGAAGGTTCAACCAAGAACTATACGAGCTGTACAGCGACATTGACCTGGTCAAAAAAATACGCATATCACGTTTAAGATGGCTAGGTCATGTAGAGCGAATGGACAACAATGCTCCGGCTCGCAGGATCTTCGATTCCATCCCAGAGGGTAGACGCAGTCAAGGAAGACCTCGCCTTAGGTGGCGCGCTCTAGTGGAGGACGACCTGAACCAACTTGGAGTGCAAAACTGGAGGCAGCTAGCCAAAGACCGAGTTGGCTGGAGAGGCATGTTGGTTGAGGCCCAGGTTCGTCCCGAACTGTAGCGCCACCTAAGTAAGTAAGTAAGTATTTATTAATGATTGGCTAAATAGTTAATGCATGAAAACGTTACAAACAAACCTCAATTCGAATTTATAATATAACAAATTAGGATAATAAGGGTGTTTTTTTTAAGGGTATAGAACTTTAAGTTGGCAACACTATTTTAACTGGCGTTAGTCCTGAATCAGTCTATCCGCCATTGTGTGAATATGTGTCCATCCACTTTATGGAAGATTTTGCGGAAAGATCTTGATCCCAATTTTCATAACGGAATTTTGTTTAGCGATGAAACTCACTTTTGGTTGAATTGATACGTCAATAAAAAAAACTGCCGTATTTGGAGTGATTATAATCCTCAAGTGTATGTTGAGACACCGTTACATCCACAAAAACTGACTGTTTGGTGTGCTTTATGGGTTGGAGGATTAATTGGTCCGTACTTCTTTAAAAACGATGCTGGCCAGAACGTTACAGTCAATGGTGACCGCTATTGTACCATGATTACTGACTTTTTCGTTCATCAATTTTTTGTTCATTATTTTATTATTTATTTAAAACTATTAATAGGTACATAGTAAAATACAAAATCTATAAATTCATCAATCATAATTCATAATTATATTCATTCTTTGTATTATTAATAATTATCTAATAAATTAATAAAATTAAGAACAAAAGGTATCATTGTGGATTGTGGATTGTATTTCTTTTCTAATTTCGTAAGGTAATTTGTTAAATAGCCTCGGTGCTACCGCAGCATAAAATCTATAAAAATGAGTTTTCTAGCCAAAGGTATGTTTACCATTTCCATGTTATTGACCCTTAACCCGTAGGAGTTTGAACTTCATAAAGTAGCACTGTACCCGCTTTGCATGAAGAAAATCTTTAAGACTTTAAGGACATAAAGATGTGTTATTGGTAGTACCCGGAGACTCGCCAACTACTCGCGAGTCTATTTGCTTTAGATATAATCCGTATAAGATGTTTTGGGCAACGTTTTTCAATTTAAGTGTGCAATTATATATTCCACCCCAACTTGCAATACCATACTGCAGTTTAGAGTGTGCCAGTCCATATTATATCATTAAATATCATCAATTTAAATTTTCGCTTATAAGTAACTGATGTTTAGCAAACCATTGCCTTAAAATTTGGATGTCCATGTTCAGATAAACAGTTGAGTCAAATGTGTTATTATTTGTATACGTAAAAGTAATATCATCAGCAAATTCAACTCAACAACCATGATGATGTTCAGGAGCTATTGTTTCACCAATATTGCGCAACATATCACACAGCTCGTGCCCCAAATCGTTTTTTAACCGCATATAGTTTCGGGTTACGGACCCGTGAACTGGCCTCCAAGATCGTGCGATTTTTCTGTGGGGATATATGACGTTGATAGTAGATAGAAACGATTGACCACTTGGAGGACAACATTCAATACATTACTGCAGATTTACGGTCACAAATGTCGGAAAAATTATCGAAAATTGAACCTCTAGATTAGACTACTCTCATCATCTTTGTTTTATTCCATTTCAAAGTTCTAAACATTTAAAAAAAACACCCTTTATATTCATAAATAAGTAACATAGCCCATATCACAGAAATAAAAGAAAAAAAAACTTCCATTGCAAGCTTAAATTCTAATAAAAAAAATATTAAAAAAAAGATTTTCTCGAAAAAAAACTTTAGATGGCAACCCTAATTTGTATCTTTTTATCTATCCCGCATTTGAAAAGATCGTATGATTTCGCTTGGTATCTTACACATCCGTGGGATATGAATAAGTCTTACAAAAACTACATCCAGGTCCACACATACACATACCTACACTAATTCACTCCCCCGTTCATATCCATTCAATTGTCAAAAAGTACTTTTAAAAGATGCGGGGGCTTCGATGAAGATCTTTCCATAGAAATATTGTGGCAGTCCAAGTCCAGTAACAACTGCCATTCCAGTTCCAGCTAAATCACGCCATTTCTCTTTCAAGTACAACAATTGAAGCACTAGATTTTAATGGATCATTAATTAAGACTAATTCGAAAATGCCAAGTGCTGCAGGCTGTCGAAGGGGGTTTGGGAACACTAAACGAGATTGAATAGTATCTGTCAGGCTCGCCCGGTTGAATTGGGAACACACCATGGAGAAACAAGTGTGCATATGGATGAGAAGATGATCGCATGCGATCGGGTTGCAAATTGAATAAGTGATGATGTACGTTCAAAGGTAGGCAAGGCATGCACCGCATGGATAGTCGAAGGAGGCCTGACCGACATGGATTAAGTGGCGGACTTGAGTGATGAATTAATATCAACGAAATTTCTAGAAAGTCACGTTTCCAGTAGCTGGGGAGAATATTTAGCGTCTAATATTTGTATTTTTAGAAGTTGACGAACTGTATATATAGTATAATGTAACAAATAGTGTTTGTTTTTGTAATTAGCGAATGTTAGTGGTGTGAGATTTTTATTTTTTTTATTTTAAAATAATTCAAGCCAAGTCATAATTTTGATGCATAATGTGCGCAAAAAATAAAGCAATCGCTATATTAGGTTCACTGGTTAGTTATCGAATGATTACATTTTAGCTTATTAAATCAGAGGCATTTTATTGTTACTTTCCAGTTAAGAAGTGACATACATTTTAGATGCGGCTATTTTTTTTGCTGATAATGGAGTCATCATAGATGAGGACCTTACATTACTATAACGAGTTCTTTGTGTCTAAGAGGGAACATTTTAATTTAACATCAAGTTTAACTCTTTTCATGAATTCTTGTTGATTTGCAAGCCTTTTTTCTATGCATTTTAGATTGCAACTGTTTGCTCCAAGACAATTATAAGATTAACTAGAGACATAGGAATTTCGGTGCATTAGATCGAGACTTTTTTCATGCTTAAGACCCACGAGCGAAGGCTGAATCACACAAGGGGTTTGAAAAGTGGAAGATCGAATCCACCGATTCTAGGTGAGCACGGAGCACTGCTGCCCGTAGGAAGAACAAAATGTGCATATACCTAACACCCCAGTAACTCAAACCCTAAAATGATCGTAAGACGGGTTCATACCTTCCATACCTACCTTACTTGTTTATCGGACCCCAAATATCAATTTTTAGAAAAATTCTTAATTTTTTCCTGAAATCTAGTTGAATCTGATTTTATACGTACCAACATTTAAACAAAGAAAATTGAATAAGATTTTTTTTTTTATTTTTGAATTGGTTTATGAACGATTCCCTTAAAACATACAATAAGACTATAATAAATATATTTTAATAAACTCTTTTTGTGTGGGAAATAATACCTCATTACTGAATTTCGGTGAAAACCTGTAAGGCTCAGAAGTTTCTGTCTTTCAAAAAGTTGGATCTTTTCTATATGTTCTTTTCAGTGAAATAGTAAACTAAATAATGCCAGTACGGAGTGAAGCAGATTATCATCAACTTCTTTCTCCTGCTCCTCCTGGTTGGTTATTAATATAAAATACGTATATGTTTAAAAGTATGTGACTTAATTTGGAACCTTGTGGAACTGCAGCGCTTATACTCTTTCTTGTCGATTATTCCTTGTTAACTTATACATAAATAAATTGCACGACTAATTCACGTACTTTATCTTATCGGTCACGTCGTCTAATCAAATTTGAATATAGTTATTAAAGCATTTCAAAAAACGTTTTTCATTTTGATATTACAAAAAAACCAGGTTTTTCTAAGAGAAATAAATGCATGTTTATGGCATTGTAGAGAGCAAGGTATACCATTACGATATTACGATATAAGCTTTATGTCCGCCACGGCTGCGGTTGCAGCACCATATCCTTTTAATGAAATTTTCCATTTGAAGCTGTTAGTCCTTGATAACACCACGAATTCCATTTACAAGGTCTTAAATCGATTGTGGAGTATTGGCATAGAACTTATCTTTCACGTCTAAAGGTGTTAAATAACAAAATCTCGGTAGCCAATTGTGATAACCTCCTCGAAAAATAACAGAACCAGGAAACTTTTCTTGCGAAATTGCGATTGCTTCGTTGCTTAGGTGGCACAAAGCGCTGTCTTGTTAAAAATAAATTTTGTCCACAGCAATATCTTCCAATTCGGGCCATACAAAATGATTAATCCTAGCTCGGTAGCGCAATCCATTAACCGTAACAGTTGTACCAGTCTCATTTTCGAATAAGTAAGGTCTAATCACACCGCCATACCAGCCTAAAAATTGCACCAAACAGTGAAACCTTGAGGATGGAGAGGCTTTTCAATCAACGTTTGGATCGACGAGGAATCGACAAACCTGGGTTTTCCTCAACACTACGGCCTACAGCAGCAATATTCTCAGTGTTCTTGAGCCACGTTCACCACCATAGTTTCACTGTTGCCGCCCGAGAAGATGCTTAACGACGACCCAAAAGGGTTCTAGTTTTGCGAACTGTGACTGTCACCATTTTTGTAGTGAATTTTAACAACTAGTTTTAAAAATATAGAATTTTCAGAAAAAAATTTCAAAAATTAAATTATTCAAAATATTGGTATGTAGAATTAACTTTGGTTTATAGATCTTTTTTTGGTTTGACAAAATGATACCCAATACCTATGTAAAAAAAAATCTCAAAAATGTTCATCCAAATCGTTGGAACCGTTTTAAAAAAAATAAGCTTTTCCTTAACAGTTATATGGCAGGTACCGTTATTCGTAGGCCTACAAATAAAATTTCGATTTCCATTTTGAGGAATGTCAAAAGAACCACACATACCAAATTTGGAACTACATAATCCCTTTAGACTGACAGACTGACAGACAGACAGACGAACATTTGTTATAACTAAATTTTTTAGGCTTCTCTATGATCGTAATGTCTCATTTTTTTTTATTCACGAACCCTAAACTTGCCTTATTGTACCTATAATCGCAACTAAAAGTTATTAAAAATGCAAGAGAACCGTAACTCATACGTTACGAAATTACGTTAGGCACTTATTGCTTTATGAACATCAATTTTTGATTATACTCTATCCGATGGTAGTTTGCAGTACAGGGAAGATAGGGATGTTTGTCTTTCATTCGCACTCTTTTGTTTGCCGTAAGGGCTTTTCATACAAAAGCTCTTGTAGGGTTTCCGCAGTAAGCAACTCAACTCAACGCAGTAGGTAACTCTAAACAAAGATAAGTTAATAGGGGTTGAATTTTGAATAGCAGCAGCCACAGCCAATAAGTGCGCAGTCAGATGTTCTCTGAATAGGACGTTTTTGTTTTGGTTTGCGTTAGATGGAATTGGAAATTCACTGGCGGACAAACAATTTTAATGGGGGTTTTTCATTCAATTCAGTATAGTGCAAAAGTGTGGCACGCTACTGATTTTAAAAAAACTTCCCCATAAGACGTGTACCGCAAACTACCACCGGATAGAGTATAGTTCCTTTTGAGTAGTTCCTTAGAAAACCCATCGTCTTAAATTTTTTGTTCACAAAAACGAAATCCAGACGTACTATATAGTACATTGATTTTTGTTCATAAAAAAATTTGAATATTTTCCGATTTTTTTTAATTTAACGGTTATAATATCAGATATAGTTCAAAATATGTCTTTCATTAAGCGCTTTCTAACTTTAAATTTAAAATAAACTAAGTCTGTGTGACGTATCATCGATATTTTTACTTGCGATTATAGGTTTTATAATACAAGTTATGGATTCGTGCAAAAAAATTTTTTTTTCTAACAATTAAACATGACATTACGATGATAGAGAAGTCGAAAAAAATGGGTCCAGAAATTCCGTCCTTCTGTGTTTTTCATTTTTGCTCTAGGTTAAAAAATAACGGTACCTGTCATACAATTTTTAACAAAAAGTTTGATTTTCTCGAAAACGTCTCTAACGATTTTGATAAAATTTTTGCGATGCTATTTTTTTTTACAAAAATAAATCTTTTAGTTAGAATGAATTTTTCGAAATTTGGTCTATAACGGTACCTCTCATAATACCGGTTTTTTTCAAATGCGGTTTTATCGTAAACCATTATCCCGATTTCAAATCATTTATAATTTAATTAATATTGCATTTCAAAATTTTGAAATTTTTTTTTAATTAAAATGTGTGTATTGACCAATTTTTTAGATATGATTAGGTGGAATTTAGAATCTTCCTTCGGCTTTTTTGGTCACATTATATTTAGCAAAGAAACAAAAACAGTAACTTTGGCATGTCCCGACGTTTTGGCAAGGGTTGTTGCCTTCTTCAGGGGAAATTTCAAAACTAAATTTTAAAATTTACAACACAGTCATGACAAAGTTTTTTTTTTTTTTTTTTAATTTAATTTAATTTGAAGTTTTTGAATTTAAATTTTTTTTTTCATTTTTTTTAAATTCAAAAACTTTAAATTAAATTAATTAATTGCACATTATGAGCAAGTACGTGCGATCCAGACGTGCAATTTATTTTATTCGTTTGAAAAGACTATCGATGCTATTATGTGTGGAATATAACATCGTATAAATGTCATCTGCGGCTTCTCTTGGTGGGACGCATAAGAAATATCCAATTTTTTAATGACTCTAGCGCACAAATCAGGATGAATTTAACCGATGGCATTGCTTATGTTGGTTCTGAGGGTCGCTGTGGTTTGTGGCCTATTCGTATAGACCTGCGACTTAAGAAAACCCCACAGGAAAAAGTCTAATGGGGTCACAATATCAAGGTGGCCAGTTCACACTACCTTCACGTGAGATGACCATGCCCTCAAATCGTTCGTGCAGAATGTCCAATGTGGCATGAGCTATTAAAACCAGATGTCGTTGGTGTCCATATCATCCAATTGAGGCCAAGAGAAGTTGGTAATCCTCGACCTATAGCGCTCGTTGTTGACGGAGATGACTTGGCCAACATCGTTCTCAAAGAAATATGGACCGATGAAGCCGCCAGCAACACCAAAAAGTGAATTAATCGGGATGCATTAGACGCTCTTGGATCTCATGTGGATTGGTATTACGTACCGATTCATCCAGCTGTAGTTCAAAATATATCCGTTCCGTACTGACGGACAGATGGACTGATGGACAGACGCTTAGTTGGTCTTCATCGGTCTTCATCGGCACAGCTACATTAATTATTTCAGTATTTGTGAGGTTGGGCTTAAAATGTTTTTTTCGTATATTCATTATACGATCATTAATGGATTAAATGGAAGCGATTAACTTTAAGTGAATCCCATTGTTATTTTAATTTTTTTTATATATGTTTAAGAATCCCCACTTCAAATTTAATAGAAAAAATTAAGTTTAAATCAGATATGCAACGCTTGCTGTTTTGTAATGATAAATTAAAAATTAGCAAATACCATTAGGATTTTGTTACTTTTTTTTAAGAGTTTGAACAATGTCTTAGAATAAATATCGACCCGCTGTTACATGAACAAAATGGAATTTAAGAGTGACATTAGCGTCTACCCATTTGTCGGGCTTAACCAAAAGCCTGCACACGCAAATGCCTCTGCCAAATGACAGGTTTAACTTCCATAAAATTCCATCAAAATGATTGTCGGATTTTTTTTTTCTATGAAAATTTTCTTCTAGCTGATAGAGAAATTCTTTTAAATGAAAAGAATTAAATAAAAAAAACGAAAATTGATATCGGAACAGCAGCAAAAGATTGGATTTTAATCAACACTCCCTAACCGAATGATCGTGTTTCATGTGGCCTGTGAATGATGGTCTTCCATTGTACGATTGAACAATCCAAAAAGTCCAAAAGTGTCGAAAGACTCATAATTCGAAGCAATAAATAGAATTAATGATGGCTGGAGCGGGCAGCCACCATTTCGTTCGACTAAGCGTTGCGGGGAGGGAATTGGATGATTTAGTCGATTAAGGTCGTTATTAAGTAAAGTATCTCAAATTAGTTTTTACGAGCAGTCTTGAGCAGTCGGTGTCTGGCGTATTAAAGATCATCGGTATAGTTTTCGATAAGATTAATGAAACTGCGTGGGGAATTACTTACGAAATTTTAGTTTATTGTATTATCAAAAAACAAAAAAACGTCTAGCATGATGTCTAGATAACAACATTATTTATATTTGAGAATTAGGTGGATTGATCTTAAGATTGAGTAAGTAAATACTAGTTTGAAGAAAATAAAATAGGTTGATTAGGTTGAAGAAGAAGAATGTTTAGATTCTTCGTGTCTAAATTTAACCTTAGGTACTTTTTAGCACTTCTACTACTACTTTTTCTTCTTCGGATGACCTGAAAAGTAATCATTCCTAAGCTCTTTCACTTCTTCACTCAATTCAACAATACAAATGTTATCAGGAAGTCTATTGCGCGTTCAACATATGATTGGACTCATGTCAAGGGATCAAATGACATTGCGAACCGTATACAACTTAATCGTATCGTCTGATGGAAAATTGCCGCCGTCTAACAATCCAATGTTCAAAACTTGAATCACCAACCTTTGGACTTTCAATAAAAACTTTTATATGCCATCAATCGTCTTGTTTATCATGGATTCTCAATTTTGATAAAATAATTCCCGCACCGCACCTTTTCACTATAGGATTATAAATATAGAACATAATTTTATAGGTCATGATTTTGGCTGATAGGTGCGTGATTTTCGCACGCCAAAACAATAACGCGTCATGGAAATGAACGGATATTTTAATCAAATCAAAGTAATTTGATTGGAATCTTTAAGAGCAGGATTGAGTGGGATGTCAAGTTTGATTTTAAGTTGGTAATAGAGATATAATGGCAGCTGAAATCAAGCAATAATTTCAAATGTTATCATATTTGTCTAACCAGATTTAAGCAGTTATTGATTGATGAGATTTAATTTAGTTCTTCTATTAGTTCGGTTGTTATTGTTTGTATAAAAAAAAAATTAACCAAAATGAGTGGGTGAATTGTTATTAAATATTGCTTTTTGAAGGAATGTAGATACATAAATATTGATGAATTCTGATACCATTTCATTTATCAATTCAGAATTACTTGTGAAGGAAGAATTTGAAATTAAAAATAAGGTAAAGGACCCCGGAGAGAAAAACGAGTAGAAAAAGGCTTTGGACTCTTTCGATTCCAGAGATGTTAACCGCTCTATAGGGGTTGGGTAATACTGCGACACATACTCAAGGAGAGGGCTAAGGGAGGAAATATGAATTTAATTGGTTACAAAACCTTACTGCACCAAGTGACCAGGAAAGCAATTCTCTCCAACACCCCCGTTGTGTTCCCTGGTAACGAAGTCAGAAAGATGTGGTTGAAGTGTTTTACGTCCACTATCACCTCATACCAAGTATAACTTTGGCCAAGAAAAATGATGTAGCGATCATTTTCGAATGTTCTTGAAGGTATTCATACTTCAAAAGATTATAAATGAATATTATTATCTTCGAATGAATCTAATTAATTTACAAAGAAAAAGGAAGCCAGTAGCATTGCTATAATGAAAATTTCTACCTTCGGGTAATGTGAAGACATGAACTGATTAAAGTGTAGTCAATCTACAGATCCAATAAAAGTATTATTTAATACAATTAAAAGAAGATCAACTTTATGTTGATCAACTGATGTGATAAAAGGAATTGACGGAATCGTTGCCGCCGATGTAGCGAGACGTGCCATCAGGATTGGGTAATCCTTATAATGCCACCTTATTAGTTTCAGTTGAACTCTTCAGAAGATGATGGAATCATTGATTCTCAAGAAGCTAGGGACTGGGTCAGTCCCTCTAAAGTAACTTCTAAGACTAAGATAAGATAAGGCCCTTACGGGCAGGTGAATACGTGAAATCCTATTAACAGTTGCACTAAGTGAGGTCATTTTAAAGCAGTAGATTTTGATGAAGGGATCTCCTTGAAAATGTTTGCGTGTCATCAGCAAAAAGAGCCAAAGAGGAGTGAAGATCATTGACTATTTTCTTGGCATCATTAATGGCACGGATAAATAAGATAGGTTCAAGATGAGTAGCTTGGATTACCACAGAGAACAAAATTGGAGTAAGTTAAGTTAAGTTTAGGTTTATTTAGTCATTATCGATTTTTTCATAAACAAATTACAAAAACTATTTTGCTTGGCTTTTGCCGACTTCCAGATTGACAAAGTTTATTTAGTCATTATCGATTTTTTCATAAACAAATTACAAAAACTATTTTGCTTGGCTTTTGCCGACTTCCAGATTGACAAAGTATGTCCTCTCAAATATAAGAAAAGGGTACAACAAAAATACATACATATACAAACAAAAATGATAGATAAATGAATGAAGATGAAGATAGATATCTGTTTTTAAAAATGTCCTTAACAATTTGCCAACATCAATGCCATTTAACATACTAATGCTTTCTTCATGCGTAAGGTAGTGTTTTCCAAAACCATGGTCTCTTGTTCACGTAGTATGGGACATTTTCCAATATAGTGTAGAACGTCTTCACGTACTCTTATATTGAACAATTCACACAAGCGTGGTAGGTCGTCCCTATGTGGAATGTAGTTGAGCTTTAAAAGTTCTCCACGAATCTTCATCACCATTAAGATTTCTTGCACAGTATTTTTATCGTGGAAATAATTCTTCTGCGACAAATTGTGGTTCAAGCGGCTATAAACATATCTGTGAATTGAAGATTCAGCTTCATATCTGTATTTCAATGAATACATCTCATCTACTTTTTCAATTATCTTATACAAAACAGGTCTCCAGTTTGCCAAGTTTTCAATGCTCAGATCCACTTCCTACATTCAAAAGCAAGATCCAACCATTCCTCGCACCAGCTAGTTTTGTTGGTAGTTGTCTTTTTTGGAAAACGTGCATCTGACATATTCATCACCTTAAGGATGTAGTCTACTTGTAGTTTAAGCGTTTTTATAAACAAGGGTGAAAGATCAGTTTCTATCATCAACATATAGAGCTGAAAAGTGCATTTGATGTAAAATCTCAAAATTTTCTCTATCCATTCATACTGCTTATATCCCCATACCTGTGCAGCGTAAAATAAGACTGATTCGGCGACTGCTTCATAATCTTTATATTTGTTGCTATGGGGAACAAAACGATTGGAGAACCATCCTTTCCATGCCTGGCGTTGATTGTAACTTTGGCCTTTGACAATTTTTCCGGTAGATATTTTTTCCATGCTAAGGCTCTTTGTTGAGCCACTTTTCCTTTCTACAATTTTTTCCTCCACCTTTTTTAAAAAATATTATTTTAGATTTTTCTAGATTTACGACTAGATTCCAGAGTTTACAGTCATCATATATGCGATTTATTATTAGTTGTAAGGATTTCGAGGAACTGGCAAGTAGAACAACATCGTCCGCAAACATTAGACCTTTTATGCAAACATTTGCATACTCCACTCCACACTTCCAGGTAATCCTTCCAGTAAATCATATAAGAAAAGCGAAAAGAGGTCTGGGCTTGGGGACAGCCTTGTTTCACTCCATCACTCCTGATCCTGTCACAAACCACTCAGACAATTAACGCTGCCCGAGTATCCGCATACAAGTTTTGAAGAACCCTTGCAAACCTTAGCGACATTCCTTTCTGATAAAGTTTGTAAAACAATAAATTTCGTTCTATAGAATCGAATGCCGCTTTAAAATCCACAAAAAGTGTGTAAAGCTTTTTATTTTTCATATGGAATGACTCTGCAACAGTTTTAAGCACACAAATTTGGTCAACGGTCGAGTATCCCGCCCGAAACCCAGCCTGATATTCCTTGAGTAAATTTTCTTAATTCACCCACGCAGTTAAGCGTTTTTTTCAGCACAGCTGTAAACATTTTATATGAGGCATCCAAAAAAGAGATGCCCCGATAATTTGCCGGGTTAGTTAATTTTCCTTTTTTGTGGATTAGGAAAATGATGGCTTCCTTGAAGCATTGTTTTTTTACCATAAAATCTGATCCATACTTATAAAATTCTATAGTTATACAATCAGATGCTGGAGCTTTGCCGTCTTTGAGATCCTTAAGTTTTTTAAGCCATCATTAAGCCAAGCAATTCTGGGCCGAGATTTTAATTGATGATATTCACTGTCCCATTTAGTATTGGAGTATGTATTAGTGGTTTTCAAGATATAAGAATATCCATTTAAAATGGTTTGGACTAAAACTGAAAGGAAAGTTTGAAAATAATTAAAACATGAGACATTTTGTCGAAAGTCTTATTAAAGTCCTTTTTCTATTGCAGATAGTAAGAACTAAAAATGTTACGAACCCAACAAGAGTAGAAGTAGTAGATTTTCCCTAGCAAAACCGTGCTACTTCGAAGATATCAGAGATTTGCATTGGAAATAATGTATCATATATAATTCTTTCGAACAGTTTAAAGGCATGAGAAAGTTTATCGATGTTTCGATAGTTAGAAACTTAGTTTATGGGACCTTTTTAGTGTTTGGTGTTTATAAGTCAAAAAACGTCTACAACAAATTCAGAATGACTTAATTCACCAAGCACAAAATAATAAAAAAAAATATTTCTAACGTGGCTTCAAAAAATATAATTTGTAATTAATCACAACGCGGCGTATTAACGCCGCGATTTGAAGCCGTTCGGAACTTGACGCGGCGTTGAAAACGCGCTCTATGTGACTTGGTATATGTATTATTACTATAATTACATGAGAATGACTTACATATGTCGAATTCGTTTTTAATTTTCAGATTTGATCTCAGATTTCAGATTTTTCTTCTAAAAATTAACATGGCGAACATGAACGAGATGGATTTGATTTGATTGAAGACGATGAGGACGTATGTAGATATCGTGCCTGATGTATTAGTGTATGTATTAGTATTCTCAATACTACACATTTATTCAATATTTTGTTGATTCTTGATGCTATTTTCACTTTAATTTACACAAAACATTCAAGTCAAGAACAAAATCCAAATGAAATGTAAACTTCAGTGACATTTGCGAAGGCGAACTGTCATATAAATTAGTGTGTGTGCAAATCGGTGTAAATCTCTATAAAAATCCAGATTTCCAAAGTGATCTAGATCAAAATAAAATTATCTTTTTTAAAAACGAACTAGACTTTAAGGCCTCAAACAGAGCGCGTTTTAACGCCGCGTATTAACGTCGCATTGAACTCGACGCGGCGTTATATGTATTGCTGTATGCTATAATGTGGCTTTGAAACGCGGCGTAAAAACGCGCTCTGTTTGACGAGGCCTTTAAACTTTGACGTAACACGCTTGTCGTTGTTTGGGAATAAAAATTTTAGGAACCAGCTTAAAATATTTTTTTAAAATTGAAAACAATTCAAAAACATGGTTTTTTTAGTGATAATGCATATTTTTTCTTGATTTTGTTTAAATTTTGCAAATTTCTTTGAAATAAAAGGTTTTTTCATCATCTTGCCGTTAACTCGTATTTTGGGTATACGAAATTGCAAATGTGATAGCACCATCAAAGCTATTAAATAAAAGTGTGTTCAACTCCGAACGCCCAACCAAAACCAACAGTGACCTGGCAGAAATTCCTGCCAGGTCAGTGTTGGGACACAGTCCCTGCATGGACAGGCTACGTGTCACTGTGTCCCACCAATATTACACGGTCCTTGTATTTTGTCACTGCAGGGACATAAAAGTGACGTGTCATTGTGCCTGTCACTCTTTTGGTCACTGCAAGGACATGCAAAACATGACGACCACACGACGTGACACTTTTAGGACAGAAAACCAAGTCATAGTGACGTCAGAATGTCACTGCAGTGACCAATTACAAGGACCGTCTAATACTAGCTTTACTCTAAAACAAATAAGAGATTACGAACTGTTGATGCTTGCATGGTGAGTGTGCCAAACCATTCATATGCCACAATTTTTAGAAAATCTTGAGGTTATGAATGACGTTAGCAAGGTAGTCCCGGTATTACTGGACTAATTTAAATAATGAGGAAAGCGATAACATTTTGTAATTTTTTTTTTAAATCTACCATCTGGATGGACGCATCTACCTAGAATTTTAAATTGTCAAGCAGTTTAAGTTTCCCAGATATTGATTTAAAAATGATATTGATAGTCTTTTTTTTTGTAGTTCTGAAGATCGCAGATTACTGATTCCTTGGCAAATGAACAATAGGTTGTTAAATTAAGCATTTTGTATAAAGAAACTTTGTAAAAAAAAACTCTCACTTTAGCTTCACAACAATGAAATATATTGTACGATCAACATCTAAATTTGTCATAGAATTATTACAAAGGGTAAATTCAACAATGTTAAAGGGTGCTGCAAAAGTAATCTGAGATGTTGTTTTGTTGTAATTTCTCTAGGAATAAAAAATGTTGGTTATACCATGTTTATTATGTTTTTTAATGAATTATAGAATTTTTTCCATCAAGTCGAGAAAATGATATCAGTCAAGTTGCTGCCGATAGAATTAATAACCTTATGGCACGGGCTGGTTTTATAACATTTTTCATGGCTTGTGGCCGAGCTTCCAGCGATAGGTATTTACGTTCCTATCGGATATTCTCTTTAAGGGCTTCAAAAACCTTAGGCTTGTTAAAATATACCCGGGACTTCCAAAAAACTCACAAAGAAAGTCTGGCTGATCTGGTAAGAATATCGGTTGTGTCTAAGTGTTTTCTAGTCCCAATTTGGATTATGAAAAGAAAAAGGGAGAAGGGGAGTCAGCTTCCGAAAGATTACAGTACATTACATATAGAAAAATCCACGAAGTAGAGACACTTATCAGCACTGGCTAATTGCAGCTTTATGCTTACGAAACGACCCCAGCGGCAGCAAGGGGTGATTAAAATAGCCTTTATTACTCCTTACAATGTCAGCTATCTGCCTGTAAAAGTATCGCGAAATTCGATTACACCTGGTGTGTAATATAGATAGCTTAAGTTACTCCCGGGAGCATCAGCAATCTGCCAGTGGAAGGTCTCGTCAAAACCAATGTAAGACATACAAGAATTTAAAAAAATGTTTTTTTTTTGTTATGTATAACTATAATGAAATACTTCCATATGCATCTTGTTAAAAGCTGTTACTTTGATATTAAAAACAGTTATTCTCGGAGTGGTTGAAAAATGAGTGCGTCCAACTGCAAACATAGAGTACAGCATGGGTATATCCTTGTGGATTATGAGGACATTTTAAATGAACAGGTTTCTAAGCTAATCTTTTCAAGTAGTTGCACCTCGAAACGAAGAAGCCCACTAACATTCCCAAAAATGTTAAATGGTAAGTGATTTTCCTGTCGTATATTCTAATGTTCGTTGTTGCCTAAGAAGGAATTTCTTTCACGTGTACGTCTACACTGTTCAATACAGGCCAGCTGCTTTGGCATTAAGTGAAACTCAGGTTGGAGTAAACTGATTTATTAGAATTTGCTATACATGGGTATAACTTGGTGCCATTACTCTTTTCCCATCAAGGTCTCGTGGTCTATGTAAGGAATGATATTGCTTGCCAGAGCCTTCCCCAATATGGGCAATGTTCCAACACGGACTTTAACTTCTTATGGCTCAAATTCACTGACCGCAAGCATGTCATTCATTATTGTTTTATTTACAGGAGTCCAAATCTCGACAGTAATTCGAAATTCGACATGTAACGAATTTGATGCGCTGTCTGATTCCATCTCGAAAATTGTTTCCCTTTGTCCTCGCACTGAAATCCTTATTGCGGGCGATTTCAATGTACACAATTCCAATTGGCCCCGCTATTCTGGTCAGACAACACCCGAAGGTATGTCGAGCTCTTTGCTGGGTTACATCAATTTACCGAATTGATCGATGTGCCAACGGATGTTGCTGAGCAAGCCGCCCATATTCTTGACTTGTTTCTTACTTCTCATCCTGATAAATATACCATTAGTGTAACTTCTTCATTTGGCACTTCAGACCATTGTGTCATTTCAGCTATTTCTCGTCCTCCACCCATCCAGTTAAAGAAGAACTTCACACCAGCACCATTTGGCAATACGATAAAGCCAACTGGGACGGCCTGAATATTTTTTTCCGAAACTTTAACTGTTCACTATGCTTCCTCGATAGTGACACTGATGCCAGTGCTGAAATGATCACAAATGTGATTCTTCTAGGGATGCGTGCTTTATTCCTAACAGAGTTAAAAGCATCAAGCATAAAGAAAAGTCCTGGTTTAATTCTGAGTGTAAGGATGCTATCAGGCTCAAAGAAGATAGTTTCCGATCCTACAAAGCCAACCCTACAGAGGAAAATCGGAAAAAGCACAAACAAGCAAGAAACTCATGCAACTCCGTTATTGAAAGAACCAAATTTTTGCATGACAAAAAATTACGGCAAAAAATTCTGCAGTGTCCCAAATGCAGTAAAACTTTTTGGTCATATGTAAGAAATATCAAAAACTCCTCTACATCTTCGGTTCCAACGCTCATCGACAATAACAAACCAATTGTTTACTCTTCAGAGAAGGCAAACTTGCTCGCCGCTCATTTCGATGCCAGCTTTACGCTGCCTAACAGCAACGTTGCCCCTCCTGTACTTGAGAATGTAAATTTTTCCATGGGACAGATTTTTTCCGCACTCGTACAGTTGCAAGAGTTCTCAAAGATCTCGATATACACAAATCTGCTGGCACACTGGCAAAGCCACTGCGTAAGCTTTTCCATCGCTCCTACTCTTCTGGAATCTTTCCTAGAAGATGGAAAACAGCATTTTTCCAGCCTGTCCCTAAGAAAGGTGACCCATCCTCCCCTTCCTCCTAACGACCCATAGCACTGACATCCCTTCTTTCTAAGGTCATGGAAACACTGATTAACCGTCAGCTGAAGGAATATCTCGAAGATCGAAAGCTTCTCAATGACCGTCAGTATGGCTTCCGCAGCAACCGTTCCACTGGTGATCTGATGGCATATCTCACCGAACAGTGGAACAAATCTTTACATCGCTTTGGTGAAAGTAAGATTATTGCTCTTGATATCTCCAAGGCATTTGATAGAGTTTGGCATGAAGCTCTCTTATCGAAAATGCGTGCTTTTGGGATCGATAATACTCTTGTTCGTTGGATTAGAAGCTATCTTCTGGACTGTTGTATTGGACGGATTCAAGTCTGATTCGCACAAAATAAATGATGGTGTGCCCCAGCGCTCTGTTCTGTCTCTGACTCTTTTCTTCATTTTTATAAATGATCTTCTGTCTGTTACTTCTAATCCACTTAACTGTTTTGCCGACGACTCTACCCTCAGCTTTTTACATTCGTTCGATTATTCACGTCCTTCGCCTTCGCACGTACAATTGCAACGGTACCGTATGTCAAGCTCATTAAACTCCGATTTATACAGCATTGTTTAATGCTTCGAAAACTCAATGCTGTCTTCTGTCGTTTAAGCTAAACATACTACATACCCCATTGTCCATGGATGGCTCTAACATCGAAGAAACCGAAAAGCTCTAAGTACTCGGTATGTGTGTCAACGACGACCTCCGTTGGAACGACCATATATTTGAGATCGCTAAGAATGCTGCTAGGTGCTTAGGTTTTCTGTATCGGTGTAAGAAATATTTTTCCCCATCTGATCTGGCTACAATCTATAATCTATATACGCCCTAAGCTCGAGTGTAACTCCAACATCGCTTCACCTGCTTGATAGAATACAAAATCGAGCGTTAAGATTGATAGGAACTACCGCTGAAACAATTGCCCCTCTCGAACATAGACGCAATGTTTCATATCTTTTCTTATTTTGTCGTCCTTATTATACTCGTCTCGCAAGGAATGCTCATCAGTTCACCCTTGAGCCCAATTTCGGACGTACCGTGAAATATAGGGATTCTTTTTTTAGCCGAACAACACGAATTTGGAATAGTTTACCCGGCGAGATTTTCCCTTGCCATTTTGATCTGCAAACATTCAAAACCAATGTTAATCTCCCCTCCCTATCTGCCTAATGCCCGCGCAGTGTGTTCTACATTAAAAGGGAAACAAAGAGTCCCTTGTGCGCGCGTTAATTATAAAAAAAAGGTCTCCTTTCCTGGATATGGATTTTTTTTAGTAGGATTAGGTGAGTATTAACTCTCAAGTGTTCAAAGTTTAATCTTCAAAAAATAACCTTTACTCCTATCCTCTTGCAAACCGACAAAAAGTGGTTGCATTAGTTCTTATCGCCCCTTCTTTTAATAAAATTGCAAAAAAAATCCACTTAATGCGTGGAATATGATTTATTAATACAACACAAATAATTCCTTATCATTCTGCAAAAATTCTAATTGCTCCGATAATGAATAATGGAAAGTTTATTTGCACAAGTACTTACCCAACACTCTATCACCTGACAGTCTTGTGTAACAAGCCGCAAGTATTATGTATCGAATGTCTCAAGCTAACTTTATCGTTACCGTCAAGCTGTTCCAAGTTCTCAATAAGCCAGATATCGATAGACAAATTTGTTCAACTTCAACCCTTTTCCAGCACTCAAATGCTCACTTCTATTTGATGGACAATTAGCATCTCTAACTTAGCAGGTTAGAGACAAAATGGCCGGAAGTGCTTGAGTCAACAGCCATTGATTGTCCTAGTCAATTAGAGAGATGATTTTGCGTTCATCTTCAGTCTGAGTGTAAATAAAAAAGAAAAGTTTTATGGAAAGAACACATCAGGGATTCACCTCGGAAAACTGAAGCGAAGATAGATTCTTACAAATCGAAGGTCAGAAACGATTGGACAAGTGTATGAACTCGTTTTTCTAAAGGTTTTGATTGTATTTTCCTTTTGCTTTCTCAAGGTCATTAGAATTGTTAACCATTCCCACAAAAGTCGTCAGAGTTCAACTTTGGAGCTCAAACGACATTCATCGAACTTCATTCATAACAAACATAAAAATATATCTAGAAGAATGAATGATCACTCAGCATCTTTCGGCTTATTATTGTTATGATTATGAGTTTGTGTAGCTTCCGCATCTTTGGATAAGCAGATAACCGGATTATTGACTTATTAGTATTCTTGTGGTGATTTACCTCTATGATTATGGCAATAATAAGCTTTTGCTCGCATTGGAAACCCCTTCCGGAAGACCAAAGTTCATTTGCATAGAGAATTGTCAGAGCATAAGCACTCGGTAGCAGGAAATAGAAGACAAGGGGTGTCTGAGGGTCAATTATATTATGATGGTAGAGTAATTTTTTAAGTGTTACGGGGAATAAGAAGATCGTAACGGAATTCATTTTAATCTTTCACTGTGCTTCTAGAATTAAAGATAAAGTCAAGGACGGCTTTTATGTTTCATGTTCAAGTCTTACGGTTGAACTATCATCTTAAGAGTCATACATAATTAAATTTACTTTATTAGTGGTGAAATGTTCGGAGGAAATGCCCTTTAAGTATGGCAAAACCACACTTCTGATTGTGGCTTCATAGGAAAAGCTAAATAGATTGAAGATAATTGATTGGTTTCGTAAGATAATCGCAAACTTTCAAGTACTTGAGGCTCAGATTATGTGGTTGATAAAGACCTTCAATGATTAAATTTGTCCGTTTTGAGTGGACAGCGATTGGAATTTGTCGCAATTAATAAGATAATGGATTTATTGTTGCAATTGTACCTTGGCTCCGGAATATTTTTAATTAATATTACAATTTTGACATCACCTTGAATGTAAGCGCACGTGCAGATACGCCAGCAAAAATCAGAGATAAACGATGCAAAGTCAAAGTGTGAACCATTTTTTCAAAAAACAAGGAAGAAAAAGTTAAAAAATCTATAAAGAGGAATCACATTATAAGCATTGTACACATCAAAATGGCCAAAAATACATTCAGTATCAATATTTTCGAAATAAGCAATAAATAAAGTCTGATTTTATGATAATGAAAAAGTCTAGACAGTATTTATTGATTGTGCAATTTCGAATAATAAGACTGGTTAAGCGGAAGTGCTAGGTTTCAAAATACTGCCAGAAAAAAAGCAGAATAAATCCGAGGATATTTATGAGAATAGGTATTAAGAATTTAGTACAGTAGAACTTCGCTTACGTCGAGCTTGACTGGCTTCTGGCTTAAATAGCCAGAGAACTTAGTTTTCATAAAGAATGATATGTATTGTTTTTTAATTCTAATTGCAAAGTTTACGACCATACTTTGATAGTTTCTTGATTAAAAAAAAACATCAAAAATCCATAACATATTTAATATATGTGTAATTCTTGCAAGTATTAAGGCTTACTGAAAACTATTTTCTGTTAAACAAAAACATTTATGATTACATAAAGCTTTAGATCCCTCAGATCATTCCAGTGACAAATCAGTGCAATTGAGATAGAAAAACAAATAGGGATAACAAAAACAAAAATATAAAAAAACGTTAAAGCAAACACACAAAACTAACAAAAAAAACTACACAAAACAAAACAACAAACACATAAACAAAGACAAATAAACAAACATTTAAAAAACAGACACAAACAAAAAAACAAACACAATGTAACAAAAAAAGCAAAACAAACAAACAAGCAAAAAAACAAACAAATAAAAAAACACAAACAAACACAGAATTCAACAAAAAAACAAACAGAAACTTAGTTAAAAATATTATATTATTATATTATGTTAAGAAATAAAAAATCAAAACAAACAAACACACACACACTAGAAAAATGCAATAGTTTTTGCATTAACTGAACAAAGCTGGCGAGCGGAAAGAAAAGCCACGTAAGAAGTTTCTTTTGTTTAAGACAAGAGATTAATTTTAGTTCAAGCTTTTAGACTCTTTAGTAAATCTTACTATATTTGCGAAAATTGTAATTTGACGAAGCGTCATTACTAAATACAAAGTTAGCGAATTCATTTTAATTGCGAAATTCATTTAAAGGTTAGTTTACATTAAGCTTATTTTAAAAATAGAAAGGTTTGAAATTCAAAAATGTCTAATAGTATAAGAAATGATTAGATAAAGTCAGCAACTTGAACTTTACTGTTTAACCCCGCCACCACGGGATATACAAACAAACAAACACATATAAATAAAGAAACAAACAAACAAAAAACATACCAACAAACAAACACTAACGAAACAAACAGACTAATAAATAAAATTAAAAGTAACAAACAATCAAACAATAAAATAAACAAATAACCAAACACTCAAACACAAAAACAAAAACAAAAAACGAACAAAGAAACAACCAAAAAACAAAACAAAAATAAACAAACAAAGAATTCAATTTATTTATTAGTTTTTGTTTATTTGTTTATTCGTTTTTTTGTTCGTTTGTTTGTTTGTCTGTTTTTTGTTCGTTTGCTTATTTTTTTCTGTGTTTTATTCGTTTGTTTATTTAGATGTGTATTTGGTTGTTTGTGTTTATTTGTTTTTGTGTTTTTTGTTTGTTTGTACATATATGTATGTTTTCTTGTGTTTTTGTTTGTTCTTTATGTATGTTATCTCTTTTTAAATGTGTTTGTATATTTGGTTGTGTGTTTATTACTTTGTAAACACACTGACAAACACACACAACTTTGATAATTAGCAAAATCAACCAACCAAAACATTGTAATAGCACAAAACTTGAACTCCAGACTTAATGTGCTATCTCATGGAAGCAAGAACAAGGAAATTCAAATATAACGATGTTTTGGTTCCTTTTTATAATGCAAACAATTACAACAAGTATCTACTCTAAAAGCACTTTAACTGTATTTTGTATCATAGCCTGGCAAAGCGGCAGGCTTTCCCTAGTCTAACTGTACACGTATGTATACATATGGCATTTCAACACAATCGCTTTATATTTTGTTCATATTTCCTTCTTCACGAAAAAGTATTTGTTTTTAACAAATAATTAAAAGTAGGAAAATTATTATTGGTGAACAAATTTCCTACACGATCGTGTTCTATTTAAATCCATTCAAGGTTAATGTCATATTTACAACCACTCACTAACGTAGTGCTAATAAATTGCAAGTTTTTTTTTTGTTTTTTAGTAAATAATTAAATAAATTCTTCCAATAATCTACTATATAAAAATTAATTTTATTTAGGGACTTAACCTATATCATGAATAAATCTTTTGTCTTTATATTATACACTTATGATCTATAATTATTTTTTGTATAGCTAGTTTGTTTTTAGAGTAATTAGGTTGAAGGGAAAGCTATCATTATTCGATTGTCACGTCTGGAAACAAAAATAACTTTTTATTTTTACTTATTTTCCAATCAAGACAGTAGAATTTAATTAAATATTATATTAGATTATGTCGTAGTCTTTAAAACACTTGAATGATTTTGGGAAAATTGGTCTTTTTTTTGGTGGGATGAGGTTTTATATATAAATTCGTTCAGGAGTATTATGCTATGTCATGCACTTTGTTTTTATTTTTCTAAGTTAAATCATTATAGTTATATATAAAAAGAAACCAAAAAATCTATAATAAATTCACTACAACGTAATAAAACAACAACATTCAGTATCTCAACTATTTTAATGTTTATTACATTTGTTTTTATTCAATTTTATGTATAATTTTTATTTTTTTATTATCACTTCACAATGTGTGTTTGCTAAAGAATCATGAATAATAGTACGAATAGTTAGTATGCTTTTTAGTATAGTAAATGTACTTTGGATAATTTTTTTTTCTTAAGCGATTCACTTAAAAAAAATTAACTTACATCAATAATAATAATAAATTGTTACAATCAATAAATATTTAACTAAAATTATAAAACAAGTTTAACTACACTACTGTTACTTTAATTAAATATATATATAAACGAATGTTGGCTAAAACTATAAAAAAAGAAATCTATAACAAAACTAAGTTATACAAGAATTGTTGTATCTTGGTTACAAAATTTGGCATTAGTTTTATTTAAATAGGTGTTTTAAATGTAGTTGGTATTTAATTTTATAATTTAAATGTTAAATTAAAAATTGATATTCTTTGTTTAGTAAACAAATACAACTAAATTCATTTAACAATAATTTCTACACGACTAGTGGATGGAACTATATAAATATTTTGTTTTATGTAAACAAATAAAATTGATAAATGATTTTTTGTTTAAAACAAATTATATATAATTTTCTATAAATAATAAACTTGATTTTTTTAGGATGGATTGGTGAAAACAACAAAAAGTTAATGTTTTCTACAAAAGTTATGATAACTAGGTTTTAAATTTTCTATAAGTATTCTGACTATTTAGTACAAATTAAGTTTGAGTATGATTTTTTATATGTATGTATGTATGTATGTTAATGTGTTTTATTTGGCAATTTTAGTATTTGTATTGTACAGGGTGACTAATGATTTGAAATAGCTGCCAAGACGGCTTAAAAATTGATGTTCATTTGAACCTTCAAACACAATTATTTAATTATAGTCACTAAAAATTTCATCTAATACAAAATTAATTATTTTCTAAACAAATAGAGAACAAAATTGTTTAAAACACAATAAATATTTAAGATTTTTAAATAAGTTAACATTTCTGAGCCACCCTGTATGAAATCTAAATCTCTGTATCTGAACTAAATACTCCTATTTTTAACTCCATGGAATGATAAGAGATAGTTAAGTGAGTGTATTGTTATGTTTCAAAGTGTAAAAGGGCAGTTAAGTTTCTTTTAGTTTCTTTTATGTGGGATCGGGGTTTCATATAGAAGTATACCTAAAATAGTTTCACTTAATATTGCACAATATTTTTGTATAGTATGTAGAATCTTATTTTTTGTATAATTTAATCTTTGGATGAAGTTTTTTTTGTTTTTTTAGTAAAAAAATGCGCATTTATTCGTCCTCATTGAGACCATTCAGTTCGACACTTTGGTATTCCAAACTACGTTTTAAATCTTCAATTGTATTGAGTATAAGTTGTTGTTTGGTACTTAGATTCGATGAAACACTTGTTGGTTCATCGTCTTCTAGTGTAGGTGTTGTGAGTTCATCGCCTATGCATTGGTTTACATCTTGGGTAGAGCTTTTCATTGACAGAGAGCTTTGGCGTTCACGGCGCATGTTGTTTATTTTGTCCAAAATAGCTTGTTTGGGTATTTCTGTGGAAAAAAAGGTTTGAGGATTGGATTAGTGAGAGCTTTTAACGAAGAAAACATAAAGCACACAAGTATCATCTTTAAAAAGTGTTGCTGTGGTATTATTTTGAAGGTTTGAGAAAGTATGCAAAAGTAGTAGATTATTCAGATTAGTTTTTCAAGTTTTTATTTGAATTTGTATTTTAGCTTTAATTTTGTTCATTTGATTTATTTTAGGTAAAACTTTTTGTTTAGTAGTGCCCCGTGGCTTAGTGGTTAGTGTGTCGGACTGCTAAGCGAAAGAACCAGGTTTCAAATCCAGCTCATAACCACCTTTTTTTCTGGGGTACTGCCTCTTGCGAGGAACTGACAAAACCTCCAAGAGTAAAATTTGTCTCGAAAAAGTGCATCTCATGTAGCCGTTCGGACTCGGCGGTAACTGTAGGTCCCTTCCATTCTTGCAGAGTAACAACACACACACAGGAATGGTTGAGAGTATAAGTCACTAGGCCTTGGCTCCTTAAGGAGCTGTCGCGCCAATAAATTTATTTTTTTATTTATAAAACTTTTTGTTTTCAATAATTTTTTTTTTGTTAATAATACTTTCACACAAATAAACAAATAAGAAACATTTTTATGTATAATTTTGTTTGAATAATTAACGTCTATACTCACCCGAGTCCAAATCAAGACTCTTCTTGATCCTTTCAAATGACGAACTTCCCCGATAGACCTTCCTCTTCAACGGCTCACTTTGTGGACAATAATTGCTCATACTGGCCATTGTTGATGTCACTCCTCCAAACGACTTAAACGACATCAACGGAGGCTTGACATTTCTATTTGTGTAATCCGATTCATTGTAGATTGTGATCTTCTGTATTTCCGGCAAACAGTTTCTATTACTTCTGTCATCGAAGTCATCTTGGGTGCTCCTAAAACTTCGTGACCGCCGGCTGAGATTCTGTTTCAATGAGGAATTCGAATTGTCATCCGAATCGGAATCCGAACATATTTGTTGTTTCTTTGGCGATTGGCTGCGGAACCTTCTGCGATTACTTGATGGCGAAGCTGAGCGACTCTTTATTGCCCTGCCATTTAATTGTAATTGTGGTGAACGTGATGGTGGTGGTTCGGGAATGCTACTCCTCCTTGGTGGCACTTCTGGTGGTGCATTCTGATTTATGAAATTCGTTATGTGAGTTTTGCGTGGACTGAAACGACTCGATTTGGGACTGTTCGGGGCTGAATTTGTTTCGTACTTGAGCGATTCGAGGCGTTTGTTGAGAGCTCCATTGTCAATGGAGATGTTATTCTCAGCGTCCAGGGATTTCTGTTGTTGTTTGAGGAGTTCGCGCCTGATGTCAGCCTCACATTGTTTGAGCATTTCCACTCGTTTGTTAGCCAATGGGTTGCAAAGTCTGCGGGGGCTTGCAGCTGGTGTTTCTCGAGGAATGCTATGGAAAACAATTAATTTTTTATTCAAAACATAACTATAATTATTGTTAACAGAATTAAATTGATTTGACAGGGTTACGGTTGCGTTACGACCTACACACACATTACATTAAAAACTTTCATTTACACTGTAACTTATCAAATTTGTACTTTACGTTACGACCTACATTATGTATGCACATACGATTACAAAATGTTACATTTACGATAAGTTACCATAGTCGTTATATAATTTAATAAAATGTTAATTTACATAGTCGACTGTTACGGTATTACTTTTACGATTCAGATTTCTAAGTAAAGCAGCAAAATTTACTACTTTACCGTTACGTATAGTATATTAAATCCAAAATTTTACGAATAGGTGAACAAATTCAATTAGCAATTTATTTTTTTTAACATAACTCCATAACATAATTTATACTACAAATAATTGTTAAAGTTAAAGTAACGTAACGTTAATTGAAAGGGAAGATAAAGTTTCACGTATTATAAGGCAAGTAATTAATGTTCACATCTATGCATTCATACAAAATATAGGGATTTCGTTACACAATATTTATTGATAAATTTTACGTTATCGTAACACAACGTTAAAGTAACGTTATCTTCAAGCAAAGCATAAATTAATATTAATTTTATGAAAAACCGCTTCAGAATCTATAACCCTACCTCAAAGCACTGGTTTTCATTGACACCAAAATAGTTTCGGCTTCGTGGATCAATTGACGATACTTAACATCGGCTTCGAGGTCAGCCCTTAGCAAGGCCTTCTCACTATCAGCAATCGCAATAAACTTGCTTCGAATGGCGTGAACTTCGGTGAAAGTCAATGAACTGCATCGTGTTGATAAGGTTTGTGCCTTGGGTGTCCTGAAATAGACGCTGTTAATGGATATCTTTCATTTTAAGGAACCTCATATAACATACCTGTTATTATCAGCTGACTGATTACGTCTTAGACAAACTGGAGTTCCGCCTAAGCTTCGAGATTCTCTTGAGCTTCTAAGTGGTGAACCGTGTCCTTTGCTTTCAGTGCTCTTCTTTCGAGTTTTCATTAGCCTCTTTTTACGCTTCGATACATCCTCGCAAGGATATGTCTTCATATGGCGCTGTCGGGAAGCCCGTCTTGGCAACTGATATGTTTTGACAACAGCCGCTTCCTGTCCCGCCAACGTGGTGTCAATAAACTCGATATCAAGCATGTCATCTGTGTCACACTCATCGCCGGCATCTTGTCCTGTATCCAGGTCAGAGGCACAATCCGTAGGATCAGAGTCACTACTGCAAGGAAGAAAATAAAGACGCATTAAATGCACATTGATAAGGAGCTATATAATTGTGGTAACGAACCTTAAAATATCAGTCTCTTTCTCATATACATAGCTCTCATCGAACTTGCCCATCATTTCGTTCAGCGTTGCGTCCTCGTCACTATCGAGATGATGATGGGAGCCCGGCTGATGCAAGGAGTGCATTTCAGAACGGCACGATGATGTCAACAGCAGCTCCTTCTTCCGTCGAATAGTATTTGGCGAATAAGTCCTTTGGAGATTCTCCACTTCGGTTGAGGAACTTGACGTCTCCGACGTCGACTCATCAGAGGTTTTCTCATTCTTCCTAATGGTTTGACACAAAATTCAAAATTATATTATCATATCCACTTCGATAGGGGTAATGAGGCATCCTCATTATCCTTGGCTGTTTTCATTATCCTTACTCATTTTTATCACTTGCGCCCGCTTCGCTACTTGATTTTATGCCCGACGACGAGGAGCTGGCATCAAGTTCCATTTTCTTTGCCGCAAGGAATGCCTGTGTTGTGGCTATGGTTGTGCCAGAGGATGAGGTGTCTGTTGTCGAGTACCAGGGATTCGTTCGAATGCGGCAACGCTGTCGAGGTGATGGGGCTAGGGAAGGAAAAAAGAATGAGTGTAATAGAAAGGACAATTTAATTTAAATTTTTCAAAAGGTAGAATACAGGGTGTTGTTGAATTTTGTCAAAATTAAAATATGATTTTTATTTTCTTTAAGAAATGTTTTTTATTTTATAAAAACGTGCTTTAAGATTTCAAATATTTTCATTGAAGTTAGAAAAGTATAATTAATATTTAAAGACATGCTAAGATAAAAAGGACTTCCGAAAAATTCATATAATTTTTGTTCTAGACACCCTGTATTGTAAAAAATAAAGGAAAGGAAGAGTTTGGTTGTTTTAAATGAATTAATGTTTAATGGATAATTTGTGTGGGCAAAAGGAAGCGGGTGGAAAATGGCAATTATTACAAACATACATTCAAAACCCTTGAGCGTCGGAATGACGATAGTGTTCCGCAACGGCAGTGGACTATGACTTCCCACATTAATTTTCTGCTGTTGCTGTTGCTGATGATTATTCTGTTGGTTGTTCTGTTGTTCAAATAGCTTTGCTTGGTTTTGAAAGAATTCCGGATCTGGTATACCAAAGCCTGGAATCTTATTTTGTCCTGAGTCAAAGGATTCAGTCCGGCGGTGATTATTGTTGTTGTTGTTATTGTTTGGCTGTGGAAAGAGGAATGAAAATAAATTAAGAGATGATTGCAAGTGTTGTGTGTGAGGGTGTGAAAAAGGCTGTTATGGTTTTCTTACGAGAAATCCTATGTGTTTTCGGATTTATAAAAGTTTTTGAAAATTATATATGCTTTTGTTTGGTTTGTATATTTATATGCATGTCTAGTTTATATTTTGGAAGTGCAACGTTGATTGAAGTATTTTAATTGTTTATATTGCTGGAAACTCTTAGCTTTGTTTTGCTGGTTCGTAATATTAAAACAAAGAAATGTGGAAAATATAAATAATATTTGTTCGTAGTTGTTGCTTTTTGATTTTTTGTTTTAAATTTGTTGGACCAACTACATGTAGGTATATAAATGTATGTATAATAGGACTTAGAAAACAATATATCTGATGGTTTAACATATGTTCTATAAATATGTTTGATTGTTATCTTTTTTTATTTTCACGAATCCTCAACTTACATTATAGTAACTATAATCGTAAGAAAAAATAACATCTTAATCGTTGTCACCATGTTTAATGGAAAAGAGACGAGAGGAATGCCTGGGACTCGACAGAACACCACAGTCGGAGATCGGAGTACAACCACTACTATACCAACAAGGTCCTTTAAAACAGGGCTAATATATATACATGTAGTTTGAGTGGCAGCTTTGTTCCTAGTGTGACGTCATAACTCTCTCTTTATGTATATGATAAAAACCTATCTGCATAAAACAATGAAATTTTTGCGGGAGTATCAATTAAGCCGTCAAGCTGAGTTGATGTTTAAGCTGTCCATTCAAACTTTACCTTTTTTGTGTAAAGCACTTTACATACTTTTTGTGAAATTAAATTATATAATTATTCTCTTTTATTTTTTAATAAAGAATATAAATACTTTTGTTATTAATTAAATAGTTGTTTCCTACATACATACCTATATACATTTATATATATATAAATAACTATGCAATTTTTTCTTGAGCGCGTCTAATTGCAAATCAAAATCAATACTTTGAGGGGATGCGTTCGAGCGGTTTTCCTATATTAAGACGGTCATTTCTCAGATATCACAAATTCCGTTGATCAAATTTTTGGCCGTTGTTAAGTTTTTGCAATAACTTTTTTTCTCACATCCTACAGTAAAATTATACAAATGTAGGTATTTATTTGTTTAATATAAAACATACAATTTCCTTTTTTCTGTTCAAAGATGTTTGTATCAATTCGTTTCCGATAAATGGCGCTTTGAAAAAAGAATTTTTTCAAGAATTTCGCAAGAAATATAAACAAAAAATTAAAAAAAAATTAATAATTTCACTATATTTCTTCCATTATACACGAATAATAATGAAATGTTGTTGTTGGAGGAACAGTATTTTTTTGGGAGTTTTATGATGTATGCACCGGGTGTCTGGATTCAATACCTATTTGACAGTGCAAAAACCATTCAACCTCTAAATAACAAGACAGATATTGTTTTTTAAACATTATATAAAAAAAATTAAAGGAAATTCTATTTACTACAAGTTTGCATATAGTCATTTTGCGTTTAAATACGCCAGAAAGGAGTTATATCCAAAGAGTGAAAAAGTGCCGATTTTCAGTAATTTTTCATCGAGTTTGAGGGGGGCGGAGGGGGCGTGTTTGTGGAAATTTTGTTTTTGTATTTACAGGGCATTTTCAAAAAACATATCAACAATTCACAACTACCCGACCTTCTGAAGGGTAAAACCTCTTTGTTTAGTGGACTATGCAAATTATGTTCCCACCTTGTGGGTTGTACAATCCAATGATAATCAACCCCATTTATTTGAAAACAAATTATTTTAAATTCATTCTGAATTTTTGATGTTCCAGAAATTTTAATTTTTCTAAACATAAAATTATTTGATTCAATCGAAGGCACTGTCTTTTTTAAGGACCTTTATAGGGTGAATCTTACAATATTTTTAAGTCCGCAAGAAAACTTAAGCCATCGTACAAATTCTTGTACCAAAAGATTGTCTCGTATTTCAGAAATGAAGACAATTGGCGTGATTTGAATTTGACAATTGGTAAATTGAATTGGCGTTCAATACAATCGTTTTCTTTACAATGAAATCTTGAATTTTCGAGACATTCTTTTTGTTTAAAAGCGTTCAGTTACTGTTACTGTGGTCTATTATCTTTATCAATACCTTTTTCTTCCACAAAACCCCACGTGTAAAAATTCCGTTTCTCAAAATCCCGATTAACATAATCCCGAAATACAGGATCCCATTTCACAAAATCCGTTGATTTCGCTTCTTTTTTTTATAAAAATGTGAAAACGCTATGTAATTTTCTATTTATATGAATTTGGTTACACTAAAACTAAATGATGAGAATCAACGAGAAAAAAATTATTCCTTTTTTCAAAGTTTAGAATACTTATATAAGGCGATCGTGGTAGAATTGGTATACCAAAGAATGAGAATAAACAATATTCCGAATTTTTTTGTGTGTAGGTATACGAGTACTAAAATGCTGGAAATCTTATGCAAAGTTTTTACTTGCGATTTAAAGTGACTATAAGGCAAGTTGTGCATTCGTAAAAAAAAATTCTAACAATCAGACATGACAATACGATGATAGAGAAACATATTTGAGTTACTGGAAAAATTCTGTCTATCTGTCTGTCTCTCCTTCTGTACGGATGTATATTGAACTACAGCCTAAACGGTTTAGTCTTCAAATTTGGAACATAAGGTTATTTTGGAATTCTACAGAGGACTTCATAATATTTTTTTTCTCAAATATAAACCTTACCTGTCATATAACCGTTAAGTAAAACCTTATTTTTCTCGGAAAAGGCTCCAAAAATTTTTATGAAAAAAAATCAGTGTACTATGGCAGGTGTAGGTTATGTTTTGGTGCAAAAAAATTCAAGATGGTGGGCTAAGAACGGAACCTCCCATAGAATCGTTTTTTTTCTTCGATTTTCTCGAAAATGAGTTTTCCGATTTCAATCAAAATTGATATTCAGGAAGATGTTGGTAGCTTAAGTAATTTTATTTTAAAATATTTTCGAAAACTTTTTTGTATTTTTAACAATTGTCTTAATTTTTTTTTTGCAAAAATCAATATTTTGAAAACGGGTAGTTGGATTTTTTTAATTTTGTTTTTAAATGTAAATTATTTTTTGCTTAAGTTTGCATTCTTGAATATATTTTTTTTAATTTTTGAAAAAAAGTTATTATAATAAAATCGTTTTATTTAAAAACCGCTCCTACGATTTTGGAAAAAAATCAACCTATTTCACGTATTTTAAAGCCACAAAATGTCGTTTAAATTTTCCCGCTGAAAACTATTTTATGTACTTTTTTCAAAAAATTAAATTATATGGCAGAAAATGGAAAAAAAACTTTAAAGTTCCCTTAATACATTTAGATGATTTAGATTAGATTAGATTTATTCGGTAACATTGATTTTTTTTTACATTAAGTATATTATGTACATAAATCATTAATGCATGGCTGTGCCGTCTGCCTGATAATCATTAAGTATGAACATGGATTGTGATTAAGTTTTTGTTTCAAATATAATTTTTTTTTTTTGTATACAGTCATTATTTTTTGTTCGTCAAAAGTTTTCCGATATAATTTTTTCTCGATATGGTAAAGCTATCTTGCAGAACTCGAATAATTGTTTGACATTTAATTCGTTGAGTAGTTGTCGTACTTCCTCGTTAGACATAAAAACCTTCCCCAGTATATTTCTTCTCGTCTCTTGCAGTATAGGACACCTTCCAACGAAGTGATAAACATCTTCAAGTTCTTCCAAATTACACATACTGCATAGGATGGGTAGGTCCTCACGATGAGGTTTGTAATTTAGCCTTAATAATTCTCCTCTCAAACGGAACATCATAGAAAACTCTTCTAACTTATAACTGTCGTTGAAATAGTTACGATCATTTAAGTGACGGTTCAGTTGGTTGTAGCAGGTTCTATAAATTGAGTCCTCCGCTTGACGATCAAATCTCAATCTTTTGTGTTCATCTACACTTGTGATGAGTTGATACAGTGTATTTTTCCAGCTTTCTGTTGCTCTCACATCAAGATTTAACTCAAAATCTATTTGTTGCGCTAAGTCCATCTAATCCATAAACCAGGTATTTTTAGGATTGCTTGAACGCCACTATTTTAGGCAATCTATGGTTTGGCATGTTCATAACTTTTAGCATATAGTCCACCTGAAGCTTTCCACAGTCTCATATTCCTTGCAACCCCAGGCATGTGCTCCGTAAAACAGTACTGATTCTGCAACCGCCTCAAAAACCCTGTACTTGCTGCTATGATTCACAAACTTGTTGCTTAAACAATTGTTCCATGCTACGTTGATGGCTATTTTAGCTTGCGAGAGCTTTACCTGCAGATGTTTTTCCATATTTAGGTTTTGCGTGAATAAGATCCCAAGATATTTATATTCTGTAACTACTTCAACTGTTTCTCCGTTAAAGTACCATTTTTCGTTAAATCCGGTTCTCCCGCCTTTTTTGAATATTAATACTTTTGATTTAGTAAGGTCAATATCCACTTTTTACAATAATCAGAAAGCCTGTTAATCATTAGATGTAATGATTCGGGGTATACGCCAATATAACTGTAGCATCTGCAAAAAGTAAACCTTTTATAAAGGTCCCTGCATACTCTATACCGCAAGGTAGGCTATCAACTAGGTCTTCAATAAACAATGCAAACAAACTAGGGCTAAGTGCACATCCTTGTTTTACTCCTGTCCGTGTATGAAACCATTCTGATGCCTCTTTACCGTTCCACTTGTCGTTCTATTGTCGTTATACAGTCCTTGGATCAGTCTTTCAAATTTAAGTGACATCCCCAGTCCATAAAGTTTGTACATATGTGCACCTCGGTCTACTGTGTCAAATGCTGCTTTCAGATTGATAAAAAAGACGTAAAGTTTTTTGTTTTTCGCTATGCTTCTAAGAACGCAAATATGATCCGTTGTAGAATATCTTGTTTTGAATCCAGCTTGGTATTCCTTCAGCAGATTGTTGTCCTCGATCCATTCTCTTAAACGCTTTTGGATAATCGCTGTAAAGATTTTTTACGAAGAGTTCAAAAAAGATATCCCTCTATAGTTTGCCGGGTCTTTTGTGCATCCTTTTTTGAAAATGGGAAATATGAGCGCATCATTAAACTGTTGAAAAATTACTCCATACTCAAAAATGTCGTCAAATTATCTTGTCAAAGTTGTACTAACTTTATAGTTCCGTATTTAAAAAAATTCTGTAGATACCCGATCTGAAATTGCTGCTTTTCCTTCTAACTAACTAACTTTATAGTTCCGTATTTAAAAAATTCTGTAGATACCCGATCTGAAATTGCTGCTTTTCCTTCTTCGGGGTTATTCATTGCCAAACTTACTTCTGTCTCCGTAATTGGTGTGTCCTGGGTATCATTCCATATCCCTGGTGTACAATAGTGCCATAAAGTTTGCTTATCCACATGTGAGCTCAATAGGTTTTCATAATGAGATTTTAATAGGGTTGCACTTAGGTCGTTACTTATGACATACTTTCCACCATTTATTTTCCGAGCCAATTTCCAGAATTCTGATGAGCTTCTAACCCGTGCCAATTTCTTAGCTTCACTTTCTAGGAAAATCGTTTTTTTGGCAATACAAAGCTTTTTAAATTTCGCAATCGCTTTAATGTAAATGTAAAGATTTCTCGTGTGTTCCTCATTACACCTTCGAAACGCTTTAAGCCAAGCGTAAGATATTGTTTTCGCTTTCACACACTCCCCATCAAACCATGGTTCCTTAAAAGTCATTCGTCTGTTTAATTGTTTACGAACAGGGTATGATTGCTTTATAGCTTGTTCAACTTGATTTAACTGTATCATCTCATTTCTCTCCAGAAGGACGTCCAAATTTCTTCTATATATGTCAGCTTTAGAGTTTTTCCATATCAGTTTCGGTAATAGTACCATTTCTACATTTCTACATACAGCCTGATCCTGAAGTCAGCAAGGAAATTGTGTCTGATGGTTTAAAACTAAATAAAAATTAAAATAAAAGAAGTCGAGATAACTCATCGATTCTTAAGAATTCTGATCCCCCACTAAGCGAATTAATTTCAGAACTAGTCCCACTGTTTCAAGAATTTCTTCTTTGGAAACACAAAATCCAGTCCAAATATCTCAACAAACATTAAATACGGACACTAGTAAAGACTCCCATACTGTCACAGAAACTAATAGTTCAACTGAAAGTTCTCTAAATTCTAATACTACAAAAGCTGTTTCAAAGCCCAAATCAATTTTTATATCTCGTCTAGAACCTGACACAACCACTATTGGTATTACTTCACATTTAGTCTCTAGCAAAGCCATACCTCATAGCACTTCTATTAAGTGCACCAAAATCAATAAGCCAAATAGTTTCGTCTCATCTTTTAAAATAATAACAAGTCCAACCTATTTTGATTCTATTTGCAACACAAATATTTGACCCCAGGGATTTTAATTAGGGATTTATTTCAGCTAGGAAACAACGCAACAGAACAAAATGTTCAGTAGTAAAAAACTTAACAGGATTACCCTCTTCTACCGAAACGTAAGAGGGCTTCGGAGTAAAACCGCTGACATTTTCTCAAATTCTCAAGCATTTCCCCATGACATATTTGTTTTTACAGAAACTTGGTTAAATTCAAGTTTCATGGACACGGAACTTTTTTCCCCAGAGTTCCTAGTATATAGAAAAGATCGTCATAATAGAAATGCAAAAGAACTAGGTGGAGGTGTTTTGATTGCGGTAAGAAATACATTTTTTTCTTCGTCAGTCTTTTTTCCTTTTGAACTATCAATTGAACTAGTCTGTGTCAAATTAACTGTGCAGGCAAAAACTTTGTATATTTTAAACGTATACATTCCACCTAAAAGTTTATCATCCGTTTATGGTGAACTCTCCATGGCTATTGATTTTCTTATAGATTTGTCCTGCTCTGACAGCAATATTTTACTTTTGGGTGATTTTAATTTACCTAACATTGACTGGGTTAGAAGCTTCTTTATCTTCATCACAAATAGAACTTTCTTTTCTTGATAAAATTATTACCACTGACTTACAGCAAACAAGTTGTATTAAAATTCAAAAAATCGAACTCTCGATTTAATATTTTCCTCTGACCCTATTAGTACACTCGTTCTAGAGTCAAGATCTGGAATCACTAATATAGATAATTACCACCCACCTCTGGACATCTTTCTTGATTTGAGTGATAAAATTTTAGAAAACAGTAACCCTTTTGACTGCTCCTATACTTATGACTTCAGAAAAGCAAATTTCCATGTGTTGTCTGAAGATTTATTTAGTTCAGGAATTGAAAATATTTTATCTTGTTCCAATATTGACGAAGCAGTAACCAATTTTTATTCCACCCTTAACAACTGCTTAAATAGAAATCTCTCTTTAAAAAAATCAAACAATTCAAGCCATAGTCATCCATGGTACACTAAGGAGCTGCGCAGTCTCCGTAACAAAAGATATAAAGCATGGAGGGTTTATTTAAAATCTCTTTTTCCAACACACTACTCTCGTTATCTCAAAACTTTTGACGAATTTAATATTCTTTCAAATACCTTATATACTAACTACATAAATGATATGGGTATTTCCTTAAAAAATTACCCTAAAAAATTTTGGAAGCTTGTTAATTTAAAGAAAAAATCAGATGGATTTCCGGCTATCTTCGCATATAACAACCTTCAGCCAATTTTCACGATTCATTTGTGGAACCAATGGTTGTTGATGACATTTTTTTCCACAATCTACATACCTTTTCGCAAACAAGCTGTAATCATATCCACGTAGAACAAAGTACAGTACTTGAACTTCTTTCTTCATTAAATGATGATTGTTCAGCTGGCCCCAATGGCATTCCTCCAATAGTGTTAAAAAAATGTAGAAATTCTTTAGTGCAGCCGCTCAGGTTCGTTTTCGAGCTTTCACTTAAAACAGGAAAATTTCCAAGTATATGGAAAAAAAAATTTCTTACTCCTACATTCAAAAAAGGAGATAAGGCTGATATTACAAACTACAGGCCCATTTCTTAATTATCTTACATACCAAAACTTTTTGAACAAGTAGTCTGTGAAAGTATGGCATTTTACAGTAAGAATCTTATTTGTGAACAACAGCACGGTTTCGTAAGGCACAGATCAACTGTTACAAACCTTCTTACGTTCTCCCACAAATGTTCAAATGCATTAGAAAAAGGTTATGAAGTTGACTGCATTTACACTGACTTCTCAAAAGCATTTGATCAACTAAGCCACGAACTAGTCTTGTTTAAGCTAAAAGCTTATGGTTTTCCTCCCTGTATCTTAGCTTGGATCAAATCATACCTTGAGAATAGATCCTACCAGGTAAAATTTAGAAATTGTCTTTCAGATCCCTTCGTGGCTCACTCTGGAGTACCTCAAGGAAGCCACCTTGGTCCATTATTATTCATTTTGGCTATAAATGATGTTACATCATGCATTCAGTCAAGTGACATTCTCATATTTACTGACAAGATATGACAAGAAGATTTTCAAGATAATAAAGTCTAGCGATGACCGTATTATTCTGCAGGCAGATATTGATAACTTTAGTATTTGGTGCAGAAAAAGTGGTATTTCCCTTAACCCTGTAAAATGCCAGACGATTACCTTCTCTAGAAAACGTATCGTAAGTGCATTCGATTATCATGTTTCGCAGCACAAACTCTGCCGCGTCTTCAGTTTTAAGGATTTGGGTGTCCATTTTAGCTCCAACTTAGAATTTACTCAACACGTTAACTTTATAGTGAATAAAGCTAGCTCTATGCTTGGATTCATAAAACGCTGGGCAAAGAAATTTAATGATCCATATGTGACTCTTTAACTTAAGTAAAGTGGGATTAAAATCCTTATTTCGAACCAGTGCTCCACTGTCGTGATTGTTTTGTTTTATGTTTTAATTATATGATTATATAATTCGCATGATTTATTTTATACTTTGTGCATGTGTTAGGCTAGCTGTGTTTTATTTTATTTTATGTTAGTTTTGTTTTGTTTAAGTTTTTAAGTTTTTACTAACATCTAATAAATAAGCTTGCTTTAAGCTTACTACATACATCAAAGAATCTGGAGTGTAAAAAAAAAAAAAAAAATTCCGGAACTTATAGGTTCTGTTTCATTTAGGGTTACTGTAACTGGCATATGGTCCGAATACGGAACTTCTAGTTCTTCAAAATCTGTAACATATTTATTTCATTCTCCTGAGAAAAAATTATAGTCTATTACAGATAAGCCTTGACCGCCAACAAAAGTAAATTCGCCATCTTTGTCGCTTACACTGGTTCCATTTTGTAGTCTCAGCCCAAATGAAGTACAAAGGTCCATTTTTTTTAAATTTTATTCGAAGCTGTGACCGCACATTAGAGCAAGTACGTGCGATCCAGTCGTGCAATTTATTTTTTCAAGAAACTATTCCTTTATGTCTTAAGGTAACTTAGTGAACTAATTCTTTTCCACAAGATTTACTGAAACACATTTTTTTCGTTTTTGATCTCCAGAATGAAGAATTTCGGGTGAAAATTTAACGGAATAATTTTTTTTTTCTTATTTTCAAACAAACCTTTCCACGAAGTCAACACATTTCTTTTCAGAACTTCACCCACCATCCTTAAGACTTTAACTACCATTTTTCAATATTCGATTGAGATTTTATCGTTTTTTAATGCGAACTTCAGCGGGCAAATGATATAACTCAAACCTGAGATAATATTGATAAATGTGTGACAAATTATGTAAACTAAAGCATATTTTAAAAAGCACAAGCCTATCTTCACATCCATAAATTTTGCAAAATACTTACCAAAGGATCCTGTGGTGACATTTCTTCTATTTTATTCAAACCGAATTTATAGCGCTGTGCCTCGATAGCCAAAGTGTTGACACTCTTCGGAAAATAATGAGTTCCGGTGCGCATATTGATGTAGTACTCTGGCGGTGTATATGTGGCACCTGCAAATGTACAAAAAAAAAGATAAACATCATTACATAGTATAAAATGTGCATTCTGTCCTCATAGTAAAAAACCACAAAGTAAATTGACCCAAATTCCCTCATCCATACAACCAATCCACTACAAAAAAAAAAAAAAGAAAAGAAAAACCCAGACTTATTGTGGGGGACGTGGAAAACAGAATACCGTTGACGATATATTGATTACCAAGAAACGTGGTGAGTTGAACTAGATAAAATGTATCTAGATACAAAACTTCAGCCTAGCAGCAGGTGTGTCAGGCATTCGAGGGCCACAAAATCATCGACAAAGTCGGTGTATTGTCTATAATTTCAGATCCCTAAAACGAGCTTTGATGTTAAAGCCACAAGTATCATGGTTTCCGACGACGACGATGGTGATGAATCGCGTTGTTTTCTTGAATGATGGCTGGAAATAGATACGGTAGCTTGTCATGGATGAATGGATTCGAAATGACAGCTTGACACTTTTATATCGGCTGTCAACAGTTGCCGATGGGTTGATGTCATTTGCGGTAACATCGGAGACATTGTGAAAATGTAAAATTCAGTACTGACAAGGAAATTTACACGCATTTTCTCTGATTCCAAAATAAATTTAATTTTTAAATGAAAAGAAAAAAATATTCATCTCCCTCAAGTGTTTGGCGAGAAGAAAAAAAAAAACAAAATGTTTATATCCTCACACAACAACCTGCAGATTTTCCAGTCTAAGCACCCATTATGGAGCAAAGACTCATTAAACTTTCACGGGTCTGTAGGAAGAAGTGGGGTGTACTTGAAAACTGCTGCTGAAACGTGCCTGCTGGCGACTGCAAAATAATTAAAGACACAACCGCCTTTGGCCTCGGAACACTTCATTGCTTTCCCCTGAGTCCTTATACTACCCTCCACTCGTATATATTTATCTTTTTAGAGCCTGCATAATACATTAACCCTTATGAGGGCGTCGGCGGGCGCAACGGCAGTGGTATTAAGGCGCGGGCTTTATCCCTTAAGTCCGAAGGCGAAACTATTTTATTTTGTTCTAAAGAACTTGAAACTTTTGAAACACTTGCGTGAAGTTTAAATATAAAAAAATTGGAAAAAAAAAACATTTAATTGCGCTCCAAAGTTGCCACTTTCACTCATACACACACATCGACAGCACCATAAGGACATCCCATAAAGAAGAGCCTGGAAATTAAAATTGCAAATTTTTAGAGCCGCTATGTGCGGAACTGCGGGTGTACGAGAAAAAGCGCAATGATTACGTCGCCGTGGTGGGCGGGAGGCATTACGTGAGCGGATGACAATATGGTTGCACTGAATCTCAATGAATTGCATTATATTCTTAGCAGGGTAATGTTAATGGCTCTGCTGGGTATCTAATTAATGGCGTTTGTGGGGAAGATGGTGGATTCCAGCGAAGCTAGCAGATCAATGACTTTAATAAAGCGTTCTTGTTGACTGCATTTTATGGCATAATCAAGAGAGGATTATGCAATGTCAGGATCTAAAGAGTTACTACTGTGTGTCACTAGAAGGACTTGGCTTTTATTCTGGATTTCCATTATGCGGTAATAAATTAATGCAGAAGGTTGTCTTTTAATGTGGTTATAACGTTGAATGAACAAAGGGAAATCTAATCGATTAATATTATGAAGATTAAGGACGGCAGTAGTGGATGTAAGTAATTGATGATTTGTATTTGTTTTGAAATAAATCTACTTCAAACAACCGTATACATTAGTATATCATTGTGTCATAGAAGGATATCTATGATTATCATCATCATTCCATACTGCATAGGAAAATAAAAAAAAAAAAATGATTCCATCCAGGATCCATCAACCAATCCATTTCATTTATAAAATTACATGATAAAAACAAAATAATATTAATATAATAGTATTTTTAACTAAGATTCTGTAAGCCACAGTCTTTTTAACATGCAACTGGAGCGTTTCAATTCACTAGTTAAAAATTAAGAAAGTATTTTTTTCGTAGGAGTATAGATCGAGAATTTTCTCACACTGAGTTAGACAAATTTCTTCGCAACCTGAATATCGAACAGACTATATCTGCGGGATTAGCAAGCAAACACACATTATCTGCTGCTCCACTGCAAACACCTGCTTCATTGCAACACTCTACGAGCATTACTAAAATAAGGGACAATTTATAAGGAGGTGCACATTAGTTTTCAGGTTCTAATTATCAAAATGACAGGGGAAAGCCAAGCGTTCCATATTCATATGGTGCGATTAGGGAAAGGATCTCTATAGTAAATAATACGCCGGGAAATGGGTTCAATATTATTATGGTTGAATTCTTTGAAGAGATGAATATAACTGGCTATTTCACTGAAGCAATGCTTTACAGGGGCACCTGTCCAAATATGGGAATTGTTCTCAGGCCTTTACCGAATGCACCTTGTGGATTATAGCCATCCCATAAAGAAGAGCCTGGAAATTAAAATTGCAAATTTTTAGAGCCGCTATGTGCGGAACTGCGGGTGTACGAGAAAAAGCGCAATGATTACGTCGCCGTGGTGGGCGGGAGGCATTACGTGAGCGGATGACAATATGGTTGCACTGAATCTCAATGAATTGCATTATATTCTTAGCAGGGTAATGTTAATGGCTCTGCTGGGTATCTAATTAATGGCGTTTGTGGGGAAGATGGTGGATTCCAGCGAAGCTAGCAGATCAATGACTTTAATAAAGCGTTCTTGTTGACTGCATTTTATGGCATAATCAAGAGAGGATTATGCAATGTCAGGATCTAAAGAGTTTCTACTGTGTGTCACTAGAAGGACTTGGCTTTTATTCTGGATTTCCATTATGCGGTAATAAATTAATGCAGAAGGTTGTCTTTTAATGTGGTTATAACGTTGAATGAACAAAGGGAAATCTAATCGATTAATATTATGAAGATTAAGAACGGCAGTGGTGGATGTAAGTAATTGATGATTTGTATTTGTTTTGAAATAAATCTACTTCAAACAACCGTATACATTAGTATATCATTGTGTCATAGTAGGATATCTATGATTATCATCATCATTCCATACTGCATAGGAAAATAAAAAAAAAAAATGATTCCATCCAGGATCCATCAGAATCCTAAGATTCTGTAAGCCACACTGTCTTTTTAACACGCAACTGGAGCGTTTCAATTCACTAGTTAAAAATTAAGAAAGTATTTTTTTCGTAGGAGTATAGATCGAGAATTTTCTCACACTGAGTTAGACAAATTTCTTCGCAACCTGAGTATCGAACAGACTATATCTGCGGGATTAGCCAGCAAACACATTTTTATCTGCTTCTCCACTGCAAACACCTGCTTCATTGCAACACTCTACGAGCATTACTAAAATAAGGAGGTGCACAATAGTTTTGAAGTTCTAAATATCAAAATGACAGGGGAAAGCAAAGCGTTCCAAATAATACGCCGGGAAATGGGCTCAATATTATTATGGTTGAATTCTTTGAAGAGATGAATATAACTGGCTATTTCACTGAAGCAATGCTTTACAGGGGCAGCTGTCCAAATATGGGAATTATTCTCAGGCCTTTACCGAATGCGCCTTGTGGATTATAGCCAGAGTAAAATTTTTTTGATGAACAATATGTCTTCTTACAAAATATGGTTGCCAACACATATTTCAAAAATCGAGAACAATAATGATGATGTTATTGAGTTTTTGAAACATTAAGTTAGACTTGATTTTTACTTGCGATTATAGGTACTATAATGTAAGTTATGCATTCGTGCAGATTAAAAAAATTGAGATAACAATCAAACATGACATTACGATGATAGAGAAACATATTTGAGTTACTGGCAAAATTCTGTCCGTCTGTCTGTCTGTCTGTCTATCTATCTATCTGTCTGTCTGTCTGTCTGTAGGGATGTATTTTGGACTGCAGCGTAAACGGTTGGACCAATCTTCTTCAAATTTTGAACTTAAGGCTATTTTGACATTCTACAGAGGAGTTTTTTCAATTTTTTTAGCTCAAAAATTAATGGTACCTGACATATAAACGTTATGTAAAATTTTATTTTTCTCGAAAACGGCTCCAAGAATTTTTATTAAAAAAAATAAGGGTACTACTGTAGGTATGCATTATATTTTGGTGAACAAAAATTTAATATGGTGGGCTAAAAACGGTTTTTTTTCTTCGACTTTCTCGAAAACTGGTGATCCGGTTACAATCAAAATTGATATTTAAGAAGGTAGCTTAAGTAATTTTGAATACATTTTTTTTCGAAACCTTTTTTTTGTATTTTTAATAATTTTTCTGAAAAAACAAAATTTTGGAAACGGGTAAGTGATTTTTTTTTAATTTTGTTTTTAAATATACGTTATTTTTGTGCTTAAGTTTGTATTCTTGAGTTATTTTCTTAAATTAAAAAAAAAAATTTAAAGAAAACGTTTTATTTTACTACGATTTTGAAAAAAAATTCACACTTTTTTACATTTTCTAAAGAAATAAAATGTCGTTAAAGTTATTTCACCCAATGCAATTAACCGTACTTTGTTCGAACAATCAAAAGTCACAAAAATCGAATAAATGCTTTGATGTTCACTTTAATTTTGTACATATGAGCAAGTACGTGCGATCCAGTTGTGCAATTATTTGTATATTCACGAATCCTAAACTTGCCTTATAGTCGCAAGTAAAAATGAGGAAAAGAGTCGGAGACAGAACGGTAAGAGGAGGGGGAAGATGGGTCAACTTTCTTAGGAACAGGCTGGACAAATGCTGTTTTCCATCTTCTAGGAAAGATTCCAGAAGAGTAGGAGCGATTGTCAGTGTGCAAGAATACCATCCGAGCCAGCGGAATGTGTATATCGAGATCTTTGAGAACTCTTGCTACTCTACGAGTGCGGAAAAAAAATCTGTCCCATGGAAAAAGTTACATTATTCTCAAGTATAGGAGAGGCAACGTTGCTGTAAGGCAGCGTAGAGCTGGCGGTGAAATGAGCTGCGAGCAAGCTTGCCTCCTCTGAAGAGTAGACAATAGGTTTGTCATTAGCGATGAGCGTTGGAACCGAAGATGTTGAGGAGTTTTTAAAATGTTTTACAAATGATCAAAAATGTTACTGCCTTTGGGACATTGCAGAATTTTTTTCCGTAATTTTTGGTCATGCAAAAATTTGGTTCTTTCAATAACGGAGTTGCATAAGTTCCTGCTTGTTTGTGCTTTTTCCGATTTTCCTCAGTACGGTTGGCTTTGAAAGATCGGAAACTTACTTCTTTACTCTGTTAGGAATAAAAGCACGCATCCATAGAAGAATCAAATTTGTGATTAGCACTGCCATAAATGTCATTATCGAGGAAGCATAGAACAGTTAAAGATTCGGAAAAAATATCAGGCCATCCCAGTTGGCTTTCTCGCATTGCCAAACGGTCCTGGTGGTAAGTTTTTTTTTAACTGGATGGGTGGAGGACGAGAAATTAGCTGAAATGACACAATGGTCTGATCTGAAGTGGAGAAGCTACACTAATTGTATACTTATCAGGGTGAGAAATAAGAAACAAGTCAAGAGTATGGGCGGCTTGCCCAGCAACATTCGGTATACGCGTTGGCACATCGATCAGTTGGGTAAGGAATATAACCCGGCAAAAAGCTCGACATAACTTCATTCGGGTGTTGTCTGATAGCGGAGCCAACTTGAATTGTGACATTGAAATTGCCGGCAATATTCGATTCCTGTACGATTACAAAAGAAAACAATTTCCGAGATGGAATCAAATAGCGCATTAAAGTTGAATAACTGTTGAGATTTGGACTCCAATAAATAAAACAATAATGCATGATGATACACTTGCAGATAGTGAATTTGAGGCACAAGAAGTTAAAGTCGGTGTCGGAACATTATCCGTATTGGGGAAGGCTCTGGCAAGCAATATCATTTCTAACATAAGCGGTAGAGCAAACGGCACGGTATATCCATGTAGAGCAAATTGTTATAAATCAGTATTTACTCCAATTTGGGTCTCACTTAGTGCCAAAATAGCTGGTAAGCTATTGTATTGTATTGTACAGTATAGACATACACGTAAAACGCGACCTAAAGCTTTAAAACCACTAACATAGTAGCTTGATGCTTAAACGGACAAATGTTTTCGATGTTAGTTTTGCCCTTTAAGTGGATCAGTGAGATTAAACGTGTGGGTGACAGCTAACCCAAAATACAATCCAAGAATTGAAAAAAACAGTCTCAAAATGTCCCGCTGCATTAAATGGAATTAAAATTATATACAGTGTCCCAGCCAGAGTCCCGGATTCAATTTTAAAGAAAAACTGATTTATTTTTTGAACTAGCCAGAACATTTTAATTCGCATAAATGTAGCTGCATTTTACCAATCACGCGCCTTATTTCTTCATAGTCAAGATTTTTAGCTGATTTAGGCTTATTCGCATATATCTTCTCCTTCACTTGACCTAAAAAAAAAAGTTCACAGGCGTTAGATCCCACGATCTTAGTGGACAATGTTGGTCGCCAAACAGAGAAATGACACGGCCTTGAAACTATAGGTCTGCAGTAACACCTTTGTTTCACGTACTGTATGGCAGGTCACACCGGCTTGTTGGAAAAACATGTCCTCCACAATTACATCCAATTCGGGCCACAAAAACTCTGTTCACATTTCACGATACCGCACAACATTAACAACATTTCCAGCCGCATTTTCAAATAAATACGGCCTAAACACTTTCAACATGTTTATAATGTATTTTACAATAATTAAACAATGCTGGTTTGAAGACTTCTCTATATAGTCTTAAATCTTGGCCACTGTCAAATCACCCTAATATATCAGGATAGATATCAGGACTGCCTTTATTTTCAACAGGTTAAGCAAAAAGAAGCTCCGAAAATTGTGGAGAGGTGCCTTGGAAATTGAACCACACAATGGTGATTTGAGAACCTAGGTTTCGCCGGGTTCTATCCAGATAACTCGTTAAACTACATCATCACAATTCATGCCACGTCAAAATTAGTCCGAAGAAACAAATAGAAGGAATCAATGCACGCTTGCCTGTGTGTCCGACATCTTAAGATTGAAAGGCCTTTACCTGAAGGTAACTAGAATCTCTGAGCCACACGGACTACCAGTGCCGAATAAAAGTGTGGTTAAATACATTGGTATAAGGTTTGATATCTTTATTTTAACCGACATGTAGAATTGTAGATGTTGTTTTCACCAGGAAGAAGAGCTCTTTAGGCCGATGATTGCCTTAACCCCATGCGTGGTTCAACGTTGTACCTTTTTCTCTCTCCAATGAATACTACTCTAGGCATTCTCATATTTAGACATTCGAGGGCTGTTAGAGAATAGATCGACGATGATGTTGATCTAGCACGTCGTCCGTATAAAGTCGGCTCTTTTACGATTGAGGCATTAAAGCAAGAAAGGCAGCAGAGCTTCTCTCGTTCAGTGAAGCAGTTCCCAATTGAAACCGGAGAGGATTAGCAGTAATAACGAATGAAAATACTCAGGAAAATATTCTATCTCACTATTCTATCTCCTTCATTAAATTCACATGTCCTTTCAACTCATTCATTCAAGCAATTTTTTCAAGCTTGCTTATTTTAATATAAATTATAATAATTTAATAAAAAAGAAGAAAACCCCTAAAACCCTCATTGCCTCGTCCTAATGACTTGAGACAAATGGAAGCCTCTATATGTACCCTGGGTTTCATCTGCCCTTTCCCACAAACACGATGTTTTCATTTTCTTCAAATCGACCGACAAAAAGGGCTTTAGGATGGATACAACGTATACATAATATTCTTTTTCACTTTAATCCACACCCCACACTCCCGCACGACTGACTATGCTACAAAATCTAAAAGGTCACCTAATGGACCAGAGGCATATTATTATTTCCCCAGAAGAAAAAAACCCTTTAAATGTGTATATGAATGAAGGAGGAAATCAAATTTTATTTGCCAACTCACCTGGTGAAGTGCCATCTGTGGAATATCCGGTCGAGTAAGCACTCTCCGGCGACGACAGACTATTCATGACGTGACCCATTGGATGATGGTTCACTGGACCATTTGACATCATTCCATTGGATGGTCCTACTACACCGGCTCCACCGTTGTAACGACTTGACCTTAACATCTGACGGTTTGCTTCAAAGCCGTTGCGTAGCACCACATTTGAAACAGCCCCCATTGGGTATCCCCCTCCATTGACATGACCACCAACGCCGCCATTATTATTATTACTAGGAACCCTCTCGTCGAGCAGCTCTGCACCACTTACTGCGTATGCTACGTTCGCATTCAGACTATCATATGAACCGAATTGCTGATGCGATGGGTTAAAACCATCTCCAGCCATCTTCGATGGAAGCAATTTGCCGTAGCGTGGTGTTGTCGCCTCAGTCGTCTTTCCATCACCATTGTGGTAGCTTGTTAGATCCTTTTGCTCCAGAATGTACTCTTTTCGGTGGCTTTGCTGCTGCTGTTGTTGCTGGTTATTGTTATTCTGAAATTCTTCATAGTGACTATTGGAGCAACCACCCTTTAGGTATTTCTGCTTTGATTTTTCAACACCCGCCATTGCTGCCGCTGCCGGATGGATTTGTGACGAAGGATGCTTGGCATTCGTTGCTGAGGCCGCATTGCCTGCGGACTTTCGTCGAAACATACTGCTGGGTGAAAGAGTTTTTGTCCGTTTTCCTTGCTGCTGCTGTTGCTGTTGCTGTTGCTGGTGAGATTCTTTACAACTGTGGTCGGTAATAGCGTTGCAACTGCCACTAACCGCGTTATTGCCAGCAATGCAATTCCTTTGATGCTGATGGGATGCTTTGGTTGGTGCTGCGGATAGTGTTTGAGCCTTCACACTTGAGTGCTGGACATAGAGAAAATTATCAGATTTTGGGGACATTGCTGATTCCTCACTTGGCGATTGCCATCCAAAGCGACTTGTGGTCTGTGAAAGGAAAAAAAGCAAGAGAAGGATATTAGTTTTTGCATGAGTGAGGGAAATAGGTTTTTGAAAGGTGTTGAGGCTATAACATTGAGCGGAAGAGATTAGAAATACAAAAAATGTTAGAGTGAAATTAAGGATTAGAATACTGAATTCTGAGTATACAAAAATGTTGTTCGTCTATCGCTAATGCAGTTCAAACGACCTTACAGATTTTAATGAAATTTTGTCCTAATGCTGATAATGTAAGAAAAGGTTAATGATTATTACTTGCGATTATGGGTACTATAAGGTAAGTTATAGAGTCGTGCAAAAAAAATCTAACAATCAAACATGACACTACGATGATAGAGAATTCGAAAAAAGTGGGTCCGGAAATTTCGTCCGTCTGTCTGTCTGTCTGCCTGTTCGCACCTCCACAGCCTAAACGGATGAGCCAATTTGCTTCAAACTTGGTATTTATTATTTACTTGGTAGTATCACGGAGGGTGTTTTTCATTTTTGTTCTGGATCGAAAAATAACGGTACCTGCCATACAATCTTTAACAAAAAGTTTAATTTTCTCGAAAACGGCTATAAAGATTTGATAAAACTTTCACGGTGCTATTTTTTACAACAATACAAATTTCGAAAAAATGCATTTTAACTGAAAAATGCATTTTTTCGAAATTTGTTCTATGTTTCTACGGTACCTCTCATAGAATCGGATTTCTTTAAATGCGGTTTTATCGTAAACCATTATCCCGATTTTAATAAAATTTTGTATACATGAAGCCATTTAAAATTGGATTAATATTGGATTTCAAAATTTTTAAAACTTTTTTTTTCGAGTTTTTTAAATTTACGCGGTACAATTCTTTCTAGGCCGCGAATGTTGACAGAAACATTTTTAAAATCACCTACCATTATAAAATACAGAATTAAAAAAGAAACTGAAACGGACAATTAATTATCTATGATCAATACTTGACTAAGGCCCAATGCACACGGAGCAACTGAGAAAAAAAAACGGATCACCGATGCAAATTGGTAACTAGTTTGCTTTGAGTTATACCCTGTGTAATCAAATGAAAACTAATTTGCGATTCACAAAAACCAGTTTGTAACGAGTCGTGTGTTGATTTGCGTGTCAGGTTGCGAATTGATTTCAGTTTCTAGTTTGTCGAAGATGAGCGAGCAACAGGATAAGTGTTACAAATTAAAAACAAGAAAATAAAAAACAGGCACGACTGGGTCACACGTACTTGCTCTTATGTGCAAGATTACATTGGAAAGCAAGATCTTTGACAGAAACAAGTAACATTTACGTTGAAAATAACAAAGGTTGAACTTATAAAAAGTATAAAAAATAAAATAACGGTTAACGGTTTATAGTAAAAATGAAGTATGCCATCACACGTCTTAAATAACAAGGAATTTACGAAAAATGTATTTCGAAAATTGTAGGACCGGTTTTGATAAAACCCTGTTGTTAACAATGCGATTAACGTGAACATCAACATCAACATGAACATCAAGGTGAACATTAACATTTACTAACAAATATTGTCTCGTGTAAACCGAAAACTGTAAACCCAACCTTTGTCTGCTTCTGTGTGGATGTCGCTCGCCTTTTACTCACTGACTACGTTCATTTTGCATATTTAAACATTCCAAAATTGATAGTTGAACTAGCCAGACGTCAGAAGAGAACAAAATACAGGAATAATTATAAAATCAAAGTAAGAAAATAAAAGCGAGCGGCATCGACCAGGAGAAAAAACCAAAAGTGAGTAATACTAAATAACATGTACATATATTCTAACATTAAATAAAGTTTTTTTTGAAGCTATCCTTATTATAAAACAAACAAGAAGTTGTTGGATTTGTTTGGGATTGCTATTTCAGCTTGGGAATTTTCGTGAAGAAGTAAGTCACGTCGTTGGAGATTGTCGGACGGACAATACCTGCTTTTTATTTTTAGTTTAAAAAAAATTTTGTATGCAGTTTTTTAAAATTAATTAAAATACACGTGATTATAAAATTTAAAATAATTTTTTTGATTAGTTTCCAAAATATTGATTTTTCAAAAAAAAAATTCGAAAATTTATTTTAATTAGAAAAAAGTTATTCGAAATGTTGATATGCAGAATTAATTTGGCTACTTAGATCTTCTTAAATATAAAATTTGACAGAAATCCAAAGAGCCGTAACCGAGAAAGGTAAAAATTAAAAAAAACCGTTATATGAAAGGTCCCGTTAATAGACTTTTCCTGTATATGTGGTTCTAATCAAATGATACAAAAAAAAATATCAATTTTTTTATTAAAATCGTTGGAGCCGTTTTTGAGAAAAATAAGATTTTCCTAAATGGTCATATGGCAGTTACCGTTATTTTTAGGGCTTAAAATAAAATTTCAATTTCCCCTCTGGGGAATGCCAAAAGAATCACACACACCAAGTTTGAAGATAATCGCTTGAGCTGTTTAGGCTGCAGCTCGTCATACATACTGACAAATAGACAGACAGACAGACAGACAGGCTGACAGACATTTTTCCCCGATCACTTGACTTCTCTATGATCGTAATGTCATGTTTGAATGTTATCTCAATTTTTTTAATATTCACGAATCCTAAACTTTCTTTATAGTTCCTATAATCGCAAGTAAAAAGGGCTTAGTATTTGAAATTATAACACATTTTTACTTGTTTGGGTTGGATATCTTCATTGATATAAACTGCAGTGTGGATAAATTGAAGAAAAATTGAGCATCATCGGCGTAAAAACCATTTAAGCAATAAATTACTGTATAAGGAACCTCCTTTACATAGATTGATAAAAGTAAAGGACCAAGAATTGATCCCTGGGGGACTTTACTACCGTTCAACTGCTTTAAATTTATCGGTTAATTATGAATGCATCAATCGGACTGCACTGGAAGAAAGTTATAAAACTGAAAAAAGTTTTACGGACAGAAAGAATGGCTAGATAGCCGAAGCCTTTGGCAACTGAAACAGTTGCTTTCTATTTCTGAATGACTAGAAAAATGCTTGGAATAAAAAATCGGCAAACCTGTTGTGCGAGCATTAGTGGAGGAAGTATTTAAATATTTCAGGGTTGAAGGATAAACATCGGGGAGTATGTCAGAAGTACCAAATCTTTTTTGACGTGATAACGTCTTATACATCGATGACAGACTACACGTACGAAATAACATGGCTCATGCAAATAAGATTTATGCTGATAAGACTCATCATTCATGCTTACCGCGATACTGTGGTTCTTTCAACCAAAATCAATCGCAAGCATCAGGCAAACATGAAAAGGACAGGCCCAAATTCCCAAAATAATTCCACTTAAATGCAAAAAGAACAAGAAGAAAAAAAGAAATACAAAATAGGCGGAGTTTTATTAAAATAGAAAGTAGATGTAGATAGTGGGGTTTGTGTGTGTGGATTTAACGACAATCTTACTATCTAGTCCCGTAAATAAAAAGGTTTTAATTTACAAGAGGTGGTATTTCTGAATTGTTGATATTATGTTTGCAATGCCCGGTAGATAAAAAGAACACATTTTCACAACCACGCCCTCTCCGCCCCTTCACAAACAGGTAAAAATGACTGAGAATCGTAACTTTTTTCGCTCTTTGGAAAATAATTCTTTTCTGGTGGATTTTAACACAAAATGACTCTATTCCCTGACTATATAGTGGTTGAGTCGAAAGATGGCACGGTTCTACTTAAATTTAAAGTTCTTTGAGTATATCATTTAATTTCCTTGGTGTTTGTACTGTTGACTCTTTCAGAAGATGGTCAATTGTACGGTGGACACACTGCCAAGAATTTGGTTAGTTAGTGGTGTAAGCGTGATTTTTTGATGTGAGTAACCATACTTTGAAGTTTCATGTGAAGACGAGATAATATGCTATTCTCCTTGCTTCATATTTAAATATTTGTATATAAAAAAGGTTTAATAAGTTAACTATACAATACATACATCTGCAGTTAATAAAAACTTTCAAGACGAAACTAAGGTATTTCTTGAATTTTATTTTGAGAACCTTTGAGAACCCTTTGAGTATGCCAGAAGCCAGAGTGCATTCGCCTTAGCAAGCCTTAGTAGGCCACATTCCTCCGGTTTCATCCCTTAGATTCCCTGTGATTCCTGAGGTTGGCAGACACGAGTTCTGCTGTCAAATCAACCTTCCCACTTAAAAGTTCTATTAAACACAGATATCAAGCTGTGTTCCACGCAAATCCGATGTCACAACAGTAGGCCGATGTCACAACATAGCTAGCAACGAGGAAGGTGGGTTAAAAATGGCGCCCAACGATTTGAATGAGATTACTTTGTTGTTCACATCCCTTCCGCATAGCAACCCCTTTTTCTCATCTTTGTTTATTACTGTTTTTTTACGGTATATTCCACTTCAGCTCGGCTAGCGGTATATCTAGAGAAAAAGTTTAAAAGAAAACACAACCAGTAGCGCAAAACAAACGTGCAAACGTAGACACAAATAAATTCACCAGGATTGTCGTTTTCATTTCCGGAATTCGTTTTGTGCCATTATTTTGTATACGTTTGTTGGTGCTTGGTGCATGGTGTGTTGTTCCTAGTTGTTGGCTCCTTATTCAGGGCATGAATGTGGGAGCTTGTGCCATCTTTGTTGGTTTTTTTTTCTTTTTATTTAAATCCCGGGGATTAGTAGGGATTACTGGGTTTGCTGCATGTATGAAGAATTTATTCGTTATGTTGTGTTTCTTAGTTTTTTTTTTATTTTTATTTGGACGACATTTTATATTTTTTTGTTGGTAGACAAAAAAAATTTAAATGGTTCACCGCCGTACCGTTGATGACGATACCCCATCAACCTTTTCAATTGCAGTTTTAAGGAGAGGTTTATAGAGTTTCATTTCGGAACCGAAAGTACTGAAGCAAGAAACTACTAGGTACTTTGGTTGAGTTCGTTGGGGTAAGGACACTCAACGAAACCCATTCAAAAAAAACCCCACAAAAAATAAAACCAACCTGGATCTTCAACATTTTTTTGAATGGAATAATAATTAAAACTGGCGTAAGCTCAGAGAAGGGGGTAGATATGCATAAAATTCACCGACATGGCCGGTGATAGTTGTTGCAATTAACGTTCGGCTAACGAGGTGGACAGAGGCTTTTGCTCGTATGATTGGGAAAATTGCAAAAAGGACCAAAAGGAAGTGATGTAATTGAGTTTTCGGTTTAAGGGATTAGCTTTTAGTTCGTTTGAAGGGTGAAACTACCATTCAAAGCATATATTGCAGATGAAAGGAATTGCAGACTTTCTTAATATGATTTCAGTATATGATGTTAAATTTAATTGGCATGCAAAATTAAATTATGATTTTAATTGAAGTTCTTGTAACCTAAGAGAAAATGTTTTATGTTTTTATTATTTGAGAATAGAAATAATACTCGAAAACGGAGGAAAATTTCACATAAAAAATCATTATTATTTTTCAAAAAATAAACTATACTTCCTTTCATTGAATAAGCATGATCCTCTTAATTCAGATAATACTCGTGCACCATTATTTCTTTTTTGAAAATATTTAATACTAGCCTCTACCCGCGACTTCGCCTGCGTGGACTTAATTAAATTATTAGTATTATTTAAATCCAAATCCCCTAAAGAAAATTATTAAAATTTCTCCCGCAGAAATAAAGAATAAAGAATAAAATCTTATCTACATTTCTTAAGCAGATAACGCCTTTGTAATCAAATTTTGGAAATCTGAATATTACCTAAAAAGTATGTTCTAATATTAAATATTTTGTTTAAATTAGATTTTCCGTCAAATTATATTTTATATTTTAAATCGCTGACTATCTATACCTCTATATCTCCATATCTCTATAGTATAGTGAATCCTAGAACTATTAAGTCTACCAAACTTCACAAATTCGTTCAAAATCATATAACAAAAAACCCCAGCAATACAGTATTTGACATTTAAGCCTCTCCCAAAGGAACCGTCCATTTTTCCTGGATTAAAAGTACCCTATGTCTCAATCCAGCCAATTATCCATCTACCTACCAAATTTTATCAAAATCCGTTAATCCGATGAGGTGTGATTGAGTAACAAACATCCAAACATTCAAACATTCAAACATCCAAACATACAAACATTCACATTTATAATATATGTAGGATGTAGGATAACTCCTCCTGTACTTTATGCAGTGAGTCACTCGAAACGTTGTTTTTCCGTTATCTGAGTTGAGGTTCCAGCAAGAATGCATACAAGCGACGACGAACACATGTATGTAAGTAACTCTTAGATGTGAAGGCGAGTTTTGGTGACGGGGTCTCCTTCGGAACGGGGTACCTTCTATGAACTATTAGAGAGAACTTTCAATGTCTTCTGATGGTATGTGGTATGACGATAAAATCATTCTTAGCTCCCAAGGCTTGCAAGATAACAATAATGATAATACGAGTCATAGAAATAATAGCATTTACAAAATTTGAAAATATGAGTACCAGGCGGATTGCTTAACGAAGAAGTACTGCATCTGCTTCACATGAAAACAAAAGCAACGTAAACTGTTTTTGTACTTCTCAAATCAAATATAAACCTACTGTATGGTTTGCCTATTTTTTTTATATTTTCTTAATTTATTCTTAAATTAATTAAAAAGTTTGAATTGGTATTAACCATTAAAGCTTGTATTCATAACATTTTATTTTACGTATAATAAACAAAAATATTTTAACTTAAATTTTAGATACTTTAAAAGATTTTAGATCTTAATGTGTCATTGTTATTTAAATATTTTTCGAAATAAATGAAATAAATGAAAATGAAATAAACGTCCAGCAAGCACCTTTTTTAGTTTTTTGGAGCGTTTCCTGACCAAAGAGACAAAGAAGGCAAGAGCAAATTATTTGTATTTCCAATCTTTTTTGGATTTTTTTTTTAGTTCGTCATAGCCCTTTATTAATAAGACTGTTTTTGTTTTGGGTCACAGATCAGGTTTAAATGAATGCACTGTTCAATATAGGTATGGAAATATCAACAATTATAAAATGAGCTGAAGAGTGCGAAAAGACTTCGTAGTCGTTATTATGAGGGGAAGACGTTGACTTCTTGCTCCATCTGAAACTAAATAATTTTCTTTAAAGCCTGAAAGAGGGCGAAATGAAGACACTATCCTTTAACATATAGGTACTTAGGCAGCTTCAATCACATCAATTCAATTCAATTCAATTCATTTAAATTTTTTTTATTTTTCAAAATTAAAAAGATACAAAATGTTGTTCTTAAAGAGTAACAAAGAATGGCTTTGTAAGCCGTCTGCCAGATAAAAATCAAATAAAAATTACAATAAAGAAAAAGAAAAATAAGTTATATTATAGTACATAAGAGAAAAAAAATAACAGAGTAAAAAAATTATTGTATAAAAAAAACAGAAAAGAATATTCAAATTTAATTTTTAAAATTGATTTAACAAGAGGGACTTTTAGTTTAGTCAAAACAAAAATAAATTAATGAGCTTTTAGTTTAGCGAAAACAAAAATTATTGAGCTTAATCTTTATAGATTGTTAAAGGAACTGCATATAATCTATATTATTTTAGATAGATAGATAGATATATTTATTGTGTCCATTTAAATTTTACATATTTTACAAATTAATAATGTCATTGCACAGTACAGAGATATGATATTTTATTTTGTATCTTACAACCGAAAAATAATTTTTGATTTTAAATTGCTTTACTGAGTTTTAACATCAAAATTGGAAGGAAAAATTTGGAGAGAAAAAACCTTCATATAAATGTTTATATTTTATGTTTTATCACAATTTTTTAAATTTCATATTACTTTTTATAACATATTACAAAATAAATAAATTAATATATAAATGTATGAATTAATAAATAAGTATAACAAATTATATCACATCAGGGTTTGTTTAATAATAATAATAATAATAAATATAAAAGTACAAAATAAATATAAAAACAAATAAATAAATAAATAAATAAATAGATGAAAAATATATAAATAAATAAATTGACTAAAAAAAAATTTTATAAATAAATAAATTATGTAATTAATAAACAAAATCACAAATAAATAAATAAATAAATATTACAGATGAAGAAAAAAAATAAAAGACTAAATAAATTAATAAGTATATAAATAAATTAACAATGAGTTTTCTTAAAGATACTACAAATACAAATATTTCCAAATAAATAAATTAATATACCAATCTACATAGATTTAAAAGGATACAAGAAAATTGTAATAAATTGTGTTATAGCACGAGGTTTTGTATTAATACATTTTCGTTGTGTTGGCATCGTCTAATGATTTTTTCATTGAGGTTTTCAATTTTATTTCTAATTGTAACTACCCGAGCCTGTTCGTGTAAAGTTGATGTTGAATAAAACCAAAGAACGCGAAGGATCATTTGGAGGACTTTGTTTTGGAATATTTGAAGTTTTTTAATATGCATTTGAGCGCAGTTTCCCCAAACGAGAGATCCATATAAAGTTATAGCTTGAAAAACGACTTTGTAGATAGAAAGTTTATTTTGGTCGCTTAGTAATGATTTTCGATTTATTAGGGTATAATAATCTGATTGCTATATTAAGTTTATTTAATGTGTATTTTTAGTATGATCGTTAGTCTGACATTTCCCAGCGTTTATTTTAATTTTCCAGTGCTTATAATATTCGAAGATAACATTAAGCGCAGTTTGAATATTGAGGATAACTGAGGAACCATATTCGTCAGAAGAATATAAAACAATATCATCTGCATACATTCCATATTCGCAGTTTGGTAATCTGGGAAAATTGGAAGTAAAAATATTGAAGAGTGTTGGGGACAGTACAGAACCTTGTGGGACGCCTGAAGGTATAGCTTTACATGAAGAACATATTCCATTTAGCGTAACGAGAAACTTTCTATCGGTCAAAAAACTTTTAACTATAATGATTAAATAACCGGGAAAATCATAATTTATTAATTTGTGAGTACATTATTTTAGATTTGAACAATAATTTATGTTCCATTGGATCTCAAAACATACTCAAATAATCATTTCGAAAATTGTGTGCATGTGAAACATATCGTATAAGAGTCTTCCAACCACGAACTCCGTTTAGAATGCTGACACATTTTTCCAACGAAAGAAAACTAGAGCAAAAATAAAGTCTTCGGATTTCCTGTAAATTTGGACAAAGCGCTAGGAAATGGAAAACATCTTCGTTTTGATCAAGATTACAAAGTAAGCAAATTGGGTTAAGATCTGTTCTGTGTGGCTTATAGTTCAAGTCAAGCAATTCAGTTCTAACCTTGAAAATCGTACTCATTTCTGACATTGTAAACTCTTGCCTAAAATAGTTGTTTTCACCTAGATTATGGTTGAGTTGCCTATATGTACTCCTGGAAGTTGATTCTCTCCCTCGTACAAGACACTTCTCATATATTGTATCATCTATTTTAGATATGCATTCGTACAACGAATTTTTTAGTGCTTCTACATTGTCCACTGTGAATGACATTGCAAATTGATGAGTTACAGCGAGATTATACCAGTTTTTTTATAGGAGTATAGCCACATCTAAAACAGATCATAAGGATCCGCTTTTGTTGGTTTTGATTAGATCTCCTCATAACTCTTACAATGTAATTTGCATGAGCTTTTAAGTTTTTCAAAAATATTGGGGCTAAACCTAACTCAAGGTTAATGGCGTTATTGGGGGTGTTAGAAGGTAGCTTGAAAACTCGTTTGAAGAAAAACCTTTGTATGTTTTCCATTTCTTCTAACTGCTCGTATCCGTACACCTCGTTTTCATAGCAAAGACAGCTACTAACCGTCGCGTTGAAAACTTTGAATTTTGATACTGGGTCCACAAAACTGTTGGCAAAAAACTGTGACCACATAGTATTTATTGTAGCTTTCGCCGCAACTATCTTAGCTTTAATATGAGCGTGAATATTCATGTTGTATGTCATTAAATACGCAAGATATTTGAATTCCCTTACAACTTCAACTATTTCACCATCCAGACACCAATTACGCTCATAACCAATAGATCTGTTAGTGGACCTAAACACCATTATTTTAGACTTTGAAGTATTTATTTTAAGATCCCATAAATCACAGTATTGTTTAAGCTTATTGATCTGAAGTTGAAGTGTAAACGGATTATCACTTAAGATCACTAGATCATCTGCATAGAGCAAAATTTTAATAGTCACATCTCCAAAGAGAACAACACCAGGGATATGGTTTTCGACATCGTTAATAAACAATGCAAAAATAAGCGGACTTAAAACGCATCCTTGAGGAACGCCTGTTGCGCATTTAAAAACTCTTGATTTCTTTGTACCATTCTGGACAACTGCGGTCATATGTTCAGTTTTTCATAAATTCTTATAAATTTGGTTGATAACCCAATTTCTGCGAGCTTATAAAGCAAGGAATTTTTGTTAACTGCATCAAAAGCCGCTTTCAAGTCAACGAAAAAAGCGTATAAACATTTCTTTTTGTCAATAAAACGGCAAGCAATAGTACTGAGTACGAAAATTTGATCAATTTTTTAAAGCTTTGCTCGGAAACTCGCTTGAAAACAGCTTATAATATTGTTTTGTTCAACCCAGTTTATGAGTCTATTATAGAGTATTTGCGTAAAAACCTTCCTGAAAGAATTTAGCACAGCAATACCTCTATAGTTTTCGGGTAGATTACGGTCACCTTTTTTAAAAAATAGCTGAAATTCTAGAAAAATGAAAATTTTCAGGGATGGTCTCCTCGCAGAATATTCTATTTAGAAGTTCTAGGATATACTCCAAGAACTCAGGGGTAGCATGTTTATAAAATTCTACAGGGATTCCATCATAACCTGAAGCTTTGTTGTTTTTCATTTTATGTAGGGCTGATAAAAGTTCAACCATAGTTAAAATGTAGTCCAAATCTGGAATAATGACGTTTGGGTTAGCAAAACTTATTGTGTTAAGGTTAGAGTCAGGTATAAGAAGAGCTTCAAAATAGGTCGCGAGTGAGTTCTCATCGATTGCATAAGAAATTCTATAACTTTGACCATTTAAAAAACGCACCGCTTTCCAAAACGATTTTGAATCCCTACATTCCACAAGTTTAGAAGCAGACTTTTTAAAATACAATTCATTAGTTTATATAGCCTTTTATAGTCTTGGTTGGACTGCACATATAATGATTTGAAAAAGTCACGATTTGTTTTTCGTAAAAGTTTTAAATATGCGAAAGATTGTTTTTTACCTTTTCTGCACTCATCATCATACAACTCTGATTGAAAAGAAGCTAAATGATTTCGGGAAGATACAGTCGCAGATTTTCTCACCACTGATAGAACTGAGTTTGTTACGTTTTCGATACTACCGGACGTCAGATTTGGCAATGTAACTAGCTCTTGATTAAGTTTTGTCTTGTGTCTGTTTGCATTCCTATCTTTCCATTTGACAGTTATAACACTATTCAATGTCTTGAAGTCTATTAAAAAGGTTATCGGACTTGCAAGCAACTATTATGGGGAGATAAGGTGAAAAATTAGCCGGACAAATGAAGAAATCTTCAATTAAACTAAGCCATTCACCTTTAATAAGACAGTAGTCAATCACTGAGCAGCCCTGACTCGAGACAAATATATAGTTACCATTTATGTCACTATTAGAAGACCCATTTAAAACAAAAAATCCAAAATCTTGAACAAGTTCTAATAAAGATTTTCCATTTTGATTAAGACAATTGTCTAAAGTTTTTCTTTCGCAGGAGAAGTGGTAATTGTTTAAGAGGTCTGAATTTTGGAAGTCACTTATACGGCCATTTAAATTTCCAAAAATCATTAATTAATTAAAAAAGTTATATAGTTCATTATATTTTAAGCTCCACTCATGAAAATTTAGATATATAGGAAGAATTTGGAGGTGTTTTGTACCATATGTGATATCTATAATTATGTCAAGTTCAATATTTTTAAACTTAATTTTCTGAACCATACCAGAGTGTTTTATACCACGCATTATCCCACCACTAGCCCTTCCAATGCTACTGTTTCTAATAACTGGGATACATTTAATGTCAAAGTGTTTAAAGTATTTTAAGTACTGCAGTTCCTCTCCATTTTCTAAAAAGGTTTCTAAAAGAATAAATACATCATATTTCGTGACAAGATCAAAGAATTCAGGCATTATTAGTTTGTTTTTAAAACCTGTAATATTGTAACATAAAATTTTAAATTTAAAGTTATGTGTGAGAAAATAATTCAATTCATCCAATCGGTTCTCTTCCTTCACAGCTTCTGCTCTCCTCTACCCCGGGATTGAGGAGTGAACGTAACATATACTTGACCGACAGCATTGATCGTATACTTACCAAACAGACAACCCTGATGATACACACACAAAAACGAACATATGACGTTCAAGTGGTAATGGGAGACAGCGTCCCTTCCACAGCAAAACCAGTTTCGCTTATAAAATATAGAGTTAGTTTCAATTTTCAAAGTCATGAGTCATCTGTAATCTGTTTGCCGTGAATTACTTGTAAATCAATATGCTTGAATAAATAATTAATTTGTATTATATCAATTTGCCTAACTAAATTAATTAGCCTAGCAGAAATCGACACTAAAAAAAGGCTAAAATCGCAAAACTTAATGTAGTTCTGCATTTTTGGTATGGTGTATGGATCAGTTAGGGTAGTGTTAAAATTCAAATTTGGAACTTCGAAAAACTCGTGCTCGCTGCACAGCACGCAAAAACTATAAAATTTTTGTATTTTTTTCAATGTTTGCTGTGAAAGCCATAAGCTATGCTTTTTTCGACAGACAAAATTATGTAATTTTTTAAGTCTATCAAATTTCCTAGAATTTAAGCTTAACCGTAGCTCTATAAACCCTATACAGACTAGTCTATGGCTCTTTGAAAATGGTCCATTTTTACCGAAAAATGACAATTTTTAGTTTTGCTGCTCTTCGGATCTAAATATTGGCAAAACCGCTCTTCCAACAAAAAAATGCCACTATGGATAAAGTTCTAGCAAATTTAATTTCCTTTAAATCAAAGGAAAAAGCAAAATCTGTAATACAGTACATAAACTAAGGTAATATTTTGCGCAGGTTGTCAAAATCCGATCTGTCACTTTGTATCAAAAATGGTGGTTGTTAGAGACCTACATCAAAAAATTTATGAACAAAACTGCACGCCTCACGTTTCTTTTATATTTTTCAATTTTCTTGTTTATTAATTTTTTTTTATAAATTAATTATCACAAATACTTTAAAATATAGCCACGAGATCTATTTGTCAGAACATATAAACAAGCTTATGGTCTCTGGCGGCCGCCATTTTACTTTGATTTTGACAGATAAGCAGAACATTGCAAAAATAAAACCTTTAATTATATTACCTTAGATATGTGTACCTTGAGTCTGTGAGACCAATAGTTCACTTACACGGTTATTTAACATTTTCCTAAGTTTTGGCTTTCGCGGAGCCTGTGCAAAAAATGTGGGGAGGGGGAAAACTGCAAAATGTTCCATCTTTTTTTGGTTTTTCATTACTAACTTTTTTTCGTTATGTTCTACGTTAAAAACGTTATATTTTGTAGACCATAAAATTAACACCATGTTGAATTTTCAAAAATGTCAATTCTTTACCAAGATATGGTGGTTGGCGGTAAGAAAAAAGGTAATTTTTTCAAGTTTCCCTAAAAAATGCCAAAAACTGCAGATTCTTACCTCATTTATTCTGTTATACTCGAATTATGGGACGCAGTTATTTTTTTGATTAATAGATCGGAATTACTTACCTATGACCTATAATATACGCGTGTGAAGGCTTGAGTGAAAACAATTTATTTTCTGACACGCGATCTTTCAATCCTCTCCTGCAGGCGCAGTTATTATTTCAAGAGATTTCTTGTAAATGGATAGAGTAGCTGAATCTTATGCCTATCCGACGATTTAAAACATTTTTATCTAAGAATTCTACATAATGAGATATAGGCATGTAAAAACTTGAGTGAAAAAATGTATTTTCTGACACGCAAAACTTTAATCCGCGATTGGGACGCAGTTATTTTTTAAAGAAATTTCTGGTACATTGATCTAGTAGCTGAACAAAGTGTCTATGCAAATCGTAATCAGCTAAAAATCCTACATTAAAAGATATAGCCATGTGAAGGCTTGAGTGAAAAAATGTACTTCCGCTCCTTGAGGCGCAGTTATTTTTTAAGAAATTTTTGGTGCATGGATCTAGTAGCTGGACTCAATAAGCACCTGGAAACACAAAACATACTTAGCTAAGATGGCACATTACCAGATATAAGCATAAAAAAATTGAGTGAAAAAATAAATTTTTTTCACTCAAGCCTTCAGATTGCTATATCTTGTTACGTACAGGTCCTAGCTGAGTATGGTTTGCATTACTAGGTAGGTATTGAGTTCGGCTAATTGGTCCAAATACTAAAAATCCGCCAAAGAATTTACTGTGTCTCCAACGGAGGATCGAAGCGTCATGTGTCAGAAAATACATTGTTTCACTCAAGGTTTTACATGCCTAATATCTCATTGGATGGCGTCGGCTATAAATCGGGATGTATGGAAGAACTTGTTGAAGGACGCCCGGACCGGATCCTGGTGTTTGCGCCGATAATGATGATGATAATTCGGCTAGATTTACTCAACAAATTGAGTCTTTCAAAAAAAATCGTAAGAATCCAATGAATTTTAAAAAAATCATAAAAAACTTAATATGAAAAGCCTTTTCTGCACTTATTTTGCCAAAGCATCAACTTCATCGGTTCCACGAATCTGTAATCTTTCAAGCCCTAAAAGATAAAATTTTTTAAACCCCTACAGAGAATGTTAGCTTATATTACGCTTAATGATAAATAATTACATAAATAAATAAATATATATATCGAAGGCAATCGGTTCTTCCGCCAAGACTAAAAATTCATATGCAGATAGACCGGACTTTTTTCTTATTAAATATTGTATTTGTGTATATGTATGTGTACAAGCAATTAAAAATTAATGGAGCAATTCCCCTTGAAAGCTAGCATGTCTTTTAAATCGTTTGTTTTTTTTCTGCAAAAGGATTGAGAAATAATGAAAACAATGCCAAACTTCATTTTCATGAATGTTCTATGAACCGATTATAATGAGTATGTCCTTGCTCGTTAGTCTTGCGCATTCCCATGTTTTAAAAAACAATATTAAATACAGAGTTTCCATTATGTCAAATGCAGCGTGTTTTATTTTTTGCTTTAGGCTACATGGTACACAAAAAAAAATCTGAAGCTGATTTTTTAAATAAAAAAAAAAAGTTAGAGTGAATCTGTAGTCCTTTTTGCATTAAATATTCACAAAAGGCGAAGAATACTTGTTCCAGGAATTGAAAAAACAAAGTCACTCTAAGCTTTTCTTTTTTTTTTTTAGCCAAGAAAATGCAAAATAGCATGAAAAACAACATTGTTTACTATTACGAAGGACTTAAAGGAGATCATGAAAACTTGTCCTTATAAAAATACAAATAACTAAGTGAAAATGTTTTCCTGGAGCATCCTTCAAAGACACGCAATTAAGAAGGAACTAGTATTTTCCTACTTACACGACGAATATAGATAGATTGTTAAGGACATGGACTTCAAAAGACGTAGGACATTGCACGCCCTTTATAGTGGGCAGAAACTTTCCCAATATAAATTCTTTAAAAAAAAATTACACAAAAAAAATCTCCCCGACATCTTTTTTTCTTGTAAAGTAAACTTTCAAAGAATAATTTCTTCTTCAGTGGTTTTGGGTTGCATAAAAGTTCCTTCGCACCCAAACTAAGGAATAAGAGAGATGGTATGGCAGACAATCTTGTCCAACCCAAGAAAACTCTCGACTGGCGTCCTTAGAACTTCCTTTTGGTTTGTTTGTGGGGATTTTAAAGACATACACTTCAGTTCGGTTTAAATTGTATCTTCTTCGCTTCTCCCCTCTTATTGCGTGAAACATGAGATACACTCGTGGCTGCCATAAAATAACCATCGTCCGGATTAGAACCATCCACCCTATCCCTAAGTTGCTTCCTTGATAACACAACCACCAGGAGTGCAGCAAAAAAGGATAACGATAAAAGGCGAATGAATCCCAAAGGGATATACTGATGGATACCGGAAGTACTGATGTTCGGTATTGTGTATAGTGGTTAGATACATTTATATTCGTACTTACGTGATTCTGTATCGGTGAGACCTCTCTGCGCCGGGCTGGACTTGATATACTGCCATTAGGTGCGGTGGCTGTGATTGACGCTGTCGTGGTTGTACCATCTCCATGATATATCGTAAATCCAGTTGCTCCTTTGTGTCCAAGACCATTTTGTGTTAGATTGCTTGATGCAGTCGATGTGCTGTGGGGAGCGATGTGATTGGCATCAACGATACGGTGCGGAACATGAAACGAAAAATTACCCAAAATCGTGTTAGAAATTTATTCAAGAAGAACTACAATCAGGCCATGTGTTGCCACTTTAAAGGAACATTGATTTGTCGGGATTTTATAAATAAAAAAAATATTTTTAAGTTTATTTTTTTAAACAAATTTGTTGTTCATATAAATAATGAGGTATTTTTAAAAATTGTATGAAACGAAAAAGCGACACCAAAAAGAGAAACATTATTCATAAATAATATTTAGCCTGCGAGAGAATTGATTTCTATACTCCTACAAGTATACCGCGAAAAACATTGACTGCTGTCAGATTTTCTGTCGCATATAGGCAAACTGAGAGAAGCTGCTTGTTTCTCTAGTTTTCATACCCATAAAAGATAACAAACACCAATAAAGTGTCAACCCTCATTACGTTCATATCCAAGGAAGCAGAAAGCCAGAGTCTTAAATTTAGCACCTCTTCCGGCAGGCAATACCTTTCATTACGCTTTGCCAATAAATATAAATTTTCCAACCACTTTCCAGTGTCTTTAGGAAGGCAAACTTGCAGCCTGTAGCACTTGAATGTGGACAAAAAAACTGTGCTAACTACTTTCAGCATATTCGTGTCTTTTGGTAGTTTGGTTAGGCAAAAGGAGGAGTTTATCCACAGGCAACATTCTCAAGACCATTGTTTTAGTAGCAATATAGGAATTGAAGCAATTGCAGTTAATAAATTATAGAGAGGGTGTGTACCGTGTAGCTTTTTCGATAACGTTTGCCTTGTAATATGAACACCCAAAGGACCAAAGCAAATGCCATTGCAAACCAAATCGATGACCTACTTAGTAATGTGGGCCTTTGAGTCCATATTAAAGGAATCCTTAATGGGCTGGCTTCTAGGCACAATCTGTGTGTTCTTATCCACTTGGCGTTTCTTGAATGTTTCATTAGTGCTTCATTGATATACAATTCGGAAACCGGGTGAAACAGATGTTCTACAAAGGCCTAGGAAGTGGTTTTGGGGAGGCTTATAATTTAGTTGACTTGATTGAGGTTGTTTATTAATGCTTCGAATTCAAGTTTTATTGAATTCGAAATAATTGGCTGAGATACTGTGTAGATAAACACAGGTTTTGATTTTTGATAATTTTTTCTCTAAGAAAGCTTGTATAGGAGTTGTATTATTAATAAGATTACTTCATTTATTGGGTATGGTAATGAACCCACATTGATGACCAGGAATCAACAAAAAAATTTGGATGTTCTCGATTTATCTTAGGATCACAATTCAGGAAATATTAAAAGAACACTTATTCTCAGAGTACAGATACAAAATTCAATTCACTCTTAATGATTAAACAAGAAATCAGCCATTTTTCGGGAATGGTAGGAAAACTGAATCGTTAAAACAAAGGGCTATTTAAAAAAAGTTGGTTGTCTGTTAAGTCGGTTAACGGACGACAATTTTACGTGATAACGTCATAAGAAAACATTGATGGCAGTAACACCAACATACAGCCCATTAACTCACACCCACAAACCCTCTAATTAAATCCACACACACTAATATCCCAATATCTACATCTACTTTCTACTTTAACAAAACTCCGCCTATTATGTATTTATTTTTCTCTCTTTGTTCTCTTTGAGTTTGAGTGGAATTATTTTGGGAATTTCCGCCTGTCTTTTTTCATGTTCGCCTGGTGCTCAGAATACGTTTGCGATTGATTTTGGTTGAAAAAATGACCCTCAAACCCTCTCGTTAAATCCAGACACACACACACACACACACACACAAACACACACACACACACACACACACACACATATATATATATATATATATATATATATATATATATATATATATATATATATATATATAAACACACACACACACACACACACACACACACACACCATTATTTTCTTTTTCATGTTCGCCTGGTGCTTGCGATCGATTTTGGTTGAAAGAACCACAGTATCGCAGCGTGCGTCACTTTTTTATCAGCATTATAACCATGAGTCTTATCAGCATGAGTCATGTTATTTCGTATGTGTAGCCTGTCAAAAACAACATGATAAAAACCGAAACAGAACTCGTGGTAGAACTGGACACAAAAAAATATAGAGAGTGTTTTAAGCCTCAGGAGACACTGTGATAAAAATAAAAATACTTCAAAGGCTTCAAGACTAAGAAAAATCATCTCCAGAAACGCAACGATGATGCTCAGCTCGCTGGAAAATCAAACGGATCTTGTACTAACTCCTGTAAATAATCATTCAACTTTTTACGCTTTATCCACAGGTAGCTCAAAAACATAAATGTAGTGCTGAGACAAACAACAGCCCTTAATATGGCAAAAACTTTCAGATCACTATCGACAATATCGACATGATGAAATTGTGAGTAAAGAATCAATTTATTTTCACACTAATGGCCCAAAAACTGAAAACGGGATTGTTGGCTGTGTACACTCAAAAAGACTAAATTTTAGATTCTCTTTGCAACTACCTGACAAACACTTGTTTTCCTCCATGGGGAAACGTGAAAATGAAGAAAATTTGTTTGAAGACAAAAAATATTTTATCAATTCAAAAATCAAGGTGTGTAAATATTGTGATGTGGAAACAAAATGTTTAGACATTCGGAGGATACATTTTGTTCGTAAATTAACGACCTCTGTGGGAATCATTGTGTACAACAAACAATTTTTAACACAACACCAACATGTATTGTGTACAACAACCATGCTCCTAAAAGTGTGCTACATATTTGCAATATGTTTTGACTGAGTGCTAATTCGAACTCGAATAAGTACAAACAACCGAAAGCTTAGATTGTGCCAGAACCAGACGGAAGCTTCCAGAAATGTGTAAATTTGTATAAATACACGAGTAGAGATGGCATTAAGAGTTTATTTTCAAAAGCGGAATTTTTAACATTTGGAAGCGCTAGTAAAAAGTGATTGAATTGAGTTTAAATAAAAAGTGTTGAAGTATAAAAACGTATTTAAATTGTCAATAAGTGGAATAAGTTGAATTTGCTGTTATTTAAACTGAAAGACGTTGTGTTTCATAAAATAAAGAGATTTGTTGTATTATTTTGGAGTTTTGATTGAGTTATTTTTTCGAACCCCAATACAATTTGAATAAAATTTTATGTAAAAACGAATAAATTTTATTAATTTCCAAACCAAATATCGTCAAATTGAAGAATATTTTCTTTCAACATGAAATAAGTATACTTTTATTTGAACTGAAGAATCTTTTTTCACGAAATTTTAAGATTGCGTGATGAATCTTATTCAATTTAGACAAAATTATGTGGATTAAGCAACTTAACTAAAACTATCAGGAATCAATCGTTAAATTAACACACCTACATTTTTATCAATATCACAATCAAATTTGGTTCAGTGCAAGGCTGGGTCTAAAATATTCTAAATAATGGTTGATCCTGATCAGATTACATATTAGCTTGATACCCGTCGTTACTGGGCACTGTTTTGTAGAAAAACATGTCAAAAGTCTTGGTACATTTTCTAATGACTTTTGCAAAGGTTGTGTTGATGAAGAAGAAACTATTTGGCATGTCCTTTCTTCATGTCCTACTTTAGCCCAAAGACGTAAGTTTAACATAGATATCATTAATCCTCATCAATTTATGGAGAGAACTGGTTTAACGATTTTTTTTGCGTCGGAACCTTAAGTTGGTAGAACTGTTTTCATTGACAGCCATTTTGTCATTCCTAATGTGATTTTTCTTTAACTTGGTTTGCCATTTTGTCATTTATACACTGACACTGGACGTTTACTTACTATGCCTATTACCTTAGTGTAGGCAATAAGCTGACAAAGTTTCATTGCATTTTAGGTAAACAGTATGGCCAACGCATCAAATACGAACAAACAGACAAACAAAACAACAAACAAACCAATTTAAATTTGTATATATTACCTAAATGTTTAATGTTGGTTGAAAAACTGAAAACAGAGTCACGAGGCATGGTTTTGCAAATAAAATGTTATAATGGTATACGAATTTTCGAAAGGAAAACGAACCCAGTGCCCCCTAGTGGAAAATTTAAATAGCCTAAGTTATTCCCTAGAGCATCTGCAATCTGCCAGTGAAAGGCTCTCGTTTCCGAGATTAGCCAGAACAAACAGACAGACCAATATTTTAAAAACTGTGTTTTTATTATATAAGTACTCTATACTCTCTACTCTTTCATATGCATATTGTAAGAAGCTGTTATTTTGTTATTACAAACGGACACTTCAATTTTACTTTTTAGGGACTATAAGGCAAGTTTAGGATTCGTGAATATAAAAAAAAAATTAAGACAACAATCAAACATGAAATTACGATCAGAGAAGCCTAAAAAAGTCATTGACACGAAATGTCCGTCTGTCTGTCTGTCTGTCTGTCCGGGTGTATATCGATCTGCAGCCTAAACGGGTTAAACAATTGCGTTCAAATTTGGAATGTGTGTACCTCTTCCTCAGAGGGGAAATTGAAATTTTATTTGTAGGGCTAAAAAGAACGGTACCCGCCATATAACTATTAAGGAAGAGCTTATTTTTCTCGAAAACGGCTCCAACGATTTTGATCAAATTTTTTGAAATTTTTTGTAGTAGCTATCAGCTAATTAGAACCAAATTTACCGGAAAAGTCTATTAATGATACCGTTCATATAATGGTTTTTTTTTAATTTTCGACTTTCTCCGTAACGGCTCAATGGATTTTAATAAAAAAATTATATTTGAGAAGATCTAAATAGCAAAATTAATTCTGCATATCAAAAGGTATTTAACTTTTTTTCTAATTAAAAATAATTTTTTTTTTGAAAAATCAATATTTTTAAAACTAATAAAAAAAAAATAATTCAAATCCTTTAATCACATGTATATTAATAAACTCTAAAAACTATCAAAATTAAGAAAAATTTTTTTTTCAAAAAACTAAAAATAAAAAACAGGATTTTATCAAAATCCGTTCTACAATTTTCGAAATAATTTTTTTATACATTTGTTATTATACAAGACATCTGATGGCATACTCCATTTTTACTAAAAACCATTAAGGGTTGTGGTTTTGACTCTATTTATTCAAGTTCAGAACGTGTTCTAACACTTACGTACAAAAGTATTGAGTTATTTGTTTCGACCAAAGATCTTGCCTTCGCATTTGATTAAGCACAAGAGCAAGTACGTGCGACCCAGTCTTGCCAATTTTTTTGCTATATAAATGTTCCCTGTTTCTTTCAAAGTTAAGCCTTCCAATTTGATAAGGCACAGTCCACTGTCGTGCCCATTTTTTTTTCTTTGTTTCCATAATACTCTCTGTGTAAATCGAGCATATTGATCTGATAGTTTTGTTTTGATATGTTTGCAGAGTTTGTCTACAGCTTGGTTTGGCACAACCCCAAAGTTTAAGCACTTGCTTGTAGATAAGCAATTTGTTATAAAAACTTAGATTTGAGTATTTCAAATTCCTTTGTAACGTCCGTGTTCAATTTTAGCACATCATCAAAAGTCGTGCATGGAAACTTTGATTCGTAAGCATACGGGATTTGTTCCGAGATAAACGGGCAGATAATTCTAGTAAAAACTTAATATGTGTTAATTTGGACTTTTCGGTTACCTTCCGATTGATGGATGATGCAATTATACTAGTATCATCAGAAAATGTGCAGCGATTTTGCAGCGGGAAAAAATATGGTGTTAATTAGCACGCGATTCCCTCGTCTTTACATTCACACCTGCAATTATATCGATCACATCTGCAACTTTCTAGTTGGTGCCAAACTTCGTGTACGGATATAAATGAAAGCTATTAGGCACAACAACCACATAAAGGAAATTCAATGTTAGACGACTAAAATCAGAATTGAGCTAGTGAGGAAACCTCCGACCGTCAATATGAACTTGGAAGACTAATGGAAACAATTTCAATAAACCATAGAAAACGCATAGTCAGATGCGTTGGGCTTTTTTCTAACCGCCCACCCCTGAGAAACTCCTGGTTCGCCTCCAAATGTACTCAAGCAAACAAAGCCAAAACGGAAACAGACAGATCGTGGTTCCCAAAATAATTAGAACATCTTATCTTATGCCTACATTAAGCGAAGGAAGGATGATAAACTCTTACTGAGGAGAAAGAAAAAACATCACCAGCAACGGGAAGTCGAGGAAATGGAATGGTGTTTTAATAGGGGAGGAGGTTCGAAACTTCTACAGAAGATTGAAACGGTGAAAATCAGATTTCACTAGCTGTCCTGGGCCCTGCAAAGATACGGATTGAATCCATGTAGTAGATACGCATTTGGAGAGACCACTTCAACAAGTTGTTGAATTTCGATGGAGTCTAGTCAAGCTAGATGATAACGAAGAGTTACACCCACTCTACCGAAATGAGATCTAACTAACCATTGCCAGACTAAAAACTAACAAAGCAACTGGTGTGCCGATGGGCTACAAGTGGAACTTTTTAGACACGCTGGAGATGATAAGCGCATACATCAACTTATCTGCGAAATATGGTCGGAGGAAAGTATTCCTGATGATTGGATATATGGAGTACCATCTGCCCAATTTACAAAAATGGAGATCGACTACTCTGCATCAACTATAGGGGAATAAGCCTTTTAAAAATGGCGTATAAGATACTATCCAGCGTTTTATATGAACATCTTAAGCCGTTTGCTGACAGAATATTAGATCCTTATCAAGCCGGTTTTAGAATTGGAAAATCTACAATCGACCAAATTTCCACATTGCGCCAGAACCTGGATGAAATGAAACGAAACGAGACCCACCATCTGTTTATAGATTTTAAAGCAGCCTATGATACTGTGAACAGGGACGAACTGTCCCAAGCCTAGATTTAGAATTCCTGCTAAATTGATACGTCCTTTTAGGATGACGATGGAGAATGTTCGCTGCTCCGTCAAAACTGTAGGGATACTCACACTACTCAGACCTTCGAAACCACGAGAGGTTTACGAAAAAGTGACGCACTGTTGTGCAGCTGTTTCAACATTTTGCTTGAAAAGGTAGTACTCATCACTCAAGCCAACACATCTGGCGTTATCTTTAAAAAACCAACACAACTATTTGGGTTTGCTAACGATTATGATGTGGTAGGAAGAACTACCCGGTGCTATTGCTTCCATGGAGCTAGTAAGCAAGGACGAAACGAAGTATCGGGTTTTCCAATAGGGACTTGACAACTTTGAATTTAATTTGTGAACGCCCCCTTTGACTAATCATCGAACTGTCATTGTCAAGTTATTCAGTAAACTTAACATTTTCATCATGGTAAAGTATACGAGCAAAAACAATGTCTTCAAATTATAAAAAATTTCTACCGAAATTCGGAGTCGGTGACCGCAACTTTAAGAGCGTTGAATTGTTGAATTTCGTCACAAAATCATCTTCAGTGACGAATCAAATCAGTCAATAAGCAAATTATGCGTTATTGGTCGGGTGAAAATCCACATTTGCTTCATGAATCACCACTTCATCCACAAAAAATAACAGTTTGCATGCCGGCGGCGTTATTGGACCATATTTTGTCGTCGACGATAACGATCGTCACGTTACTGTGAATGGCAAGCGTTATCGCGCCATGATTACCGATTATTTTTGTCCTGAATTGGATAATATGGACTTGGACGACATGTGGTTTCAACAGGATGGTGCCACAAGCCACACAAAACACGTTTTTGAAATATCTCAAATGATTTGCGTTTTATTTAAAAACAAAAAAAGTTGTGAAGTCCTAATTCGAAAAGCCTTCTTTTTTCTTGTGTATTGCTTCCTGGAAACAAAATAAATATAAATGGTCATCAACGCACACCGTTTCTTATAATAATATTTAACTACGTGTCTGTAAGGCACATTACATTTTAGATGGATGCTACACAACACTAGTTAGAAGGATTAGAAAGATAGGAACGATTTTTTTCGGGGCAGCAGATAGAGAACTAGGTGGTTATTATGTTAATTCTAGCTTGCACTAAGAGTTAGAAAAATTGCTTCTCAAACTGAGAGTTGAACTTGCGATCTCTCGCTTGGCAAGCAAACATAACCTACTGCACCACTACCGCTCGCAAATAATAATAAATACAAACTGATTCCTATTATTATAAATAGAATTCAATCTTTACAATAAAGCAATTATTTACGTCTCAAGGTTTAGAATAGGGTTAATTTCATTTAGAGGACCAACCCTTCTTCCCATTTAAGAAATAAATTACAATTTGTAGCTTACGTAAGGCTAACAAAAAAGTCAAATTTCAATCTAATTAGTCCCACACACAAAATCCAATTAATTCCTGGCAGTTAAAACAAAAAGCATTTAATATTTAAAATTCATCATTTTACCCTAAATCCCTTTTAAGTCCAAACTAATTGAAATAATATTTATTCAAACCAATAATAAATAAACCTTAAATCGCTGTGCATTCAGGCACGGAAATTTGAGTTTAAATTTCACCATTTTGGTCCTATTTACTTGAGACAAGTGTGGATAGAAGGGTATCTTCTAAAACCTTTGAAAAACAAAAAGGGTTTCGAAAGGATTTATGCTTCATCTTTTGGATATTCCTGATTGACGTTTCTGTATCTTTGAGCTGCATCTGCAGTTGATAACTCAGTGTCTTTTGTGATGTGGTATCATGAGAACATTTGGTTTAAGAAATATCTGCTAAAGAGCTGCACAATTCTTTCATCCCAAAGTCCATTCGCGTTCCATGCTCCCAAGAGATATACAATATTATTCATAAGGTGCTGTTAAGGAATTGAACGATTTTCCTTGCATTATTTGCAGTTCGATAAGCAAGGATATCCCAACGGAGAAGGATGTTACCTACTTCCTTCTCAACCATTAAAAAAAAATATTCAGACCATCTGAAGTAGCAACCATAAATTCCTTAAACGTTTTTTATTATACGCTCTTTTCTCCAAGCCACCTCCTCTACATACGGTCTTAAAGGATGTAAGCCAATAGCAACGACAATGACCATAACAAGAACAGTGTGAATAAATCCCATTTCCAACTAAGGATAATGTTCAACCAGAATATTGTCTGGAGAACCAAAGGGCAGACAATACTAAAAAAAGAAAAAAAGGAACACCAATGAAGGAAAAAGGATATCCTTACTTGATCGATTCATGAATTTAAGATGAAATTCGATCCAAGAGCTGACCCAAAGGATGTTTCAAATTCCTTCGCCGAATGCACAAAACCCCTGAATTTATATATTTAAATTCAATATTGATGGAATCCTTTCGCATTGAATTTTTTATGAGCAGAGGATTTTGCACAAATAGAAACCCAATTGTCTAAGATGAATTTGATGTTTCGTCCTTTAAGCAAAGGATTCGAATATAACTTCTTTGGTACAAATACGATGACATCTTGTTATTGTTTATTTTCTAGACGTTTATCTGGGTTTTGGGCCTAAAATTAGGAGCAAGGTTTGCAAAATCAATTTGATTACCGTGTGAAGGGTTACATTCTGAATGGTTCATTCATTTCCTCATACTGAAATCCTTGCTCTTCCTGTAAATGTTTTTACGAATTTTTCAAAACCATCAGACACCACATGATAAATGAAATCAACAAAAAAAAAAAAAGTTGGACAAGGAAAAACTTTTTAGATTCAATCAATTTTATTTGACAGTCCTTATTGGGATAAGCCCGAAGGACTTTTATTCCACTCGTTCAATGGAATAGATTCGGTTGGGATGGAGTGAGTATCTTTAGTGGACGTATAACTTTCATCCAATGTGTGAGATTTTTGACATAGATTTGACGTTGCCTTCATTAATAGAGACAACCTGATCCTTTTTTGGGGGGGTTTATGTTGAGGGTAAAGAAGTATAACTTTGTAAGGACTCTAATCGATTGGGAATAATTTGAGTGATATGCGGAAGTTTTGTCATTATTCTTCAATTTATATCTGACGTGATGAAATATGTCGATTTTTATAAAAGTTTTTTTGTACTCACCCATTCGAAGTTTTATTTTTGTTTCCTTTTTTTCGGGGACGAACAATATGATTTTCCATCCATGATCGAATTTTGGAACCAAACATTATTAGTCAAAATACAGGAAAGGTAGTTTTATTTAGTTTATTATTTAGAGCAGTCTTTTTGTTGTTATTTTTAGGTATTTAAGTTTATTGCACTTTTTTTGTTTTCTTAAGTTAAAAAAATGTCACAACTTTATTTTGTATTTTTACTAATTTTGTTATATTTGTCTGTAAGTTTTGTATTTATTTTTATATAGATTCCTGTAGTCAGTTTACTTTTTTTTATTTCGGGACGGATTGTTTATTGTTTTGAGATAAATCTGAAATGGAAGAGAAAAAAATTGAACTTAATTTTATTGAAAATTCTTTAGGAACTTAAAGTAATATTTTTAAATAATTTTAAATTTGGTAAAAATTACTTAACTATGGCTAAAAAAATAAAAACATATTTTAATAAGTCTTGTTTTCCGGTGTATTGTCTTTTGGAAATGTTTTCTGTGTTGACCGTGGAGAAGAAGTTCAGTACCTATTACTTTTCTCTTTTCAGGAACTGTTGATATTATGGGTCGTCTACAAGTTCGACACTTCGGTAAAAAGCGAAAAGCTTTATTGGCCTCTACAGCATAACAGGAACAACCTGCTAATAACTCAATTAACCTCTGTAGTAGATGGCTGTAAATTGCTGCTGACCCTCTTGAATATGCTTCATGGTAGTTCTAGTGATACTAACTATATTATTTTAACTATTAGTTGTGAGATAGAGAGGGTGGCAATAATAGGCCGTCAAAAATCTGCAGCAATTGTTGCACGGGTGGTCTGATGGCATATCTTACCGGAAAGTGGAACAATGTTTTCATCGCTTTGGTCAAAGTAAGATTATTGCACTCAATATTTCCAAGGCAATTTCATAGAGTTTGGCACGAAGCTCTCTTATCGAAAATGCGAGCTTTTGGAATCGATGTTCGTCTGGACCGTTCAATACAAGTTGTAATGGACGGTTTCAAATCTGATTCCCTCAAATCAAAATAAATGCTCGTGCGCCCCATGGCTCCGTTTTGTCTCCGACTCTGTCCATTATTTTTATTCCATTTAACTGTTTTGCTGACAACTCTACCTTCAGCTTTTCATATTCAGTGATTCACGTCCTTCCTCCTCCTGAAAAACATTTCAGAAATGTTTCAGAAATTTCTGAAACATTTCTTAAATGTTTATTTGTTTCCCATTTTATGTATTCAGTTTTGTACTTCAAGATGAATTTTAAAAAAAGGAGCAATCATACCGTCGCGCTTTGTCATCATGAACAAAATACATACTCATACACTAAAATATTTGAAAAATAAAGAAAGATTTCCGTTTGGAAGGGGAAACAGAGAGACATTCCATAAACATTTCAGAAATGTTTCGCAAAGCGTCCGGACCTATATAAATACTTCCGAAACATTTAAAAAAACATTTCAGAGAGAAAGAAACATTTCTGAAATGGTTTTTTAAATGTTTCTGAAATGTTTAAAATAAATGTTTCTTTGGTGTGGACACACCATTAAAATTCGTCTTGAAATACAAAACTCAAAACTGGATACATAAAATGGGAAAAAAATAAACAATTCAGAAATATTTCTTCAGCACAAAAAAAAACATTTCAGAAACATTTCTTAATGTTTTTTAAACAAATATTTCTAAGCTGTGGACACACCATAAGAGTACAAGAGTACGTTTCATATGGCCCGGAAAATCTTCGATTTCACCCCAGATCGACGGCGGAGCAGAGAAAAACCGAGACTTTCAAAATTAAGTTCTAAAGGTTTTGCGGGGATTCCCTATATAACACTTGTTAAGAAAAATTAAATAAGTTCCAAAAAACAGTAAGGTAAAAGTTAATTTTTCTCAAAAAACTGCTCTAATCATTTTAGTAAAATTTTGTAGCTGGAGAGCTTGTAAAAACTTCATCCTAAAATTTTGTTGTACAAACCAAAAACTCTTTTTGTAAGCACTTTTCACAATGGCTTTATATTTGTTGTTAAAATCTTAAATGTTTTAAGAACATCTCTAGAGCAGAGTTGTGGAATTAGTTGAAAAAAGGAAACAAAATTCAATTTGGATTTATTTAATAATTTCATATTTTTATAAATTCTTCAAAAAATAATAGTACTACAATATTAGCCAATAGATGATTTAAAGATTCACGCTTATTATATTTAAAATAAGAAAAAATATTTTGCAGATAAAACTATAAAAAAAACATTACATTTTCGATTTTCATGAAGAGCCAATAATAAATTCCAAATTAATTTGTTGAATTAAAAAATAAACCTGGTGTCATTGCTATCTACATTTTTTGATTGAAATTGTTTTAGATAAAAGTTGAAATATAAGTATTCGGTAAAATCCGATGCTTTTAGTTTCAAGTTCAAAGAATCAAACTGGCTAATACAAATGTGTATAAACATAAGTTTGGACATTGATTTAGAACTAAGGCTGTCATGTTATACTATTGTTGGAAAACACAACAAAAGCAAAAACTATCAAAAAGGCTTATGTTCTTAAGCTAGAAGCAAGAAATTTATATTCAATGTCAGACACCGAAAGCTTTTTCCAGAATCCTTCAATAGGCTTAACATTGGTCACTCAAACACCTTTCAATGGCTATGCCAACATACTTATTGAATCGTCTTTGTAGCAATGTAATCAAACTTAAAGTCGACTTAGCAACATTTTCTTCCATCTTGGTTTTTGGTTTCAAGATTTCTTTCCAAAGTAGTTCTGCAAATAACATGAAACAAATTATGAAGCATTACTTCATAATGGTTGTAATTACCCAAGCAAAATAAGGATTTGTGCAAATGAGGCAGAGAATCTATAGGACGAATGGTCGTCCTTCATCATTACACTTAGGACGACAAGAAGATTTTCGTTTCCATTGTTTTATATTAGAAACGGTTCCATGAGCGACCCTTGGAGTGCGTTTTCCGAACACTCTCACACTCACTTGATCCACCCTGCAAGGACTATTCTTAAACGATTTATTTACTGCCTTAAGTATTAGGCCCCGGCACGAACACAATAGGCAAAATTGCTTTTACGTGAGTGGAATGCCATCATCCTCCCCCTTGGCCATGTTCGCAATTAAGGTACAAATCGATGCAGCTGAGGGGGGAAGTCTTCAAAGAATTGAACGAACGGAAATAATAGATACGTTTGTAGGGGCAGCTTGATGGCGATTTATTGCTGGACGAAACGAAATACGGATGTTCTTGGGACAAAGACAACCTGATCGGGGTGCTAATTTTTTCGAAAGCTTGGTATTTTATTTTTTTCCTTCAAACTTCCGTGTGTGGTTCGAGTGGTAAGACACATGACACCAGGGAAGGGATGAAAAATAATTCACATGTTTCTCCAGAGATAGGCCCTGACGATGTCTGTTTTTTTGTTCTATTGTTTTTAAATTAGAATCGAGGAAAAGGGCACCCTTGTTGGGGTAATGTCTGTGATTAAGTGAGTAATGAGTAGTAGTAGGAATGGGGGGAAAGCAGGCGCGATAAACACGAAATTAGGTTGTTGAGATTTATCAATGAAGCACCACCAACATCTAAATTGATCTGGAAGTGTTGAAGGGAAGGTGATTTGGGGTTAATGAAGCAAATTTCTTAAGATATCTTGGTTTCTTCTTCCGTTTCAGTTTATTTTTGTTTTCCATATAATGTTTAAGGAGAACTTCTAGAAAGGGAGATATTGAGCAATTTTTTTTAGTGAAACAAAATTATTTAATTTTTTCGAAACGAATTTCTTTGAAAATTAATTAGTTCACTTGTTTTATCTTCACATCATACAGAGAATTACTCATTTTATTTCAATTCCAATTTTGAGTATCGATCTGTAGCTAACAAGGGTAAGAGTGTTTTATATTCAAAGAAAATGCTTACAAGCGTGTGTTGATTTTCATTAAGCTCTTGTTTTTACTTGTCGGGCGATTTTGTATAAAAAAATCTTTTTCTTAGGCAAACATAAATAAAAAAAATGGTATGCAGTTTTTTAGAGTTTATTAGTATACATGTGATTATAAAATTAAAAGACATTTTTTGCCAATGACTTTTTTATGCTTCTCTATGATCGTAATGTCATGTTTGATTGCTTTCTCAAGTTTTGTTATATTCACGAATCCTAAACTTGCCTTATAGTCCCTATAATCGCAAGTAAAAACCGTACAAAATTAGAAAATTGAAGAATAAGCCAAAAAGTTATTTAAACATAAATATACTTTTTTATTGTTAAAAAACATTTTTTAGACTTCTCTATAATAGTAAAGCTATGTTTGAGTGTGACCGCAAATTTTATCTTATTAAAGAAATTATAATTTGAATTCGAAATTTAAGAGTGAAAAAAGTGCTAATTTTCAGAAATTTGTAACTGATTACCAAGAGGCGGAGGGGGCGTGGTGGTGTAATTTGTGTTGGTATATACCGCGCTTTCCAAACATCATAATCAAGAATTCACAACTACTTGACCTTTTGTATGGTAAAACTTCTGTATTTACTTAACTAGATCGTGGAGTAGGCCTTCTGGGATAAACCGCGCCAAGTGCACCACAACATACTTTTTCTCAGAAATGGTGAATTTCTATTCTTATCATAAGACTAACCGTTTCATTAAAAAATCCAAACGATATATTTTTGTGACCTTTGACCTGGAATAACATTTTTTGCACACATCGAATCGATGGGGACTTTCCATAGTTCTTTTTATAACGGTGTTCTTAACGTTTATGCAAGTTTTGAGCTTTCTGGAAATTTATACAGAGTAAAATTTTCAGTTCCTTAGCGAGTGATTTAGGTAGGCAGTGTAAGTATAAAATGTATTTAAATCGTTGGAGTAGTTTCTAAAAAAAAGGACCTTTCTTCAACGTTTTTTTTTCATGGCAGATATTCCTTTAATATTTTTTTTTCAATAGTTATTATAAATATTCAATATATTAAATATACATAAAGATATATGCTGTGTTCTTTTTAAATTACCTATATTTAAAGACGTTTTCGGTAAATATATTTTTTTCCAAAATCCACACCGTATGTACATCAGAATCGTGAGTATTATTTTTTTGTTGAGAAAATAGGCTTTTCCTTAGTAGTTTTTAAACTTTTAAACATTAAAACATCAAATATCTAATAACAAAGCTATAAGCCATTTACAAATACCGTACCGTATGTCCAAAGCTGGGTTCAAGTGTAAGCGATGACATTCTTTGTAATTTTATCTTTAGAATCGTTTCATAAAAAGGATTTCAGAAATCATTTTAAAGTAGTTCTTATAGAAATTGAGATAAAACCCTGCCCTGAGGTTCACCAGCATTTATTTTTCAATTACCAGGCTTGATCCATCCAAAACAATTTATAATATGCGGTCCAAAAGATTATTATAAATCCAACTAAGACGAGATCCATTGAAACCAAATGCAAGTATTTTTGTATTTTACCAACATCAGCGCTACCTATCACACCCAAGTATACCATTTTTGAAAAATCGGTAAAGTCATTTTAATTTTAATACCGAGTCAAAATTTTGCTAAAACCTTTTTTCAGTATTTTTTATTTGAATTTTTGAAAAAGCAACCTTAATGCTATCTAGGAAGTAATTAAAATATCCCAAGTTACTTCCTAAAGCATCAGCTATTCGCCTGTGATAGTCTTGTCGGTCCAAAAATACTGTTTTTCGAAAGAAAACCGACACTAGTGCTACCTAGTGGCTTATTAAGATAAAACAATCCTATGCCTCAAATTGAACCAATTTAAACACAATAAAAATATTTTATTCAAAATCGGTTAAGTAGTTTTTCAGAGCTCATATGTCTCTATATCTCTATATCTCTAAATCTCTATGTCTCTTTATATCTCTATATCTCTATAGCTCTATATATCTATGTAGGTTTTTCCTTTTCTTCCTCCGTACAAAAGAAAAACGCTACAAATTACTTCTACTTATTTTGGGCGATTGCAGTCAATCAAAGAAAGAAAATAAAAATACGCACATAAACTTTAATGAATAGTTTATTTAATTGATTAATTTGAACACTTTTATACTGTCTTAATGGACATTTGATTTTGTCTACTTTAATTTTCACAAGATCGGTTTTATAAATTGGGAATATAAGAAATAGATGCTAGTTAACTTTTCGCGTCTTCCGATTTTTACTTCTCGCGTCGGCTATTCAACTTCAACTAACTCTCGTGTTCATACGTTCTTGTCTGTCATCGTCGTCGTCGTTCGTTTTAGTCTTCTTTTCGTATATTGGTTTTATTGTCGGTTTGTAAGTATAGTATGGCCTCGTCTTCGTTCTTTAATGTACTAGTGTGTATCAAAACGAGATCCTACATCTATATCTCTATATCGCTATATTTTTAAATCTCTATATCTCTATATCTCTATATGTCTATATCTGTTTATAGTATAGTGAATCCTGTAACTCTTCTGTCTACCAAACTTCACAAAAGTAACCTATGTTTCCAAATTGTATCCAAATCTGTTAAGCAGTTGGAGGCGTGACTGGGTAACAAACATCCAAACATCAAAACATCAAAACATCAAAACATCCAAACATACAAACATTCACACTTATATTATAATAAGGACGTTCAGAAAATTGTGCATAGGGGGTCTTCATTAAATGTTTGTTTTTTTTTTTTGGAAGAGATCTAAGCGAATTTTGCTAAAATATTGCGATATTTGGAAAATCGTTTCTGTATATGATTCGGGATAAAATCAATATAAGGTTTTATCTAGAAAGACTGTTTTTCAGAAATAATCTTCAGCTTAATAAGTTTGTAATTTGAAGCAATTTGCTTTCGCAATTTAATGTCGTTTTCTTCGCTTTTGGGCTCCATTGGGCGCCATTGACAACGAAATATGAAATTTCAAGTAAGTTCAACTATAAAACAATTATAAATGATACCCAGAATGCAGAACAGGAATTCTTCTTAGGCCAACTACAGTTGACACAGGCAAGTCTGAAGACTCCTAGCACCGGAAATAAAAATACAAGGACAAATTTTCCTTTAATTTAATTGAATCATTAAATTTTAAAACTTTTCATATTGAATTAAATTGAATCTGAATCTGTTACTGATTGATAATTTGGAAGGCCCCAAAATGTTTTGTTTTAATTTCGAATAAAACAAAGCTTCCACCTTCCTTGACATACATTAACTCGCATAGTATGAGCAGGTAAAAAGAATTCAAGACCTCTTTAAGTCAAGGACTTCAGGTACCACAATCCTGCGGCAAACCCCTTTAACTGTTCATTTGCTGTTCTTGAGTGATGCAATTCTATTTGTTTTGGTCCTTGGAGGCTACACCACCATACACTCAAAATGCTTTTAAGTGAAAAGGATGTATTAAGCCGACTATATAATGGTAGTCATATGACCATGGCTGTACTAACAATCTGTTAGGCCTTAAAACGAATTTGCGACATATGCGCAAAAGAAGAATTAAATCACAATATGTATCTTTAAAAGATGAAAAAGTTTATCAAAACTAACTTCAAAAAATTTTTCCTCTTTAAGTTATAACAAAAAAGTTCTGCAAAAGGAAAAGAAGAAATAACTTCTTTTACTGTTTTCAATGATAAAACTTTTCAACTGAAATACGGCCGCGCCTATTATTTTACATTGCTTATCACTTTGGTTTTTTTTTTGTCTATGATCCTTAGAGCCTTGAAGTGTGTTTTGTGCAGCATTGTGCGAGTGACACTGTGTGTGGCTTTTTCAAAATGCAAATTAGGCATTGTCTTGAGATTGTTTTGCATTTTAAATTGGCATAAAAGCTAACACACAACCAACCAGGCGGGCGGGCTAAACTTTTATTCCAAACCAAATTGAACTTTTTCCTTTAGCGGTTACTTCATACCCATTCATCATGATGAATGAGTAGAAGAAAAAATAAAACATTTCCTTAAGAATTAGCAATCCCTCAGGATTCGGGGAGATATTTTTTTTGTTCTAATTTTCCATGGGCGCTGTTCAGTGAAAAGTTTTCCTTGCCATCCATCCGTTTTCACTATTTTTTGTTTGCTCTGTTCCCATGGAGACGTGGTGGTGTTCTTTTGTTCAGCACCACGAACAATTGAAAAATGGAAAACGGATTGAAGATGAAGGATTCATCTTCGCTCAAAAAAAGGCAATTTGTATTGTGTTGAGAGCGGTGAAGTGGTGGCAAGAGTTTGAGGATGTTGGAATGAAATAGTACAGGAGCATTAGATTGATAAATGCTTTTGGTTCGAGTGGTAGTTTTGGATTCGGGGGTAAGAAAGGATACGATGAAGGCAATGACAATGTCAAGATTATGGTTAGCAGATGGTTTGCTACAATATCGATGAAGGACGAAATCGTTTTGTTGTTATAAATTTAATGATGGATATTCTAGAGAGATGTTCGTGTTGTTTTGAAAATGTCCCTGCAGATGGTGCTTGTTTGAGGAAGAATTTGAATAACTTCTAAACTGATGTTTGAATTGTGAATATTCACTCTATTAAGGAGTTCTATATATTATTTTATGTATTCTCATATAGAATCATTATAAACATCGAATTGTTTTCAGGTAAATGAAGCAATAACAATTCAAAAACATATAAAATAAAGTACATGATGAACTCTATTAGTTGGTAATTAATTAAATTTAATTGCATGTTTAAATCCCAATTCATCATTTGCCAATGGCAGGCTTTTACTTCCAAAAGAAATGTTTGCATCCATAAATCAATCAAATCATTTCGATCAATTTAATTTGATCAACAGTTCGATGGCATTTGACTAAAATATTAACACGGAAATCCTCTTCATTCAAGTGCAATTGATTACTTCCTTTGTAATTAATATCTCCTCTCGACATAAAATATCTCTCATCATCAATACGAAATTCATTTTCCTAATGACTTCATCAATCAATGACCCACCCATCATCGAGAAGATTTCACACAATGAAAACCAATAAAATAAAAAAAATTTAAGAGTCACACATAATAGCATGATATCTTAATCCTTTTTTGCTCCATCGAATTACAGGCATAATCCTTTTTTCATCCTTGAGCAAGACGACAGAAAATAACAATCTCTTCCGGGATAAAGTACTTAATCTCGTTGTTAAAACAAATTGAAACCCCATCGAATGCCACCTACTCTCTTGGAGCATATAGCTTAAGGATACTTTTCTTTATACGCACACAAATTCATATAGCTAGAGCTATATATATACGAAGACAGTAAGAAAAATATTTTATCTTTCTGCTTGCAAATAATATCACCCGAACACCTTAGGCCACATACAAAACTAAAAATACATACGAACAAATAAAAAAATAAGGCAAAGAAGGCTCTAAAGGATATCCTAAAAAGCTTTTAACAATATTGCTTGAGAAATTCAATCCATTATCCTGCTGCATTCACCCTGGATAGTCGCTATATATAGTGTTTACAAGTTTCATGTCTGTTTTCATAGCATATCCTTCTGTGGAATCAATTTCTTTCACAAACATCTGCGACGTCTACTTCGTCCAGTAAAAAGTTCTCGCTTGTATTTCTTTACAGATTTTTTTATATATTATCCTTTTCCTTCTTCGCTTATGCTTTTCTATCAATTGAACAAGACACATCTTTCGCGAAAACCTCATCCTTTTAAAGGAGTTTTTTAACTAATTGCATTATTTCTTTGAAATCTGAAGATGCTGCTTATGTACCATCGATCTCCAGGACCTTAAATTATCCTTTAACAGAAAAAATAAAGCGAATTATGTTGGAAATTTTAAAAAATCCACTTTGTTTCATGGAAACCTCACACAAACACAAGATAGAAAATATCACGTATACGCCACAGTGCACTAACAAAGTTCCCTCGTTGAATAAAAGCTATTTCCGGTTTTAGCTTCATTGTCAATTCAATTATATTCACCTCACTCAAATAAAATTAGCCAGGAAAATAAATTAGCTAGTAGTCTTTCCTGGTTACCTTATTCTATGCAATTCAGCAGTTTTCCATTTTCGGCGTAGGGACACATGAAGGAAGTAGAAGACGACATTTTTGGATGTTATTTCAAATTTTTAATTAGGATGTCACTCAGGAAAATAGAAGTTCTTTGTTTAGACTGACAGGAGGCACTTTCATATTCAAACTTAGTTTTAATTTAACACACCACTTCAGAGCTAGACGATGTGTTCGCTTTATTTGTGCGAACAAGGATATGGCTTTGTGAATAATGAAAATATGAGCAACTCAGCTGTTATATGTGAATGTTATTCAAAGAAAATGTCAAAGGAAAACTTTCATCTTTCTTGAGAAAGAAAACAGGCAGAGATCTGGAAAACTTTGAATGATTTAAATATTGTGAAATAGTTTTGTTTGTTGTTTTAGTTTTGCTATATGAACTTTGCTCTTTTATGTGGCTGTGACTCAAACATGGCTCCTAGTTGAGTGATGAAGATACAATAAAATTGTAATCAATCCATGCTTTTGAAGAGACTGATTGCATTAAAGTATGTATAAAAATGTATGTTTTAATGATAACCTAACATTTTACTAATTGAAAAAGAGGGTTTCGCAATTCATGTTCATCCCCACTGTAGCACCACATAGGTTAAGGTTGGGTAGGGCCACTCGATTATTATGAGTCACATATATTCTTGGTTTTGGCTCTAGAAACGTTGGAAGAAAATGGCAAATTTCACAAGAGTTATAACCGACACCATCGGAGTCTACTGAACTGAATATTACCACATTCCAGGCCCTTTAAGAAGCACCCAAATTTAGGATCCGTATGTGAGTAATCTGGAGACAATAGCCTTGAGCAGCAGGATATTAATTTTTATGATAAGGTTTCTGCACACATATTTCTTCCTTCTTGAGCTCATTTTTGGTTATTTGGTTTTGTCAATAAGCAAAATATGCGTTATTGGTCGGGTGAAAAAATAACTGTTTGGTACGGTTTGCATGCCGGTGGCGTTATTGTGCCATATTTGTTCGTCGACGATAACGATCGTCACGTTACTGTTAATGGCCAGCGTTATCGCGCCGTGATTACCGATTATTTTTGGCCCGAATTGGAAGTTATGGACTTGGACGATGTGGTTTCAACAGGATGGTGCCATAAGCCACACAGCACACCCCACAATCGATTTATTGAAGAGTAAGTTTGATGAGCGTGTTATCTCCAGAAATGGGCCAGTCGATTGGCCGCCTCGTTCGTGCGATTTAACGCCTCTACACTATTTGCTTTAAGGCTACGTTAAGTCATTGATTTATGCCAACAAGCCGACGAAGCGACGTTGGAAGAGCTCAGAGCCAACATTGAACGTGAAATGGGACTTTAGTCCGTTCATGGATACAAATGTTTCAGACAACTGCTTCAGCTATAAACACGCCAAGTCCATGCCTTAGTCGATTTGCAAGGTCTCCCGAAAGTACATGGCCCAGTGTTTATATGAAGACGAGGCTTCATTTCGAACAGTGTGTGCAACTCGATGGAAAACAGTTGGATGATATAATTTCTAAAAAAAACTCGCATCCTTTCTCTGTTCTTAAATACTTTTAATAAGACTACGTCAATTAGTTATTTTTTTATTTAATTTTTAAAATATAAAAAATAAAGTAGTTAGAGACTGGTACATGGGTTCCAATTTCAACTCATAGAACAACACCAGGGCTCAGATCAAACCAACAATAAATCTTGCTAATCCCTCCTTCTTCAAGTTAACAAGACAATTAAGTTTTTTTTTTTTTTTTTTTTTTTTTTTTTTTTTTTTTATTGTAGCAAAGCACTCTCTCGTGCAACTACATTTTCCCTTATTAGGACATACATCATTTTATGGCGCAGACGCGTGGACTTTGTCAAAAGTGGATGAGGAAGCCTCAGGTGGTTTGGAGCAAAAAATTCTCAAGATGATTTTTGGTCCCGTGTGCATTAACGGCGAGTGAAGAAAGAGAAACAACGAAGAACTATATGGACTGAGACCTAACCAAAATGGTAGAAGTCCAACGTCTCAAATGGCTGGGTCATATTAGAGCAGATGGACATCAATGCTACGGCTACGGCCCAGAAAATTCTCGTTTCCACCCCGGAAAGACGACGCATTAGAGGAAGACCGAGACTAACGTGGGTAATTACGTCCAAAGACAAGATTTTTAAAACGTACAAGAAAATAGAAAAACAAACTAACAAAGTGTCAAAACCAGAACACGTAACATACGTCCCAGAAAAAATCGAATTTATGAAAAATCTATTTCGAAAATTGTAGGAGTGATTTTGATAAAATTTAGTTAAAAAACATATTTTGTGATTTTTGGATTCAGTTCTTAGGGTTTATTAAAATTCAAGTGATAAGAAATTAGTTTTAAGAATATTGACAATTAAGAAAAATAATGAAGTTTAAATTGATTTTAAACAGAAAATAAAAATTATTCTAAATAATGGTCTACAGAATTAATTGGGCTTCTCAGGTTCGTTAAAATATTAAATTTGATTGATTCCATTGGGTCGTTACCGAGATATATATTCTATGTCAGCCTGTCGTTCTCTATATACATAACGATTTCCGGCCTAAACGGCTGAAGTAATTATCTTCAGATTTACTATGTATAGTTGTTTTGGCGTTTATCAGAGAGCTTTTTGATTTTATATATTTGAGGCTAAAAATAACGGTGCCTTCAACAGTTTTAATGGAAATGTTTGAGAGTTTTTTTTAGGAATTTAATTAAATTTTAATTTTTAATATGTTATTTTAATTTTCGCCTTTTTAAGTACGGGCTCTTTGGATATCTTTCAAATTTAAAACATGAAAAGATATAGGCAGCCGAAATATTTCTGCATACCAACATTTTGAAAAACTTTTTTCCAGCTTTTATAATTAATAAAACATATTCTTTTTGTGAATTTTCAATATTTTTAAAACTAATCAATATATTTTATTTTAAATTTTATGATCATTTGTATATAGATAAGCTCTAAGAAACTGTGTACCAAAATCTCAAAAAAAAAATCAAAAAACTAAAAACATTTCATCATTTTGATGGAGTACAATTTAATTATGGGCTTTTAACCCACCAACAATTCTTCTTCTTCTTCTTTGTTAATCGTTGCCCTTTAAACATAATATATGTAATTAGGCCTTATAACAGACTATCAGCAGCTTCACTTGCGGTGCATTTGCCAATTTAAACTTGTACATACTTTCAGGAGTGTAAGTCAAAATGAATGATATATTATAGAGGGTTTTTTTCGGCGTTAGGTTTTCAAGGAGAAATAAAACAAATATTATTTAATGTTATGGCTAAGAATTTAGCTTTATTATAAAGATAAGGGTTTGCAATTAAGTTTTAAAAAAATATTTCGGGCAAGTGGCCTCCGCGGCTGGTTCCTATAAATTCCAGCCGAGAGGCCCAATTTTCCCAATTTTGTAAAAATCGGGATCGGTGGCCATCTCGTGTTGGGCCCATTCGACGAACGTGCAACGCGCCGATGAACTCATTCGGGGCTTTTTCGATACTTCACTGCACCGAACCGAATTTGCATGATTTTCAAACGTTGTTCAGGAGAAAGTCTATTTATTATGAAATGGCTGACCAAACTGAGCATAAATCAAGTGACAGCTGTCAAAAAGACCAACTCCGAAAGAAGTATTGCCAGATTGAAAACCATACGTCTAAAAAACAACATTTATAATATAACTTTAATTTTGACTTACACTCAGAAATGGTTTTTTTTGCGATGAAAGGTACCCTGTTGCATATTATGTACTTTTCGGGCAGAACATATTCTAATATCAATCATCATAAAATCATATTTATTTATTTTAATCGTTACTAATAATTGTAAAATACACATCAAACCTGGCGGTCGAATTGTACCATTCGCCATATTTTTTATATTTCAAGTCGCTTTAAACAACGCTATCAAAATTCTAACGTTAATTTCTCTCGAATTTTGTCATATTTTTGTCATATAAATAGCACCACAAAAAATTGATATAAAGCTCCTTCTTGTATTAAGCCTAAGGAGGAAATCCTTGTCTTTTTACTTTTCGCTTTTGCTAGCTTTCCTCTAAAAACTTCGCACTCGATAAAAATCAAGAAGATACAAAATCTTTTCGCAACTCAAAAATATTCAAGGTGTATATAAATCGCCTTTTTCGAACCCTTTGACAATCGGTCAAAGCTTCTATCAGGATCGATCTATCTTGTAAAAAAATTCAGGAATCATAAAATCTTCGGATAGACGGTCATTTCTCGTATGCCCGCTCATTTACCCTTGACAATGAATATACAACATATATGTATGTATGTAGTTTAAATAATAACGCGAGATTTCGATCAATGACCGTTTTAGTTAATTTTTAGTTTTGTGTGTTTTGTTTTTAAAGTCAACAAATTAAATTAATAAAGGATATTTAAATAAAAATTGATATTTCATGTAAGAAAAAGTAAATTAATGACAAATTGAACTTGACGAATTTAACTTGACTTATAAAATTGACTTATTGAGTCGACTTAACAGCATGGCTTTTCGACTGAGAGTGATCCATGGCTTATGAAAAAAAAAATAATCTGACTTCGGTCTAACGAACATTAAAAAAGATCTTCACTTCACCGAAAAAATAATTTCAAAATATTCGGATTTCGTTTGAACTAATACTACTGTTCTTTTAGTTTCATAAACATCCACTTCAATGAAACGTTTTTATTTTTATTATATTATTATTATACCTATATTACTTTTTCTAAGCCCATATTGACAACCTTGACAATCTCAAAATCCAACACTAAAAACCCTTGAGGCGCAAACATTGATTTCCAATCTCCCGATAAGAAAGGGAAATAAGATAATTTCCTCCTAAGGAAATGACTTACCCACTCAACATAAAGTTTTCACTTCGTCTATTATGTTTTTGAATGAACGCATCAAGTTTTCACCCACTGTCATCGCCAACAATTCCAAATACCAACACACACACTCTAGCATATCCAATTAGATACAAGATACAATTTCGCCCTGAACTACATTAAATGGGGTGTGAGTTTAAATTATTCACACAACCAACCCACGCAATTTATTTTTTTTAGCAAGACAGTACCAACTATTCAACAGACCACTCAAGTCTAGATTTCAGAAGATTCGCAAGTTTTGAGTTTCAGCTACTTTAGGTTGCGGTTTGCGGCGTTTTTATTTGTATTTTTATGGTGCAATTGAATGAAACAATTTCGAAACATAAGACGCAGCAAGAGTAAACAACAGCTAAGGCATTCCTAATTATCCACTTGAAATACTATTAACTGTGCTTCTGGGTGTTGGTGTTTGCTACACCCTGGGGTTCCATAGCGAACCATCTGCCTTGAGAATGCAATAAACTCAACAACCGCAACAAAAAATACAAAAAAAAAACGTAACTCAAAGATTTTCTTGTAATCAACTGCAATTGAATTTTAATTAAGGCAACCAATAAAAACTTTTTATGAGTGCGGCTAATGGTTGCCAGGTGAGTGAGTAAGAGTTGGATTGAATTGATGTTGACGTTTTTTTGTAATAAAACAAATTAAAAACAAATTTGCTGAATGAAATGATTAATTTAGTTGGAATGTTAGCAGAAGTAATATTTTTTGACTATTATAAACTTTTTTACGATTGATTGATTAAAATTGCAGGGATTACTTTTGAAGGAATTGTTATGGAGGAGGGAGGGGCAGTGAATATATGAAATCGGAAGTTGATGGATATAGATAATAAGATCCATTCGGTGTCAGTTCAATTCAAGGATTGCATTAGACGGCTTTTGTAGCGTGCCGTCTTCATTGGTTGTGAGATTAAAAAGAATTGGATTTAAGTGACAATCCTGCGGGACTGCGGATTTTGCATGAAGTTTCTCGTTATTCATCTGAACGCTCAGGCGGTAGTTTTCATTCGACATCAAACCAGTCACTACGATGTCTGCGACTACTATCTAAGATGGTATCTCTTTTTTCCACACACTATCAAAAATTCGGCCATAGTGAGCTTAAGGAAAGCTACAGTCTATGATCCGAGGCTCATCTTTTGGTGAATGTGTTAGTAGTTATTAAAACAACAAAACCAACACATGCAACAAAGCAAAATAAACATATATTACACATTTATACGCGTGGAGCACTGGTACGTTAGATAAATTTTAATTTTATTTTTTAAATATTGAAACCAAATAAATGACATTAGTATTGATAACACATCTTTGAGATAATGATTGGATCAGCAAGAGTTGTATGCGATGTTTATAACATGGTAGGTTTTAAGGATCAGCCCCTGGTAGCCCCTTTAAAGCAAAACGTATGAATTTGTGCTGAACGGCCTCAATACGGGTACTATGAATTTCATAATAGAGAGTCCAGACTTCTGAGGCGTATTCAAGATGCGAGCGCACATGACAATTATACAGAGAGAGAGTGACATAAAGATCGTTAAATTCGTTTGCCAGCGTTTAATGAACCCAAGGCCTTTTTCACTCTGGAATTAATGTGTTCCGTAAACTCAAGATTGGCCCTGAAGTAAACATTTAATTCTTTAAAAGTAAAGTCTCCACACAGAATGTGTTCAGAAATCGAATAGTCAAAAGAACCTTTTGCTTTTTTTTTGGAAAATGTCATAGTTTGATATTTAATAGGATTAAGAGTTAAACTATTTTTGCAACAAGCAACCCCAAGTACCAAACCTGTCAATATCGGTTTGCAGAAAAATATTATCCGTTGCAGATTTAATTATTTTGAAGATCTTCATGTCGTCTGTAAATATTTTCACTGTGATGAGTTCGATATTTATTGCAAGAATAAATAAAAAAGGACCTATATGGCTTCCAGAGTACACCAGAGTGAGTATTAAAAGAATTAGAAAGGGAATTTCGAAATTTCACCTGATAAGGTCTGTTCATTAGGTAGGATGCTATCCATGTACATAATAAGAAAAGATGGAAGCCCATATGCTCTTAGTTTAAACAGAATAATGCTATGGCTAGTTAATGTTCACATATTATAATCTTTGAAAAAAAGACAGGCAGTTTGGAAATTGGTCTGTAGTTCAGAGTGTCAGTCTTTTCTCCCTTTTTGAAGACAGGAATAATGAAGGATTTCTTCCATAAGTAAGTAAATTTAACAGACCGAAGAGTGAACTTAACAAACATTTGAGAGGTTTGGCTTAACCATATTACGGGAGAAACTTTTAAAGGAAGGAACCATAAAATAAGGAAAGACATGAAACATTGCGTCGGTGTTCAAGAAGGAGCAATTGTTTCCGAGACAGTTCTATGTCCTATTATTCTTAACGCTTTGTTTTGTATTCTATTGAGCAGGTGCAGCGATGATTAAGAAGCACCTGCCCAGAGGTGACAGTTATACTCGAGTTTTGGGCCTATAAACGCTTTGTAAATTGTAGCCAGATCAGACGGGGAGAAAAACTTCTTGCATCGATAAATATACAGATTACTTAAGTGTTTAAAATATTTCTCAAAAACACTTGCTAAAGGCTCACTAGAATGACAGTATCAGAATAATTAAGGCGTGACCATTTCGATTCTAGGGCAGCACTATGTCCCCAGGGCTCATTCTTCTTCATCGAGCTCATGGAACGTGATTATAAGTGTTGCTTTTGTTTTCATCACTTAGAGCAGCCGTTTTGATTCAAACCTGAGTGAAATATGCAAGGCTTTTATGAAATCCTACCTCGGAGATCATATTTAGACAGTCGAGGGCTCTGATACAGGATAGATCGACGATTCTGTTGATCTAGCATCTTGGCTGTAAGACAGTTGATAGGCTGCTCCTTTACGATCGGGATATCGTTGCAGGGAGCCAAGTAGATTACCTTCGGTTCAGTAGGGCAGTGTCCGACTTGAATCGGAAGGAGCTTGTGGATCAGATCGATACCAGCTTTGTTGGCTTTATCAAAATCGTTAGTATCAGTCGACTTTTTGCCTATGGTGAGTTTACATAGTTTTAAGGTATTTCTTAACTATAAAGGTCAGTTACGGCGGCACAAAAAAAATATAAAAATAAAATAAAATTACCTACCTATGTCACTTCTAGATTTAAGTATTTTCAGTTTATTTTATGTTAATTTTGAGTTTATCTTAAATTAAACAAACACTTGTTTAGGAATGTTAATATAACTATTTTTGTCCGAAAAATAATTAATTAAAAAGATAGTAATTTAATACATACAGACACATGATATAAAATTAAAGTATAATACCAACTTCGATTTTCGCATAACATGTCTTTCAAGTATTTTATTGTCATCTCACAACTTGTGACTAAATAGCTTAACAAAAATCGGCTTACAATAAGTTAGTTCATATAAAGAAAAACACATAGACACAAAATACCAATCAACATCACATAGGTACTTGAAAAATTATCTCTCAGAAAATTTAAATGATCTAACCTGGCAATCATAACTCGAACCGAGAGCGTTATTGAATGCCATTGGTGCAGTGCAACGGCACCTAATTATAATTACACTGCACTCTATTAAGCAACCAAACTATTTTTCACAGATGTTTTGAATCTTAATTAGAAGAATTAAATAGAAAATTCTTCTCACCGATGATTGTAGATACAAAAACTTATTTCTCAAACACGCGTCTGAATTCATATAACACAACAGATTTGAACTTCACCTTGAGGCGTGGCGATGGCGAGCGTGAGCGATCGTTCTATGAAAACTAAATAAGTGATAAATTACTTCGAGACGCCCGAGTGTATAGTTTTGGGATAAAAGGGTAGACCAAGACCAACACCAAACGGCATGGCATTGGCCTTCGGATGTTAATTAAGATCTGTCAACCAAAATATACATATACACGCACTGTGTTTACTTAAGATGTTTTTGAATCTTCAAACATACTCTGTTTATGCTTAATGGGGGAAAAAATTGGTTCCTCTTTCCTTTAGATTCAAATCGAAACTATATTATTTGTTTTTAGTCTTGAATCTTGATAAACCCACATATGATATGGCCCACATTGAGTTTTTTTATGTATATTATTTGAAAAAGTATCTAGAACGCTACATCGAAATGTAAACATTTAGATATTCGCGAGCACCAGAAAGAAAATGACGCACACAGTTTTGAGGCAATTCGTATTTATTTTTGGAGCACCAGAAGATAAAAAAATGTATCTTTTACATCTTGGAGGGTTGAGGGTTGGCTGGAGCTTGAAGGAGGTATAAAAATATAAGCTTTTTTGCGATTTCAATTTTCTTGTTTCACTTAGAATTGGATGGTTTTCAATCGATTGATACCTACCTCATCTTTCGTCATAAATTATTCATAGACATTTGTTTCTTTCTTCTAAAGTGGAGGTTTGCCTGTAGTACGTTTCTTCAATTTCAGCAAAATCAGCGAATCAGCTAAATGAGGAAAACGTTTTTAATTTTTTTTCTTAGATTGTTTTTGGATGAAAGGTTAATGGGATGAATTTGAGATTTATGGGGCTTGTGCGGGGGAATAATTGGGTATAATTTGGATTTCTGTGACGTTGGTTGATCGATTGATGGTGTATTTTCTTTTGGCAGATTTTTTTATTGTTTATGTGGAACTGAATTGAGATTTCAAGTCATTAAATAGAAAAGAAATGAAATCTGAAGTCCTTGAGTTGTGAATGATTCATATAAATTGCTCATATGGCAATTATTATGGCATAAGATAAATGGTATTCTGGAATAGCTTTTTTAAATAAAAAAAATATTAAAAAGCCTGTGGCTCAATTTAATATTTTAAGTTGTAACCCCGATATTTTCGATACATGTCATAAGTTCGTAGTGGCCCATTGCAGAGAGATTTGTTTTAACAGTGCTCATTGTGGACCTATAAAGTATCAAAACAAGCTTGTTGGTTTGGATGAGTCATTTTAACAGCTATAGTGAAACGCGTTGGCCTTAACTAAATGGCAGAAATCTGCTAAACGTGGAAGTCAATGGGTATCTGCTTCAGATGAATGAAATTATTCACTGAACTATGGATAGAACAATTCCAAGAAACTGACGTTATGCTATGTTAAAGTGGTCTGTTGAAGAGATTTAATTTCTGGTACAGACTCTTTACCGAAAGACATAATCTGGAAACTAGGGCAATCAAATCGTCGATCAATCTGCTCGTGGCGCAAAATTATAGAAAATCAATGAATTGATTTTAATAGAAATTCTTATGTAATAGATATTTTGGAGAATTTAACGTCGTAAGCTTTCTAGAAGGACAAATAACGAAAAATTGCTTCTGACCGCAAGAATTGATACAAGGAGGTGCCTTCTTGGATAATGACTTCTTTTTGATTTCAGATCCTACAGAAAAGTGGGGGCTATTTTCCAGCAAGTGTATAAGTTGAATAAGCAAATTCACGTTTCTGTGAATGGCCAGCGTTATCGCGCCATGATAAACGATTATTTCTGGCCCGAATTGGAAGATATGGACTTGGGTGACAAGTGATTTCACAGGATGGTGCCACAAGCCACACAGCACACCTTCCAATCGATTTATTGAAGAGTAAGTTTGATGACCGTGTTATCTCAAGAAATGGGCCAGTCGATTGGCCGCCTCGTTCGTGCGATTTAACGTCTCTAGACTATTTTCTTTGGGCGAACGTTAAGTCATTGGATTATGCCAAAAAGTCAACGATGTTGGAAGAGCGCAGAGCAAACATCGAACCCGAAATAGCGGCCATTTCGCCCGAAATGTGTGGACGGCTCATCAATCGGGTCCAATGAATTGACCGCTGTAAACCGCTGCAGTGGCCATATGAATGAAATCGAGTTCCATTCATAAATGTTTTGATTGAACTTCAAGTCGATAATAAAGTTTTTGAAATATCTCAAATGGTTTGCGTTTTATTAAAAAAAAAGTTATCAAGTCCTTATTGTATAACCCTGTATGGAAATAAGTTTATTTCTAAGAACTTTTTTTTTCAATCAAAAAAAATAATTCAAGAAAGCACACTTAAATACAAAAATAACTTACATTTGAAAAAATTAAATAAAAATAATTCACCAACCCGTTTTCAAAACATTGATTTAAAACAAAAATAAATTATAAGAAAATACAAAAAAAGCTTCGGACATATTTTTATGTGAAGCTAATTTGGCTACCCACATCTTCTCGAATTTCAATTTTGATTGAAATCGGTCAACCAGCTCTTGAGAAAGTCGTAGAAAAATAAACTCAATGACTGGATCACACGTACTTGCTCTTATGTGCAGCCACAACGTCGAATAAAATTTGAAAATTATTAAAGGAACAACAAATTTTTTTGAAAAAATTTGTTTTCGGTGGAAAAATTTGTACGCCATTATATTTCTTTATGAAATGTGAAAGTGTAATTTCTTTGTATTTAATTTATTTAAATAAAGCATTTTTTTCTTAACAACATTTTTGTTTATTAAAAATAAATAGATCAAGAATGCGCAATCAACCACAATAATTACCTATGTACATTAAAATAAAAGGCACGACTGGGTCGCACGTACTTGCTCTTATGTGCTAATCTTTTTTAAGTGCAGGCGTCTTTTTGACAAAGATTTTATTTTAATATTTTTTGTATGACGTGCAACTTCCTTAGAATCGTTTTGGGGTGAAGCTCGAACGAACATGCGTCACGACAAAGGGATAAACACATAAATATATAGGATTGTTAGCTTTTGCAGTTTTTTAGTGTAGTATTATCTTTCCACTTGCTGGTTACTGTTTATAATATAATTTGCTAATAGAAATATACAAAGGACTTTTTTCAGTTAAATTTTCATTTTGGTATGGAAAAATTTGAACAACTGGCATAAAGATTCGTCGGAATCAGCAGTTTGGCAATAATGCTAGGTAAAGGGACCTTTATACAACCCAATATGGGACCAATGGAATTTATAAAGGATTTAGGTACCTATAATAAGGTTGGAAGGAAGGTACTACTACTACTGTTCAGCCAGTAGATATAGAGACAATATTAAAAGTTAACACAGTGGTTTTGTTTATTTATAGGAAGGTGTAAACTTTTGTTTTCTCGATTGAAATTTTCGCATTCAGTAGTAATCGAATAGTTTTTTTTATTTGTTAGTTGTTTTTGTGTGTTTATCAAAGGCTTCCTTATTCTGTGCTTTTATGATGATGAAAAATACTTTAAAATACGTAAGTATGTATGTAATGTAGGTTGTCACTTTCTTTTATTTGACTAATGGCTTGGCTAGGGCTTAGCCGAGCAATATGAAATAAAATGTTGGGGAAAAAAATTTATGAATTCAAAAAAACACTACTCATAACGTTTTTTGGAAAAAATGTTGTAAGCCATCTTATTTCTTTTGCTGTTTTCTATTTTATGAATTTTTCATTTCAAAATCGTTCGAACAGTTTTTTCAAAAAAATGTTTTTTTTGAAAAACTTTTCGAAAACATATTTTAAAATTTTTTTTAGTATGTCAATTTTAAGAAATCTATAGTTTATACTAGGAGAAAAATAAAAAAAAAAATCTATAGATCCGTTTTCAAAATATTCAAAAAACAAAATATTTGTTTAAAAAAATTATTAAAATTTAAAAAAAAATGTTTTTGAAAATTTTGATAAGCAATATTATTTAAATCATAAAACTCTACATATTTTGAAAATTTCATCAAAATCCGTCAATTAGTTAACGAGAAAGTCTGATTTTAAAAACCGGTCATTTGGGAGGTACCGTTATAAAACTTTTTCTGAAAAATCCATTAAAATTAAAAGATAGATTTTGCACAGAAAACATCATTCTGAAAGTTTAATCAAAATCGTAGGAGCCGTTTTCGAGAAAAATAAGTTTTTTAATAAAAGTTATATGGCAGGTACCGTTAGTTTTGGAGCTAGAATGCCAATTCCAAAAACCGTCGGGTAGAGCACTTTAAAAATACTATATACCAATTTTGAATCAAATCGGCCCAACCGTTTAGGCTGTAGATATCGATACGGACAGACAGACAGACAGACAGACAGACAGACAGACAGACAGACAGACGGACGGAATTTCCGGACCCACTTTTTTTGACTTCTCTATCATCGTAATATCATGTTTGATTGTTAGAATTTTTTTTTTTTTTTTACGAATGCATAACTTGCCTTATAGTCCCTATAATCGCAAGTAAAAAACACTGAGTAAAAAAAAAACACTTGTACCCGTTTTTAAAGTATTGATTTTTCAAAAACATTTTTAATACCTAAATATCTGTAAAAAAAAACAAAAAAAGTTATTTGATTTATATGTAAAATTGCTTTGGCTACCTACATCGTCCAAAATATCAAATTTAATTGTAATCGGTTAACCAGTTCTCGAGAAAGGCGAAGAAAAAACGGTCCAATGGGAGGTACCTACTGTTTTTAGCTCATTAACTTACTTTTTTCACACAAAAAATGTACCACACCTACAAAAGTACATTCATAAATGTTCTTCGAGCCGTTTTTGAGAAAGATAAGGTTTTACTTAATGGTTATATGACAGTTAAAATCAATATGCAAATGGCAGGGTTACATAACTCCATATTATATCCCAAAATACATGATGGATTCCTTTTGTATATCTTGAAACGTTTGTTAGCTTGGCACTAGCCATCATTATACCAACAATGTGGAATTATCGAAAACATGATCTATTTATCAACACAATCTTTTGGCTCCGAAACACTCTCTGGGTCATTGCTTTTCATTAAATTAAGCAATGCTTGAGCAAATTATACTACTAAGTGCGCCCGAAGCTGCAACATTGTGGCCAAATAAGCACCATTATCAGCTTAATCTGTCTGCAATGAAACATAAACAACCATAATACGCTCCACATGATTGCCCTGGTTTTGAATTCCTATGCCCTCCAGGAGGATTTATTAATCAAAATCAAATACACACATAAAGTCGTCGTTCTTGTAAATCGCTTAATTAAATTCTTTCCCCAGAAGAAGTATCTATGGAATACCACAACAGAAAAAAAATCTGGAATAAATCAAAATGTCAAAAGAGGCAGATAACACGATTGAGTGGCGCTGCTTAGCTAAGCGGCTTATTCGTTTTTTTTTTTTATTATGTTCCAATTCAATTATTATCCATTTAATATGATAATAGTCAATAAAGAGCGACACGACTTTTATTCAAATTTGTTGAATAACTTCTGTAATTTGATTTGTTTGGATTTCAATAATTTTATTAACATTTTTTATATTTATTTTTATTCGAGTAGGGAAGTTTGTTTAAAAGTTGTTTCGTGAGATAATATTCCGAAGAAACTTGATTGGTAATGAAGGGCGTTTTTCTAAAGGCTATGAGTAGAAGGTTTTCGAAGCTTAGGGAGATTGTCATGTTTACGAACTTGTCAAGCTAGTCAAGGTCTTATGTAAGTCAATGTAAGCGATACGATTTGTTGATATGAACGATGAACCTAATGTGACGAGAAACAAACATATCAATGTTTTCTTTGTTAGATGATTATTTAAATTAAATGATTTTTTATTCAAACCTTTTGTTAGGAATTATTAAAAAAAAAAATAATAATAATATATATATTCCCAAAACATTTAGATAGATTGTTAAATAGGTCTTCTTACATTTAATAAGCATTAATATCACTTAAGTGTTAACAAGCAATAATTTTTGTATAATTCTTGAAATTTTGTCATAAAAAAGGTATCATAAAGGGTTTTCGAATTAGGACTTGACAACTTTTTTTTTTAATAAAACGCAAACCATTTGAGGTATTTCAAAAAACTTTATTAACGGTTTGAAGTGCAATCAAAACATTTATGTATGGAACTCGACTTTGTTCATATGGCGACCGCGGGCACGTGGTCGATTCGTTAGACCCAATTTTCGATGACTCGGCCACACATTTCGACCGAAACGGCTGCTATTTCGCGTTCAATGTTGGCTATGAGCTCTTCTAACGTCGTCGGCTTGTTGGCATAAACTAATCACTTAATGTAGCCGCAAAGAAAATAGTATAGAAGCATTAAATCGCACGAACGAGCTGGCCAATCGACTGGCCCATTTCTTGCGATAACAGGCTCATCAAACTTACTCTTCAATAAATCGATTGTGAGGTAGGCTGTGCGGCTTGTGGCACCATCCTGTTGAAATCACATGTCGTCCTATCTATCTATCTATCCTAGTCCATATCTTCCAATTCGGGCCAAATAATCGGTAATCATGGCGCAATAACGGTGGCCATTCACAGTAACGTGACGATCGTTATCGTCAACGAACAAAATTGGCCCAATAACGCCGCCGCCGGCATGCAAACCGCACCAAACAGTTATTAATGTGGATGAAGTTGAGATTCATGAAGCAAATTTGGATTTTCACCCGACCATTAACGCATATTTTGCTTATTGACAAACCCATTGAGCCAAAAATGAGCTTGTCACTGAAGATGATTTTGCGATGAAATTCGACAATTCAACGGCTCTTAAAGTTGTAATTTTTTAGAATTTGCAGACGTTGCTCGCTCGTGTACTTTACCATGATAAAAAAAGTTGAGTTTACTGAATAAATTGACAATGACAGTTCGATGATTTAGTTAAAGGGTGCGTTCACAAATTAAATTCAAAGTTGTCAAGTCTCTATTGGAAAACCCGTAGAGTAAAAAATAAGTAAAACGATGAAAATTAAAAATAGTTTTAAGTTAATTTTGTTTTTACTTGCGATTTTTGATACTATATGACAAGTTTAGAATCGTTAATATAAACAAATTGGGATAACAATCAAACACGCCATTTCGATGATAGAAAAGCCTAAAAAAAGTTAGAGACAAACAATGTCTGTCAGTCTGCAACCTACACGGCTTAAGCGATTACCTTTAAGTTTGGCATGTGTGATTATTTTGGCATTTTTAAGGGCTAAAAATAACGGTACCTGTTATATAATCGTTAACGAACAGCTTAATTTTCTCGAAAACGGTTCCAACGATTTTAACGAAAATTGTTGATATTTTTTTTGTAATAACCAAATTTACATGAATATTTTATAAACTGTACCTTTCATATAACGGTTTTTTTTAAATTTTCAACTTTCTTGTTAACGGCTCATTGGATTTCTATAAAATTCAGTATTTGAAAAGATCTAGGTAACCCAATTTATTCTGCATACAAAAATTGTGAATATTTTTGTTGTCCATTTATAATTATTTTTTATTATTTTTAGAAAATTCAATATTTTTAAAACTAATCAAAAAAAAAGTTTTTTTTACAATTTTCGATATATTTTTTTTATTTAAGACGTGTGATGGCGTACTTCATTTTTACTAAAAACCATTAAATGTTGTAGTTTTGACACTTTTTTAGGTTGAGAAAGTGTAATTTTTGTACATAAATGTATAATTTATTTCTATCAAAGGCCTTATCTTCAAATGTGATTAGGCACATTAGATCAAGTTCGTGCGACCCAGGCCTTTTAAAAGAATAAAAAATGTCGATGATATCTTATTCCCCCTATGTTTTATTTAAATTTAAAGCCTTAAAGACCCTTTATTTATATAGTCGAGGTATCATACTAAGACTGTAATGATCTTTTTAAGAAAGTTAGCCACTTTTATAGGTTAACGCAGATAAATTTATTATCAAATAACAAATATGGGGCAGGCTACAAGCGAAGATCTTAGAGCAATGCAGATTGAAAATGCGTATCAAAAGAACGATGTCCTTGATGACAGCATACAGCTATTGAGTAATGTACCCTTAACAACGCTATTGAGTTTTAATTAATTGGCACCCAAGTGAGTGCAGTAAGAATTTCAAAAACATTTTTCACAATCCAATTTTATACAAAATTCTTTAACTTTATACAGTATGGATTATATTAACAAATCTTATTGTATTATATTTCCAAGATCATTTAAAAAAAATTAACTTTCTTATAAGTTAAAAAAACATGAAAAATAGGTATTGTGTTTTTTTAGTAAGAAAAAGAGGAAAATTCTATAGAATCTGTTCTAGAACAATGAAGTTCTAATAACAGTAAGCAAAAGTCAAAATCTTAAAAAAAAGAAACTGGGAAGATATTTATTTCTAATGAAATATAGGAAAATAGACTGATAATAATTTTTTGGTTTAGTTTTTGTTGGCCTATTAACGGAAAACGTTTTCTCGAAATAGGCAACTGAAGGTAGCAAGTTAAATACCAACAGTTATTAAATAAAATTAAATTTTATATTAATAATAATTTTTTTTTAACTATCAACTGTCCGGAGGAAATGTAATTTTCTGCTCTACGCTTAGATTTTTAAAAAGGCTGGTTGTAACGAAGCCAGAAATTCAACAAGTTTAAAATTAAAACTGAATATTCTACTTGGTTAATTAAATTTGTATTCGTTTTTCCACGTAGTATATAGAATTTATATTTAAAAAAAAACTTTAAATTAATTCTTATTTATAATTTCTCTTTAGACATTCTGCAATAATGATATGGGGCTAACGTAAAATATTAAATTCTTGTCCTTCAATTTATTTGAATTAATTTTATTACTTTTTATTAAAATTATCACATAAGTAGAAAACTTTTTAATTGATTTTATGTCTTCATACTCTTCAATGCTACAGTTGGATACTTTTGAACAACAATTCGAGAGATAATCAAGAAATCTTACCTGGCTTGACCTAAGGCAATGAGGAGTTTCGAAAATCTAGGAAGTCAACACCGATGTACGATTTCTCGCAGAAGCCACAAAAAAGAGATCGTAATCAAAGCTAGCATACACTATAGAAGAGTCTTGATCTTAAGTCATTTGGATGAAATGACTGATATCTTCTTTCATAAAATGCCACTAAGTCGAAAAGAGATCTTCACGGAAGTTGTTCGTACACCACTAACATACGGTTCAAAATGTCGGCGAATGTATAAAATTTACTAGTATACATTCATGGCAACTGAAATAAAGAAGCTTTGCATGATATTAAGAGTAACAGAGCGTGATCCAATAAGTAAGTCCCAGAAATCCTCTACATAACTATTTTTCAATAATAAGGATAAGGGTTTTCACTACCCTTATAATGTTGGTTAAGCACAGCGGGGGCTAGGAAAATAAGGAAGAATATAGGAAAAAGTAACGATATATCATTGTTTTAAGAAACTGTATTTCAAGACGATATTCCTTCTCACAACAGAGGTTTCCAGGGAAAAAATACAGCATGTTCAACTAGGCTGATAGCGTCATGTAGAAACAAAATGCTTTGAGAACTCAGTTCAAACGGCAACTCCTTTGTAGAAAAAACCTAGCCGAAAAACATTGGATAAAACAAATGCAACTTCACCTATATTTAAATAGTTGGTTTTAAGCATGGAGCACTCCGAAACCAGGACGTTTGCCCACGTTTGCTGCAGTCAAACCAGAGAAAATATCCAATTTAGTAACGCGTATTCAATATTGGAAATGGATTTCATAGGTGGAGTCTTTAGGCTAGCAGTTTTCAAAAATCCCTTTAAGAAATCCTTAAAAAACAATAAAAAAAATGGGCACGACTGGGTCGCACGTACTTGCTCTTAGGTGCTAAATTACATTGGAGGATCTTTCATAAAAGCAATTACATTTACGTTGAAACTAACACAGTTTGAACTTATAAATAAATAGTATCAAAACCACAATACTTAACAGTTTTTAGTAAAAATGAAGTACGCCACCACACGCCTTAAATAACAAAGAATTTATGAAAAAAGTATATCAAAAATTGTAGGACGGATTTTAATAAAAAAGTTGTTTTTGATTAGTTTTAAAAATATTGATTTTTCAAAAAAAAAAAATTAATTTTAACTAGAAAAATAAAGTTATGCAAAATTAATTTGGCTATCTAGATCTTTTCAAATATAAAATTTGGCTGAAATCCCTGGAGCCGTTACCGAGAAAACCAAAAAATAAAAAAACCGTTATATGAAAGGTCCCGTTAATAGACTTTTCCCATATATGTGGTTCTAACCAAATTATAGCCAACAAAAAAATTCTCAAAAATTTTCACCGGTGGAGCCATTTTCGAGAAAAATAACCTTTTCCTAAATGGTCGTATGGCAAGTATCGTTATTTTTAGCAATAAAAATAAAATTTCAATTTCCCCTCCGAGGAATGCCAAAAAAATCATACATACCAAATTTGAAGGCAATCGCTTAACCCGTTTAGGTTATTTAAGAAAATTCTATCTTATTGTGCGTAGTTCCAATGAAAATGAACCATATGTGGAAAATGTCACGCGATAGTTTTTGTGTCACGGTATTGTTAAAAAAGGAATTAAAAATATTTTTTTATTTAATTGTGTCTTTTTTCTAAAGGATTTAATTTATTAAATCGTGACCTATGACTATTAATCATATAATATGAAAATATTTTGCCTCGTTATTCCATCAGATGCAGATCACTCCAGTGGTTTTTGCTTCAAATAAAATCATTTGTATTTCAATGCTATGGCTATTCTCTAAGCAATTTATTGAGCTTCAGTTATTACATTCCGAATTTGAACAGACAAATTTTTAAATCCCAAATGAAATTAATTTCCATCGTTTACTGGTCCAGTCAATTTAATCAGATCATTGTCCCTAATGGCTGCACCAACACAAATTACGCTTAATTTCCATAGAGAACCAACATCCAGATGCAGGTCTAATGCATCTCACATATTGCACCCAAGCCCCACGCATCATAAACGCCAAAGTCAAATGAACTCTACAATAATGTCAGGGCCGTACCAGTTCACACCTCATCGGTGATATTACCAGTGCGTGTCGGTGTCGATGTCAAAAAAATGTAAAATTTCTAGTATGCCGACGAAACAGCCAGGACAGGACGTTTAAATTGTACGAATGTGCAAAATTCTAAAAATATCATGACATTAAAATAAATTGCAATTCACCTCTTTTTTGCTCCCGGTGAATGCAAAATCCATGCAGAGTATCTTCCTTTTGTATCCCTATCCATGTTCGGTGTACAGAATCGAATCGAGACCCCCCTTAATAGGTTGGCTACACTTTTTCGTGACACTCCATGATTGTAAATCCCTTTGCCCATTTAAGGGGCTGCACTTTAGGGATGCAACACTCCCTCCTGCAATTACACTTATTTATTCTCCGACCGAAGAAAAAAAGGACAACACTTTGGCGCGAGATAATTACTTTCCAATCTCAAACCCGCACCGCCTGCCTGCCTACTTTTCTTTGGACTTAAATTGCAATTTATTTGAATTTTTTTTCACAATCACTTCGTAAATCCACTCACTACTCACAAACACCCACTTCAGATTCCAGAAACCATGCAAAAACGGTTTCTTATTCATTCATCCCAGGAGCGCCCTGCTGATGATGAAGACCATGCCACAACGACTACGACGACGACATTCAAGACCGCGCGACAGTTGATTGATTACTCAAAGCGCGTCGCAGTGACTGCACTTCCTCTACTTGTCTGAACACTTCTGGCGGCCAAAAAGAAAACCCCGATGGGAAATTACCATTTCTCCGGCAAATTGAATTGGTTGGCGAGGAGAAGAAGTGGAAATACTCCAAATCCGCAGAGGCAACTCACTACTACACTACTTTGCAGATTCACTATAGGAAGATAGATTAATGCAACATTTTTTTTGTCTATGTTTTCTTGGTCAGAGATTTTGTTTCCCGTTCGCGGAGCCGAATGCACCGATGAAATATCCAGCCGAACGTCCAAAACAGACTGAATTCCCCACAAAGTCTCAATGGAGCTTGACGCCAATTGGACTCTTATTCTGCAATTTGTTAGGAAAATCTGTTCAAATTCGAAGTTTCTACTGTAGAATGTTGGGGAATAGTTGAAGAAATCAATACGCAGACGCGATGCTGATAAGAAAGAGCTTTTTGGTGAAAATAAGAAATAACCCCAAGTTAGAGGTGAAAAGCTGTGTGGTAGTATTTAGTTTGAGGTCTGTAGTGGTGTTGCCGTTTTTGTTTTCAAATAGAAAAAAATTGATAAATTAGTATGAGTGAAAAATAGAATCATTTGATATTATAAAGATAATCATCTTATGTCTAACAAATACGTTAAATGCAATGTTAAAGACATAGCTTTCTTAAAAATATTCATTTTAGAAAATGGTTGATTTATGTCGAAGTGATTCGATTTTTTTATATAACTTTGGAGATGATAACTCTATTCTACCAGAAAATGGATCATTTTTTTTAAGATTTTGACAAATACATAATGGAAACTAATTTCAAATTCAAATATGACTTCATTTCATAACTTACATATTAAGATACATTATCACTTACTTAATGCAAGTTTCGAATATAGTTCATTTACTGTGCTTTGTGTTACTTTAATAGTACTATAAATCTAAAGCTAAATCGGCATTATTATTGTTACAAACCAATGAATGAAGGAAAAAAAATACATATATTAAAACAATTGTTTCATTCAATTCATTCAATTTATATTAATGTTTGGGTATAATAAGATGAAGTATATCTAATAAAAAAGAAAAAAAAATCCAAAGTTGTAAGAAGAAAGGAGGCTAATTGTAATCTTCTTTAATAAAAAAACTCTATAGGGCTTACTAAAATAGGTATGTTGAAGTTTAAGAAATAAAGTCTTTTCTTAATCTTAGTATTTGAAATCATTAACAAAATTTTCTATAAAAAAAATTAAAAAAAAAAAAAATTAAAAAAAAAATAAAAGCCACGGGGCACTACAAAGCAATATATAGTGATATATAAGATTGCCTTGTTTAATACGACTGCAGGCCTATCAAAGTCAATTAGTTGAAACCTAAGTCTAAGATCGTGATTTTTGAAAAAAAATATGCAAAGAATTTAAAGCAAAATTAAAAAAAAATTATTTGTTCTTACATGTAAGAGAGGAGTCTACCAGAGACGCACAACATCTTAAAGAAACTATATTGTTGCTTTCAAAAAAAACTTTATGCTTTAATAAAGTCTTTAAAGCAACAAATAGCTTCCCCAAAGCACGCCATACAGGTTTACATAATATTTCCTAGAGTTTTTATAGAAATATGAAAAAACTTCCTTTGACCGTTATGAATGTTCAATTTTAGTTTAAGAAAGAATTTCTTTCACGTGTACGTCTACACTGTTCAATACAGACCAGCTGTTTTGGCATTAAGTGAAACTTAGGTTAGAGTAAATACTGAGTTATCAGAATTTGCTCTACATGGGTATAGCTTGGTGCAATTACTCTTTTCCCATCATGGTCTCGTGATATATGTTAGGAATGATATTACTTGCCAGAGCCTTCCCCAATATGGGCAATGTTCTAACACGGACTTTAACTTCTTGTGGCTCAAATTCACTGTCCGCAAGCATGTCATTCATTCTTGTTTTATTAACAGGAGTCCAAACCTCGAAAGTAATTCAACTTGTAACGAGCGCTGTCTGATTCCATCTCGAAAATTGTTTCCCTTTGTCCTCACACTGAAATCGTTATTTCGGGCGATTTCAATGTTTACAATTCCAAATGGCTCCGCTATTCTGGTCAGACAACACCCAAAGGAAGGTATGTCAAGCTCTTTGCCGGGTTACATCACCTTGCCCAACTGATCGATGTGCCAACACGTACACCAGATATACTCTGACGAACTCTGTTGGAACGACCATATATTTGAGATTGCTAAGAATGCTGCTAAGTGCTTAGGTTTCCTGTATCGGTGTAAGAAGTATTTTTTCACCTTCCGATCTGGCCACAATTTATAAAGCTTTTATACGCCCTAAACTCGAGTATAACTCCCACCTCTGGGCAGATGCTTCGCAAATATTGCTTCACCTGCTTGATAGAACACAAAATCGAGTGTTAAGATTGATCGGAAATAGAACTGCCGCTGAAACAATTGCCCCTCGCGAACATAGACGCAATGTTTTATGTCTTTTCTTATTTTATTGTTTCTTTTATAAAAAATGTTCGCAGAAGTAGCCCTTAAAAGTTTCTCCCGTAATACTCGTCTCGCAAAGAATGCTCATCAGTTCACCCTAGAGCCCAATTTCGGTTGTACCGTGAAATATAGGGATTCTTTTTTAAGTCGAACAACACGAATTTGGAATAGTTTACCGGGCGAGATTGTCCCTTGCCATTTTGATCTGCAAACCAATGTTCATCGACACCTCCTATCTCTCCCTTCCCTATCTTCCTAATGCCCCCGCAGTGTGTTCTACATTAAAAGGGAAACAAATAGTCCCTTGTGCACGCGTTAATTATAAAAAAAATTATGATTTTTGTGCTAAGAATCTGCTTTTGACCAAAAATTCTACTGCTGCTAGGGTAGGGAGCTACTTAAGCTGGATGGGAAAAAAGTATTTCAAAAATTGTAGGACCGGTTTTGATGAATTCCTGTTTATTATTATACATGTGATTATAAAATTTTAAATAACTTTTTTTGATTAGTTTTAAAAATATTGATTTTTCAAGAAAAAGATTCAAAAAATAATTTTAATTAGAAAAACAAAAGGTTTTAAAAATTTTGATATGCAGAATTAATTAGGCTACCTCAAATATAAAATTTGACAGAAATCCAAAGAGCCGTTACCGAGAAAGCCCAAAATTTAAAAAAACCTTCATAAGAAAGGTACCGTTAATAGACTTTTCCCGGAAATTTTGATTCTAATCATCAAAATCGTTAGAGCCGTTTTCGAGAAAAATAAGCTTTTCCTAAACGTTCATATGGCAGGTACCGTTATTTTTAGCCCTAAAAATAAAATTTCAATTTTCCCTCTGGGGAATGCCAAAATAATCACACACACCAAATTTGAAGATAATCGCTTAAGCCGTTTAGGCTGCAGCTCATTTTACATATTGACATACAGACAGACAGACAGACAGACATTTTTTCTCGATCACTTCTTTAGACTTCTCTATGATCGTAATTTCATGTTTGATTGTTATCTCAATTTATTTAATATTCACGAATCCTAAACTTGCCTTATAGTCCCTATAATCGCAAGTAAAAATGAGCTCGACTGGGCCGCACGTACTTGCTCTTATGTGCCTAATCACATTGGAAGGTTAGATCTTTGAAAGCAACAAGTAAAATTTCTGGAGAAAAATAACACGACCCTAACTTATAAAAAGACTTATAAAAAGAGTCAAAAACACAAAACTTAACGGTTTTTATTGAAAATAGAGTATGAAAATTTATAAAATATTGATTTTTCAAAAAAATAATAATAAATAGAAAAAATGTTATTAAAATTTTGTCATGCAGAATTAATTAAGCTACTTAGATCTTGTCAAATATAAAATTTTATCGAAATCTAATTAGTCGTTACCGAGAAAGTCGAAAATTAAAATAACTATTATATAGGAAAGGTGCCGTTAATAGACTTTTCCGGTAAATTTGGTTTTGACCAAATAGTAGTCAATACCTAAAAAAATCTCAAAAACTTTCATCAAAACCGTTGGAGCAGTTTTCGAGAAAATTAAGCTTTTCCCTGACTCCCTAATGATACTTATTCATACACATTCTAAATTCATTAACACATGTTTTACCAAAACAAGTACATTCTTATCTTATCTATAAATAAAATACTTTTTTTTTGAAAAAAAGAAGAATTTTACTAATTTAAAGATATATAAATCCTGGTGATCCTCAAGGGAGCGTCCTTAGGCCAGTGTTTTTCGTAATTTCTACTCAAAATATACTCTTTATGATAGCCACATTTACTGATGATACGAGAATCAAACTGGGTTATTGGGCCAATCTTAGTAGAAATAACAAACAAAAAATACAGTATCAAACAAAAAAAAACCTTAACGGCAACACTGGCCATTGAAAAGCCTGTTACGCTTATGTTCGTAACAGTGTGCTGGACAGTTGAAATGCCATTCTAGCTTTAAGGTCAATGTTGTTTATTCAGAGGGTGTTTCCTGTGGCTTTCATTTATAAAGTCAACGTTATTTCTTGCGCTTTTGCAACGTAGCGTAATTGCTTTGCACTGTCCATTTGCCAACGATGGCTGTATACTTGGGGATGGAATTAGACCGACCTCACCTTTTAGGGTGACACTTGTTTATATTGGAATTACAATGCCTGTATTAGGGGAGGAATGCATTACGGTTGTCATTTAATTTGAGGTAGTCTGTAAATAATTTGAAGTGAATAGGTGAATGAGTAGTCGTGCTATGCATCCAGGATTTGTGGTTGCAGGGATTTTGTTTGACCAGCTCCGCAGGTTGGAATTTATAGATTAGACGGAATAATGTTAAGTCGATTGTCATTGAGTTTTAATAGTAATTAAATTTGATGGTGAATATTGGACAGTAGTCTTGTTATTTAATCATATTATATATGATTTAAATAGAGTGCTCGTTGTTAAATTTGAATAAAAGAGATATATGGTATGTTTGGAAGAATCATTGTAATTATTATAATTTAAGAAATCGAGAAAGATGTGTAAAAATGTAAAAAAAAAACTGATAGGGTAACAAGTGTCATGTTTCATATACATAGAGTTTGTTACCTTAAGATTAACTGTAATGAAGGCTATTCCTTGTTAGATCCTTAAAACTTTTTCTGTTATGTTGTTCTGATCGCGTTATCACTCGATATCTATTTTGTCGAAGAAAAAAACACAAAACACCTCTGTATCGAACGGACGACGGCTTTGAGTTCGATGTTGTTGTTCTTTTCTCTTCATCTCTCTTTTTGAGATCGAAAGAAACTTAAGTGTTCAGTGCAGTTTGTGATTCGTGGAAAAAAGGACCTTTATATAGAAACAAAACGTATTAAAAAATAAATTGCACGACTGGATCGCACGTACTTGCTCATATGTATGGCCACATTGTAGAATAATATTAAAGAAAATTAAAGTGAACATCAAAGCATTTATTCGATTTTTGTGACTTTTGATTGTTCGAATAAAGTACGTTAAATTCTATTGGGTGAAATAATTTAAACGCCATTTTATTTCTTTAGGAAATGTAAGAAAGAGTATTTTTTTTTCAAATTCGTTATAGCCGTTTAAAAAAAAAAAACATTTTTCAGCAATTTTTTTTAACTTAAAAAAAAATAAATAAAGCATACAAACTTAAGCACAAAAATAACGTACATTTAAAAACAAAATTTAAAAAAAAATTCACTTACCCGTTTAAAAAATATTGATTTTTCAAATCAAATCTGAAGTGTAAAAAAAAAAAATTTTTAAATTAATAAAAATACAAAAAAAAAGTTTTCGAAAAAAAAATTATGCAAAATTACTCAGCCTACCTACATTGTCTTGAATATCAATTTTGATTGCAATCGGATCACCAATTTTCGAAAAAGTCGAAGAAAAAAAAAACGTTCCTATGGAAGGTTCCGTTTTTAGCCCACCATATTACATTTTTTTTCACCAAAATATAATGCATACCTACAGTAGTACACCGATTTTTTTTATTGACAGGTACCGTTAATTTTTGAGCTAAAAAAAATTGAAAAAACTCCGCTGTAAAATGTCAAAATAACCTTAAGTTCAAAATTTGAAGACGATTGGCGCAACCGTACAGACAGGAACAAAAGACATAGCCTAGGCAATGGTACCTACCTTATAATGGTAATGGAAGCTGGCAAACAGGGAAACATGTAGCTAGGCTAGTCATTCCGTGTTGTAATTATTGCCGTAGTTGTAAAGAACGGTGATTGTTAATGATGTTAATGCCATTTTCTGAACTGAATTTTATTTATGTAAACATTCTCCAGAATGAGTATGTTTGGATAATTGAGAGTAAGTTCCAGCCTTTTTCATCATTTTTATTATATTATTTTTTTTTTTAATTGACCAACTTGCATGAAATTTCCAACTTTTCTGTACCAACATTCTACGTTGATTGCATGGATAAGTCGGGAAATGCCACGAGCTACCTCAATCCTCAACTTCGACCTCACAGAACACATTCATCATGACGAAAAAGAAAGAAGAGGGGATACGGATTTCAATCGATGAAAAGTGGTTGGCATAAAGTTCAAAAGATCCAAGAGTAGATAGTACTTGAATTTTATTGATAATTTTTCAAATTACAAAAAAAATCAAATCACATTAAAATCATTTTTCCGTCCATTTAAACTTTTCCATTAAAAAAATCCAATTGAGAGAAAATCCCAACACAGGCTGCAGTTCGCCATCAATTTTCCGTTATTATTTTGATAAAATCAACATTTTCATTAGCAAATGGAAAATCAATGTAAATCCAATTCACTACATTTATTCTAAAAAAAAAATACTTTTACAAACTTATTCAATTCTGCCATTCAATACTTTCAAAGCAAAATATGCATTTTCCATGTCCTGATTTCCTTGCACCTGCCAACTTAGTTAACTATTTAACCACACCTGTGTTCGGGAGATTTAAAATTCCAATTTAAAAATATTATCGAAAATCTTTGAAACATTGAAAACAAAGCAGTGAATTTATCACTCATCCTTACCTGGATCACGAAAAAAATGAGAAGGCAAAAAATTGACTTTCAGTAGTATAGTGACTGAAAAAAGTACCAACTTCATGTATAATCAATAAAAATTACCACCACCCGTCTACTCATGGAAATTCAAAATGGTCCTTCTCCATCGTCTGTGTCCTTTCCTCGGAAAATGTACTTTAAACAGTTTATTTTGATGAAAAGCGGAAGTAAGGAGACACTCTGCTTTTATGTTGTTGTTGTTTATGGAAATCACTTTCGATAATTTATGCCACACAGGATATTGTCCCAGACATGACCATCCTCCAGCGACATAATAATCTCCCCTTTAAAAAACAATCGGTGCCTTACCTGAAACCAACAGTTTCGAACCTCAAGCAAATAGAAAATGATGCTGCAGGAAAATTGGGGAAAAAGATACTTTTACGAAAGTCGGAAATGTGACTTTAGGGCTCCAGGGTTATCTGCCTCTGAACAGATGTGTTGTTTGTACACTAAGAAAAAAACACCAGTAATAATCTCAGGCCAAAACCACTCGGCCAATTTTAGTCAAAATTATTTTTCTATTTCTTATCTCAATACTTAGAGCATCGAAAAAGCTTTTAATCGAATTCTTTTTCTAGGAGGTCATGAAAACTTCTTCTTTGGCAAAGCCTCGTGTTATACACTTAGAGTGCGATATCGATAAAACGATACATTGCAATAAAATGGCGCCCAACCATATTTTTCTCTCCGTAAAAAAAGGGTTAGTGGGTTTACTTAATAAATAAAATTTTCATCAATTTTCACTTACAGAAGGTTTAGTCTATTTGATTCAATAGTTAAGAAAGTCTGTATATTTCGACTGATTTTCCTAAGACATGAACAATTTAAAAAGTTTTTTTTTCAGTGTAATATATACTTCATCAATACTACCAAATACCATTGACATAAACAAAACACAGAACGATGTGGCGAATTGCCCTTTGGAAAATCGATTTCAGATAGAGCTTACCCCGTTCGTGGACTGTAGGTACACCTAAGCATCCCTTTTAAAGGGGATAATTTGTCAAATCCTCTGAAAGGATTTTCGTTAGGATTTTGTATAAGGATAGCATTTTTTTTAATGCGCTTGACTCCTGGCCTTCCATTAGAATAAATCCCTTCTGGAATGTTGGATATAATTAAGAACTGAATACATCTCGGTGGTTTGGAGAGATGAGCGTTGCAATACTCCACGAGACTATATTGTGCCAAGCAACCCTTAAAGGGACGAAAAATCCTAAAAAATATAAATAAGAACAAAACTTGGCCGTGATGCTGTTGGTGGTATAAGAGTCTCCTTCAAAGAAGATATTCTCCCTCACCGTCGCCCCATTGCAGGTTGCATTGTGGGTTGGCTTTGTGGCGACGGAGATAGGAAAATCTCTGAAGCCGCACCAGCCCAGGTTTTGATGTGGTCATTAAACCCACAAGTGTGGATAGAGCCAGAGACCGAAGCTACAGATGCCCAGAGACCGTAAAGAGCTTGGCACTTTCTGTTTACTCGCAGCGAAGCAAACAAAAATCTGAAGATAATGAGGGCGACGACGACTATGAGGACAACACAAAAGGACCAGAACGATGACGACAAGCCTTAAATGAAAACGATGAGGACGTTAAAACAAAAAACAAAAACAAAATGAAAAAAACACATTATTGCTCATTGGAGGATGTGTGTTTCATTGCACCATATCTAAAGGATGTATGCGTATAAGTATGTGTTGGCACTACCATTTTCAACGATGATTAAATTTAATAAATTATGATTCGAGTGCTGAGTTCCAGGAGGACTACCTCATTTAGGCTTGGAGTTTTCATCACTTTGAAAGTTGGGGGAATGGTATACTATTCGGAACAAGGGCTTCGCGTTATACCAACCAACTTCTAGTTTTTTGGATTTATTTTTGCCGCTCTAGTTATCGTTTGTTGGATCTTTTTTTGATGAAATGATGTCAGTGCATCCGGCAGATATCTCTCATCTGGGGTGCTTAATAGTGTTCTGCCTGGAAGATTCTAAGGACCACTACGCACACTAGGATAATTTCCATGAAAAAGTGGAACAAGTTTAAGAAAAGTGGGTCGGAGACTCTTATCACACGGTATGTTTTATGCAACAGAAAGTGGTAATACTGAAAACGGGTTAACAGATGTTCTTTTTTTTAAGTTGCAGGAGATAAATTAAATAAGTTTTGCCCTTGCAACATGCAAATAGGATAGGTTAAGTGGCATTTGGAATAAGTTAAGCAGGTGAGCGAAAAAAATATGGATCTAAGTCTTTTTTTAAATAGAAAAATTGTTGTAGAAAAAACAACAAGCCTTTCATTGTCTACTCTTAGGCGTTTCGAAAAATGTTTTAGTTTTGTCTTTTTATTTGTGCTCTTATCCTCATTGAGAGTGCATCGGATCTTTTGAAAGTAGGCTTCCTGCAAGAATCTCGCATCATATACATTTCTCTCCAAAATGGAAAACGATTTTTTCTGATCATTATTTTCGAAGCCTAAGGCTACACTTGGATGAAAATTTCAACGTCAAACAATATACACAAAATCAAAACACCAGCATCTTTTAAATTGGAGCATGTGGTGTTGTATTAACTTTTACCTCCACACCCCACTAATTTTATAGCCAAACACAGAAGCCAAGTTGCTCGAATAACTTGTTAAGAGAATTTCTTTCGTACGAAATATCGCCCCCAAATCCAGAGATCGATGAATTCCAGTTTTAGATGCATGGAATCATAAAACCAAAATGCAACCAAAACCCAACTGATTTTCAAGAACAATACACAGACGAAAAAGTGGACTTCTATACAAAATCCGCTCTTATAGCGGAACTATAGTTTGTCTTTTTTCTGGCAGCACAGAATTGGTTCTGGTAATTCTGACCCGGGTATGTTTCCCGAGATAAATAAAAACTTTAGAAAAAACAATGAATAAATGACAGAGAATGAAATGATACTCTGAATTACGACTCGAAAACAGAGCTCTGGTCAATCATTTTACCTTTGAAATAGCACCATGCAATGGGATTCTGGGAATCTTTGTTTAAGCGTATTTAATGACGAAATCTTGACGAAACCTTCGAAGAAACTACAAGTTATCTTCGAATTACTGAAGGAAAAAAATCAGCAAGAGTCTGAACTATGACATCTACCTGATCAATAAAGGTTTGAATAATTCATAGTATCCATCAGTAAATTAGAAATCCTCTTCCAAAAGAACGAAAGGATAAGAAAATCTTGTATATAAGTCTTCTTTTAAATATCAGTTTTAGTATCACATTTGAATTAGGTTCTCAATGAGTTCTCTCTCTGAACAAAGTATAACTTCAGGTACATAGTTTGGCTTAAAGGTTTGCCATGATACCATTCATTCCGCATCCAAGTTTGTTTCTAATGTCCAAAAGATACAATTCTTAGTAGATTTGGAAAAGGCTTCCACACCATATGATTAGAAGATCTTTACCTGAAGTTTACCAAATATGACAAGCTTGTAATCGCTTAGCCACATGAACGTCGGCGAACATTTTCTGCTATGGTAATGACTAGAGGAACTTTTTCCCTGACAAGAGTGTTGTCTAATAGCAGCATCGTCCTCAAAAGGTCGGTAAAATTGCCTATGGGTTTCCTGTGTGGTTCAGCGTTCTACCCCATTTAAAGAAAAAGCTTCGTGTTTAAGAAAAAGTGTCTTGCTACTTGGAATTTGTAGACACCAAGGTCGGGCTTACCAAATCCTAGCTGAAAATGGAAGTATGCTTTCCATTCGTTTGGTACAGCCAGAGGCATTCTTATATTAAACTTACGGCTCCTGGTCTACCAACACCGCGGTTCCCTTACGACCGAGTCATTATCACATAAAACGAAGCAGAGCAACTCCAGTTCAGCATAGCGGTGCTCCATAGGAACAGAAGAAATATTTGCAGATCACATGCATCAGTTTTGACGAATTAATACAAACTGATAAATGCAGTAAACCTTGTTAGACTTATCTTTCCAGTTTCTTTGGGGTCACCAGGTCAATACAAATAAGCATTATGTATATTATACCTCGCGGATCCGTGTCATCAAACGAAGTCTCGGCGGACATTTAAGATCCATGACATACATATTGGCTTATATAAGCGATTTCCGATCTTGTTGTGGTGTGTTACTCGCCGATAAAAACACAACCGATTCATCATTCATATCAATATCTTCCTCATCGATTATAGGCTATGTATCTATAATAATTTGACTTACCCGTAAAGCAATTGTTGTGATATGCTTCTACATACTACCCGCATAACTCATTGAGTCATACGATACAGAAGGCTAATATTCAACACTCGGTTTTTTAAAACGATGGTCTAAAGAATTCTGCAACCCCTATGTGACTCGTTCCTTATATAAAACCTTCGTAACCCCTCGCCTTGAATATGCTTTTTAAGTTTGGTGCCCATGCCACCACGTTAATATTTCCAGAATCAAAAGCATTCGAAAACGATTTCTTCGTTTCGATTTTCGTGGCCTTCCATGGCAATATCCTTTTATTCTACCTCCCTATCAAGGCCGTCTCCAACTCATTAATATGAAAACTCTAGAAGAACGAACAATAGTTGCCGATATACTTTTCATTGACCGACTTTTTTTCTGCTCCCGTTGACTGCCCTTCACTATATAATTCCATTTTCTTCAAAACAAACCCTGAAATGTCAGAAATCCTAGTCTTTTCTATCTACCCTCCCATCGTACCTCATATGACTCCAACGAACCTCTTACGTATGCTGCGAATTGTAAATTCGATCGCTGGACTCAATAACTGTCCGAACATTCCCATTTAGCTTTTACTCTTAACTTAGTCATAAGTTAGATTAAGTTTGGTGCAGGTGCTGCTTCCACTAAAATCAATAAAACAATTTAGTTATGCGAAAAACAAATAAAACCCGTGGATGTGTTAATATTCTTTCTTTGGTCAATTTATTTTCTCTTAAATTAAACTTTATTATAATTTCTGGCACTGATTTTCATTTAGGTAAGTTGGTGGTATGACGACTACTTTACAACTGAACTCTTTGTTAAGGCTGATACTGGTTTTTCCCTTGTTTGGCTTCGCTTCTTTTTGTGAGTATATTATTTACTCTGATCGACAGTTTTCTGTGTATCTGATTGTATTAGTTGTGTCGTTTCTTCTTTAGAAACGTACGTCTTTATGTACTTATATCCGTTGTTAGTTTGTTAGTTCTTTTATCTGTAGGGTATGTTGTTTTGTTGCAGGATTGACCCAATCCCACATATATTTTAATATAATACTATTTAATGTATGTATGTCTTATATTATGTCGATGTTGTGTGAAGGGATCGCACCAGCGATCACTTAATTAATTGCCTCAAACCTCAAAACAATTAATAGAACATTCAACCTGCTTCGATGTTTAATATCCATATTCCCATCGCATTACATTTCATGATCAGCTATAGCAAAGCCAAAGCACAAAAAATACAACATTCATATTTCCGGTGGCACACTCAGTGCATTGTGCATATAGCTATAAATAAATGCTCATATAGTTCAACTGGCACCTTCAGTGCACGAGCTATATAATATGACACCAAATATACAACAACACTTACAGTGATTGAAGAAAAACAAACATAATTAAGGGTCGCTGACTTATGGTAGTAAAATATGCATCATAAGCAAGCTAGCCCAAAACACTTGAAGTGCATGGCTATTATGCTGATGCTGCATTTTATGGGAATTCTTATTGAATATCGAAGTATTGTTGAATACCAATACAGGCATTATTTTATTGACAAATTTTGTATAAAAAGAGAAGAATAAAATTAAAACAGTCACTTCTTATTCTACATTCAAAGATTGTGTTTCACTTAATCAAGCAACTCGCTGGAGTCAAACCAATTTTTGATGTAAATATAGTAATATAGACGCCCTAAAGAGCTACTCGCTTTTGGGTCAAGGTTTACTAGGCTACTCACCGGACCACGTCTAAATTGCTAAGGAGTAAAAGTCATAGTATATATATATTCCAAGTGTTATTGATATACAGACTTTGCAGTTGAAATAGAATTAAGCAAGCTTCGTATGAGAACTGGTTTAATTCTATTTCATCATTGATAATTGATTTGCTCTATAAGGAAATCCATTATCTTACTTATAAATATTTTTCAATAAATAAATTCGATTAGTATAGAAAGATTAAATAAATTGAGAAGCGTAAGTTTCAGCCTTAGATCCTTCAAAAGATATTCAAGAGATACCGACATTTTTTCAGAAAAGACTCATAAGTCCCAACTAATGAGACTACATTTTCTTTTCCGGAGATTTGTTTTCGCGGATTAGAGAGTTGGACCCTCCAATTACTCTTAAGCGCACATAACAAAATAAGACAATTCCGTTCCTACTTGTAAGACCATTGGGCGCATTCACCTGGCCCCTTATCATACAGACAACCGACCTAATCTAATTCCAAATTTAAATAAGGGGAATAAAACTCCCTGAATAAATTATGAGAATGTATTGCATTAGCTTAAAAGACCATTAATCATACATAATACACAAATCTAAACAGAGTCGCTATGTCTCCAAATCCCACACAAACAGCCAGAAGGACTTAATTGATATTCCCGTCGAAAGCTCTGTACATACTTATGTACACCAAAACATCCGGCAGGAAGCCCCAACGAATATGGCGACATCAAAACCTTAACCAAAGCGACAAACGGAAGTACCTACTAGCTTACCAGATGTGATTACAAACGAAAAGGACGAAACCAAATGTGTAACGGTTACACGTTATAAACGAAAATCGTCATTATTATCGTCTAACAAAAAAGGATGTTCGCTGGCATCCCTCTTCTTCCTGCGAAACACATATAATTAATGAAGTGCGGTTTCTCTAATTTTATGTACGACTACGAAATTGGCTATCAAGCGGGAGTCGGTGGACCATTTTGATTATTATCATCCCCGGAAGGACGAAAATAATTAATAGACACAATGTTTGTGTGCAACTTATATACGGTCATAGAAAACACAGCATGTTTCTCTCTAATAGTATGTAGTTGCGAATTTGATGCAGGAGCAAAGCACCAGCCAATAACAATTTCTAATTTTGGGTAATTTTTAGAATCTGTAAGGAATTCTTTTGCTTCGAACCTTTAAGTCCCAAAACGGGCAGCATTCAGTTCCACACAAAATACAAATTGATGGCAATCCGAGACGTTGTAGAGCAATTTTGTTGAATGGGTAAAAGGGTTATGTTACATAACATATCCTTAGGGATCTTTGTCCTTAGAGTGCAATAAAACTTTTCTCTTTTTTTTATTGAAAAGAAAGCTTGGTTTGGTGGTAAAGTTTTATCACAGACAATTCAATTTTATTTTATTTTCTTGAGGATTTCTGAGATGAAGATAATTTAATTCAAGGATTAAGCTATTTGGTGACAGACGTAAGGCGAGAGTTACGAGTTGATAAATCATTTTAGGTTTTGTGGCATTTTGACACTCGTTGGATAAGTATCTTTTGTTGAATTAACAAATATCTCAAAAGTTTCAGGTGTATCTTTTAGCTGTCACCACTAAATGAGCGACTTAGGAGAACCCATAAAAATAAGAACGCCGCAGAGAGATATCTTGATGACAAACAAAAGGAGCAGAGGTTTAGTGTGACACTTGGATGTGTCTACAAGGTAAGACGTATGGTACGGATACGGCAGGAAACAAGTTTGATACATTTTTGTTACAAATTAGGGATGAAATTGCTCATGTGGCAACGATCTAAAGAAAGAAAACAACAAGCTGTATGTATTTTTCTCTGGAATTAGGATTTTCTGGCAGAAAATTTATGTTTTTTATGCCTGGTGTTTTCCAAAAAGGCAGGCTTCGTATGATGATTGGTGAATTTATGGTCGATTATTTCAATATTTGAAGGCCAAGGTGTAATATTTTATATCGCATATTACCATACTGGTTAAGTGGTTTATGCCGACAAAAAAGTTTGGGGCTAAGTGAAACTAAGGAAAGAGAGGCATCTGATCTTTCGGAAATCATTTTTAATGGATATAACTTAATGCATTTATTCTTTTTCAATCTCATGCCCAATGCACACGGAACAACTAGAAAAAAACTGAACTAAATCACGAGAAAACTCATCACCAATAAAAAAATGGTTCAATGTTTCAGGATGTTTACCAACTTCCCTCACCAGAAACAGGTTGGTCCATTATTCGCTCATCTTCGACAAACTAGAGCCTGAAATCAATAGCCAACCCAACATTCTAATCAATAGACGATTGGTTACAAACTGGTTTTTGTAAATCGCAACCGAGATTTCAACCAGTAGTGCCGTGTGCATAGTCCCATTTGATTGCACACGGTATGACTCAGAGAAAACTAGTTGCCAATTCGCATCGCTGATCAGTTTTTTCCAGTTCCTTTTTACATTAGCAATAACGTTGAGTACTAATTCCAGCCACAATATGGTCTTTGTACAAACTCTTTTTAAACTTTATGTGGTTTAAGGGCACAACCAACACACGGTCGTTCCCTTTATTGAAGCCCAAATCTGGACAGAATTTAAATTTCTCGTAAATTAGATACTTTGTTCGACTATATTGAAAGAATTGTTTCCTTGTTTCCTCGCACCGAAATCTAGCCTTCGTTATTCTGGCCGAGCAACATCCGATGACCATCCAGAACGGCGACCGAATCCCGGTTGTTACGCTGATAATGATGATTAATCACATTTTTCAGTTAGTTGACAAGCCTAGTCACATATCGAATGTTGGAGGCAGAGCCGAAAACATATTTGTTTCTTACTTCGGACCCTTCTTCGGACTATAAGTGTGTTATGCCCGACCTATGTGTTATATCTGCTAAATTCACATGTACTGAACTTCTATTTAGCAATATGAGAAAGGCAATTGGAATGGTCTCAATAATTTTTTCAGGATCCCTAACTGGTCATTTGGCTTGTCTCTCTCTTTTCTACCGTTATTCTTACTCTCCTTGAAAAAACTACGTCATAGTGCTTGCGCGCTTCCAGGTATGCCCACCAATTTAATCCTATTTAGACCTATTTCTATTGGTATTTTTAAGTACAGAGGATAGTTCTTCAGCGGTACAACTCGAATGTGAATTTGTTTACCAATTCTTTTAATGCTTGGTAATAATGGAAAAAGTACTTAATATTTCATAAATTATTTACTTTTTATTTCAGTAAATTATTTCTGTTCTTCGAGAACGATTTGAAACACTAGATTTCACGGCGTTCTCAAAATTTAGAAATTTCTAAAACCATTATATGGCAATCGGTTATTCGCCTGCACCTTTTCCAGATATATTTAACTCTAAAACTAAAGCCGTTGGATCATATGAAGCGACATACATTCCCGGATTGGACTCTAGAAATGTTTGAAGAAAAAGATCAATTTCATCTTTGAATCACCTTCAGTTTTGGAAACCATCACTGGCCTTAAGAAAAACCCCTGATCGATGGGATTTTCATGCCGGTGGTTTCACTCTGTAATTTATTTCCCTTTGATGAGAATGACTTTCCCGTTGCAGTCGATGAAGATCGCTACGAATTTCAATTGCTTGTTCAAGGCATTAATGATTTCTGGTACCTAAATCACACTTCGGGTGTAACCAATCGAGAAATGGTCGTTCAACCTGGCGTAGTAACAAGATTTCAAAGCCAATATTAAACGAAAGATAGTAGCTGTTTCAGCCAGAATGCGTTATTGAGACATCGAAATTGAAAACCTGCTACGGTGCATAAATTAATGACGCGAATGTATCAAATGGTTCGCCTTTTATTTATTTTTGCAAGTCTTTATGTAAATCCTAATGTTGCAGGATTGGATGTAACCTGTATTGTCAAAGAAAGATCTTACACAAACAAAAACTGGAACACACGTTCTTGTCGAAAATTAATTCGGAAAAATGCTCCTCTATCAAACAAAAACAACATTATTAGCATTTAGTTTTAGTTGGTCATATACGTGCAACAATCCAAAACCGGGAGACCTGCCGACGCGGGGTTTACTGAGGTGAACCCAACAGGTAAAGCCTTAAAGAAAAGCAGAAAAGTAGGAGAGTTATGCCCAGTCGAAATCATCGTCGCTTAAAGAAAAAGACAGAGACACACCTAAAGTTATTCATCTCTCATAACTCGGTTCGGACGCCTAGAAGTATACTTCGAATTGTATTATTGATTTTTTTTCCTGTGGTTAATATTCAAAGCTATCGATATACTGGGTTAAATAAAATCTATTTAATAAAATATTTTCCATCTGAGGTCACTTAAATACACGCAAAGCTATTGATCGATTTTGATGAAATATTGTATGTGTGTTCATTATAAAGTTTTGGGAAAAGTTCTAAAGGCAGTTTGATTTATTTAAAGATGTTGTTTCTTCGTTCGAATAAATTTTAATTGAGTTTGAAATATTAAATTGTGTTATAAAATATATTCTAAGTATTTCTTAGTGATCCTTATGCCAGGTAAAGAATTAAATCCTTAAATTTAAAAGCTTATATCTCGAAAACAATGGCTAACAATTAAAATATTTCTTCAGCATTCAACCTATAAATCTATTTCGCTTTCCATTTGCATGTTATGGAAAGGTGTTCCAATTTTGTCTGCATAATACCCTATTGACAGCAAAGTGTCAACGAAACATAATAAGAGCGAGACTATTAAATATTAATTATGCACTTCCCCGAGTTAATTAAACAATAAAAGAACTTATTATGTTTCTTAATGGAAATAATTCATTCCGTCCGTACGTATAAATATCCTCCATTGTCCCACATCACCCACACATGTCTCAAACTAATTATCAAACATAAAAGTTTCTTCCATTAGTTTGTCTCAATGAAAATGACAATACGACACTAATAAGATGGAAAACAGTGACTATATTGGTCATTCACCGTAACTTTTGTCACGTGTTGGTGGCAACAACTTCCAAGCACAGCTGAGTTTGCACACAAGGCTTTCATTTCTGACTGGAATTACAAACATGTGTCCTGACGGGCCGATTGCTTTTCCGATTTCCCTCACATGGTTTGTACATACGAGAGTATTGGAATGGAATGTCTCCGTGTACACTCGTGCTTCCTTTCACAAAAAAAAGTGTTGCTAAACTTTTGCCATAATAAACAATGGAAAACGAAAAACTAGGTCATGTCATCCAGAGTCCTCGGCTCCCTCCTAAACTCAAGAATATCGGATTCTCTATCCTGCCGGATGCATTCATCCCATCAACTTCCGAAAGACACACATTTATTTCAATGTGCCAAGTGTGAGTGTCTTAGACCTGAAAGGGTTGCAGAACATGTGACATTATCTCATATCCTTCCTCCTCACATACATTTATATATTGCGAGTCTAAGAGGAGGTTGGCTCATCCAGAGTCATTGACAGAATGAGTTCATATTATGCACTTGCATTTGAAAGTCCTTTATCATTCTTTGACGGAGAAAGAAGCCACAAAATACGGGTGTGGGAAAGACTCAGAGAATATGGAAAAAGGATTCACATTATATGGCCCAGACAAATTGTCGAAAACAACTTATAGGAGCCAGGATGCACAAAAAGTGGGAACATTGCAATTACACAATGTCATGATGACGTGTGCAGTGTTTTTGTGAAATATTCTTCCCGCATTTCAAGAGGTTTTCACAATAAAAAACCGACTTTTTCCATCGAAAGAAAGATTCTTCTCGAGATAGGTTGGAGTACGCAACGAGGTCGGGTTAAATCGTTTAACAATATTCACCTGTAGATGAACCCGGGTTCTTTGTATAAATTTTAGTCAATGATTTCGATGGGACTTGTGTATTCATTTGGTAAGTGGTGCTCAACATTGTTGCAAAAGCGAGCTGTTGCGGTAATAAGGGTTGCCGAAGAGTAGGAAACTTTTGTCTTTAACAATCGTAGGTTGAAAAGCTATCATAAAATGTTGGTTATAAGCTTCGTTCTTCTGAGGGTATAGTCAATATAGAGAATCTAAACGTTTAAAACGGAATTAAAATATCATGCTTGTTTGTACCTTTTAAGAGAAGAAATGTAAGTATTCTTATAGAGTTTTGACGCTCTTATCATTTAAATGGGGAATGACTTATAAGATATGCCGACAACATTTCTGGGTTAAGGAAGGAATGCAAAAAATACATGTGTGTTCAGACATTTTCTAATACAAAAAGTTGTTGGGGATGAAAATCGCATGGATGAAATTAAAACTGGATCACGTCAAGAGTGTCTACGACAAGCATGACAGCCGCCAAACAAAATAAACAAAAAAAAAAACAAAAAAAATATAAAATAAACCAAAAAAAAACAGCAACTACCCTATTATTGACGAACACACAAGAAAAAAATGGGCCACTTCACCATAGAGCATACCAGAGCAACGTCTATTTCTCGGTCCACAAAATACAACAACAACCACATTTGCGGATCCAGAAGAAATCAACTTCATAAAGCACATCAGAGCCACTTCTACTTTTCGGTCCGCAAATCACAACAAGAACCACATTTGCTTGCAGACCCAGAAGAAGTGAACTTCACAGAGCATAACAGAGCCACGTCTACTTTGCGATCAGCAAATTACAACAAAAAATACATTTGCGGAGTCAGACGAAGTCAACAAAAATCAACCCTCATTAGCAGCAAACAACACGAGCATCGAAGAAAAAATCATCATCGTCTGGCTAGCGGTGGTTGGGAGCGAGAAATACGACTTCTCGTATACCCAATACACCAACACATAGCATACGAGCATTCAAGCAACAACAGATGTCTTGGGCACGAGCATAACAACAACCAACGATCGAGCTGAATACCAGACTATCAACATGGAAGTGCACAAGCAACACCCCTTTTCTAAGCCTCTGAGTTAGCAGAAGTTTCGACCGGCAACAAAGTTGTTTACCAACTACAGCAGCATTAAATAGCTTCAAGAGTCAGTTAACAAATTGGTGCAGAGCAGTCGAGCAGTGCAGATAAAGTCCATATTTTATTATAAATTGTTTGGTTTTAACACATAACAAAGTTTTCTTTTATTGAACATTTGAGTTATTGAGCAAAGAGGAACACCATATAGGATGAATATTTTTGCTTCACACTGTACTTGGTTTACCTTTACTAATGCGCAGCTCCAGGTTTTGAGACCAATTTTAGAATTTGTCAGTTATTACAGCATCAATAACCGAAATATTCTATAATTGGTCTCAAAATCATTGCTGTTGTCGAAGATGTGGAAGAGGACGCCGAAATGTGGAACATCAAAATCATCATGAGCGACGATGCGCATTCAACAATAGAGACGGCACAAAACCTGGCGTTGCATATTAATGATGATAATGACGAGGCGCATTTCCATCACTCGGTTTATCCATAACTCTACTAAAAATTAGTGCATGGTGTGCTGTTTATGCTAGAGAACTCATCGGTTTATCATCTTTAATCTAGTTTGTCTTAAAAAAGACTCAGACTCTTGAAAACCTGGAAGAGAATATTCGTTGAAAATTCTGATACAAGTGATGGAATATGCAATTAAACGAACTCAACGGTTATCAATTCTGACGCGCGTCGATAAAAAATCTAAAGCACGACGAGCTTCTAATCATTTAATCCATTGTATCCATGGGATGTAGATACCCGAGTTACCTTCTCAGGAACTAATAGCAGGAGAAAAAATACGATCTGAAGATCCGACCCAAACACTATTTATGTATAAGATCATGCGCAGGCCTCACAAGACGGTCATATGAGAGAAGGTATTGTGATGAATTTTAAAAGACATGCCTCGTATGAACAAACCAATAATGGTAACGACACCCTCCCAATCCCTCTTCAAACCCGCACACCTTTCAAAGCTGATGTAATAGCACTCCAGAAGGTGCGATGGGATGGAACGGGCCTGGAAAGAAAACTTCGATTTCTACTATGCCACCAAGGTGAGTCTTTGGTTAAGATGCGATTTCACTTTTAGATAAAGACCTAAAAAAAGGATATTAAATTTTCGCGAAGTCAGCGAGAAAACTACGACAATCCGTATTAAGGCCAAATTCCACCATTTAAGCCTAACTAGCTCCCATGCTTCTACAGAAGGGAAATATGACGCTACCAAAGAAAGTCTCTACGAGCTTTTTGTCAAAGCGTACGAGCAATACCCCAAACATGACAATAAAATAATATAGAAGGATTTTAACGCAAAACTTAAGAGGAGAAAATTGTTGGTAATATATACAATCGGAAATCACAGTATGTATATGCATACACCACCTCCGAAAACGAAAACAATTTACTAGCAACGTAAAACTGGAAGAGGGGCGAAACTTCTACAGAAGAGTGAAACAATGAACATAAGGTTTCACTAGATCCTCTAAAAATGGGGATAGATACACTTTAGTAGAACTAGATATGCAGTCGATTTTACCCATCTGAAGAAACTACTTTAAACAGATGTTGAATGGCGATGACGCCCAATATCCCGAATGATCGACTTAGACCAGTCCACCTAGATGACAACCAAGAGTTACATCTGCCCGACCAAAATGAGATCACTGTAACCATTATTCGGCTTAAAAAAAAACACTAAGTAGCTGAAGGCGATGGACTTCAAGCGGAACTTTTTAGACACGGTTTTGATGACGTGGTCAGGTGTATAAACCAACTCATCGAGTAGATATGGGCGGATAAGATTTTAACATTTTTAGCAGTTTCCTGTCGAAATAATAGGTCATTACAAACATGGTTTTACGTTAGGTGGCGCTATAGCCCGGGGTGGATCTGGGCCTCAATCAACAAACTTCTCCAGCCAGCTCAGTCCTTAGCTAGCTGCCGTTTTGTACGTGAGTTGGTAGAAGTTCTCTTCATTTGTGTGCCCCAACTGAGTCTCGGGCTTTCTCTACTGCGCGTCGTCCCTCCGCGATGTAATCGAAGGTTTTTTCTGGCCGTAGCATTGATGTCCATCTGTTCTATATGACCCAGCCATCTGAGACGTAGGAACTCTTTTGGCTAGGTCTGTGTCGCAGTCCAGCCGGTACAGTTCTTCTTTGTATCTCTTTTCTACTCCCTCTCTCAAATCTCAATAAAAACGCTACTGACATCATGCTGTGTTCTTCCGATAATGTCAATAACGTTGGCGTATCCGATTAGTTGGACGAACTTTTGAATGATCATGCCTCTGGTATTGACGTGAGTGTTCTGCACTATTCTTTTGAATATAATGTTGAAGAATTCGCATTCTAAATCCCTTTTTGACTTCAAAGGTGCCGGTGAGGTCCTTACTGACCTTGACGGAACAGACGGAAAAATTTGGCACTCATGAAAAAACCACTCATTTCTGTATATAGCTCATCTCTAGAAATTTTTGTCATTCGCGTAGGCCTAGAATTCTATGAAAAGTTCGATAGTTTCGACTTCCTGGGTTTTTCCAAGACGTAAACTTATCATTTTGTCTCCTTTCTTAAGGATCGGATAAATATTGCTGAGATTCCAATCATCGGGCATGTTGTCTTCCAAACATATTTTGCTTATGAGTTTGTGCATATTTTTAATCAAGTCAGCGCCTGCAGCTATGTAGAGTTCGGCAGCTAGGCCATCGGAAAAACGGCTTTATTTGTCTTGCATAGTGAAACCCTTCATGGTCAAGGCTCTAGGCCAACTTTCCTTTTTTTTTTTACAACGCACACAAACACATCAATGAAAGTATAAGCAACTTCTTATGGATCTTTTGGTCAACAAAAAGATAAACCTACATAATAAAATCAAAGTCAAAATACCTACCTCTCAAGAAATACATAAAGTTTTTTAAAACCATCATAACCATAACATAATGTTTCTAATTATTATTCATACGAAAAATAAAAAGTTTTCAAATTCCTAATAAACCCATATTGTTTCATAAAAAAATTCTCACTGTAAAAGAAAATTAATAAATTCCTTCAGTCTTTGGCCTTGTCAACTTTATAAAAAAGCCCAAAACACTTTATCCCACTCCTTGGTCTTCCTACATCTAAAAACGTCTACACATGTTATAAACCCACTTACCGCTAATGTTATATGGCGCTGCTGATGCTTATAAGTTTTACTGCATTCCTTTATACTGTATGAATTTTCATTGCCATTCAGTGTAACATCATATATCCTTGAATTTCATTAAAAAAGGAACAAACTTCCTCTCTCAGTGTTTGTTTATGACCGAAATTGCCGCAATACAGCCGATGGAGACGACTATAAACATGGCAGAAGCATCAAACTTGAGTGTTGGCAAAATAAATATGCTTCTCCAGGACAACAGCGGGTACGGGTGATGGCAATATGACAAGAGCAAGAGGGGTTGAATGATAGCACAAAAAAAAGTGTTCCTTTCCTGAGTCGTTTTCAACGGTATATTTCGCGCACCAAATAGACGCACTAACACTATGCAGAAAAACGATAAAAGGTCCTCGAGGACGAATTATTTTATAAATATTTTAATAGTTTTTCACGGAATTTATTATTAATGAAATCGGCGTTTTATTAGGCTTTAACAGGAAGTCGACATTTTTTGCACACAAAAAACAGGAGAAATCCATACACACCTTGACTCCACCTGTCTGTGAGTGTGGAAAATGTGAATGTCAAGGATGCTTGCTGTATCCTCGAACTGATATGTGAATGAAATCCTTTTTGTTGCTTACCAAACATAAAAAACGAATATTAAAAACGATGAAGGATATTTTACTAAAAACACTTTACAACTCTTTTTTTAATAATAAAGCAAAATGGAGGCAAGAAGAAGAAATGTGTGATGAAGAGAAAAAACAGTTACAGGACGTTACAACGGCGACGTGTTGTTGTGCTTTCGAAGTGCCTTTAGACTGATGGCATCCCTTGGATCAACACAACCTAGACACAAGGAATTTCCTGTGTTATATGTCTATGTGTGTGGGTGTCCTTATAGAAGCTGTATATTGGTACACACGGTTGCTACATTGCCTTCCGCCTCTGCATCTGTTGTCACCCTTGACATTCTTTCCCATTTGACGCGAGGGGTGATTATCCTTTATGGTGTGTATAGTGGACCTGCGCACTGGCCCTCCATGTATCCATGGTAACCTGGTGCCAGTGGCGTGCCTAAGAATATGCTCCCCATGGTTTTGTTGTTGTAGCGTAAAATGTGTACCTACTATACACCTACATCTACACTTTGGCCGCACAACTATGGGAATATATCCTGCGACTGTGATAAGGATGATTATGACGATAGTTACGGCCATAAATTGTGCACTCTGGAGTTTTTTTTATTTTTCGCTGATTCAAAACCACACGTAAGTTAAGAGCTTTTTTTAATTTTCCACGTTTTTTCCATTTTTTATCCTTAGAAGAAGTAAAGGGATACCTATGAACAAGAAAAAAAAACGGTAAAAAAACGATTTTCAAATTAAATTTTATGCTGAGCTTGAATGTCTATGAATGTGAAGGGGATGATTACACCACCCACCGGGAGGGCAGAAACCATTTCGATGGCTTAAGACGATTTAAGTTTTTTTTTTTTATAATTTTAAGGATAATGAAATACCGTTATTACTTGAGATATTATTTTCTTGTTACAGTTTTCTTCGGTTTTTTTTCTCTGTGCATTATTATTTAAATTGGTTGTGGTTGAGTGCGATTTTCAGGATCAAATGGGAAAGAATTTTGTTGAAATTGTAAGTCGTTCGAGGAATTTATGCACATAATTTAGGTTTGGGCAGTCATTTTAATGTTAAGATCACGTCTATTTCGTTTCTGTTATTTTTTGTAATAACGTCCAAACTGGGAATTATGGTTTTTTATTTTAATTAAATTTTCATTGGACAGAATTAAATTCAATAGGTATTGTGAACGTTCTTAGGTTAGATAAAATACTTGATGCAAACATAAGGAAACTATCATGAGATTTTTTTGTTATACATAATGAGCTCAATAAAGGAGTTTTGGCTGCCCTTATAATGTTGACAAAACACAGTGGGGGTTAGGAAAATAAGCATTCCGCATTCGTGTGGAAAGAGTCCCTGTATATGAGTATACATCAAAGTTGGGTTCAATGTTAAACTGACTGCCATTCCGAGCGTTGCGAGTGTTATGGGTGAATTGTTTCAAGGAAAGAATGCAGCTGACTAGAGCATTGTATACGGAAATATGTCATACATTAAAATTAAATCTATGCAGTGTTTAAGCACTTCATCAACTCAGTCTGACTACATATATGATCCGGACGGTCAATCTGCTAAAAATTAATGCTTTAAGGATCCAACGCTTTGTCCTTAATTCCTATAAAGAGTGAGCAGGAACTAACTAAGTTGTATAGTTTAGTCATTTGGTTCACGAATCAGCTAGCGCCAGCGAGTATATTATGCAATTTTTTACATTGACTATTAAACTTCTAGCTGTCTTTCGTCACAGAACCTCAGGATAAGGTTAGAAGTAGCATTTTAAATATAAACTCATTATTGTGAGTCCCCGAAAATTTTAAATATTAAAATAGATCTTCAAGCACTCAGCCATATCTTTGAAAGAATCAACTGGTTGCGTTCCTAAATGTTTTACTTAATTTTTATATTTACCTATAACTTAAATTTAAATACATTTTTGTAATTTTCTTGTTTTTAATTTTACTTGAATTCAAATAAAATATTTTGTCTATTTCTTATATACCCTGTACTAATAATTTGTTAATATTGATGTTGACTTTCAAGAAAAAAACAAGCATGACGCTGTAGAGTGATTCAAGCCTTAGGGCATTTTAGCTTACGATCCGGTTGAATCAAAACATCCATATAAAAGCAGCGGAACACACATCACCCATTGAAAATGGATGTTGAAAGGCTAAGGAACTTGGACAATATAAAGATTGCAGCAATTGAAAGCCTGGGGCTCAATAGTTACTAGATTAGATACCAATATTCAGGGAGGTTGTAGGGTTACTCCCTGAATATTGTAAACACTATAAGGCCACAGATTGCGGCTGAGCAAAGGATCTGAAGGAAGTGTTTTGAAATATGTGAAAATAATATTAAAAGAGGCAATTCAGTATGACAACAACATTCAGTTCCAGAAAAGATTGCCAGAATTTAGCCTGGATCCAATGAATAACATAAAAAAACTACAACACTCCAACTACCAGTTTTTTTTTTTTTTAATTAACGCGCGCACAACGGACTATTTGTTTCCCTTTTAATGTAGAGCACACTGTGAGGCATTGGGAAGATGGGGAGGGGAAAGATAGGAGGTGTCGATTAACGTTGGTTTTTAATTCTTGCAGATCAAAATGACAAATTCGTGTTGTTCGGCTAAAAAAAGAATCTCTATATTTCACGGTACGTCCGAAATTGGGCTCAAGGGTGAACTGATGAGCATTCTTAGCGAGGCGAGTATTACGGGAGAAACTTTTAAGGGGAGGAATGCAACTGGCTACTTCGAGTGAACATTAAAAGAAACGATAAAATAAGGAAAGACATGAAACATTGCGTCGGTGTTCGAGAGGGGCAATTGATTCAGCGGCAGTTCTTTTTCCTATCAATCTTAACGCTCTATTTTGTATTCTATCAAGCAGTTGAAGCGATGTTTGTGAAGCACCTGCCCAGAGGTGGGAGTTATACTCGAGTTTAGGGCGTATAAACGCTTTATAAATTGTAGCCAGATCAGATGGGGAAAAATACTTCTTACACCGATACAGAAAACCTAAGCACTTAGCAGCATTCTTAGCGATCTCAAATATATGGTCGTTCCAACGGAGGTCGTGTTGACACACATACCAAGTACTGAGAGCTTTTTGGTTTCTTCTGGCAAGGGGGTATGTTTAGCTCTAACGAAAAAAGACAGCATTGAGTTTTCGAAGCATTAAACTCCACACGATTCCTATTACCCTATTTGACAATGCTGGGAGGTTAATGAGCTTGACTTCCGAAAGCGAAGAATATGAATTATCAAACGAATATGAAAAGCTGACGGTAAAGTCGTCAGCAAAACAGTTAAGTGGATTAGAAGTAACAGACATAAGATCATTTATAAAAATGAGGAAAAGAGTCGGAGGGAGAACAGAGCCCTGGGGCATACCAGCATTTATTTTGAGGAATCAGATTTGAATCCGTCCAATACAACTTATATTGAACGGTCCAGAAGATAGCTTCTAATCCAACGAACAAGAGTATCATCGATCCCAAAAGCACGCATTTTCCATAAGAGAAGTTCATGCCAAACTCTATCAAATGCCTTCGACGTATCAAGAACAATAATCTTACTTTCGCCAAAGCAATGTAAAGATTTGTTCCACTGTTCGGTGAGATATGCCGTCAGATCACCAATGGAACGGTTGCTGCGGAAGCCATACTGACGGTCATCGAGAAGCTTTCGCCCTTTGAGATATTCCTTAAGCTGACGGTTTATTAGCGTTTCCATGACCTTAGAGAGATGGAATGTTAGTGCTATGGGTAGGTAGGAGGAGGAGGAGGATGGGTCACCTTTCTTAGGGCAAGGCTGGACAAATGCTTTTTCCATCTTCTAGGAAAGATTCCAGAAGAGTAGGAGTGTTGGAAAAGCTTACGCAGTGGCTTTGCCAGTGTGGAAGAACACCTCTTCAGAAGAATCGAGGGTATACCATCCGGGCCAGCGGATTTGTGTACATCGAGATTTTTGAGAATTCTTGCTACTGTACGAGTGCGGAAAAAAATCTGTCCCATGGAAAAACTTACATTCTCAAGTACAGGAGGGGCAACGTTGCTGTGAGGCAGCGTGGAGCTGGCAGCGAAATGGGCGTCGAGCAAGTTTGCCTTCTCTGAATAGTAAACAATTGGTTTGTTATTGTCGATGAGCGTTGCAACCGAAGATGTTGAGGAGTTTATAATATTTCTTACAAATGACCAAACATTTTTATTGCCTTTGGGACACTGCAGAATTTTTTGCCGTAGTTTTTGGTCATTTTCTCTGTAGGATGATAGCTTCTTTGCATGCAGAGTTAAACCAGGACTTTTCTTTAGGCTTAATGATTTTTACTCTGTTAGGAATAAAAGCACGCATCCCTAGATGATTCACATTTGTGATTATTTCAGCACTGGCATCAGTGTCACTATCGAGGAAGCATAGTGACCAGGTAAAGTTTCGGAAAAAAATATTCAGGCCATCCCAGTTGGCTTTATCGTATTGCCAAATGGTCCTGGTGTGAAGTTTTTCTTTAACTGGATGGGTGGAGGACGAGAAATAGCTGAAATGACACAATGGTCTGAAGTGCCAAATGGAAAAGTTACACTAATGGTATATTTATCAGGGTGAGAAGTAAGAAACAAGTCAAGAGTATGGGCGGCTTGCTCAGCAACATCCGGTATACGCGTTTTCACATCGATCAATTGGGTAAATTGATGTAACCCAGCAAAGAGCTCGACATACCTTCGGGTGTTGTCTGACCAGAATAGCGGGGCCAATTGGAATTGTGTACATTGAAATCGCCCGCAATAAGGATTTCAGTGCGAGGACAAAGGGAAACAATTTTCGAGATGGAATCATACAGCGCATCAAACTCGTAACAAGTCGAACTTCTGTCGAGATTTGGACTCCTGTAAATAAAACAATAATGAATGACATGCTTGCGGATAGTGAATTTGAGCCACAAGAAACATGTTGGAACATGGCTTCTAACTAATGTCGTGCAACATCCGGTTGCATTATAAAAGGCATTATGCCTTACAGACACATAGTTTAAAAAAAAAATGCTATAATTCCTTTCTGGTGCATTATAACGTAAAATGATTCAATACGTCAACTTGTAATAAAACAAACAAAAATCTAAAACTAGACTCTAATGGAACGATCAACTCTACTTAAAAGCCCAAATGATCCCTCTAGAAAGTTGTCTTTTACAGCAATTTACAATCAATTGAGCAAAGGAATGGCCATGACCGGCTGAGAAAGAAATGCCCACCAACAATTTTTTTTCCCAGAGTCAGAACATCACAACCTGGACAACCGGACTATAGCAACCTAAGAACAAAGAAGCCAAGTAAGAAACATCAGGCATTCAAGGCAGAGAAGATTGGTCCGGGGTCACCTCCTTACAATTTTATCTTTAATTTCTCTATGAACCTCAGCTTAAAAGAGGTCAATATTTTTTTTTAAATAAATGATTGAAAATACACATGAACGCTGACAGATATGTTGCTATGCAGAACGTGTCATTCACTCCAGAATGTTTCCATACTGTCCCATTTTCTTGCGATGTTATTCATCGAAGTTTCTGAATAATTGAATTTTATCAGCTCTATCCAAACACGTTTTTCATCTCATGCCTTACGTCAAAGTTACGAAGCCAATGCGCGAACATGAAAGCTGCCTTTCATATGATAACAAAGTTGACACACATGCTGATGATTTAACAACGCCATCCATCCATTGTCATTTTAAAGTAAACAGGGATGATTCCAACTCCCTCCCTATTGTCATGGTTTAATGGCCTAACCCTACGAAACCATCCTGCTGAGCCTCAAGTTATTGTATAAGTATCTATGAAGAGCTCGGTGTATCTATAAGCCTATAGAATGGGTAAAGGATGTTGTGGTGTTTATTTTGATTACTCCAGCATCACGTGTAGCGTATAAGTCGTTCTTATAGTGATGCGAAAGAACAGGTAGAGAATACATTAAAAGTCTCCATCAAAATATCTATAGATTCACATATATATAAGTTCACTCTAGGTTGTGCTTCATTTAAAGTTCTTACTCACTGGACTGGAAAAAACACAATGTTATCCTTTTTTTAAACTTTTTAATTTTTGATTTCTCCTCAACTAAAAGGCTCAGATCAATTTTAGAAGTCTTTCCTTCTTTGGGAAAGTGCAACTTTCCCAGGATAAACTTCTTCGTCTTCTCAAGGTGGAAAACTGCAAATGTCGGAAGTTTCTTCTTTCAATCTGTTGTTGGCATGTTTCCCAGAAATCGGTCAATGTACCCGTACCGGTATAAAAAAACAACAAATTTTCAATTATTCTCACCACCCAGGTTCTTTTCTCCAGAAACACTACGCTTGGAGTCTAACAATGGACGCACTAAACAATGGAAAATAATTTAATTGGACGTAAATACAAAATTACGGAAAATGTGAATGAAAAATAAAAGGAAAACTTTTTTAGAAAAATTGAAGCCGCGCGCTCCAACAATCAGAGATATGTGTTTAATTAAACAATATAACCAAGGGGAAGCAGCAGAATTCCTTGTTTTTTCTAGGGAAGACTTTGACAAAAGAGCATTCAAGCAAAAATAACATCGTGTTTAGTCTTTGGGAATCCCGATGTTTTCAGTGAGGAGGTTGAAGGATACTGATAAGGAGTGGGTGGTGTAGTACATGAATACGAAATAATAATGAGGATGATTATTAAATCCCAAAACGAACAAATTTCAAAGGAAAACGTATAGATTTGTCTGCGTTGTTCATGAAATTCCTCTGAACAAGGAGCTCTTCCGTTTATCTTGAATCCTGTTTGTAGGATTTCAAAATGTTTTCTTTGATCTCGTTATTGTTTTTTCATTGCATTGAATTCAGATTGTATCGCTTTGGATATTTGAGGGCCATTAGTGTACAACAGGCATTTCAAGGGATAACATGATTCAGGAAGAAACGAAACGTCATAATTCTCCTTACCGCCGTGAAATTATTGAATATGACCATATTAAATTGGAAAGCAGATATAAATATATATTATACCACTACCAAGCATTCTAAGCAGCCTTCTATTTAAATGCAATCAGACAATAATCCATTAAGAGTCCTCATCCACAGGAGTTCGCCGACCAGTAAATTTGGAACTCTGAAATTTTGATTTTGTGAATTTTGTGTCCAACGCTACCTCATTGTGAATTTAGGGTCCAACTTTATCTAATAGTTTCAAGATTCAAGATATTTTATTAAACATGAATATTAAAAACAACTTGACTTAAATTAACTAATAACTATACATACATTAATTATAATATTTCTACTATTAAAGGTACTATAATGCAAGTTTTGCATTCGTGCAGATTACAAATTTAGAGATAACAATCAAACAAGACATTACGATGATAGAGAAACATATTTGAGTTACTGGCAAAATTTTGTCCGTCTGTCTGTCTGTCTGTCTGCACGGATGTATTTTGGACTACAGCCTAAACGGTTGGGCCAATCGTCTCCAAATTTAGAACTTAAGGTTATTTTAACATTCTACAGAGGAGTTTTTTTTATGTTTTTTTAGTTCAGTAATTAACGGTATCGTCATATAACCGTTATGGAAAAGCTTATTTTTCTTGAAAACGGCTCCAAGAATTTTTATAAAAAAAATGAGTGTACTACTGTATTATATTTTGGTAAAAACAAATAATATTTTGGGCTAAAAACGTTTTTTTCTTCGACTTTCTCGAAAACTGGTGATCCGATTACTATCAAAATTGATATTCAAGAAAACGTTGGTAGCCCAAGTAATTTTGAATTAATTTTTTTCGAAATCTTTATTTTTGTATTTTTAATAATATTTTTTTAATTTTGTTTTGAAAACACTTATTAACATTTCTTAAAGAAATAAAACGGATTTTAAATTATTTCACTCAATACAATTTAACGTTCTTTATTCGAATTATCAAAAGTCACAAAATCGAATAAATGCTTTGATGTTAACTTTAATTTTCTTAAATTGTATTCTGCAATGTGACCACACATATGAACAAGTACGTGCGATCCAGTCGTGCAATTTATTTTTGTTTAAATTATTTAATTAAATATTATATATTTAATTAATGACTAAAATACATATAAATTATATTAAAAATCGGTTGACTTCAATCTACTCGGGTTGTTCCGACCCGGTTGTCCAGTGAGGGTTTTTCTGTGGGTTGGGGGTTGAGTTGGCTTTTAGCCGCGTTGGAAGGCTGACCCTGCTTGATCGTTGCCATTGATTATTTCTAGGATATCCATGACTCTAAGATAGCCAATTTCGGGATGTCATTCCTAGGTGGTCATTCTTCTCATGAGTGGGTTAGGGTGGTTGGCGGCTTTTTGCTGTAATGTTTTTGTTGTTTTATTTTATTTTTTTATTGAGGATGACTTCTTCTAGAATCTAGAATACCGGCCTGTAGTTGGAAATAAGATACATATGTGAAACATATGTGATTTAATTGATTAACTTAGGATCAAGAATAACTCCCAAATCAGAAAATAAGGAGACTTTACTAAAGGGACATGAATCGAACGTATAATCAAAAACAAACGGAATTTTTTTGCGTGTAAGACTCATGACCTTACACCTTTCAACATTTAAAAGAGACGATTTTTATTGCATCATTCCCTAAATATTAAGAAGTCTTCTTGTAAAAGTAAATTAATTAAAGGGGAGAGATAGGAGGTGTCGATTAACATTGGTTTTGAATGTTTGAAGATCAAAATGGCAAGGGAAAATCTCGCCGGGTAAATCATTCCAAATTTGTGTTGTTCGGCTAAAAAAAGAATCCCTTAATTTCACGGTACGTCCGAAATTGGGCTCAAGGGTGAACTGATGAGCATTCCTTGCGAGACGAGTATTACGGGAGAAACTTTTAAGAGGAGGAATGCAACTGGCTACTTCGAGTGGACATTTTTTGTAAAAGAAATGATAAAATAAGGAAAGACATGAAACATTGCGTCGGTGTTCGAGAGGGGCAATTTATTCAGCGGCAGTTCTATTTCCTATCAATCTTAACACTCGATTTTGTGTTCTATTAAGCAGGTGAAGCGATGTTTGCGAAGCACCTGCCCAGAGGTGGGAGTTATACTCGAGTTTAGGGCGTATAAACGCTTTATAAATTGTAGCCAGATCAGATGGGGAAAAATACTTCTTACACCGATACAAAAAACCTAAGCACCTAGCAGCATTCGTAGCGATCTCAAATATATGGTCGTTCCAACGGAGGTCGTCGTTAACATACATACTGAGTACTGAGAGCTTTTCGATTTCTTGGATGTAAGTGCCATTCATGGACAACGGCATTGGGGGTATGTGATAATTCCGTTTCACACAATTTTGAACTATACATCTTTGTTTATTGACTTAAGCCACAATTCACAAGAAATTCTTTAGAAATAAAAAATATTCAAAGCAAAATGCAGTTTTTCTATTTAGTTATAATTATTGAAATGCTATTTAAAAACAAAAAAACGATTCGTTGTTTAAATGAAAATCAACAACTGTTGTCAGTTTGACAGAATATTCAAATCTACATCTTACATATTTATCATACAACACTTCCAGTGGAATTTGTGCAACAGAAAAATGTATCTGATGTAGCACAAAAGCATTTGTGCAGAATGTAGTTGATGTAGCTAATGAGCTAATGTAGTTAATGAGAAACAAGTCCCTGATTGCTTATCTTTAAAATTGAAGTACGATGACACAACTTATCAAAAGCTTTACTAAAATCAGTAAATACACAGTCGACTTGTTAACGTTTTTCAAAAACATCTAAAAGTGAAAGAACAGAATACTAATGGGTGATTTTTTTGAGGTTAGGATTTTCATGCATTAGTATTTGACAGATCACGCGGGATTTCAGACATGGTGTCAAAGAGAAAGATGCTCAGTATGCTTTGACATTTCATCATAAATAGACTTACTAACGAGCAACGCTTGCAAATCATTGAATTTTATTACCAAGAAAAGCCCTAGAAAAGTTGGCATAAAATCCGCTTTTTTATCGACAAATTTTGTTCAGCGATGAGGCTCATTTCTGGTTGAATGGCTACGTAAATAAGCAAAATTGCCGCATTTGGAGTGAAGAGCAACCAGAAGCCGTTCAAGAACTGCCCATGCATCCCGAAAAATGCACTGTTTGGTGTGGTTTCCATAAATCGGACTTAAAGCGCGAAACACATTTCGAACCGAACACTGATTTTGGTAATAAAATTCAATGATTTGCAAGCGTTGCTCGTTAGTAAGTCTATTCATGATGAAATGTCAAAGCATACTGAGCATCTTTCTCTTTGCATGAAAATCCTAACCTCAAAAAAATCACCTGTTACATACAATTGACTCAAACAGTTTTGGTTTCACAGATAAATTTAGTAATAGGTCTGTAGTTCATTATTTCATTTTTAGGACCTTTCGTGAACAGGTGTAATGCATGCACTTTTCCAGATATTGGGAAACATCGAACTATTTAAGGACTTTTTAAAGAGAACACATAACGGGTATGACATATAAGTAAAATATTTCTTCAAAATAGCCGATGGAACACTATCAGCTTATTTTAAAACTAATTGAATTCAAGTGAGGGTAACTTGGCTCAGAAGTAGAGTAATAAGAAGAAGTTTGCATCTTCGAAAGCTTCTTTGAAGTAGTTTGCAAACATGTTTGCAATAATTTTAGGCGCATGACCAGTTGACGACGAATATGACATAGAGTTAGGGTAAATACTTGATTTTGTTTTGCAGTTAACTAGTTTCCAGAAACTATCTGGATTAGATTTAAGATCATGTTCTACTTGACGAATATTATAGTTATCATATAAGGAATCGGAGTACTATGTGAAAAGTTCTTTTAGAACTAAGAATGTTCCATAATCTTCATCGATTCTTGTCCTATTGTATTTTACCCATGGTTTGTTTCTTATGTTTTTTAAGTTTTTGAGATAACAGTCAAACCATGGTGGTACATTATAGTCACTACGAGGTTCTTTTAGTCGAATAGTTTTGTAAAAACAGCAAAAAAATATATATATATTATAAAAAAACGTTACACGTTATCATTAATATTACAGTTATGGAATAATTGATTCCAGTTAATAGAACCTAACAAATTAAAGAGTTTTACAAAATTACTCTTACTAAAGTTAAATTCAATTATATAATAATAAGAGCGCAATATCTAACGCGGGATGATGCCGATCTTCTTCTATCAGTTTAACAGTCGATTCTGTTACTGCAGTTGCGGTGTCGGAGAAAAATACTAAATCCAGAGTTCTTCCAAAGCGATTATTAACTCGGTTGAATTGGCTCAAGCCACACAGAGACATACCACATACCATTATTTATGAAAGCTTATTATGACTCGACGCATTAATTGGAACGTAGATACAATCATTATCAATTGTAACCCAATCCACGTTTGGTAGGTTAAAGTCACCTACCACCAAAATTTCATCTTCAAGATCTAGTAGGATATAGACACTTTCTATACAGTCATTAAATTTTTTTAAATTTCGTTATAAGCACTCGGAGGTATGTAAGCTATTATGATAAGTAAATTGCCGGGCACCAACTTAATAGAACTTCAATATCAGTGGAGCTAAAGTTGTCAATCAGGTAACATATGAGAGAAGTTATGATCGCAACAAGAATTCCGCCTCGTACAGCGTTGGAGTTGTCAGTGTGGTGACGATCACGTCTGAATATTTGATAAGAGCTATCGAAAAGTTCGAGTCAAGAACAGAGTTGTTCATCCAATTTTCAGTTAATATAATAACATCATGAAGAAGATTGCTTACATTTTTGTACAACGCTTTTTCGTTTTGAATATATAGTGTATATTAATGAAAGAAAAATCAAGTACATCGTGGCTGCGCCTGCGAGTGTTGGTCCAACTATCAGGGTAGTGGAGCTTGAAGTAGTACAATCCTGTAATTACGTGGGTCAAAAGTAGCAAGTGATAATAATATGGAGTAACAGAACCTATTATAGCATGTCAAGGCTTTTTAAATCCAGAAATCTTTGCAAAAAAAACTAAGCTGCTGCTGTACAAGACTATGGTTTTACCAGTACTCACATACCGATCCAAAACTTGGGTGCTTACTTAAAGGCACTCTGATCTCTTAACCGAGTTCACGGGGAAATTCTTACGGACAATTGTTGGCCCCGTGTTTGGCGAATGATGATTCCGGAACAGATGTTGTGGAAAATATAAATACACCGGTAGGCTGGGCATCTAGATTCAAATTTTCGCAGTTTTGGTAGAAAACAACGTGGCGAAACAGTGCTTGCGTTGAAAGGTTGGCGTAGAATGGCGTCACCCAGCAATCGAGTATCGAAAAACTTTTTGAACGAGCCCTGTACCGGATCCTAGTTATTGAGCCGATGATCACGTTGATGATGATTCTTATGTATTAATAAAATTGATAGGAAGAAGTCAAGGTGATCGAGCCAGAGAAAATTCATTAATAAGTGGACAAGAAAATACCGGAGGTCGATTATTAATTAAAGGAGAAAACTGGAATAAACGTGTCAGACACTTTGAAGCAAATCAAGTGCCCTATTCTGGAAACATGCCTTTTGTTGTATATTTTGTACTTCCTATATTCCTAGGTTGAAATATATGCAATCTAAATGTGAAGGCCATACAGCACAAAACAAAACATGCAGTTAGGGTAAGATTATGTTTCCCCACCTTAGTCGAATGTCCAATACTCAGTTCAGGATGCATAACGCAAAAGGCCCCACTGTATAAAAAAGGATTGCACAAAAGAATATTGTCCTTTAAGATGCTAAGACTTCACCGTAAAAATTATATTATGTTTTTCATTGATTCCTATTTACAAGTTAACCATCGCTATACTAATATTTACAAAAACGAGAAAGAAGAAACACTGGCGAACTCAGATGAATTTTGGAAGCTAACGAAAGCTAACAAACAGGACAGTGTCTATTGTCAATCGATATCTTAGCCTAGAAACGGTTCGAACTTATTTTGAGGGCTTACTCAACCCTACTGTACCAACAGTTTAATTTCAATTTGCTTTGCTGAATCTGGAACCTGAAAAATGATACGTTGAACACTAATATAACGCATACGTAAAACCACAGAATCTTATAAGTGTGGATAAAATTTTAATGTTGAAAAACTTTCAACTTTAGAATCCGGTGTTATTGCCACACAAATTTTAAGGACGCCAGATGGTAAATACATTATTTGAGCTTTCTTATGTGATTTAATAGACGGATTACCTGATACCTGAAGGTGTGCCGTAGGTATCTATATAAATATTTGCGTGAAAGCCGGAATTCTTAAAACTAATGATCCATCGCCTTTATAATTATTGTAAGGCCCGATTGCGGTTGTCGACCATCAATCGACGATTTTGAAAGTTCATTGGAGTTTTTTTTACAGGTAAATGTTTGAATTTGTAATTATTGTTTGCTTTTTACTTTTTAGTTTTCAAAATTCATTAAAAATAAGTAAATATAGGGAACCTGCAGCATTTAATTCCAAAGAAAGCTTACCCATCTTATATTTTCCTGGAACTTTACACAGATTGCTTACTTACTTACTTAGGTGGCGCTACAGTTCGGGACGAACCTGGGCCTCAACCAACATGCCTCTCCAGCCAACTCGGTCTTTGGCTAGCTGCCTCCAGTTTTGCACTCCAAGTTGGTTGAGGTCGTCCTCCACTTGAGCGCGCCACCTAAGGCGAGGTCTTCCTTGACTGCGTCTACCCTCTGGGATGGAATCGAAGATCCTGCGAGCCGGAGCATTGTTGTCCATTCGCTCTACATGACCTAGCCATCTTAAACGTGATATGCGTATTTTTTTGACCAGGTCAATGTCGCTGTACAGCTCGTATAGTTCTTGGTTGAACCTTCTCCTCCAAAGCCCGTTAACGCAGATAGGGCCAAAAATCTTCCGAAGAATCTTACGCTGGAAACGACTAAGGATATCTTCATCCGCTTTAGATAGAGTCCATGCCTCGGCGCCATAGAGCAGGACTGGGATGATTAGGGTCTTATACAGAGTCTCCTTTGTCTTTCGAGAGAGGGCTTTGCTACTCAATTGCCTTCCTAGCCCATAGAAACAGCGATTGGCAAGAGTAATTCTTCGCTTTATTTCTGACGAGATGTTGTTGTCAGATGTTATAGCGTCTATGTCTATGTCGTCAGCGTATGCTAGCAATTGCACAGACTTGAAAAAAATTGTCCCACTACAATTGACTTGCGAGTTTCTTATAATTTTTTCAAGTATTAAATTGAAGAAATCGCACGATAGCGCATCACCTTGTCGGAATCCTTTTTTGACGTCAAAAGCTTCTGTGAGGTCAGAACCAACCTTGACGGAGCAGCGAGAGTTCTCCATCGTCATCCTGCACAGTCGGACGAGTTTTGTGGGAATGCCAAAACCTGACATGGCTCTGTATAGCTCGTCTCTATAAATGCTATCGTACGCGGCCTTAAAATCGATAAAGAGGTGGTGAGTATCGATTTGGAATTCTTGGGTGGTTTCCAGGATCTGCCGTAGCGTGAACATTTGATCGATTGTGGACTTTCCAGGTCTGAAACCACACTGATAGGGGCCAATCAGGTTGCTGACGAAAGGTTTCAGGCGTTCACATAGTACGGCAGAGAGGATCTTGTAGGCGATATTCAGGAGACTTATTCCTCTATAGTTGGCGCAGTTTAGAGGGTCTCCTTTCTTGTGAATCGGGCAAACGATGCTGAGGTTCCATTCATCAGGCATACTTTCTTCTGACCAAACTTTAGAGATGAGTTGGTGTATGCACTCCACCAGGTCATCTCCGGCCGCTTTAAAAAGTTCGGCGGGTAATCCGTCGGGTCCAGCAGCTTTGTTGTTTTTGAGTTTAGATATTGCTATCCTTACTTCATGTTGGTCAGGTGGACGGAAGTTTTGTCTGTCATCATCCATGTTGAATGGTTCATTCTGCCTGACAGCGGGATTTTGGTCTTCATCGCCGTTTAACAGTCTGCAGAAATGGTCCTTCCATGTACTCAGCACCGACTGTGACTCTACTACGAGGTTTCCATTCCTATCTCTACAGGCTTCTGTGCGGGATTTTTTTCCTTGGCATGTTCTTTTTACCTGTTGGTTAAACTTCCGCACGTTGTTCCTGGAGTAGCATCTCTCAATATCTTCGATCGCGCGCTTCTCATGCTCTCTCTTTTTCTTTTGGAGAAGCCGGTGTTCTTCCCGTCTTTTCTGCTCATAGAGCTCGCGAGCAGCTCTCGTCTTTCTTTGCAGCGCCGCTTTATATGCCTCTTGCTTGGCTGCATGGGCCTGCCTGCATTCGTCATCAAACCAGAGGTTTCGTGGTGGTGGTCAGGTGAAACCTAGCACATCAGTTGCGGCATCTCTGATGGCTTGTTGGCAGTGTTGCAACTGATCTTCGGCACTTGATGCTGGCGGTACTGGATTTCTTGAGAGGTTACGGGATATTCGATCGGCATAGGTTCTGGCGGTTTCTTGCGATTGCAGCTTTCCGACGTCATACTTCCTCGGGTTATTCGCATTCTTACCTTTGCTGCAACAAGGTAGTGATCCGAGTCGATGTTAGCTGCTCGGAAGGTGCGAACATCCAAGATACTGGAGGCGTGTCTTGCATCGATCGCAACGTGATCAATCTGATTGACGGTTCTTTGATCTGGGTGTCGCCAAGTCCCTTTGTGTATATCGAGATGAGGAAACCATGTGCTTGCAATGGTGACGTTATGTGCCGCTGCGAAGTCAATTAGCCTAAGTCCGTTTTCAGACGTTGTGTCGTGTAGGCTATGTTTTCCGACAGTCCTACCAAAGATTTCCTCTTTACCAATTTTGGCATTAAAATCGCCTAGTACGATCTTAACGTCGTATTTAGGGCATTGCTCATAGGTTTTGTCGAGGAGCTCATAGAAGTCATCCTTGGTGGCGTCATCTTTGTCCTCTGTGGGGGCATGAGCGCATATTAGGCTAATGTTGGCGAATTTAGCCTTGATACGGATTGTCACAAGTCGCTCACTTACGTGTCGAAAGCCCAAGACTTCTTGCCTAAGTCTACCGCTTATGACGAATCCGCACCCAAATAAACGCTGTGGTCTTCTTGCGCAATCACCGTAGTACACGTCACAGTTTTTCATCCTCCTTTTGCCCGGCCCATTCCATCGCACTTCCTGGATGGCAGTAATTCCTGCTCTGTAGCAGTCTAGGGCCTCCGCTAGTTGTTTGGATGCACGTGGTCTGTTAAGAGTTCTAACATTCCACGTGCAGATCCGAAGGTCGTTGTCCTTGATTCGTTTTTCCGGGTCGTCAACAGTAAATCCGTCCTTTTCCGAGGCTATTGGTCGCTTCGTAACTTTTTCTTTTTTCCGTGGCAGGGTTGTTAACCCCACGCACAACCCCCAACCTGGAGGGCCAGGTCCTTTGTTGGATTCCTTGGACAAAAGGAACCGGAGAATCCGGAGTCAGTAACCCACTTCGGGGATGTGAGCGCTGCCGTTGGCCCATTAAGGGTTCATCCGCCACCATCTCTATTTCAATGCCCTGACTTGCATTGAATTGTCCTAATGACCTTATCTCCAAATACGTCGAAGTAGCTCATTAGGGCGTCTGCTTCGTTGACTGTTGACGCCACCGTTGGTCCAGTTGGTTGGGCTCATCCGCCGTACGTCCTCTTTCTGAGGGGCTCGTGCAAGACTTCTGCGAATCGATCAGAACAGTCATTAAAGCAGAGCATTATAGTGTTGCTATTTTTTCTGTGTTCAACACTCGCGCTTATAAGTTTAGCAGGAATGTCCGGATGGACAGACCAGTACCCGGTGGTTACCGCGGGGAGGTAAAATAAGCACAATTGATGTGTACGATATAGTTGCAGCGACTGTGCATCACCAGTTTGATGCCTTTCAGTGCCTACCCTATTCATACAGCACCCAACCACCACACAGATTGCTATGTCCTGATTTTATTCCAAAATGCTCATTTGATTTTTTTGTATGTAAATACTTACTTTTGACCTTAAAAGCATGTTATTTTACAAATTACATTTAAATTTTAAATAAATTAATAACATTTTAACCACGAAAAGACATCCATCGCTGCTGTCGATCAGAAAATTATACACGACAACAGTCGATTGTCAAACCGAAGAATGTCGATCGAAATCGATTTTCAGTTCAGTTTTATTTATTGAGACTTAAATTCACAAATATAGTTTTGATTACCAGGTTTTTTTTAATGCTGCCGACTTTGTAAATTATGTCTGGCTTAAAAAAAAGGTTGAATAAAAGAAGTTAAAGTTTTCTTTTCGTACAATTGGTTCAAAAAATGTAAATCTCTATTATAAATTTCGAATGTTTGCTCCCGGCATACGTTCACAAAGGGGTTCTTAAGGGCTAAACTTAAAAATAATGACTACAACTTAAAATTAAAATAACAAAAAGATTTTTTTTTTATTAATCACTTTTTTTAGAGTTTGGTATAAATTAAGAAAGCAGTTACTTAATTCGAGATATAATTTTATATATTGGAATAAGAAATCTTAGATTTATACAAACTAAGATAAATAATATGTACATACATAATTAACAATATATGCTAAGTAACTTTTTTTTTCTAAGGCTATGCCAATTAATTAATTAATTTAATTTTAAAATGGGAACGAAAAAGAAAAAAAAAACAAAAATGATTATAAAGATAAACATTATTTTATCCCAGAACATTCAATGAGGCTTTCTCATAAAAAGGTAAAGTCAACTGAGGTTCAAATAAATTTCGGGATCTATTATGTAAAAGATCGTATGGCGATTGATAATAATGCGAGTTTGAATTTTCATTAACAAAATTTGCTTCCCATAATCCTTTGACCAGCGGATTCGGATGGTTGGTAGTTGATTCCAGTCTGGTTTTTAATAAAGTTGTCATATAAATCATTAAAGGTTTAACCTTTGTTAAATTATACAATGTATAGTTAGAAAACCATTTTTATTGGGCTTACAATACTTAGAAAACAACGTACTAAAACCATACGAAATTATGAGTCTTATCAGAGTTTTATAAATTAGAATTTTTGTATTTTGGGATAAATGCTTTGAAGAAAGCAGTTTTTTTAAAATGGCGGTGGCCATTACATTTCGCGCGTGTTTGTTAAATTTCAATTTATTTTAATAGTAAATGCCTAGGTATTTTGCTTCTGTTTTTAATGGAACTATCTTATCCTCAATATGCAAGGATAACTCCTTGCTTTCCTTAACAGCTTTTCGATGCCCTTTGCCATATGAATTTCTGAAACAGGTGAGCCCACATTTTTCAGTTTTAATGTTCAATCCACAGGACTTCAAATACGAGAGTAAACTGGGTAAGGCATTTTTTCTAATGCATGGTTTTGCCTAATAGCTGCAGGAAACAGTTTTGTGTCGTATGCATATAAAAGTGCTTCAGGCTCAGATTCTGAGTTGCAAAACGGCATGTCATGTAAAAATAAATTAAATAATTTTGGTCCATGTAAAGTTCCCTGAGCAACGCCTAAGAGTACTGGGGAAAATTCTGAAAACTCCGATCCAATGACAATGTACACGGTTCTTGAATTAAGAAAACTGATTATCAGTCTTATGAGGGCCTGCGGACAGTTCAACCTAATTAGCTTAAAGACAAGGCCTTTATGCCAAATAAAGTCAAACGGTGCTTCTAAATCAATGTCCAGAACAACGGTGTACTTTTTTTGTCTTAGATTGTGAATAATTTTATCATTAAGCACTAAGAGGCAATGCTCCGTGAAATCGACTTTCACACAACCAAAAACAGCAATCGACGGCCAGTAATCGAAAAAAATCAAGTATCGATTAATCAATCGACAACCGCAATCGGGGCCTAAGCTTTGGAAGTCTCATATTTTTTCAACCCACGATAGTTATATCTCGGACTAGGACCACAACTTTACCCCTTCACTGTTTCGCCTTAAGGCTCCACATGAGGATTGAGGAATTCACCGAATTGATCTAAAAAAATGGGCACGACTGGGTCGCACGTACTTGCTGTTATGTGCCTAATTACATTGGAAAGCAAGATCTTTGGCAGAAACAAGTAACATTTGCGTTAAAAATAACTGATTTTTATTTATAATAGTTTTTTGAAAAAAAAAAATTTATTTGGCAATTTTGGTATGCAGTTTTTTAGAATTTATCAATATACGTGTGATTATAAAATTTAAAATATTTTTTTTTTCATTAGTTTTCAAAATATTGATTTTTCAAAAAAAAAAAAAAAAAAAAAAAATCAAAAAATAATTTTAATTAGAAAAAATAGTTATTACAAATGTTGATATGCAGAATTAATTTGTCTACGTAGATTTTCTCAAATATAACATTTAACAGAAATCCAAAGAGACGTTGCCGAGAAATCCAAAAATTAAAAAAAACCCGTTATATGAAAGGTACCGTTAATAGTTTTTTCTCTTAAATTTGATAGCCAATACCAACAAAAAAATCTCAAAAATGTTCATCAAAATCGTTGGAGCCGTTTTCGAGAAAAATTAGCTTTTCCTAAACTTAATTTGAAGATAATCGTTTTAGCCGTTAAGGCTGCAGCTCGTTATACATACTGACAGACAGACAGACAGACAGACAGACAGACAGACATTTTTTCTCAATCACTTTTTTAGACTTCTCTATGATCGCAATGTCATGTTTCATTGTTATCACATTTTTTTTATATTCACGAATCCTAAACTTGCCTTATAGCTTTGTATATACACTGCAGAAAATGTATATACAATGCTTATAGTCACTATAATCGCAAGTAAAAACGTAGGCAGGATCTCCTGTCTTTGATTCTTTCATCTTTTGCGTGGTGTTTTTGAATTTCTTTGATCCATGAGTTTTATGCGTCTGCTTTTTCAAGCCGATAGTTTGGGACATGTCATGCTATTGCCTTTTGAACTTGGCCAATTTACCATTAACCATTATCAGTTGTTCAAAGTGTATTTTTTTCAAGATGATATTCTTAATGTTGAAGTTTCATCTTTTCTTCTTATTCAATCAAGCTTTGGCACCCTGCTGCCAAAACATTTCCTTTTTTCAGTTTCAGAAGTGCGATTGATTGAATAAGTCACTTTATTGCTACCCTTAACTGGTATATTAGTGGGGTGTACCGATTTAAAGTATAATAAACATTAAAATGGAAAAAAAGCATGCCGAACATAGTTCAGTAATAAAATTACAATTCAAATCCATTACTATCATGTTCATATTTCCTTTTTTTCTTGCAAATAAATTAGTAACTGGCCATATTCCCTCCCACACAAAAAAGTACCAATTGATTCGACCATGTTTGAACTCTATTTTGGTTTGCTCCGATCACCAAATTTGCTCCTCTCATTACAATAATTTATTCTCATTTAAAATGCATAATGATTTTGTTAAAATAAATTATTTGCCACTGTGTTGTATGTTTGGACAGACCGAATCGCCTCTGTGATATAATTTATGTCGTAGCAGGATAATTGAATAATCCCCAACCTCTTCAAAAATAAAAGATGAACATAATCCAATGAAAAAATGGAACAAAAAATTAAATGAATAGACCGAACATCGACCAACAACGACCGACGCGATGTAATGAATTTTATTTACTGCCAAACTGAAATTTGCATATTATCCAAAAAAGCGGAAATTATCATCATAAAGCTTCCTCCATAAATTTGCGCAAAAACCCTCGAAAAACCCCAAACTCCAACGACAAACTCAAAATCTACCCTTTTTGAGTCCTTCTCGGTTGAATTCAATTTTGTATTTTGTTTTAAATTTTTTTGTTGTTGCTTTTTTAAACTGTTCAGTGCAAGCAAAAAGGATTAACCCCTTTTGCAAGGATACAACATGCATCCTTTTAGAAGCCAGAAATACAATTTTCCGGTTGTTTAGTTAGTGATTACTTGGATAGAAGCCAATATGGCGAGCGTGGGTTGCATGTTATCCGACTAGGCTCATCCTTGTTTCACGTCATCATCATCGTTGCGGGGTTGTCGGAGACCTGGCAAAACAATACGTAATTTGACAAAACTTTTCGAATATCCTCGCCCGAAATGATGCTGTAGTACGTTGTTCTTTCTGCAGCAAAAAAAAAACACTGTCCTTGTAAATGTGTGCACCGCAAAGAAGGATTACAAATCAGACCCCGTAGGCAATTGGTTGGACTTTTCTCAGCCAAAAAGGCCCAAAATGCGATTAACCTGACAGCATTAGACGAATATCTGTCCGTCTGTTCATTTTCATTCACATATGTATGTGAGGTTTAAAACGCCATCATACAGGCTATCCATTTATCACCAGAATGAATGGGCGAGTATACAAAATATTGCATTTATTTTCGTCAAATGAAAAACCATAAATGCAACCCTCTTTACCGAAGCATTATCAAAGCTTTAGAGAGCGCCCGTTGGCGGTTCTAGTTCTATAGAAACAAGCAGATCAATAAACTTGCGGCAGTCCTCCGAAGCGATTTTTAGAGGATTAAGGGACGATGTGGGTTTTTTGTGGGCGATTTTATAACCCTTAAATGTAGACCACCGGGATTAAGTTTGATAAAAAGGGGGCAAGCCAAACAGCGCATTAATTATGGAGTGGCATCCTCTTCCAATTGCAGGCGGGATATATCTGTAGAAATCTTTTTTTTTCAGAGACACGGAAATTAAAAGGCAAACATCCTTTTTTCCGTGGCCATTGCCCTCCTCGATAGAAACTTGACTATAACGATGAAGCATGAAATGAAATGAAAGAGGAAAGAAAAAGGCTTCTTGCCACCAGTTTCTATTCATTTTGGGGGAGAAAATATTTGAAAAGTCGCAGACGTTTTCAATTCAATTTCACAAGAATTTCCATAATACAGTTGCAAGCAGAAAAAAGTCAATTTAAGGATGTTGAAGTGGAGACGGATCTGTGAACATAAAATGTATAAAATTTAAGTCGACCTGGGCATTCTTATAATTGAAGCTCTTTTTCTGATTGAATGTATTCTAGTCCTTTCGAAATTTTAATGGGCACAAGGTTTCTTATTTAATTTGAGATAAAATGATTTCTACGAAAATATGTGATTGATAAATATTCAAATTTAATTGCTCGTGCTTTCATGGAAGAAAGTTTTGGAACGCAAAATAAAATAAATTGCACGACTGGATCGCACGTACTCATATGTGCGGTCACATTGTAGAATAAAATTTAAGAAAATTAAAGTTAACATCAAAGCATTTATTCGATTTTTGTGACTATTTGAATAAAGTACGTTAAATTGTATTGAGTGAAATACTTTAAACGCCATTTTATTTCCTTAAAAAAATGTTAAAAAACGTGTATTTTTTTTCAAAATCATAGTAACGTATTTTAAATAAAACAGTTTAATATTAACAACTTTTTTTAAAAAAATTATAAATAAATTATTTGCACATACAAACTTAAGCATAAATTAAACATACATTTAAAAAAAATCACCTACCCGTTTTCAAAAGATTGATTTTTCAAAAAAAAAAAAAAAAAAAAAATTAAATTATTAAAAAAACAAAAAAAAAAGTTTTCGAAAAAAAGGTTATGCAAATTTACTAAGGCTTTTCAAGAAGATGTAGGCTTCTTGAATATCAATTTTGATTTTCGAGAAAGTCGAAGAAAAACAAATTCGGTCCTATGGGTGGTACCGTTTTTAGCCCAACATATTAATTTTTTTTTTCACCAAAAAAAAACCGTTTTATTTAAAAACGGCTCTAACGATTTTGAAAAAAAAATTCATACTTTTTCACATTTTTTAAAGATACAAAATGACGTTTAAATTTTTCCGCTGAAAACTATTTTACTTACTTTTTTCAAACAATCAAAAGCCAGAAAAATCGAATATAATCTTTGAAGTTCCTTAATATTTTTCAAATTTTATTCCAAGCTGTACCGCACATAAGAGCAAGTACGTGCGATCCAGTCGTGCAATTTATTTTTTAAAGCGAGACATTGCACAAATGGATACGTGTAGAATGAGGTCCGAGTTAAAAAAAAACCGTTATATCAAAGGTCCCGTTAATAGAATTTTCCCGTATATGTGGTTCTAACCAAATAATAGCCAATACCGACAAAAAAATTCTCAAAAGTTTTCATCAAAATCGTTGGAGCCTTCGAGCCGTTCCTAAACGTTCGTATGGAAGTACCGTTATTTTTAGCCCTAAAAATAAAATTTCAATTTCCCCTTTGAGGAATGCCAAAAGATAAACACATTCTAAATTTGAAGGCAATCACTTCACCCGTTTAGGATGCAGCTCGATATACACCCGGACAGACAGACAGACAGACAGACGGACATTTTTTGCCAATGACTTTTTTAGGCTTCTCTATGATCGTAATGTCATGTTTGATTGTTATCTCAATTTCGCAAGTAAAAATAAACCTGAAAAAACTACATTTAGCATTTAGTACTTTTTACTATACACTGTGACACCAATTTATCACAATGTGTTCCAAAATCCCTTTAAGGGAGATCATAAAAGAATAAAATGAAAATTCTATGTGAAAGCTGAAATAATAAATTTTTGTATCACTTCATATAACTTCAAGGACGTAAATTATAAAGTCAAAGGTTTGCCAATATGTTCTAAAAATAATTTCGGGCAAGTGACCGCCACGGCTGGCTCCAATAAATTCTAGCCGAAAGGCCCGATTTTCCCAATTTTGTGAAAAACGGGATCGGTAGCCATCTCGTTTTGGGCCCATTCACCGAACGTGCGACGCGCTTGTTGGTCGTTCATCTTCAATTCTTGTACGAGTTGGATTTTGTAAATCTTCCATAAAGTGGATGGAAACAGCTCCAATTGTTGCGCGCGATGACGGTGTACTCATTCGGGTCTTCTTCGATACTCTGCTCCACCGAACCGAACCATTATTTTGGTAATAAATTTTGCACAATTTTTAGATAGATATATTTATTTTCGTTCTAAATTTTACAATGGTTTGCTACCGCACATTTTACATTATAGTGATTTGATACAGTGTATCTTACAGCTAGAACATTATTTTATTAAGGATTGTAAGTTTATTTTATTAATTACATAATCATTTTTTGGAGGAAATACGATAAAAACCTCCCTTAAAGAAAGAAAAAGAAAAAAAAATATTTATAAGATTATAACTTAAGATAATTTAAAACTAGTGACTAGAAGAAAGAGAATTTATTATAAATAAAATAGTTAAGTAGGTTAGGTAAATAATTAAACAACATAAGTAAATAAATTATAAACAAATAAATAAATAACATGGAAATAAGTAAATAAATGAATAAATAAATAAATAAATAAATAAATAAATAATTAGGTAAATAAATAAATAAATTTGTGAATAAACAAATAAACAAATGGTATATTTCAAAATTGAAACAAAATAAATAAATAAATATAACAAGTTAATAAATAATAAATAAATAAATAAGTACATGAAATGAAGATAAAACAACATAAATAATATATTAACAAAAAAATATAAATTAACATTTTAATAAATTAAACATCGTATACAAAATCAGGTAGTTCTTATCACAGTTTGCAAATCTTCATATTTCATTTAGTTGAATATTAATTATTGAGTTGATTTATGAGGTTATTATCAGCAAGTTCAATGCGATTTAGGAATTTATTTGTTAATTTAACAATTCTTTCAGATATCAATCCAACATTCGCCCTTCTATGGAGATCTGAAGTCGAGTGGTGCCAAGGAAGGTTTATTTTGAGAAACTTGTAATTTTTGTATGTGACACTTAGCAGAATTCTTCCATACAGGACAACCATATAAAAGAATAGCTTGGAAAATAACTTTATGAATTATTATTTTATTTTCGTTTGACAATAAGGATTTTCTGTTGATGAATGGGAACATCATTTTAATGGCTATATTAACTTTTTTTATTGTTTGTGTTATATGATGGTCAAAGGTTAATTTTGTGTCAAGATGAATGCCAAGATATTTGACCTGACGATCCCAAGAAACAGCTTTTCCAAGGATTTGCAATTGATTGCTTGGAAGATAACAAGCTCTTCTTTTTCGCGTGAAAAAGATCGCTTGCATCTTATCAGCATTAAGCTTTATTTTCCATTTATTGTAATAATCTACCAATATTCTAATCGCATTGTTTAAGTTGATCTCAATATTGAGACCAAACTCATGCGAGGAGAGTATTGCTGTGTCGTCAGCAAAAATTGCTGCTTCACAATCAGGAATTTTGTGAAAGTCACATGTAAATAAATTATATAAAATTGGCCCAAGGACTGAGCCTTGAGGAACGCCGTAATTAAAACTTATCAGTTCATAGACACTACGATTAACATGAACTTTAAAACATCTATTCGACAGAAAACTTTCGACAATTTTACATAAATAAGAAGGAAAATTGTAAAATAACATTTTATAGCTATATCAGACCATTGTGCCAAACTGAATCAAATGCTTTTTCAATGTCCAATAATATCATACCTGTGGATCTTCCTTCAACACGATTACTTTTGACAATGTTAGATATCCTGAGAACTTGATGTGAAGTGCTGTGAAATCGTCTAAATCCAAATTGCTCATCAGGATATAAATTATTATCTGAGATTATTCTAAGCATCTTTCTTTGTATAACTCTTTCTAAAAGTTTGCTTATACTGCTGAGCAAACTAATTGGCCTATAACTTTCAGCCCTTACGGCTGGCTTTCCAGCTTTTAAAATAGGCACAACCTTAGCTATTTTCCAAGAGTCTGGAATTTATTATAAATGTGAGAAACAAAATTCCTATCTTGGGTAAATGCTTTAGGTAGATGTTTTTTATTTGGTCAAGGCTTCCAGTTTTCCGGACTTTTAGACTCTTCACAATTTCTACAACATCTTCTTGTGACGTTAAAAAATTTGGTGGTGTTTCAACGGTTATATTATTTAAGTTTTGTACAGCATTATCTACTAAATCATTTGTAGTAACATTACCAAGGTTTTGTGATACGGCATGATTTTTAGAAAAATTAAGTGCAAGCGCATTTGCTTTTTCAATATCAGTAAAAAAGGTGTCTGTATCCGTTTTGAGAAAAGGAACTTGTCTATGTTTGTTCTTTACAATTTTGACGATATTCCAAAATGGTTTTGAGTTTTTTTCTAGAGTAGATAGTTTATTATTCCAGTCATTATTTCTTTTAACTAGCAATTCCTTGGAGATGAGTCTATTAAGAAATGAAACACGGTCTTTAAACATAGGTTGACGATATCTTTGCTAATTCCTTGTTTGGATGTTTCTATTTTTAATAAGTTGAAGAACATGTAAAGGAAGTCTTGCAAAATTGCTCCTTTTCACAACTTTTGGAACGCATTCATCAATAGATGTTATGATATTTTGGGTAAAGCTGTGGACAATATTGTCAACATCAGTCTTATCTATAACTCTTGCTAGGTCAGTAGGTATATTTCGAAGCTTTGTTTTCATATTTGATCTGAAACGAGACCAGTTGGCATTTTTAAAGTCTTGGTAATATTGGAGTTTAGTTTCACCTGACCTAAGAAGATGACAGAGTACTGGATTATGGTCAGAGCTCAGCTCATTCAATGTAATTGGAGAAGTTAATTGACTTGACGTATTTGTTATGAAAATATCAAGGACAGAAGGAGACCCACGAGAACTAGCAGGAAAATAAGTAGGACTAGGAGGAAACAAAATACTAACAGGCAACGTTACAGACAGATTAGACAAAACATTTCCATAGGAATTTGCCCTATTGCAACTGCACAATTTTTAAACGTTGTTCAAGAGTAAGTCTATTTATTATAAAATGGCAAACCAAACTGAGCTTAAATCAAGTAACAGCTGTAAAAAAGACCGGATTCGAAAAAAGTATTGCCAGATTGAAAACCACACGTCTAAAAAAACACCCTTTATATATCAAAATAAAAAAATTATTTTTTTTGAGGGTTAGAGTTTTCTCGGAAAACTAAATATGCAATAAAATTTGAAAACTATATGTCTATCGAGGAAAAAAATTTGAAAATTTTAAAATATTTAAAAAAATTTTTTAGTATGTCATTATAAGAAAATCTGTAGTTTTTAATTGGGAAAATTATTTAAAAAAAATTTAATCAACCCGTACTCAAAATATTTCGAAAACCAATTTTGTTCGTACTAGTACTCCCACGTTAGGATATCTAAAAAGCCATCTGGGTATCATCTGATAGAGTTACTTGTAACAAAATTGATCACGTCTTGATAGATCGTTTCCACTATTCTAACCTAATGACGATACCAACGTATCTAGGTGCCAACATTGACTCGAACCACTTTTTTGTCGGTATTGTGTTACGAGGGAGGATTGGTTTGCAATGAAGTATTGCATCCGCCGCTCAGGGTCGAATCAACATGGCCGCTCTAAGCGATGACATAAAACATAAAAGTAATACATACAGTCGCGCGCTAAGGAAGGCTCGGTAAGCTCGTTGAGGGGAGATTAAGTCTTGGGGACAGAGTACCGGGCGTAGATGAAAAATATCCACGCCTGCATCACGTACTGCTGACACCATCTAAGGCAGTATTGGCAGAGATCGAAGCGACTGGTACAATGCCATTTTAAGACAAGCATTCAAAAGGCCCTTGGTCAAAACAAACCTTGTACCTATACTAACTCCGTCATACGAGACCGTTAGTCTTAACGAAATGAGGCGTATATAGAATTCGATGGAGAACTGTACACGGAGAGGCGCCACAAATCTTTTCGACGAAAATGGCATCTGTCTTTCGTTATTTGTACTGAGCTCCCTTCACAAAAGCCGATTTGTTTACATAGTTCTTAAGATTATTATATTTTCACTATCCTATTCGAAAGTTGCTATGCCGGTACCTCTTTTAAGCTCTTTCATGAAGCTTGAGTTCCAACGACACGAAAACAAACTTGTACAAAGTATTTATAAGATAATCCAGTTTTAGAGCCTTTAGGTTATGCTTCCGTTAACATAACCTCAGTATTTAGAATTTCTAAATAATTTTATTCCTGAATTGGAAACGTGGTTTATGGTTTAGTTTACTTCAAATAAATTCCTAGCACAATTTTAACGGAGCTACTTTAGTTAACTTAAGGGCTCTAATCTCTATTCCTTCAAAGATTTTAAAGCTTTCTTCACAAGGAATTCGACTCATTTTACATTTGATGGAAGTGTCCTCGAATTCGAAGAAGCACGAAATACAACAAAATTCCAGCACACATTGCTCTGGAACTGTAATATTTATTCAGTGAATATTTACGTCACTGCTTCGTATGAAAATGAAAATGATTTGTTTTTTTATTTTTCAGGCATTACCTGCATCCATGACCTGAGTTTTAATGTATTCATATTTCTATTGTTTAAACACAACAAGAAGACCAAACTCACAAATTTTTGTCACATTTTTTAATTTTTTAAATTTTTTTTTTAATTTTTTTTAGTGTAAAGCAGCAACATCCTTTGTGATGGACAGAATGTAAACAACGATTTTACCTGGAAGGCATTTTTATACATATAATATAAACAATAGATATTGTGATTCTAAAGGTCAGGAACAATGATTCCAACTGGGTCAATGAAAAGCTTGTTGTTTTTTTCAATGTCCTTTTTCCAATTAAGTTAAGGAAAACAAGGAGTCCAGTCGAAAGAGTTTCAGATTTGTACTTTTTTGAGTTTGATCATAAGCCCAACCGTAAATAAAGTTCAGATATTTTGTAAAACAGCTTAATTGTGTTGGTGATGAAATAGAGTCATAAAAGATATTCCATGAATTAGAATAAGGGCTGACCTTTCACTTAAAACAGGCTTTATGTCCTCAAGAATTCTAGATTCTCTCTAACCTTTGACCTAATATTAACCTTTTAGAACAATGTTGTACAAAAATATGTATAAGGGGTATCTATCGTCATACAAACAAACAGCAACTCTGGTGCAATTAAGGATAACGACTTGATGTCAGCCCTCTTAACGAGACCACAATCGACAGACTTGTCATGTTTTAAATAAATCTACTCGCTTTGATGCAAATCAACCGACTGTGTTACGGTGGTGGGCTTCAATACAACTCACAACATGTGTCCTTAATAACCATCAATCTGTTTCCTTAATCGAATCGATAAATGACCCAGACTAATATCCAATCCGGCAGCGGATATCGTGTCTACCTTCAGCCATTTGTGCGCCCTTCCCTTCAGAGTCGTTGCCGCTTCCACTTTGTGACTCCCACGAGGATATGCACACAGAGATGCACATTATCCCAAGGGTTTGCTCTGGCTGGCCCAGTGCGGAGGAGGATGCCAGCAGGATTCTCGTGTCAAAGAAAAGCATTATTTAAGGACATTAAGCATGAGAAAAGAAAAGCATGCGATGTGTGTAGAAACGTTTTGAGAATGCAAATAAATGAGGGTTCGTTCTACAAGAATCTGGAATGCAAGGGTTCTGTTTTTTTTTGTATTTGTATATCTGACATCATAATATAAACGGCAACCCCTTTATTTTCCTTTTATTCTACTTCTTTTACGATTTTCTTCGGGAACGTGCTGCAGTTGCACGTTTGAATGTAAAAGTTAAATATTCCCGGAGGTAAATCTGGGGCAGTGAATATGTATCACTGATTTAGTATGGCAGAAGGAATATACAGGTGTGAACTTGCGAAGCGTGTCCTTTAATTTAGTTAAATGTATGCGAAGTTTATGTCTTCGGGGGATTTGCTGTGCAGATGGAAAATGAATGAATAAATGATATCGTAAAGGAATGATGTCTTCAGTTGTGAAATGTGATTTTTCTTGAGAAGCTTCTTATTTTCGAAATGATCATTGTATATAGACTGCTATAGTACTATCATGACGACCGGTGGACGGTGGCGTTCCAAGCGGCTCTAGGGAAAATTAACTTGGTAAATTGAAAGAGGCGAACGAGTCGAACAAAGAGAATTCTAAGAGAAACTCTGTGAACATGTACTTTACTCTTTGCAGTTTGCAGTTTACATATATACAATGATGCGAGTATAGTTTTTTTTTGCACAACTGGATTGCTTCACCCAAGCAGGGTGACGAGATGGCTAGTTAAAAGGATTGACAAAAAAGAAGAAAAACGACTTTTGTAAATGAATGGTGTCTGGGGGGTGGGTATATGTTTAAGCTGGTTGATAAGTTTATTTTGAGTTTTATATTTTTTTCATATAAAACATTCGAGGGTAGGTAGATATTTAGGTATGTACCTACATACATCCCTACATAATGTGTGTATTTACGATCGGTCGGTTGTCGGTGTGGTAGATGGTGTGAGCGAGGGTGAGGGAGATACTAAAAAGGAAAACTTAATAAGCACATGTGTATGTGTATTGTGTATATCCTGTTCTCGGTGACGGTGAACAACGAAGAGGATCGACAATGATTTTATTTTTTGAATTTTCATTTCATTGGCTTCGTTATCGTTGATGTTGAATTTTATGCACAAGTAGCTTTGTGATTATAGGGACTATAAGTCAAGTTTAGGATTCGTGAACATAAAAAATTCTGATAATAATCAAACATTACATTACGATGATAGAGAAACATATTTGAGTTGCTGGCAAAATTCTGTCCGTCTGTCTGTAGGTCTATCTGTACGGATGTTATTTGGACTATAGCCTAAACCGATGAGCCAATCGACTTCAAATTTAGAACTTAAGGTTATTTTGACATTTTACACAGTTTTTTTCAAATTTTACTTGCGATTATAGGGACTATAAGGTAAAGTTTAGAATTTGTGGTCTGTCTGTCAGTAGGCTCGTTATACAAGCTGCAGCCTAAATGGCTTAAGCGATTATCTTTAAACTTGGTGTGTGTGATTATTTTGGCATTCCCCAGAGGGGACATTGAAATTTAAATTGTAGGCCTAAAAGTAAAGGAAGTGCCATATGACCGTTGAGTTGAGTTGTTTTCTTGATTGAAATTTTTGCATTCAGTAGGTAATCGAGTATTTTTTTTTGTTAGTTGTTTTTGCATGTTTATTTGTTTATCATAGGCGTCCTTATTATTTATTCTGTATGCTGTATGCTGTTACGATCATAAAATGCTTTAAAATAAATAACGATAAATAAATAATAATATAAATAACGAAATTTGCTTTCATTAGACTAGTGGCTAGGGCTCAACCGAGCAATATAAAACAAAATTTGGGGGAAAATATTATTTGTTTAATGAAATCAAAAAAAAACTATTCATAACGTTTTTTGGAAAAAATGTTGTAAGCCATCTTATTTCTCTTGCTGTTTTCTATTTTATAAATTTTTCATTTCAAAATCGTTCGACCAGTTTTTTGAAAAAACTTTCGAAAACATATATATACATTTTTTTGAGTATTTCAATTTAAAGAAATCTATAGTTTATACTAGGAGAAAAAATTAAAAAAGTCTTTGTCAAAATATTCAAAAAACAAAATAAGTTAAAAAAAAATTAAAAATTAAGAAAAAAATGTTTTTGAAAATTTTAATAAGCAGTATTATTTAAATCATAAAAAACTACATATTTTGAAAATTTTATCAAAATCCGTCGATTAGTTAACGAGAAAGTCTAATTTGAAAAAAACCGGTCATATGGGAGGTACCGTTATAAAACTTTTTCTCAAAAATCCATTTAAACTAAAAGATAGATTTTGCATTCTAAAAGTTTTATCAAAATCGTAGGTGCCGTTTTCGAGAAAAATAAGTTTTTCATTAAAAGTTATATGGCAGGTACCGTTAGTTTTGGAGCTAGAATGCCAATTCCAAAAACTGTCGAGTAGAGCACTCTAAAAATACTATGTACCAAGTTTGAATCAAATCGGCCTAACTGTTTAGGCTGTAGATATCGATACGAACAGACAGACAGACAAACAGACAGACGGACGGAATTTCCGTACCCACTTTTTTGACTTCTCTATCATCGTAATGTCATGTTTGATTGTTAGATTTTTTTTTACGAATGCATAACTTGCCTTATAGTCCCTATAAATCGCAAGTAAAAAACTATTCGATTACTACTGAATGAAAAAATTTCAATCGAGAAAACAAAAGCTTACACCTGCCCCTAAATAAACAAATAAGCACACACGAGCAAGTAAGTGCAAACCAGTCGTGCCTTTTATATATTTATTTTTTTCTGAAATTCTTTATTTAAAAAATAATATGATTGAACAGACTTTTTGCTTTAAAAAAGGTATAGCACATTATTTTAAATGTTGCCGTTATTTTTAAATATACCTATATAAATATATTTTAGTGTAAGATTACTTAGGCTACTTACATTTTCCTTAATATCAATTTTGGTTGTAATCGGTTACCTAACCAGTTCTCAGAAAAGTCGATGCCAGTTTTAGCCCACCGTCATATTTTTTTTAACCATAATTGAATGCACATTGATTTTTTACATACAAAATTCTTGGAGCTGTTTTTGACAAAAATAAGCTTTTACTTGACGGTTATATCGCAAGTATCAGCTAAAAAAGAAATTAAAAAAATCCTATGTCGAATGTCAAAATAAACTTATATTCCAAATTTAAAGACAACTGGCCAAACCATTTAGTAGACGGACAGAATTTTGCCAAATATGTGTCTCTATCATCGTAATGTTATAGGTATTTGATTGTTATCTCATGCATGAATGCATAACTTGTACTTAGTACCTACCTATAATAATTGCAAGTAAAAATTAAACAATTAGGTGTTACAAATGTAAAAAACCCGTGGTATTTTTAGCAATTCTATAGAAGATTAGTACAAAGAAATATTTTGGTTTAACTATAAATTTCTTTCCCGCGAGCTAAGCTGGGTGGGTCAACTAGTTCCTATTATATAAACCTCAAACAAACAAAAGATCTTTGTTACTATAAATCAATAATATATAATCAATCAATAATAATATAAATCAATTTACAAACAATTTTTGATTGAATTTCTGCACATAGTTCATTCAGATAGATACCTACACAAACATATCTATGTACCTATATGTATATGTTGGTACCTATCTGAATGGAAAGTAAAATTCAAAACAAAAATCCATCCATTGCAAGGGCCTTTGTATCTTTGTATAAATACAGCAAGAAGTAAGTTTGTGTTTAAATTTCAAGAATGAATGTGTACACTATTTGAAGACGACAACCTTCATAATAGAATAGTAAAAAAATTGAAAATCCTAAAGAATTCGAATCAAAAGTCTGGTCAATGATGTATATATGTACAAATATGTATGTAGGTAGTGCTCATACAAAACTTGAAAATCCTAAAAAACTCAAATCAAAAGTCTCGTCAATGACGTACGCATGTATAAATACTTATGTAAGAACCAGTTCTCATATTACATATTCCATATAATAAAACGTAAACAATGAAAATGTTGGATCTTGTATAAATCCTTACAAAAAACTAAGCCTCAGCTAAGCGAAACCATTATATATTAACTTCAAAACTGCCAGCAGTTTATACACATATATACAATGAACAAAACAAGATACTGAATTATTTCATGTTCTCCTTCGGTTTTTTCTTGCCTCACATTGTCACATTGCACATGCGCAGGAAACTAAGCACAAAGCATAACACTAAAAACCATGCTCTTAATTCTCTCTCACTCAAATAAAATGTCCTACACTAGCACTCCAAGCGGCTCTAGGGAAAAAGATTTTTTCTCGTCTCATGATAGTACTATAGGCAATGTATATACAATGGAAATGATATGATAATTTTAAAATCAGGAAAGAACTTGTAAAAAGAAATTAACCAAAGCGGTTGAATATAAAAATGTGTACTGTAGCCGAAAAAAAAATACATGACCAGCAATTAGATGTATCAAGAGCTATTGGTGTACGTAAGTCTCTACCTTACTTAATATCCGTTTCGTTGTTTTATTTGTATTCGTGTTATAAGTATATGCATTTATTTTATGTTCATCACAAGACACGATGAACGCAAATGAACTCAGTTATAATTGTAAAGCCGACTGAAGTAGACGTGGTAATAAGGTTGTAACGTAATAAAAAGAATAAAAGAAAACGAGTGCGATTCCCTAAAAATAATAACAAAATATCAGATAACAATTCCTTCTTTCTACAAAATGTATTTGTTAATAAGGTTCAATAACTTCGGCAATACAAAGAGACATTTTGGAAGGACGATAAAAACCTGGCATTAAGAGTTTTTTTTATGACTTCATTAAATTATGATTAAGTCAGAGTGTTGTAACGAAACATCTACAGAAGAGTGAAGAAGTCAGCGTCAGGTTTCAGTAGGCGTTCTGGGAACTGCAAAGATGCAGATGGAAACCCCGTAGTAGATACGCAATTGATGCCAACCATCTGGATGAACTACTTCATCTTCAGGCGCATACAAAAACTCATCTGCAAAATATGGTCGGAGGAAAGAATTCCGGCCAAGAAGGTAGCGTTTGAAAGTATCCTTCAGATACTAGGGTGTGCTGGCCAGATCTCGTCAATACCATCTGACGAGCGTTTGGGATTTAGCGACATCCAGGGGAAGGGAAGAAGTAAGGTGCATTAGTTAGGTTAGTTCCCCTTGGACAGCGTCAAGATCTTTGGATTTGTGTAATCATTTCCTTGCCTTTTAAAGTAGAGTAGAGCAGCGGGAGAATTACCCTGATGAAATTGACGGCGATGGAAAGTTCTTGTCAGGGTGATCTACTTAACGAAAACTCATATGGTCTCCTAGTCCTACCAAGTTTTCTAAGTTCAGGCCTCTAAAGTGCGGAAGGAATAAAAACTGTTTTATGTCTTTTACCATTTGTTAGGCATTCGAAAGAGATTTCTGCAAAAAGTGACATCAAAATTGAGGGAATTGAAGAGATTAAAAAGGCTTTTCCAATAAGAGGTTTTATTTTGAATGGCCCGCTATATGGGCAGCTGTCATTTTTGACATGATACACGCTTCAAAAACGCATTGAAATTGTTAAAATTCACTAAAAAAATGGTGAACATTTTGCAGTCACAGTTCGCAAAACTAGAGCACTTTTGGTCGTCGCGAAACACATTCTGGACCGGCAATAGTGAAACTGGTGGGAAAAAGTTGACAAATTAGTGAAGAATAACTGAGAATATTGCTGCTGCAACCCGTTGTGTTGAGGAAAATCCAGGTTCGTCATCAGTGATAAGGCTTAATTTCACCACGGTGGCTACGTACAAAACCAGAATTATCGCATTTGGTTCACTTAAAATCCAAGAATGATTATTAAAAAGCCTCTCCATCCTCAATGGATTGCGCAATCGAGCTATGATCAATGACTTTTTATGGCCGGCATCGCAAGATATTGATGTGGACGACGTTTATTTTCAACAAGACGGTGCTACGTGTCACACAAGCAACGAAACAATCGCAATTTTGCAAGAATAGTCTCCTAACGGAGCTATTTTTCGAAGAGGTAAACACAATAATTGGCCATCGAGATCTTGTGATTTAACACCTTCAGACTAAGGTCTATGCCAATGCTCCACTATCGATTCAAGACCTTAGAAATGGAATTCGTGAAGTTATCGGGGACATTTAGCCGCAATTGTGCGAATTGGTCATGGAAAATTTCATGCAAGGAAATGGTGCTGCAACCGTGGGTGTGGCAGCCATTTGGCTTGTATCGTAATGGCACACCTTGCTTCTTACAATTAAATAATCATCCATTGATTTCTATTAAGAAATACTCTGTTTTTTAATATGAAAATGCAACCTCTTATTGAAAAACCCTCTATAGTGAGATTCCGTCATTACAATAACAATGATGTACATAGACGTGAGTGTGGTACTCCAGAACTTGTGTCCCAAATCCCAACTCCACAAAGCTTTGCCGAAATTATCACCTTTTTAAAAATTCGAAAAAATCTGGTAAAATCTTAAAAATGTACTAATTTGCAGTAGCAGCTCGAAATTTGTCGTCTCATTATGGCTTGTATGGCAAATTCATCTTTTTGTTATTGATGAATTGATAGAATCCTTTAGTAGTAACATGCTTTTATTGAATAACTCTTTCTTAAAAAAAAAGAGTTTAAATGAAGATCCTTTTGAAATCTTCCTCATTCATTGTATAAACCCATCCCTTACCCTACTCAGAAAAATCTAATTCCTTCAAAGATACTGGCTAAACATGTCACCACATTATTCAACTTCAACATTTCTGTTGTCAGTGTTCACAATCCATGGCAGGCTCTAGGAAAAGCCACCACTTTGTCTTATTTTCTCCATTTGAGTAGATCCTTTTGAATGCTACAAAACTAATAACACGTACACATACTAATACATAATATATAAGAAGTTACGCATTTTCTATCTAAAGTTACGAAACGACACGTGCATTGAACATTCCCATTCTCATTGAATTTTTTACAAAAGTCCTTTCGGTGTCTCTAAGGACTTTTCACAAACACAGAGCGAGATAGGGTTTTTCCAAGAAAAATGAGTTCCTTGTATTTTAAGAAAACAAACATTTATTATTGAATGTTTTATTGGTACACGTCCTCTTAGTATAGACGCAGCAGAGAGTTCATTAATGGGACACTGATTAAGGACGTGCCAACAGAATTGAGGTATTCCGGCCGCACTCACACGTAGGCGTTTTGGGATTGAATATTTGACGTTTAATTTATGCAGGTTTTTGAACTTTCATTGCTTTTCAGTTGTTTGAACTGTGTTCTGTCCAATAAAGATACCTTAGTAATGTTCAAAACATGCAACACATGGAATTTTCCAAGCAATTTAATAATTTTGTTTCAAAAAGTCCTTTTTTCATAATAAAATTTCAATTTTCACGACAACCCCCATTTCTGTTGCAGCAGAGGTCATTAATCCCTGTGCATCGTCATCACCTCAATAACCATGCGTTCGTCGGTGTTGGGAGAGTTGTAAAACTTCTGCAACACATCCTTCGAACGATGTACGAATTGTCATTATCGATAACAATTTCCTGTTCATCCTGCTAAGCTCCTCGGGGCAACTTACTCCTACTACATGGCCATATACTTATATACGTAGACCCCATGCAAGCGACACATACTCCAACACATTCATTTTGATTACAAATATCGTTTTAATCCCCTTATGACGTATATTGTCTGCCTACAGTGTGTAGGTATGTATGTAGGTAAACTTTGTTAGTCTTCCTGTACAAACGTTGCTTTTCCCAGAACTTTAATATTATCCTTGAACAATGTTGTACCTTTTATCCGACGCCGTACATTCACTCCAAAATATATTCACCAAACAACCACACCGGCGGAAAGGGCGGACGAATCTGCAACGCGCGACCGTATTCAAAAGCCTATTTGCATGCAACAAAATTTTGTTCAACAAATTTTCCACTCGGATGCATTTATTTGGCACATAGTTCGTGCACGAATTTATAGACGAAGTTCCAGGTTTGGAGGATTCCTATCTGGTGCTTCTAATCCATGCACCGAATACTCAAGTAGTAGGTAACACATATTGTGCGTGGTGGGGATGGGGCTAGAAAAAAAAATACAGAAACCGAAAAGGGTTATTGTGGAAAAGACTCCTGAAGCTAGATCCTCTGAAGCTGATAAAAATCGTACATCCATGTGTATAGGAACACACGTCTGTTTTTATGGTTTGCTTTATATAGAACTTTTTTGTGGGAGTTTTTGCGGTGTTCTTGTGAAGAGTTATGGTTAAAAAGAATGTTAGATAGATACACAACTATATTTCTTCTAATATCTCTATCTCTATGGTTTAGTTCTTAGCTTTTTTGCTTTTGCTATCTTTATTCAAAAGTTTTTTGAAAAATTGGTTGAAAGTAGATTTTTTGTGGCATTTCCTTAAGACAATAGCATTTTAAATAGTATATAATAAAAAACATATAAACTTAAACGTTTTTCAAACAAAAGTGCTTTTAGAAAACTGACCCCGGAGTACGTTGAACAAAAAGTTGACCACTTTTTTGAACGTAAAAAAATATGTAAAGGCAACCTGCTTAGACGCGGGGTAATGAAGTGAAACAGTAATGTGGATGAAAACAGGGTTCATCAGAAGAAGAAATAGGAATTGGGAACTGAATGACACATAACTTTTGTGTAGCCTCAAGTTTCTAATTCATATTTATCGAAACTGCGTTGTAAGCTTTGTCGATTTCACAGAAAGAAAGGAAAACAAGGATTTGAAGAATTCACAAAAATCTGACTTTTAACAGATGCAATTTTTTAAGGCAACTGTGAGTTGACTACTTAATTGACTAGAAAAGAAATTGATGCTGTTAATAGTCAAAGTAAAGAAACAACTAACGAAGAGGAAATAAAGCCGGAACTGGAGGAAATTCTTTCTCTTTGAAGCGTCTTTAGGCACTATATAGGTCGTACGTAAGGTATTGTAAAATTCTTACACACTTAAGAACACCTTCGTTTTTATTTCTAGGAACTAAGTTGGAAAATATTTCAAATTTACTCATGTTTGATAGGGAGCTCATTATTTTTACTTGCGATTATAGGGCAAGTTTAGGAAAATCTTAGTTTTTTCTCGAAAACGGCTCCAACGATTTTGATGAAAATTTTTGAGATTTTTTTACTGGTACTAGCTATCATTTGATCCAAACCTATTAACGGTACCCTTCACATAACGTTTTTTTTTTATTGTTGGCTTTCTCGGTAACGACTGTTTGTATTTCTGCCAAATTTATTATTTGAGAAGATCTAGATAGCCAAATTAATTTTGCATATCAAAATTTTGAATCACATTTCGTTTCTAATTAAAATTTATTTGTAATTTTATTTTTTTAAAAATCATTTTTTTTAAACTAATCAAACAAAATTATTTTTAAATTGTATAATCACATGCATATTACTAAACTCTAAAAAAAACTGCATACCAAAATTTAAAAAAAAATTATAAAACTAAAAGTAAAAGACAGGATTTTATCAAAATCCGTCCTACAACTTTCGAAATACTTTTTTTTATAAATTCTTCATTATATAATACGTGTGATGGCCCACTCCATTTTTACTAAAAATACGTTAAGTGTTGTGATTTTGACACTTTTTTTAAGTTCAGATAGTGTTATTTTTCTACATTAATGTTACTTTTTTTATTCGACGATGTGACCGCACATATGAGCGAATACGTGCGATCCAGTCGCCAAATTTTTTTTCTACGGCGAAAGATGAAAAAATCTTCATTTACAGAGAAAAATACGAGAGTTACGTGTGGAAATAGAAACAAACATTAAAAACAAAATGGCGGGGTAATGATAACAGATGCAATTGTGCAAAATATGTTTTTGGTTATTGTAATGGTACTCTTTTGAATTCTGAAGTCAAATGTCGTCTACTAATTTATTCCCAGCAAATTAATGCCCCGTACTAGACCTGCAATACCGCATTATCACACGGTTATATTTATATGGATTGCTACTAGGTCGAACGTACTCGTTCTCCGAAGTTGGCGTACGAGATTTCTCTATTTAAGGGCCCGCTGTATGCTTCTATTACAATGGCATTATAGACGTGTTTTAAACTTGATGGAACATTTTTGAGTTTCTTCGTTGACAGTTTCCATACATAGGTCTATGTATAAATCGCTGTTTCGTATGTTACAATTGCTCTAAGGGTTTTTTTTTAAATGGCTTGTACATGGCTTGGTTTGTATTTTATTGTATTGTATTGTATTCCGTATGTCCACACAGGTCTTAGCACTTGCTTGTAGATAAGCAGTTTGTGACATTACGATTATAGAGAAGTTGAAAAAAGTGGGTCCGGAAATTCCGTCCGTCTGCCTGTCTGTCTGTCTGTTCGCGCCTCTACCATCCTCTTAGTCCGGTTTGCTTCAAACTTGGTATTTAGTATTTATTTGGTAGTATGCTCTAGGTCCAAAAATAACGGTACCTGCCATACAATCTTTAACAAAAAGTTTAATATTCTCGAAAACCGCTCTAACGATTTTTATAAAACTTCCAGGGTGCTATTTTTTTACAACAATACATCTTTCAGTAAGATTGAATTTTTCGAAATTTGTTCTATAACGGTACTTCTCATATAATCGGTTTTTTTTAAATGCGGTTTTATCGTAAACTATCATCCCGATTTCAATAAAATTTTGCACACAAGAAGTCATTTATGATTCAATTAATATTGCATTTCAAAATTTTCAAAAACTTTTTTGTTCGATATTTTTGTTTTAATATTTTCTAAAAAAAAATATGGCTTTCGAAATATTTTGAAAATGGGTTGATTGAATTTTTTTTAAATAATTTTCCCAGATGAAAACTACACATTTCCTTATAATGACATACTAGAAAAAAAATTTAAATATTTTTTCGAAAAGTTTTTCAAAAAAACGACTTTTTAAGAAAACCGGTCGAACTATTTTCAATATTTTTTTCTCAATAGACATTTAGTTTTCAAATTTTATTGCATACTTAGTTTTTCCGAGAAAACTTTTAAGCTAATTAAAAAAATGAAAGAATTTTCTAAAAAAAATAATTTTTTTTATTTTAATAGACGTGTGGTTTTCAATCTGGCAATACTTCTTTCGGAGTTGGTCTTTTTGACAGTTGTCACTTGATTTATGCTCAGTTTGGTTTGCCATTTCATAATGAATAGACCTACCAAACAAGTTTGCAAATTGTGCAAATTTATTATCAAAATAATGGTTCGTTTCGGTGGAGCAGAGTATCGAAGAAGACCCGAATGAGTCCATCCGCCATCGCGCGCAATAATTGGAGTGTGCCCATTCACTTTATGGAAGATTGTGCGAAATGATCTTGGTTTGCAGGCTTACAAAATCCAACTCTTGCAAGAATTGAAGCCGACCATCAAGCGCGTCACACGTTCGGTGAAGGGGCCCAAAACGAGATGGCCACCGATCCCGACTTTCACAAAATTGGGCCTCGGCTGGAATTTATTCGAGCCAGCCACAGCGGCCACTTCCCCGAAATCCTTTTTAAAACATAATGCAAACCATTATCCTTATAATCAAGCAAAATTCTTGGCCATAACATTAAACTATATGCGTTTTATTTCTTCTTGAAAACCACACGTCTAAAAAAACACCCTTTATATAACGGGTCCGCCTAATAACCTTTTTTTTTTTTGGAAAATGCTTCATCAACATCGAGTGTAGCTTCGGCTGTGTGGAACGTAGCGCCATCCTGTTGAAACCAAATGTTGCCTATATCTTTCTCTTAAATTTTTGTGAACAAAAATTCGTTCAACATGGCCCGATAACGATCGCCATTGACTGTAACGGGCACTTCTTGCTCATTTTCGAAAAATGGCCCAATTATGCCTCTGGACCAAAATCCGCACCAAACAGTGACTCGTTTTGAGTGTATCGGCTTTTCAATGTATGCGTGCGGGTTTTCTGTGCCCCAAATGCGACAATTTTGCTTGTTTACATACCCGCCAAGATCAAAATGAGCTTCATCTGAAAAGATGATTTTTTTTAGCAAAATCGGCATCTTCTCTAAGTCGATCGCAGGCAGCAATGTCGCAATATTTTATAGCGTATACACAACCATATTCGTTTAGCGGAAGGATAAAACTAATTATCTGTCAAATCAGACATGAGCTAGGTGTTACCATTCACGAAATAAGCACTAGTTGAAAAAAAAACGTTAGATGGCGGACCTTTTACATACATATGCAGCCACTAAGCAATTATCTAACATAAGAACAAGTTCGTGCGACGCAGTCGTGCATTTTTTTTAATTTATTTGATGATTTGACCGCACATATGAGCAAGTACGTGCGATCCAGTCGTGCAATTTATTTTAGAATGCGTGCATTTATCAAGACATATTCGCGAGTTTTTCTATTTTTTGTTTTCTTATAGCGTCGGAAAGTTCTGAAAATGGGACATTTCGAACTCGGAAGTTTTCAAAGTTTTGTGTACGTTTATATTAAACAAATGAAACCCCAGTTAGCAAACAAGTGTAAAACTCTTCCACTTTATCGTAACTATTGGCCCACGCACCATGAACAAATTTACAATAAAGTCTGCTATTAAGTGGAAACGCTTATACTCTGCGCAACAAATATTGTCAGTACAGGGAAAATAGGACGTTTGCATCTCAGTTTGGCTGTAAAACATTGCATAAGTCTATCGGATACAAACGCTCTTGCATGTGATTATAACATTAAACATTATTTATTTTGATTAGTTTTAATAATATTGATTTAAAAAAAAATCAAAAACTAATTTTAATTAGAAAAAAAAAGTTATTCAAATCAATTCAGAAATCTAAAGAGCCGTTACCGAGAAATTCAAAAATTAAAAAATCCGTTATATGAAAGGTACCGTTAATAGACTTTTCCCGTAAAGTTGGTTCTTATCAAATAATAGCTCAAAAAAATTCTCAAAAATGTTCATCAAAATTGTTGGAGCCGTTTTCGAGAAAAATAATTTTTTCCTTAACAGTACCTTTATTTTTAGCCCTAAAAATAAAATTGCAATTTCCCCTCTGAGGAATGCCAAAAGAATCACGTATACCAAATTTGAAAGAAATCGCTTAAGCCGTTTAGGCTGCAGCTTATTATACATACAGACAATTAGACATTTTTTTCGATCACTTTTTTAGGCTTCTTTATGATCGCAATGTCATGTTTGATGGTTAGAATTTTTTGTACGAATGCATAACTTGCCTCATAGTCCTTATAATCGCAAGTAAAAAGTAAGTATCTGGATAAAATTAGCTAGTTTAACTACGATCGTAGGTAAGTAGTTTTTGTAATCACAAAGGTGGGTTATTGTGAAATATGTGATTGACTAGGCTGTCAGTTTTCCTTTGACCTTTAGTACAACATAAAAGAAAAACTATTGCGGGGCTTTTGATCCCCTTCCGTTAAATATTTTTTTTTCGTCGAATGTTGTCTGTAACTCTTCGATTTCATATTAAAAAAAACTCACATAATGTTGGAATTTCTCTTTTCAAGAACCACATCGCTACTTTAATGCCTCAATATTATTTGTAAGATATAACGTTTAAATTTTAATCGTTGTTTATAAAACGATTCAACCATACCTCAGATGTGAACAGATTTTTGTTGGTTTTAAAAAAATCATTTTGGACATCCTAGAACTTTGATTCTAAATAAGTATTTTTTTTCTCAACCACACTGGTCCAAATCCATGAATCCATTTCCGCTTCTTTCTTTCAATCTTAAAGCCAAAATGACAAAATCAATATAGGCATGTCACTTGATTTTCTTTAAACCCATAAAATTGAAACCAGATTTTTCCACTTCACAACACAGTTTATCTATAAATGGATTTTCCAATAAAATCCGTAAGTAACAACAAAAAATATAAAAATAAACATTTAAATGTATTCAAAAATAAATTACAATGTCAATCAAATCAGTATCTTCTTCAGAGCAAGTCCTGTTATCTTCTCATTCATCACTGCAATGAAGAATAAAAAAAAAAATTAGAATGTTATTCAACAGTAGGGACCTTCATCCGTTATGATTCCAAAATTTTGTCTGAGTTCATCCTTAAACATTTTTGATTTTGAATAGCAAGACCATTGCAAAAAATCACAAAGAGACAGATAGCCAACGGCGTCACCAGGATCTGTGGTTCCCTTCTACAGTATATTCAGGAATCATTAGTTACAAGGCTATTCGAAGGATGAACATCATACCGCCACTCGCTGGAGCTGATGAACGACACTGATGAAACGAACCTTCTGCGGCGTCTTCCTTCCACACATTTCGACTTCCTTTTTGGAAACCGGCACTCATTCACAATTGCTGTAAATATTTGCATAACTGTATAAATTGCATCATCCCTGTGGCGTTCCGATGATAACTTTACTCACAGGAATATCTGCCCAAGAAACTTGTGGGAAAGAGGGGTGTGAATATTTGAGTGAAGCGTGATAAGGATTCGCATGGCTTCAGGACACAATAAGGACGATTTTCTTTTTTACCAAATCCAACACCAAGGCGTGATGTGTGACAGCTTCGGGCGTTTTCTCATTTACCAGCACTCCTGTGGTTTTTATTGTTGACTCAATGGTATCTGCTGGAGCTTAGGATTGTTGCATGATTTTCCCTTATTTCGATAAGGACATCAATCACGCTCCTATAAATGCATCGATTTTAATCAAGTACACCACTGGGGTTCCGTTTGGCATTAAATTGCCCAGGATTACAGTTAAAATTTATTGATTTCCAGGATATACTGAAACATTAGGGTGAGAATCCTGTGTTTATCGAATCATTGTCCAACTATTACTGCTGCTTCCATGACATAAGCAAGTCATTAAGATTTTTATCAATTTAATTAATCGAAACCGCTGCGAAAGTCCTTAACAGGAAGTCGAAAACTCCGTTTCACAATAGCTTCACTTTTTGCGTGCTTATAGACATAAACGCTCACGTAGCCCAAACTCATTAAGGACGAATATAAAAGCTCAATCTGTGCCACCGGAGAGGTAAAACGTATGTATGTAAGTCTTCTGGAGACGGTTAGTGGAACTGCGTGTAAAAAATTATGGTTGGCAATAATTTAAGCTGAATTGTGGCAACAATTGGCTATCCAGAGTCAAACAGTCACAAGCGCACGTTTCTGGAGAGTTACGGCGGGCGTTCAAGTTTTATGGCCACCATGTGGATTATTACCTGCTGTGGATGGATAAAGAATTGCTGGTTTTTGGATGGTTGCGAACGTCTGTTTGGCCGTTTATTTTCCATTGTGTAATTTGATTTCGATTTTGCGTTTCGATGAATTTTGTAATTAAAAAGTTTTGCAGCTGTTATGTAACTTTTTTTTTAAGTTAATTGATTAATACTTAATGATGCAGAAAATTTTTTTTTTAAGTCAATGTCAATGATGCAATAAACGTGACAATTACATAGCAATTGCGCCTGAATTGTAAAAAAAATATCATAAATCAATTAATTAATTCCGAACAGAACTTAGGTTCTTGTACACAGAATCCTAGAAATGAAACTGAGGGTGTTAGAATCTTTACTTATATATGTTTTTTTTCGGAAAACATGTTATGCTGGAAAAAGAAGTGTTTTTATTGAATTTTCTCCAAAAGATATTCACTTTGTAAGCAATAAAAAAGCTTACAAGACAAACAGCATTTGTCGAGCACGCTCCAAAAAAGGGTATATTTATCACTCCCTTAATATCGATCAATAGCACCTTCTCTTCAAGAACTTTGAATTGCTGATATATATTCAGATAAAGCAATGTCTTTGAAAACGAAAATTTTCTTAATGACCGGAATTAAAACATTTTCATCGCTATACATAGGTCCACTGGTAGAATGATATGAAAAATGTACAGAATAAATATTGGTGTGCCCCAAGGTTCCGTTCTGTCTTCGGTTCTGCCTCATTTCTATCAATTATATCTTATAATACACCTCACCCACTCAATTGTTCCTGGTCAGCAACCCTGCCTTCTATTCTAATATACAAAAAAAAAAACTTTTTAAGACTTTCCGAGCTGGTTTCTTTTCGCCCAAAAGAGCCCAGAATCTAGCAAGCTATAATTTATCCACCACATGATACCCTCTGAACTGCACCAACTACAGGCGTGTATAAGTATCCTCAACACCGCCCGCAAGACTCAAGATTAACAACCTGATTGGTTTATATCAGTGCTGTTTGAGCCCAGGAAAGTCCACCACCTTTTCATCGATTTCAAAGCCGCTTACGATAACATTTATAGAGACGAGTTATATAGAGCAATGCACACTTTTGGCATCCTTGCCAAACTCGTCCTCCTGTGCAAGGTCGGACGCTGTGCACCTTTCAAGTTAAAAAAGGATTTTTACAAGGCGATGATCTCTCATGGGGCTTTGTCTACCTAGGCTCCACTATTAACAGAAAATTCAACAAAGAACTGCACCAAAAAAAAAGTAAAAGTTCAACGCCTCAGGTGGCTGGGTCATATAGAACGACTACACATACATAACCGAAAGCAGCTAGCTAGGGACCGAGCTGGCCGGAGAAGCTTATTGTTAAAAGTGACATTATTTCCACAGATACGTTACGGGCATTGGGATGAGATGTTCTAAATTATCTTTCTTTTGTTTTCTTACTTACTTAGGGGGCGCTACAGTTCGGGACGAACCTGGGCCTCAACCAACATGCCTCTCCGGCTAGCTCGGTCTTTGGCTAGCTGCCTCCAGTTTCGCACAGCAAGTTGGTTGAGGTAGTCGTCCTCTTGAGCGCGCCACCTAAGGCGAGGTCTTCCTTGACTGCGTCTACCCTCTGGGATGGAATCGAAGATCCTGCGAGCCGGAGCATTGTTGTCCATTCGCTCTAAATGACCTAGCCAACTTAAACGTTATATGCGTATTTTGTTGACTAGTCAATGTCGCCGTACAGCTCGTATAGTTTTTGGTTGAACCTTCTCCTCCAAAAGCTCGTTAACGCAGATAGGGCCAAAAATCTTCCGAAGGATCTTACGCTGGAAACGACTAAGGATATCTTCATCCGCTTTAGATAGAGTCCATGTCTCGGCACCATAGAGCAGGACTGGGATGATTAGGGTCTTATACAGAGTCTACTTTGAGAGGGCTTTGCTACTCAATTGCCTTCCTAAGCCATAGAAACAGCGATTGGCAAGAGTAATTCTTCGCTTTATTTATTTATTATTTGTTGTCAGATGTTATAGCGGATCTGAGGTAAACAAAGTCTCTAACTACCTCAAAGTTGTACCTGCCTATTGTGATGTTTTGTCTAATCCGCCGGTATTGTGTGTCCCTTTTTGTGGACATCAGGTACTTCGTTTTGGCCTCATTGACTGCTAGTTCCATCTTAGCCGCATCAGCTTCAATTCTAACAAAACGTTCCAGTGACAGCTCGCCGAGTTCTGCCAATGATGTCTATGTCGTCAGCGTATGCAATTGCACAGACTTGAAAAAAAATATCCCACTACAATTGAATTGCGAGTTTCTTTTATTTTTTTCAAGTATTAAGTTGAAGAGATCGCACGATAGCGCATAACCTTGTCGGAATCCTTTTTTGACGTCAGAAGCTTCTGTGAGGTCAGTACCAACCTTGACGGAACAGCGAGAGTTTTCCATCGTCATCCTGCACAGTCGGACGAGTTTTGTGGGGATGCCCAAACCTAAGATGGCTCTGTATAGCTCGTCTCTATAAATGCTATCGTACGCGGCCTTAAAATCAATAAAGAGGTTATGGGTATCGATTTGAAATTCTTGGGTTGTTTCCAGGATCTGCCGTAGCGTGAACATTTAATCGATTGTTGACTTTCCTGGTCTGAAACCACACTGATAGGGGCCAATCAGGTTGCTGACGAAAGGTTTCAGGCGTTCACATAGTACGGCAGAGAGGATCTTGTAGGCGATATTCAGGAGACTTATTCCTCTATAGTTGGCGCAGTTTAGAGGGTCTCCTTTCTTGTGAATCGGGCAAACGATGCTGAGGTTCCATTCATCAGGCATACTTTCTTCTGACCAAACTTTAGAGATGAGTTGGTGTATGCACTCCACCAGGTCATCTCCGGCCGCTTTAAAAAGTTCGGCGGGTAATCCGTCGGGTCCAGCAGCTTTGTTGTTTTTGAGTTTAGATATTGCTATCCTTACTTCATTTTGGTCAGGTGGACGGAAGTTTTGTCTGTCATCATCCATGTTAAATGATTCATTCTGCCTGACAGCGGGATTTTGGTCTTCATCGCTGTTTAACAGTCTGCAGAAATGGTCCTTCCATGTATTCAGCACCGACTGTGACTCTATTACGAGGTTTCCATTCCTATCTCTACAGGCTTCTGTGCGGGTTTTTTTTCCTTGGCAAGTTTTTTTTACCTGTTGGTAGAACTTCCGCACGTTGTTCCTGGAGTAGCATCTCTCAATATCTTCGATCGCGCGCTTCTCATGCTCTCTCTTTTTCTTTTGGAGAAGCCGGTGTTCTTCCCGTCTTTTCTGCTCGTAGAGCTCGCGAGCAGCCCTCGTCTTTCCTTGCAGCGCCGCTTTATATGCCTCTTGTTTGGCTGCATGGGCCTGCCTGCATTCGTCATCGAACCAGAGGTTTCGTGGTGGTGGTCTGGTGAAACCTAGCACATCAGTTGCGGCATCTCTGATGGCTTGTTGGCAGTGTTGCCACTGGTGTTCGCTACTTGATGCTGGCGGTACTGGATTTCTTGAGAGGTTACGGGAATATCGATCGACATAGGTTCTTGCGGTTTCTTGCGATTGCAGCTTTCCGACGTCCTAATTCCTCACAGTATTACTCCGTTGTTGTGGTGTTCGGGTTATTCGCATTCTTACCTTTCCTGCAACCAAGATGCTGGAGGCGTGTCTTCACCGATCGTAACGTGATCAATCTAACTGATGGTTCTTTGATCTGGGTGTCGCCAAGTCCCTTTGTGTTTCCTCTTTACCCATTTTGGCGTTTTAATCGCCTAGTACGATCTTAAAGTCGTATTTAGGGCATTGCTCATAGGTTTTGTCGAGGAGCTCGTAGAAGTCATTCTTGGTGGCGTCATCTTTATCCTATGTGGGGGCATGAGCGCATATTAGGCTAATGTTGGTGAATTTAGCCTTGCTAGGGATTGTCACAAGTCGTTCACTTATGTGTCGAAAGCCCAAGACTTCTTGCCTAAGTCTACCGCTTACACGTCACAGTTTTTCATCCTCCATTTGCCCGGCCCATCCCATCGCACTTTTTGGATGGCAGTAATTCCTAGTCTGTAGCAGTCTAGGGCCTCCGCTAGTTGCTTGGCTGCACGTGATCTGTTAAAGGTTTTAACATTCCACGTGCAGATCCGCAGGTTGTTGTCCTTTATTCGTTTTTCCGGGTCGTTGTTAACCCCACGCACAACCCCCAACCTGGAGTGCCAAGTCCTTTGTTGGATTCCTTGGACAAAAGGAACCGGAGAAACCGGAGTCAGTAACTCACTTCGGGGATATGAGCGCTGCCGTTGGCCCATTAAGGCTTCATCTGCCACGATCTCTATTTCAATGCTCTGACTTGCATTGAATTGTCCCAATGACCTTAGCTTCAAATACGTCGAAGTAGCTCATTAGGGCATCTGCTTCGTTGACTGTTGACGCCACCGTTGGTCCAATTGGTTGGGCTCATCAGTCGTACGTCCTCTTTCTGAGGGGCTCGTGCAAGACTTCTGCGAATCGATCATTAAAGCAGAACATTTTCTTTTGTTTATTCCACTATAATGTTCATTGTTGGTTTTCTCAATGAACGGGTCTTTTTTATTGGGATGGTTTTCCAAGTTCCAAGTAAATCAGCAGCTATATCCTCCTGCTTAGTCTGTTTTTCTTCTTCAGAAGTAAATGGACAAAATGTAGGGAGAGTTAGCTCTCGTAAGCATATGCGAAGCATGTTTGTTGAATTAAAAGCGGTCGGTGCAATTCATTCCAAAATACTTTCTTGTTGTATCAGGAAGCTTGAAACAAGTGTTATCACAGCGTGATCCAAAACCTCTTCGACTCCTTGTTGCTGTTGTTGGCATTCTGAAGTAGACGACCTCGCTCTTATTGTTGTTTATCTTTAGTCCCCATTTGAGGTATTTATTAAGTTTAACAATTTTTCAATTCAATTTAATTTTATTGAACATTAAAAAATATATACAATTAGCTTACGAAACTAAATTAAATATTATGTAATGAAAAGTTAAAAGATTGTTGGCTCAAAATGTATAATAAATAAATGAAAAAATACATTATTATTGTGGGTTATATTAATTCGTTGATTCTTCGTAATCGTGTTGTTCAGTCCCGGCTGTCCAATTGTTAGTGGGGATAGGAGATGAATTTTGTAGTGTCTAGCTTCTATGGTACGCTGATATTGGATCATCGTAAAAAGGATCTTCTCTATTGTCGATGGCTGGCATTATTGCTTCTTCCAAGGAGTCCTTTGCTCTTAGTTACCTTGGCATTGTGTGTCTTTCCTGATTGTGTATTCCGCTAATGAGTGGATTCAAGTGACTGCTGACTTGTCTAATAGGCTTCTTAGTTAACCGAGTCTAGTACCTGTCTTATAGGAATGATTCCAGCTACTTCGTAGAATTGTTCATTTCTAAAGTGACTCCGTCCTTGATGATTGGAGAATAGCCCTGTACATATTCTCAACATTTTCCTCTCAAACAAGGCTAGTCTTCTCATGCTGGTTTTCGAAATAGTAAACCACACAGGAAAGCTGTAGCTGATGATAGGTTGCTTGTATATGAACAGCTTGGTTGGTTGGCTAAGTCCAGTACGCTTTCGCATTAGGAGATGTTGTCGACGGAAAGCGAAGCTGACTTTTCTGAATTAAACTTAAGCAGCTCGCTGAAGTGTATGCCTAGGTATTTGGCACTACGTTTTGCAGCTATAGTTGTTCCGTTGGGGAGTTTCAGTAGCAGGCTTTTGCAGGTTCCGGCCGATCGCTTTCGTCTTTTGGCTCTAGGTCTTCTCTTGCAGACCAGTTCACATTTTTACCTGAGTTTCCCGATGTGAGCTTCAATCTTTTTTCGCGCTAGGGCTGGACATATTTATGAGCTGTAGGTGAGCGAGTCGGCGGCAAAGAGAAGGTTCTCGCATCCAATTGGAACAGGTTGGTCTGATGTCATGATGCTGTAGAGGAATGATCCAAGTTTAGATCCTTAAGCAACTCCAACTCTTATGCTCTTCACTGTGGATTTGTAGTTCTCCAGTTGCACAAAGAAGTTTCTGAAAGAAAGAAAAGAAAAAAATAATTTTCGTAAGTGCAAATGGGAAGCCTAATAGTTGGAGTTTATAGATAAAAGCTTCAATCCATACACAGTTTTTTTTGGGGATCGCCACAAATTTTGCAGTTTTCCACTTCTGTGGAAAGAAACTTTTGTTGATGCTGTGGAAGCCCTTAGCTCATATAGTTGGACACTCCATCTGGTCCAAAAGTCTTTTTTGGTATGGCAGTATGGATTATCTTGGCAATTTCATGTGAGGTGCATATATTCGGGCCCTCAACAAGATCACCTGAAGGGTTAGCATTGTTTAAATCTATTCTTTCCAGGTTTGGCTGGTGAATCCGTTGGATTAATTTGTTGACTGTATCGAGGAATACCTGGTCGGCAGGTGGGCTTGATTTGAAATGTTCTTCAAAATATCTAGCAAATGCCTCAAATTTGTCCTGTGCTGATGTTGCCTCTCCATAGCTTGTCTTAATTTACCAAACTTCTTCCTTCTTTTTATATAATTGGTTCTTAAAGAAAGTGTGAATTATAATATCAACAGATTTATTGAGTATTCAGCATTCAGGTGATTCATGCTTGTTTTTAATTTTATTTATGTGACAAAAAACAATTAAATAATTGTACAATAACTTATTTTAATGGCAACCAAAAATATCTACTACAACATTCTCATGATTTTTTGAAAAAACATAAACGAGAAAGAAGAAACATTATGATTCCTCAATTGTTTTAATAATCTTGTCAAATACAAAAGGATAAATTAAAGATGAGGAACAGTGTTTATAAATTTACGTTACGTCATTTTCTATAATCTACAGAATATTTTGAAGACCTTTTTTTGAATTAATATATAATCAGAATATATCAAAACGACTTTCCGTCAATCGATAATAATCTAAAAACACATTTTCTTCATACAAGGACTCCTTCTTTATAAAGTCCATTATTGGACTATGTAGCTCGCTGTTCGTTCCCTACATTCATATCAAATAAATAAATACTGGATTTCTTATAATCTCGATTTCCAGTCTAAGTGAATCCAAAGAGTCTCCATCGCACATAGTAAACGTAAAAAGCAAGCAGCCCTTGAAGAGCTAATAAATAAAAATGAATCGGGCCAAAAGCCCTTCTAGCCTTAACACCAAACCCCTTAACAAACCCATTCTATGGGTTCTTCTACTTCTACTTCCGCCAAACAGCTTCTTCTTCAGCTAGGAGACGGACCGCACTAGGTATACATATACAAATCCACTTACACATTTGCTATGAGATTGTAATCTCGGAATAGTTTCCTCGACATCTCGTGAAACAACTTCAACAAACATTCTAATATATTGCAGTGCGCCTATGCTCTTGGTGGAGTGCTTAAAATAACATACAGCTGCAGCAAGGAGTTCTGGTACTTTTCTGTGTTTGCCTGGAAGCAATAAGGTTATGGCCTCCCAAAAAAAAAGAAAAAAAAATGGAAAAACAAATTGGCATAAAAAACTATAAGAACTGCTGACGTCTTCAATTTGGTTGGGTGGCCTAAGGAGAACTACGTGCAACAGTGGTTCTACAGAAGGTCGTTTAAGAATGAATAAAGGGCGAATTGAGTTGAAGGGAGCCTTGGAAGCAGTTTTAAAAGTCAGTATCCACGAAACGAAATCCCGATCAATATTTGGAGCAAAGTAAATAGTACACATGTTTTTTAAGAATTAATTTTTGGTTTTAACATGTTCGTCTGCAGTTATTAAATTATGTATTGGAATAAGGTTGATGACAGGTGCCCAAGTCTGTCTACGAAGGTCACATCCAGACCTAGCCCAAGAAGAGTATCTCAAAATACCCAAATAAATTCACATCTTTGACAATAAATCCGTCCCTGCTCTAGGGTCAGGGTAAAGCATTATTTATCTTGCATTTTCCATTTTCCTGAGCTGAAGGAGATGTGCTCTCGCCCCAGACACGCCCCGTCTGGCTCCAAAGAACCCCATGTTATTAGCAGCTTTTTTATGAATAGTTCATTCAAAAACTATTTGCATCACTGAAACTTTCATTTCAACGTCCTTTAAAGGACCGCATACATTTGATGTTTGGAGGATATAATTTTAAAGGTTATTCGCTTGTTTATGTTCGCATATGAATCCATTTCACGTTGTTGTTGCAAGATCCTTTGATACGAACTTTATGGAATTAGCTTTTGCGTGCAACCCGAGGCATTTTTTGAGGAAAGAAAAAATTAATATCCAAGGATTCAACATGGCCTCGGGAGTTATGTGCTTTTTTTTGAATCCTAAAAAGTCACAAAAGGTCATGGAACATTTTTTTAGCACCTGTTTTGTGTGGCAATGGCAAAGATAAGTTGCAGGCTTCACTATTTTCCTCTTTTATAGGCCGTCGTAATATCCGGGTTGTATTTTGTGGAAAAGGACAACGTAGGGTGGCGTGGAGTATGGGATGAAAGTCTATTTCAAATGACAATGCGATATTAAAAAAGTGAGTGTGCACACAAAAGCTGTGGTGCACCATAAGACTGCCAGAGCAGAGGATGCATTCGATTCAATAAAAATGGAATTGGAATTGGAATTTCAAATCCTGCTTTGCCTCTTCCTTGTTCGTTCGTGTGCCTATGCATTTTGTTTTTTTATTCCATTTGCTTGTTTAATATTAAATCCTCTTTCGATAGATATTTTGTAATTTTCGAAATGAAATGACAATATCAAAGTTGAACGTCCTAGCATCTGAATCTGAAGAAATGTCTGCATCAAAACGTGTAATGTGTTGTTTCAATAATGTTGTCTTTATAAAAAAAATACAAATAATTAAACAATTTTCTTTTATTTCTGATGTTTGAGAATTTCGATAAATTATTTCGAGAAATCACATTGAACAGCTTTTTTCATCGAATAACATTACAATTGCAATTATTCAATGTTTTTACTTATTGGTACCTACTATTTTTTAAGTCTTCCTCAAGTCATTTTGCAGTGTGCTATTTTTATTACCCCTACATCAACACCTTAAATAATAATGCTTTGCTATTCTTAATATAGCCCGTTTCAAAACACTTGTCCATTTTCTGCGTGCGATCAGCGTGAGGGATCCACGCAGAGACGCAGACTAAGCTTAAGCTATTTTGTTGTGAATGGTCGATCGGTCGATGGGGTATAAAAGATAGAACTGGTAAACTGGCTTGAAATTGGCTCTCTCTGTGCAACTTTCCAATGGACAAGTGTTTTGAAAAGGACTATAACTTTATTCTTTGACAAACAAATAAAAAACAACAGTATTCTCTCTTGCTATTATATGTTTGAGAATAAAAATAAACTACTTCAAGGTAACACTCAAATGCATTTTTACTTGCGATTTAGGTACTAAAATGCAAGTTATTGATTCGTGCAAAAAAAAATCTAAGAATCAAACATGGCATTACGATAATGGGAAGTTGAAAAAAGTGGGTCCGGAAATTCCGTCCGTCTGTCTGTCTGTCTGTTCGCGCCTCTACAACCTAAACGGATAAGCCGATTTGCTTTAAACTTGGTATTTAGTATTTATTAGGTAGTATCTCGGGGGTATTTTTCATTTTTGCTCTAGGTCGAAAAATAAAGGTACCTGCCATACAATTTTGGACAAAAAGTTAGATTTTCTCGAAGACGGCTCTAATATTTTGATAAAACTTTCAGGGTTTTTTATAATAATACATCTTCCAGTTAGAATAAATTTTTCAAAATCTGTTTTATAACGGTACCGGTTTTATAGTAAACTATTATCCCGATTTCAATAAAATTTTACACACAGGAACTCATTTATAATTCAATTAATATTGCATTTCAAAATTTTCAAAAACTTTTTTTTTTCTAAAAAAATTGGTTTTGAAATATTTTGAAAACGGGTTGATTGAATTTTTTTTAAATAATTTTTCCAGATGAAAACCACAGATTTCTTTCTAATGGCATACTAGAAAAAAAATTAAATATTTTTTTGAAGTTTTTCAAAAAAAAAAAACATCTCTTTAAAAAAAACCGGTCGAACGATTTTCAATATTTTTTTTTCCTCGATAGAGTTTATAAATTTTATTGCATACTTAGTTTTCCCGTGAAAACTCTTAAACTAATTAAAAAAATTAAAGAATTTTCTAAAAAAAAAATATTTTTTTATTTTAATAGACGTGTGGTTTTCAATCTGGCAATAATTTTTTCGGAGTTGGTCTTTTTGACAGCTGTCACATGATTTATGCTCAGTTTGGTTTGCGATTTCATAATGAATGCACTTACTCCTAAACAAAGTTTGCAAATTGTGCAAATTTATTACCAAAATAATGATTCGTTTCGGTGGAGCAGAGTATCGAAGAAGACCCAAATGAGTCCATCTGCCATCGCGCGCGGAAGGATCTTGGTTTGCAGGCTTACAAAATCCAACTCGTTCAAGAATTGAAGCCGAACGCCCATCAAGCGCGTCACACGTTCGGTGAATGTGCCCAAAACGAAATGGCCACCGATACCGACTTTCATAAAATTGGGAAAATTGGGCCTTGGCTGGAATTTATTCGAGCCAGCCACGGCGGCCACTTCCCCGAAATCATTTTTAGAACATAATGCAAACCCTTATCTTTATAATAAAGCTAGATTCTTGGCCATAACATTAAACTATATGCGTTTTATTTCTTCTTGAAAACCACACGTCTAAAAAAACACCCTTTATATACATACATAAAAAAAGGCCCAGCTTGGAACCTTGTGGAACTCCTGCACCTCTTTCTTGATGAATATTCCTTGTTAACTTTTAAACCCTACCCTGGGGTCCAGCGCTACTGAAAACAAACATTTTTTTGATTTTTTTTAAAACTAATTAGCTGACGCCACGCGCGCCGGCGAAACTCATAGTATTCTCCTTATATCATTGTAGACATATAAAAATCAGCAATTTATTCATTAACAAGTGGTGCAGTTGAAGATATTAAGACATCGGTGTCCAACAGACCCCAGAGTAGTGATTGTGAATGTTTTTAAATACAGTACAGTACATCGAGACGAACGAAAAAAGTGCCATTGACCTAAATATTGTGGGTGTGAATGCATATGTCTTCCTCAAAATGGCGTTCAATAAAAAACATATAAGACGACATTTCTTAAAAAAACTTGGCACTGCAACTCAATAAACACCATATGAAGGAGAGTTAACTTTGCCATCCAATCTCCAGGTTCTTATTGGTATTATTTTAAAAAAGAAGCGACCAATGACTAAGCCAACATCTGTAGTCACCACAAAAAAAAAAAAAGATGTGTCATCTATTCCAATCTTCGTTGTCATAAATAATAATTTTTATTCAATAGTCTTTTTTACTTAAATTGGACCTTTTTTTGAGTCAATAAGCGAATGGATATTGGAGTCTCCTGCTAGGAAACTCTGCTGCCATTCCGGTATGATTTCCCTTTCACTGAAGAAATACTTAAGCTTTATCATGCCCCTTCTGTATTTTGCTGACACACAACATAGCAGGGAAATTGGCCGATATTCCTAAAGCACGCATTTTCGATAAGACAGCCAAACTCTATCAAACGCCTTGGAGATATCAAGAGCAATATTCTTACTTTCACCAAAGCGATGTAAAGATTTGTTTCACTGTTCGGTGAGATATGCCATCAGATCACCAGTTGAACGGTTGCTGCGAAAGCCATACTAACGGTCATGGAGAAGGATACGATCTTCGAGATATTCCTTCAGCTGATGGTTAATCAGCGTTTCCATGACCTTACCCAACCAACCTAAACCTCAACCTAAACCCCAAAATATACCGCAACCTAAACCTAGACTGTCCTTACTTAAATCCAAAGTGAAAGACCAGCAAACCCCATTAACACCGAAACACGCTCACCAACGAGTGTCTTTCAACATCAATCCTGACTATCCTTCATCACCTTTAAATTCCTCGAATCCTACTAAATCTCCTCAGTTTCCAAGCTTCGACCTCACCACCGGGGCAAAATACCCTAACTTTGTAAGCTCCCATATTTTAAACCCAAACTGTTCTCTGCCTCCAACAGATTCACGTCCACCCCCCTGCTTTGATCCTCTCATTCCACCTAATGTAAAACTAACTCAACAGACCCTTGTTGATTCCACTGAGTCCCGTTATGCCCTTTCCAAACTAAGAGATAACAAACTGTTAGACAACATTCGCCTGTACCTAGCCTATCTCCACGATAAACCTGACGATTTGTGCATAGACGGTAAAACGAAAAGTTATGTGTCAGCGTCAATTAAAAAGGAAGGTCTGTCTACTGATATGGTACCATTAAGGCAGATATACGACAAATATCACGAGCTTCTGAACATATCCTCAAAACGAATCTCCAAAGATCTCTCCGCCTTTTTTTCGTTCCTTCATTCTAAAAGAATTTCCTACCTTCAAAGAGTACGTCCCGACTGTGATAAATTTTATCGCTCCTAACACTATCTCTCCTCAACTACTCTACAATCACCACCCTCTTTCCCTTTATTACCAAAATGTAAGAGGTCTTCGCTCTAAAACACACTCTGTGTATTCACAGTCACAAGCCCTACCCTATGACGTTTTTTGCGCTTACTGAAACAAATCTTTCTAAAGACATTAAAAGTCCTTCGTTCTTTAATGTTTTTCGCGACGACGAAGAGTCTCTTCCTAAATCTCCGTGCAGAGGCGTCCTTATTGCTGTTCATAACAAGTTCGATTCGACCCTGGTTTCTTCTTCCTCCTCAAACATGCTCGACTACATATCCATTAAACTATCACTCCCAAATCAGTCCCTATACCTTGTGTGTTTCTACATTCTTCCTGGCCAATCCGTTGAATCTTACAAGCTTGCTGTTGATGCCATTGATGAAGTGCTAGCTATTTCTGAAGCACAAGAGACTTCAATCTTCCCCAACTTCAGTGGAACATTTCTGATGATATACCATCCTTCGCTGCCAATCCCGTTTCATCCAAGGAATCTGTTTTTGTTGACGGTCTTTCTGATTCCGCCCTTTACCAAGTGAGTGGAATTCTGAATTACATGGGCCGGCAACTCGATCTTATCTTCACCTCTGACCCGATTTACTCATCTGTTTCAGAAAGCACCATCCCATTATCTGTAGTTGATCGATTTCACCCCCCTCTCCTTCTCTCTTTTTTCATTTCCTCTCCATCTACTCTCCCTAATATTTCTAACTGTTCATTCAACTATCATAAGGCTAATTTCAAAAAAATAAATGACTACCTCATCCATACCTCATTCGATTTTACAAATCTATCACTTAATGCCCTTTATCCACAAATGCAATTATTGACCTGTTTTTGAAAATTCCGTCGGCTGCTGACGAATTTAAGCAGTGCGGGTTATTGGTTATGATAATTCAAAACCAGCTCTTCCATGCTGCAATACCCACACGGCAAGAACTTCGATAATTTTTTTTTAAATAAATACATTTTAGGTTACCTCACAAAATGGTTTGTTGCTATAAAGGCAACCAGTGACCACCGAAGTTATTCGTTTTGACCGTAATACTTTTTTTTAAGGCGACTTCAAAGAGAGAAGTCCCATAACGATCAGCGAACTGTAGGGGAGTTGAAAGAAAACAATGTCATGAAATCAGCAAAACTCAACCGACTTTACTGCAACTTGTAAGTGAAAAACGGGGAATCGTTTCCAAAGTCTATATAAACTTTCTACCAGACACCCTGTACACACCTAGTTCCCATTTCGTCCTATTTCCTTATCAAACGTCGATATTTTTGAGTTTATTTTCAATTTTTCCAACATTTTGAAGACCACACATATTTTTCCCAGACTTTCAATAACCTGTGAGCCATATCAAATACTCCCAAGTGCCTCGTTTACTTTATGGCCCGGTTCAGATTTTTTTCAATGATTTATATGGCAAATACATCAAAAATAATAGTCCCAAGAGAAATCCCATTTTAGTCCATAAGTTGTCACATATAAAACAATTACCAACCGAAAGAAAGAAGGAAATCTCATTGATCCTTCCAAGTGGAACTCTTAACAAGTATGATAAGGGTATTAGATGGGGTATGTCAAACAAAAACAAAAGTTTGTCAAAATAGATGACAACGACCACGTCGTCTCGTCATCTCAGCAAGAAAAATAAATGTTGTCAAAATTGTTAAAACTCTCTTCCATTTCTACCCATAGACACACAAACCATCATCAGCACATAAAATATAAAGAACTCACGAACACCAAAAGATAAAAGTGAATAGATCCCCTATTTTCACACGTAATGGCAGCCGTAAATACTGCATCAGGATTGAAAAACTTTTTCCCTTCAAACACGTATTCTGAATCTGGAATTAGGCATCAGGAACAAAAACGGCAAAGAAGAAGTGCTTTAAGGATAACCGACAAGAAAAAAATTCCAAAATAATTATTGTTGTCCCTGCTGAATCAGGAACCCACAGTGGTAAAGTCTGGAAAATATTTAAAACGATAATAACACCCCAAGGATAATACGGTGATTCCCAAATTGCCTGTGTCCTATGTAAATGAATGAGACTCGCACAAGGACATTTCCATTTCAACCAATTCAAATACTTCAATTCCATCAACATCCCTTTAAGAATCCCAAACGTTTTCTTCCAATTGAGCTCGAAATAGATTCACTTTATATCAGCAGGATGAGTGAGTAGTCCTTTTTTAAAAATTAATTACAAAAAAAAAACGTTTTTCATGTTGAGCTTGAGGTGTTTTTCGCAGGAGCTGTCAAGCGATTCGAAATTCTGAAGGACTCATTTCTACAAGAAAATATTTACCCAACTAATGAACTCGATGGAGTGGGGGGACTTTCATTCGCAGTGATATGCAGTCGCTGTCTTGCTCGTCGTCCTTGTGGGTACTCCGGACTATCTTCCCTCACAATCATCGGGCATATGTTTCTGCAGGGAACTTCTCTGTGTTCCTGTGCACGACAGACAGTGGCTTTTGGCCAAAAAGTTAGTTTACCTTGATAAAAGTGAAAGAGTAAGTGAGAAGTATCCATAGGATTCAACTTCAGCACATCTCCGACAGATTAAAGCTGGAAACACAGACTTCGCGTTGGTTCGTCTAAACATGGTGTGGGAGAAGTTTTTGTAACAGCATTACCTAAGTTTATCGTTTGATGGATGTTCTCTTCAGTTTGGAAATGGGTTTAAGTTTTTCCAGCCAAGGATACCGAAGGGGTTGAAGCACACAAGATTGTAAATAGATGGTTAGTGAGCATGGGGATAGATGTTGTACCTTCCTTCGGGTAAGAAGCATCTGTAGGAAAAGTTTAGTGGTCGTATTAATTTCGATGATGAAATTTTAAAAAGGAGTGATGTTGCATTAAAAAGTTACGGGAAGGCTTCTATGATAAGGAGGATTTAATAGCAGAAGAAGATGATGTACGGTTTGAAGTTTGAATGTGACACATCAGGCGGGTTGGGGGCAATTTAAGGCTTTGTGTCTGAGTTCATTTCCAGACAGTTGCTTAAAATGTTGTTTGAACTTATCTCTTCTTCTTTATTTAGATATAAATAGAAAAATTCATCTGTGTATGTCTGTGATTACAAATCTCACAAAGCAATCGATCTCGATCAAAAAATTTGGGAAATGCATTGATTTTCTATGAAGATGATTATCCACTAGATGGCGGTTACTTAATTCACGTTGGCGTCTATAGTTCCACCGAGGCTGAAATATATATGGTGAACAATTTGTATGGCCTACTACAACGATTTCGAAGCTCCGGCCTATAAGGACCGATTTATCCAGGTGGATAATTTTCGGGCTAATTTTCCAACCATGTCATGAAAAGTTAAGTTTCGAATCAATGAACATGCTAGACTATGTAGTTTTTTTATGATTAGAACGCACACAAGGGACTATTTGGTTATTGGTTTCCTTTTCATGTAGAGCACACTGCGCGAGCATTAGGAACATAGGAAGGGGGAGGACAGAAGGTGTCGATTAGCATTGGTTTTGAATGCTTACAAATCAAAATGGCAAGGAACAATCTCGTCGGGTAAACTATTACAAATTCGTGTTGTTAGGTTAAAAAAAGAAACCCTATATTTCACAGTACGTCCGAAATAGGGCTGAAGGTTGAACTGATGAGCATTCCTTGCGAGACGAGTATTACGAGAGAAACTTCTTGCATCGATACAGCAGCATTTTTAGCGATATCAAATATATGGTCGTTCCAACGGAGGTCGTCGTTGAGAGACATACCGAGTACTGAAAGCTTTTCGGTTTCTTCGATGAAGTGCCATTCATGGACAATGACATGTTGCGTATGTTTAGCGTTAACGATATTCGAAGCATTAAGCTCCACACGATTCCTATTACCCCATTTGACAATGCTGTATAAATCGGAGTCTAATGAGCGTGACATACGGTACCGTTGCAATTGTACGTCCGAAGGCCAAGGACGAAAATTATCGAACGAATATGAAAAGCTGAAGGTAGAGTCGTCAACAAAACAGTTAAGTGGATTAGAAGTAACAGACAGAAGATCATTTATAAAAATAAGAAAAAGATTCGGAGACAGAACGGAGCCCTGGGGCACACCAGCATTTATTTTGTAAGAATCAGACTTGAATCCGTCCAATCAACTTGTATTGAACGGTGCAGAAGATAGCTTCTAATTCAACAAACAATAGTATCATCGGTCCCACAAAAGGAAGTATTTTCGATAAGAGAGCTTCATGCCAAACTCTATCAAATGCATTGGAAATATCAATAAACTTACTTTTACCAAAGTGATTTAAGGATTTGTTCCACTCTTCGGTGTGATAAGCCATCAGATCACCAGTAGAACGACTACTACGAAAGCCATACTGAGACTGACGGTCATGGAGAAGCTTTCAGTCTTCGAGATATTCCTTAAGCTGACGGTTAATCAGCTTTTCCATGACGTTAGAAAGAAGGAACGTAAGTGCTATGGGTTGGTCGGAGGAGGGGAGAATGGGTCACCTTTCTTAGGGACAGGCTGGAAAAATACCGTTTTCCATCTTCTAGGAAAGAATTCAGAAGAGTAGGAGCGATGGAAAAGCTTACGCAGTGTGGAAGAACACCTCTTTAGAAGAATGGGGCTATACCACCCAGGCCAGCGGATTTGTGTATATCGAGATCTTTGAGATCTCTTGCTACTGTACGAGTGCGGAAATAAATATGTCCCAACCATGGAATAATTTACATTCTAAAGTACAGGAGAGGCAACATTGCTGTGAGGCAACATAGAGCTAGCAGCGAAATGGGCTGCGAAGAAGTTTGCCTTCTCTGAAGGGTAGACAATAGGTTTGTCATTATCAATGAGCATTGATTTTTTTTACAAATGACCACTGCACTTGGGACATTGCAGAATTTGTTGCCGTAATTTTTGGTCATGCAAAAATTTGGTTCTTTTAATAACAGAGTTGCATGAGTTCTCTGCTTGTTTGTGTCTTTTCGGGTTTTTCTCTTTAGGGTGGACTTTGTAAGATCGGAAACTTACTTCTTTGAGCCTGATATTTTCTCTAAACTTAGAGTTAAGCCAGGACTTTTCTTCAGGTTTGATGCTTTTTACTCTGTTAGGAATAAAAGCATGCATCCCTAGAAGAATCACATTTGTGATCATTTCAGCACTGGAACCATAATGACCAGTTAAAGTTACGAAAAAAATATATTGAGGGCTTCCCAGTTGGCTTTCTCGTATTGCCAAACGGTCCTGGTGGGAAGTTTTACTTTAACTGGATGAGTGGAGGAGAAATTCGCCGAAATGACACAATGATCCGAAGTACCAAATGAAGAAATAACAAGAATGGTTTACTTATCAGTGTGAGAAGTAAGAAACAAGTCAAGAGTATGGGCAGCTTGCCCAGCAACATCCGGTATACGCATTGGCATATCAATCAGTTGGCCATTTATCCCGGTTCGCTAGACAAAGTCTCTTCTTATTTCTGATTGTTCAGTTCCTTGATTCAACAATGGGCTTTAAGAATTTCGTCGGCATTATGCATGATTTTTCCATCAACGGAATTCCCAGTCTGCTTTTCCAAAAGTCTTTAAATACCCACATAGTTCTTAAGGTCATCCTGCCCTCCCTAGGCTGTCTATAGCTTTGAATATTTCACTTGCTATAGTGTTGGCGATTACACACATATCCAGTCCAGATTAAGTAACCTTAGGCTCTTCAAACAAAGTGGTCATAGGATGATAATATAGCTATGAAATAAGGGTGGACAAGAGAATATAAAGCTGTTGTTGGGGTCGGAGCGGTTATTGAGCGACTTTCTCTAGTTTTGGAAGTAATAGGCTTCCTCTAGTTTTGGAAGTCTAAGGCTTCCGTGACGTCCAGTTTTTTGGTGGTGTCCTCTAAATCGTTTCCTTTTGAGAAAGCTTCTGTTTCGGGTCAAGTTGGTAGTTTCTATTTCGAGATTTGACGGCAAAATCCGCAGTATAGCGGATGAGCTGGTTATTCGGCGAAAGTCAAAAGCTTCTTTTCCGTCACTTTTCTTAGACATGAATATGGTTTTTGACCTCATGAGGTATTGAAGACCCCAAGTGCGGCCTCGCGCATACAATAACTGACCGCTGAGACCTGGCCCCCCGACCTGACCGCCTAATGCGCGCTTAATTCTAGGTTGTATCGGAAGCAAAATCCTTCGTTTCCAACCCCAAAAGACAGCGCAGGATAGGAAGATCGAGCCTTTGGTGGTACACGCAAGTAGAAGATGAACTTGACCAACATGAGGGATGTAGGATGCTAGCTTGTAACAAAATTTATAATTTTCATGATTATAGTTCGTGATAAAAATATAATTGGGCTTTCATATAAATAACATATGAACACTGTGCAGTACAGATTTCTATGAAACTAACCAATTGAATTACTCCCTCCCGCCAAACCCATTTTGTACACCCATACATATAACCATATAAACTATAAACCGAACTTCAAAATACAATTTCGATCATTATTCCGAAATCGAACACACACTCACTCGAAAATGACACTAATCAAATTTACAGCTGATAAATACCGCTCCGCTATTGACATATCATAAAATTCATGCCATGCCATCCGGTCATGTCATCCTTACACACCAAGTTCTCAAATGCATTGAATTAATCATGAGGATTTGTATAGACAACCCAGGTGCTTCAAACCTACACCTATACCTACTCGGCAATGTTTTCCATGTCTCTTAATCCACTAGGCAGAAACAGAGAGACGAAAGCAAATTTGTTCACAATGATCCAAATGGACCAGCAATTGTTGGAGCTCCTGGCAATGCCAACAACAACACTAACTGTCATCCTTCAATATCAATAAAATCTGCAAATGTCCAGATCCGGAGTCAAATTGGTATCTATCGGCCGTAAAATTTTCAGCCAGGCAGTGATTTGATTAAGTATTACAATTCGTCGATGTGACAATTCATGGCTCGCCAAACGATGCCAAACGGCTGGTGGAAACGTCCAGAATGTTTATATGTAAGGATGGGCGAATCCTGGTTGCTGGTACTATATAGACGCAGGAATAAATCAATACCAATTAAACTGAGGGGTTATCTATCTTGAGCTTTTGTGTCTGGCCTTTTGGGAGATCTTTGGTTTTGGAGGTTTGCTAAGGTGCTATAGATTGTGATTGAACAATTGAACTTTGGATTGCTAATGGTTGGAATGGTTAGTGGAACAGGCCATGAGGACTATGAGGCTGAATTACAAGTGGAAGGCCATTGAGTTGACGAATTGCAAGGGTGGATGTGAAAGGTGTTGGTAACGTGAAATGCATGAACTCCGTTGAAATGGTAAGGTTTGAAATAATGTCTGTTTAAATTGAAAAATCACTTGTTTATTTGAAGGTTGAGAAGTCAATGAAAATGGCAAAATATTTCAAAATATAAAAAAAAAATATTCGTGAAAATTGTAACGAACTATGGCAAAAGATATACAATATGCCATATAAATAACAGTTCAGCAATACTTAAATATGCATAAGCTTTTGCTTTTTATTTCTCTCAATTCACACTGTCTTACGCCAGAAAAACTCATAAGACGAGGCTAAGGAAATACTGAAATCAGTATATATACATCCAAAAATCAACAACTACATATACCTGCTCAATTGTACTCAGTGACTCGAACAATCAACAATGAAGCAACTTTCAATTAACCTTAACCAACCTATTTCTATTAATGGGAGTACCAGAGAATTTCATTGATTACAGAAGACTGGATATTGAAAGGCTTGAAAGGGACGTTGAAGATAGCTTAACCTGTCACCATCTAAAAGAAATCTACATAATGATGAAATTGATAGTGACTGCCACTAATCAGCCGTTTTTAACTCAACCCGGGAAAACTCAACCGTTACCGGATGTTATGATGAAGGGTAACATCGAAGTGATATCTACAGCGGAAAAGTGGAAGTTGAAGTTTATGCCGACCTCTTTGAAAAGAACTTCACATCCATCTAAACAACGGAATCGGCATTCTTAGATCAGATTAAGACATCCATCCGCTGAGCATGGTGGAGTCTCCAATTATGTCATAAGAAGTCTTCTTCAAACAGATATGATACTCCTTTCAGTCATCATAAATAATGTCATCAACAACTGCTACTTCCCCAAAATCGTTGCAACAGCAAAGAAAGGCTTTATAAGTCAAAACTTCATCTGAAGGCCGGTATCCCTCCTAAATATTATCAGTTAAGATTCTGGAAAAAGTTATCTTCATATGGCTTAAGAAATATAGCAATGAACTCAATCTCATCCCGACATGCAAAAATCACTCAACAATGCATCCGTTTCTGGAGCTCCAATCTGACATCTGCACTGCTCTCAATAGTCATCGTTCCACCCTTGGTTAATTTCTAAATGTGGAAAAAACATTCGACAGCATATGGATAGAAGCCCTTGTCCACAAGCTAAAGTCTTTTGGACTACATTCATCATTAACAAAAATTTTGTTTTCTTTTCTTTCTTCCAGAAAATTCTTTGCTCAAATAGGAAGCTGGTAAATCATCAATAAAAGATATTAAGCCCGTAGGTGCACAAGGTTCAACATTCAGACTTTTACAATGCCAACGGGCTGGGAAAACCTTCTCTTCGTGAATGGCGCACCTATGCCTCCTCAATATCTCCCGAAAAGTCGAGTTCCAGACTTTTCGAATACTACATGAAATATGGAATCCGTATCAACACAGCCAAATCTGAACTAGTGTGCTTCAGAAGAACTACTTTCAACAATAGCCTTATCCGCTCTGCAGCAACCTGTAGAAACCTGGCCTTGAAGCTCTCTAATGGATCAACTATTGTAGCCAAAAGGAATACCAAGTACCTTGATTGGTGAGCGGTTTAAATTCAACCCTCACTGCAAACGCCAGCTCAACCCCCAACACACAGAAAAACCCCAACTGGACAATCGGATCGGAACAACTGGACTAGATCAAAGTCAACTAACCCTGGACAGATAGCGAGAATCATCATGTCCGGGAAAGGCTCTCGAGGCTGCATCTGCTTCTTAAATTCTAGCTGATATCACCACAGCCCTCAACAAGCATTGCGTCTGATGAATGTTTCTAACATGCCAAAGAAGAATTGGAAAATACTTTGATAGAAACTCTTATTCTGTACAGGGGAGGAAAGGTAATACAATTTAAGGTGCAAGCTTGAATTGTGACTTTTAATCATAACTTGTAACTTTAAAAATGTTGCAATTTGATTTGATTTGAAAGCTAAATTACCAACGTTTGGATCAATTTTAAATGCAAAACTGGTGATTTACGAAAAAGCAGGTTTTGTAAATTACAACTGAACATTTCGCAATTACTGATTTTTGAATTCTCTCCGTGTACTTAAGAAGAGTACTAAAAAAATCGAGCTGGGTTTTCCATTGTTCAAGATGATTTATTAGAAGAAGAAATGGTCTTATACAACAGACAAATAACACACAATCAACTTTTACCACCCAGCTGAAGAGTCTCACTTTGGTCCCTTACATCAAAAACCACCATCAACGAACTGCTTTTATTTGAAATGAAAATATTTTGGATTTATTCGACCGGCAGCGGCAAAAGTAGAAAAAGAAACCAAGATCATATTTATTGTGAAACATTTTTCCAAGCGCCTCATCTGAAAAGGTCCTGACTGCTCCCCGAATTGGCTCTTTACAATATTTTTAGTAAGTTCCCTGCTTCCCATTTGCAACAACATCATCATTATTTTATGGAAGTAAAACAATGGTTTGAATATCAGGTACGAATTGAACTTCTAAATTGCTTCAAAGAAAATGTTAAAAACTAGAGTAATTTTTTTTTTTTATAGTTATTCTCTTATTAATTCAGCAAAAAGCAGAAGAATAAAATACCAAATTTAGGCAGAATCAAACATTGACCCTTTTTTTAGGTTTTAATGTCCTCCGGTGGAAAAAAGAGTCAACTCCACCCCTTCATTCATACCAAAGATACAATTCTACGAATTCCTGCTGAAAATCAAATGCTTTTATATCCTTCCTTCTGTCTTAATTTATGCAACCAGCTACAAAATAAAGCACTTTTCCCATTTTACCGTCCAACCACAAAACACATTTTGGCTCGACCTAGGCTTTCCAAAAAACGAAATTAAACAATTCCATTTAAGCTTATTTGAATAACGCCTTTCAGGAAAAATACTTCGACCTTAATTCATTTCCTAACCCCATGATAAATATTAAGTGCGCCAGTGAGGATTTTCCCAGCAATTTGAGTATCTTTTGCTTCTCAATTATCACTTTAAATGAAAAACTTTTTCCGAATCGTAAATTTCAGAATCAAATTTAGATGATACAGGAAGATGTCCATGTCCATGAATATCCTGGGTTCTAGGCCAACAGCCATTTATTGAATAGGTCACAATCAGTTTGTGTTTTGGGTCGAATTGGTTACATTTTTACCCAAAATGCCGGAAATAAAAGAAGGGTTTCCCGATAGAATCCTCAAAATCGTCAAAGATAAGAAATGACCGAAATTTTGTGGAAATAAGTATGTGAACTCAGGCTTAATGATGACAATTCTTGTCAATAGCAAAAAAGTATATCGAATTTTCTAAGGCCGAAAACACACTTTAGGGAAATGTCAGCTTAGCATCAGCGTATCAATCTTCCTAATGAACAATACTCCACGAGAGTTCTTGAGGGTAAATCAACTATCATGTTATTGCCTTGAAGAATTTCAAGAAACATTTTCCCCCATGCGAGGATGGGTAACTTTCTGCAATGTTTACAAAGGGGAATTTTAGTTGGGGAAAAGCCGACTGCAAACAAAAGCTCCTGAGGTGAAATTCATAAAGCTTTTTAAAGAATTGGTTTTTTTTATGCAAAATGCATGTTCCAAATACTCTTTCAGACAAGATACAATGAATCTATAATAAAACAATTGTCAGGATTTTACAACCGAAACAAAACAAAATCGATACATCTGACTAGAGTAGGAGTTAAGGGTTTGTTTTAAAACCCCTCGATATGCTAGGGTGTTTGAAAAAACTATAAAGTATTCATGGTGTATGTGTTATGCTTTGACAGCAACTCAGTGACGTGAAGTGAATATTGTTTGTGTCTAGAAAATCCATTAAAAAAGGACCACGAAAGTACTTTACTTACTCGTATAAGGACACAGACCGTAAACAAGCATGTTACCAGTTTTTTGTTTGGTGATTTTTACTGTCTATTGCTTGTTAGTGGGTTTTACTTGCCATCATAAGCTATGAAAGTTTAGATAGATTTTAAAGTTAAATAAATAATGTTTTATTTGTGCTTTTCAAGAGGCCATTATCAAATTTAAAGATGCAGAAGCGTTTTTGTATTTTTTTTAATTCATACACGCTTAAGGTTTTGACATGTTTTTTTAGATACGATACAAACTGCTTTTAATCTTCTGACCATTATTATAGGATGCGAAAAATAGAATAGGGTAAAACATTCTATATTCTAATGGCACGGCTAAAGAACAAACCTCTCTACTTAACACTTGATCGACATAGGGCTCAATGGTGGGCATTCCTGGTAGCACGAGTTTAAAGGTTATTTCTATATGAATTTTCATGCGTAGACAGCCCTGAAATAGTTGATTGCTTGCTATCAGTAAAGTCAAATGCGTTTAGTTTTGATGGAATCTATCCAAAGTTTGTCAAAATTATACCTCCCGTCATTCTTCCAGCCTTAGTGCACATTTTCAATTTTATTTTAACAACAAGTATTTTCCCCCCTCAGTGGAAAAAGTCCAAAATTGTACCCATTCGAAAAAGTTCTACCAGTCAAGATTATAGACCAATCTCCATACTGCCTTTTCTGTCTAAGGTATTTGAAAGAGTTCTTCAAAGACAAATCAACGTGCATATTAGCACAAATAATTTGCTCTCTCCAATGCAATCAGGGTTTAGGAAACACCATGGTTGTGTTTCCGCCATTATTAAAGTGGTTGAAGATATAAGGGAATCTTTGGATAATGACAAGGTTACTTTTTGAGTTCTTTTGGATTATTCGAAGGCTTTTGACACGGTTGACCACACTAACCTATGTAATGAACTTTCAACTTTGTATAATTTTTCGAGCTCGGCAGTCACTCTTTTGTCATCTTATTTAAATTGCAGATCACAAGCTATTTCCATAGGTACAAAAACGTCCAACTTTTTAAGAAATTGTAGAGGTGTGCCACAGGGCTCTATTCTTGGACCGCTCTTGTTCTCCCTATATGTGAATGAGATTCCCTCAAAAGTTTCTTCTTCAATTCACATGTGATGATGTCCAAGTATATAGAAGCTGCCATCTTGGCATGATAGAAGACTGTGCAAATGCTATAAACACCGATTTAGATAGGATTTGCACCTGGTCTGATGAAAATGGGCTATTTCTGAATCCCTTAAAGACAAAATGTTTAGTTATAGGCAAGAAACAATTTGACCTATCATATTTCCCTGATATTTTGCTTCGTGGCTCCAAAATCGAATATATAGACCTGACAACAAATTTAGGTATGGTTTTCAACAGGACGCTTACATGGAATAATCATATCAACACAGCTGTTGGAAAAGTTTATGGAACACTACCAGTTCAGGCTGTCCCACCATTTCACTCCTTTCAAGACACGCATGTTGCTAGCAAAAACGCTTATCGTTCCTAATTTAATTTATGGCTGTGAGGTCTTCTGCAACTGTGATGCTTCTAGCAGGCGAAAGCTTAACGTGGCTTTTAACAGTATTGCGCGTTATGTTTTTAATGTAAGACGTTTTGACAGGACTTCCCATTTTTCTAAATTATTGTATAACATGTCATTTGATCATCTTATTCGTTATAGATCTCTTATCTTGCTTTCCAATGTGATCCAAACGAATCAGCCTAGTTTTCTATTTAATAAAATACGTTTTAGTACATCCTTTAGATCTCTTCAAATAATTTACCCTCGTTTCTCCTGCTTAACATCAGAACTGTGTCTGTTTGTGGAATTCTCTACCAAGGCATCTCCGCGAGACTGGTGGCACTGACGGTTTCGTAACGAATTGAGGTCTTTCTTCATTCAAACCTCTGGCTAGTTAAGATTTATTTTCTCTTCCTTCCTTGCTTAATGGAGGCGTGTGTTTAATGTTTAAAGTTTAAATTGTCATAAATGTTATTATTAATTTTAAATTTTATTATATGTAGATAAGAGAGAGACAAGTAACATTTCCATAGATGTTCGAGTTCAGGTGACGTGACGCTTCTAATGATTTGATCATTTCCAATCATTTAGAATACTTTACTTTGAATAACATCCAAAAGAATCAAGTGAAGTGATTTGAAGGATCATGAATTTCAAATCCTGTATAATTTGCTCCTGCGAATATGGACGTTGCCCGACTTTTTTTACGGTTTTCCTCAGTAGGGTTCGGGGTTCTCACTCCCGAAAATAAACAAAGTTTATAAACATATCTATGCTGGAGCCTACCTGAAACCACAACAAGAAGAAAAAACATAGTGTTTAGCAGCATGCGATTCCCTCGTCTTGACATTCACAAGATCACATGGTGGACGCTTAAGGTTGCTTCGAAAGAAAAATTCTCCGGGTGATGTTTGGTTCTATAAACCAAGATTGGAGAAGAAGACACATCGAGACCGAGACTCAGGTGGCACACACAAGTGAAATAGGACCTCAACCGACCTCACGTGCAAAACTGGAGGCATCTATCTGGCTGAAGAAGCTTGTTTGTTGTTTATGAAAAACCTAGATTTCTCCCAAATAAACCGCTTTGGGCACTTCCATATTTTATTCATTTGTTTCTTTACTTAGCGCCCCGTAGCTTAGTAGTTTGTGTGTCGGACTGCTAAGCGAATGAGCCTGTGTTCGAGTCCTGCTCATAGCCACCTTCTTTTCCGGGGTACTGACTTTTGCGAGGAACTTGACAAAATCTCCAAGGGTAAAATTTGTCTCCAAAAAGTGCATCTCATGTAGCCGCTCGGACCCGGCGGTAAACTGTAGGTCCTTTCCATTCTTGCAGGTTAACAACACATATACAGGAATTATTGAGAGTATAAGTCACTAGGCATTGGCTGCTTAAGGAGCTGTCGCGCCAATAAATTTGTTTTCTTTACTTAGGAAGCAAACTGTTTTACGAAAGAGTTTTGTTTTTTAAGTCACAAGACGAATACGAATACTTTTCTAACTAAATCGAAATGTCAATAAAGCTATCTACATACATATATATAGAATGTCTCCAAAAATATGAAAACAACAACAGTGGTATTGCCCGTTTTTAATAGAATTATGAAAAAGATTAGCGCTTGGGCACCATTTTTTGTTGCTGTTTTTTTTTCTGTAATAATTAGATAATTAGAACGTGTGGTGGAAGTATACTTGAGTTTTGGGCGTATAAACGCTTTATATATCTATCCAGATCAGAAAATCTAAGCATTTAGCGGCATTTTTGGCGGTCTCAAATAGATGGTCGTTCCAACGGATGTCGTCGTTGATATACATACCAAGTACTGAAAGCTTTTCGGTTTCTTCGATGCACGTGCCTGCAGGGTATATTTAGCTTTAACGACAGCATCTGACAATGCTGTCTAAATCGGAGTTTATTAAGCTTAACATATGGTACCGTTGTAATTGCACTTCCGAAGGCGAAGGACGTGAATAATCGAAAGAATGTGAAAAGCTGAGGGTAGAGTCGTCAGCAAAACAGTTAAGTAGGTGAGAAGTAACAGACAGAAGATCATTTATAAAAATGAGGTAGAGCCGGAGACAGAATGGAGCCCTGGGGCACATCAGCATTTATTGGGAAATATCAAGCGCAATAATCTAAATTTCAACAAAGCGATGTAAGGATTTGTTCCACTGTTCGGTGAGATATGTCATCAGATCACCAGTGGAAAGAATACTGCGAAAGTCATAAAAGTCATACTGACGGTCATGGAGAAGCGTTCGGTCTTCGAGGTGTTCCTTAAGCTGATGTTTGATCAGCGTTCATGACCTTAGAAAGAATATCCGTTAATGCTATGGGTCGGTAGGAGGGAGGTACAATGGGTCATTTTTTGTAGGAACAGGCTGGGACAAATGCTGTTTTCCATCTTTTAGGAAAGATTCCAGGAGAGTAGGAGCGATGGAATAGCTTACGCAGTGGCTTTGCCAGTGTGGAAGAACACAAGAACAGGTACACCACCCGGGCCAGCGGATTTGTGTGTATCGAGATCTTTTAGAACTCTTGCTACTGTACAGGAGGGGCAACGTTGCAGTGAGGCAGCGTAGAGCTGGTAGTGAAATGGGCTGCCGGTTTGACTTCTCTGAAGAGTAGACAATAGGTTTGTCATAAACAATGAGCGTTGAAACCGAAGATGTTGAGGAGTTTTTAATATTTAAAAGAATTTTTTGCCGTTATTGTTGGTCATTCAAAAATTTGCATTTTTCAATAAAGGAGTTCCTTTTTTGTTTGTGCTTTTTCCGATTTTCCTCTGTAGGATTGGCTTTGTAGGATAAACTTAATTCTTTGAGTCTGATAGTTTCTTTACATTCAGAGTTATACCAGGACTTTTATTTGGCTTTGATACTTTTTACTCTGTCAAGAATAAAAGCACGTAACCCTAGAAGAATCACATTTGTGTGTCAAAATTAATATTATTAGATAAAGCTAGCATAGTAATTATAAGGACGCAATTTTTGTTTTAATTTTTTTTAAATTTAAGCCACTTGATCAAGATTGTGTCTTTGTTAAGAACAAATGCTATAAGCCACACTTATGTAACAATGTATTAGAAATGATTTGACATTAATTTCGACAATATTTACTGTTTATTTTCTCTCTGATGTTTTATATAATCCAAATTCAAATAGAAAGAAAAAACATATTTTGCAAATTGTCTTTATACAAGAGCTGTAGTTTTCAATAAAAAAATAAAAAAAAAAAATAAAACAGATCAGCAACATTGTTTTAATATCTCAATTACTTCGGTTAAATCTCTTAAAAAAAACAGACCTTCTTACATATCCCAACTTGAAAACTTCTTGTGTTTACATTCAAACAAAACTGAATAAAACAGTCTGAAGAACTCTGAGAGAACATCCTTTTCTTCGAATGGAAAACTTTTAAACAATCGTTTTCACTTCCCCCAATTTCGTGGGCCCAAACTAAGTATGTTACTCCGACGACAATTACCATAAAAAGTTATTTCCGTAAAGAGGGTTTTGTTGCTGGGAAAACTGCCACCATCATCCACAACAGACTATTTTAGTATGCTATCCAACCACAGGAAAAAAAAACACTTATTAAGTTTCACTTCACAAATGGTTTTGATATGAACTGAATATCCTTCGACAAAAATAAAGGAATTCCCATTCGCGAATTTCCAATTGACTGCCAAAACAAGATGGAAAAATAGAATAGAGTGTCTCATTCGAATTATGTAAATTCTTAAAAAAAAACACAATTTTCGAATGGATTTTTTCAGTTGTCTCCTGTATCCTGCAGTTAAAACAAAATTCATCGACCGCCATTACTGTTAGCTAAAAGGTATTCCAAATGTCACCCACTCACCACTCCCAAAAAACCGCCAACCCATGTCATGCAAGAGGATGTGTTAATTGAACGGGATACCAAGGGTTTGTTTTTGTTATTGTTTCCTCGTTATGTTGATGTCCTTTGAATCGTCCCATATGTATAGCGGTAACTAGCTGGTTATGCTAAAATCATAATAAGGTAGCTTCTATACCGGTGACCCATAAGCATAATGCATTTGTTAGGGTGAAGTTGGAGGATGGGGGCAAAATATACACGGTGCTCCGCGCTTAAGTGAATTTAATTTACGTGAGTGCTTGGTTGTTTACATTGGATTTGCTGGGTGCGCATCCCTTTGATGGGTGGTTCTTTGTCAGGGGCTAGGTAGGTGAATGAATAGAGTAGTCTCCGAAGATTAAATAGGCTTTTAATTAACCGTATGTGGAGTGCAGATGGCGATATGCCAGGGTATTTCGATGGATTCTAGGTGAAAACTATTTCATTTTTGTGTTTTAAATTATTCGGATACTGATTTTCAATGCGTACATGTAGTAAGAACGCAGAGGTTTATGTTGATTTAAGGGCCCAATAAAAGCATTTCAATAATTTTTCGAGGATGATAAGGATTTCGAGTAATTTTTAGAGAACTTGGGAATTGTTATTGTTTTAGAGGTAGGAATGGAATTAATAATAGACAAAAAGAGAAAACATGTGTTTCTCAAACGCTTATAAATACCAAACAGTGTATTCCAAAAGTTCTTGTGTTTCCATATATATAGTTGTTACGATTCTCAATGAAAAATCTTCATCTTCGTAACTATCGATTAGTTTAAAGATGGAGAATTAACTTCATGTTTGCCCATAAAGCTCCCGGAACAAATTCGATGCCAAAATGTATAAATGAACCCATCAGTCATCGTCCTACTTCCTTCCTGAGTTTCGTATCGTCGCCATCGCGTCTGTCCAAACAGATATGTTTTCATACCCATTTAAACCCCATATAGCAGACTAATGTGTCGTTTCATGTTTCCTTCCAATATCCATCATCACCCCGAAGGTCTCGAACTCCAATGTTTAACACCCAGACCATTCACTTGTCTTTTATGTCTGAGAAGAATGTTGAAATAAAATAAACTATCCGGTCGATATATCCTTATAAGATAGATTTAAGTCACAGTCTAGTCTGGGTCCTTCGAATTCAGTTCGTTTGAGTAGTACACTATGCTGCACTATTCAGTGAAACACACTCCTTTCTGCACGATGACTACGACAACGAACTCATTTTGTTAATTTGCACACATAATTTTCCATCTGAGTGCTTCACTTGGTCCGCAAATTTTCCAACGAAACTAATTCAATTTACCTCCCCCCAAACCAGAAGATTGGTTATTACTTTAACTGGGCAAAGGTGTGAGGTAAATTCGCACTCAGTGTTAACAAGAGCTTATGTGAAGTGAATTAGAGGATCCTCCAATCCTCCAATTTAAATTGCATAATTTAATTGAGTTCTGCTTATGAGATCTACATAACGCTAACACTCAGCTTAACTCTCTTTCAACCTTAGGTTTTTAAACTTTTTTGATGATGATGAACATAACTTTTTGGGTAATTTTGTTTTTAATGATGCAAAACTTTTGCATTCATACAAAGGAGCTGAAAGTTTTTAGCTGAAATTGGTATACAGGTGGAAGGAATAAATTTCATGAGAACATTGACTGTATGGTAGTAGGAAAATAGGAATTTCGAAAATAACTTTTTTTTATTTGATTCGTTAATTTCTGTTTAAATATGCTTTAATTTATTTTAGTTTTTAATTGGGTTTTTTGTCCCTTTTACGACAAGCGGGGATGCACTATAGGAATATTCTGCACCGATCGCTACCCAAGGAAATCAAACACGACATTACAATAACCGAACAGTTTAAAAATATCTGTCTATCTGTATATATAGGCTTATTGCTCTAAACGGCTGAACCTAGCTTTTGGTTGGCTAGGCTCTGAAGACAACCTGGGCCTTAACCAATAAGCTTTTATAGCCATCAGCTCGGTCCATAATTATTAACTGCCTCCAGTTTTGTGCTTAAAGTTTTTTGAGGGGCCTCGTTCTATGGTTTTTCAGGCCGGAGTAATGGTGCTCTTAGCAGATATAGCTATCTCCTGACCGCAGGAGTAGATCTGGCAAACGCCGTCTTGGACGACGATTTCTTTGTGATCGAAGATCTATTGGAGAAGGTTGAAACAGTGGGTTTTGCTTTTCAGCAAATATATAAGCTGAATAAGTCCATTCACCCAAATCACAACATCGAGAACAGAGCTCTTCTGAATCACTTTTACATTCGAAATAGCATCATGCAATGGTGATCTGAGAATCTTGGTTTTACCAGTTTCAATGACGACAATCTGGCAAACGCAACCATCGCCGAGCAAAATGGGCCAAGTTCCCTGCTCATCTCGAAGGTCAAACTCCAAATGATATTCGCATCAATAAAGAAAAAGTAGTCAGCAGGAGTCGATGGTTTACACAATATTGTACTACTACATCTCCCTAAGGACGCAAAAGACATCTACGCAACACTGTTGAACAACGCGCTGATTAATGCATATTATCCAGTGAGTTGGAAGACACCTGTTGTACATCCTCTCCCGAAAAAGGGAAAGGACAATTCCAATCCGGCAAATCTCTAGTCGATAAGTCTTCTTCCGAGTATCAGTTGATTTTCGAAAAGGTTCTTCGTAGAGCTCTGTCCAGGACCGAGGACCGAGGACAAAAATATAATTCCAGACACCCAGTTCCGTTTTATGGCGGGACATGACAGAATTCATGTCGCGTCTAAGCTAGTATCTGCTGTCCAATGGAACAATGCTAAGAATCAATGCTTGGATGCCTGTTTGGTTGATTTGGAGAAGGCTTTCGGCACCGTATGGTTAGAGGGTCTTTATCTGAAGCTAAACAGATGGGGCATAAGTAAACCACTGCTATATATGCTTTACGACATGCTCAATGGTAGAAAGTTTGTTGTCAAGAGTGGCAATGTGACTTCTACCACAACGTTTGATGTTAAAAACGCTCTGCAACAGGGAGCGGTGAACTCGCCGATTCTCTTTAGTATTTACACCAGCGATCTTATTGGGAGTCTACGTCATGCAATTGCGTATGCCGATGATTTAATTGCGTACAGAACAAGTCCAAAAGTTGAGGTTATCAGAATTCTCTTGCAACGTAATTTCGATAAAATTCAGCAATATTGTAATGACTGGAAGCTGAAAATTTACTTCCAGAAATGTGAAACTATTCTGTTTAGAACCCCTTTGTCTAGGACTTCTAGGGATACGAAAAAGAACTAGCGGAAGCTAGTGATCGCTGGGCCACATGGACATCCACTGGCCATTAAAGATATAGTAGATAGATAGATACCTTGGTATCTGGTTGGATCAGTATCTATATTTCAATCGACATGTAGAGGCTGCTCTGGCCAGGGCTGGGGGAGCTTTTGCCCTGACAAGACGGTTGTTTTATAGCAGCCACCTTGATAGCAGGGTGAAACTCCACCAATTCTGGTGGCTCAGTTAGAAAGTAATATTTTCAAACGACATAGACCAAATATCGCCAAAAAAAAAAAGAAAAAAAAATTATAGAATCAGAAAAATACAAAAAAAAATATACAAAAACACCAAAAAATACAAAAAAAAAATGAAAAATTTAAAAAAGCTTGCTGTGGCTGTTCCAGATTTAACTATTTTGGGTTTATTTTAAGTTATTTTAAGTTTATTTTTAGGTTTGTTTTTTATATAACATAGGTTAAGTAACCCATAGAGTTTACCCAGTTTTTCATTTTCATTTTCTGAGTGAGAAATAAAACCCGCTAGAAATAAGATAAATTTAAGATATTTTTAGGCCGAAAGGCATCTAGTTAGGTTAGAGATTAATTTAGAGCACCCGCATTGGGCCGGTAAGATAATTAAGTTTATATTTTAAGCTAGTTTTAAGATTTTTGTCTAGCCTTTAAGTAGTTATAAGTTAAAATTAAATAAAAAATCATTTAAAAGTAAAAGTATATAGCTTTCTTAGACTTTGGACTTTTACTCTTTTGGCTCTGGAGCTCAATAGCCTTCTCAGCCCGAAGAAGCAACAACTTACAAGAATTATCCTTAATTTGATATCTGGTAGAAAAAGTCCCTAACTACTTCAGCCCCAATACACCCAAAAGCGCTCTGAATACTCTGTTTTTCTTCTGATGATATCATAAAGAATTCTTCAGCTAGTTCATTTCTGCTCCGGCGGCTTTAATGGTCTTAAGACAACGTGTATCCGATTTTACTTCATCCAGTTTGGATGAGAGGAATCGTTTTTCTACTTCGCTTAGATAGAATGGTTCATTCTGCCTGTCAGCCGGATTCACTTCGTCATCGCTGTTTTAAAGTATGCAGCTGTTGTTTTTTGATATTCCCAATATTGCCTGCGATTCTACTATGGCATTTTAGTTTCTTTTTACATTTTGGTAAGAACTTCGGAACCTCATTTGACATTAATAGCTCAGCATTTCTCCAATCGCGCTCATCTGATGTTTAGTAACGTTAATGTGTCTCACGCGGCGGTTCTAAGTCGAATGAATTGAAATCATTAAATGGCAAGAATGATATAAACAAGATCAAATGAAAATTGGCATTTTTTCTGTGACGTAGGCAGTGACCTTTGCCACTTTGTTTGCTTTGATTTTAGTTCTCGGTTGTGTCAATATTTAACGAAAAGTTATTGTTTTATTAAACGGAGATATGTGCTTTTGTATTAATCGTCAAAGTTTCTGTGGTCCTAACCATTTTTTCACTTAATTTTGCCGTTTTAAATGAGGCAGAAGTGAATATTTAAGATTGCGATTTATCTTTCGAAATGTTACAAGTTTATTACAACGTCTACTTCAGTCGGCTTAACAATTATAACTGAGTTCATTTGCGTTCACCGTCAGCGCGTCTAGGAATGAATATATGTATAATAACTACATGCATAACACGAATACAAATAAAACAATGAATAGGACAGTGAAGCCGTATTTCATAATTTTTTTTCTGTGGCATTACCAACTATTTTGATTTGATTTATAGGCAATTTATTTCAATTTTCAAACTTCGATTTTCAAACTTTCATTCAAATGTCAGTTGATACCGCTTCTTCTTTGGTTGCAGGACAAAAAATTTGCACATTTCGAAAATTAATTTAAGACGTTCTTTTCAAGCCAACCCTTAATATTAATCAAAATTATTGCATTTTTTGGCCAACGGAGTCCCTTTAGGCACACCGTGCGTTAAAATATCATACCAGTAATATGAGACTCTTTTATTAGTCTTCGGTCACATTTAAACAATAATCGGTTCAACAAACGCAGCTGCTGAAATTCACATTTTCTCCTAACCATCATAGTTGTTGTTGTCTCATTACTTTGATAGGTACATCCGGAGTTAAACTCTTCAAGATTAAAGATTCTAAATTGCATTCTTGCAAAATTATTCATTATTACTCCTTCTTCTTTCTTCATATAATTCTTTTGTTTCCTTGGAAAAAAAGAAATTAAAAAAAAATCCAGCAAATGCCTACTTCTTCTCCATCCTCATCATTCCTTTGGAATGCAATAAAAAAAAAACAAAACGCTTCGACTCAAGCATGCCCAGGATTAAGTTTCTGTTTGTCAGCGGGAAGACGTGGCAGTGGAAATCTTAGACTTCCAAGGTTCAAAAGGATATTTTTCTTATATCATAAAAGAAGACAATATTAACAAAAAAAAAATTTGTTTTACTTGCAATCTTGAAAATAATTTTCCACTCTTTAAAAATTTCTTAAAAAAATTAGTCGGTTATCTCTGGAGAAGGATTCGTTTTTTTCTCTATTTTTTCCTCCTTTGCTCTCTGTGGAGTATAGTTTGGCTGAAAGCCAGAAATTTACGTTATCTGCCTCTATAACCGGGTTCTTAACACGTCGGATTATTGTTAAACTGCCGAAGGGTTGAACGAGTTAGAGGAGGAGGCTTGTTAGTTGGAGAGATTAGGGTCGACTGGAGTTTTGAACTTTCCGATAAGCATCTTAAATGGGGGGATGGGAAGTTTTTGTGCGATTGCTGCGTTTGGGCTTCTAACACAATTTGGAGATGATGATGTCGCAAAAGAATTGACGTCGCAAGTGAACCTTAATTCAATTTGAAATGTCGTTGCGTTGCGTATCTTGGTGTTGAAGTGCCAACTATTAGTTGGAACCCATGGGGGTAATCGTGGTTGGAATAACAAGAGAAGAGCGCATAATTTGGTTGGAGTTGGCTTCTTGTGTTTTTTTGCTATTGACTGAGTAATGATGTTAGGGAAATTGAGTTAATCTGGATAAGGGAAAACCCAACCAAACTATCGGTAGATAAAGTCCCTGGAGTGGTGATATCTAAGAGATAATTTAATTTGTGTTTTATCCAAGCGCTGTCTGCTATGTTTTTTACATGACAATGTGCATATCAGATAGCTTTACAGTGGTAGCGTCGAAGGAATTTTTATTTTTAGAAAATTGAAAACTTTGTCCTTTAAGAGAACTTAAGAGAACTGTGCGAAATGATGTTTTTTAAGTTCACGTATACAAGTCAGATGTCAAAAAAGGCAGTCAGCCGTCTGTAGGGGATTTACATGTATCTTACGGGAGTATGAACGTGCCGTAAAGTACTCTCTAGCCTCCTCGTTGCGGCGGCCTGTGAAACAAATTGCCACGAAAACAAAAGTTTTGTTTACTGTGGTGGGGGGTTAAACCTTCACGTTCTCTCTCAAGACCCTATGTCATAAGGATAAAGTCTCGCCGTGTCCGAGGAAAGATATGAAGTCCACCCCGGTAGACTCAGATGAGCTGAGCATCTGGAACTTATGAGCGAGAGGAACCAACTCCTACTTACATTGGAGGGATGATATCTTGCAGGACACACGAAATCTTGGCGTGTGAAACTGGAGGGTGTCGGTCCACAATAGAGAGTATAATCTTATTGGATGAGACCGGACCGGATCCCGGTGGACGCGCCGCTGATGATGATATGAAAGTTAGATATATTTTAACAACTTTATTGTTGTTAGGAGACAAGAAGAGTATTTGTTATTCTCAAAAACAACTTATTGGTTTAAACTGACCTACTCAAAGCTATTGAATATGGAATACGTAAAACAGGAAAGATTAACTTTATATTTGGTTGTAGTCCATTATGCCCGACGCAAACCAACGCTCTAGACCAACTTAATCACATCCTCTGATCTACAGAGTGCACCTCATATTTGCAACATGTTTCTGCATAAATATTAACCTCCCTCAAATATGTCAAATAAATCACTCAAAACACTTATCGACCTCGACCTGTCAATGAACAGACATATCTTTCAGATAAATTTTAAATCAAAATGATGAGTGCATTCTGTGAATACAGCATCACAATCTGACAGTATATCTCCTCGTTAATACGTTTTCCAACTATATAGTTGGCTAGACCTGATAGAGAATTAATGACTTTCCGTGTCTGTGTATTCATCGGATACTTTAAAGCCAAAAACGATTTAATATTGTATCTCACGACTTCTGGTCTTTAAAACGCTTAGGCCACCAACTCGGAATCGTGTTAAGGGGTAGATTTATTTATTCCCCCCCCCCCTCCGCGAAGTGTTTTTAAATGCTTTAAGAGGAAAGTGTGATGGGGGGATGTTGTTTGATGAGGTTGTCGGTGTAACTGATGGCAGTGTCGACTGTCGACCACTTGTAATTTATTTGTCTTTCGGGGTGTTCATACAACTGACAGACAGAGTACAAGCATTCTTGTGCGGTTATGGGGGAAATGTTATGCTTGTAATTGAGAGTGAGTGGTTTTGATGAGTTTGTATATGGTTTTGTTCTTCGAGGAATTATTTTCTTTGAGCTTATTGTAACAGGTGAATGAGTTTGACATATGATTGTTTGTAAGATGCGGTGACATAAAAGACGAATATAAGGCAAAGTGCCATCAAGTATGGAGAGCCAAGATACATGACTAAATGAGCAATTTATACAGTGTTTATATCATTACACATGTAATTAAGACTAACCTTAAGAGTATTCTTCCAAGGATTTTTGAAAATTATATGAGGTAAATAATTCAATATAACCATTTACCCTCTCATCCATGAATCCAACAAAGGAAAGTATTTATACAATTTAAGATTTTGCTAGAAATTCTACTTATTTTTTTTTTTAAGTTCAATTATGTTTTTTGTAAAGATTCAATATTTTAGTTTTAATTTTTAAAAAGACCACCAAAGAATATTCCTACTAAATAAATAAATAAATAACACACTTTAAATGTGATTTCATGTCAAATGAATGAGCGTTTATATTTTTTGGAAAATGATTTTTTTTTGTATTTTGAGAATTTATTAAAAAGATTTATATCTTCGATTCATTTCTAAGAGCAATGTCCCAATGTTTTACTCTGTCTCAACTTCTTTATAAAAATTAAGTTTAAAAACAAATACCTACCATTTATTTTTGAATCTATATTAAACACATTTCATAAATATTTTTGGTAGATTGTCTCTTTAAAAATGAAAAAAAAATATTTTTTTTTCTATGAAACGAATTGATGGCACAAACTGATGCTTTATTCAAATGAAATGTGTTTTTATATTTTTTTATGAAAGTTAGATATATTTTCAAATTAATATTTTAACACTTAGCTAATAAAATTTTGTTCTTAAGCTGATATTTATGTGAAAATATCAGGAAAAAATGTTCTCATTAAATAGCTAAAAGTAAACATTTAATAAATATTAAAATCATTAATAGTGCACCAACCGGTCGCAAGTTCTTACTCTATATTTACAGATGGTTGTTATGTATCTGGGACAGGGACTGCAACAACAAACCCTACACACAGAAGACATCGAACGAAAAATAGCGATAAGTGCATACATATACACGTACGTAACTAGACAAACGAACGACACAACGGATAAAAGAAGATATACAAAAACGATCAGACACGAACGAACAAAACTAAAAAAGAAGAAGAAAAACCAGGGGCCGAATTACGGCTTCAGTGAGCAAGTGAGTGAGTGATGTCGTTAGGATACATATTGTTTTGGATAAAATAATTTCATTGTTGCGATTTATAAGAAGGCGAAAATTTTGTAATTACATATTTTAACATGTAAAATGATTCATATTCATCAAGCGAATGAAAAACATTTGAAATTTTGAGCAGAAATGTCTAACAAACAATGACAACATAATAAAAGTTCATATATTTTCGTTAAGGTAACAATCAGTGAGCACTTTATCTATCGAATTAAAATCTGCTCGATGACTGAAGTGGAAATGCCAATAAATGGTAATAGAGTGCTCGATAACGTGAACGGTAATGCCAAATACATACAATTCAGTCACTTATAACTGATGCGGTAATTCGGCCCTAGTATTATTTACCCTAATATGTGGATAGGATGCCTAACATACCTTCAGTTGTAATTGTAAAGCAGTCGTCAAATCATCAAGATGCTTAAATGTAATTCAGCGGCAGAAGTTATACTAAAGAAAAAGTTAGTTTAAAGAGAAAATAAGTTTATTAAGAAAAAATATATTAACATCCACGAGTTTTATTTGTTTTTTGCATAACTAAATTGTATGTTCACATATATCAGTTTGGTATCGACGAATGATTTTACATCATTGTCGTTAACACAGACAAAATGTAAAATTTTGTTCTGGGGCCGAATTACGGCTCCAGTGAGGGAGTGAGTGAGTGCCATCAGTGATCGGATGCACGAGTTACCACCTTGGGATGATGGCATTCGTAGTCTGACGTATCGTTTAACTATTATGAATTGTACTAGCTTTATTCAACTTTATGGTGTATTTATTGATTTCTCTATTGCCTAATAGATACAAAAATTTCATTGTTGCCATTAAAAAAAAGGTGAACATTTTGTAATTGTTTTAACATGTAAAATGATTCATATTCATCAAACGAATGTTAAACATTTGAAATTTTGAGTAGAAATGTCTAACAACCAACGATAACATAATAAAAGTTCATATATTTTCGTTAAGGTAACAATCAGTGAGCACTTTATCTATCGACTGAAAATCTGCCCGATGACTGAATAAGAATGCCAAAAAATGGTAATAGAGTGCACGATAACGTGAGTGGTAATGCCAAACACAAACAATTCAGTAACTTATTGCTCGATAACTGATGCGGTAATTCGGCCCCAGCTTAACTTTTTACTTAAGAATAAATTATTGGCCCTCTTCGGGCGCTCTACGCTTGTCGACAGCAGATACTAGCTTAGACGTTGGATTAGTTACTACCTTTCGAACCGCTCAATTCAAGTTGTATTGGACGGTTTCAAATCTTATATTCACAAAATAAATGCTGGTGTTCCCCAGGGCTCTGTTTTGTCTCCGACTCTTTTCCTTATATTTATCAATGACTTATTATCTGAAACAACTAATCCAATTAATTGTTTTTCTGACGACAGTACTCTCAGCTTATCATATTCGTTTCCAGATTCACATGCATGTTCTTCGGATGTTGAACTGCAACGGCAGCGTATGATAAGTTCATTAAATTCTGATCTTAACAGCATTGTACAATGGGGAATAAGAAATCGCGTAGAATTTAATGCTTCTAAAACTCAATGTTGTCTTTTGTCGTTAAAGCAAAACATACCTACAATGCCACTATCCATGAGCGGCACTTGCATTGAAGAAACAGAACACCTCTCAGTTCACGGTATGTGCATTACAGACCACCTTCTGTGGAATGACCACATATTTGACATCACAAAGAATGCTGCGAGGTGTTTAGGTTTCCTTCGAAGATGCAAGAAGTTCTTCACCCCGTCTGATTTGGCTATAGTATATAAAACATATATTCGACCGAAACTCGTGTATAATTCCCATATTTGGGCAGGTGCTCCTATAACCCACTTGAGTTTTCTAGATAGAATTCAAAAAGAGCTTTGAAAATGATAGGCGATCGAACAATAACAGAAACATTTACACCTCTTGAGCACCGCCGTAATGTTTTGTGCCTTTCGTTATTCTATCGTTATTTTTACAAACAATGCTCTAGCGAAATAGCCTGCTACATTCCTCCCCTGAAACGATTCAACCGTAATACTCGAACTGCTAGGAATGCCCATCAGTTTACCATTGAGCCTAACTTCGGACGTACTGTTAAGTATAGAGATTCTTTCTTTAGTCGTACCACACGAATGTGGAATGCTTTGCCAGGCTCTGTTTTTCCCTCCCATTTTGATATGCAGAACTTTAAAACAAATGTGCATCGGTATCTCCTCTTTTATCCCTCCTCATTTCCCTAATGCTCGTGCGGTGTTTAAACATTTTAAGGGTACACACAAACCCTTTCGCGCGTGCAAATTATTAAAAAAAAAAAAAAAAGACGCGGCATGATTTGTATCATGTCCGACCTTAAATCCGAACTGGGTATCTGGAATTATGTTTTTGTCCCACGCCCACTTAAACAGAGCGAGAATTGAGACTTTTTTCGAATACTTTGCTGAAAGAAGACCTATCGACCGGAGATTAGCGGGGTTGTAATTATCCTTTCCCTTTTTCGCGAGAGGACGTACAACAGCTGTCTTCAAACTCACTGGATTAAACAGAGTTGTATATACAAATTAAAACTAACGTTTATTTAAATAAAAAAAAATAATTTTTTTTGTATTTTTATTGGAGGATGAACCTCTTTATTCAATAGTTGACTTAAAACTAAAAACTAAATACTTTTCTTAAAGGTAGCTAACCTAGTCACCTCACATGCCACTTGAAATGTTTCGCACAGGTGATTCCAATTTCTTTCATGATCATGTTAGCTACGTGATGGAATGCAGTAGCTTCTTTTTCCCAGACGCATTGTCAGCAATCTTGATCGTGAGAACGATCAAAAATCATTTAATGCTGACTTGTTTTGCGTTAACTCCTCCACCCTTTAGAATCGAACGTCCACGTTCGATGGAGTTGCTTTGATATGTTGGGAGATGTCTTCTATCCCAATGATTCTGGATGCTGGAGAGGGATCTTTTCTTAGTTCGATTATTGTTGCCGCTTCCGCTTTTGTTGCTTTAATTTTGTTTCTAATTTTAATTGCGAGGCATATGAATAATGCAGTAAGCAGTACTCCGACACAAACAATGGCTAGGGTATTATAGTTATTTTGGACTTCTAGGAGATTGATGTATTTTGAATTCTTTATATGCAGTTCTTTCATCATTTGTAGAGAGAGAAGTTCTTCAGTGATTTTTTTTTATAGCAGCTGGTTGTAGAATAGTCGGTAATGGTTTTGTAGGAGGAGATTTCTGTTGTTTCGTACAGTTGACCTTAAATTTTAATAGTGGTGTTATGAAATGTTATAATATATGTTCCATCTAGGGGTATTGTTTCGGCATTGACTTCGATATAACCCTTGTACTGATTAAGAAGTAGGATGTCCGATTTTATTTCTTCGATCGATGAGATATGCAGCTAGAAGCTCGACTATTCAACAAATGTGGGATGCATTTTGAATTACTTATATCTATAATTTTATTCTTGAAACATATACTTAAATCATTGTTTCTTTTACAAGGTGAAAGGATTTCATAGATTTTATTCTTACATACTAATGAACTCTCATATGGGGTAGGTTTGATTAAATTTTTTTTGCAAGATTCCTTGTTACTTAAAGGTAAGCTTACAATGTATAAAATAATTGTTTGATGCGATTTTTATTTCGCATTTCTTTTTTGTCTAATGTTTGTTTTATTAAACTTATTTCTATAAATGAAAAAATATAAGCATTTGATTTTGCCCAATGTAGTGCATACTCTATGTTTATTATTTCTTTTTTTATTAAACTTAGCTTTAATTCGATATTCAAAATTATTTCGTCTTTAAACGCATTAACATTTTCTATGTCTTTATTCATTACATTACATTATATTTTAATCTACTCCGTAGATAAATCTACGAAGTAGACACATTTACGAGCACTGGCTACTGAGGCCATCGGCTCAGACAATTACAAAGACAACACACAAGACGACATTGATACAGGACAGAAGAGAAGACAGAAGGAGAACGGAAAACAGAAAACACATAACACATGTCAACAGCACGCAGTTGGTTTTCAGACGGTCCCCCATCTTTCCACTAACCACGCGCAACGATGCTTAATTTCGCTGATCTCACGAGAAGCGATGCTTTTACTTTTTTTTTTACTTTTAAATGATTTTTATTTTACTTTTACTTATATCTACTTAAATACTTAAATGCTAGACAAAAATCTTAAAACTAGCTAAAACTATCATCTTAATTAACTTACTGGCCCTATGCGGGCGCTCTAAATTAATCTTTATCTTAATTTAATTGCCTTTCAGCCTAAAAATAACTTAAAATTATCTTATCTATATTTTATTTTTTACCCAGAAAAATTTAAAAACTAGGTCATCATTATCATTTTTTAATCTATCTTAAACTACTTAAAAACTAACTTAATATAAACTAAAAATAAGCTTAAACTTACTTAAAATAAACCTTAAATACTTAAAATTACAACAGCCGCAGCAGCCTTTTTTATTTTAACATTTTTTTTTTTTTTTTTTTTTTTTTTTTTTTTTTTTTTTTTGGTGCCGCCGCAACTGCCCTACCTAACTTAGATACTAAAGATATATGTTAGTCGGCCATAGGCGATATTTCGTCTATGTCGACTAAAAATGGTCGGGTTTTAGCTAAGCCACCAAAATTGGTGGACCTGATCTAGGGCTTCCTTCCGATCCCGGTCGGGCACGGCCCTACTGAAACGGAGGCGCTCTGTTTCGCTCCCAGCGACTATGTCTCGGTCGTAGAGGAGCCGCCTATCGACTGTTCTGCGGCCGACGTGGTAGATCAACGGAATCGCCGATCTATCCTGAATCAGCCCTCGACTATCAAGGTATAGGAAAGCCTCGGGCGGGATAAAACCACTCGAACGTGTGCTTTCAAAATATTCATCTTGGGGGTAGTAAGCCCCGAAGATTTGTCCATTAGTTGAGGTCATCGCCCTGGCAATGTGTCCGCGAATGAGCTTAATTAAAAAGTTATCTATCCTGTTTATATTGGCCCCGTTGTATAGGACCTCGTTGGAATAATAGTGTTTGTACTCCGACTCTGGTGTTCTATAAAGACCGAGACAAGTGCGAAGGCACTGTCTCTCGAACACCCGAATCTTTTCCATTAGAGATGGTGCAACGTTGAACCACACAGGGCATCCGTAGGCAATCATCGGCCTGATAAGGGCCATGTAGCAAATCACTTTTACCCTGCTATCAAGGCGGCTGCTATAAAACAACCGTCTTGTCAGGGCAAAAGCTCCCCTAGCCCTGGCCAGAGCAGCCTCTACATGTCGATTGAAATATAGATACTGATCCAACCAGATGCCAAGGTACTTTACTACATTTTTACTCGCCAGTGGATGTCCATGTGGCCCAGCGATCACTAGCTTGCGCCAGTTCTTTCTCGTATCCCTAGAGGCCCCAGACAAAGGGGTTCTAAACAGGATAGTTTCACATTTCTGGAAGTTAATTTTCAGCTTCCAATCATTACAGTACTTTTGAATTTTATCGAAATCACGTTGCAAGAGAATTCTGATGACTTCAACTTTTGGACCTGTTCTGTACGCAACTAAATCATCGGCATATGCAATTGCATGAGGTAGGCTCCCAATGAGATCGCTGGTGTAAATACTAAAGAGAATCGGCGAGTTCACCGCTCCCTGTTGCAGACCGTTTTTAATATCAAACGTTGTGGTAGATGTTACATTGCCACTCTTGACAACAAACTTTCTACCATTAAGCATGTCGTAAAGCATATATAACAGTGGTTTACTTATGCCCCATCTGGTTAGCTTCAGATACAGACCTTCTAACCATACGGTGTCAAAAGCCTTCTCCAAATCAACCAGACAGGCACCCGTGCATTGATTTTTAGCATTGTTCCATTGGACAGCAGATACTAACTTAGACGCGGCATGAATTGTGTCATGTCCCGCCTTAAAGCCGAACTGGGTGTCTGGAATTATATTTTTGTCCTCGGCCCACTTGGACAGAGCTCTATTGATAACCTTTTCGAATACCTTACTGATACTCGGAAGAAGACTTATCGACCGGAGATTTGCCGGATTGGAATTGTCCTTTCCCTTTTTGGGGAGAGGATGTACAACTGCTGTCTTCCAACTCACTGGATAATATGCATTATTCAGCGCGTTGTTGAACAGTGTTGTGTATATGTTTATTGCTACCTCAGGGAGATGTCGTAGTACAACATTGGGTATACCATCGACTCCTGCTGACTTCTTTTTTTTAATGATGTGAAGATCATTTGTAGTTCGACCTTCGAGATGAGCAGGGAACTTGGCCCATTTCGCTCGGCGACGGTGGCATTTGCCAGATTGTCTTCATTGAATCCGGTAAAACCAAGATTCTCAGATCGCCATTGCGTGATGCTATTTCGAAGGTAGAAGTGATTCAGCAGAGCTCTGTTCTCCAGGTCGTGATTTGGATGAATGGACTCATTCACCTTATACACTTGCTGAAAAGCAGAACCCACTGTCTCAACCTTCTCCAATGCATCTTCGATCACAAAGAAGTCGTCGTCCATGGCCAGCAACACAGTCATTATATCGGCCTGTCCCGCAGGTGCCGTAGGCACGGGGGCCTGTTTGGCAACCTTTGGTTGTGGCTGTACCGTTGTTGTTGCCCTCCCTGCCGCCATTTGGGCGTAAGAGATTTGGGGCACAACGGCTATCGGTGCAGGAGCAAAAATAGGTCGCCTCTCCACCACCTTCGGAGCTTTTGTTTGCTTTATCTGCTGAAACTTAGGACAGCCCCGATAACTAGCAGGGTGCCCCTGGCCTCCGCAAAGCACACATTTAAGTAGAGTCTTATCTTCGACCCTTTCCTGTCCGAGTTTACACTCACCTAAATTGTGGTTCTCACTGCATTTCACGCAGCGAGACTGCATACCGCAGTTCGCCGCGGCATGCCCGAACCTTTGGCAGCGCATGCATTGAAGCATGTCGCCGCGTCTCTTTAATTTGTCCCAGGTTACAACCTGGTAGTCTACTTTGGTAATTTTCCGTAGACTATCCAGTTTGCTTTTGGGCGACAGCTGAACCAGGAAGAACGGTAACTTACGTTGCTCCCGTTTGGCTCTGACAGTCGTGAAAGGCTTGACCCCCACGAACTCGAGATCGTTCGTCGCTACCCGACGGAGTTCGTTTAAAAGCGCCACCGTATCAGTGGAGCTGTCAAGGCCCTTTAAGAGGGCCGTTTGTATTTTTTCCTCTTTCGGCGTGAAACTGTAATGTTCAGTGGCCGTTTTTTTTAAAATCTTAAGCTTGGCTGCCTCCTTTTGCTCTTTGGCGAGCCTTTCCGCCTTCCTTCTATTTTCCTGTTTGGTTCTGACCGCCAGGATTTTGCGCTCAAACTCGCTAATTACTTCTTCCTCATCATCTGACTCTGATGAGGGAGGCATTTTTTTGTATTGGTGTTGTTGTTGTTGTTGCCTTCGGCAACTGTTGTGTCGTCAGGGGTGCTTGTGTAGTGCCCCTCTCCTTCGTCGGACACATACGACACAGATATGTCCGACGTCACGCCAGCAACTTCCAGCTGCTGACGTATCTTTTCTGCGGCACTGGACTTGGCTGGCCGCTCTTTTTCCAACTCCCCTACGGTTGTTACTATGGCCGGAGTTGCCCTGGTTTGCCTTTTCACCAGATTAGGCTTAAATTGCTTTTTTCGCCTTTTTACTGACGTCATTGGGACATCAGCCGATTTTTCTGGCTCATCATCCGATGGCGCCATACTCTTGTTTTGCGGTAATTTGCCGCCTTCTAGACTATTTCTACTGTCTAACACTTTTTCCCAAAAAAAGTTAGTAAAGTCACCCAGGCCAGATTCGAACCTGGGTTCATCTGCGCCGCGATCGGCCACTCTTTTAAGAGATTTTTTATTTTTAACTTTTTTCTTATATCTACTTAAATGCTAGACAAAAATCTTAAAACTAGCTAAACAAATATCATCTTAATTAACTTACTGGCCCTATGCGGGCGCTCTAAATTAATCTCTAACTTAATTTTAATTGCCTTTCGGCCTAAAAATAACTTAAATTTATCTTATCTATATCGGGTTTTATTTTTCCCCAGAAAATTAAAAAAACTGGTTTATCTTTATCTACTTAACTTAATCTATCTTAAACTACTTAAAAACGAACTTAAAATAAACTAAAGATAAACTTAAAATTACTTAAAATAAACCTAAAATACTTAAAATTACTTAAAATTAGAACAGCCACAGCAAGCTTTTTTTTATTTTCGTGTTTTTTATATTTTTTTGTATTTTTGGATTTTTTTTTTTTTTTTTTTTTGGTGCCGCCGCAACTGCCCTACCTAACTTAAAGCTACAATAGATATATGTAGTCGGCCATAGGCGATATTTCGTCTATGTCGACTGAAAATGGTCGGGTTTTAGCTAAGCCACCAAAATTGGTGGACCTGATCTAGGGCTTCCTTCCGATCCCGGTCGGGCACGGCCCTACTGAAACGGAGGCGCTCTGTTTCGCTCCCAGCGACTATGTCTCGGTCGTAGAGGAGCCGCCTATCGACTGTTCTGCGGCCGACGTGGTAGATCAACGGAATCGCCGATCTATCCTGAATCAGCCCTCGACTATCAAGGTAAAGGAAAGCCTCCGGCGGGATAAAACCACTCGAACGTGTGCTTTCAAAATATTCATCTTGGGGGTAGTAAGCCCCGAAGATTCGTCCATTGGTTGAGGTCATCGCCCTTGCAATGTGTCCGCGAATGAGCTTAATTAAAAAGTTATCTATCCTGTTTATATTGGCCCCGTTGTATAGGACCTCGTTGGAATAATAGTGTTTGTACTCCGACTCTGGTGTTCTATAAAGACCGAGACAAGTGCGAAGGCACTGTCTCTCGAACACCCGAATCTTTTCCATTAGAGATGGTGCAACGTTGAACCACACAGGGCATCCGTAGGCAATCATCGGCCTGATAAGGGCCATGTAGCAAATCACTTTCACCCTGCTATCAAGGCGGCTGCTATAAAACAACCGTCTTGTCAGGGCAAAAGCTCCCCTAGCCCTAGCCAGAGCAGACTCTACATGTCGATTGAAATATAGATACTGATCCAACCAGATGCCAAGGTACTTTACTACATCTTTACTCGCCAGTGGATGTCCATGTGGCCCAGCGATCACTAGCTTGCGCCAGTTCTTTCTCGTATCCCTAGAGGCCCCAGACAAAGGGGTTCTAAACAGGATAGTTTCACATTTCTGGAAGTTAATTTTCAGCTTTCAATCATTACAGTACTTTTGAATTTTATCGAAATCACGTTGCAAGAGAATTCTGATGACTTCAACTTTTGGACCTGTTCTGTACGCAACTAAATCATCGGCATACGCAATTGCATGAGGTAGACTCCCAATGAGATCGCTGGTGTAAATACTAAAGAGAATCGGCGAGTTCACCGCTCCCTGTTGCAGACCGTTTTTAATATCAAACGTTGTGGTAGATGTTATATTGCCACTCTTGACCACAAACTTTCTACCATTAAGCATGTCGTAAAGCATATATAACAGTGGTTTACTTATGCCCCATCTGGTAAGCTTCAGATATAGACCTTCTAACCATACGGTGTCAAAAGCCTTCTCCAAATCAACCAGACAGGCACCCGTGCATTGCTTTTTAGCATTGTTCCATTGGACAGCAGATACTAACTTAGACGCGGCATGAATTGTGTCATGTCCCGCCTTAAAGCCGAACTGGGTGTCTGGAATTATATTTTTGTCCTCGGCCCACTTGGACAGAGCTCTATTGATAACCTTTTCGAATACCTTACTGATACTCGGAAGAAGACTTATCGACCGGAGATTTGCCGGATTGGAATTGTCCTTTCCCTTTTTGGGGAGAGGATGTACAACTGCTGTCTTCCAACTCGCTGGATAATATGCATTATTCAGCGCGTTGTTGAACAGTGTTGTGTATATGTTTATTGCATCCTCAGGGAGATGTCGTAGTACAACATTGGGTATACCATCGACTCCCGCTGACTTCTTTTTCTTTAATGATGCGAAGATCATTTGTAGTTCGACCTTCGAGATGAGCAGGGAACTTGGCCCATTTCTTGGACTTGCTTGCCCAAAGATCTACAAATGTTTAGCTTTTAAAAAAGCTTTTTTTTTTATATCCAAATTACTTTGCACTGAATTTTGGCTTTATTAAAAGCAAAAATAACAAAAATTAATGAAATTATTTGCCTTTTGGCAAAAAACAAACTAACTTTTACTGTAATTACTTTAATTCATAAAAATAATCACTTGAAAAAATTACTATACACTGTGAAAGTCGTCAACGTAGTCTCCACTCTTCCACAGTTGCTGAACGACTGACGGGAAGCGATGCTTTATCGGAGCCAAGGCCGTTGACAGCCATGGTTTATATCGTTTTAATAGAATCGAATCAGAAATTAATTCTGAAAATAATAGTTGATTAAATTTGCTTACTTGCTGCACAAGGGACTTTTTATATTCTTTGTATGTAAAAATTCAATTGTACAAATATTATCTGTCTACTTCTATTACAAATCGTCTTTATTCATTTTACTAGTTGTTTTCATAATTTCATTAAACTTATCAACTAACATCTTATTTATGACAATTTGTTTGTTATTGTTATTTAAAGCATTATTTATCTTTTCTTGGATAATGTCCAAGTCATGTTTGTCGAGTGAAGCCGCAATGAATTTCCAAGCGGTTCCAAGGGATTCTATTGATTTTTTTTTTCGGGGCATTAAGCGGCTTAAGTAGGATTGGATTTGGGAAACTTCGTTTTTTAGGAAGAGAAGGACAGGGTGGTCTTCATTAATATTGTTATTTAAGAGGTCCTGAAGCTCTTCAGTCACATCATAGTATTGTTTAATAACTATGGCGTGGATGATTTTAAACGTACCTGTTTGTACTCTTGCTGTGCCTGTATTTATGGCTATGGATTGCGCACCAGAGTAATCCAGTATTTGCACTTCCGCAGCACAGAGTTATCGATGATATTGAAATCAGCATATTTTTCCCTTGTCAATGTCACTTTTTGTTTGTTTTTCACTCCGGGATGAGACGGACTGGTATGCTGCGGCGGATGTCTTTTTGTTTCTTTTAACACTAGCACTTTTTATGGTTTCCTTCGGGATGGGGTGAACCGGCTAGCGAGGGCGTTAAGTTAGTGTTTGTCAGTGTTTTGGCTTCTTGGGCAATATTTTTTTCACTAGTAGTTTACGGCTACTTGAGGCGATATTTTTATATATGTATGTACCGCAGCCACTCGAAGGTTTTCAGTAACGCGTTGAGGCTACTTAAGGCGCTTTTCTTTCACTAATATTTTTTAACGCGACTACGCTTCCCAGTCTCTGCTCAGGCGCCAATTAAAACTAACGTTTATTTAAATTAAAAAAAAAATGTTTGTATTTTTATTTGAGGATGAACACCTCTTTATTCAATAGTTGACTTACAACTAAATTTTTTTTTCTAGCTAGCTAACCTAGTCACCTCTGACTTGTTTTGCGTTAACTTACATAATGTACATTGCATTCTGAGGGAGATGTCGTAGAAGAATGCTGGGTATGGACATGGATAACGGTTTTGGGGCTGGAGTTTTTACAGAAACTTAGTTGTGACTTTACTTAGCAACGTTTTCTAGGCTGAGAGTATTGCGGTAACGACCGCGGTTACAATGTTGGCAATACCAGACGCTGATATCAGCGTTTTCATTGAACTGAAATCAAAGCTTGTCAGTTATTATGGGGAGTAGCTAAAGGTTTTTGGTGGCGCTCAGAACAAAATTAAACTCTGCTGGATAACATTACTTTGCTGAGAAACGAAAAGAGAATGATGAATTGGCTAGAACAAAATTCTACTACTTTAGCCAGCAAAACTTAATGGTAAAAACTCCACCTTGTAACCTCAAACAAGAAATCGGGCTAAAATTAATTACCAGGAAAAAAAATAGGGAGGTGGAACTTGGAGTCTTGTTTCGTAACCAGAAAAATATTGACACAATTTGACAAACAGAGAATGGATAACATAATGCTGATGAACAACATGCATCTCTGAACTCTCTCTCGTGATCTACCAAAAAACAAAATTCAACTAATCAAGGGCGACTTGTGTAGCGGATGCGGTAATGAAGAAGTGCTAAAGGACACTCATACTTCCTATGCTACTGTTCAGCACTCTATCACTTATAAGAAACAATACCCATCCACTAACCTAAATATGGCAGGAGCAAGATCAACCTTTTCGCATTTCCTTGCGAAATAGAAAAAGAGTCCATTTAATCAATAATTTCTCCAGGACTCGACTATAAAAATAAACATAAATGGTTTTAGTTTTAACCAATTCAATAATTCACAAAAACAGTTTTCCCAGTTTATTGCCACAAAATTTAAGCTTAAATATTTATTTAAATAATGCATTTCTAAAATATCAAAGAAAAACGAATCTAAGGCAATAGAGCAAAGATTTTCTTTCACAAAAACATTTTGGCAAGATGTCAGGAAAATCAAAAGAAATAACTCATCCTTGAAAGCGATAAATCATAATTTTCCTTAACACGAAATAATAAACCGTCAAGTCAAAAATGTCAAAACATTTTGAAAAACACGCTTATAATCTATTCTAATGGGTAGATCAAGGTCATTACCTGGACTTTTTTATTTTTTAATAAATTTTTTTTGATACATATTGTACATTATAACCTTGTAGAATAAATGTGGGAATTTTTTCATTTTTTAATTCCCTTTGGTTCCCAGAAATCTAACAAAATTCCCATGTCATGTTTTTAAACACCCACTTCGACAAAAGTCATAAAACTAGGTTAGGTGATTTTCGAAAATCTCGCGTCTAAAGTGTTCAAAATCACTGATTTTTCCATTCTTCAAATTTCCCGAAATAACTTCACATCTGAGAATCTTATTTCGGGTTGGAAGATACTCTCTTAAAATAAATCCGAAAAATATATAAAACAAAAGTATCACCTGGGATGTGGACCAAAAACAAATACAATAAACCGGCCAACAGATTGGCATTGTAAACAAAAACGTTAAAAAAAACACTTTATTTCGAAAACACAAGAATCTAAACAATAAAAGTATTTTTTTTTATTTATGTCTGAAAAAGATTACGTCTATTCCGCGCCCATTAAACCTCTCGACCACATCCGTGACGTAAATTTTTCAGTTTTTTTGGATGAAAATATACGTTTTCGGTCTTCCTATGGGGTTGCCATATGTCGACAAATGTTCGTCTGTGCTTTCGATTTTTTTTTTTTTTTTTTTTTTTGTTATTCACATTCATTGGATTCTCCTCTATCTTTGAGCTGTATCTTGTGCCTACTGGCTACTACTAGCTTGTCTAGATTTTCCGAATTTCCTTTTAGTTAGAAGAATCATTCAGTCAGGTCCCGTCTAAGTGAGTGATTACTTCGCACGGGGACAGCAGAAACTCTGCGGTTCTAGTTTTCGAGTTTTGGTTCTTAAGTGGTGAAATGAAGAACTAATTTTTAATAATTATTTTCGTTTTTGAAAAAAAGAAAGGTCCATACAATTGGAATTAAGTGCTTGATGTTTTGAAATCGAATATTAATGGAATTTTTTGCGATCGAGATAAAATAAACGTTCGGGTTGTGCGTGAGTGCGTATTTATGGTATAAACGGTGGAATTAAGGGAGCAAAATTGGGATGCGGAAAATAATTAATTATATCCAAATAGACCGTAAACAATTACAGAATCCTCAACTGAATTTTTTGAAAAATACGTTTTTTAAAATGGATGGTTGAAAATGAAAATATTAGATTTTTTTCGAAAATAAATTCGTTGCAATGAAATTTGAAATTCACGTTGCATAACAACAGAAATAACTCGAGCTGAAAGCAGATGATGATCTTGATATAATGTTTATGTGTTATAATGCCATTGTGAGGTTTTGATTTTGTCATTGTTCTTCTCAAAATAAATATTCGAATGTAGATCTTTTATTGTCACCGAGCACACGAGCACACAATGCTCTAAGTTTACAAGTATTTTGAAAAACTGCACCAATCCTTGTCTATAAAATGTGATATTACCACGCACATTTATATCTTAGATATTTTTGTATCTTTTTGTAATTCAAAAAAATCGAATGGCTTTGATAAAATTTTGGAATCGAAAACTAAACAAAAAATCCATGTTATGGGTTAGCTGACCCGACACATGTTGGCCTGTGCAAATTTCATTACATTTTAGGTGAATTTGTGAAAAACTTCTGGTAAAAATAATCCCAAATGGACGTTAAGAGTTTTTATTTGAGGAACTTTATTTTGTCCGGTCAAGTTAGGCCGAAAAAAAGGGATACCTTGCATTAATTCCCAGAAAGCTGAAAATTTGGATGAACGTTAAGAACACCATTATAATGAAACTTTGCAAAGTCCCCATCTCCATCTATCTGATGTGTGCAAAAAATTGTATGCAAGGTTAAGGGTCACAAAAAATGTGTTTTTTTTTATTTTCTTAGCAAAACGGTTAGTTTTATAATAAAAATGATCATGTAATTATCTGTATAAACTGCCCTAACACATTATTCCCTAAGATGCACTATTTCTGAGAAAAAGCGATTCTAAAATTTACTAAAGTATGAAGTAATGCACTTGACGCATTTTTTTGCAGAAGGCCTACTTGACAATCTAGTCCAATAAATAAACAGGTTTTACCCTACAAAAGGTTGGGTTGTTAAGAATTTTTGATATGATGTTTGGTGATTTGATGCCCATTAGATACCAATGACAAAAGCCCCCTAAGCCCCATTACCAATCAGGTAAAAATAACTGAAAAACTTACAATTTTCTTTAAAGTTTTTTAAATTGTGTTGTTTGCAATTATCGGCAAAATTGGTAAAGATTTCGATTCCATGAGTTTTGCAAGGGGTTTTGCAGCAGCAATCTCATGAACATCCTTCGCCGCATTTGAAAGTGTCAAACTACTGCTGTTGCAAGTATAATACATTTGAAAGCTAATCGCTGCTGGCAAACAATTCATGATCATGATTGACTACTTTGTCCGCATTCCTAAAGAACAAGGCTTTTCTTCATTCGGTATTTCGAAGGTTAAAATGTTTCAGCTGAGCTCTGTTCTTCAGGTATAGGTTCGACCAAAGGCTGTATTCACCTAACATAAATTGCTGTTAATAAGTCTCTTTTGTGTAGTGCCCCGTGGCTTAGTGGTTAGTGTGTCGGACTGCTAAGCGAAAGAACCTGGGTTCAAATCCAGCTCATAGCCACCTTTTTTTCTGGGGTACTGCCTCTTGCGAGGAACTGACAAAAACTCCAAGAGTAAAATTTGTCTCGAAAAAGTGCATCTCATGTAGCCGTTCGGACTCGGCGGTAAACTGTAGGTCCCTTCCATTCTTGCAGATTAACAACACACACACAGGAATGGTTGAGAGTGTAAGTCTCTAGGCCTTGGCTCCTTAAGGAGCTGTCGCGCCAATAAATTTATTTATTTATTTAAGTCTCTTTTGTCTCTACCATCTTTAAAGGATCTTTGATCACAAGGAAATTGTTGTTTAAGGAGGCATTCCCAGAGATCTATCAACTGGTAAGGAGTAAGTTTCCGTTCTTTGTGATTCTCTGAAGTTTATGATATGGAATATTATTTTCATTTTTCTTCCTCATGATTTCGATTCCATATAGAATATATAACGATGTTTGTTCTGATATCACAACTGAACGATCAAACGGATTTAGATGAATTTTGAAAGATAGAATTGGTAAGGTGGTGGGATGGAAAATAGGCCCGATCCAAATTAGTGTGGAGGTTTGCATGCAAAAATATTGTATGTTTGTTCCGATTTCAAAGATCAATGGCTGCACAGATCATAACGAAATTTGTTTTAGTAGATATATGAGACACAAAATTGAGATACAGGCTATGTTTTATACTGACAAAATACACAGAAGGATCAGGAGATGATTAAATGAAAAAGTTTGTATGTTTCCAGATTTTGATGTTTTTTTGCTTTTAGAGCCTCAAAGTCTGCACGAATTTGTAAAATCAAAATCCATGATCTTATGCTCTTAGTGTTAAAAAGAGGTGAAGGATAAAAGTCCCCGGGAACTAACTCTGGCGTGGGTTTCAGTTACCACTTAGTTGGAAATAAATTCCCGCTTGCACCAAGAAGCATAAGGCAATGTTGTCTATTAAAACTTACGGTGTATAAATAGTGAGGTAGTTATGGGGTGCATGGTGTTCGGGGTCACTATAGGATTTTGAGTAGTTGCGAGGTTGGGTATATGCAGTTTCTTTGGATCCCAAAGATTCTCCCGTACCTATCTCTCTTGTTAAATGGCGTAAGATGTAATACATTTGCAAGGTGCATTTCACATCACAGCTGGCGATGTTAAGTAAATAAAATCCGCTCCTGAAGATTCAAAACGTTAAATCACCCACAAAAGAAAGGTAGAAAGTATATTTCTGAAGGCCTGGCCTGCTTAAGAAACTTTTGCGCAAATAAGTTTATTTCTTTATTTCAATAAAAAAAAAATTCGTCTCAACAGTGAAATCTCTCTTAGACGAAGATCTATGGCCGCAGTAAAAAAATGTATATAGTCAAAATCTTTTATTTAATAAAATCTTTGTAAGCGAAGCAAAAATAAATTGTACGACAGTACTTTCTCTTATCTTACATATGTACAGTCGAATAAAATTTAAAATATATTCCAAGCATTTCAAAGTCTTTATTGGATTTTTCTGAGTTTTGATTTTAACAAAAAGCACGTAAAATAGAATTCAGCGGTAAAATTAAAACGTCATTTTATTTCTATAAACAAGTGAACAATATAATTTTTTTTTTTTTGCAATCACGGTTTAAAAACTTTTTTTAAATAACTTTTTTTAAAATAAAAACTAATGTATTAAGGATGCAAACTTATAAAATGAATTACATTTTAAAACTAAATACAAAAAAATCACCGACCGTTTTCAAAATAATGATTTTTTAAAAAAATCTGTTTATAGTTATTAAAAAAACCTTATCCGAAAATAATTAAATGCGAAATTGGTTGCTTAATCAAAATAAAAGCATCACGCCCAAATATACCTATCTGGATTACGTATCCCAAGTAACTCTCAAAGCCGTTTTATCTTTAAACACTTTTATCGGCGAAGGGTTTCTTAAGTATGCACGTGACAGTATTAATGGTCTCTGATCATAAATATTGTTGCAACATGAATTCTCTAGCATGCATCATGCCATTGCAATTAGGGTTTTGTTTAATGTCTCAGCGACGCCATTTTATTTGGATGTGTAACTTACAGACCTCTGCTACCATTTATCAGATTTAAGTCTAAAAGCAAGCCTTATTCTATTACAAACCTATTACATTTTTGTACAATAAGTTTCCTTCTTGTGAGTGATTTTGAAAAAAAAATTGTCACAACATGCAGAGTAAATAATATTTATAAAGGGTCTTTAATTAAGTGCTTCATAACCTTAAATATATGTATATAACCCAAAGTGTGTGTGAGATATCATCAAAATTTTGTATTGGTTGGAAAGGCCATTATGTGTGAAATATAGCACCGTTTAAACGTTCTCCGCGGCTTCTCTTGTTGGCGCGCATCCAAAGTGTCCAATTTTCCATGACACTAACGCATAAATCAGAATGAGTTTGACCGATGGCATTGGTTATGTTGCCTTTCAGGACCGCTGTCATTTGTGGCCTATTCGCATAGATCTGCGACTTAAGAAAACTCCACAAGAAAAAGTCTAATGGGGTCAAATCACACGATTTGGGTGGCCAGTTCACATCACCTTCACGTGAGATGACCATGCTCTCAAATCGCTCGTGCAGAATGTCCAATGTGGCATGAGCTGTGTGGTACGTGGCGACATCCCGTTGAAACCAGATGTCGTTGGTGTCCATATCATCCAATTCAGGCCAAAAGAAGTTGACAATCATCGACATAGCGGTCGCCGTTGACGGTGATGACCTGGCCAACATCGTTCTTAAATTTTAATTTTAATTTTGGTGGGGCTAACGACTCATTTATTAGCTTAATACAAGCTTAACTTAAACTTAACTAAACTTAAAAACTAACTAAGAAATATGGACCGATGAAGCCGCAAGCTACAGTGAATTTATCGGGATGCATTGGACGCTCTTGGATTTCACGTGGATTAGTATTGTCCCAAAATTGACAATTTTGTTTTTTCACGTACCCATAAATCCATAAATGGGTCCTCTCGGTAGGACGATTATGGTGACCGTACAACGGGCGAAGCGCGAAGAACTTTGCCCGAACAGAACACCCACTTTGATAAAACAATTTTATCATTTGCACATGTTGTTGAACGTTATATTCGGCGTGCATGGTGATATGGTAAAACAGCCAATTTGACAGATGTAGCCTTAACAAGATGGCCGCTATCAACTGCCAAAGTTCAGAAGTCCCTTTTTTTTAAGACACAACATATGTAAATATACCTAAATGTCTACATATGTTTATTTTATATCTACAAATTCCATAAGCATCGACTTACAGAGTTTTGACTGTATCTTCCGTTTTTAACATAATTAGTAACTTGAATAAAATACGTACTAATTTTTGTTTGTCATGCCTGTACTCGGCATTAATAAGCCAGCTGTTAAAACTGATATTTACAAGGAAATAATTCTTGTTTTGACATTTTTCAAATTATATAAAGAATCTTAGAAGTAAACTTCCCTGATTGACATAAGACACGTTGCTCTCGTTAATAGATTTAGTTAAAAAATTGTTTTAATATGAAATCACGCGTGTGTACCAATAATAATATTTTTGCTTCATATACTTCAAAACATAATACTGTCACCATATGGAATGATGTCATACACAATATATAAAGTCATATCCAACCAAAAAATGTGCTTTAAGAACATGTACTGTCGAGTTATTTATTATTTTTTTTCCTTTCAAACTTCATAATAAATTCCTCTCTCTCAATGAGTTTTGTGTCCTTAGACGCACCAAACAATTTTATTTTAAATTAAAAATAATTAAATTCATGTTCGAAGTTTCCAAAGATTTTTCACATCATTTTCAGTAAAATGCACTCTATCGTCATTTTTAAAATCGATTTTATGAACACTTTGTTTATTATTTTTGTATAAACAAATACGCCTTTCTCCGATGCCAAAAAACATTTTGTTTCGGTAGAAGCGCCAACTACATCAAACATTCTGTTGCATTAAAAATGCAATGAAAATTTAACGACTAATTGCATTTCACAGTTCCCGTTTTCCGACTTAAAAATTAAAAAAAAAAAAACAATATATATGCCAATCACTTTCATTCAAACAAAGTTTATTGTTTGTACTTCCAACTGTGACATTTCGATTAACCGGTCAATAAATTACATACATATGTCAACATTTGTCGCTAGTAAATCTCAATAAATGATCCAATCCTTTTCCCCTGAAATGCACTGAAATTCTTCGATGTTCAGAAGCTGCATGTTAAAAGTAAAACTACTTTCGATTTGTTTTAAAAATACATTTCTTTTTTTAACTTTTAAGTGAAAAACTTAGTTTATACTTACGCGAAGTGGACACACATCGTCCATCCCTTGCTGGGAGTAGATAAGTAAGTCAATCTGTTGCCTTTGCCAATGCCGGCCATTCCCACCCACTGACAACTCAACAACTAATGCAGATCCGTTGGCACTTAAAGGAAAAGTCTAGTCAACTGCCCCGACCCCGAGACAATGATGTTTTGTCACCGCCGAATAAAGAGGGAAAGTGACTTTACCTAAATGATTTTAAACAGGGTGGTATTTGGTGAGGTAGATTGGGGTGTACAACAAATATTTTGTTTTTTGAATTCAACAAAGAAAATACCAGAAAAAATGGGTTGCAATTCTATTTGTTGTATACTTCACTCACAATCGCCTTACAAATATGGACATTTTTAGATATGTTACAAAAGAAAAGCATAAATTCTAAAACGGCAATATTTCAAAAATATATATTCGCCTTTTTTACCATACATTTTCCGGGCCTTAAATTTAATATGTTTGAAAAAATACATATTTTAGGTCTTCGTGATGCAAAAAAATTTATAAAAATAACAAAAAAGTATAAAATGTCAGGTGAAATAAATCTAAAATAATAATAAAAACAAAAGCGGACAATAGTTTAAAACAAACGTCTTTCTAAATTTTATAAATTTTCTCTTTGCTTGTCGGTTTTGAGGCACAAAAAGCTTTTAATTTTTACTTGCGATTATAGGGACTATAAAGCAAGTTTAGGATTCGTGAATATTAAAAAAATTTCAGATAACAATAAACCATGACATTACGATCATAGAGAAGTCTAAAAAAGTGATTGAGAAAAAATGTCTGTCTGTCTGTCTGTCAGTCAGTATGTATAACGACCTGCAACCTAAACGGCTTAAGCGAATATCTTCAAACTTTGTGTGTGTGATTATTTTGGCATTCCCCAGAGGGGAAATTGAAATTTTATTTGTAGGCCTAAAAATAACTTTACCTGCCATTTGACCTTTTAGGAAAAGCTTATTTTTCTCAAAAACGTCTTCAACGGTTTTGATAAAAAATTTTGAGATTTTTTTGTTGGTATTGGCTATCATTTTATTAGAGCCACATATACGGGAAAAGTCTATTAACGGGACCTTTCATATAACGGTTTTTTAAAAAATTTCGGTAACGGCTTGATGGATTTCTCACAAATTTTATATTTGAAAAGGTCTAGATAGCCAAATTAATTCTGCATATCAAAATTTTGAATAACTTTTTTTTTTAATTAAAATTAATTTTTGAATTTTTTTTATTTGAAAAATCAATATTTTTAAAACTAATCAAAAAATATTTTTAATTTTATAATCAAATGTATATTAATAAACTCTAAAAAAACGCATACCAAAATTAAAAAAAAAAAAATTTAAATAAAAAATAAAACAAAAGGATTTTATCAAAATCCGTCCTACAATTTTCGAAATACTTTTTTCATAAATTCTTTGTTATAAAAGACGTGTGGTGGCGTACTTCATTTTTAAAAAACCGTTTAGTATTGAGCTTTTGACAGTTTTTATCAGTTCAAACTATGTATGTTATTCGTTTTTGTCAAAGATCTTGCCTTCCAATGTAATTAGGCACATAAGTGCAAGTACGTGCGACCCAGTCCTGCCCATTTTTATCTGTGCTTAACCCAATGTTTGACTCTTTATATTTCCAATCGATAACCATACGCATCATTAAAATCTTCAAACAATTGCGAACGCTACACTTCTTCGCGCAAAAGTCCAATAATTTTTTCCTTAGACTGGTTATATTAATAACCCACTAGGTGGCACTTTGCTGGGTTTTTTTTTCAAAAATTCGTATTTGTGGAGTAATTTTAGCGGGACTTTCAAAGGCTGATAGGCAAAGAGTAATTGATTTACGTTTGGGTACAACTCTTGCTCTCTATCAGAAAGTTAAAGACTGTTTCGGTTATAAAGAGCAATGGACTAAAGGCGCTTCCCTGGTCATACCAATTTTGATTTCAAAAATCTTCGGTGATTCTAGCGGGAATTTAATCAGCCATCTATACCTGATGTCTCCTTTCTTTTTCCACAACACTGGGTAAATCGTCTGGCCCAATTGAAACGCTAAGTTGTAAGATTAGAGAGTCGATGACATTTTATTGATATGAGGAACGTTTCAAATTTCAAGTGCATTATAAACTTGGCTCAAACTTTACATTCAGGTATCACAATTAACAAACCTTTCAAAGCCGATTTTTTATAATTATCACGGCCATGGCTTAATAATTCCAATAATTCCATATTAGAGATAAATGCTCCGACTATATCTTTTCCCCGATTGTATTCCACTTGGCCTAGAAGCCTCTTTTTGTTTACTTGCCTTCTTGTCTACATAGAACTTATAATCCAGTGTCTTTTTCATCTACCTACGTATTTTCATTTGGTTAAGACGTGGAAACGGACAAATACAAACCTATCTTTTCATACAAAACTTTAGACTAGCCTCCCCCACATGAAAAGTTTTTTGTTAATTAAAAAAGAGTCTATTTTTCGTTACATCGCCATATCCATCTACAAAAAAAATTCATTGAAATCCGTTGGGTCCTTCACGCGTGATTGCAGAACAAACATTAAAATATCTAAACACTCATAAGGATGAAACTAGTCAATATAATAACCTAGATTCTCATTCGTCAACCAACCAAATTTTATTTCTTAATATAATTAATTGATAGAGAGTTTAGCACTTGGTTAAAATTAATCTTTGATATTTCAAATGATATAAAAAAACTTATTTTAAATTGTGTACAAAAAAAAAAATTTTATTCTATATTATTATCTTTATTTGTTCTTGGGGCGTAAAAATGGAGAAAAATAAAACGTCTAGTCATTTGAAAGAAAACGTTTAATCATCTCTAACAAAAACCTATTTTTCGATCCAGTGCCTTATCAGTCATATTTCATTAAGATCCAATAAGTCGTTTAGGCGTAATTGTGGAACAAACATTCAAACATTCAAAAATATTATTTTTTATAAATGTACTCGGACTGAAAGCATGTAAACATTTGACTGCTTCCTCTTCCTTATCCTCGGTTTTATTTTCTACTAGCTTACCCACCCGCCTTTGCTCGGGTATACCATACATTTTCTAAAAAATGACGGCGGGTGGCGCAACCTAGTAACCAAAATAGTCTTAGTTATTTCTGCCAAAATTAGCTATCTGCTTGTGAAACGACCCCAGTGGCACCAACAGGTGAATTAAAAAGTGCACTGTCAATGACAGTATAAACCTGCACCCGTCTAATAATGGAAACAAATGTTCCTAAATGAAAATACAAAGTTGTGATATTTTGAATTAAATACAAAAGTAAAAAATTTCACGACTAGGTCGCACGTACTTGCTCTTATGTTCCTAATTACATTGGAAATCAAGATCTTTGACAGAAACACGTATTATTTACATTGAAAATAACACAGTTTGAACTTATAAAAAGTATCAAAACAACAATATTTTTTTAGTAAAAATGAAGTACGCCATCTTCCGTTTTAAATAACAAAGAATTTATGAAAAAAGTATTTCGAAAATTGTAGGACCGGTTTTGATAAAATCCTGTTTTTTATTTTTAGTTTTTTGAATTTTTTTGTTTTAATTTTGATATCCAGTTTTTTAGAATTTATTAATATACATGTGATTATACAATTTAAAATAATTTTGTTTGATTAGTTAAATAAAATATTTTTATTAAAAAAAAAAAAAATCAAAAATAATTTAATTAGAAAAAAAGTTATTCAAAATATTGATAAGCGGAATTAATTTGGCTACTAACATCTTCTCAAATAAAAAATTTGACAGAAGTCAAAAGAGCGGTTACTGAGAAAGCCCAAAATTAAAAAAGCCGTTATATGAAAGGTACCGTTAATAGACTTTTCCCGTAAATTTGGTTCTAATCAAGTCATAGCCAATACCAACATAAAAATCCTCAAAAAAGTTCATCAAAATCGTTGGAGCCATAATAAGCTTTTCCTTATGGCAGGTACCGTTATTTTTAGGCCTAAAAATAAAATTTCAATTTCCCTTCTGGGGAATACCAAAAGAATCACACAGACCAAATTTGAAGATAACAAATAATATTTTTTTTCCATTTTTCATTTATTTATTTGTTTATATTACAACACACAACTTGGAGACAAAAAAAAAACAATTATGAATAAAATAGCCTTAGTTACTCCTTACAACGTCAGCTATCTATCTGTAAAAGTTCCGTCAAAATCGGATCATAAACACGAATTTTCAAAAAAAAAACTACTCCAGCGCCATCTATGGGTAATAAAAAATAGCCTTACTTAGTCCTTATCAGCTATCTGTCTGTGAAAGTCCCGTCAAAATCGGCCCATAAATCAGATTCAAGAAAAAAATCTTTTCAAAACTAGTGCAACCGTTCACTTTCTTAACAAGAAAAATCAAGGCCGTCTACAATTCAAATCCACCCCTGCCTTGACCGGGTATAGTTTTACAAACAAAGTGCATGTTAAAAGTTCAAAATAATTGGCTTAGTGGGTGTGCCGTGCGTCGGATTCCCCATCCAAATGCACACTCATGCGGTCAGTGGCGGCAAGAACTTCTTTTGTTCTTCTTTTTGTTGTTGTTCATTGTATATCCGATGGCCATCCTTTCAAGAACGAATCATTTTTTTTCTTCAGCTCACTGAAGCACACATTTAATCAAACTCACTCGGCAGTGAAATGTGCTTCACCGCGCAGCACCAGCAGGCCTCATAGATATACCTATAGCCAGCTATCCATCTCAAAACTATTTCTCATCGCTTTCGATATAAATATCTGTGCCAAAGTCAACATTCGAGACCATGTCGGTCGTCTGTCCATCCGTTCTACATCATCTTCTACTCTCTACTCTATTGTCTATCCATCTAACTATACTTTGAGTTGAGTTGAGAGATGATCTAAGGAACAAACACAAGAAAAATAAAAGCCCATTCTGTCCCAATCCGCTCGAAAAACTGTCCGCGAACATACCATTCACTCCGTACAGCATGCCCTGAACGCCACAGAGTTTTGTTAAGTGAAACAGCATTTAATTGAATTTTCTTCCGTTTTTCGTTGCAGAATTTTCGCGACGAAAAAATAAACAAAAAAACTTAATGGAAAACCCCCAAAAGTGTAAATAAAATATGAAACCTACAAGTAAGTGAAATAAAAACTTCGTCGTTTGTGAAAAATTGTAAAACGGATTTCACCGAAGGTGAACGAAATGTGAACGAAAGTCCTTCTGTGTGCGGAAAATCTAAAATTGAAACAAAATATTTATAAAAAAAAAGGAAAACACACCAACAACCTGTGTGATACATAAATAAAAAAAAAATTAAAAAAATGATTCGAGATGCATCCACGTCCACCATCGGACGAGAGGACCGAAAAACCCTCATGGACGCGTACATGTTCCAGCGAAGGGTGCTGCTGGTGTGCAGCTTCATGATGGTCCTGTCACTCATCGTTTGGATAATCGCCATCTCGACAGACCATTGGATCATCATATCTGGAAAAGGAGGTAATTTCATAAAACAAAAAGTATCTCAAAGTATCTGCCTGACAAATGCGTAATTGTCACTCTGATGCTAGCTAGCGAAAATCCGCGGTGTAAATAGTCATGTCGTTCGTGTGTCGCATCTCGCATCACAGCTTGCAGCTCGTTCACAGGTTGTTTTGTGTAGATAGCACTGTTTGGCATGGTGTTAGATGCGATTTCATAGAATTATTTTGGGCCGACGCCAATCGAAATTCATAGATATTCAACAATAAAAGTCTCATTTTGCAATTCCCATTCGGTGTCGGCGAAATTCCGACAGATTTTGTCCCGCTACCGCTGCCGGAGCTGCGATGTGCATAATGCGAGAGATTGAAGGAAAATAAACTTAGGAAATTGTTTTGGTTATGACAAGCGGGTTGGGGCAGACAAATAAACATTTTTCGAGATACAAATCGGACGGAAGGATTTTAATTTGGTAATCAAATTAGAATTTTATTAGATTGAATATTCCGGCCGGGCCTTGAAGTGGGCAACAGGTGATTAGTGATGTGCTTATTGCAGATTTTTTGGCTGCTAATTAACAGTAAATAATAAGTATTTCCTACATAGTTGTTTGGGGGTGGTCTAGTGCGACTTTGTATATCTAGGGATGTGGGTTTAGATGTCAATAAAATTGTTAGGTTATAACGTGTGGATAGATTGTAATTAATTGGGAATAATTTATGATGACTTAACTATAATTCTCAAGAAGACGTTGCCGCTTACGTGTTTATTGCTATGTAAGTTATTCAAAATCAACAAATTTTATATGCGCCTTAAGATTTAACGATGTGAGAAAAGTATTTTGACACTGAGATACAAATTTGTTCTCATTTTCGAAATGGATTGAGGAAAAAAAATAGTTTTTAGGTTGGTGAATTTCCAAGGATTTTGGAGCTTGTATTTTTATCCTTATATTTAGATAATGTATTATATATATGTATGAAATATGCCATCGTTTAAATGCCTGAATACGAGTGATCCAATTTGAATAACTCTTCCGCTGAATTTGAGCGACGGTCTTTGTTACGATCTTTAGGGCATCGGTGGATTGTGGTTTATTCGCATTGACCTGCGACTTTAGAAAACCTCATAAGAAAAAGTCTAACGGATTCAAACCGCATGACATTGGTTTCCAGTTTTAATCGCCTCTTGTTGTATTGGACGGATTCAAGTCTGATTCCCATAAAATAAATGCTGGTGTGTCCCAGGGCTGCGTTCTGTCTCCAACTCTCTTACTCAATTTTATGAATGATCTTCTGTCTGTTGCTTCTCATCCACTTAACTGTTTTGCTGACGACTCTCTACCCTCAGCTTTACATATTCGTTGGTTGATTCACGTCCTTTGCCTTCGGAAGTACAATTCACCCTTGAGCCCAATTTCGGAAGTAACGTGAAATATAGGGATTCTTTTTTAAGCCGAACAACTCGAATTTGGAATAGTTTACTTGGCGAGATTTTGCCTTGCCATGCAAGCATTCAAAACCAATGTTAATCAACACCTCCTGTCATTTCCTTCCCTATCTACCTAATGACGCGCGGTATGCTCTACATTAAAAGGGAAACAAATAATCCCTTGGATCGCACGTACTTGATCATATGTGTGGTCATTCTCGACTAAAATTTAAGAAAATTAAAGTTAACATCAAAGCATTTATTCGGTTTTTGTGACTTATGATTATTCCAATAAAGTACGTTAAATTGTATTAAGTGAAATAATTTAAACGCCATTTTATTTCTTTAAGAAATGTAAAAAAGTGTGATTTTTTTTCAAACAACACATTTAAAAACAAAATTTAAAAAAAAAATCACTTACCCGTTTTTAAAAAAATAAAAAAAATTATTAAAAATACAAAAAAAAAAAAGTTTAAAAAAAATTAATGCGAAATTACTAGGGCTACCTACATCTTCTTGATTATCAATTTTGATAGTAGTCGGATCACCAATTTTTGAGAAAGTCGAAGAAAAAAAAAGGTCTTGTGGGAGGTACCGTTTTTAGCCCACCATATTATTTTTTGTTCACCAAAATATAATGCATACCTACAATAGTACACTGATTTTTCTTGATAAAAACTCTTGGAGCCGTTTTCGAGAAAAATAAACTTTTACATAACAGTTATATGATAGGTACCGTTGATTTTTGACCTAAAAAAATTTAAAAAAATTCCTCTGTAGAATGTAAAAATAACCTTAAGTTCTAAATTTGAAGACGATTGGCCCAACCTTTTGGGCTGCAGTCCAAAATACATCCGTACAGACAGACAGACAGACATACAGACAGACGGATAGAATTTTGCCAGTAACTCAAATATGTTTCTCTATCATCGTAATATCATGTTTTATTGTTATTTCAAAATTTTTAATCTGCACGAATGCATAACTTGCATTATAGTACCTATAATCGCAAGTAAAAATTATACAAGAAACATACAAGAAACACATTGGCCTTTTGAATATTTGTTTAATGCTATAATATTAATAAACGTTACTTACCTTTTATTTTATTTTTTAAGTAGTTACCTCTCTATAGTTTGTCAAATTTATCTGGATGAGTTCTAGTAGTAGTAAACAACAAATTAAAAACCAAAAAGAGTCGTTAATTTTATTTTTAACACATTGTTTCATAGAACAATTAATCGCGCTTTAAATAATAGAACGTTTTATCACGGCAAGAATACACAATAGAATGACGCGTCATATTGCTTGCTGCATGCAAGATAGAACTAAATTGCAATTTGAGTTAATTGTGGCGATAAATAGTTGTTTGCTCCAATAAATAGTTAATTGCAACAATAAATTGTTTATTGGGACAATAAAGTTTATTGAAAGTTATCTGCTGTTTGAAGTGGTTGTTTGGATTATCAATAAATAGTTTATTGCGACAGTAAATGGTTTATTGCGACAATAAACGTTTATTAAAAGGTAACTGTTGTATGAAATGTTAGTTAATTGAGCCAATAAATGGTTAATTGTGCAATAAATGGCTTCTTAAATGTTTTCTGTTTTTGGAATGGGAGTTATGATCATTAATAAACAGTTTATTCCTGCAATGAACTTGTTTATCACTTTACAGTTTTTGAGAATTAATAAACTGGTTTATTGTGGCAATAAATAGTTTAATAAAATTTACTGTATTTTTATTTAGATCGCAGTTTTGATTTTTTTAATCAACTGTTAATTATTACCAGAATGAACGAGTTTATTATTACTCAAAACTTGTGAATTGATGAAAAAGATCGTTGCGGCAATGTATAAGTGTATTGCGACTAAGTATAAGTTTATTGCGGCAATAATTAGTTTATTAATTTTCGCATTTCGATTTCAATAAACTCAAATTTATTGTCGCAATTAACAGTTTATTGATTAAGGCAGTTTGAAATCAATAAACGTTTGTTGTGACAATAAAAAGTTTATTGTGACAATGAAAAACAAATCTATAAACGGTTTTTATAACTTTTATGTACAGTATTATTTTTAGTGTTGGTGATGTGCTTATGGCAATTTTCTAACAAATACACTATAATGTTTGAATCTTAGTCATTGATTAGTGTACATCCAATGAATGGTTTTTTTGGCAAGGACCCCGTTTTGTGCCAAAAATTCTGTTGCAAGTTTATAGAAGCTTTCTTTTCTATTTACTTGATAATTTCTTTCCAGTGCCAATTACCCGGAGTGATCTCCAATTTATTGTGGGAATGATAATATTTGGTATGTTTCATTTTCTTTTAAAAAAAAAACTAATTGTGACTTGATAAATTGACATGGCTTGTCAATTGGAATATATAGGTGGTGTTCAAACATACCCTGAATATTTCCACCAGAAATAGTACAATCCTTTTCTTAGAGCCTTGGAGCGTAATTGGAATTATTCCATCAGGACTGGCAGATTTTTTTACTGAACAGTATTTTATGATCAAACCTCAGATTCTTACGGTGCCTGGGGTCTGAGTAGTCGGTCCAATTTTCAATGACTCTTCCTCTATTTGAATTATATTCTTCTTAAGAGCTTCCAATTTTAATAATTGTTACTCTTTTTTTTAGTTCGAACGGAGTTTGCAAGGAAACTTAAAAAAAATAATTTCGTTTGCGACCTGCAAGAAACCTGTCCTGGTTCTCAGTTCTCTTGCTTGCTATATATGGCATAATTTTCTTTCTAAAAGGCTTTAGCTTTCCGTCAACATAACTGGCGTGTGATGTGATCATCAATATCAAAGCATTCATTGATCTTTGTATAGTTTATATTTAATTATTAATTTATATAAAGCCACCTAGATCCGGCGTTTTGATCATGTCGGTAGACAAATATGTTGTTTTTTTTCGGTGAAGAAAAAAATATCAGAAACGGCAAGGGGAGGCCCTATGGTAGGGCCTAGACTATCTGATTGTGATTTAACAAACCTTTTTTCAGCCTTCTCTGGTAAATGTTGTAGAAATCACACAAAAGTTGAAATCGGTACGAAATTCCGACACTCAAAACCCCGTATTTTAGAATCAAGGCTTTGAAAGTCCTGAATTTGCACAAAATGTAAAAATTAAAACATTAAATATATTTTATTTGTTTGTTCTTGTTGATTCTCAGAATATAGTGAACCTTTACTATCGGTTATGTTTCTACTTTTTTCTTGTATCTGGGGCCATACTCGTCCTATTCGACATGTTTTTTGTAAAATGCATTGGAAAAAAAATAAAAATTGTGTCAAGGTTATGTTTGCCTTAAAATATTTTTGGAATATTCTTTTTTATGTTATGTTTTTTTGGTGCAAGTAGGCACCTGTGTTATCAGTTTTCAAAACTAAAAGTGTACCTGAAAGTGCAAAAATCACCAACAAAAACGTTTACCAAACAAAAACGGATTTATTCTGTAAACGGCGAATTTTTTAAATCAAAGTTCCAATAGTACAGAAATCAGAGATTTTTTTAAAGGTATAATTAATTTTTTTTAAAGTGGAAAATCACCATACGCCCTCGTAAATTATCTTACTCAAAATATTTCCATTATTAACTGGTGGCTGTCAAAGTGATTTAAGTTCACATTGGACAACTCGAGCTAAGAATGCTTAATATCTTTATGATTTTGGAAACAAAAACCTAAACCTACGCAAACTTAAAAATATGAATTTGATTGAATCATAAGAAATTCTTGAGTTAAGTAGATTTGTCTATTTAGAAGACGAAGAAAAAAAAAAGATTGAAAAATAAATATATTTGTCAATGTTGATGTGAAACGTTATTGATTTATGAGATAATAATATATTTTCCTTTTTCAAAGTGACAAATGCTACTTTTTCGTTTGATGTCGTCAATTTGGTTGGTACAATGGAATTTAATTTTATTTTATTTTTAATTATTAAATAAACACGAAAAATTGGTTTAAAAGCTCTTAAAATGCATAGCTATAGTCTAAATATTTTCTTTTAAGATTAATATTTGACCTCCTATATCATTGAATATTTAATTTCAAAAACAGGAAATATTAAATTGTTGCAAGCTTTGATGTTGCAATAAAATTTATTATTGATTACATAAAATGAATTTGGCTCTAACTTGAAGACGGTATTATGATATCCCAATAAGAATTTAACAAAACGCTATAAATTCATTGTTACATCTGATGCTGTGTGGCTTGTGGCACTGTCTTGTTGAAACCACACATGGTTAATGCGATTGGCCAACGAAATAACGATCCTGCAACGATCTCTATTAATCGCAACGTGATGATCATTTCCATCAACGAAAAAAGAATAACCCTTTAAATGAATACAGTGCGAGTTTAGGAAAATAAATTGCACGACATGATCGCACGTATTTGCTCATATGTGCGGTCACACTGTAGAATAAAATTTAAGAAAATTAAAGTGAACATCAAAGATCAAAAGATTTAGTCGATTTGGAATTATTCGATATTTCTTCTTGAATATCAATTTTGATCGTAATCGGATCACCAGTTTTCGAGAAAGTCGAAGAAAAAAAAACCGGTCCTATGTGGGGTACCGTTTTTAGCCCACCGTATAAAATTTTTTTTCATCAAAATATAACGCTTACTTAGTAGTACACTGATTTTTTTTCATACAAATTCTTGGAGCCGTTTTCGAGAAAAATAAGGTTTTACATAACGGTTATATGACAGGTACCGTTAATTTTTAAGCTAAACAAAATTGAAAAAACTCCTCTGTAGAATGTCAAAAAAACCTTAAGTTCTAAATTTGAAGACGATTGGCCAAACCATTTAGGCTACAGTCCAAAATACATCCGTAAAGACATACAGACAGACAGACGGACAGAATTTTGTCAGTAACTCAAATATGTTTCTCTATCATAGTAATGTCATGTTTGATTGATATCTCAAAATTTGTAATCTGTACGAATGCATAAATTGCATTATAGTACCTATAATCGGAAGAAAAAAGAGATTGTTTAAAAGGAGAATTCCAAGCAAGTTTTAAACTTCTAAGAATCATAATGCGTTAGGAAAATAAAGTTAGGCAAAACATTCCACATTCGAGTTGTATGACTTAACAATAACAATTACGACAAAAATAGGGCTCAATTGGTTGGATTTCCGGGTAGCGCGAGTATTACGCTAGAAATAGTCAATGAAATTGGCTATTTCTCAAAGACGTTTACAGTAGAATTAACGGTACAAAAGAGAGAGAGACATGACACATTTCGTCGTCGATGTTTATCACCAATTATTTTGAATGCTTTGAATACCATCCAAAATACTCAAATTAATTGAAAGAGCACCAGCCCAAATATGGAAGTTCTTCTCTAGTCTCTTGGACGGCTATATGTATAATGTACATATATGTACGTTTTGTAGATATTAGCCAAATCAGAAGGGGAAAAGAATTTCTTACTACGTCGAAGGAAGCCTAGTATCTTGCGGCTTTTTAGCGACATATATGATCGTTCCACAAGTAGTTGGTGAAAGGTAAGGCTAGGCCAGACGTCTTCCTTTCTTTTTCTTTCTTTTTTAATTATTCTGCAATTTGTCCTCTTTTTATTAAATTCCACTACCATTATAAGGAATATTTTGGCATTATTTATTATTTTTCCATTATAAGAGCTTGTTGGCTGAATAAAACCATCCAAGAATAACGAATAGAAATTTAATGTTTAAATTATCATCGGCTTTGAACATATCCTCGTAAAATGGATTTTTTTCTTATTTAGCATATCGATACTTAAATGTTTGTTTCGAATCCACCCTCTCCAATTCATTTTAGCTACCTCGGGGATCACCCACTGCAGGAATTAGGTTCTGTCCTTTTTACTTTTTAATATTAACGATATTGAAATGGTCATCAAACATTCCCACATCTATGTACATATCTCAACGCTGATGATATGTACCTAGTTTTTCAAAGCAAATTTTTCGACACTTGACTCTTCTCTCATTCAACTTTATCTCGATAATTTCTCAATATCGAGCCTCAAAACTACTTTGAGCGAAATATTGCCAAATGTCAATCAATTACATTTCACGTAAGCGTATAAAATCTTTTTTCCGTATCAACATTTTCCATAATCAACCAAGGAAAAACATTGGAACGGATTTGTCAGTAATGCCAAGCAATCCCAATTTCACGATGAATACTGCAATGTGCTCTACTCTGCAGTTCCAAACTACTTTAATGACGCAAACCCGCGCGGTATGATCTGCCTTATATTAAAAACGCGCTGTGGACTTCTCAATCTGAATGGTAGAGCCTTCCAAAGAAACACGAACGGTTTATGTGCACTCTGCAACTTAGATGCCTCTGAGAATACTTTTCACTTCGTTGGAGCCCGATCTTTAAAAGATATAGACGAATATTCCTCGGTAATAACGAACTCTCCCGCACAAAATTTTTCAATGTATTAAATGGCAGCTGCTACTCAAATCTCTATAACTTTTTGAAAGCTTCTCTTAAATATCGAAATCTCATTTTAAGCGAATATTCTTAATTTATGAACTCACTAAGCTAAATTTTTTATAGTAACTTTTTTTAACCTGACAGGCAACTTTATGTTATTGTCAAAAATTATTTTATACCAGCATAAACAATGTTTTTGTTATACCTTTTAATGGAAATAAAATTATATCTATCTATATATCTATCTATCTAATCAACCAATACATAATGTGGATTCGATTCACGACCTTGGTATTTTATGTGACCAAGAGTTCAACTTGGCACATTTCGATATCATGTTTAATTCCAACACGGCGCTTGGCTTTGTGAAACGTGTGATCCCTCTACATAACCTTTGTACGCCCGCTACTTAAATACCCCCACCAATTATAGTCCCAATATATCAATAAGTTCACACCTATAGAATCGAGAGTATGCATCATCGATTCCTTGCCCTTCGCGATCTGTCATGGGATAATCCACTTATCTTTTCTCCCTATCAAAATTCCTTCAACTTATAATTCTAAATACCCTGAAAGAACTCAGAGAAATTGCAGAGATTCTCTTCATTCATCTACTCCTCTCAGGATCCTTCGATTGTGAAACTCTTCACAACTCTATTTTCTTCACAGTGAATTTCCATAACATTAGAAATCCTCGCCTCTTCTATATACCTACCCACTGCACCTCTTATGGCTCAATAACGAACTTTTACTCGTATGCTGCAGAAGGATAATTCGAATGAAAACTGTTTCGAATTCATCAGATCTAAGTGAGACGAGTTTCATAGTTTTAAGTAAATTAAAGGAATGAAGCTTGCATTAAGCTTGTAATAAGCCCCCATCAAAATTTAGTAATAATATAAAAGCAGCTTTTGTCTTCCAGATGGATGACAGTTGTTCTTATCTATCCAACTTCAAAATTAAGCTGGGATCTTAGCATACGTGGAGATAAAACTTAGTTTGTCCCGAACTGCATATTTACGCTCAAAAGAAAATTATATTTTATTATATTATACCTTTCGGTATATTTCAATTAAAGTTGTATTGGATGGGTTCAAGTCAGAGACCATATAAATAAATGGTCTGTTCTGTCTCCGACTCTCGTTCTCATTTTTACTTGCGATTATAGGGACTATAAGGCAAGTTATGCATTCGTAAAAAAAAAAAAAAAATTCTAACAATCAAACATGATATTACGATGATAGAGAAGTCAAAAAAAATGGGTCCGGAAATTCCGTCCGTCTGTCTGTCTGTCTGTCTGTCCGTATCGATATCTACAGCCTAAACGGTTGAGCCGATTTGATTCAAACTTGGTATATAGTATTTTTAGAGTGCTCTACCCGACAGTTTTTGGAATTGGCATTCTAGCTACAAAACTAACGGTACCTGCCATATAACTTTTATTAAAAAACTTATTTTTCTCGAAAACGGCTCCTACGATTTTGATTAAACTTTCAGAATGATGTTTTCTGTGCAAAATCTATCTTTTATTTTAATGGATTTTTCAGAAAAAGTTTTATAACGGTACCTCCCATATGACCGGTTTTTTAAAATCAGACTTTCTCGTTAACTAATTGACGAATTTTGATGAAATTTTCAAAATATGTAGTGTTTTATGATTTAAATAATATTGCTTATCAAAATTTTCAAAAACATTTTTTTTTAAATTTTAATAATTTTTTAAAAAAATATTTTGTTTCTTGAATATTTTGAAAACGGATCTATAGATTTTTTTTAAATTTTTCTCCTAGTATAAACTATAGATTTCTTAAAATTGACATACTAAAAAAAATTTTACAATATGTTTTCGAAAAGTTTTTCAAAAAAAACATTTTTTTGAAAAAACCGGTCGAACGATTTTGAAATGAAAAATTCATAAAATAGAAAACAGCAATTTTTTCCAAAAAACGTTATGAGTAGTGTTTTTTTGAATTCATAAATTTTTGTCCCCAACATTTTATTTCATATTGCTCGGCTAAGCCCTAGCCAAGCCATTAGTCAAATAAAAGAAAGTCGCAACCTACATTACATACATACTAACGTATTTTAAAGTATTTTTCATCATCATAAAAGCACAGAATAAATAAGGAAGCCTTTGATCACACAAAAACAACTAACAAATAAAAAAAACTATTCGATTACTACTGAATGCAAAAATTTCAATCGAGAAAACAAAAGTTTACACCTTCCTATAAATAGACAAAACCACTGTGTTAACTTTTAATATTGTCTCTATACCTACTGGCTTAACAGTAGTTGGAACACGTATCTTAATTTTAGTACCTACCTTTCTTCCAACCTTATTATAGGTAACTAAATCCTTTATAAATTCCATTGGTCCCATATTGGGACGTATGAAGGTCCCTTTACCTAGCATTATTGCCATACTGCTGATTCCGACGAATCTTTATGCCAGTTGTTCAAATTTGTCCATACCAAAATGAAAATTTAACTGAAAAAAGTCCTTTGTATCTTTCTATTAGCAAATTATATTATAAACAGTAAGCAGCAAGTGGAAAGATAATACTACACTAAAAAACTGCAAAAGCTAACAATCCTATATATTTATGTGTTTATCCCTTTGTCGTGACGCATGTTCGTTCGAGCTTCACCCCAAAACGATTCTAAGGAAGTTGCACGTCATACAAAAATAAAATCTTTGTCAAAAAGACGCCTGCACTTAAAAAGGATTAGCACATAAGAGCAAGTACGTGCGACCCAGTCGTGCCTTTTATTTATAAATAATCTCCTATCATCATATCGTACACCGACGTAATGTTTCTTGTCTCTCTCTTTTCTACCGTTACTTCTATGGTCAATGTTTAAGTGCAATACTTACTTACTTACTTGGGGGGCGCTACAGTTCGGGACGAACTTGGGCCTCACAGCTGGAACAAAATGATGACGGAGACGGAAACGCAGACGCAGTCGTATCGCATGTCAAAATATTGAATACAAGAATTCAATGTTGCGAACACAATGAGACGGATGCGCAAACGCCGACGAGAACGGAGACGGACGAGTTGGCTAACTTTTAATAAATGCGTGCGCATTTTTTGACATTTCACAAACAAAAGCAAGAGCATCGTGCTAATAAAATCTTAACAAGAACAATGGATTGCAATTCCGAAGCAATTATTGAAGCTGTTCGAGGTAAAGTAAAGGTAAAAAAATAAATCGGGATCATTGTTTTTTCATAAATCTAAAAGTGATATAGAAATAGCCCTTCAATGGCCACTCCTGGTAGAAAGGCCGCACCCACCATCTTCGGTTATGTGTTTATTATAGTGTTTGAAGTACAAGTAGCACAATTGTAGAAAAGCCAAAAAACTAATGTAATCTCCATCATCAACCATTTTAATTAAAAAAAAACTTATATTTTTCGTATTATATTATTTTTATCATAGGAAACACAGAGAGAATTCCATTAACTAACATAAATGACAAGTAAATGTAAAAAAATGCCTAGGACTCCATTGTGAGCACTTCTAATTAGGTGCGTACGTTTTCATTTGACATGCGATACGTCTGCGTCTCCGTCTGCGTTTTTGCATTGTGTTCCTGCAGTGAACCAACATACCTCTCCAGCCAGCTCGGTCTTTGGCTAGCTGCCTCCAGTTTCGCACTCCAAGTTGGTTGAGGTCGTCCTCCACTTGAGCGCGCCACCTAAGGCGAGGTCTTCCTTGACTGCGTCTACCCTCTGGGATGGTATCGAAGATCCTGCGAGCCGGAGCATTGTTGTCCATTCACTCTACATGACCTAGCCATCTTAAACGTTATATGCGTATTTTTTTGACCAGGTCAATATCGATGTACAGCTCGTATATTTCATGGTTGAACTTTCTCCTCCAAGACGAATCTTACGCTCGAAACGACTAAGGATATCTTCATTCGCTTTAGATAGAGTTCATGCCTCGGGATGATTAAGGTCTTATACAGCCTCCTTTGTCTATCGAGAGTAGGCTTAACTACTCAATTGCCTTCCTAGCCCATATAGAAACAGCAATAGGCAAGAGTGATTCTTCGCTTTATTTCTGACGAGATGTTGTTGTCAGATGTTATAGCGGATCTGAGGTAAACAAAGTCCCTAACTACCTCAAAGTTGTACCTGTCTATTGTGGTGTTTTGTCCAATCCGCCGGTATTGTGTGTCCCTTTTTGTGGACAGCAGGTACTTCGTTTTGGCCTCATTGACTGCTGACATGATGTCAATGTCGTCTGCGTATGCTCGCAATTGCACAGACTTGAAAAAAATTGTCCCACTACAATTGACTTGCGAGTTTCTTATAATTTTTTTCAAGTATTAAGTTGAAGAAATCGTACGATAGCGCATCACCTTGTCGGAATCCTTTTTTGACGTCAAAAGCTTCTGTGAGGTCAGTACCAACCTAGACGGAGCAGCGAGAGTTCTCCAAATCTATGTTTCCATCTTTTTATAATGTTCAGAAATTTAAGACTAATGTGATGAAAAAATACCATTAGCGCGTGTTAATTATAAAAAACCAAAAAATACAACTTGTATTAGTCGACCCGAACGGTAAATTTTAGTGCAATCGCAAGGGAGAGAATGTGTTACTCTCTCGTGAGCGCTTAGTTCTATTCTAACTACGAACTTTGTGTCTTGTGGAATAACATTTAAATTTGGAACGGAACGGCTAGCTATAATTTTCTTCAATCATCGACAATTTTATAATCCCTAAGACTTTGTTTAAGCTAGTATTACACAGTCAGCTTAATTGGTCATCGTGCTAATACTCTGACATCATAATGACGTATTTATTTGTTCTAAGGCCTTCATTTCGTGTGACAGTCATCTTAAAAAGCGGTAATCGCTCTGACGCCACCAATAACAGGCTCGATTATACTCATTTTTGGCTGGATGACCATGTAATAGCCCTGTCATCGTTGATGGGACGCGCTGACTGGTAGCCTGCGTAAGTATCAGATGTTTGAAAGTGGTCAAATCGTGATGTGATCGTCATTGTTTTGCATGTCATCGCGTTGACACCGAGACGCCAAAATCACCGACACGCTTTGCCCGACATCGCAATTTGGGACAACAATAACAGATTTGGGTGTATTCGTGTGATATTCACTGTAGCCAGCGATGAAACGATGATGTGACGTCAGAGTGTCAGTGCGATGACCAGTTACGTTGACCGTTTAACACTAGCTTTACTTGGCAAATGTCGTCACTATTTTTTTATTTAAATGTCAAAAAACTGAAATATTCACTGGTTTTTGATTCATGTAAAACCGAACAAGCTACAAGTTTTGCAATTTATGGAATTTGAATTAAAGGAGCATTTGTTTGTATAAGTATTTTTTTTATCTTGCTTAATATTAAAATTTGGTCAGTGGTAGGGATCATCGCCAAATGCCTTGCGAAACTTTTGGGTAAAATGCTTTGCAGAATCTAATCACTATTGGCGTATAAAAAATATTCGTCTGGTCATCTCCAAGACGCTGCTTGTTACTTCGATTTCATCCAAATTTAAAGAACTGTGTCCCAAAGTTTTATTTTCTTCGATGGCAATTACTTTCGTTGAGTTCCTTTTATACAAGCCAAAATGTTTTAATCGTATTTCATCTACTCAATGCTGCTTAATTGTGCCTCCTTCACACGCCTCAGTCATTAACTCTGACTATACTTTTCAAAAACAACAAATTATGACAAGTTTGTGACAAATTATGACATCACAAACTAAATTGCACCACAAAAACCACTTAAAATAAGGCATTGCGTATGTACTTCTCCCAACCAAAACATTTCTCTATCCCGAAGCAGATGTTCTTTGTTTGCAGATGTCAGAACAAGCTTTCACACTCCATAGTACGTCGGTGTGAACATTCAAAACGCATTAAATATGACTAACGATCAATAGACGAGTTCATAAGGCATCATCATGGCCATCGTTAAATAAAAAAATACTAATCACTTAGCGTGGGTGGGTTTCCTTTTTGTCGCAATTTCGCAAGTAAAATAAATTGAAGCTCATTAATTTGGTGGCGCATTCCGACATCTCTGCCACTGATGGACATACAAATTAATCAAATTGTTTTTTTTTTCTTCAGGAATCTACATTCCAGAGACACGTCGATTTTTCATGTCATCGCACTCGGGCTTATGGCGACACTGCCGCATAACTCAGGTACCAAATGCCATGAAGAACTCCACGGTCGCCCGGAACTTTACCTCAATCGCCTACCAGAGTCCAACAGCTATCAATGATGCCAAGGTCAATATAACCGATGCTGAGTTTGTAAAGACGTTTTTGCGCCACGAAATAGCTTTCCCGATGGAAAATTTCACCGACGAAGCAAGACAACGGATGTTTGCTCATTGGGTACGCAACGATCATGACAATTTTCAGGAATTCAAGAAAGCCTTCTGGAATCTAGAGTTGGCAAACGAAAAGGTAGCCATGATTCCGATTGATTCGAGGCCGATTCAGGTGAATCCGCTGGATATGCCGGGGCTGGAAGCGAAGAAAGTTTTTGGCGATGCCCTTCTGCAAGTTGTAGTCGATCAGATGACGTATTACTTTGTGATCCCAATTCCGGCTCAAAGGGCCATGTTTCCTGGATGGAATGAGCAGCGACTTGTTCCCAAACTGTATTGGCCATTTATTCGAGATCTGGACATCCCGGCGTATGTAATGAATGACGAAAGGGTCATACTTCAGTTAGTTCCACCGAAACCGCCGAAAAAGGGAGGACAAAAGAACGGATATGATTACATTTATACACGTGAGTAGAATCGGGCTTCTTGCTGAGGCCTAAGATGGTTATTCAAACATTGTTTTCTGTAGCTCGTTGTAAGTACATTGAGATGTTCCCTTCGCAAAGTACGTTAAAAATGGATCCTGGATTTGATAATGAATTGATGGGTAAGGAAGTTTGGAGTGTTTGAATTCTTGAAAACTAACTAGCTCATTTCCAGATTACATCCGAACTCAGGCTTCATTTGCTTGTATAACTGTTTTTGTGATGTGCTTGGGGAGCGTTTTCACTTTTTACACTTTTATGAACCCTCGCTACATGTTCAAGCGTCTGGCCGGAGGAATTCACCTGGTGTCGGCTTCCACAAGTATAGTTGTGATTCAGGTGCTGATGTCTTCGGTGGAATACACAAAAGAGCATCTTTTCTATGCCTACCCTGAGGGTGCTGAACTGACGTGAGTATCACCCTTAAAGCCGAAATCTCAGACTTTACCAACTTTGGTTTTTTACAGTTATGGTTATGGAGTCTGGTTGGCTTGGTTTACTTTCTCTACGAACGTTGTTTGTGGTCTCTTGTTCATGTGGTATTCGGGCAAGAAAAAGGGCAACAAAGCCCCAACCGATGAGCTAGCAATGGCCGATGAGGCTACTAATTTGGGGAGATGAGAGCTTTTGCGGAATAAAGACTTCTCCGACTGCCATGGCATTTGTATATAGTTCTATATTTTCCTCGATTACATACACAAAGTGTTGTGGTTGTTCTCATTTATTCGATATTTTTATTAAAAAAAAAAATTAAATTTAGTTTCGTTGAATTTGTTGTTTTATTTTTAAGAAATTTGTAAAGTAATATTTTAATAAAAAAATATTTTGTTCCTTGAATTTGTATAAATGATTTGTGTACTTAGTTAGACTTGTCATAAGATTTTGTAACCAAAGGTTAACCTCGGATTATAAGAAATACCAACTTAATATGTTATTTTCTTGTAGCAAGAAGTCTCTAACCAGAGTGGACAGAGCCTTACCTAGTTGAGCAAATACAAGAAATTCCTATAAAGAGCTGAATACAGCGGAAATCTAAGTTTCCTTCACTTTGGTTGGTGGATATAAAGAACGGACTCATTTCCATTTTATGGCTGCAAATAAAACACCCCTGGCGGCTTTTGATGATGAAATTTATACTTTCGTGGACTTTACCTAATACAGATTTGTTTGATACTTAACAGGGCGAAAAGAAACTATTTGGGGTATTTTTAAGTTCTCTTTCATTTGGTTTCGCATATTTTAGATCGTCTAATAACATAGAACTAAAAAGATGTTATCAAACAAGGCCCAATGTCATTTAATCAACAAATATCATTGCAAAACCGAAAGAATGCAATTATACTGGCAGCAAGGAATCGTTTAGTTTATTTTTCTTTCCATAAATTGCAGAGTGAATTTAAAACTATCAAGGAAAATCATTTAAAAAAATTAATTCTGAATTCCCAAAATGTGGTTTTTAATTATTTGTGGTGCCATCTATTACTGAATAGTTAAACTATGAATATAGCCCATCGAATGTCTTAACTATAAGTTCGAACACTATTCAAAGCTCTTTGTTAAGAGAACTTTTTCTGTTTTGTTTACTGTCAACAACGACATTTCAAAATTCAAACGTCATTTGGCTGTCATTCGTGAATTTTACCCAAACACGTGCGAAGTGGCTAGCTTTTCCACATTTATTTTGAAAAAATTCTAAAATTATTTTGGTAAAATGGCTAAAAACGCCAAACCAACAAAAAGAAAAGCTGCTCCAATAAAAGAATCAAATAAAGATGTCGAGAAGGATGAAATCGTCAACGATGAAGAGGTAAATCGATTATTTTTGTTGCAAGAACTCTGAAGGAAATGAATATTTTTCTAGGTGGATTTGATGAAGAATATTGGCAACGAAGAAGCAGACAGCACAGATGACGAAGGTATCGATGAAGCCTTCAACTCAGATGAAAGTGATGAGTTGGAATTTGAAAGTGACGAGGAGGGAAACTACACTAAGAAAAATGAAGAGGAGGAAGATGAAAGTGATGATGAAGGCGAGGAGGAGCTAGACATCGAAGACGATTCCAGTGACGATGAGGTTGAAGAAGATGATGATGAAGACAGCGTTATTGAAGATCTTCCCGAGAAACCACATCCATCAACATCCAAAGCAAAAACAATTGAAAAGAAAGTCCAGAAAAAAGAACAGCCAAAAGCACCAGCGCTAATAAAGGCGGCAGCACCAACACCAACTCCAGTTGCTGTGCCTCGAGTAGAAGGAGAATTTAAAGTCTCCAAAAAGAACAAATCTGCAGTGGCTAAAATGCAAAAAAAGTTGGCCAAAGACAACAAAGGAACCAACCCGTTAACTGGAGAAGAATACGAAAACTCGGACACTTCGGATGAAGAAGACATCAGAAATACCGTTGGCAATATACCGATGAAGTGGTATGATGAATATAAACACATTGGATATGATTGGGATGCAAAAAAGATAATCAAACCTGCCAAGGGCGACCAGATCGACGATTTCTTGAGAAAAATTGAGGATCCCTATTTCTGGCGCACAGTCAAAGACCCACAGACCGGACAGGAAGTGACTCTGACCGACGCAGACATAGAACTCATTAAGAGAATCAACTCGGGAAGGATTCCCAACGGCGAGCACAATGAATATGAACCATGGATCGAATGGTTCACCTCAGAGGTTGAGAAGATGCCAATCAAGAACGTTCCGGACCACAAGAGGTCTTTCCTTCCGTCTGTGCCCGAGAAGAAAAAGATCGGAAAGATGGTGCACGCTTTGAAAATGGGTTGGATGAAAACCATGGAAGAAGTGGAGCGTGAGAAACAAGCCAAGCGTGGTCCGAAGTTCTATATGCTCTGGGAAACCGACACGAGTCGCGATGATATGCGCAGGATTCACGATCCCGTATCGGCTCCAAAACGAGATCTACCTGGACATGCTGAATCCTACAATCCTCCTCCAGAATACCTCTTCGACGAGAAGGAGATGAAGGAGTGGGAGAGGCTCAAGGACGAACCATACAAGCGCAAGTTGCATTTTATGCCCCAAAAGTACAAGTCACTGCGGGCTGTTCCGGCATATCCGAGATATCTGCGGGAGCGTTTCCTTCGCTGCTTGGATCTGTATCTCTGCCCGAGGGCGAAGCGCATGAGGTTGAACATCGATGCCGAGTACTTGATCCCCAAGCTGCCTAGTCCGAGGGATCTGCAACCCTTCCCGACCACCGAAAGCATGGTTTATACTGGCCACAAAGACATCATCCGGACGATTAGCCTTGAATCGAAGGGAGAGTACGTTGTATCTGGATCCGATGACACAACTGTTAAAAGTAAGTTCGCTAGACAAGTATTTTGCTGTTTCTAATCTATTGTTCACTCTTAGTTTGGGAAATTTCTACTGGACGTTGCATCCGCACCATCGAAACTGGGGAGACCGTCCGGTGTGTTGCTTGGTGTCCGAACGCCAAGCTTTCTATCATTGCTGTGGCCTCAGGTCATCGCTTGCTTCTCATAAATCCCAAGGTTGGCGACATGTTGATTGTTAAGAAGACAGATGACCTGCTGGCCGAGGTTCCTAAAGTTGACGAAATGGAGAGTGAACGCATCAAGACTGCTGTTCAGTGGTCGGTGGCTGATAAGGAAGAGCAAGAGAAGGGAGTTCGCTTGGTGATAACACATTTCAAGCCCGTGAGACAAGTGACATGGCATGGACGTGGAGATTATCTGGCCACAGTGATGCCAGAAGGAGCCAACAGGTCGGCGATAATTCACCAGCTCTCCAAACGACGCAGTCAGATTCCATTCTCCAAGAGCAAGGGATTGATTCAGTTTGTGCTCTTCCATCCCATTAAACCTTGTCTGTTTGTGGCGGTAATTTACAACATGGTTTGATTTATCTTGTGGTTTCATATCAAAAATTCTCTTCCTTCCAGACTCAACATAACATTCGTATCTATGACCTTGTCAAACAGGAACTCATAAAGAAACTGCTGACCAACTCTAAGTGGATCTCAGGCATGTCCATCCATCCTAAAGGAGACAATCTGCTGGTTTCCACCTACGACAAGAAGTTGCTGTGGTTCGACTTGGATTTGTCGACCAAACCATATCAAACAATAAGACTGCACAAGAATGCAGTGCGAAGTGTGGCCTACCATCTGAGGTATCCTCTGTTTGCATCAGCTAGTGATGACCAATCTGTGATTGTCTCGCATGGAATGGTCTACAAGTGAGTTGTTAATCGATGCATTGATTGAATGTTGTTTTTGATTGGGGTTTCTATGTTTTGTAGTGATCTTCTCCAGAATCCATTGATTGTTCCATTGAAGAAACTGGCCACACATGAAAAACGTGATGATTTCGGAGTCTTGGACGTTTGTTGGCATCCAATACAGCCGTGGGTTTTTTCGGCAGGAGCAGATGCTACCATTAGAATGTATACATAAGAAGTGCTCTATTTTTTTAAGCAGGAACGTACATTTTTATTTTAATAAATTGAAATTGAATATTTGTTGACAACAAGAAGGGATTTTTATATAAATTGTCGTGCTTTTTTACGTCATTGCTTTTAAACCTGTAGCTTTGGATGGTGTCTTCAAACAAATAAAATAAAAATGGAGCATGTATGTTATGTTTCGACAAAATGCAATGGAATAAGAAAAGCTGACAGAAAAACTCCTTAACTACACAAATACCTACTACGACACATGCATTCAAGAATCAAAACCACGCATACGTGGACGCAGTTTAAAATTCAAAATAGTAAAATTTGATTTCTATATTAAACTGCCTCTTACGAGGAACTGACAAAACCTCCAAGAGTAAAATTTGTCTCGAAAAAGTGCATCTCATGTAGCCGTTCGGCTTCGGCGGTAAACTGTAGGTCCCTTACATTCTTGCAGATTAACAACACACACACAGGAATGGTTGAGAGTATAAGTCACTTGGCCTTGGCTCCTTAAGGAGCTGTCGCGCCAATAAATTTATTTATTTATATTAAACTAGCTGACGGCGGCGTTACTCGGGCTTACTCTAGCTTTTCTTGATGTCGACGAAAGCGGTCCAATTATAGCCAAAAACCACAAACGTAAACGTAGTTGCAAAATGTTTTCAAAATCGCCCAAGCCTTTTAAATTTAATGTTGGTTATATGAAAATATATTTGAAATTCCATACGAAAATCATTTCTGGATTTTTCAAATTTCTCGACTTTCCCGGAGGGTTTTCCCAAAGGTTTTTTTTCGTAAAAACCTTCTCCTGACAATTACATACAACGGAAACAAAATTGAGCCAAATCGGCCCAGTCGTTCTCAATTGATGAATTACTATACATTTTTCACACCATTTTATATACATATCTGTATAGTTTTATTTATGAAATTGCGATTGTTTATTTCCGGGAGATAATAAACAAAATAAACACAAATTCGAAGAAAGAAATGATATATAATTGATATCGGAGAATTTAAACTATACTGGTGGGAAGTAAATTGGGGATCACAATCACATCGGGACAAGATACAGGGCGGAACAATGCCCACACCAAGGCAATTATACGTATCACGATTATAACATTTTTTTATTATTAAAATTTCAGGTACCTAAATCCCTGTATAAAACAACATGCACGCAAACGCTTCACTTTCCGTTTTCCTGTTAGCTATGAACTGAACAAAACATAATAAGTATTATTATTATAAGCTATGAACTGAACAAAACATATAAGTATTATTATTATAAGATGTTTGCTTGCTAACCGACAGATCGTAATCGTTAGTTCGACTCTCTTCTTCTAACTTCTAGTGCAAGCTAAAGCCTTCCGTGGGTTTTAATTAAGAAAATAATCACCTAATTCTCGATCTACTACATCGAGTTGCATTCTAAAAAGGCATTGTGCCTTACAGACACATAGTTTAAATATATATATAAACAAAAAAAGTTGTATGTAAATTCTACATTTAAGGAGTTATCTTTAACTGGCAAGGCCATCGGCTAAATTATCTTTTACTCGAACTAGCTAAGGAAGAAGCTCAAACTTCCTCTTGAATGGTGAGTGGGAATAGGGACCTACGGATGTGCGGTTATGCCTTTAGAAGTTCGAGGTTCTGTCAAGGTGATTCAGAAAAAAGCGGACAATGCTGTGAAGACTCCATGCTACACAAACTAAACAACTCCATTTCTTCCTTCCATTCTAGACGCTGCGCTGTGACAATCATGAAAGATGTAATTGTCTTCTTCAAGTCTCATCTAAAAACGGAAAACTGTCCTCATGAGCACCTTGGGGTTTGCACTCAAATCTCTTTATAAGACTAGGTGGGTAGACCGGAATGAAGGTGTACACCAATTTTCTTTAGAACACGTCATTTCATAGTGGCCTGACCCAAGTACAGCTAGCAAGGCTTTTTCACTTTAAACAGCTTTATATGTATATTATATGAGCATTGTGTTTAGGTGAATATTGTCTATCACAGTCCCTAAGCAAATTTCTACAAACAACATCTCGGACGTACCGTGAAATATAGGGATTCCTTTTTTAGCCGAACAACACGAATTTGGAATAGTTTATCCGGCGAGATTTTCCCTTGCCATTGTGATCTGCAAACATTCAAAACCAATGTTAATCGACACCTCATATCTCTCCCCTCCTTATCTTCATAATGCCCACGCAGTGTGTTCTAACATTAAAAAGGAAACAAATATTAAAAAAAAAAAAATACAGATTTTTCAATCGACAATAGTTATATTTGCATTATCGTTGCATAATCATCGTTTTAATCATTGTCAATTCACTTTAATTTTTTAAACACCACCTTTGAATTTTGATTTGAATTCTAATAGAAATTTTACTTTGACAGATCAACAATCTCTATTTCCATATACTATTTGACTCTTCAACAATGCAATTTGGAACGATGTTTTCCTATCAAACAATCTATACATCCATATATACACATAAATAAAAATGTCTGTTTTTTAATATCAAAATAACAGCATTTTACTAGATGCATATTAAAATATATTTATATACAGTACTTACAACAACAAAAAACACTTTTTTTAATTTTTGTCTGTCTGTCTGTTTGTTGGGATTAATCTCGGGAATTGCTGCACCGATTTTGACGGGGCTTTTGCTGGTAGATTGCTGATGTTCTAGGGAGTAACTTATGCTATTTAAATAACTCTTTAATTTATTTAAATTCTTATTTATGGCCCAATTTCGACGGGATTTTCATAGGCAGAAAGTTGATATTGTAAGAATTGAATAAGGCTATTTTTAAATACCCCTAGGTGGCGCTGGATGCTGGATGGCTCTTAGACCTACATTAGACTATACATATTGTTGCGAAGCAGGTTTCCACGGGGGAACTTCTTTGGCAGCACGGTTGTCGTTGCGCGGCTATGCTCAACGGATTGGGGGTGCTTCTTGCCACTTCCACTGGTCCCTCCTATTTGGCAAGCAAAATTATCGTGGAAAGGAAAATGAAGGATGAGGAAAAGGATAACTCTACTATAATAGGGTAAGAAAATGGTTACACAAACTCAGGGACCTTGACGACATCCAAGGGAAAACGGAAGTAATTAAGATTTTATTTTAATGTTTTTTTTTTTTGAGTTGCATTTTCTTTAATATCGTTGTGGTTTGAAGCTCGAAAGAACATGCGTCAGGACAAAGGGATAAACACATAAATATATAGGATTAACAATCCTTAACTGCTATTGCAGTTTTTTAGTGTACTATCGTTCCACTTGTTGTTTACTGTTTATAATATAATTTGCTAATAGAAAGATATAAACGACTTTTTTCAGTTTAATTTTCATTTTGGTATGGAAAAATTTGAACAACTGGCATAAAGATTCGTGGGAATCAGCATTAGGGCAATAATGCTAGGTATAGGGACCTATATAAGTCCCAATAACAATAATTAACATTTTGAAATCAAATTAATTAAAATAGCTTTAGCTTAATTATGTTTGATGGATCGATAAACGTATGGTGTGGTTAGGTATTAATGGAATTTATTAAGGAATATTAGTACCTATAATAAGGTTGGAAGGAAGGTAGGTACTAAAATTAAGATAGACATTCCAACTACTGTGAAGCGAGTGGGTATAGACAATATTAAGTTAACACAGTGGATTTGTTTATTTAAAGGCAGGTGTAAACTTTTGTTTTAGTAGTTTAATACTAGGAGTTTATAGTTATAGTTTAGTTTATACTAGGAGAAAAAAATTGAAAAAAATCTATGGATTCGTTTTCCAAATATTCAAAAAACAAAATAATTTTTTTTTAAATTATTAAAAAAATTAAAGAAAATGTTTTTTCTGAAAAATCCATTAAAACTAAAAGATAGCTTTTGCATAGAAAACAGCATTCAGAAAGTTTTATCAAAAGCGTAGGAGTCGTTTTCGAGTTTTTCATTAAAAGTTATATGGCAGGTACCGTTAGTTTTGGAGCTAGAATGCCAATTCGAAAAACTGTCAGGTAGAGTACTCTAAAAATACTATATACCAAGTTTGAATCAAATCGGCCCAACCGTTTAGACTGTAGGCATCGATACGGACAGACAGACAGATAGACAGACGGACGGAATTTCCGGGCCCACTTTTTTTGACTTCTCTATTCTATCATCGTAATGTCATGTTTGATTGTTTGATTTTTTTTACGAATGCATAACTTGCCTTATAGTCGCAAGTAAAAATAAAATAATAAGTAAAAAAAACTTAAATCTACGTTAAAAATTAAAAAAGATAGGTAATAATACAAAAAAAGTGTTAACATTTTTTTTTAATTCCAATAATGGACCTTTAAGTCCTCTAAACATAATATAAACACTTAGGTTTTTTCGTCCCCCGTCGTCCTGCCGGTACCACTGCGAAGAACTTTTGAATTTTTCTGTTTTGAATGAATTACCTTTTTTCAACTCTTCACACTTTTCTAAAGTTACGATTTTGTATTTAATTAATACAAAAATATGGAGTAAAACAATTTTCTTTTCAACAATAATTCATAATTCTGTCCTTTCGTTTTTCTCTTCCTTTATTTTTTTCTTGACTGTCTCCAATGAATCACCTATAATTTCCCCCTTGTCCTGGTCAAGAAAAAGGGTTGAAAAATCCAGCACAAAACAAATTGGCAGAAGCTTAGGCTCCCAAAAGAATCAAAGCTAAAACTCTGCTCAACAAAAATGATTCAACAATTTTAGGAATTTCCTAAAAAAATGCTTCTCCCGGTGGTAGTTTGACTGACACCTTCCTTTGTTTTATTACATACTTTTTTATTTAATTTTATATATTTTTATTTTTATTTATTATTTTAATAAGCTTTTTTTCTTTTCTTTAAAAAATCAAAAATTAAAACTTCAACTTGATGAACCGGATATATTGTCTGAATTCTCTGTTGCTCTATTCCGGTCTTGTTGTCATCATATAGTCACTAACTTTTCTTCTTTTCTTCTATTCAGATTCCTATTTGTCAATTTCATTAACGAACCTTCTCCCTCTTTGTTCTCTTAAAGCTAAATATTCTTTTGCTCTCCGGCATTCGTCACGTAGATCTCTAACACTGTTTATATTACATCCGAATATTAGTGTCGCTACCCTATCTTTAATATTTGTCCTAACAATCGAAACTATGTCACCTTCATTCCGTCATTATGGCCCTAAGGATTTCATTTTTCCTTTTATTGATCTTAAATTGTCTTATAAGTGCCGACTTCAAGTCGTAATAATAAAGGAGTTCATAATCCATATTCTCCTCCATAAACTGCCAGTACCACCTTTCAGCAGGGCCTGTGACCTAATGCTGAAAGTTCGCCTGTTTGTCTTTTTTAACGTCTCTATTCTGAAGAGGAAACTCCCAATCCCAACCGACAAAACTTTCGCCGATCCATCATATGTTATGATCTCCCCCCACTTGTGATGGATGGGACGTCGGCTAATTGTTCCTCGAGTAGTTTGTCCGTCTGACTGTATGTAAGTGAGTAGTGTCTAGTCTTTGGTTAGTGCTAAAGTTTGTATCGTTTCCGAATGTTATGTCTTGTCTTGGGTTTTGTCTGTAAGCTGTGTCTTGTCTAAATGTTCTGTTTGTATCTAAAGATGTCTGCATTTCTAAACGTCATGTTTCGTTCAAAAGTTGTGTCATGGTCGAAGTAAGTGTCATGTCTTTTGTCGTAATTTAAGTTTCTGTCTTATGTAATTGTCTTAGTCCTTAGTTTTAGTTTTGTTCTCTTAGGATTACAGAAGAAGCCCCTGTCGTTCAGTCCTGTGTTTTGTTTGTTCTTGTTGGTTTTCGAAGGTTGGAGTCATGGCTCGTTTCTTCCGTTTCAGTAATGTTCGTGTTCCGTATTAAACTTGTAATGTCCTGAAACCGAACCCAAATTTTTCCTACCTTCTGCCATTTTCTCAATAAATCCCACTAACTCACTTACCAGTTAAATAAAAAAAACAAAACAAAATGGATCAAAAAGGGGATTTTCTTCAATGAAAACAAAACAGAACTATTTAGAAAATTGAAAATCTAACCATTATTTTTTTTATATTTAATTTAATTTTTTTTTTATAATTGAAAAATGTATGTAAAAATAATAAAACAATTTAACTAAAACTATAAAAAAATATTTACTCAAAAGTATGTAAGAATAGAAGAAAAGTTACGTGTAAGAAAAACTTGTATATAAAACTAAAGAAAATTAAAGGAATTAAAATACTATTAAAAAAATCTAATAAAAAAATTGTAAGTAAATAAAAAAAATAACTTAATTTGAAACATAAATTTAAATAAAACTATAATAAAAATTAAAAAAAAAAATATATAAAACTAAAAAAAAAAATTAAGAAGGAATTGATCTAAAACAAATCAAAAACAACATCTAAAAAAGGCTAATAAAAATTGAAATTAACTTAATAAAAAAAACTTTAAGAAAACTTTGAATCAAAAATGTTTTAACAAAAATATAAAAAAAGTTAAAAAAAGGAAATTTTGAAAAAAAAATTATAAAATTATTTTATCCGTGCAACGACAAGCATGCCGCCGCCCTTCTACTGCCCCAAAGAAGTTCCCTCGTGGAAACCTGCTTCGCAACAATGGAACCCACGACCCTGAGCCGGGCTCTCAATCTCATAAAGAACATTATTTAAATAGGCCAACTTTTATTAAATACAAACAATTCTTTTTGGATTTAATATTTTATATTATTATATAAACAATTAAATAATTTTAAGACAGGTATACGAATAATCGTTAAAAAAGATATAAGTCTGTGTGATTTTTTTAAGATAGGCAAAATAGATCAAAATCCTGGATCCGCACCTGATCTGTACCAACACCCGTAAGTCGATGAAACGCAATATCTGCCGATCACAGGCAACTTGTGCTCGCTGATTGGGTTCTGCAGCAGTTGGAAAGTACTAAGTTACAGGTCTATGCGAATAAGCCACAAACTACAACTAACCTCAAAGAGCCAACTTAACCCATACCATCGATCAATATTAGCCTGATTTATGCTTTAGACTAGAGTCATGAAAAAAATGCACATTCCGGATGCCCGCCACCCATAGAATTCGCGATGGATATTTGACATTCTATACATAATGTCATCAATAGACCTTTCAAAGAGTAAAAAAGAAATTCGATAATATCTCAAACACACTTTGTGTTATTTGAATTTAAAAGAAAGGATGTGTTTCATGATAAAGTGCTTAATGAAGAAAGACCGTTAAGTACATTATATACAATCGCAAGAATCTGCTATCAGATAACAAGAAAACAACATCATTCATGTAACCAGGAGTGTAAAGTACAATCAGCAAATAAAGTTCCCACCCTATTCCCACCTACTCCATAAGCAGGTGAGTGCCTTCCGATGTGGCTGAAATAAAAGCTTTTATGCTAATCACCTACTTCACCCACTCCCACAATCTGCTGTTTGGCCGACATATTCTCCAATCCCTGGAGGGTGAATTCTCAATTCTATACAACTGGACAAGTTCAAGTCTTTTCTCCTTCCCTAACATTTGTTCCCAATTTCCATTCATTCTACATCTTCTACCCGTCTAGGTCTACCCTTAAGTAATTTCTCTCTCTTCATCTTTTATATATTTTGTATTTATCTTCTCTTGTTATTATTACTATTGGGCAAAGCTTTCCCCAATTCACAGGCGCTAAGGGGTAGTTGACATGCCAAACAAAACACAAGTCCGAGGAGGTATTTCGAACATCGTTTATTCATCCAGGTATACACAATCGAGCTTTTTCTCAAAAAATTTATACACAAAAATATTTCGACATTGGAAAATGAAAAGCCCACACCCCCCTCTGTTCAACAAAGAACCCACCAACGAAGAATTTTCCACACATAGAGAATCTATCATTGCCTCTACTCAACTCAGATTGGAAGACGCCATATTGAGCAGTGCACACACAAAAAAATTACCTCTAGGTACCTACATCGCGTCGAACGCTCGGGCCCCAAAACACAAAAAAATAGTACTCTCCGAAACGGCAGTTGGCACTTCCCGCGAACTGTGTAGACTAGTTTTTTGGCAACAAAAAACTGAATATTTTCAAAACTGTCTATTCCCGATTTGAAAAATTATCTAGTGGAATCCCCTCCCAACCCCCACAAGAAAAGCGAAAAAAAACTGTTGCAATACACAAAAGTTCGGTTCTGCTAACAGAAACCTGTCGTCTCGAGCAATATATCACGGCCGTTTTCAAGGTGCAAAGTTTTTTTTTTCGCAATACAAAGAAAATCTGTTTTCCGTATTTGTTTGTTGTTTTTTTAATTTGTTGTGGTTTTTGAAAACTTCGGGCGGCAGTGAGTGAAACGGAAGCATAAAAAGTGCGTGGCCAAGATGAAGAATCACAAAGTATGTGGTTGATTCAGGAGGTTTTCCTCCCGTCGGAAAATCCACCCCTATTTCTGAGTTACTGTGGATAGTTATCGATATACATACATCTCAAAAAAAAATATTTAAAAAAATGCGTTTCTCAGTTCCGGGTTTTGATTGAAAAAAAAATCGTAAAAATTAGAAAAGTGAAATAAAAATTAATAGTAAAAAGGTATACATCAGTGAAAATCAAATTGAAAATTCAGATACACTCACACAAGGAGGAGTGTGAGAAAATCGTTTTCGAAAAATTGACTCCGAAAAAGCTCGCTTAAACACTCTTCGGGAAACACTGACAACCTGACAAGTGTTCTAGCTACTATTTGTTGTAGGTTTTCCCTCCTTTTATTGTTTGTTGTATGTTTCTGGGAAAACAAATCGGGAAAATCCTGCTCCGGCTAGGCAGTTATACTTCAGCTATATCAGACGAGGACCAGGCTATCTTCCAATACCTTCTATGCTCTGCTTGTAAAGACTGCGCGAGCGAGAACAGCCAAAGCGAGAATTTTCAGATCAGCCTGTGTGGGGCTAATGTTTTCCGAATTTTCTCTTGTGAGTGCGGGGAAAGCTCCCCTCCCTCCCCTCACCCAGCACACCACAGCTACACTCTATAATGGATTTTGATGTTTTTCCAATTTTCAAACAACATACCCCCTGGGGAGGAGGGAGGCGAAAAGTGGGCTCATTGAAGGCAAGACGACCGAATAAGTGGAAAACTCGGCTCTCGAGCATTACATTGGGGGCAAACAAAAAGAATTTCCCGATGGCGATAGCATGCGAAAAGTGCTTGATACATAAAAAACCTAAACACTCGGCGTTTGTGGATGTGGATTGGACTGCCAATGATAAATGGATGCCTTTCTGAAATGGAAAAGTGTAGGAAGGAATTTTCAGAGCACCCGTAAACATACTTACGCAGTCCAGTTTTTCGAAGTCCAATGGGGCGGCAGTGGGGTGGAATTTGTGTCTCTTTTTGCTTGCGGTGGAATTTCAAAATTTTTGTTTAATTTCGAAATCGACGCATGGCGAATGATGTTTTCGTGTGTTTTTTTTCTGTCTTTTTCTAAACACCGAGCGCTATATCTCGGTCTTTGGGCTGAACACAGGGGCAAGGGAAGCGTGACGAGGGAAGGTCAGCAACATCGATCTTGAACTAATTTTTTGAGATTCCATAAAATTGGAATTGTGTGTGAGATTGTGTGTCTCTATGGCTTTTTGTTGAGGCTTTTTATGTTTTGTTTTTGATGATTAGGTCTTTGAGGTCATTATTAGAGGGAGAAGGGGATTGGCAATATTTGATTTTTGGAGAGTACCTATCTGGTGTAATGAATTTAGAGGATATACATAAATCGTTGGCAAGAACCAGGAAAAGGTGGATTTTGTTGTGTATATTAGAGGGTAAATGATTTTCGAAAGCTGGAACAAAAGTAGTACTATCTTTTGTGTGGAGTTTTTTTTAGTCAATTCCGGTTGTGGAGATGGAAATCGATTTTTCTTCTATTTTTTTGTTGGGTTTGACTACCTGTTTTTTTTTTTTTTTTGGAAAATACCAAAGATTATTGGGAAAGTGCGTCAATAAACTATAAAATAGTTTTCAAACAAACAATGAATGAAGAAGGTATTATAAGAGATGCTAAGGAGGAAACTTTTCAAATGTAGGTTCCTACCTTTTGTATGGAAAGTAGGTGATATACAATTTATGAGTTGAAAATGAAAATAAGTATCTACATGTGTATCCATACAAATTATGTTTTCTTTTTTTATTAAATGGAAATATGGATGGCGATAGAGATGATAAGTCAGCTATGTTCTTTAAAATTCTATAAAGCTTACGGAAATTGAAAAGTCCGCTCCAAAACATCGAATTTATTTCCATCCAACCAAAGCTTTAATTTTGACGAATGTTTTGGGTCGTTGTCTTAGTGGTTTAACCATTTTAGGGGCATATTTTCTTTGACCATACTATATAATAACTTCAACCAACAGCCCACACCATAAAATTAAAACAAAATTGTTGGAAACAAAGTTTTTTCCATTCTCAACAAATTTATCATTTTCTCGACGCTCCAGTATGCATTACTCCTTCAACATATTCTAGCTTTTGGGGTAAAGTTGGGTACAATTAGCTGATTTTTAAAATGTCGATATAAAAATATCGACCATCATAATGTCGACATTTGAAAAGTCGGTACCGACTTATCAAAATGTCGACTCTTATAAAGTCGACAATTTTTATCGAATTGAAAATATTACTTTTTGTATAAAGAAAAAAAAAACAATTATTTTTTAGCATTTAAAAAAACAAATTTTTTTAAATTTTTGTCTGTTTGTCTGTCTGTCATTCTGTCTGTTTGTTCCGGGTAATATCAGGAACGGTTGCACTGATTTTGACACGAATTTCACTGATGGCAGATTGCTGATGTTCTAGGGAGTAACTTTGGCTATTTAAATTAACCACTAAGTGGCGCTGGTTTTTTTGATATTGTATGAATTAAGTAAGGCTATTTTCAATTACGCCTAGATAGCGCTGGGTGCACTTTTTTAAATTCTTATTTATGCCCCGATTTTGACTGGACTTTCACAGGCGGATAGCTGATATTGCATAGTGTAACTAATACTATTTCGTTTGACAAGCAAATAGCTTATTTTGTAAGAGTAACTAAGGCTGTTTTGATTACTAGGTGTCACCCGCTTGGTTATTTTTTTCGAAAATTTATGGTATACCCGAGCAACACCGGATATGTAAACTAGTTAATAATATTATTGAAATTACACATTAAAAGAGAGTATACCTATTTTTATCGTATTTTGAATGATAGTCGACATTTTAACCGACAACTTTTCAATCGGCATTTATACAGTCTGGATTTTAAATTGAAATTTTTCTGTCGATCAAACTTCAGTCGGCATTTTAACAGTCTCGATTAAATTTATATTTGTCCCTACGCCTCTCTTCTGCTCATCTCCTGAAAATCTGTGGATGATGGATATGATTTCATTTTTAATGTGTTGGTATAGGGGAGGTTTGAGGGAAATAAGTTTCCTGAAACCAAGGACGTTATTTTCAAATTGTTTTTTATTGGTTAGGTGTAAGCGCATTTTTCTATTTAATTTCCAGGGTCAATGGTAGTTCATTTTTTTTTATAATTAACGCGCGCACAACGGACTACTTGTTTTACCTTCATTGAACCGCTTTAAATGATTTTTATTATTTAAATCAAAATCCTTCTTTTTCTTCTTTTACTTTTATACACGACGACTTTCTGATCCGGAAATTTTCTCACAAATTTCCCATTTTACTCCTTGACACTAGTGGTCCACCTGTGAGGTTCACAGGCATCCCGGTACCGCCTTGTATGATTCGTCTTTCGCAGCGTGTGGTTGCCGGTACTCAAAGTCAAACCAGGACCAGGGCTTTCGTTGTGCGGTGGCCGTGTAAAACCTAGTACTTAAGAGGTGGCCTACCTGATAGCATTTTGCCAATGTAACCACTTTTTTTGAGTATTTGAAGCTGGTAGTGAAGGACCCCTGGCCTGGCCTGGCGATTTCTTGAGATTGCAACTTTCACACTGTGTTACCTCCTGATTGGTCTGGTTATCAGCAGCCGTACCTTGGGTAAAATATGGTAGTGATCCGAATCAATGTTTGCCCATCGGAACTTTCGGGCATCCATGATAGTCAAGCAGTGCTTTATGTTGATCACAATGTGGTCAATCTGGTTACTGGTTGATAGTTTATTGATCAGGAGATTTTTATGTCCCACACTGTCTGTGATGTACTAACTAGAATATACTCTTATGAAAGGTTTACTAGAAAGAATAGGCCATGCCATGAGTATTGCGCACTCATAGATCATATCTATTTTGCAGCTCAACTTGTTATACATAATTCTGCCAGTCGTAGGGATAGGAGTCAATAATAATGTCAAAATTACGAACTCTTGCAGACTTCCAGACTTCATTTCTCAAGCTTTATATACAAAATTCAATTAAAGAAGTTGAAAAATACCTTTAACTAATAAATTCTATTATTTCACTTGCTGTTGCTGTTTCATCTCTTGCTGCATCATCAAAACAAATATTGTGCAAAATCTCTAAAAATAAACAGGTGGGCAGAAGCTGCTTTCCTCTATGAATAATAAATTTATACTTCGTCGTCGTCGTCGCTAATATAGAAAGTCAATCGCCTAAGCTTTCAAAACCAAACGATTTCATTGTCCACTCCAGCCAGAAGCACAATCATTATTGTAGTTCCACAAAATGACGTCTTCGACCGGTTCATTAATCCCGCTGTCTTCAGCTAGTCTCTTGTCATCATTGCATCTATCCAAATACAAAGTGATTCAAGCGAATTCCATCTTAAAGATTCCGATAAAAAAAAAGAATTCTTTTCAAACGAAAAAGCTGCAAAATCATGAATCATTGGGCTTGTGCACTCGAGAAACGATACGAAGAGACGCAAAACGACCCACTCTGCTTGACGTAGCTCGTGGGCCAGGTTAACAACAGAACTTTCCCAGTCATAGCAGTGAGTTCCATATTTTTTACTAAGAATCCTCTTATCGACTAATTGTACACTCCGTGACGTTTTGAACTGCCATCAGAACACAGATAAGCCATTCAAACAGTTGTGTTCCACAAAAAAGTATCTCTTTTTGCGAAATTCGTTATCGCGTTTTCCAGTTGTGACATTTTTATGTTTCGCGTGGTGTATTCGATTGGTTTATTAAGTCCTAGTCTCCTGGTTTTCGACAACGACGGCATAGCTAGCGGAAAATCCATAGCCCGTGGCATACGCATAGAGAGGATTTTAAAATCTCTCCAAAAACCTAAAAAGGTTATCGTCAGTTTGTTTAGGAGTTGCGGTTGCGGTTATAGAGGTATATATGCCATATACCTACTCGGATGAACCTTCCAAAAGCAGGAAGTTCTTCCACAAATTCGCCTCGGGCAGCTGTCGGAATTTTATTGGATTTTTTTTTGGTGCTGCCTTCATCGGGGTTGATAAGAAAACAGCAGTTTAAAAAATCTTTTAACATCACACGCGAAACGTGTGTATCTGTTGGATAGATTGTCAGTTGAGTCTTGAGTGAGATAAGAGCTACTATGTAAGTCGGGGCTCGGAGGTATCGGTGTCGTCTGATTGCCTGAATAAAAAAATAGCTTGTTTATCTATATGGTTTTGTTGCTCTTCTGTGGCATGTAAAATTGAATGTTTTGCAACGTGCAGTTGAATTCGGATTGTGTTCTGCAGCCTAAATAGAAAACAGTGGGTTTTCGGATTTCCTCCTAAATCCTTAATTCATAATCGAGTCTAAGTTCGGTTGAGTAATTTTTGCCGGCCGGGAATTCAGAAAACATAACAAATAGTAGCACAAACACTAGTCGTATTTTTTAAATAAATAAATTTAGTTGAAAAAAATATGATTGAAATTTTAATGCAAAAAGTTATGTAAATCATATTCCGGAAATAAAAAAAAACATCTGTGATGAGAATTGCAATTGAAAATTTAAATAAACTTAGCCAACAGTGTGAGTATATATTCCTAAGTTAAATAAAACCGGAAGGATTTATTAAATATTGAATGAGAACAAAAAACAAAAGGATATTTTTAAAACAGCACCTGCCAAGAATAGTGGATTTTATTAAGGTGAGTTAACAAAAAAATGTCTTTTTTAGTTTCTTATTGCTATACCTATGTTTGCTAATTTAATTGCTTTGCGATAACGAACGATTAGGATTATTTTTAAACTATCGAATTGTAGCTTTTGATGTTTTCTTGTCTTATTACAAAACATGAGGGTCTTAATAATTATGATGAAGTTAGAAGTAATTCAAAAAAAAATCATGATTAAGAAAAATGAATCATTTTGTAAGAACGCAGATTTCTAATAACACACAACGTTTTTGATAAAAAATATTGTGTTCCCTGCATTAAATAATTAATTTATTTTAGAAATATGTATATGAAAAACGGAGTAAGTATTAATTTAAAGAAATAAAAGCTGGTGTTCCGCAAGGAAATGCCTTTGGTCCAATATTGTTAGTTTTTTATACTCAAGCAAGATATTTAAGATTCTAGGATCTCTGTAGAAGACATTATGGGCTATAATAGTTGCATCATTAATCAAAAAGCTACATTTGAGTCTTACCGGCTGAAGAACGAATTTCTGTGCTAAACAGTACGACCACAACAGCTACAGCGGTCAAGGGTTAACTGGTTGGAATGCCTGGAAGCGCGAGTATTTCGGTGGAATTGTTAAAGTGGTAGAATGCAACATGCTATCTTTAGAGCATTATTGAGGGATTAAATAGAGTTAGAAAGAAGATATAAAACATTTTGGGACGTAAATGATATCAGTGATACGCATATCATCAGTTATCATCTTCAAATATTTTGAATGTTGTCCTTTGAATATCATCTACTCAAGTCAGTTGAAGAAGCGTCCGAACAGATATGGGAGTTGTATTCTAGTTTTGGACGCATAAACGATTTGTAGATAGCCTGATCAGAGGGGGAAAAATGTATATGAATGATCATTTGAATGACCTGATCATCGGATTAAAGGTTCAAGTGCCACTTAAGGTTAGTGACAAGGGGTGAATATTCGGCTTTAGTGAAAAAAGATAGCTTTGTGTTTTCGACATATGTAGAAATCGAATTACACATGATTTCTTATTCTTCATTTGATAATGCTGGTAAATAGCAGGGGTCTAAGTTAAAATGAAATACTTAGTGCATTAATAATTTCATGCAGAAGATCATTTATAATAAAATGCTCGATAGGATCGCACGTACTTGCTCTTAAAATAAAAAAAGAAATTTATATGAAATCAAAAAACCACGTAACGTTTTTTTTTTTGGAAAAAATGATGTAAGCCATCTGATTTCTTTTGATGTTTTCTATTTTATGGATTTTTCATTTCAAAATCGTTCGACCAGTATAAAAAAAATGTTTTTTTTTTAATGTTCCAAAACATATTTTTATATTGAGTATGTCAATTTGAAGAATTCTATAGGTTTAAACTAGGAAAAAAAATTAAAAAAAAAATCTTTCCTTCATTTTCAATTTATTTAAAAAAACAAACCATTTTTTTTTAATTATTAAAAACTCAAAAAAATTGTTTTTCAACAATTTTAATAGGCAATTTTATTTGAATCATAAAACACTACCTATTTTGAAAATTTTATCAAAATTTGTCAATAGTTAAGGATAAAGTCTGATTTAAAAAAAAACTAGTCATATGGGAGGGCAGGTACCGTTATAAGACTTTTCCTGACTTTTCCATTCAAACCAAAAGATAGATTTTACATAGAAAACACCATATAGAAAGTTTTATCATAATCGTTGGAGCCGTTTTCGAGAAAAATAAGTTTTTCTTTAAAAGTTATATGGCAGGTACCGTTAGTTTTGGAGCTAGAATGCCAATTCGAAAAATAGTCAAGTAGTAGAGTAGTAGAGTAGAGAGATCACATATAAGTTAATTTACAATTTCATTTCACAATTTTCAAAACAATCGGTCAAAACTTTTTTTTTCACGTTTTTTATCAATTTGGACGTTGTTTTTTAATATTTTTTTTCGATTTAAACATTTTTTCTAAAAGTGCCCCTACCTCCTAAACGGCGGGAGATAGACCCTCCCCCTCCCATAGTAAAAAGTGCTTGTTTTTGACCCTTCTACAAAAACCCGTCATCAAATCTTGTAGGCCAAGTTATCGTACTCTCCCCGATCTTACCTAATATGTTGGGCTGTTGTCGGGATCCAAAAATGTATGGTATACCCGAGCAACACTAGGTGGGTGCCAATAAATGTATTTATTTATTTTTAGTAGTGTAAAGTAATTTTTACAAAATAAAATATTTGCATCAAATCCTGCATACCGTTGTAAATTTCTTCTAACACACTAAAACTTCATACAAAAATTAAAAATAAAATGTGTGTATTTTTTTTTATTTGTGTATTATCCAACTTGTTTAAAATGGGCTGCAAACTGAAGCAACGGCATCACACTCTATTCACTAAATCCTTATCGATCTAAAAAGTAAATAATAGATTTATATAGAACAAATTACAAGTCAGAGATCACCAAATACATTCCAATAGACAACCTTATCAGTCATCAAGTCCCAAGTTAAAAAAAAATAGACGAATGCTAGACGAATATTTTTTTTATATTATGTACATATTTTCTGATAAAACACATCTGACAGCTAATAAAATACTTTTCATTTGACCGTGGACATGGTGATCATAAAATATTTTTTATTTTTGATCAACGTCAGCACAAAAATAAAAAAAATATAGTTATTTATTAAATTAATTACCAACTAAATGACATTCTTTTATGTTTTATTTGAATAATAGGCCAATTAATAATATATAAGTTAATTTTATATATCTTCACAGTTATTTTTACTTGCGATTATAGGTACTACTAGCTGTTACCCGCGACTTCGTTCGCCTGAAAAAAATAGTTATAAAATAATAATTATCGAAAAATAAGCAAACCTAGCAGCACCTACGAGTAATTCCAATAGCTTTAGTTATCCCTTCAAAATAAACTCCCTTCCTGTGAAAGTCCCGTCAAAATCGATACTTAAATAAGAATTTTCGAAAAAAAACGGCACCAGCGCCACCTAGTGAGTAATTAACATAGTCTAAGTTACTTTTTAGGATATCAGCTACCTGCCAGTGAAAGTGCCGTCAAAATCGGTGCAGCCGTTCCCGAGATTACCCGCAACAAACAGACAGACAATAATTTTTTAAATGGTGTTTTTGTTATAAGTATGCATATCCTTTCGTTTCCATCAAGAAAAAAGTTGTAATTTAGATTTTAAAAACACACTTCATTTTTATTTATGTGTATAGATAATGCAAGGTATGCATTCGTGCAGATTAAACATTTTGTGATAACAATCAAACATGACATTACGATGATAGAGAAACATATTTGAGTTACTGGCAAAATTCTGTCCGTCTGTCTGTCTGTCTGTCTGTCTTCTGTACGGATGTATTTTGGACTGCAGCCTAAACGGTTGGTCCAATCGTCTTCAAATTTTGAACTTAAGGTTGTTTTGACATTCTACAGAGGAGTATTTTCAATTTTTTTTAACTCAAAAGTTACCGGTACCTGTCATATAACCGTTATGTAAAAGCTTATTTTTCTCGAAAAAGGTTCCAAGAATCCAAGAATCCAAGAAAAAAAATCAGTGTACTACTGTGGGTATACATTATATTTTGGTGAAAAAAAAATTAATATGGTGGGCTAAAAACGGTACCTCCCACAAGACCTTTTTTTTTCTTCCACTTTGTCGAAAACTGGTGATCCGATTACAATCAAAATTGATATTCAAGAAGATGTAGGTAGCCTAAGTAATTTTGCATTAATTTCTTTTCGAAAACTTTTATTTTGTATTTTTAATAATTTAAATAAAAAATGAAAAATCAACATTATGAAAATGGGTAAGTGAATTTTTTTTAAACTTTGTTTTTAAATGTATGTACGTTATTATTGTGCTTAAGTTTGTATTCTTGAATTATTTTTAAAAGTTGTTAAAAAAGCCGTTTTATAAAAACGGCTCCTACAATTTAAAAAAAAATTCTTACTTTTTAACATTTCCTAAAGAAATAAAATAGCGTTTAAATTATTTCACTCAATATAATTTAACGTACTTTATTTGTACAATCAAAAGTCACAAAAATCGAATAAATGCTTTGATGTTCACTTTAATTTTTTTTCAATTTTATTCAACAATATGACCTCACATATGAGCAAGTACGTGCGATCCAATCGTGCAATTTATTTTACTTGTGATTGAAGGGACTATAAGGCATGTTTAGGATTCGTGAATATAAAAATAATTCAGATATCAATGAACAGGACATTACGATCATAGAGAAGTCTAAAAACGTAATCGAGAAAAAATGTCTGTCTGTCAGTATGTATAAAGAACTGCAGCCTAAACGGCTTAACCGATTATCTTCAAACTTGGTGTGTGTGATTATTTTGGCATTCCCCAACATTTTTTTCTAAGCCTACAAATAACGGTACCTGCCATATGACCGTTTAGGAAAAGCTTATTTTTCTCGAAAACGGCTCCAACGCTTATAATAATAATAATAATAATAATATTTTTAACTAAGTGTCTGTAAGGCACATTGCCTTTTAGAATGCAACATGACGTTGCACGACACTAGTTAGAAGAATTAGAAAGATAGGAAAGAATTTTTTTTTCGGCGCAGTAGATCGAGAATTAGGTGACTATTTTCTCATTTAAAACTCACGGGCGGCTCTAGCTTGCACTAGCAGTTAGAAAAATTTCTTCTTAACCCGAGTATCGAACTGACGACCTCCGGGTCAGAAGCAAACATCTTATCTACTGCAACGCTTTTGATGAAATTTTTTGTTGGTATTAGCTACCATTTGATTAGAACCAAGTGTACGGGAAAAATTTATTAACGGTACCTTTCATATAACAGGTTTTTTTAATTTTTGGCTTTCTCGGTAACGGCTCTTTATAGTTATTTCTGTCAAATTTTATATTTAAGAAGATCTAGGTAGCTTTATTAATTCTGCATATTAAAATTTTTAACAACTTTTTTTTCTAATAAAAAATATTTTTTGTTTTTTTTTTTAAATCAATATTTTTAAAACTAATCAAAAAAATATTTTAAACTTTATAATCACATGTATATAAATAAACTCTAAAAAACTGCATACCAGAATTAAAAAACAAAACTAAAAATAAAATAAAAAACAGGATTTTATCAAACCGGTCTTACAATTTTCGAAATACATTTTTCATAAATTCTTTGTTATTTAAGACGTGTGATTTCGCACCAAAAACCGTTAGGTATTGGTTTTGATACTTCTTAAAAGTTCAAACTGTGTTGTTTTCAACGTAAATGTAATTTGTTTCTGTCAAAGATCCTGCTTTCCAATGTAATTACGCACATAAGAGCAAGAACGTGCGACCCGGTCGTGCCCATTTCTTATAGAACTATTTGGGAAAGTAAATAAATATGTTTATTTGTTTTTTGCGTAAAGGGGTTGATAACTTGTATTCTTTGGAATAAAATGTCTAACAAAAAAGAGGTTATATAATAAATAAACTAATTTCAAATAATCAATTTAAATAAAGACTACTAAGCTAAACACAATTGTCTCGTATGTTTGATTATTGTTCATTATGTTCAGTTTTTAAAACGCTTCCGCAGAAACAAAAAAACAATTGACGCAGGTGCTTATTTCTTCAACAATTTTGTCCGATTTAAGAATGCTCTAATAACGAATACCCCAATGATTTAACTATACTTTATTACAAAAAATTGTTATTTTTTTCTTAAGAAGTCTTGAAAATCTTACAAAATGGTTATTTTTATGACCTTTTTATTTAAAACTTAACAAGTGAAAAATTATTTCTGTTCGTTCTTTGTGATTCTCATGAAACTAAATAGGATACATCCTGGTTGGTATGGTTTTTGGGCATTTGTGATTTTGTCATATTTACATAATTAAGTACATAATATCATTTCTTTTGGGGATGCATGTCGTCAGAAAACGAAAATTTATGATTATTTGTTGATGATTGTTTGTGATTGTGTAAGCAATGTCAAATTTTGTAGGATGTTATGTTATTCGGTTACTTAAATAAAATATTGATAGAAAACTGTACGGCTTAAAATAACAATAAGATTAAGGACAAAGAAAAACTGGAATTTGAACTGGAAACTTAAATTTTCAGCCTTGCTTTGATAACTGTAAGCATACCTAATCCATAAAATATTGCATAATTATTAGTTTCACTAAAAATCAAGAAATAGCAGACGAATATAAGCCGATCGTAGTTAAATTGCTGTCTCCATGTGAAACGGTTTTTTGTGAAAATTTTATTTATATATATATATATTTATTCCATAGTTCATTCTTGGAGAAGCAGTATAGACAAATGTTGAGTTGCGTGTTGATCTTGAGCCAACATACTTAGAATAGGTGTAGAAATGATGGATCCAGTTAATAATTGATACAGGAAGATGTACCTGCATCTTTTACTTAGCGTCAAAAGACTAAGAAAAAGTTGGTTTGGGTTCCAGGAAAGATGACGAAGACCAAATAACAACAATTTTCTTTGGACGCTTTCAATTTTATTTATGAAAACTTCATATCTGTAGCGCACTATATACAGCTGCAGTAGTTGTACTCCAAAATAGGGTGGACATTATAAAATTTTAGAAATGTAGGGATCAGCAAATTCTTTAGAGAATCTCATAATGACACCAAGGCGGCTCCTTGCTTTGCTTGTTATTGTGTCAAAGTAGGGATTCAAAGAGAGTTTTGTATCAAATAACAAAGTGCATGTGAGATTTCACCGACATTTTTTATTTGTTTGAAAGGCCTACTGTTGCCATTATGTGTGGAATATAACATCGTTTATATGTTCGCCGCGGCTTAACTTGGTGGCGCGCATCTGAATGTTGTGATGTTTTCGAAAAATCTTGAAAGGGATAATTTGTTTCTCTTTGCATGTGGATCACACTGCGCGAGCATTAGGATGATAAGGAGGGGAAGGACAGGAGGTGCCGATTAATATTGTTTTGAATGTTTGCAAATCAAAATGGCAGGGGAAAATATCGCTGGGCAAACTATTGCAAATTCGTGTTGTTCGGTTAAAAAAAGAATCCCTATATTTCACGGAACGACCGAAGTTGGGCTCAAGGGAGAACTGACGAGCATTCCGTGCGAGACCAGTATTACGGGATACAATTTTAAGAAGAGGATAGTGGGGCAGTTGTTTCAAAGACATTTCCATTTCCTATTAATCTTAACGCTCTTTTTGAATTCTATCGAGCAGGCGTAGCGATGTTTCATATTTGCAAAGCACCTGCCCAGAGGTGGTAGATATACTTGAGTTTTGGGCGTATAAAGATTTTATAAATTTTAGCCAGATCAAAAGGGGAAAAATACTTCTTGCATCGATACAGAAAACCTAAGCACTTAGCAGCATTTTTAGCGGTCTCAAATATATGGTCGTTCCAACGAAAGTCGTCGTTGACACACATACCGAGTACTGAAAATTTGTCGGTTTCTTCGATGCAAGCTCCATTCATGGACAATGGCATGGGGGGTATATTTAGCTTTAACGACAGGACACAGCATTGAGTTTTCGAAGCATTAAACTCCACAAGACTTCTATGACCCCATTTGACAATGCTTAATCAGCGTCCATGAACTTAGAAAGAAAGGACGTAAGTGTTATGGGTCGGTAGGAAGAAGGGAAAGATGGGTCACCTTTCTTAGGGACAGGATGGACAAATGCTTTTTCCATCTTCTAAGAAGGATTCCAGAAGAGAAGAAGCGATGAAAAGCTTACGCAGTCGCTTTGCGAGTGAACAACACATCTTCAGAAGTATGGGATATACCATCCGGGCCAGCGGATTTGTGTGTACGAGTGCGGAAAAAATCTGTCCCATGTAAATTTACATTCTTTATTATTTATGATGGTCATACAAATGCCTGCAGTAGATAAGGAAGAGGCCATTAAGCACAAAAAGGTATTTTAGACAAGGAAAGGATTAGCGACGCGAGTGCGTATTTTTTTTTTCTTTCCACAAACGTGAGTGGGTATTTTTTTTATGTTGGCGCTTCAATAAAAAGACGCAATGTGCAGAGGTCACGTTGCTATTAGTCTTTTTCATTTTGTCGATGAATCCTTATCTTCAAAATTGAAGTTGATGATAATTGGAACAAAGTCCGACAAAAGTCCTATGTTATTTCGTTAAATGTATTCTTTTCTTTAATATCTTACTTCATTTCTCCAATTTGAGTTTCTTGTTGTTGTTGTGATGCCTTTTTCACAAAAAAAAAACCACTTCGCATTTGAGAATTTAAAAAACATAAAATATTTAACTACCCTAACGGCATCACAAGAGTCCTCTTCATTCAACCATAACCTAGCATACACATCACATACCTAGAACCCGATTGTTTTTCCTTTTGAAAGCCTAAATAATAAAAGGCACGACTGGGTCGCACGTACTTGCTCTTATGTGCTAATCCTTTTTAAGTGCAGGCGTCTTTTTGACAAAGATTTAATTTTAATGTTTTTTTGACGTGCAACTTCCTTACAATCGTTTTGGGGTGAAGCTCGAACGAACATGCGTCACGACAAAGGGATAAACACATAAATATATAGGATTGTTAGCTTTTGCAGTTTTTTAGTGTATCTTTCCACTTGCTGCTTACTGTTTATAATATAATTTGCTAATAGAAAGATACAAAGGACTTTTTTCAGTTAAATTTTCATTTTGGTATGGACAAATTTGAACAACTGGCATAAAGATTCGTCGGAATCAGCAGTATGGCAATAATGCTAGGTAAAGGGACCTTCATACGTCCCAATATGGGACCAATGGAATTTATAAAGGATTTAGGTACCTATAATAAGGTTGGAAGAAAGGTAGGTACTAAAATTAAGATACGTGTTCCAACTACTGTTAAGCCAGTAGGTATAGAGACAATATTAAAAGTTAACACAGTGGTTTTGTTTATTTATAGGAAGGTGTAAACTTTTGTTTTCTCGATTGAAATTTTTGCATTCAGTAGTAATTGAATAGTTTTTTTTATTTGTTAGTTGTTTTTGTGTGTTAATCAAAGGCTTCCTTATTTATTCTGTGCATTTATGATGATGAAAAATACTTTAAAATACGTAAGTATGTATGTAATGTAGGTTGTCACTTTCTTTTATTTGACTAATGGCTTGGCTAGGGCTTAGCCGAGCAATATGAAATAAAATGTTGGGGAAAAAAATTTATGAATTCAAAAAAACACTACTCATAACGTTTTTTGGAAAAAATGTTGTAAGCCATCTTATTTCTTTTGCTGTTTTCTATTTTATGAATTTTTCATTTCAAAATCGTTCGACCAGTATTTTCAAAAAAATGTTTTTTTTGAAAAACTTTTCGAAAACATATTTTAAAATTTTTTTTAGTATGTCAATTTTAAGAAATCTATAGTTTATACTAGGAGAAAAATTTAAAAAATAATCTATAGATCCGTTTTCAAAATATTCAAAAAACAAAATATTTTTTTAAAAAAATTATTAAAATTTAAAAAAAAATGTTTTTGAAAATTTTGATAAGCAATATTATTTAAATCATAAAACACTACATATTTTGAAAATTTCATCAAAATCCGTCAATTAGTTAACGAGAAAGTCTGATTTTAAAAAAACCGGTCACATGGGAGGTACCGTTATAAAACTTTTTCTGAAAAATCTATTAAAATTAAAAGATAGATTTTGCACAGAAAACATCATTCTGAAAGTTTAATCAAAATCGTAGGAGCCGTTTTCGAGAAAAATAAGTTTTTTAATAAAAGTTATATGGCAGGTACCGTTAGTTTTGGAGCTAGAATTCCAATTCCAAAAACTGTCGGGTAGAGCACTCTAAAAATACTATATACCAAGTTTGAATCAAATCGGCCCAACCGTTTAGGCTGTAGATATCGATACGAACAGACAGACAGACAGACAGACAGACAGACAGACAGACAGACAGACGGACGGAATTTCCGGACCCACTTTTTTTGAATTCTCTATCATCGTAATATCATGTTTGATTGTTAGAATTTTTTTTTTTTTTTTACGAATGCATAACTTGCCTTATAGTCCCTATAATCGCAAGTAATAAAGTTAGCGGTTGATAAAAAAAAATCCAAAAGTTTCCCTCAGGATGACAAATACAAAAAAAATCATCAAAACTTACGTGAGTTATTTACTTCAAGGAGCAATATATTATGGCTGGTAAAAAGTTTTGCGCAGTTCCATCCTTGGTTTGTACATATGACTTGCATGAGTGAATATAGTTTAGCATTCGTTCCCAGGAATTTATTTATGCAAGTACGAAAAAAAGTTATCTAAAATTTTTTGCTAATAGCATCTCCTCTGAGCATATTTTTTTCTGTTTCAAAGTTCAACGAGGATTTCTACATAGGTACACCTAAATACACTTCAAGAGTTGCTTGAATATCCCCAGCAAAACCTAAATGTGGAATCAGCTTTTAAATTTTCAATAACTTTACACCACTTCATCTAATAAACATTCAGTTTTCACAGTTATTTATCCGTTGGTTGCCTTCACGAGTGTATTTTGGGAAGAGCCCATGAAGCGCCACTGAAATGTTTAGCCTTTTCCTATTTCCTGATTTTGGCCTCCATAATCCTAAACTGCGCCCCAATTAATGTGGTAATTTATCTTTCTCTGCCATGTTTCCGCTCCTATCATCCATCAGGCTTTCCTCCAGTTGTTGTAGGAGATAAGCTCCTGTGCCTGGTTTCTGTAAAATGGGTAACCCAGCACCTCCGCACTAAACATAGATCGTAAGCACTCACTGGAGTGCAATTTGCGAGCTCATCCGTGATTTGATATCCGTTTCACTTAAATAACATTGAACTGATGTAGAACATTGGACGAGCAAACTGACAGCATACACTGCAAACGGCATTCATACAGCATAGGTGTTCATTGCGGGTGCAGGGTTGAACCAAAGTGAGAATTTTTGTAGCACACCACTCAACGTGTGTACTGTGTACACCTGGGTGGACACGTGCAGATGAGAGCGTCGCTACACAACGTCACTCAAACGTCACCCTGCAAACATGTGCCGCAATGAAAGAAAGATCGCACTGTCACCTCTAATGTAGGTTTCTCATCTTGCTTTAGGAGCCAAACATGTTCTTTTTACTCTGCCCCGTTCATGATTCACGCTCCAGACATAAAGGATGCAATATCTCAAAAAGCAGCAATAGGAGAGTTTTCCTTGTAAAAAGCTAAAATTATTTCCCTTATTCATTCAACGTCAACCTCTTACCGGAGCAGTGGCTTAGCGTAACTGACGTACGGAATGAGCTTTTTTCTTGTGTGACGGCGCGGTGGGGTGCAAATGAACTCCACCCCATTTGTGTTCCGTTTAAAATGCTGGTGAGTTTGGCTTTAGATACTTCCGGATTCTGTATCGTTATTGCCTGTGTGCAACTTTTTATTCGTGACATGGCACACACAAACGGAAATGAAATCTTTCGTCACACTTTCCGTTTTTGTAATGCGGTTTGGGGGATATAAAATGGTGGTTGGTGTGGCGGTTCTGCAATATTGCGTTTGTTAAGGTCGCCCCCAATGAAGTTCGTGTGTCAGAGTGTGCGACGTTATTAGAATTGATGAGGTGTCTTTTGACAGGAAATGGCAACCTTTGGTTTTTTACGTTGGCCTCATGGAGCCTGGCAATGGGATATGATGGTTCATATCTGTGGCACGAAGCATGTTGTAGAAAATGTATTATTTAAAACATAATATTCTGTGGATTTGCCAGGAAGAATCGTTAAGTTCATAAATAAATTATAGTTTTGAAAAATTGACGAAAGGTCGCAGATGATTTACGAAAACAGAAGTTAAAATTGTTTCAATACATAGCCAGGGTGCCTACCAAGTTAAACTTTTGTAAGTTGGTCTTCCAAAAAGTCTTGAACTACTTGAAGGATATTTATGTAATTCTAAAAGTGCTTGTCTTATGCTATGTGGAAGGTTCAAAACGTAATTTGGGGAATTTACAATATGTGGAGTAGTTAAAACTCTCAAAATCTAGAAAAACACTCTGTTAAAGTTTTATAACTGTTTTATACGCCACTTGTTTAGGGCTTAGCAATACCTTAAATATGTAATTAAAAATGGGTACGACTGGGTCGCACGTACTTGTTCTTATGTGGCTAATTACATTGGAAAGCAAGATATTTGGCAGAAACAAATAACATTTACTTGAAAATAACTCAGTTTGAACTTATGAAACGTATGAAAACCACAATAATTAACGGTTTTTAAGAAAAATGAAGTACGCCATCACACGTCTTGAATAACAAAAAAAAAAAAAAATATGAAAAATGTATTTCGAAAATTGTAGGACCGATTTTGATAAAATTTTGTTTTTTTAGAGTTTATTAATATACATTTGATTATAAAATTTAAAATATTTTTTTTGATTAGTTTTAAAAATATTGATTTTTCAAAAACAAAATTTTAAAAAATTAATTCTAATTAGAAAAAAAGTTATTCAACATTTTGATATGCAGAATTAATTTGGCTACCTAGATCTTCTCAAATATAAAATTTAACAGAAATCCACAAAACCGTTAGCGAGAAAGCCCAACATTTAAAAAACCGTTATATGAAAGGTTAGTTTAATAGACTTTTCACGTAAATTTGATTCTAATCAAATGATAGCCAATACCAACAAAAAAATTCTCAAAAATTTTCATTAAAATCGTTGGAGCCGTTTTCGAGAAAAATTACCTTTTCCTAAATGGTCTTATGGCAAGTACCGTTATTTTTAGCAATAAAAATAAAATTTCAATTTCCCCTCTGGTAAATGCCAAAAGAATCACACACACCAAATTTGAAGATAATCACTTAAGCCGTTTAGGTTGCAGCTCGTTATACATACTGACAGACAGACATTTTTTTGTCGATCCATTTTTACTTGCGATTTATAGGGACTATAAGGCAAGTTATGCATTCGTAAAAAAAATTCTAACAATCAAACATGACATTACGATGATAGAGTAGTCAATAAAAGTGGGTCCGGAAATTCCGTCCGTCTGTCTGTCCGTATCGATATCTACAGCCTAAACGGTTGGGCCGATTTGATTCAAACTTGGTATATAGTATTTTTAGAGTACTCTACTTGACGGTTTTTGAAATTGGTATTCTAGCTTCAAAACTAACGGTACCTGCCATATAACTTTTAATGAAAAACTCATTTTTCTCGAAAAAGGCTCCTACGATTTTGATAAAACTTTCAGAATGATGTTTTCTATGCAAAATCTATCTTTTGGTTGTAATGGATTTTTCAGAAAAAGTTTTATAACGGTATCTCCCATATGACCGGTTTTTTAAAATCAGACTTTCTCGTTAACTAATTGACAGATTTTGATGAAATTTTCAAAATATTTAGTGTTTTATGATTTAAATAATATTGTTTATTAAAATTTTCAAAAACATATTTTTTTAATTTTTAATAATTTTTTTTAAAAAAATATTTTGTTTTTTGAATATTTTGAAAAAGGATCTATAGATTTTTTTTTTAATTTTTCTCCTAGTATAAACTATAGATTTCTTAAAATTAACATACTCAAAAAAATCTTAAGATATGTTTTCGAAAAGACTGGTCGAACGATTTTGAAATGAAAAAATCATAAAATAGAAAACAGAAAAAGAAATAAGATGGCTTACAACATTTTTTTTCCAAAAAACGTTATGAATAATGTTTTTTTGATTTCATAAAAAATTTTCGCCAAAATTGTATTTCATATTGCTCGGCTAAGCCCTAGCCACTAGTCAAATAAAAGAAGTTGGCAACCTACATACATACCTAACGTAATTTAAAGCATTTCGTCATCATAAAAGCACACAGAATAAATAAGGAAGCCTATGATAAACACGCAAAAACAACTAACAAATAAAAAACTATTCGATGACTACTGAATGCAAAAATTTCAATCAAGAAAACAAAAGTTTACACCTGCCTATAAATAAACAAAACCACTGTGTTAACTTTTAATATTGTCTATACCCACTCGCTTCACAGTTGTTGGAATGTCTATCTTAATTTTAGTACCTACCTTCCTTCCAACCTTATTATAGGTACCTTATATTTCTTAATAAATTCCATTAATACCTAACATAATTAAGCTATCTTAAATAATTTGATTTCAATAAGTAAATTATTGTTATTGGGACCTATATAGGTCCCTTAACCTAGCATTATTGCCATACTGCTGATTCCGACGAATCTTTATGCCAGTTGTTCAAATTTTTCCATACCAAAATGAAAATTAAACTGAAAAAAGTCCTTTATATCTTTCTATTAGCAAATTATATTATAAACAGTAAACAACAAGTGGGAAGATAGTACACTTAAAAACTGCAAAAGCTAACAATCCTATATATTTATGTGTTTATCCCTTTGTCGTGACGCATGTTCGTTCGAGCTTCAAACCACAACGATTCTAAAGAAGTTGCACGTCAAAAAAACATTAACATTAAATCTTTGTCAAAAAGACGCCTGTACCTAAAAAGGATTAGCACACGGGAGCAAGTACGTGCGACCCAGTCGTGCCTTTTATTTAGATTTCTATATGATCGTAATGTCATGTTCAATTGTTATCTCAATGTTTTTTTATATTCACGAATCTTAAACTTGCCTTACTAACCGCAAGTAGAAATTAATTGTCCGTTTTTAATATCAAAATAACAGCTTTTTACAACATGTATATGGAAGTATACATAGTACTTATAACAAAAAGAATTTTTTTTTTAATTTTTGTCTGGCTGTTTGTCTGCCTGTCTTTCTGTCTGTCTGTCATTTTGTCTGTTTGTTCTGGCTAATATCGGGAATGGCTGACGGACTTTCACTGACAGATTGCTGATGTTCTAGGGAGTAACTTAAGCTATTTAAATTACCCAATAGGTGGTGCTGGGGTCTTTTTCGAAAGTTCTTTTTTTTTAGACTTTCACAGGCAGATATCTGATATTTTAAGGAGTAGGTAAGGCTATTTGAATTACCCGTTGGTGCCGCTGAGGTCGCTTCACATGCAGATAGCTATTTTGGAAGAAGTAACTAAGGCTATTATGATTACTACAGGTGGCGCCATGCCCGGGTCATGTTTTTCGAAAATGTATGGTATACCCGAGCAACGCTGGGTGAGTAAGCTAGTGCAAATTAAAACTGAATGTGTCTACGGACTACTCTGGATGTTTAATCAAACGATCGTGGGTAGGGGAGAACGAAACGATAATGCTTTTTATTTTATGTATCTACTCTTTGGTCGTGGTGTTGATGGATGCTACTGATTTCTATCACACATGTGTACATGCAATGACATTTCTCTGATGTTTTTTAAATGTTTCTGAAATGTTTAAAAATGTTTCTTCGGTTTGTACACACCTTAATAAAAATAAATGTTTATTTTTAACTAATTAAATGGAAAAAACTATTTCTTCAATATGAAATTATAATGCAGAAGTCAAAAGGTTATAATCGGAAGTTCGATTACAGCGGGATGATGAATGACAAGTTGCAAAAAGCATGTGGTTGCTGACAGTCGGAAATGATTTTATTTTCTGCTCACATGGTTGTCTGTCTGCATTTACGAAAGTGTTGCCATTGCAGGATTTTTTAAGTACGCTTATGTTTTCGCCACGCGTTCTAAGTTGAGTATTTATTAAATATGTGGAAATTAATTTTCAAATTGAATGTTTCTTAGTGTAAAACTTGGTCCAGCTGACCCAGGAACTTGAAGTTTATGGTCATATCGACAACGCGGTTTGTTGGCTGACTGGGTTTCGAAGTGTTTGGAAGAGGTATCCAATTTTGGACGAAAAATCATCTTCTAGCAAGACAGTGCGCATTTTTGGATGAAAGTCTGTGTTAAGAAGCAAAGTTGCAGTATATGGGACAATACCAAACCGCACGATGTTTCACCAGTTACCAGTCTAAAAGTTACCTTTTGATGTGGATTTTGAACCGGAGTGGAGGCGTCATTGGTCCGTACTTTATCGAAAATGACGTTGGTGTGACGGTCATCGTCAATGGCTAAACTCTACCAACATTTCTTATGGCTCCTCTACACGATGGCCCATGGCCCAGCAACTTGTGGCCGCGTTCCGGCATTGCGGCATACCGCCCACTTATCTTTGATGTGAAGATGAAAAACCGAAAAATTGACCTTCGGAGGCCAATACATATTCATTCGACTATAGCTCATCAAGGAAGAGTCATTTAAAATTGAACCACATGGGATACCTTCCGCGGCCGCCATAAGAATCCGAGGCGGTTATATGAACAATGTGATATTCCATACACAATGGCGTACATGGGCTTTAAAAAACAAAGGAATTTCGTTAATACCTCCTCACACACAGTTTTTTCTATTCCATTTTTAAGTAAAAAAGTTTTGTTAGGTGCAAGATTATAATAAATTGCACGACTGGATCGCACGTACTTGCCCTTATGTGCGGTCACAGCTTCGAATAAAATTTGAAAAATATTAAGGAATTTCAAATTTTTTATTCGATTTTTCTGACTTTTGATTGTTGGAAAAAAGTACGTAAAATAGTTTTCAGCGGGAAGATTTAAATGCCATTTTATTTCTTTAGAAAATGTGAAAAAGTGTAACATTTTTTTTAATCGTAGGAAGGGTTTTTATGTAAAATGGTTTTTATTTGACAACTTTTTTTAAAAAATAAAAAAACAATAATAATTCAAGAATGCAAACTTAAACACAAAAATCACTTACATTTAAAAAACAAAAATATGAAAAAAATTCAAATACCCGTTATTAAAAATACAAAAAAAAAGTTATTCGAAAATATTTGTATGCCGAACTGGTTTGGCTATCTACATCTTACTGAATATCAATTTTTATTGTAATCGGTTAAGCAGTTCTCGAGAAAGTCGAATAAAAAAACGGTCCTACGGGAAGTTATAGAACAAATTTCGAAAAATTCATTCTAACTGGAAAATTTATTGTTGTACAAAAATACCGCCCTGAACGTTTTATCAAAATCTTTAGAGCCCTTTTCGAGAAAATCAAACTTTTTGTTAAAGATTGCATGGCAGGTACCGTTATTTTTACATATATTTTTCTCGAAAACGGCTTCAACGATTTTGATGAAAATTGTTGAGAATTTTTTTGTTGGTATCATTTGATCGGAGCCACATATACGGGAAAAGTCTATTAACGGGACCTTTCATATAACGGTTTTTTAAATTTTTGGCTTTCTCGGTAACGGCTCTATGGATTTCTGTCAAATGTTATATTTGAAAAGATATAGATAGCCAAATTAATTCTACATATCAAAATTTTGAATAACTTTTTTTTCTAATTAAAATTAATTTTTGATTTTTTTTTTTTTTTGAAAAATCAATATTTTTAAAACTAATCAAAAAAATTATTTTTAATTTTATATTCACATGTATATTAATAAGCTCTAAGAAACTGCATACCAAAATTTGAAAACAAATTTTTTTTCAAAAAACTAAAAATAAAAAACAGGATTTTATCAAAATCCGTCCTACAATTTTCGAAATATTTTTTTCATAAATTCTTTGTTATTTAAGACGTATGGTGGCGTACTTCATTTTTACTAAAAACCGTTAAGTATTGTGGTTTTAATAGGTTTTATAAGTTCAAACTGTGTTACTTTCAATGTAAATGTTATTTGTTTTTGTCCAAGATCTTGCCTTCCAATGTAATTAGGCACATAAGAGCAAGGACGTGCGACCCATTCGTGTCCATTTTTTTTGCATGAATCCATAACTTGCCTTATAGTACCTATAATCACAAGTAAAAAAGTCGTTTAATCTGCCTTATTGCTGAAACCATTTGTTCTGAAAAAAAATCTTCTCTTCCGTTGGATTGGGCATCTTCCCATGAAGAAAATATTCATTAACCATTGGTTATGCTATGAACCAAATAACTCTTGATTACCCGCAAAATGAACTCTGGTCTAGAATTGAGTTGTCTTATAAGAGCTTTAAGACTTAATACGAACTCACAAATACAAAGTCCCACCAAAGACGTTTTGAAATCCTTTTAACATTCCATTATCAAATGAGATTGGTCTTGAATGACAAGATGCCAAAGAACCAAAAGCACATAAATGGCAAGCTTCTAATAGCAGTTTGCCAAATTAATCCAAATATCCAGAGGATAAGCAAACATCTAACTTCCTCTATACGTCTGCTCAACATATTTGTCAAACTTTTGTTTCCCTTTACCTAAACGTCACTAGGTAAACAAAACCCCTAACTAAATTTCCTACTCGAAAGAGCTACTATATTAGCTTTTCCTTTTCCCTAACGGGACGACATTATATATATCGTATGATGATTTCCCGAAAGCCAACCAAGGATTACGTCAACTTGAACTGCCACAGCCCGTCCAGTGTGTCCATCTCCGGTCAGTCTTTAGGTTCTCCACCATGATTACATACACTTTTCATAAATCAGGAATTAGGTTCCCGAGTAATTGCCTGCATGCAGTTGATGCCATTGTACATTGTATGTGTCGACCAATTTGCATGTGTGTGTTTTTTTAGTTAATTCTGAAACCCTTTATTTATGTCAGAGGAAGGGCTCTGGATAAATGGTTATTTGCGTGTTATATATAGCCTGCTTGTGGACGATCTTACAATGGGATAATAATTTCAACTAGGTACTTATGTCCAGGACAAAAAGTCCTTGGATGATTTGTTGATGACCATGCCATTGTCATAGTTCCATAAGGCTTGAAAGCTTGAAACACTTAAAACATTTCTAAAACCCTGTTAAGGTTTGGTTGGTTTTATAGTTTTTGAGGAAAAAAAATTCCTTTTTTCGTTGTAATTTTTTATTTGAAAACTTCCCGAAACATGATTATTTTTCGTATGCAACGAGTGACCTAAAAATGACACAGGATGTCGGTGTTGGGAGGAAGGAATAAATGGTGGGTGTATATTACAGAGGGTGACAGTTTGGAAGTGTGTTCGAGGACGACGACGTGTTCTGTGCTTTATGGACGCACAGTTCTGGCAGAGCAGTTTAAGTGCTTAGTTCCGCTCCTTACTTATGCACGGACGAATGGAAGAAAACGACGAAGGAATTTAAACATGCGATCGTATAGTTTTTAAGTCGGAGGATGCTGTTTATGGGGAAAGTTTTTTTTTTTAATGGAAATGCGCAAGTTTGAAGGGGATTTGTTTTTTTTCTCAAACAAGCTAATTACTGTATAATGTGTGCATTTTGAAAGTTTTTGGAAAGTAACGTTCAGTCCGTCTATTGAAGGAATACTTGAAATGTAAATAACGAAGAGCTTAAGTTTTAAGTAAGTTTTATATACAAATGCCATCATGCATACTAATTTATTAATTTAAACGAAGACGAATAAACGTTCTTGAAATTTTGATTGCGAAATATGTGCTCCCTTGAAGTGTATTTACTTTGAAGATATCAAGGAAATCAACTGCTAAGATTTCTTTTGTTTCATACTTTCATTTTAAAATTAAAGAAAAGTATTTTAACGGAGATGTAAATTTTGTACTTAACATTTCTACTTAAAACTGCATTGTTCTCTTTTTTGTTTTTCTTTGCATTTTGTTCTTATTTTTCTATCGAAATCTAATAAATTGTTATTAGGAACTGGCTGACCCACCCGGCGTTGCTCGGGCATACCGTATTCGTATAAATACTATTTTATGGTGTAATTTTGAATCAAATTGGGCATAAATATGAGTATTCGAAAAAAAGCATTCAGGTATAATTAAAATAATCTGAGTTACTCCATACAACATCTTACTTACTTACTTAGGTGGCGCTACAGTTCGGGACGAACCTGGGCCTCAACCAACATGCCTCTCCAGCCAACTCGGTCTTTGGCTAGCTGCCTCCAGTTTTGCACTCCAAGTTGGTTGAGGTCGTCCTCCACTTGAGCGCGCCACCTAAGGCGAGGTCTTCCTTGACCGCGTCTACCCTCTGGGATGGAATCGAAGATCCTGCGAGCCGGAGCATTGTTGTCCATTCGCTCTACATGACCTAGCCACCTTAAACGTGATATGCGTATTTTTTTGACCAGGTCAATGTCGCTGTACAGCTCGTATAGTTCTTGGTTGAACCTTCTCCTCCAAAGCCCGTTAACGCAGATAGGGCCAAAAATCTTCCGAAGAATCTTACGCTCGAAACGACTAAGGATATCTTCATCCGCTTTAGATAGAGTCCATGCCTCGGCGCCATAGAGCAGGACTGGGATGATTAGGGTCTTATAAAGAGTCTCCTTTGTCTTTCGAGAGAGGGCTTTGCTACTCAATTGCCTTCCTAGCCCATAGAAACAGCGATTGGCAAGAGTAATTCTTCGCTTTATTTCTGACGAGATGTTGTTGTCAGATGTTATAGCGGATCCGAGGTACACAAAGTCCCTAACTACCTCAAAGTTGTACCTGTCTATTGTGATGTTTTGTCCAATCCGCCGGTGTTGTGTGTCCCTTTTTGTGGACAGCAGGTACTTCGTTTTGGCCTCATTGACTGCTAGTCCCATCTTAGCCGCTTCAGCTTCAATGCTAGCAAACGTTCCAGTGACAGCTCGCCGAGTTCTGCCAATGATGTCTATGTCGTCAGCGTATGCTAGCAATTGCACAGACTTGAAAAAAATTGTCCCACTACAATTGACTTGCGAGTTTCTTATAATTTTTTCAAGTATTAAGTTGAAGAAATCGCACGATAGCGCATCACCTTGTCGGAATCCTTTTTTGACGTCAAAAGCTTCTGTGAGGTCGGAACCAACCTTGACGGAGCAGCGAGAGTTCTCCATCGTCATCCTGCACAGTCGGACGAGTTTTGTGGGAATGCCAAAACCTGACATGGCTCTGTATAGCTCGTCTCTATAAATGCTATCGTACGCGGCCTTAAAATCGATAAAGAGGTGGTGGGTATCGATTTGGAATTCTTGGGTGGTTTCCAGGATCTGCCGTAGCGTGAACATTTGATCGATTGTGGACTTTCCTGGTCTGAAACCACACTGATAGGGGCCAATCAGGTTGCTGACGAAAGGTTTCAGGCGTTCACATAGTACGGCAGAGAGGATCTTGTAGGCGATATTCAGGAGACTTATTCCTCTATAGTTGGCGCAGTTTAGAGGGTCTCCTTTCTTGTGAATCGGGCAAACGATGCTGAGGTTCCATTCATCAGGCATACTTTCTTCTGACCAAACTTTAGAGATGAGTTGGTGTATGCACTCCACCAGGTCATCTCCGGCCGCTTTAAAAAGTTCGGCGGGTAATCCGTCGAGTCCAGCAGCTTTGTTGTTTTTGAGTTTAGATATTGCTATCCTTACTTCATTTTGGTCAGGTGGACGGAAGTTTTGTCTGTCATCATCCATGTTGAATGGTTCATTCTGCCTGACAGCGGGATTTTGGCCTTCATCGCCGTTTAACAGTCTGCAGAAATGGTCCTTCCATGTACTCAGCACCGACTGTGACTCTACTACGAGGTTTCCATTCCTATCTCTACAGGCTTCTGTGCGGGATTTTTTTCCTTGGCATGTTCTTTTTACCTGTTGGTAAAACTTCCGCACGTTGTTCCTGGAGTAGCATCTCTCAATATCTTCGATCGCGCGCTTCTCATGCTCTCTTTTTTTCTTTTGGAGAAGCCGGTGTTCTTCCCGTCTTTTCTGCTCGTAAAGCTCGCGAGCAGCTCTCGTCTTTCTTTGCAGCGTCGCTTTATATGCCTCTTGTTTGGCTGCATGGGCCTGCCTGCATTCGTCATCAAACCAGAGGTTTCGTGGTGGTGGTGTGGTGAAACCTAGCACATCAGTTGCGGCATCTCTGATGGCTTGTTGGCAGTGTTGCCACTGATCTTCGGCACTTGATGCTGGCGGTACTGGATTTCTTGAGAGGTTACGGGATATTCGATCGGCATAGGTTCTGGCGGTTTCTTGCGATTGCAGCTTTCCGACGTCATACTTCCTCACAGTATTACTCCGTTGTTGTGGAGTTCGGGTTATTCGCATTCTTACCTTTGCTGCAACAAGGTAGTGATCCGAGTCGATGTTAGCTGCTCGGAAGGTGCGAACATCCAAGATACTGGAGGCGTGTCTTGCATCGATCGCAACGTGATCAATCTGATTGACGGTTCTTTGATCTGGGTGTCGCCAAGTCCCTTTGTGTATATCGAGATGAGGAAACCGTGTGCTTGCAATGGTGACGTTATGTGCCGCTGCGAAGTCAATTAGCCTAAGTCCGTTTTCAGACGTTGTGTCGTGTAGGCTATGTTTTCCGACAGTCCTACCAAAGATTCCCTCTTTACCTATTTTGGCATTAAAATCGCCTAGTACGATCTTAACGTCGTATTTAGGGCATTGCTCATAGGTTTTTTCGAGGAGCTCATAGAAGTCATCCTTGGTGGCGTCATCTTTGTCCTCTGTGGGGGCATGAGCGCATATTAGGCTAATGTTGGCGAATTTAGCCTTGATACGGATTGTCACAAGTCGCTCACTTACGTGTCGAAAGCCCAAGACTTCTTGCCTAAGTCTACCGCTTATGACGAATCCGCACCCAAATAAACGCTGTGGTCTTCTTGCGCAATCACCGTAGTACACGTCACAGTTTTTCATCCTCCTTTTGCCCGGCCCATTCCATCGCACTTCCTGGATGGCAGTAATTCCTGCTCTGTAGCAGTCTAGGGCCTCCGCTAGTTGTTTGGATACACGTGGTCTGTTAAGAGTTCTAACATTCCACGTGAAGATCCGAAGGTCGTTGTCCTTGATTCGTTTTTCCGGGTCGTCAACAGTAAATCCGTCCTTTTCCGAGGCTATTGGTCGCTTCGCAACTTTTTCTTTTTTCCGTGGCAGGGTTGTTAACCCCACGCACAACCCCCAACCTGGAGGGCCAGGTCCTTTGTTGGATTCCTTGGACAAAAGGAACCGGAGAATCCGGAGTCAGTAACCCACTTCGGGGATATGAGCGCTGCCGTTGGCCCATTAAGGGTTCATCCGCCACCATCTCTATTTCAATGCCCTGACTTGCATTGAATTGTCCTAATGACCTTATCTCCAAATACGTCGAAGTAGCTCATTAGGGCGTCTGCTTCGTTGACTGTTGACGCCACCGTTGGTCCAATTGGTTGGGCTCATCCGCCGTACGTCCTCTTTCTGAGGGGCTCGTGCAAGACTTCTGCGAATCGATCAGAACAGTCATTAAAGCAGAGCATTATAGTGTTGCTATTTTTTCTGTGTTCAACACTCGCGCACAATTGATGTGTACGATATAGTTGCAGCGACTGTGCATCACCAGTTTGATGCCTTTCAGTGCCTACCCTATTCATACAGCACCCAACCACCATACAACATCAGTTGCATAAAAATCGGTCTATAAATAAAGGGTTAGTAAGTAAATAAGTCACAGACCGCAAAAGTCTATCCGAGAATAGCTGCCGCCTCTGGATAGGTGCTTCTCAAGCATCGCTATACCAACTCCATTGAATACAAAGTAGAGCGTTAAGTTTGAATGGAAATAGAAATGTCTCTAAAACAATTGCCCCTCTCAATCACCGATGCAATTTTAAATGTCTTTTCTTATTTTATCGTATCTTTTAAACAAAATATTCACTGGAAGTAGCCGGCCAGCTGCATTCCTCCTCTCAAATGTTTCTCCCGTAATAATCATCTCGCAAGGAATGGTTATCAGTTTATGCTTTAAATATAGAAATTCTTTTTTTAGCCGAACAACACGAATTTGGAATGGTATACCTTGCAATATTTTCCCTCCCCATTTCAATTTACAAGCATTCAAAACCAATGTTAATTGACACCTTCTGTTCCCTCTCTCTTCCTAATGCCCACGCAGTTTTCTTAACTTTTTTTTTTTTAAATTGAAAAAAAAATAATTCAAGAATAGAAAGCACAAAAATAACATACATTAACAAAAAAAATCACCAACCCGTTTTTAAAATATTGATTTTTTCAACAAAAAAAAATTAATATTATTAAAACTACAAAAAAAAAGTTTTTGAAAAAAAATTAAATAATAATTACTTACATCTTCTTGAATATCAATTTTGATATTAATCAGATTACCAGTTTTCGAGAAAGTCGAAAAAAAACCGTCCTATGGAAGGTACCGTTTTAGCCCAGCATATTAATTTTGTTTGTTGTTGACAGACAGACAGACGGACAGAATTTTACCAGTAACTCAAATATGTTTCTCTATCATCCTAATGTCATGTTTGATTGCTATTTCAATTTTTTTTGCACAAATGCATAATTGGCATTATAGTACCTATAATCGCAAATACAAAATTGAACATGAGCGACGAACTATTGAGGAAATGGAAAACTGTTACTGCAGAAATAAAGTTCGAAAGTCTTAGCAAAAGGTACAAGAAACTGTCGAAGTTACGGAGCTCGACTTGAAACATGCAAAATCACTTCTACAGACTGTATAATGGCGATGAAGGAAATGTTAGGCAAAATGAACCTATATGAGCGAAGTAGAAAAACAATTCCGCCCATCCGATCTAATTGCAGTATGTCCGATCTTTAAGAAAAGAGACCCCTGAAAACTACGCCAACTACAGAGGCATCACTCTTTCAACGCTTTTTGCCAAAAAAAAACCAAGAATTTCAAATCAATACCCACCACTTCTCCGTCGATTTCAAAGCCGCGTACGGCAGTTATTTTAAAGACGAGTAATACATAGCAATGTGCAGTTTTGACATCCCTGCCTAACTCTTCAGTCTGTACAGAGTAGTGATGGAAAACCCACTCTGTTCCATCAGGGTTAGAAAATCCCTAATGGACACCTTTGATGCCCAAAAACTATTAAAACAGGGTTATGCGATGTCGTGCAACTTCTTCCTGATCATCCTTCCAAAACTCTCACAAAAAAATCAAGAAGCAAGGTCTTTCAAAAGTCCGTCCAACTACTAATCGAACATAATCGTGATGTCAGTAGCACTTTTGTCAGGATTATAAGACAGAAGCAGTGAAGATGGCCGTAGGAGTCAATAAGAGCAAAATAATTTACGCATAATCTTTCACATCACGCATACAAATATAACACTACATATGTGACAATAAAGATACTTAAGTTCTCAACTATTATCGATCATTCATATTAAAACTCACCCAAAACAGTTAAAAACGTCGATGCCGCTGCCGACAGACAATTTTTCAAACTTAATCGGTTATCGATTAAATGTTTTCGATCATTCATTTTAAAACTCACCCAAAACAGTTAAAAACGTCGATGCCACTGCCGACAGACAATTTTCCAAACTTAATCGGTTATCGATTAAATGTTTGCCTTAACCCTTCCAAAGCCAGAGACAAACAATTAATCGAAACGTTCAAATTCAAACAAAGGACCCATAAGTTTTTCCTTCAAAGGACCAATCAGTGTTTCCCATTCAAATCGTCTGTCATAAATATTCCTATTGATGTGCGGCGCGTCGTTGGTGTTTGGCATAGAGAAAACTTCTCTATTATTGTCATCCTTTGCCTTTCTGGCTGAATTGCTAAGCAGAACACACAAATTCAGATACACACACACACATTCGTAAGAAGAATGAAGTATAATTTTTAATCGATATGACTGTGAACTGGACGTTGGTTGGCATGTGGGAAATTGAGCCACCCACTTGTTATCGAAAATAATATCACACGCAACGTAGCACATCACAGCACTACACACATACACAACGTACAATCACGGCTGTATTGCGTGATATACATATGTGTGAATAGGTACATTTTGTTTACTCCAGTTCACTTCAGTTCGGTTTTCATTGTACTTCTTTTACTATTCGTCTTCAACTACACTTAATAATATTTTCAATGTAATAGGAGGAGAAAAGAATCTAATTCAAGATAAAAGGGAAATGGACCGATTCAATACAGCAATGTGTAAATAAGCTTAAGCGACAAATATTTCGCTTTGCTTTAATCGGTTCAGTCGTGTAGATAACACGAAACTACAACGCTTCTCTACCATCGTTAAAAAACCAGCCTTGTGGGTGAAACTACATGTAGGTAGACACGTAAATCTGTCCCATCGAACCAGAAATCCTTTGTATAAACTTTGACCTCCTGTTTTCCGAAATGTTTGTTTTTTTTTTGTTGGTTTAATTAAAAACACATAATTCCATGTTAAAGGACCAAGTGAGTGACAACTGCCACAAATTTCGAAAAATGAACTTCAAACAAATCCCTGGCCATAACGTGTCATCAATGTGTGTGTGTGTAAATAACTGCCTTTTAGAGTCCTTACACCACTGCATCACCAACAAAGCTGCCACGCCGCGCCGCGCCATCACAAAAGGCAATTAATTTATGACTGCGTCCGGTTCACACAAGCCAAACCGGAAACCAAGTACATAATAGGCCATTCAAATGCAATCGTTTGGGGAATTCTTAAGGGTCGACAATGTGGTCGTAAATTTCCAAGTCAATGACAACCAACCATCGAACTCATGCTCCAAATGGATAGGGTGGCCGATGATGGTCTGACATCCTTGTCGTTAATTTTCATTCCATGGGTGTAATTAAAAGTTCTAGTCACGCCATATTCGTGTCAGCACCTTAAATGTTTGACCGGAAGGACTATTTCTGTTGTTCATTGTCCTTCTTGTGCTTCATACTTTGGCTGGGATGTACAAGAACAAGATTGTGCCATGCGTAACCAAGAAGAAAGGAACAAAGTTATTTCTTGATATTGCAACAAAAAGAACAATGTAATTACCTATATATACATAAGTGTATTTCTAGGATTCGAACTCTCAATTTATGTCACAAAAACCTTTGAAACATGGAAATTTGGGGAATTGCTTGAATGACAAGCAGGTTGCAATTAATTTGTCAATCGAATCCTAAATGAATAATTGATCAATATCCATCTATGGCTTCTGTAGGTGCAGGTCAATTTGAATAATTTGTCTCCAAATTCGAGTCATATTATGCCTTTAAGGTGGGCCAAGCAATCTGGATAAGGGAAAGTGCAAATCAATCAATCAAAGTTCAATCAACTAATCACGGTCGAATGGGGAGGCGTTCGTGAGACACATGAACACAATGACCTATTGTTGTGATTGAAAGCTAACGTACAAAATAAGCATTTCAATTTAATACAACAAGGTTTAATATTTATCTTTCTATATAATTCATCTCTGACTAAAACTAATTTTCATTTCGTGTGTTTTACTCAAGCCAGGAAATGACAAGTATAAATGCAATAAGTGGTTTCATATAATATTAAAAAAATATACTCATTCCTTCGAGCCGGATTTGAACCAGCGACCTATGGATTTCTTTGCGATAACTTTCTTTTCTACAGTCCACCGCTCTACCAACTGAGCTATCGAAGGTGATTTAAAGGTAAATGGCTCATCTTCAGTTTTTTAACTTGTGCGGAAAAGCTGTAGATTCTAGAGGCTGAAGTATTTCAAAGAAGTGAAAGGTAGTTTGGAAGAGATAGTTCCATTAGATTCCGTAGTTTCCAACGAAGTCGTTAATTTTTTTTTAATGATTAGGTAATTATACATGTTTTTTTGGTTAATTGATAGATGTTTTACTTCATTTTTAATAACATTGAATCTGGGTTTATTTTGAAGCTTCATTTATTTCATTGTGTATGGAAAAGCATAGCTCAGTATTCAAAATGATGTCACGACCTCGCTGGCAGTAAAATACTTCAAGCGGCCGGTTAAATTTTTGATGGCTTAGTGCATAGTCTAATGTGCACTACTTCATTTGGCAAATACCGTCTTGAATGTTGGCCACGAACTCTTCCAGAGTAAAGTTAAGATTTTGGCAGCCTGTGGCAGCCATGCTGTTTTGATGACATCTGTTAAAACAATTATTTATTAGATATACAGTTACAAATACTAAATCTTGATGGTTGGGTGCTGTATGGACAGGGTAGGCGCTGAAAGACGTCAACCAGGATACACAGTGTTGTAACTATCTCATACGCATCAATTGTGCTTATTTTACCTCCCCGCGTTAACCACCGGGTACTGGTCTGTCCATATCCGTGCTAAACTTATAAGCGCGAGTGTTGAACACAGAAAAAATAGCAACACTATAATGCTCTGCTTTAATGACTTTTCTGACCGATTCGCAGAAGTCAGAACGGATTAACTGTTGACGACCCGGAAAAACGAATTAAGGGCAACAACCTTCGGATCTGCACGTATAAGTTAAAACTCTTAACAGACCAGGTGCAGCCAAACAACTAGCGGAGGCCCTAGACTGCTACATAGCAGAAATTACTGCCATCCAGGAAGTGCGATGAGATGGGCCCGGCAAAAGGAGGATGAATAACTGTGACGTGTACTACGGTGATTGTGGAAGAAGACCACAGTGTTTATATGGGTGCGGATTCGTCATAAGCGGTAGACTTAAGCAAGAAGTCTTGGGCTTTCGACACGTAAGTGAGCGACTTGTCACAATCCGTATCAAGGCTAAATTCGCCAACATTAGCCTAATATGCGCTCATGCCCCCACAGAAGACAAAGATGACTTCACCAAGGAGGACTTCTACCAGCTCCTCGACATAACCTATGAGTAATGACCTAAATACGACGTTAAGATCGTACTAGGCGATTTTGACGCCAAAATAGGTAAAGAGGAAATCTTAATAGGACTGTCGAAAAACATAGCCTACACGACATAACGCCTGAAAACGGACTTAGGCAGCGGCAAATAACGTCACCATTGCAAGCACACGGTTTCCTAATCTCGATATACATAAAGGGACTTGGTGACACCCAGATCAAAAAACCGTCAACCAGATTGATCACGTTGTGATCGATGCAAGACACGCCTCCAGTATCTTGGGTGTTTGCACCTTCCGAGCAGCTAACATCGATTCGGATCACTACCTTGTTGCAGCCAAGGTAAGAATGCGAGTAACACGAACCCCACAATAACGCAGTAGAACTGTGAGGAAGTATGACGTCGGAAAGCTGCTATCGCAAGAAACGGCCAGAACTTATGCCGATCGAATATCCCGTAACCTCTCAAGAAATCCCGTACCGCAAGCATCAAGTTCCAGTGGCAACACTGCCAACAAGCCATCAGAGATGCCGCAACTGATAGGCTAGGTTTCATCAGACCACCACCACGAAACCTATGTTTCGATGACGAATGCAGGCAAGCCCATGCAGCTAAACAAGAGGCATATAAAGCGGCGCGGCAAAAAAGGAAGAGAGCTGCTCGCGAGCTCTACGAGCAGAAAAGACGGGAAGAACATCGGCTTCTTCAAAAGTAAAAGAGAGAGCATGAGAAGTGCGCGATCAAAGATGTTGAGAGTAGCTACTTCAGGAACAACATGCGGAAGTTTTGCCAACAGGTAAAAAGAACGTGCCAAGGGAAAAAAACCCGCACAGAAGCCTGTAAAGATAGGAATGGAAACCTCGTAGTAGAATCACAGTTAGTGCTCAGTACATGAAAGGACCATTTCTGCAGACTGTTAAACAGCGATGAAGACCAAAATCCCGCTGTCAGGCGAAATGAACCATTCAACATGGATGATGACAGACAAAACTTCCGTCCACCTGACCATAATGAAGTAAGGATAGCAATATCTAAACTAAAAAAACAACAAAGCTGCTGGACCCGACGGATTACCCACCGAACTTTTTGAAGCGGCCGGAGATGACCTGTTGAAGTGCATACACCAACTCATCTCTAAAGTTTGGTCAGAAGAAAGTATGCCTGATGAATGGAACCTCAGCATCGTTTGACCGATCCACAAGAAAGGAGACCCTATAAACTGCGACAACTATAGAGGAATTAGTCTCCTGAATATCGCCTACAAGATCTCTGTGAACTATGTGAACACCTGAAACCTTTCGTCAGCAACCTGATTGGCCCCTATCAGTTTGGTTTCAGACCAGGAAAGTCTACAATCAATCAAATGTTCACGCTACGGCAGATCCTGAAAACTACACAAGAATTCCAAATCGATACCCACCACCTCTTTATCGAAAACCAAAACCAGACGAGCTATACAGAGCCATGTCTGGTTTTGGCATCCCCACAAAACTCGTCCGACTGTGCAGGACGACGATGAAAAACTCTCTCTGCTCCGTCAAAGTTGGTACTGACCTCACAGAAGCATTTGATGTAAAAAAAAGGATTCCAACAAGGTAATGCGCTATCGTGCGATTTTTTCAACTTAATACTTGAGCAAATTATAAGAAACTCGCAAGTTAACTGTAGTGGAAGCCTTTTTTCATATCTGCACAATTGCTAGCATACGCTGATGACATAGACAGCACTGTCACTGTCACTGGAGCCTTTGCTAACATTGAAGCTGAAGCGGCTAAGGTGGGACTAGCAGTCAATGAGGCCAAAACGAAGTACTTGCTGTCCACAAAAGGGTACAACGTTGAGGTATTTGGGGACTTTGTTTACCTCGGATCCGCTATAACATCTGACAACAACATCTCGTCAGAAATAAAGCGAAGAATTACTCATGCCAATCGCTGTTTCTATGGGCTAGGAAGGCAATTGAGTAGTAAAGCCCTATCTCGAAAGACAAAGGAGACTCTGTATAAGACCTTAATCATCCCAGTCCTGCTCTATGGCGCAGAGGCATATCCTCTATCTAAAGCGGATGAAAATATCTTTAGTCGTTTCGAGCGTAAGATTCTTCGGAAGATTTTTGGCTCTATCTGCGATAACGGGCTTTGGAGGAGAAAGGTTCAACCAAGAACTATACGAGCTGTACAGTGACATTGACCTGGCCAAAAAAATACGCATATCGCGTTAAAGATGGCTAGGTCATGTAGAGCGAATGAAAAACAATGCTCCGGCTCGCAGGATCTTCGATTCCATCCCAGAGGGTAGACGCAGTCAAGGAAGACCGCATCTTAGGTGGCGCGCTCAAGTGGAGTACGACCTCAACCTACTTGGAGTGCGAAACTGGAAGCAGTTAGCCAAAGAACGAGCTGGCTGGAGAGGCATGTTGGTTGAGGCCCAGGTTCGTCCCGAACTGTAGCGCCCCTACCTGAATCATCTTGGTTATGAGGACGACGTATGCTTACTCACTAACAGAATTACGGGTCCTATCAAATGACAACAAGGGAGGAGAGAGAATCTGAAATCGTGGCGTTGAAAATCAATAACGGCAAAATAAAGATGACCCAGGCCTCGCCCGTAAAAAAAACATGCTCAAAGCTAAAGAATCGCTCCACCATAGTGTCAGCAAATAAGAATTTAATCTTTTCGTTTCATCTTCTGCAAAATCTGCAGCTTAGCTATATGGGTGTAGTTTGAGATCAAGATGCAGCTAAAGAACAAGAACCAAACTACTACAACATATAATAGAGTTAAAAAAATATTGCAACCAGTACAAGAAAAAATATGAACTTTTCCTTTAAAAAAAACAGTCGGGGTGGAATCAGCACAACGGTTTTACGGTAGACGTAGTGGACTTTCTTAGTCGACTCTTCAATGTTTTGTGGCCAAATTTGAGACGACCATTTCCGATATCATTTGTTCACTGACTGGGCTTCGGAGCGTTCAGAAGAGCAACGGAGGACAGCATTTCTTCCACTTACTAAATTATGTTTGTCTATCATCATTATGTCATGTTCGGTTGTTATCTCAATTTTTTTCCGATACACAAATCTTAAAGTTGCCCATGTACTAGAAATATCAAGTGATAATGATGCAAAGTAGAATTTAGAACCATTTGGCGCCTATACCGATATCATTTTTAAGGATCGTCCATGGTTAATATTGTTGCGACATATATTATGATTCTGTTGATTCCTTCAACCTGTCTATTTGCGCGTGAAATACCCGTTGTTATATGTAGAAATTGGCGTAGGATTTCCAAACACAGATTTTTGTTACTCTTTCTGGCCGAAGTAGATTTGGATTGGTAAATCTAAACGAATTTTGAAAACTCATCGATAAATGCACAAAACATAAGAATAGCTAGTGTTTTTCTGAAGGATATAGGGGACAAAGGTGGCCAATATGGTAAGTATCGAGTAGAAGTTCGAAGTTCTAATTTGTAGTCGTAGTCTCAAAAAAAAGGAGAGCAATCCTTTTTTCTCCTTGGTTGCTTTAAACGCTGTGCAGTCTGTAACCATTGTGCGTCTTATCCCCAGTAAATATGCCCTTAATTTTTGTTAGCGAGTTGCCGATTGCTAGCATCTCGAGTTCATAGCTGCAATAATGCTCCAGCTGGGTAAAACTATGAATCATCAGATTTCTAGACGACTGACATTTCTTCCAATATATTTGTAGTCCATATAACTTCTGTTAACCGCTCAACACACTCTTCAAAACTTTTGCCCAAAACCACCAAATCATCAAAGTAAAACAAAATGTTTTTTTTTTTTGATAACCAACGCAACGGTTGAAAATGCAATCCATACATTTTTGAAACACCATTGGTGAAACGCATAAATCAAACCGGGTGATGACCCACACCATGAATTTACTATAGAAAATCCAACCTCATAGCTTGAGGCAATAACAGTTTAAACTTTCCCGGTAGCTACACCGCTATTGAATTAATTAATTAATTATACCAAGTCTGATGCAGTCATGCTACTCGTTTTTTTGTTCACAAATTTTGCTAATTTGAATGAATTCGTTTGAAACAAATAAGTAATATTAATCTTCTGCAGAAATGAGCTTTGGTCGTATCAATTTCAAATATTCGGTAGGTTCTGTGGAACTGTTTCAACGATAAAAAGGATGCTTTTTTCCAATTAAATCCATTTGAATGGTATCAGGTATAAAAAAAAACACTTTTCAAAGGGGATTTTCTAGTGAACACAATATCAAACCTTCGTGATTCAAGGGAAACACAAATTTCTTGTAAAGTTCAAGATTTCGGTATTAACTCGACCGTTCTTTCTAAAAATTTTTTTTTTACTCGCGTTAATAGGTACTATAAGGCAAGTTATCGTTTTTTTAACAACCAAACATGACATTACGATGATAGGAAAGTCGAAAAGAGTGGGTCCGGTATTTCCGTCCGTCTATCTGTCTGTCTGTTCGCACCTCTACAGCCTAAATCGATGGGCCGATTTGCTTCAAACTTGGTATTTAGTATTTATTTGGTAGTAACTCTGGGGTGGTTTTCATTTTTGTTTTAGGTTGAAAAATAACGGTACCTGCCATAAAATTTTTATCAAAAAGTTTGATTTTCTCAAAAATGGCTTTAACGATTTTGATAAAACTTTCAGGGTACTATATTTTTTACAATAATACATCTTTTAATTAGAATGAATTGTTCGAAATTTGTTCTATAAGGGTACCTCCCATGAGACCGGTTTTTTCAAATGCGGTTTTATCGTAAACCATTTTCAATAAAATTTAGCACACAGAAAGTCATTCATAATTCAAATAATATTAAACATATTTCAAATTTTTCAAAAACTTTTTTTCGATTTTTTAAAATTTTCTAAAAAAAATTGGTTTTGGAAATATTTTGAAAACGGGTTGATTGAAATTTTTTTAAATAATTTTCGCAGATATAAACTACAAATTTCGTTATAATGACATACTAGAAAAAAATTTAAATATATCTTCGAAAAGTTTAAAAAAAAAAACTGGTCAAACGATTTTCAGTATTTTTGCTCCTCGATAGACATCTAATTTTCAAATTTTATTTCATACTTAGTTTTTCTCTTAAACTAATTAAAAAATTAAAGAATTTTCGAAAAAAATTTAATTTTTTTATTTTAATAAAGTTTTTTTTTTTAGACGTGTAGTTTTCAATCTGGTAATACTTTTTTCGGAGTTGGTGTTTTTGACAGCTGTTACTAGATTTATGCTCAGTTTGGTTTGCCATTTTATAATAAATAGACTTACTCTTGAACAACGTTTGCACATTGTGCAAATTTACTACCAAAATCCAACTCGTGCAAGAATTGAAGCCGACCGATCAAGCCATTTGCACATTCGGTGAACGGGCCCAAACGAGAGAAATTGGGAAAATTGGGCCTCTCGGCTTGAATTTATTCGAGCCAGCCGCGGTGGCCCGAAATCATTTTTAAGACATAATGGCAAACCCTTATCTGTCTAATAAAGCTAAATTCTTGGCCATAACATTAAATAATATGCGTTTTATTTCTTTTTGAAAACCACGTCTAAGAAAACACCCTTTATATACATACATATGCAACCACTAGAATTAGAATTGCCGCCGTTAATATGAAAATTGTATTGGTATGAAATGAACACGTAATGGATACATATAATTGCGTCAATCAAAAGAGAACAAGCTAACGTTAACACTGCATTTTTTTTAAATATTCAATTTCTTAATTTTAATTTAATTTTAAATTTATAGAAGTCCAAATGCGCGATTCCATCTCGGAAATTGTTTACCTTTGTTCTCGCACTGAAATCGTTATTGAAGGCGATTTCAATTGGCTCCGTTATTCTGGTCAGACAAAACTCAAAGGAAGGTTTGTCGAGCTCTTTGCCAACTTATATCACCTTACCTAACTGATCCATGTGCCATCGCGAATGCCAGATCTTGCTGGGCAAGGCGCCTATACTCTTGAATTGTTGTCACCCTGTTCAGCAAATTTCTCGTGCTCCAATCGGCCAATTAAAGAAAAACTTCCCATCAGGATTGTTTGGCCTGAATATTTTTTCCGTAACTTTAACTGGTCAATATGTTCCTCGATAGTGACATTGATGCCCAGTGCTGAAATGATTACAAATGTGATTCTTCTAGGAATGCGTGTTTTTTCCTTACAGAATAAAAAGTATTAAACCCAAAGAAAAGTCCAGGCTTAACTCTGGTTTAACTCTGAGTATAAAGAAGCTATTAGGCACAAAGAAGTAAGTTTCCGATCCTCCAAAGCCAACCCTAAGAGGAAAATGGGAAAAAGCACAAACAAGCAAGGAACTCATGCAACTCCGTTATTTAAAGACGCACATTTTTGTATAACCAAAATTTCGGCTAAAAATTCTGCAAAGGCAAAGGCAGTAAGAAAATTTGGTCATTTGTAAAAAAAATATTAAAAACTCCTCAACATCTCGCTAATGACAAACCTATTGTCTACTCTTCAGAGAAGGCAAACATGCTCGCAGCCCATTTTGCTGCCAGCTCTACGCTACCTCACATCAACGTTGCCCTTCCTGTTCTTGAGAATTTAAATTTTTCATGGGACAGATTTGTTTCCGCACTCGTACAGTAGCAAGAGGTCTCAAAGATCTCGATATACACAAATCCTCTGACCCGATGGTATACCCCTGATTCATCTGAAGAGGTGTTCCTCCACTGGGTAAACTTTTTCATCGCTCCTACTCTTCTGGAATCTTTCCTAGAAGATGCAAAACAACATTTGTCCAGCCTGTTCCTAAGAAAGGTGACCCATCCTCCCCCTGCTCCTACTAACCCATATCACTTACGTCCCTTCTTTCAAAGGTCATGGAAACGCTGATTAACCGTCAGCTTAAGGAATATCTCGAAGACCGAAAGTTTCTCCATGACCGTCAATATGGCTTCCTTAGCAACCGTTCCACTGGTGATCTGATGGCATATCTCACCGAACAGTGAACAAATCTTTACATCGCTTTGTTGAAAGTAAGATTATTGCTCTTGATATCTCCAAGGCATTTGATAGAGTTTGGCATGAAGCTCTCTTATCGAAAATGCGTGCTTTTGAGATTGATGAAACTTTTGTTCGTTGGATTTGAAGCTTTCTTCTGGGCCGTTCAAAACAAGTTGTATTAGACTGATTCCAGTCTGATTCCCACAAAATAAATGCTGGTGTGCTCCAGGGCTCCGTTCTGTCTCCGACGCTTTTCCTCATTTTTATAAATGATCTGTCTGTTACTTCTAACCCACTTAACTTTTTTGCTGACGACTCTACCCTTAGCTTTTCATATTCGTTTAGCGATTCACGTCCTTCACCATCGGACGTGCAATTGCAATAGCGCCGTATATCAAGCTCAATAAACTCCGTTTATAGAAGTCGTGTGGAGTCTAATTCTTCGAAAACTCAATGCGCTCTCCTGTCGTTAAAGGTAAACATATTTAGCACCCAAACTTAAATTTTAATAAGAGGGAATTCATTAAAGCCATGGGATCGGTTAATTCCAATCAACCTTACATAACATAAGTTTGAATTTATTCGTTCCATATTCCCTGTTGATGTACATTCTACAAGGAGCTTGAAAGTCATTCGCGCCGCTTTAACGCCATTGTTAAACAAAAAGTTTTTAAAAACACTGTATTACATCCTTGTGTAATACTAATAATATTTTCATCCATCCTTTACAACTTCTGAATCCTGATCCTTTACACAAACGAATGGAAAACAAGAACACAAAAGAAATGGGAAAGATTTTCCAATGAACCAATAACCAGTTGGCATTTCATTTCATGTCAATGAATTGCATTAATCTAAAATAATATTTTCCTTTGAAATTAAGGACAATCGACTGTCCGTCCATACACTACACATACACATGCACCATCCACAAGGACGTTAATTCCAACCCATGACAAACTGAATTTCACTAAAGCTTTATCTGAACTAAAAAAGGATAAAAATAAAAAAAAAAAACGATCGAACAAACCCATTAACGACAGTTCTTTTGGACCAAATAATAATAAAATAATACAAAAAAGGAGGCGTGTTCGGTTCAATGGCACATTTCATCTGCCGAAGCACAAAATCCAATTAAAAAAGCATTTTGCTTCGGCTTTTGCATCTCGATTCGGTGAAAGGGTTTTGTAATTGATTTCGATGCTTCTCGATAACATTCAATCGATTTGTACGACATTGGCAAGATATTCAAGTTATACTCTATGTTCTTATAGCAACGGGTTGTGAGTTACACGCTAGAGATTTTTTTATTCATATGATTGCATTAAGGATTCTTAGAACTGACCACCCGATGGGGTGGTGATTAATTTGTGGGTAATTAATAATCTGTAAAAGAGTTGAACTTAATATTTTTGATAAGTAAAGTGTGAGGGGTCAAATGCTATGATTTCCTTGTATAGACACATATGTACATATATATTTTGTTCTTTTTGGTATGAGAATTCGATAAATGATGAGTTAGAAATCAACGGTCTCAGTTGGGTTTAAAATGATCATCCGTTTCCCAATAGTTTAACATTACCAACCAACGTTCCTTACAGAGTAAAAAGTATCAAACCCATAGAAAAGTCTTTTTTTTAACTCGGAGTGTGAGGGAGCTAAAAGACTCGAAGAAGTTAGTTTTCGATCCTAAAAAGCCAAACTAACAGAGGAAAATCGGAAAAAAGCACAAACAAGCCAAGAAATCATGTAACTGCCTTATAGATAGAACAAAAAGTTTGCATGAGCAACAATTACGGCAAAAAAAACTACTATATCCTAATAGCAGTAAAAATGTTTGGTCCCAAATGTTTTGATCAACTGTTTGGCCAGCCGCCTAATGTCTTCTACAGCGCCCTTTAAATAGGTTGAAATCTCGAAGCTTTTTTAGCAGATTTCCCGGCCTTATAGTCCGGAACCAACTAGATAAATAATGCGAAGTTTCGCCGTCCGCCTTAAAGAGAACGGGACAACACAATCTGTTTCTAGGTGTGACCAACCCCGATGCAGCCGTTCTGCTGAGAATATCTCATCCAATCAAAATATCGACTAGATCACGTGCAACGAAAACTGGGCCGATAGCTTTTGCTCTACTTTGTAATTTAAACACGTTAAACATATTTTGCATCATCATCATCGGCGCAACAACCGGGATCCGGCCTGGGCGCCTTCAACAAGTTCTACCATACATCCCGATTGCTGGCCGACAGACGGCATCCAATTGTGCACCCCAAGTTCTCAGCCGTCCTGGTCTACGCCATCCTTCTAACGCAAGCAAGGTCTGCAACGTTGTCTTCTACCATAAAGAGAACTTCAAAAGACTTCTCGAGCGGGTTCGCCTTCGCTCATGCGAGCTATGTGCCCAGTTCACCGAAGTCTACCGAGCTGTATTTCTCCACAATTTCTGTTTCGAGGTAGATTTTATACAATTAATGATTTTATCTTCTACGGAATCGCCTTGTTATTTTTAAGCCGATTAATTGCCTTTTGTACTTCCTCTATGCTTGATGGCTGCAGCATGAGGTTATCCTCTTGAAATGTTGGAGTCCCCATCTCTTCAGTGAGCTGGCCGTTCAACAATTCATTTAAATACACTTCCCATCGCTCGAGAATGCCTTCAGGATCGGTGATCAGATTTCTCTCATCCGCGTCTGGCGCAGACTTCGCACTCTATTTCTTTTTTTTTTCACAGACAATGTTTTTCTCCCAGGCTCCCTTTTTTGTCTGTGAAGTGTTTTTTCTCTATTTTTGTGAGCTCTTTATATTCTTCGCATGCCTACGTTCTATGAGACTTCTATTTCTTCGCAGAACTTTCCGCCCTGGGAACACAATACCAACATGATAATGCTCTGAGTCAATGTTGCCATCTCGATTCGTTCGTATCGTCATAAGGCTCGAGTAATAGCGACGACATTAAACAAGTGATATGTTTTAATTTCATATTAAAATTGCATATATTTATAGTCCAATTATCCGTCACTGTCATTTGGATAACGTTCTCATAAAAAGACATATCCTCTTTAAGAATGATGTTGTTATCTATTATTTTAATATTTTTTCTGCTTGTGGTTCGTTGAATAAAACTCAATTTCACTTTAAAACTACACCACCAATTTCTTTATTTATTAAACACAACTTCTTTAATTTCAAATTACAATTATTGCACTTCACCACTATAAGAATTACTCTTTATTCTTCAACACTTTTTACTTTATCTCAATTCAACCGCTTTTAATTATTGCCTTCGATGTTCACAATTCAACAAATAGAAATCAACTGAGCACTGAGGTGACACAGCGCTACAGCCACCTATTACCTTTGGTACATTTTCATTGGAGGGGGAATGCTGGTGCATTATGATTGGCAGACAATTTTAGTACTTTCAGTTGCTGTCAGTGATTTCGTCAAGTTGGCTGTGGTTTGGGGAATTCGATGGCTGAATTCATATATGAACATGACTTCAGAAAATCAGAAAATCGTCACATATATGTACATTATTAAAATTATTAATTTTATTAATATTAATAGCCCATATATAAAAATATAAATACATATACATATATAAATTAGCCCATGAATGCTAAACTAAATTTGTGTCCTCTTCTAAGTGCTCCGAGGACCAGTCAAGAGTCAACGAAAAAACGGCGCAGCGGCGCGTTGTCTACGGTCATGAAATTTAAGCTCCTGCGTCACTTGAATCATGAAATCGACTGCATCGGGTTTTGTTGTATAATTTTACGGACTGCGACCATGTTCTCGACCGATCTTGTGTTCCTTTGACAATCGATTGTTGGCTGATTGATTACCGAACCGGTCGCCTCAAATTTGGCTACGAAATGTTGACGAGTCGATTGCGTCTAACGTGTCGTAATCGTGTAACTTACCATGATAGTTTGGCATCAATAACTGAATAATAAACAAGATTTGACAGATGTCGCAAAAAGAAATTTTTGACTTATTAAAAATAATAAAGAGGCAAACCTTACAGCAAAAAATGTCTAGATTATTTTTAGATTTGCATGAAAACTTGCTTTTAACATATTAGGCCCTGAAGGGTTGCATTTAATTCTATATTTAACTCTCAAATTAATTATAATTTATGCAAACAAATCTCAACCTTCGGTCCGGTCTTCAAGCGAAAGTTACAAATCCCCACCTAAAACAAAAGGATTAAAAATTCCCAAATTTTATCTCAAATCATTCCATACAAATATATACACAAAATATACATTTCTATCTATTATAATTTTGGTTTATTAAAATTAAAATAAAATCCTTCGACCTTGCGTAGGGGGACTCTAGGCTGGAAAATTTATTGTCCGCTAACAAGATTTATCTATCTTAATTACTATAGGATTTTAACATTTTATCCGCCAACTGCCGTCCAAATTTATATTTCATAAATCGATTATTTGCTCGAGGGCTTGTGGCAACCGAGATTACATTCCATGCCTCTCATCGCGGACTGGCTATTGTGTTCACAGCATTCAGACGCCGACCAACTGCAAGGGATTTTCGCCTTAATTAATACTGAAGAGCACAATTAGTCTTATGGTTGGTTGCGCGCGGTTGAGGCGGTTTGCGATGGAAAGGGACCGAATAACCTAGTTTCCGTTAAACGGGCCCACAAATTATTCCCTCTATCGATTTGCATCATCATCTTCAGGCGGTCGCAACAGTTCAGTGATGGTGGATGGATAATAGCATCAACATTCGTTCATCCACACGGGCATCTGCTCCGAAGAAGACGACGACGATGACGGTTAAAGCTCGTGTCTTCCGAGAATTACCAATACACATCTGAAGGTATCAAACCTGTACAAATTTTTTTAAGACAAATCCTGTGTCTTTTATTGTGAACATCTACATCTCCAATCTCTTGCTCCATTCACCCTCGCTCACGTTATTATTGAGTGTGTCATTTGTAGCATTTTCCCTAGAAATTTATTCCACCATCTGTGTTAAAATAGAAAATTCCTTCTGTCGAGCCCTGTCGCTGTTGTCCCTGATCCTTTTGTCTGCTGAGAGGACCCCTATCGCATAGAGAAACCTTAATGAAGGGTCGTTAATTTGGTGGAGCAAAGGACGAGAACGAAAGGGGTGGCAAGCCCACAAGACAACTAAGTGTAGTACGATACGAGCAATAAGCACGGGGAGGTGACACTGATGATGGGGGAGGCGTTAAGCTTCTTTTACTTTTCTGTTCCTCACCATGTAGATACAGGTTGTTTACTTCTTTCGTTTTGTTGGGCTTTAACATAAAGGATACTACTACCACCTACCAACAAGGATTACAATGGGGGAAGAATGAATAAAGAAATGCATCAATAAAAAAAGAAAGAAGAAAGGGAATTCAAATAAAAAAACTTAGCTACGTCGTTGGTTTAATTTAACGAGGAAAATCCTTATTACCAGACAAAACGAAGAAGAGAAAATAAAAATATAATTTTTTAGGAGGAGAACACTGGGAAATTCTAGCGGTTGTTGTCTTGTGTTATGGCCTTTAATAATTTTACAGTGTAGCAGCGTGAAAAAGTGCATTCGCGTTGGCCTCGTTTGAATTGAATTCTTTTGCCGGATGATTGTTTTGTTGGCGTTTAAGCTTTAGATACGTATTTATGTATGTGTTTTATGTACTACGTGTTCACCTTTTGGGATCCTTTGTCTTGTATCCTCCTAACACCCTCGTGTGGGCTGAACTCTGAGCTACATACAAGGAGCGACCTAGCACGTGATTAAGTTTTGTAATCTTTTCCGTTTTCCTTTTTTTAGAATTTTGTGTGAATGTTCACTTTAAGTGTCGTAAAACAATTTTGTATTTAATGTTCTGCCGGCGGCAGGATAGGGCTGGATTTTGGGGAGTATTTTGTGAAACGATTTAAAAAAATATATTTGTTTGTAAATTAATGGTTTTTAGATTGATCTTGTGGAAAAAGGGAGGACTATGGCAAGCTTTGTTGCTAAATATGTTAAGTGTGCGTTAGTACAAATGTTGCATTGGTTGCAGCCATTTTCCGATTGCGTTGTGGTCCTTTACATTCGAATATTCCAGAATCATAACCACCTCAACTCACTTAAGCCTTTGCTTGCAATGACATTCGTAGGAGAAAATTCAAGCTTCGGCTTCCTTGTATACCCACCAGTTCACCCTAAAGCCTTATTTCGGTAGTTCTTTTAAGTACTGAGATTCGTTCCTAAGCCGTACAACCCGAATGTAGAATGTTTTGCCATAATCTGTTTTCTCATCCTTTTATATGATCTTTAGAAGTTTAATACTTTATTTATATATGACAGGCGACTCCGTTCAAAATAGACATTTTGTTTTCCGAAAATTTGGATATAATAGCTGAAAATTGGTAGGTAAATCTTTTGGAAGGAATAACTGTAAAAAGTCGACATTAAACCCACTACGCGACTTTAAATATCTCAATTCACTGCTTCATCTTACGGCTTCAGCTGTGATGTTTGCCTGGTTGATATCAGTAAACGCCGCGTCGGAAACCTTTCCGATATTGGATTGCTGTTATTATTGCATATGTTCAAATCAGGGATTTTAAAATTGCATTTTGTCAACGGCCTTGGCTCCGATAAAGCATTGCTTCCCGTGAGATCAGCGAAATCAAGCATCGTTGCGCGTGGTTAATAGAAAGACGGAGGACCGTCCGAAAACAAACTGCGTGCTGTTGACATGTGTTAAGTGTTTTCTGTTTTCTGTTCTCCTTCTGTCCTCTCTTCTGTCCTGTATCAATGTCGTCTTGTGTGTAGTCTTGTAATTGTCTGAGCCGATGGCCTCAGTAGCCAGTGCTCGTAAGTGTGTCTACTTCGTAGATTTATCTACGGAGTAGATTAAAATGTAATGTAATGTAAAATTGCATTTAACGCCAAAAATGATTTTGTGTTTTTTGGACTGGGATTTTAAGGCACCATCTTAGTAGATATCCGTACCAGCTCAATCGCCTGTGATCGAAGATCACAGACGTGATAACGTCTTATAAATCGATGACAAGCTACACATACGAAATAACATTACTCGTGCTGATAAGACTCATGCTGATAATGCTGATAAGAAAAGTGACGCATACTGCGATACTGTGGTTCTTTCAACCAAAACCGGTCGCAAGCACCAGGCGAACATGAAAAAGAACAGGCGCAAATTTCCAAAATAATTCCGCTCAAATTCAAAAAGTACAAGAAGAGAAAAAAGATATACAAAATAGGTGGAGTTTTGTTAAAGAAGAAAGTAGATGTAATAATAGGATGTGTGTGTGAATTTAACGAGAGGGTTTGTGGGTCATTTTTACTTGCGATTATAGATACTACAATGCAAGTTATGGATTCGTGCGAAAGAAAAAAAATATAACAATCAAACATGACATTACGATAAAAGATAAGCTGAAAAAAAGTGGGTCCGGAAATTCCGTCCGCCTGTCTGTCTGTTCGCGCCTCTGTCTAGAGCCTAAACGGATGGGCCGATTTGCTTTAAACTTGGTACATATTTAGTATTTAGCAGTATCTCGGGGGTGTTTTTCTATTTTGCTTTAAGTCAAAAAATAACGGTACCTGCCATACAATTTTTAACAAAAAGTTTGATATTCTCGAAAACAGCTCTAACGATTTTGATAAAACTTTCAGATTGCTATTTTTTTAAAGAATACGTCTTTTAGTTAGAATATTTTTTTCGGAATTTATTATATAACGGTACATCTCATATAATCGTTTTTTTTTCAAAATCTTAAACCATTATTCCGGTTTCAATAAAATCTTTCACACATGAAGTCATTTATAATTCAATTAATATTGCATTTAAAAATTTTCAAAAACTTTTTTCATTTTTTTTTAATTTTCTAAAAAAAGTTTTTTTCAGAAAAAACTACTTTTAAAAAAACTGGTCGAACAATTTTCAATATTTTTTTTCCTCGATAGACATTTAGTTTTCAAATTTTATTGCACACTTAGTTTTTCCGAGAAAACCCTTAAAATAATTAAAAAAGTGAAAGAACTTTTTTGTGCTTTTTTTTAATTTTTGTTTTTTTTTTCAAAAACGGTTTGTTGAAAATTACAAAAAAAATTGTTTTCTAATAATAACTACCAGCTGCTAGATGTAGGCATACTCAAAAAAATTTGGAATATGTTTTCGAAAAGTTTTTAAAAAAAACTGGTCAAACAATTTTGAAAATAAATTTCCTTAAAATTCAAAACTGTTTTCCAAAAACGTTTTAAATTGTGATTTTTAAATGATTAACAAAATATCAAATGATTTTTTACGTCCTTTTGAAACAATCTCAAGCCCCAAGACCACTGTCAAACATTAGAGCAAGTTCGTGCGACCCAGTTGTGCACTTTATTTTAAATCAAAATGCTGCCATCAACGTTATCTTATGACGTTATCACGTAAGATTATCTTCCTTAAACCAACTTCATAACCAACTTTTTTTAAAACGAAAATGGGAAACAGAAAAAAACAATATTTTAATATTTCGTGAATTTGTTGATTTTTTCCAACTATTGTTATTAAATTATTTATATTTCCTGGACAACTGAATAAATCAAATTAATTAATTAAAAAAAAAAAACAAACAAACAAAAGAACACCCAATCACACATTCTAACTAAATGAAATTCATGTTTCTTTCCAGAGTTTTAACATGAACCGGTGTAATGGCGGCTAGTGAGACGCTTGCAACGTTAGAAGTTCTTTCAAGTCCTTCATCGCTTTTCAACAACAAATTTTGTAATCCTGTTTCATAGACCCAGCATCGAACACAAATTCTGGCAACAGAACTCAGTAAGTATATTCATCAGCTTTGACTTTTTCCAAATTCAATTTGTCTTTTACTCATCCTTACCTTACACGTCTCCCATATAGGATGTCCTGTACGGTTTCAGAGCTGCCATCGGGGTGCCGTCTCCGTGGCATGGGCTCTGCGTCACAAGCCACAAGTAATGTTCAATTGACTGCAGTCAGTGGAGGAGGTGGTGGCGGTAATGGTGGCAACGGCAGCGGTAGCGGAATCACCACAGTTGTTGCTCCCGGTGGCATTCATGTGGGCGGAGTGCTAACAACAACCAGTGTCCTCGGCACCGGCAACAATAATGCACTCCAAGAGGCACCACTGCAACGGCAGCAATCCCAGAAGCCATGCTGTTTCTGTTGGTGTTGCTGCTGTTCGTGTTCATGGTATGTTTTGCTATTTCCATGTTTTCCACACAATATATTTCTGATTGAGAGATACATTTCAACCTCAATTTCAAAGTTATTTTCTCTGCAAAGAAAACTCAATTAATTCCTGCCATTTAAATTTGTATCTTTGCTTTTCTTCTATTATTATTGTTTTCAATGGTTTTGTGGCATCCTTGTGGTCATGAATTTAATTGACTGGCCTTCTTGAAACATCGATGGAAAAACAGGGCGAAATGGTAAGTCCATAGAGTTAAATAAAAACAAAGAATCAAAACATCAAAATCATCCTTCTTGGGGGTGCTTGACAGTTTAAAATTTCCTGAGGAAAAGTTCAACGAAAACTTTGTGCAAATATAAAAAAATATATTCACTATTAATTATTGGGGTTTGCCTTTTGGGGAAATTTAGTTTTCCCTTACCTTAGATATAGAATCAGGTGCATTGAAAGTTAGATAACAATTCGGATGACAGAGTTGTCATTGCAATGCTATTGTTTGTTAACAATAAGTAATTTAATTACTAAAAGAGGTCAACCAAGAATTGGGTCTGAGATTTGTTTGCTATAAAAGTTAGTTGAAAAAAAGAATTTCAAAACGAAAGAATTTTTGGTTTGGCTGTTTGTGTTGGTTTTGTATTTGAAAAACTTTTTAAAATAACTTACCATAACCAGTGGAGGAAAATGTTTTTTAGAAAAAAAGGGAATTCACAATAGAATTCAATTTAAAGGTTTTTTGAGAAAAAACAATAGGTAAACCTCCAAAAAAATGGAATCCTTTTGCACATCATTTTGTAAATATTAAATTGTTTTTTTAATTTTAAAATAAAATAAGCATCGGTCTCCCTCTACTACGCCGCTTCAGTCCCTTCAGAGTGAAATCAAAGATATTTCAGGCCGGAGCATTGATGTCCATCCGCTCTATATGACCCAGTCTCTTGAGCCCTAGGCCTTTTGATCTTTTGGGTAGGTCTGCGTTGCAGTACAGCCCGTTTAAAGTTCCTCGTTGTCTTTTCTTATTCACTTCCGCTTTATGCATACGGGACCAAAAATCACCCCTAGAATTTTTGTCTCGAAGCTACCTCAAGGGTTATAATGGCCATATATTTCAAACTGCCAAAAATGCTGCTAAGTGCTTAGGTTTTCTGTATCGATGCAAGATATTTTGTCCCCTTCTGTTCTGGCTACAATTTACAAAGCGTTTATACGCCCAAAACTCGAGTATAACTCACACCTCTGGGCAGGTGCTTCGCAAACGTCGCTACACCTGCTCGGTAGAATACAAATAAGAGCGGTAAGATTAATAGGAAATAGAATTGCTCGAAAACAATTGCTCCTTAGTTCACCCTTGGGCCCAATTTCAGATGTACGGTGAATTATAGATATTCTTTTTTTAGCCGAACAACACGAATTTGGAATATTTTACCCTGCAGGATTTTCCCTTGCCATTTTGATCTGCAAGCATTCAAAACCAATGTTAATCGACACCTCATATCCTTCCCCTCCCTATCTTCCTAATGCCCGCGCAGTATGCTCTACATTAAAAGGGAAACAAATAATCCCTTGTGCCCGCGCTATTTACTTCCTCGAGTAATTTAGACTTTGCACGGAAACAAGTGTAAGTCATCATGAATTATCCTTCTGCTAATTCCCATTTACGCGGATAAGTTTTGAATTGAAAAGCTAGAATTCCTCTGTAATTTATGAGGCTATAGCCACGATTGTGTCCTCAAACCGAAGATAGGGATTTCGATGGTGCGGCCTGCGTGCGATGCTTCCAGATTCGGCAAACATGTTTACCAGCCTCATTATGACCCATCTACTTGGTGGAGTGCTGTCAAACTCCCGCCAAAATTCCTTTTGAACAGAAATAATGAACATGAAATCATGGTACCGCTAGAATCACCCAAACCTTATTTCTCTCTATATATATATATATCTACATAAATAGTAAGCCACAAAATAAAAAGAATAAGACGATTACTCACATAGAAAAAAATTGGAGTACCACAAGGGCCCACTCTGGCTGCAACTCTATTTCTTAGCTTAAAACAAATAATTCCTTTTGTTTTTATTTCCATCTAAGACATCCAATCTCTGTCAATTGATCCACTTATCAAATATTTTTAAACTCTAATCTTTCATTTCATTTTATTTTCATTTTTCATGACTCTGGATGTTCTAGGTTTTCTTTAGAAGCCGTTCTACTTCCTTTCTGATCGTTATCTTATAATTTGAAAGTCCTTTTTCAAAGCTTATGCTTAAGAAAGAGTTTTCTTATCGAATTGATACTTACCTACCTCATTTTTGGTGAAACGACTTGATCAACAAACAGAATAAGAGATATTAAGTCAGGTTTAAACCCTCATGTGTTTCAAGAAAATTTGTCCTTGGGCAGTATTTGTATCGTTGTTGTAAAAGATCTACGCGTTACAGTGTATGGAGATTGGTGTTGAGAGGTTTGCGATGTGTCGGGTTTCGTTTCTCCACCAGAGTCAACATTTTGATCGTACACTTCTCGGAAAGTTCTTTGAAGTGTTAAACTGTCCCTGGGCTCACCCTTATCTTCAAATGTTTCATACATATATGTGACTTTTTTTCTGTCTGTCAAATAAAAAGCCATTTGCGTTCTTTGTTTCTTATTTTTTAATAAAAAGTGGTCCTAGTATAGTTCCCTAAGGTACACCGAGGTTTTTCAAAACTTTCATTGCACTTAGAGCAGCTGCACTTATTTTGGTTCGTAAATAAAAAATAAAATGAACGACTGGATCGCACGTACTTGCTCTTATGTGCGGTCACAGCTTCGAATAAAACTTAAAAAAAAATTAACGGAACTTTTTTTCGATTTTCTGACATTTGATTGTTCGAAAAAAGTACGTAAAATAGTTTTCATCGGAAAAATTTTAACGCCATTTTGTGGCTTTAAAATATGTGAAATAAGTTGATTTTTTTTCAAAGTCGTAGGAGCGGTTTTTAAATAAAACTATTTTATTTAGTCCCTATAAATCGCAAGTAAAAAATTATTTATTTATTTATTAAATGCATTTAGTGGAATTATCCAACATTCAGAACAGTTTTCAGCTTTTCTTTCTTTACTCCTTGAATTCCAGAGACCAATGTCAATTGGATCAACATTTTTAATCGATATGCATTTTCCTACCCATGTCTCTTAGGAACACGTTCTTCAAGAAAAAAATTGTAAAAATCCACCAGTTTTATCCTTTTGAAAAACATCGTAAGAAAAACGTTTTCCCCGGAAATTTACACAAAAATTGGACACCTTAAGGGATTCAATACAATCCCACAATAATTCATAATTTACAGTTTTTTGGGTTCCTTTTGTTGACTATGTCAGTAACCCCTGTGTATTCATAAGCCTATCTTCCTAAACCTTTCCCTAAATTGTCATATCCATTCACGTCTACCTCAACTAATCTTGGAACACGCATGAAATTTATAGCTTTTTTTGTGTTACCTACGCAAAAAGAAGTGGAAAAATCCGGAGTCTCCTCTCAATTCTTTGGTCCTTCATGTCGAAAAATAAAAGCAAAACTTAAAAAGTCGTAAAATAAAAAACACCCGCATTTTATGTGTACGCAAGTGATGAGTCAGGTGAAAGAGAAGCCTTTAACAAAACGGAAGCCATTACATTCTATGGAGTCTTTTGTGTGTGTCATGTACTGTATACAGAATGAACATACCAAGATTGCGTATCCACTCCATGGAGGGTTGTCTTTTCTTTTTTTTTTTGTATTCAATCCATTCATTAACGGTTTGGTCCATCAGGAATTTCCATTTCCATTCAAGAAAAAAAAAAATTTTATTTAATTTTTTAAATTGTGTGTCTTAAATTAAAAAAAATTAATCCTTACAGTAACGAAAATATTATGAATAATGAATTTTATTTAAAGAATTTTCAGTTTAAGAATTGTCCCAACTTAACGCCCTCAAGTCAACAAGGAGTACCCCACAAGTAGGTACACTTTTTTCCGGGTAAAATCCAACACTGGAATAGTTAGCTTACGCATTCCTGGAAGTTCGAAAAAGTCTTTGAAATTTTCAATTTCCTACATTCCAGTTGAGAATTTCTTCTTTTGCTCACGACTGGAAGTAAATTTACCCCTACCAAAGGAAAAAAGCTTCTCTTCTCACTTTCCAGTGGATTAACTTCGATAGGTACTTTGGAATTGGAAGGCTGGAAGGAGAAATCTGTCTACTTCAAACATATGCGGGTCTTGTGTAAAGTGGTAAACGTTATTAAAGTGTATCTCAAGCATTATGCATCTCGTGAGACGTGGGTGTTAGCTAGGATGCTTGGTTTTCCGTCATCAGACCCAGCTAACCCCATTATGGGGGCCTTATTCTTCGTAAGCTGTCATTTTTAGGATGGCGGGAGGGTTGAGGTTGATGTCTTGAAAACAACAACTTCTCTGTTATTATCATCATCATCGCCAACGACGACGTCGAACGCTGGTATGTAGTATCGAAATCGAGGACTGAATACCGAAGGAGTGTACTCTTATAGAGACAACAACGATGGAATGATACACCTAAATTCTTGGAATTGGCAAAATCCAGCGTCATTAATAAACTTTATCGAGTAGGTGGATGCCATTTTTAGCCATCGACGTAGTCTTCGCTTTTTGTATAGCTCTAGCACCGGGGGTTTGTAGTATGTACGTACATAGTTTTGGTCTTGCATACTCTTTCGAGGGATTATGCCTTTAATTTGAGGTCTTTGAGGGTTTAGGAATAATGCATTTGAAGTGTGTTTCGTTTTTTTTTTTTAGACAGCCACTATTTTTATTAGAGAGGGTATTTCGCCTACGCGAGATTACAAAAGCAATGGTTTTTCCTTTCTAGCTGAATTTCGTTCTGTTTTCCGCGTCATTGGTAGGATTTTTCCGGGGGTTGATATACATCTACGATAATCCAATGCAAGTTTAATAGAATTTTCCGCTTGCTCCATTACAGGCCATGACATCTTTGATGTTAATTTTTGGAGAGAAAAAGAGCTTAATTAGCAAAGTAAATGAAATAATTCAGATAAAGAGAGAAATTAGAATGAAGTATTCTCCAACTGTGTGAACATTATTTTTGTCATATAATTATTGTTAATATCACCTTCAAACTGGTGGTCTTACATTCATTTAAAGATTCAATCCTAACTAAAATAATTATTGCGAATGTCATGAAGACATATTTTACACATCACGTCAGGGGTACAGAAAATGACTTAAGAGCCTTTTTTTCTCAGAAAAAATGTTTGTTTACAGGGAATAGAAGAGCCGTAACAACTTTCTATCTAATATGCGAACATTTATTTACCGTCCTGAATATATGCCAAGCTCTTTACTCGTTCCGCATATCCCAATAGCCAGGCAAAGGGTTCCACATTCATGTGGTGCCATTAAACAAAGAATATCTTACTTAACAGATCATCTGGAGTTAAAAGATGAGCATTCTAAGCAGCCGCTGCAGTTCCTCAACCCAAGAACACGGCTGTGTTTTCGTTGGAAAAAAAAATAACGGATTAGTTATTTCAGACAAGAAATGGTTGATGAATATTTGAAAGAGTATCGGGGACAGAAAGCAGCTCTGGGGAACACCAGTATATATCAGACCTAAATCCGTTCAACACTTCTTATATGCATCGATTCAAAAGATAATTCCTAACAAAAATATGAAACATCATATGTTATATATAGAGGAATGACTCATACCAATAATTTCTAGATATTTCAGCTTCCGAAGAGTTTAGAATAAAAAGTTTTTAATGCATTCACACAAATAAAGTCAAATGCGATCGAACAGACGGAAATGCAGACACCAGCCAAAGTTTTTGAAAATAAATATTCACAGTGTGATCACCGAAATTACATAAAATTTTGAGCCGATGGCCTCAGTAGCCAGTGCTCGTAAATGTGTCTACTTCGTAAATGTAATGTAATGTACAATCATTTTTTATTAAAATTTTTACCTACTTCACAAATTCGTCCGAATGGAAGATTTCAATAATCATCCCTGTCGTTAAAAGTACTGTTTCTGGAAACAATAATAAATAAATAAACAAATAGAAAATTGTAAAAAAATCATTGTTTTGTTAAAGCTTCAAGACCAATCGGAAGCTAAGCGAAAATTTAATCGCCATTCTTATTTGTCAACGCCAAAAACATGTCTTGTAAAAATTGGACAAAAGTGCACATACGCCATAGTGAATTAGTTTCTTGAGTATTTAGTGGAAAATCAGGTTGAATCATAACTGGTTAAAAAAAAAAACCCAAATATGAGTTCGTTTTTGTATTTCAATTTCAACAATCAATTATGTATACAAATTGTCAAGGATACATACAAAACATCGTGCCTTTTGGAACAAAAAATACAGCAGCAGCAGAAAGAACCTTCGATTGATCAGAAAAAAAATGTTCGTAAGTCCATTTCCGAAACAAGAGTTATAATCACGAGTTCATAAGTTATGTTTGAATTTTAAGTCTAACCATAAAAATCCGTATCCAGCGGCTTATATACCTCGGCCAAGTAGTGCGACTGATAATCGACGCTCCAGCGCGCACCTCATCTTTCACGGAGCCATTAGGTAGAGTTATGCATTCGTAAAAAAAAAATCCTAACAATCAAACATGACATTACAATCATAGAGAAGCCTAAGAAAATGACCGACAAAAAATTTCTGTCTATCTGTCAGTCTGTCAGCCTGTCAGTCTGTCAGTCTGTCAGTCTGTCAGTCTGTCAGTCTATCAGTCTGTCAGTCTGTCAGTATGTCAGTCTGTCAGTCTGTCAGTCTGTCAGTCTGTTAGTCTGTCAGTCTGTCAGTCTGTCAGTCTGTCAGTCTGTCAGTCTGTCAGTCTGTCAGTCTGTCAGTCTGTCAGTCTGTCAGTCTGTCAGTCTGTCAGTCTGTCAGTCTGTCAGTCTGTCAGTCTGTCAGTCTGTCAGTCTGTCAGTCTGTCAGTCTGTCAGTCTGTCAGTCTGTCAGTCTGTCAGTCTGTCAGTCTGTCAGTCTGTCAATCTGTCAGTCTGTCAGTCTGTCAATCTGTCAGTCTGTCAGTCTGTCAGTCTGTCAGTGTGTCAGTATGTATGTAAAACGAGCTGCAGCCTAAACGGCTTAAGCGATTACCTTCAAATTTGGTATGTGCGATTCTGTTGGCATTCCTGGGGAAATTGAAATTTTATTGTTAGGCCTAAATAACGGTACCCGCCATATAACCGTTAAGGAAAAGCTTATTTTCCTCTAAAACGGGTCCAACGATTTTGATGAACATCTTTGAGAATTTTTTTGTTGGTACTAGCTACCATATTAAATTTTTGAATATCTCTTTTTTAATTAAAATTAATTTTTTAAATATTTTTTTTTTAAATTAATATTTTTAAAACTAATCAGAAACAAAAATATTTTAAATTTTATAATCACATGTATATTAATAAACTCTAAGAACTGCGTACCTAAATTTAAAAAAAGAAAAACTTTTTCAAAAAACTAAAAATATAAAACAGGATGTGACCGCACATACATATGAGGAAGTACGTGCGATTCAGTCGTGCAATTTTTTTTTCTTATTTACAAAAATTATAAGGACCGAAATCAAGCGATCCAACATGATTTGAATTGTACTTCAATTAATTGCTGAACGGTTAGCTCTCGGAAGAAATGGAGACTGCATCATTTGCTTATAATGCAACTGCTAAGCATTGAGGAGAAACAAATTAAGCGGTTGTATATAATAAGCAATCCGTAGCTCTGGCACGTCAACAAGAGGGACTATCGTCTCCAAGTCCAGCCAGATATTGGTTTACGCAGACGACATCGATGTTATCAGCACAGGTGGGTGAAATAATTTTAACGCCATTTTATTTCTTTAGGAAATGTAAAAAAGTGTGATTTTTTTTCAAAATTGTAGGAGCCGTTTTTAAATAAAACGGTTTTTTTTTAAATTAAACAAAATAATTCAAGAATACAAAATTAAGCACAAAAATAACTTACATTCAAAAACAACATTTTAAAAAAAAATGCACTTGACCGTTTTCAAAAAAAATATTACTATTCATATTCTTTTTATCAAATTTGATTGTAATCGGATTACCAGTTTTCGAGAAAGTCGAAGAAAAAAAAACAGTCCTATGGGAGGTACCGTTTTTAGCCCACCATATTAAATTTTTTTTTTCACCAAAATATAATGCATACCTACAGTACTACACTGATTTTTTTATAAAAATTCTTGGAACCGTTTTCGAGAAAAATAAGCTTTTACATAATTGTTATATGACAGGTACCGTTAATTTTTGAGCTAAAAAATCAAAAAAAAACTCCCCTGTAGAATGTGGAAATAACATTAAGTTCAAAATTTGAAGACGATTGGCCCAACCGTTTAGGCTGCAGTCCAAAATACATCCGTACAGACAAACAGACAGACAGACAGACATACGGACAGAATTTTGCCAGCAACTCAAGTATGTTTCTCTATCATCCGAATATAATGTTAAATTGTTATCTCAAAATTTTTATTTCACGAATGCATAACTTGTGTTATAGTACCTATAATCGCAAGTAAAAAGTAAAAGCGCTGAAAGTTTAAATGAATAGAAAAAAAAACGCACACATTTCGTGGAATTTGGCAACCATAATCCTCCCTACTATCAGCCATATGGTGTAGTAAAAGCTCGACGTCACACGCGTAAAGCTCTAGCACATACACTTACAGTAGAACTTTGCCAATTTTCAAGAATGAATTTTGCGCCCCCAATCAAGGAATCCCCTGAATGTTTTTTTTTTCATATTTCTGCCCAAAACTCACTCTTGTCAGAAAAAGTATCCTTCAAGAACTCCCAAAGCCCAACAACACCACATTCAAAAGCGGCAGCAGGAAAAGCCCATGTATGCTCTGTCGTCACTCGTCGTCGGCCGAATATGGTTTTTTTAATGCAAATATGTGTAGAGCAAAAGGCTTCTGTTTTCGTAGTTCAGTTCTAACGGTTCGTGCAGTGCGAATATATTCCTCTTCCAGCGTGGATGTGGTGGCATAAGGCATAGTTGTTTTTTTAACCGTTGACAAAGGTCCTCCTGATCGATTCTAATACCTTGTAGCTAAGATTTGTATCTAGTTGATTAATTTCAAGGTTATCTATTCTATCGAGAAAAGATACAATGTCTTTTCGGAAGTGTTATGTTAATCTACCACCCCTATAACCACCCCCTTTGAATTGATTTTTTCTATCGTCACACACCCGCCGCGCAGTGAATCTATTAATTAAAAGTGATTGGTGCGTTCTGTATTTTAATTGAAAATAAACAAATTTAATTGACAAAGACCCGATTGAAGTGCGGGCTCCGCCGATCAATTTATACTGAGAATCACATTCTAAAGTAAAATTGGATAACTTCATCTGCATTCATGGATCTGCGAATCTGGCGACAATTAATAGAATTGCAATGAATCAGAATTTGCATATTTTGTCGCACTATATTGGCAAGAAAATGGGGTAAAAAAAATCGAGTCTCTTATTTTAATGGACATTGTGTGGACTGTGGATGTAAACTACAATAATATTAGCCGCATGATGAGGCACTTTTGAATACTTTTGGGAAATTCATGGAACCATTAAGTTTTGGCAAACTGAACTGATGACAACTGCGTAGTTTATAGTTGGTAACGTTGATTTGAAAGGAATGTCCTTGTAGTGAGATCATGTTTATTTGGATAACTCCAGGTTCTAGGGCAAGGGCAAGTATAGTAGCAGTGCAACGGAGCGTTTAGCTACTGGCCTTATTTACTCTGTTGGAAAATGCTCTTAAAAAATTCATAAATCAAAGCTAATTGCTATGCCCGCCAGATCCCTGTAGCACAAACTTAAATTGCAACCTTCCGTCGTCATCGTCATGTTGTCGAGTTATACTTGACTTCTTACGCTCTGCATCCATGTTAAGGTACATGAATGGTGGTGGTTTTTTAAGCAGAATCTTTTCGAGCGTATCCTTTTGAGATTTAAATAGGGATGTGTGGTTGTTATGAAGTAATCGGTCATTTTGTATTTAATTACCATGGGAATTTATTTGGAATTTAATAAATTGCAATTAATTCAATTGAAATAATCACTTCTTAATTAAAAATAAGCAGTAGAACTGTTTTAATTAAAACAGAAAAACATTGCTCGTGAGAAAGAAAATCAGTCAGTCAGTCTGTCAGTATGTCTGCCCGTCTGTTTGTATATTGATCTACAGCCTAAACGGCTAAAGTAAGTACCTTAAAATTGGTATGTTTGGTTCTTTTGACATTCTTCAGAGAAGAAAGCGGGCGTGTTTAAAAAAAACGGGTTTTTTAAGAAAAACTATTTATTTGCATAATTTTGTTTATAACTCCTCTACTCGAAAACAACGCCATTTAGAAACGAAACTAATCTCTCTGAAGCTACAGAACTTCCAACGAGGAACAAATATTTTTGGGCGATTGTGCGTATACGACATTCATAAAAGCCTTAGTTTTAAAGAAGTATGATGTAGTTTCTTACTAAATTACCTTTTCACAACAACACTATGATAAAGGAAAAACAATGATGTGTTGTCTGCTCTATAATATTTAATGTAAAACTGTCAAAGCTAAAAAACAGTTTTTTTTTACCCTGTTTTTGAATAAAATAAAAAATAACCGGTTTTAACTGGTATGAAGTAAAACCTAAAAAAAACTGTTAATTGAAACAGAAAAGGTTTCCGTTTTAATCAGACGGTTTTTCCCATGCCTAATCCAATTGCATCCTATAAGGCAATGTGTACAGACACATAGTAAATTATTAAAAAAAGAAAAAACTAAATTTCATTTTTATGCCTACAAATAACGGTACGTACCTGTCATATAACCGTTGAGAAGTAGCTTATTTTTCTCGAAAACGGCTGCAACGATTTTGATGAAAACCTTTGAGATTTTTTTGTCGGCATTAGATTTCAATAAAATATTATATTTGAAAAGATGTAAGGCAAAATTAATTCTGCATACACAATATTTTGAATAATTTAATTTTTGTTTTTAAAAATAATTTTAAATTCTTTTTTAATTCAATATTTAAAAAAAAAAATATTTTAAAATGTATGATGAGTTATATATTAATAAACTATAAACTGCATACCAAAATCTGGAAAAAAATCAAAACAAAATTCAAATAAAACAGGATTATTTTAAAATCCGTCCTACAATTTTCGAAATACCTAATTTAGCGTACCTTGAGTTATATAGATTTATGTACATAAAAAAATAATATTATGTTTTGATAAGCTGGTTTCGGTGAATAATGTAAATTTGAATGAAGGTTTAGCTTAAAAATGTCTATTTGAATTGTGTTTACATTAATATCGCTAAATAATTTAGCTTTTTGTTTTTTTCTTATAAAAGTTATAGTATTTGATTGGGGCGACAGTCCCATGTATTCCGGAGAAATATGTAGTATAGGCAGCCCAACTAACAATTAAGCTTTTTCAGGACCAATTTTTTTTAATTTTGCAAGCAATAGCTTGCATAGAGCTTGTGTAAAGCAAACTTTAGAAAGCCACACAATTAAAATTTTGAGGAATAAAAAATGCTGCTAAAAGGCCTTTAAAAGTGAGTTTGGTAAGGTCTATACAAGGCTTGTTGATAAAGTTTCAAAATGTTTGCTGAAAATTAAATGCCAACAACTCGCTTAAGGCTTGCCTATAAAGGCTTTTACAAACTAAATTAATATTTGTTTTGTCTATGCTTAATTTAAATTTCTCAAGCACGAATCGTTATAGTCGTAGAATACTGGATTCAGGTAAATACCAATTTTTTCACTTTTATAATTAAAATAAAATTTCAATAGTTGCAGTATGCAGTAGAAAAGGTTTCGGGAACTCATTAAGGATAAAACAAAACAAAAATAATGTATTTTTTTTTACTAAGCAAATTCTAAAACTGCTTTTTTGTGCTAAAAATTAACGTTTTTTCGTATTTTCTGTTCGTGGCAATATATATAAACATAAGGCATGAAAATAGTAAAAGCTGTCATTAAATGGCTTGAGTAAGGTCTTTTTATAACATCCAAAGCAAGCTAGTAGCATTTAGCTCTCATAAAATGGCTTGCTCAGACATGAAAAGCTATTTACTGCTATTACACCTTGCAACAAAAGTCTTATAGCAGTTAAATAGCTTGCGTAATGTTCGCCGAAATAGCTTGTAGAATGTATATATATGGCCTCTCGATTCTCAGTCTCGAGATGCAAATATAGAGGACCTAAGTGGCTGCTTTGGAAGACCCAAGTGGTTTGGAGATGGTAGATCTGAAATTAACATTTTAGTATTGGTAGATGTAGTAGGTAAAAAATAAAACTTTTAATAAGGATAGGTTCAAAGCCGAGGAAGGATAATATCTTGTGGATTATTCGAATTACGGGATTGAAAGAATGAGAGGTAGGTAAAGGGTAACCATCTGTCTTTCTTTTGTTATTGACGAACTATGGAACAATGACTTGGGATCATATAGAGTTGAATTGTGTTTGTATTAAAAAGCTTTGGTAAAAATAGTTCTATACCTCAGTTAATGAACTAATAATAATTTTTATTAAAAGTTTTGATGTCTTGCTAATGTCGATATGGTTGACACAAAAAAATTTTAATTATAGATAGCTTTCTTCTTGCTCTAATTTTTACTTCCAAAGCCTCTATTTGTTTGCTTGCCTTTCTCGTTTCTAGACGAAATTGTTTCAGAAGAAGAAGACTTTGCTGGGCAATTAATTCTTCCAAATTAATTTTGTCGTCTTCCACTTGCGGTTTCATCAAACTGGAAACTGAAACAAGATGGTCGATCTGCACTCTTTTTCTAATAGGTACTGTTATAAGTGATAGGGTGTATATCGCATAGTTTCAGGTGATGGCGTATAGTACATAATTATTAATTTTTACTAGAAATCGTTTAGACAATTTTTATAAAAAATCGTTTATTTGTTTTTACCAAAGATTTTGGATTTTAATGTGGCTCAAAAGAGCTTATACGTGCATTCTGTCAATTTTCTCTGTAAAGCTATTTATAACCATATATGTATTACTATGTAGAATGAAAATTTTGCTTAGTTTTATATAAACAATAAATCTTATGTACCTACATTTGTATATCCAAGCTTTTCAAGTTTATCACGGTACACGAATCCTTTCTTCGATACAAAAAAGTTACCAATTCACTGGATTCTGAGGTAAGTCCTCACGAGCAAGCCAAACACAAGCTAACAAGCAGTGATTTTCAAGAGTTATGCGTGAAACAGATTAAACCAGCAACTGCAACAGCGGCCGCCATTAATTTAGAACCAATGTATTTCAATGGCTCAAATTAGATTAGACCAGCACCAGCAACGTCACCAGCGTCGTTAAACCAAAGTTCTAAATTTGCTGTTGCTGTTCCATTGCTACCAACTTTGAGCAAGTGAAATTCAGGGGCAAAAGAAAACTTCGTATACTTTTTTATGACACAAAGTGTCAAACAGAAGTAAGAAGACGATGGTGGTGCTGGTAGCAATGTGTTTCAATTTATTTTGATGGTCAGCGTGCTGTTTAGTGTTGACGGTGCTGGTGCTGTCGCTGGTCAGCAGCATTAGCAACAGCGGCCGCCATTAATTTAGAACCAATGTATTTCAATGGCTCAAATTAGATTAGACCAGCACCAGCGTCGTTAGACCAAAGTCCTAAATTTCCTGTTGCTGTTCCATTGCTACCAACTTTGAGCAACTCAAATTCAGGGGCAAAAGAAAACTTCGTATACTTTTTTATGACACAAAGTGTCAAACTGAAATAAGTAGACGATGCTGGTGCTGGTAGCAATGTGTTTCAATTTATTTTGCTGGTCAGCGTGCTGTTTGCTGTTGACAGTGCTGGTGCTGTTGCTGGTTCAATCTGTTTCATGCTTTATGCCTAAAAATTAGTAAGGAACTTTTAATTTAATAAGCCATGCATTTTTTTATCTGCACGCAAACTAACACTAAAAATTAATATTTTCTATTCACTTACGGTGTGAACTTCATATTGAAACTGAAGGTCAGAACATAATACAAGAAGTGCTGCCAGCGTGAAAATACTTAAGACCACTTTAAAAAATTAAAAGTAACCAAAATCTCACATACCTGCATTGCTAGCTATTGACGTTTACTGTCATGGTGCATTCACAGTAACCTAAGTTTATAATTGAGCTCAAATAATGTAAGTGATTTAGTCATGTTAACCTTTTAATTGACTGAATAAGCTAATTAAAAAAAAAAAACCTTTTTGACCTTGGAATTTCAATAAAATCCTTTCCACAGAAAAACTACTGCGTTATTCTATAAATAATTCTCGAAAAAAGGTTAATTTAAGGAACTTATGTTTTCCAAATTCATTTGTTTGCACTTTATAAAAGAAGCGACTACGTCATATCTCGTGCACTAAATCTAATCTACGATTTACCGTATTACAAATACTGCAAAGTTTTTGGGCCCCCCCCTCAAATAAACTTACAGTAATATAGCCACAATTAAGGAATGTTGCCAACCTTGATAGTGCGAGATAAACAGCCGCCAAAGGTGGTGTAACACAAGCTGATGTAACTCGTGCATGAAGCATACAAGATTCAGTGAATTTTATTTAAAGAAAAAATTTACTACTATTTGGATGCAATTTTTTAGACACAAACCTTAAAAACAAATATCTGAGACACAAAATACCGTTATAGTATACCAGTTACCAACAAATATAACACTTTATAAATGTAATTAAATTACATAGTGATAAGGACGAAACATAAAAAAACGAAAAGTGTAACCATGCACTCTACTCATCGCCTCAAGTGAATTTCGAGCAATGGTATAATGGTAGCAATTTACATTATTTTATTAGTAACCTTGTTGATATTTTCAAAATATAAACAAAGCTTAAAAGGACAAAAAAGGACTATTCAAGGAATAAATGAAAATCTGTCAATTTTGAAGTTTAGATTTTGGCATTTGATTTTATCATCACTTATTGGCAAATGATTATATCTGTCATCTTCTTGTCATCGGCATCAGCCATCATTACTTAATTGTTACTTGTTAACAAGTAAACAAAAAATGAAAGTGGTTTTGAGGTTAACCCGCACGAAGCACGAATGATCAATTTTTATTCGATGCAGTGTGTATCTATTTGTGTCATGTCTCATGTGGAACACGTATAGTTTACCAATTCAATTAAAGCTGATGACAACTAATTTCTTTTCCAGATTTTCCTCAAATTTAATAACTTTATGAATTGAATTGCAAATAAGAGTATTTTAATGTTAATTTGAAGGCATTTTCTACTATTTTGTGTAGCATTGACATTTCAACGATGGAGCTGAATAAATTTTGACATTAAAAATAACACTGATAGCTATTATAGTGAAATCATGTTGCTTCGATTAGAAGTGTGGTACCTATGCAAAAAAGGGTACAAAACAACTATAACATGACCCTTACAGTTTTTCCGGATTTTAATGATAAGTTATTTGGCCAAACTTTCCAAATGTTAAAGCAGGGTTCCCGAACTCAACTATTTGAATCTCATTACAAAAATTATTCAAATATCTATAATTCTAATTCTAATGCTTCTTTTTGCAGAGGTACATTGGTGTGGTTCATTGAAGTTAATCAGCTTTCCAGTCAGAGTTAGACTCAATACCAGAACCAGAATACCTACATACTCAATTTAGAATCTAATCAGTAAATGTTCATGTTCACACAACATTATCTTATAATACCAATCAAGAAATCCAATTGGAAATCCTAGATTGTCAAATCAAACAAATCTTCTTAGTATTCATCAATCAAAATCTTGTATCATTACTGAAAACAACACAATTGAGGTGCAACAAGGATTGTTACATTATCTCATTAAATCTCAGATTGTTCTCTATTTCATACTCATTGCAAATTTTTGAAGTGTGACTGTTTCTTATTAGTGTGAGTGTGATGTGAACACCATTTTTAAAGCTTTAAATCCGGGATTTCATTGTGGTGAGAACATTATGTAGATATTATCAGGCAAATTAAACGTGGAACGCGAAAGGTTAGGCTTTATTCCGTGGACTAAGTGCAAAATGTTATCAAGAAAACAAAATTTCTACTAATCGACGTTTCCTAAGTTAGTCCACCGAAGAAGGTGGAACCAGATGTGTCAAAAAGTATCCAGAAAATTTTAGGATACCTTTGGATTTTCTCTCTGTTTCCACATGTTCTTCAATCAGCTGGAAATCAGCTGTTTTCAGCCATGCTAATTAAAACAAAATCAAAGGTAGCCTATCCGAAGGATAAGTTCGTGAACTCACACATTGGCCCCGTTCGGTATCTCATAGAAGCGCTACCAAAGTATTGCATTGTTGATGTAATACGTGTAAAAAGACAGCTGATCAACAGCTGATGACCATAACAAACAACGAAACATATGATCTCCAAATCGAAATACAAGTAGCGCTAAATTTCTGTTCGTATGGAACAGCTGACCACGAAATCAGCTGTTTGTGCAAATGTAGTACGTTTTGACAGAAATTGTTACCTATTGGGTTTTATGCGTTCACAAACGCACAGTATATTTCAATAGCATTGTAGTGTAAAGCTATACGCAACCGAACGGGGCCATTGTAATTAGTATGGTTAAAAACAGCTGTTTTCCAGCTGATTGAAGAACATGTGGAAACAGAGAAAATCCAAAGGTATCCTAAAATTTGCTGGAAACTTTTCGCAACACGTGAACAGCTCTTTTGCTTCGAATTTTGAGAGGTAACCTATCTGATTGGATTTGTTCGTTCACAAAAAAACCCAAACACAAGCAAGGTAACCTATCCAAAAGATACGTACGTGAACGTACGCAATTATTAGGTGCGTTCAATAATGTGAGCTTTATTATTGTTTTTATTTTCATAAAAATAATCAAGTTTGAGAAACTTGGTGAAAGTTTCAAGTTACTAAACGTCATTTTACTATTTCAGGTACATTTTGGTTTTATTAATGAAAAATGTTAGTCCGTAGGTTAGGTCTTGTTCCATGGTTTAAATATCTCGTGGAATAAAGGTGGAATCGTTTTTCTTATTGATAGTGCTGTATAAATTTTCTAAAAAGGGTTCACACCAACTTGAAAATTTTCAGTAAGATTCAAGACTCATTTGCATCTTTTTGACTCCTTTTTTAAGCCGAGACACTAGGACCCTACTTTTATAATATAGTCGAAAATGGACTCCTAAAATTATTTTATGATTATATAATTACTAAAATTATTTATCATTCTGTATTATGTTTATAAATCAATCAAAATATAATTGTTCTTAGTATAAATATGTTTTTCTTATATTTTATATAGGACGTTTTTTTTGCCCAGAACTCTTTTTTTGACTTCTTCAAACATTTTTTGCAGGTAACCCTGGTAAGATTGTCAGCAAGTATTCAAGAGAGAACAATCTGAAACGAGATTTCACTCCCATTTGTTTTTCGTTCTTCACTCAGAAAAAGAGCTCTGAACAGGGTTTGAGCATTCAGAGCATACTCTGATCGTTCTCTGAACTAAATGTAAGACCACATTTATTTTTGGAAAAAAATTTAAGTGCTTGTTTTGTAACAAATTGCATTTGTCATAATGGATTTTTATAAGGACTCTTCCTCCTTGTATTTTGGCCTCTCACCTTCATTAGACGTTCTTCTTATTTTTTTTCAGAGTAAAGTCTGAGTGGCAAACAAAAATTGTGTTCCTTTTTTCATTTAGGTTCTTTTTTCGTTCAGAATATGAACAGAGGGGAGAGCATACTTTAAGCACGCTGTACGCACTTAAAATACATGGACTGATTAAAAAATGTTCAAAACAATTCAAATGTAAAAGTATACGAGCGAGCAACGTCTGCAAATTATAAAAAATTTCTACCAAAATTCAAAGTCGGTGACCGCAACTTTAAGAGCGTTGAATTTCATCGCAAAATCATCTTCAGTGACCTAGCTCATTTTTGGCTCAATTGGTTCGTCAATAAGCCAAATATGCGTTATTGGTTGGGTGAAAATCCACATTTGCTTCATGAATCACCACTTCTTTCACAAAAAATAACTGTTTGTTGCGATTTGCATACCGGCGGCGTTATTGGGCCATATTTTTTCGTCGACAATAACGATTGTCACGTTACTGTGAATGGCCAGCGTTATAGTGCCATGATTACCGATTATTTTTGACCCGAATCGGAAGATATGGACTAAGACGACATGTAGTTTCAACAGGATGGTGCCACAAGCCACACAGCACACCTTACAATCGATTAATTAAAGAGTAAGTTTGATGAGCGTGAAATGGGCAAGTCGATTGGCCGCCTTGTTGGTGCGATTTAACGCCTCTAGACTATTTTCTTTTTTTTTTTGGGACTAAGTTATTAGTTTATGACAACAAGCCGACGACGTTGGAAAAGCTCAGAGCCAACATTCAACGCGAAATAGCAGCCGTTTCGGCCGAAATGTGTGGCCGAAAATTGGGTCCAACGTGCTCGGGTTGGCCATATGAACGAAGTCGAGTTCTATTCATAAATGTTTTGATTGAACTTTAAGCCGATAATAAAGTTTTTGAAATATCTCAAATTGTTTGCGTTGTTGTCAAGTCCTTATTGGAAAACTGTTATCTATGCTTTATGGCTAAAACAGATGTGCAGCCTTTTCCCATGCAGCCAAAATTTATTACACAGGTTCTTATGAGTGAACCCCCATTTCCCTCTCTGCACGACGTCTCTATTCCTTAAATAAATGCCTAGTTTCATTGCAGCCACAACAACAAACGAAAAAAAAGTAAATAAAATATATCTGGCATTACTGATAACCACTCTTGCTACCACTCATTTTCTGTGCTACTTTTTTAAATTCCCTGTTTAGTCATTTTACTTTTTATGGTTATTTTATGTTTTTTGTTCACTTACATGAGAAACAAAAAAAAAAAAAACAAATTTTTGCCGTTTCGTTCAATATATGTAACATATAAAATTACAATATTGAAATTGTTGACAGTTTTTGTCGTACACAAGTCTGATGATATGAACCATCCCAAACAGAAGCTTTATAAAAATAAGTAAATATACACTAAAAACTGAAAGCATTACTTAAAATATTAAAACATGTTAGCTTCTAAGTGTTAAGTCTTCAATTAAAATAACTTTTTACGGATTCCGAATTTTTATTCTCCAAATTCAATATTCATACAAATTTTATTTTATTTAATTAATTTAATTTATTTATTTATTATTTTAAGGGAATTTTTTTTAATATCACTTTTTTTGCAACTTTTCAAAAATGTCCAGTGGTAAGTCTGCATTTTGACATTATTACAGCAATACTTAAAGCCAAAAATGCCAAAAAGTATGCACATCTGTTTTAGGGACAGCGCTGCGTGCATAGATGCATGCAGCCTCTCTGTACATCTGTTTTCGGCTTTATGGTTAAAACAGATATGCAGATAATTTCGTGCAGGAAAATAAAATTACACAGGCTCTTATTGGACATGTCAACACAAAATTCTGCAGGGTTGTAGAAATTGCACGATGTCTCTATTTCTAAATGTCATACCTAGTTTCATTGCTGCCACAACAACAAACGAAAAAAAATGTAAATGAAAGGTACCTGGCATTACTGATATATACCACACTTGTTAATCAGCGTTACCACTGTGACATTTGCCACCACTTTTAAGAAAATACTTCATCATAGTTTTTATGGTAATATTATGTTTTTCGTTGACTTACATTAACAAGATACTTAAAAAATCTAATGTTTGCATGATTTGTTGGAATTTTTATTCTCCAAATTCAATATTCACATAAATTTGATTATATCTACATTATTTTTAAGTGAATTTTTTTTCTTCAGTATAACAATTTTGTGCAAGTTTTTAATAATATCCAGTGGCAACGCTGTATTTTGACATTAATACAGCAATACATAAATGTCAAAAATATGCACATCTGTTTTAGGCGCGGTTCTGCACGCAATTATGCGTGAGAAAAATGTAATTTTATTTTAAAATATTTTCGCAAGTTTTTTTGTATTTTTAATAATTTTCTTAAATTTTTTGATGGATTTTTTTTTGTTTTTTAATGTAAGTAATTTTTTTGTTAAGGTTTGCATTCTTGAATAATTCTTTTAATTAAAAAAAGTTGTTAAATAAAGACCGTTTTATTTAAAAACTGTTCCTACGTTTAAAAAAAATCACACTTTTCCACATTTTCTAAGAAAATACAATTGCGTTTAAATTTTTCCGCCGAAAACTATTTTACGTACTTTTTTCAAAGAATCAAAAGTTAGAAAAATCGAATAAAAACTTTGAAGTTCCTTTAATATTTTTCAAATTTTATTCGAAGCTGTGACCGTACATAAGAGCAAGTACGTGTGATCCAGTCTTTATTAAATACGTTTTAGCTATTAGCTGTCACAAATTCACATTTTTCAAATATGTAGCTTTTTAACGGGTAACAAATTTAAATATGACTTTCTTTTTCGCATTGGTTTGGTATGCATATTTTGAAGAGTGGTAATGTATACTTTATAATTTTTGATTTGAAACCTTAAATCAACAATAATTTAGGTATTTGTCTCGATTTTATAAAATAAAATTTACCTCCTACACCAAGCGACTAACTTCATCTGCCATTTTAATTGTTTTAAACATTTTTTGTTTATGTTTATTTTTCGTTTGTTAAAAGTGACGTTTGTTGTGTTCAAAATGTTACTAGAAATGTTCTGCTCAGTCAATTTTATTGAGCGTGTGCTCAGAGCATACTCTGATTATTCTCTGAACGGAAAAGGAAATAGAACTTTAAAGTTCTGAACGGAAATAGAACTTTTTTGTTGAAAACTCAGTCTCTCAGAGCTCTTATTATCTTACCTTAGTGAACAAAATCAGATGGGTGAATATACTAAGTTTGATTTGATATCGCAAACTAGCATTTTCTATGCGATTTAATTTTTTGTTTGCTCGATTTGAAAAACAAACAGTTCAGAGCAGAGCCTAAACTGTCAACAAATTGAATTTCTTTTTCAGAATAAAATAATTTAATTGAACAGGGATGCTGTGCACAACATTCGACAGGAGACTTTCATTTGCTGTAAGATTCAGATTTCACACTTCAAGTTGTAAGTCAACTGGGTTACTATGTTTCATTTTTCACTGTTGCCCATCACTAACTCAACAATTCCGCCAAGGACGACAAGTGCCTTGCTAGTTAACTCGCTCTCTTAATTAACCACAAGGCAAAGGCGTTATTATACCGTTTTTCATTTATGGAGTTATCATGTTTAAGATTTTAACAACCTGCTCAAATAATTGAATAATCTCTTTGGCCCCGTTTGTTGGTGCTCGTGCTGCCATCGTTCGTCATCTTAGAGTACTCTAGAGGGGCATCATTCATTTTACACACACACACTACGGCACAAAAACTCGAAGGAACTCAAAGGATATTTGTAAGCAAAGTGTATATTTATTAATTATATATTCCAACACTCAGGATTCACAAAACTGAAAAATAATTCTTCATTTCGTACTGTTTTTGAGGAGGCAAAAACCATGAAAAGGCATCCCTTTATGTTTATACTCATATCTCGCGAATTTCGTGCTGGGATTTGCATGTTGAATTGGATGTTAGCTCATGCTCTTCGCTTCGCTGAAATGGAATTATTAAGAATGCTATTTGTTTGCCATGCTATGTGTATATGATACACAAAGTACACACACATACCGCGGAGTACAAGGACGATCATTTGCTGTAGAAAGGAAACGGAAACTGTACGTGTGGTTTTTGTTTGCTGAGTATGATGATGATGGTAGCGGCCTCACATGGCAGGACTCACTTTAATTTTGGTTGCCGAAATTTTCTTATTTTTTTTAAGCAAACAGTTCCAGATTGATGGCAGCCTTAGAGGCAATTTGAGTAAAAACAATTTTTGAAAGTGGACTTTTATAGGTCGTCAATTATGGCGTGCAAGCATTTGGGCAGAAATATGAGGAAGGACCATCCAAGTGGTTCGTTCATGATGGTATGGTAGGGAATGGATATTTCAATTTTCCAGTAGTTGCATTTGATACCTACTTTGAAAATATATATTTTTTGGTTCTAACTCAGCAAAGGGTTGACATTTAGAACACATATAAATTAGTCGACTAAAATCTTTTTTTTTTGTAGGCAAAATAATATTTTTCCACAAAGTTCCGATCTTTGAAAATCTGATACAAAATTAAAAGGCATCCGTAAAACAAGGTGTCTAAACTAGGGTCTTTTGGTAAGCTCCGATCAGGGCTTAAAATCGGGCCCGAGCGAATATAACTCGATGCAAACTGAGCGTAGCCGGAGCGCTTTAAACAATTAAAGAAACACAATAGAGCATTGTACATACATGTGCATACATATATGTATGTACATATTAGAGAAGTCGAAAAAAGTGGATCCGACATTTTTTTTTTCTCGATAGACATTTAGTTTTCAACTTTTATTGGATACTTAGTTTTTTCAAGAAAATTCTTAAACTAATTAAAAAAATTAAAGAATTTTCGAAAATTATGTTTATTTTATTTTAATTTATATGTTGGTACATACATATTCATCCACTAAGCAATTATCTAGCATAAGAAAAGGTTCGTGCGACCCAGTCGTACATTTTATTTAAATTTTATTCGACGATGTGACCGCACATCTCGCAATTTATTTCATTTTTACTTGTGATTTATAGGGACTATAAGGCAAGTTATGCATTCGTAAAAAAAAGTTCTAACAATCAGACATGAACATGACATTACGATGATAGAGAAACATTTAGTTACTGGCAAAATTCTGTCTGTCTGTCTGTCCGTCTGTACGGATGTTTATTAAACTACAGCGTAAATGGTTTGGCCTATCGTCGTCAAATTCGGAACACAAGGTTATTTTGACATTCTACAGAGGATTTTTTTTAGCTCAAATACTAACGGTGCCTGTCATATAACCGTTAAGTAAAAGCTTATTTTTCTCGGAAACGGCTCCAAGAATTTTTATGAAAAAAAATCCAAGATGGTGGGCTAAAAACGATACCTCCCATAGAACCGTTTTTGATTCTTCGACTTTCTTGAAAACTGGTCATCCGATTTCAATCAAAATTGATATTCAAGAAGCCTAAGTAAATATTTATATATTTTTATAATTTTTTTTTTAATTTTATTTTTCAAAAATCAATATTTTGAAAACGGGTAGATGGAGTTTATTTAATTTTGTTTTTGAATGTAGGTTACTTTTGTGCTTAAGTTTGTCTTCCTGAATAAGTTTTTCTAAATTTTTAAAAAAGTTGTTAAATAAAAACCGTTTTAAAAAAAATCAAACTTTTTAATATTTTGGAAGAAAATAAAAGGGCGTTTAAATTTTCCCGCTGAAAACTATTTTACGTACTTTTGTCAAACAATCAAAAGTCAGAATAATTGAATAAGAACTTTGAAGTTCCTTTAATATTTTTTCAAATTTAATTCGAAGCTGTGACCAGAGCAAGTACGTGCGATCCAGTCTTTAATTTATTTTATTTATTCTGAACGCGTAGATCATGCTTTGATCATATAAGGTGTTTTTCCTTATTCACTTAGAAAACGGATCTGAACAGAGTCTGAGCATTCTGAGCATACTCTGATAATACTCTGAAGCCGATCGTGTGCCTCTCTATCGCTCTCTCCGCGCTCTCGCTTGCACGCTCGGCTCTGGAGGAACGTGAATGAGCTATGCTTTTTCTTGCGTGCCGCCTGCGTTCATCGATTTATAACATGTTATCACGTCAAAAATAATAATTCTCAAAAAGTATCCTAACATGCAAATTATCCTTATAGCGGCAATCAAAAAACTTCGATCGGTCCAACTTTAGAACACCAACACCAGCATACAGCCCCTTAACTCACACCATACCATACAATCCACTTTACATACAATAAGGAAAAAAATCAGCAAAATACCCATACCCGCACATCATGGCAATGATGATCAACCAAACCACCACGAAAACAACCTCAAAAACTAGAGAGACTGAGTAGCCGCAGTAAAAATAATAACAGATAAACTACACCGAACAAGTTTCGAACGCGACCGAAAGATTATTTAGTTAGAAAACGATATATAATAACGGCTCAGGTGGAACGTGACAATGAGTCATACTTTTTCGTGCGTGCAGCCGGCGTTCATCGATTTATAAGACAACAAACAAAAAAGTCTCCTAAAAATGAAAACTGCAGCTGTCAATACGGAAATGACGCTTGGGGTACATCTATGTGCAACAATACAAGTTGTACATAGAATTTGTGTTGTGCTTCGTACACTTTTCACCTCTAAATATTAAAACGGATTTAACGAAACACTAATTTTACATTAATGGGGAATTATTTTTTCATTTCAAAAACTAGTTGCAGTTGTGAGAGTATTAAAAATCAAACACACTTTGTGTCTCTTTCAGCCATTCAGTGCAGAAAAAAAAATTGCACAACTGAATCGCACCTAGCTAGTTGCTCTTATGTGTGGTCTGGTCACAACGACGAATAAAATTTTAAGAATAAAAACGGAAATTCAAAGTTTTTATTTGATTTTTGTGATTTTTAATTATTTATAAATATTTTTTTGGCGGAATAATTTAAACGCCATTTTATTTGTTAAAAAAATTTGAAAAAGCGTGTTTTTTTCAAAATCGTAGGAATCGTATGTTTTTAATTAAAACAGTTTTCAAACAACTTTTTTTAAAAACTAAAACCAAAATAATTTAAGAATACAAATTAAGCACAAAAACAAAATTTAAAAAGAATCATCTACCCATTTTAGAATTAGTATCGACTTTTGAAAAAAAAAATATTAAAAATACAAAAAAAGCTTTCCAAAATGTTTTAATGTTAAATTACTTAGGCTTTCTACATCTTCTTTAATATCAGTTTTTGTTGTAATCGGATAAGCAGTTCCCGAGGAAGTCGAAGAAAAAAACCGGTCCTATTATTTGAGGTTTCGTTTTAAGCCTTGCAATAGTTCACACACGAATTTTTTTTTACTTGCGATTTATAGGGACTATAAGGCAAGTTATGCATTCGTAAAAAAAAAAAAATTCTAACAATTAAACATGATATTACGATGATAGAGAAGTCAAAAAAAGTGGGTCCGGAAATTTCGTCCGTCTGTCTGTCTGTCTGTCCGTATCGATATCTACAGCCTAAACGGTTGGGCCGATTTGATTCAAACTTGGTATATAGTATTTTTAGAGTGCTCTACCCGACAGTTTTTGGAATTGGCATTCTAGCTCCAAAACTAACGGTACCTGCCATATTATTTTAATGAAAAACTTATTTTTCTCGAAAACGGCTCCTACGATTTTGATTAAACTTTCAGAATGATGTTTTCTGTGCAAAATCTATCTTTAAGTTTTAATGGATTTTTCAGAAAAAGTTTTATAACGGTACCTCCCATATGACCGGCTTTTTTAAATCAGACTTTCTCGTTAACTAATTGACGGATTTTGATGAAATTTTCAAAATATGTAGTGTTTTATGATATAAATAATATTGCTTATCAAAATTTTCAAAAACATTTTTTTTAAAATTTTAATAATTTTTTTAAAAAAATATTTTGTTTTTTGAATATTTTGAAAACGGATCTATAGATTTTTTTTTTAAATTTTCTCCTAGTATAAACTATAGATTTCTTAAAATTGACATACTAAAAAAAATTTTAAAATATGTTTTCGAAAAGTTTTTCAAAAAAAACATTTTTTTGAAAAAACTGGTCGAACGATTTTGAAATGAAAAAATCATAAAATAGAAAACCTCAAAAAAAAAATAAAATGGCTTACAACATTTTTTCCAAAAAACGTTATGAATAGTGTTTTTTTGATTTCATAAATTTTTTTCCCCAACATTTTATTTTATATTGCTCGGTTAAGCCCTAGCCATTAGTCAAATAAAAGAAAGTGACAACCTACATTACATACATACTTACGTATTTTAAAGTATTAAAAGTACAGAATAAATAAGGAAGCCTTTGATAAACACACAAAAACAACTAACAAATAAAAAAAACTATTGGATTACTACTAAATGCAAAAATTTCAATCGAGAAAACAAAAGTTTACACCTTCCTATAAATAAACAAAACCACTGTGTTAACTTTTAATATTGTCTCTATACCTACTCGCTTAACAGTAGTTGGAACACGTATCTTAATTTTAGTACCTACCAACCTTATTATAGGTACCTAAATCCTTTATAAATTCCATTGGTCCCATATTGGGACGTATTAAGGTCCCTTTACCTAGCATTATTGCCATACTGCTGATTCCGACGAATCTTTATGCCAGTTGTTCAATTTTTTCCATACCAAAATGAAAATTGAACTGAAAGAAGTCCTTTATATCTTTCTATTAGCAAATTATATTATAAACAGTAAGCAGCAAGTGGAAAGATAATACTACACTAAAAAACTGTAAAAGCTAACAATCCTATATATTTATGTGTCTATCCATGTTCGTTCGAGCTTCACCCCAAAACGATTCTAAGGAAGTTGCACGTCATACAAAAAATATTAAAATAAAATCTTTGTCAAAAAGACGCCTGCACTAAAAAAGGATTAGCACATAAGAGAAAGTACGTGCGACCCAGTCGTGCCTTTTATTTTATAAAAATTTTTGCAGCCGTTTCCTAAAAAATAGGTTTTTGCTTAGCGGTTATATGGCAGGCACAGTTAATATTTGAGTTAGAAAAAAATGAAAAATGTCCTCTGTAGAATGTCAAAGTAACCTCATGTAATAAATTTGAAGACGATTGGCCCAACGGTTAGATTGTAGTCCAAAATACATTCGTACAAACAGACAGACAGACAGATAGAAGTTTGCCAGTAATGCAAACATGTTTCTCTATCTTTGTAATGTCATGTTTAATTGTTATCTCAAATTTTTCTCTGCACGAATGCATAACTTGCATTATATAACCTATAATCGCAAGTAAAAAGAGTGAGAGAGAGAACTATCATGATGTTATTTATTCTTTCTATAGCTCAATTGACAAGAGTCCAATGTGCCATGAGCTGTATGGCTCGTGGCGACGTCCATGGTGATTTGGCAAATTATACTGAATGACAGCAAATTTGACAGACGTAGCTTCAACAAGATGGCCGCTATCAACTGTCAAAGTTCAGGAGTCCTTATTGGAAGACCCTTTTCTAAAAAGGTGTGTTCGATTTGACAAACAAGGATTTCCAATGAGATAAAGGCAAAATCTTGACCTTCGAAATATCAAAAATATAGGGAAATTTAGACTGAAATCTGATAGGTATATTTTGAACCAATTCACTTGGCCATCCTACTGTGCAGCTGTCTTCACATTTCTCTGCTCATCTCAGTTATTTTGAAACATATAAGGTATGATCATGGCTTATTATCTAGTTTTCAAAAAAAGTATTTCATATCTGGCATTTTACTCACTAATTCTCTTGTGCACCATTTTTGTCCTCTTAAATCTTCTCTATGCGCAACCGACCATACCATTGGCCATGTGCTTACAGAGAAAGGGTGCCAAAGCACCATGTGAAGTTAGACTGGTACATTTGGGTTACCGTGTCATCTGCATATGCCAATATCTGGCTGGGCTTGGTGACGTGATATCTCCCTTCTTATATACGGGACTTATGATGCGTTTTCGTCAATCTTCTAGCATTTGTTCATGTTCCTAATTGCTTGATGTAGTGTTTGTGCTATCAGATGGGCTGATATGTCATCGGCTTCCGAGGCCAATTAATTACCATTTGTATCTCAGCTCTTGGTAGCTTGATCATGAGATCTTCTTCATAAAATGATGTTGTACATTTTCCATCGCTCCATCATGAAAATAAATTTATTTGTTTGTCCGGATTATTTATTTAAAAGTGTTCATATTTTGTTTAATAATTCTTTCAATAACAAAAATACTGTCAAAATCATCACCCTGGTTATCAAAAAATTAACTGAACCTTACTAATTGCTATACTCTGTCCCGTGTAATGATTTTGATAATGCTCATTATAAATTCAAATTTAATGCCCTCACATTTTACAATTTATTTGGAAAAGCAACTCAAAATATTAAAACGCAATAAAGGTGACTTAAGTGGAAACTTCAACACGAAAGCCCCTTAATATCCTTCGGAGCGCAAACAGAGGAAAACAACAATTTTTTTCAATCAACGTTAATTCCGTCACTTTACTTCGCCTTTCATTGATTAATCGATAGGCAAATCGTGTTCGTTTCGTAACCACTTTATTGAAGCAATAAAAAATTAAAATAAAAAAAAATCGAAATCATGTAAAGCTATTTCTTTAGATCAGAATAAGGTTCATTAACTTTTTTTTTAACTTCTTAATTTAATCTATTGTTTCCGCTTCGTTTTTATTTTCATTTTTAGAATATTTTGATTTAGAAGAGAAATTTAATATTTTTGTATCGAACTTTGAAACATAAGGACATTAAAGTCCTGGCAATGGAAAGAATGTTTATTGTTAACTGACATGCCATATTTGCGACCATCATTCGCTGAGTTGTGGAGATGATGGGTGCGTTAACTGCCATAGTTAAGCCCCATCCCACCAAAGGAATTTAATATGACGAGGCTCATTAACTGTGGAATACTTCTAACAAAGGAGTTCATCATTAAGTCGTCTTTTTCCACCTTCATTGCTGTCGACTTTACTACTTTCAGCAACGTGGTCATAATGTAGAAAAGTGACTTTAATTTGCATGAATTGTGGAAGAAACAATGTGCTTTATGTTATTTAACTTGAAACATGATGTTTGCCTGATCCGGCATTGTTGTTAATTACTTAGGAGTTTCTGGAATTAATATACAAGGGAGGTATATTTTTATGAATTTGATTTAAATGAGTAATGCATACTAGTTACTTTGGTATTTTTTCTATTGAATTTTCTATGTTGAAGGACTTGATTAGTATATGTTTCTGAGAAAGTGATGGCCGAAAATAAATAAACTGACGCCTTTTTCAATGTTTCCAAATTTTCACATTTTGAAAAAAATAAAATAAAAGAATCATCAATATCACCTATCTAGTTGGGAGTTCAGAAATAGATGTCCTACGGTACATCACATTCTGTTACGAAATACTAAAATGTTGCTGCAATACAGCAAGGGTGCCTTTTATCAACTAATATGTTTTCTAATAGAGAAAGATTGATGTTGATAACTCTAACAATATTGTTTTGGATGTGTCTGATTATTATTGACGTCAAATCACCAAAGCACGAAACATCATGGAGCAGGACGTCTTAAAGCATGTTAGTTAATGGTGAAGGATAGACAAATTGACCGAAAACGTTGATAACAGTGGCTGAAAAAGTGAGCAACCCTACAAAATTCAATTGACCAAAAACTCAAAGTAAGAAACAATCGTTATTGAAAAACGACCCCGATTTTGACCGAAAAGTCATGTACAGTAACAAGCCACATTATAGATATATACTGGGTTAACCAACACAGTGTTCACCAACTGGTAATGCATCAGAAAAATAACATTTTTTTGAGGATAAATGGTCGCCAACAGCTTTGGTCTGTACTTCATCAAAAACAACGCGACTGACGTTTGTGAGGTCATCACTGCTAATAGAAAATAGTACGGATCAATGGTCATCATTTTTCTTAACGGAATCAAACCATAAACGCATTATGACGGATCCAAATGAACAAAAATCACTTCCATGACCTATTTCTAACAATAAAATTCACCTTTAAAACTTCAAATGTTGTCATAGTTCATCCGAAAAAATGATTATTTTTTTGAAGGCAATTTTTATTTATAGATTTAATTTTTCCCAAAGAAATACGACTTTAAATTGATGATCGATACAGCAAAATTCATTGTTCCTTATAGATGATCACAACCACAAAGATTTTTTATTTTAATTTTTTTTCTGTACACCATTCATGTCTGGCCGTAGCTATTGACTCTGAAAATGGCTGGTCTTGAGCGTTGAGCTCCTTCACGAAAAAATAATATTTATTTAACGGCCTCAATTTGAATCATCAAAAAATAATTTCATTGTAAGAAAAAAAATGTCTGTTTGCCAAAAATCAAGACCATAACATTATAAAAATCGATAATTGGTTAAAGCTAAACAAACATTTTTCACATACACGAGGCGATCGGTTCGAAATGAATAAAATATATCAAAAACGATGGCAGGCGTCAGGCTTCTCAACTCACATTCACCTGTTGTTCCGAAAATAAATAATAAAATTCCAAAACTCATTTCCATACAATGACAAGACATTTTCCTAGCTTTGAGTAAGAGCATTCCGAAATTCCTAGCAAACGCTGGCTAACTGCATCGGAATGTACGGTCAAATTTGTGTGCAACTCGTGCATGCAGACACTGGGGCGTATGAGTAATATTTTTTTTGTTTCCTCCAACAACGTCTATATAAACATTATTTTATTTGGGGTATTCAAAAGTGCCGAATTGCTGGAAAAATATACATCAAAACTACATACATAAATATGCTTTGATTAGATATATCTTTTGCACTATTTTCTATAATCTCTGGCTTTTGGGCACATTCTACAGCACTGCGAATGCTTTAGATTCACGTTACGCTTCAAATAGATTTATTATTGTATAAGCGAAAACAAAGCAACAAATTAAGACCATTTGAATTTCATCTAAAAACCTCCAATGGCTGAGAGATGGAAGTGTGCTATGGCCAAGCTCAGGAAGAGGTAAGCCAAAATAAATAAAAAAAAATAATAATAAAAAAAACATTATTTTTAACCAAAATAAGTTTTATTACTTTTTCGTTACTTTTATTCGTATTTTCCTGAAATTACATTATTTCATTCTTCTGATGAAATTTAAAATGAATTTAGAATACATTACATTTTGTTGGTGGAAAATCAGTTAAAATTCAATCAGGTGAACATTAAAAAAATAACTATGATTTCTTGCAAAATAAACTTCTATATGTTTTGAAAAAATTGTATTGAAGATATTTATCATCTATGGTGGCATTTCGTAAAGAATAATAAATAATGAATAAATAATATTAAATGAATAATTAATAATGAATAATGAAAAACGAATAATGTATAATGAGTAATGAATAATGAATAATGTAAAACGAATAATGTATAATGAATAATTAATAATGTTTACTTACTTACTTACTAATGGGGCGCTACAGTTCGGAACGAACTTGGGCCTCAACCAACATGCCTCTCCAGCCAGCTCGATCTTTGGCTAGCTCCTCCAGTTTCGCACTCCAAGTTGGTTGAGGTCGTCCTCCACTTGAGCGCGCCACCTATGTCGAGGTCTTCCTTGACTGCGTATCCATGACCTAGCCATTTTGACCAGGTCAATGTCGCTGTATAGCTCTTATAGTTCTTGGTTGAACCTTCTCCTCCAAAGCCCGTTAACGCACAAAGGGCTACAAATCCTCCGAAGAATCTTATGCTCGAAACGACTAAGAATATCCTCATCCGCTTTAGATAGAGTCCATGCGCCGGTGTTGTGTGTCCCTTTTTGTGGACAGCAGGTACTTCGTTTTGGCCTCATTGACTGCTAGTCCCATCTTAGCCGCTTCAGTTTCAATGCTATCAAACGTTCCAGTGACTGCTCGCCGAGTTCTGCCAATGATGTCTATGTCGTCAGCGTATGCTAACAATTGCACAGACTTGAAAAAAATTATCCCACTACAATTACGTGCGAGTTTCTTATAATTTTTTCAAGAATTAAGTTAAAGAAATCGCACGATAGCGCATCACCTTGTCGGAATCCTTTTTTGACGTCAAAAGTGTCTGTGAGGTCAGTACGAACCTTGCACAGTCGGACAAGTTTTGTGGGGATGCCAAAACCTGACATGGCTCTGTATAGCTCGTCTCTATTAATGCTATCGTACGCGGCCTTAACATCGATAAAGAGATGGTCGGTATCGATTAGGAATTCTTGGGTAGTTTCCAGGATCTGAACATTTGATCGATTGTTGACTTTCCTGCTCTGAAACCACACTGATAGGGGCCAATCATCTCCGGGCGCTTTAAAAAGTTCGGCGGGCAGTCCGTTGGGTCCAGCAGCTTTGTTGTTTTTTAGTTTAGATATTGCTATCCATACTTCATTTTGGTCTCTTCCATGTACTCAGCACTGACTGTGACTCTACTACGAGGTTTCCATTCCTATATCTACAGGCTTCTGTGCGGGTTTTTTTTCCTTGGCACGTTCTTTTTACCTGTTGGTAAAACTTCCGCACTCCTGGAGTAGCATCTCTCAATATCTTCGTTAGCACGCTTCTCATGCTCTCTCTTTTTCTTTTGAAGAAGCCAGTGTTCTTCCCGTCTTTTCTGCTCGTAGAGCTCGCGAGCAGCTCTCGTCTCAATAATAAATAATGAATAATCGATAACAAATAATGAATAATGAATAATGAATAATGAATAATGAATAATAAATAATAAATAATCAATAATGAATAATGAATTATGAATAATGAATTATGAATAATGAATAATGAATAATGAATTATGAATAATGAAGAGTGAATAATGAATAATGAATAATAAGTAATGAATAATGAATAATGAATAATGAGAAATGAGTAATGAATAATGAGTAATAATGAATAATGAATAATGAATAACGAATAATGAATATTAAATAATGAATAATGAACAGATGACTTATTCTTAAAAATGTATGCCATGAATAAAAAGAATATTTGCGGGTTCTTGTCGTTTTTCTAGAGACAGAAGGTTAATCAGCTGCAATCGATGAGAATATGAAACGAATAAATCTACGCTGAACGGCTTCGATCGTAAAATATGCGCAAGATGATAACGGGATCAAACTTCAAGAACAGATCAGACAAACGAAACAAACATTGATTTTCCCGTGTATGGTGTATGTGTCGGAAAAATCTTGTTGGCAATTAAGGAGCTAAATTTGAACTCCTTGCCATAAACTAAAACCACTCACAGCTTTTTAAGGCTTTTATTAAAAGCTTAGCCGCTATGTAATTAATTATAATAAGAATTTCAATAACCAAGGAAAGCGAATTAAAAAGTTTTATTCAAAAAGTTTTCTTTTAGGTGGCACCACGCGAATGTATTCCATGTTTAATGACTATAACTTAATTTGAACGTCAGCTTACCTTTTGCACTATGGTATAATAATTATTAAATACCTATGCAAGTCAAAGATTCATTAGTACTCGGACAAATGAAATACGAATCTACAATAAAACCAATTGACTTATTTATAAAACTATATCATTTTCAGATTTATCATCACATGCATTTAACATTAAATCAAGCAAAATGCACTTTTCATTTCCTCTTTTTAAGACCCGATAAAAGCCAAAAAGCCATCAACTTACAATAATGCAACAAGAAAGACTCAATTCCCTTTCACACACACAATCACGCAAAACACATGAAATAAAAATCGTTTCCTCTGATTGCGTACTAACACACCCTGTTTTCTGTTTCGTCCTGATGATAGCTTTCCCACACTGATTTATTAATTACGTCTGACTTTGTGCAGAGATGTATATTGAGGAAGAGGTAGCATCACCAGCCTCTGCCACATATCACACCATGGCAGTCTTTCTGTCACACATTTGTTTGTATAAAACGAGTGTCGAGTCAGACACAGAGCTAAAAGGAACTCTTCTTACTCACAAATCACAATTCACTGTTCACCATATCACCATTAGCTGTAGATTCAGTGTTAACTGATGAGATGAGTCGATTTGATACTTTATTCAACTCAGAAATCACTTTAATGGATGTTGTTTTGATTGGATTTGCATAATTTACAGGACTCGTTCCACCATATTGAGATTGATTAGTTGATGTCGGAGTGATTTGAGACTTGAGAGTCCACTTGTATCCTTTTGTCTGCTGCTAGTGGCAGCAGCTCCACATTTATGGCATAGTTATTGTATGGATCATCTTTATGATGCTTAGGAATGCTGAAACTTGGTGATACCTTTCGAGAGCTGAAGAGTCGGTTGGTTGGTTAATCAATTATTCAATCCTCACAACGGCACTTTAGTTTATCTCAAAAAGTTTATTATTGTTATTATTTTCTTTGTTTGTATTTTGTTTATGCGGGTTTAATTATTCAAATATATTTGCACAAGGTTTTCGCTTTTTCCTTTGATGATATTGATTTTTTTTTTTGTATTTTAACTGAGAAGTCAGGATCGTCCTTTATACTAAGTGCTATGTATAGAGGTGGACTGGCTGAGAGTTTTAGGTTTTAATTACTTATGCAAATGTTTTTTTTTTTTTTTGATTTATTTGTTAACAGCTTAGCGATTAAAAATGCAGAAGACAATGGACCAACAAAACGAGATCCAGCGAGTTCGGATCTACTTTTAGAGGGAGAACAGTGAGTATTTGAAATTTTAGGGATTTCCTTGTGTTTGTTTTTTTTGTAAGGGACATTTTTCAAATTTTTTCTTTCTACTTTAAGACCAACGCTGGAGGAAATCCGAGGCTGGGGGAAAAGTTTCGACAAATTAATGAAGAGTCCAGGTGAGTTAGAAGAGTTTTTTATGTTATTTGTTGGAAGGCATGTTAATAAACTTCAAAAAATTGACAGCGTTGTGCATATATACGAAAACCTGCAAAGTTTTAAATGGTACCTAGACTTTGAGTTAGTTAAAAATAATAAAGAGATATAGGGACAGTTTTATTGGGCAAAAATCAGATCCAAGGATAAAAAAGAACTGTTGAAAGTCTTATCGGAAAATAATTTAAATGAATAATAAAAAAGTTGTTCTCCCATCGTTAACGACTAGAGATGGAAGGTAAGCTTAAAGATTTCTTGGTAATGGTCGAGTTTAAGGAACTCACCTCCGATCACCCTGAATTTAAAATCTCTTGTACAGTTCGTTATTCTAGACAAGAATATACAGTGAAGGAATTCCCATAAAAACACGTGGCTTTTATGCATTTTTTGTTTGGCTGCATGCAACTTAGCCATATTTTTTATGAAATAAGAAAATGTACTCAAAGTTGTTAAGAAAAATAAATATGTGTTCACTTTTGACAAAATTAAATAGAAATTATAAACAAAAAAACAAAAATTAACAAAAAAAAGGGGAAACACCTAAAAAATAACTATGAACTAGTGATTAGAAATTTGTAATTAATTAAATCAATATTTTGTAGAGTCACCACTTGCTCTTACGAGACGACCGATATCATTCGCCTCGGCATTGATTCCACAAGCTTTTCTAGTTCCGTGTTTGTAATCGCGTCCCATTATTCAATTATTGTGTCTCGAAGCTTTTGAACATTGTTAAATTGGCGCCGGTGGGCATAAACACGCCTGGCTAGTATTCCCCAGAGATTTTTTATAGGACTTAAATTAGGACTTCGAGACGGTCAATCGAGCAATGTTATTTGTTTCTCCTCAAACCAGTCTCTCATCCTTCGAGAGACGTGGAAAGGTGCGTTATTCTGCTGGAATATGAAGTCAGTTCCGCATAAATCTTCAGCTCTCTTAACCATAATTTCTTCTAACAACTCAGCATAACTTTCTGAGTTCATCCTTCCAGGCACAAATGCAATTTCCGTCTTTCCATTTGCAGAAAAAGCTGCCCAAACCATTACGCTGCCGCCAACGAAGTTTCAACTCATTTTCAGGGCCGCGCCGCCCTTCTGTGCAAAATGTGCGGCGCACACAGGCGCCAAGGCAATAGGGGCGCCGCTATCGAAATAATTTTTTTTACACTTACACAATAACATATTTCTTTGTAGTGGAGTATCGATAAGTAAGTAGGTATAATAGGCGCAACAAATGCCTCGTAAACAACAAAACATAATATTGCGCTTAATGTACAAGTGCCCCATGTTAATATTCACGTTTGTTGTTGAATTTTACGCTTCGGGTTTTAGTTTACAATAGGCGTTTTTCTATTTTCATTCAGAAAACAGCTCTGAACAGAGTTCGAGTATATCGAGCACACTGAACGTCCTCTGAACCAATTTTGTGAGCAAAATTCTGCAGTCCATCGATATGAATATGCAAGTTGCTTTAGATGCATTAACGGAATTAAAGAAGTTTTTGATAAAAATTAGAACCAACGAAAAAATTCTAAATGATGCCATCAAAATTGCCGAAAAATTAGATGTCGAGGCTGAATTTAAAAATTCCAGATCTAGGCCCCTAAGACGTCGTAAGACTTCAAGCTATATCCTCCGTAGACGAAAGATCTAATTTATTGAATAATCACAATGACGTGTTTAATTTTTTATTTAAACTAAGTGATGACCAAGAACAAAGTCAATTAAGAATAAGTCATCGTTTGCGGGAAAAACTTACAGCAAATGATTCATTCGACATTAACGCCGATGATTTGTGTAAAGAAATTATGTCATGTCATGTTTTTTCAAAAAATTAAATAATGATGTGGCGAAAATTCTCGATTGATATATTTAAACAATTTGACAGCTGTATGCCCTAACATCACAAAAGCATTACGAATTTTGCTAACTATGCCAGTTACCGTAGCAAGCGCGGAAAAGTCCTTTTCTAAATTAAAACTAAAAAAAAATTACTTGCGCTCAACAATAAGCCAGGAAAGATTAACAAATTTAGTAACAAAATTTTAATAACAAAAAACAATAATAAAAAAGTCAGTTATTTTGTTATTAATATATAAGCATACGATTAGGTAGAACATCATAAATAAAGTATGTACACATTTAATTCGCGTTTTATTTTTCGCAGTAATTGGCAAGCGAAAACGACCTGGTTTTACCTATTTAGGAAAATATAATCTAATTATATAAAACTAGAGAAAATTTATTTCGGCCAAAATTAACAAATAAGAAATAAAAATAAGTTGGAAAAAAGTTATGAATAACTGTATTGGATCTCCCTTTTTTTCTAGCAATTTCACGATCAGAAAGGCCACAAACTTTGAGATTCTGTAAAAAAAAATTCTGCTTAAACAATTTTAAAGGCACACAAAATGATTTCCTTCTACTTTCAATCAAAAATTCAAACAACTTTATGAAATAACCACTTTCAATTAGACTGTTTCTTATACGAATTTCCGTCTTTAAATTTCACTTTATAGGTTTTATTTCACAAACAAAGACGAATAATGTTCCAATCCAAGGTGATAAAAAAGGTTAAATTAAAATAACGGTTGCCTTCATATTGGTTTGACGGATCATTTTGGATCCAAAAATAAAAAGTGCTGCCAAGTTTGCAGTCGGTGCAATGAGTTAGGTATGGAAAGTTACAGTGTTTTTATGGGAATTTCCTCTACTGTATATATATGTCGGGTGCGGAAACGTCATTTGTTCTCCTTAATTATACTCTATTTTTCTGAATGCACTATATTTTCTAAAAAAAAAATAATTTAATTTTTGGAAAAATCATTGTGATGTTTTTTTTTTAACATAAAGAACTATATGAAGATGACGTATCCACGTCCAACATATTGTACATATATTCTTGTTTAGAATAACGAACTGGACAACATATTTCAAATTCAAGGTGATTGGAGGTGAGTCGCCTAAGCTGAACCATTACCGATTTCTTTTAACTCTTCATAGCATAACTCTTCTTCCTTACCGAACCAAAAACCCAATTAAGCAAACAACATAAAGTGGAAAAAATAAACTAACTTTTATTATTTAATAATACAACTACTATCTTACCCAGTTTTTACTGATTCTCTTCTTATGTAATTCAATTTATTTTTTGTTTATTTTAAGGGAGAGCTTATACAGCTCAGGCACTGCGGTATCTCGATAATGCCTATGGTGCCAACCCGTGTGAGATTCTAGAGCAGCTCTGTTGCACCAGACTGAGACCAGAACCTCAAAATATTCTGAGGGTTGAAGGTTTTGAGTTTTTCCAAGGGAACGATCTCATTACCAAGTGTCCGCTTTCTGAGGTGGAGGAGTACTGGACATTCCTTGAGGATATGCAACGATGTTACTTCACTTTCGAGGCAGAGTCGGCAAACGGGGTCTGCCGCTAGTTTCATGTTGTGAAGGTGTTTTTTCAGATAACAGTGTCTGGTTATGATTCCGAAAATACCGGAACCAGTACCTCTTTTCATTTTTGAGCCATCCATACCATTGTATACCAGACTAAATCTTCAGTAGAAGGGTGTGGTTTAAAGTTTTGCCAGTCTTCCCTAGGGGGGATGACTATATAAAGAAGGCTTAGATAGGAGGCACTAACCTTTAATTTTACCTTTAGAAGAAGCCAGATATAAGTTAGTCACATAACTTTTTATGGCTCGTTGTAAAGGTAAAATTAAAGGTACGAGCTTCCTACCTAAGCCTCACTTAGAGCACATTCAATGGCGTAATTGCCAACTTCCTTAGCTAAAAAGCTCTATTCCTTTCTAAACAACATTTTCATTCTACTCTTTGTGGTTAAAAGAATAGATTGTGTTTTAAACTTTTTTGGTCAGTCAAAACAAAATAACTCTACCAAACTCCTCAGTCATTAATAAGCCTATTCAATTTAATTGAAATAACAAGCATATCTTACAACACAGCTACTGGTTTCCTAAAGCTTAGACAACTTAATAGTAATATAAAGAAAATAAAAAGAATTTATCTGAAAATCATTATAAATCACCCGAATGGATAATTGAATATCCTTCATGTGATTACAAAATGATTCAATTGAAATTAATAAGTTGCTACCGAACTCTTCATAACTTTTAACGGCACAATTCAAATTAAAGGTTCCAAAACTTTATATCTTAAAATGTTAATAAATTGAACAAATTTTTGCCCGGACTTTCTCTAAATCGTTCCAGAAAGACTAAGTCTGATGCAATTGATACTAATGAGTTTTTACCAAACTCTTCGGTTGATGCTAAGCCTCATAACCTTTCAACGGTGCCCTACGTTGAAATACAAGATTTACTTAATTAACAGCCTCCGGTCAAAGCTTCTTCTCGGGAATCGTGCTCCCTCACACACTGGGCCAACAATTCTTCGTAAGACTCCTAAACGCGGTTAAGAGATCAAAGTGCCTTTTAGCATCTTCGGTTCCAATCCAACACCTATCGTCAACGAAAAAACCAATTGTTTACTTTTTCAGCGAAGGCAAAAATTTGATCGCAACCCATTTCGCTACTAGCTCGCTGTTGCCTCACAGCAACGTTTCTTTTCCATGACCGCCAGTATGGCTTTCGCAGTAATCAATCCACTGTTGATCCGATGGCATATCTCACCGAACAGTGGAACAAATCTTTACATCGCTTTGGTGAAAGTAAGATCATATCACTTGATATTTCCAAGGCATTTGATGAAGTTTGGCATGAAATTCTCTTATCGAAAATGTGTGCTTTTGGGATCGATGATACTCTAGTTCCTTGAATTAGAAACTATGTATTGGACGGTTGAATACAAGTTTGTTGTATTGGACGGATTCAAGTCTGATTTCCGCAAAATAAACATTTGTGTGCCCCAGGGCTCCGTTCTGTATCCGATACTTTTACTTATTTTTATTATTGAATTTTTGTCTGTTACTTCTAATCCACTAAACTGTTTTGCTGACGACTCTACCAATAGCTTTTCATGTTGGTTCGGTGATTCAAGTCCTTCGCCTTCGGACGTACAATTGCAACGTACCGTATGTTAAGCTCATTAAACTCCGATTTATTCGAATTTATTATTAAATAAGGTATTGAGGATCGTGTGGATTTTAATTAATGCTGTCGTTAAAGCTGAAAATACACCCCATGTTATTGCCAAAAAAAGGAAAAAAACGACTCGTTGCAACGACCATATATTTGAGATCGCTAAAAAAGTGGTTAAGTTCCATACAAGAAGAATATATAAATTGTTCATACGCCCAAAACTCTCGATAGAGTATAAAACAGAGCGTAAACATTGAAAGGAAACTAAAACAATTGCCCCTTGAACATCGGCGTTTCATGCCTTTCCTTATTTTATAGTTTCTTTTACAAAAAAATGCTCATTTGAGGTATCTAGCTGCATTCCTCCTCTTAAAAAATGTACCCGTAATACTCGTCTCGCTCGGAATGCTCGTCAGTTCACACTTGAACCCAATTTCATACGTTCCGTGAAATACAGAGATTCTTTTTTCAGCCGAACAACAGGAATTTGGAATAGTTTACCCGGTGAGATTTCCCTTGCCATTTCAATTAACAAGCATTCAAAACCAATGTTAATTGGCACTTTCTTTCCCCTCTCTTTCTTTCCAATGCTCGGATCAGTTGATACCCAGGTGGCTATGTAGATATCCTCACGTGCGAGCCTGGTACTCACAACGACCAATTTAGTTGATGCTGCCATTTCTATGACTCGTAGTGCGTCCATTGTCATAAGGGTTCTCATCTAGACTATGAGAACAGTTCTGTTTCCAAAAAAATGTATTCATCAGTCATTTAAGCTAGTATTAGAAGGTCCTTGTAATTGGTCACTGCAGTGACATTCTGACGTCACTATGACGTAGTTTTCTGACTTAAAGGGGTCACGTCGTGTAATAGTCATTGTTTTGCATGTCCTTGCAATTACCAAAACAGTGACAAGCGCAGTGACACGTCACTTTTAGGTCCATGCAGTGACAAGTTACAAGGACCGTGTAATAGCCCTGTCACTGTTGGTGGGACACAGTGACACGTAGCCTGTCCCTGCAGGGACTGTGTCCCAACAGTGACCTGGCAGGAATTTCTGCAGGGCGCGTTTTTACGCCGCGTTTAACGCCACGTTGTAGTATAAGCAACACATATCCCATATCATAAGGAGCGCGTTTTCAACGCCGCGTCAAGTTCAACACGGCGGCAATACGCATCGTCTAAGCGCGGCGTTGAAATAAATTACAAATTATTATTTTGACGCCGCGTTAGAAGAGATAATTTTTTTTAATTGTTTTGAGAACTAAAGGCTTTGTTAAACAGAGCGCTTTTCTTACGCGGTGTTGAGATTATTTAAAGCGACTTTGAAATTATTTTGACGCGGCGTTTTAACGTAACGTTAGAGAAAAAGTTCATTTCCGATTTCTTGTCATATCTCGTTCTTCAGAACTACATATATTCTTACATGTTTTCCTGTTTTCTAACACATTCTACCAGTTTTTCCATGATAAGCAATATTAAAAATGAAAATGACACAAACAAAAATTTCAAAACAATAATTTAAATGACTTAAAGCTTCATCAAACAGAGCGCGTTTTGAGGCCGCGTTTTAACGCCGCGTTTCAACGTCGCGTTTTTAAATACAGTAATACATATCCCATGTCACATAGATTGCGTTTTCAACCCCGCGTCAAGTTCCACACCGCTTCAAAACGGGCCGTTAAAACGTCGCGTTCTGATTGATTACAAATTATTTTTTTTGACGCCGCGTTAGAAAGATTTGTTTTAAATTATTTTGTGCTTGGTGAATTAAGTTATTCAATTAATTATTAATTTTGTGTCATTTAATATTGTTTTAAATGAAAAAATGAAAAAAATGAAGTCGACGCGGCGTTGAAAACGCGCTCTTCGTGACATGGGTTACGTATTGCGGTATATTACATTATTATTTTTAATTAAATTAATTTAGGTAATTGAAACACTTCAGAAACTCACGTCTATATTTAACCAAAACAATCAAAACAACCAAGACACAGGGACTCATTTGAGTGACGCCGTGTGATCGTCACTGCTGAAAATGATAAATGTCATAAATGAAAATGAAATGAAATTGTATTTTGGGACAACCATGTGTCATTCGTGTGATAGTCACTTTAGCTAGCTGTGACACGATGACCTTTGTCGCGGCAGTGACGCTGGTAGGACCTATTTTGTTGTGACGTCACAGTGTCCCTGCAGTGACCAATTACAAGGACCGTCTAATACAAGCTTTATTCTTACAAAAAAAAGTAAAAGAAATGTCTCAAAGTTTTCATAAATCAAATAAATCTTCCACCGGACATCCCCTTATGTGATGCCTAAATGACTAAAAGTTCTGACTTATATGTTGCTTACTTCAGATAGATAACCACTAACATTCAAACCATAACTTTTAAGAAAACTTATCAAAAACAGTTGACCAAACTTTCTCTCATTTAATTGATTACTGGATCTCAAACTAGCAATACGTTTTGCAAAAGCATTTCGGTGTATGAAATAAGGAAGCTTCATAAATAATCATCCGAAATCAATAAAAACTACATAACTTTGTCTGTTTACCTTCTCATAAAAAAAAACTTAATTTCGAGGTCAAGTTCGTCGTCGTCATTGTGATTCGTTATTTTGTATAAAAATATAAATTCATCTTCATATATATGAAGATATCTGGGTTTGATCCTTCAGGCAATCACTAGCAGCAGAGTGCATAAAGTAGTGGCTTCCCTCCTAGCAATTGTGCCCACACGCAAAGTTTTTTTTCATGTCCTGAATTACATATTCAACTTCGAAAACTTTACGAACATGCACATGAGATGGTAGCACGGAACCATTACGTCATGTGTAGATAGTCATAGTTGGTATATCATGCACTGTCATCCTTAAAGTTCTTCCAGGCTCTAAGCACTTCGTATGTTAATATCCTTTTCTTATAATAACTTTCAGGCGGTCGTAAGGTATTTCGTGACTTCCTTCGCTGCGAATATAGCGAAGAGAATATCCTTTTTTGGTTAGCCTGCGAAGAACTGAAAAAAGAAAGCAGTCCGGAAATGGTGGAGACTAAGGCACGACTTATCTACGACGACTACATCTCGATATTGTCGGCGAAGGAGGTGTCCTTGGACTCACGGGTGAGAGAGATTGTTAATCGTAATATGCTTGAACCGACAACGCAAACGTTCGACGAAGCTCAAATACAGATTTATACTTTAATGCATCGTGATTCCTATCCAAGGTATGAATATCTTTATAGCAAATAATTAGAATGTTTCTCAATTAGTTTCCTCCTTTCATATAGGTTTATAAACTCGCAGCTTTTCAAATCACTTGCACAACTTCCCGAAGGAGTGTCAGCGTCTGGGTCCATGGAAGAGAGCCCCATGTAGGACAAGCCAAGCCTTGGAGATAAAGACAGTTCGAATTAATAAAGCAACAACAAATATACCAAAAAAAATAAAAACCAAACAAAAATCTCTCTAAGTAGGTACTAAGAAATTAAGCTAATACTAAATTAATACATTAATATGAATACCTACTTAAAAGTTAAAATAAAAAAAAAAAACATTAAACTGCTCTCCCAAACATTAAGTTACAAAAAGCGGCTTAAAATTAACTGAGCAAAACATCCATAAACGGTTATCATTTCCTTAAACTAAAAAAAGCAATACAAATTTGTGAAACTTTAAATATAAACTTATATGAAAAAATGCATTTTTACTAATTTTTGAAAAAGAAAAAAAAAACTAAAATCGAATAGAATAGCTTAACAGTTTCTTTTGAAGATGAATTAAACAAAACTTGCAATCAAGATGTAAAAATCACAATTAACGCGCACCAAATAGTTAACGAAACATTATTTATGTTTTTTTTTCAATTTTTTAGCTTAAAACTATAATTTTTCTAGTCACCACAAGATTTTAAAACCAAAACAATGTTTATGCATAATTATTATTAAATTTAGTTTTTTTTTTAATTCTTTATATAATGTGATTGGACGGTCATATTGACCCGATGGATTTTTCGTTAAATAATTTATTTTTAAATTTAATAAAAAAAATTGTACAAAAAACCTAAAAATTAAATAAAAAAAAAATATTTATATATTTCCCACAAAAGAATAATTAATATGCGTCCTGCATTTCGCACACATGGTTTATAAGTTATAGTTCAATTTTTATCGTTAAACATAAAATAAAAAAAAAATGATACACATCGAAGTATTTTTGTAAATAAATTTAATTCATATTTTTGTTAAATGCATATTATTCGTGTTAGGTATTTATTTTTATTTTTATTTTAATAATAATTTAATATTTATTAAATTCTTCATTCCGGTTCTGAATAATTGGTGCTCAAAAAACAAACAACAAATTTAACAACTAAATTTCGAAATTAAATTAATTTCATTATTTCTCTTAACAAAAATTTAAATATTTAATACAATATCAATATTTATTGTTTTAAATAATGTACATTGAAAATATTAGTTTATAATCTGTTTTGTATAATATGTATTTATATTTAAAGAAACACTGCCAGTAAAAAACATGCATATAAGTTAAAATATTTTTAAAACATAAAAACAATTAAATATGTTTTTCAAAATAGTAATAACTGCATAATTCAAAATTATTTTTAACTGTAGAAACAAATATTAAAAAAAAACAACTTAAAATTTTAAGGGCAGGAAAATAGTTTTTTTAATTTAACGCAATTTTAGAGTTACTACTCATTTTTTCAATTTCATATTAGTGTTTCAAAATCAGTTTTAGTTTCGAAAAATAAACTTATTATTTTCTATTGCATGAACTTCAGTTGATGTAACCTGGAGATAAAAAACATTATTCATTGGGGTAGGATCTAGGATCAGGATCTACTGTTATTAAATTGTAGGATCTTATGAGTTATGAAATAGCTCATCATCAGTTGAGAGTTCATTTTGACAGCTACCATCAGCTCAATTTTCTCAGTTTGTCAAAGCAAATACGTTTTCCTTTAATTCACAGCAGAGCCTGAACTGTCAAAAAACAACCAAATCGTGTTTATTTTTTTGTTATGAGTATATTCAAAGTACACTCAGTGAATTTAGATTAAAGCGGGGTTCACATGGGACAATGTAGAGGCCAAGACAATGAAACAAGACAATCAATGTTCCATGTAAACAATTGTTTCCAGGACAAGACAATTGTCATTATATTGTCCTCCGAGCTAGCCTGCCGAGCTATCTCTGAGGACAATATCGACATCATCCAACCCCGTTCAAGAAGCTCGGACAAGACAATTGGGTAGTGTCCCATTGTCTTGTCTGTGTGTGAACGCTGCTTAAAATAACAGAGTAAAATGCTTGACAAAATATTTGACAAAAGGAAAATAAAAAAAAAAATAGTTCAAATGGCGGAAGAGATTGGTCGCTTCGCCGGAGAAGGTAAAATGGCCGAATAAATCAGGAATACTTCTCTGGAATAATTTTAAGTGTTTATAATTAGCGCTACATCCCTCCGATCTTTGAATTTTTAATGAACAAACAAGTTTAACTTTTCGTAATAAAAAAAATCTCACGTTTAACATTAACAGCTCTGACATTTGAAATTTCTTTTCAGAACAGAGAAACTTTTTTTTACAAAATTCGTAAAGGTTCGTTCATACTATTCCAGCCTGTCCCGGTCGGTAATACTAAATTAATAACTATCCCGAGCATTGTGATGTGTCAAATAAACACTTTATACATGAAATTATTTCTATCAATTTGTCTTCATTACAAACAATATAAGAAGTGTCAGTTGTCATATTATTTGTCATAAATAGTGGACGAAAATGCAGTTTTCCCGTTGCAAACGCATTAAAAACTTAACGAAGCATAGGAATCTGTGTTACATTAAAAGGGAAACAAATAGTCCCTTGTGCGCGCGTTAATTATAAAAAAAATAAAAAATTATAAGATAATGAAACGTAAAGGCCCAACCATATTACGAGAAGGAAGCTAGTTTCAAAAACGAACGTTTCTTTCCGTTCTGTCAAATACACAAGTTGACCATAATAGCCTTATGCGTGAAACAGATTGAACCAGCAACAGCAACAGCACCAGCAACAGCGGCCGCCATTATTTTAGAACCAATGTATTTCAATTGCTCAAGTTAGATTAGACCAGCAACAGCAACGTCAACAGCGTCGTTAGACCAAAGTCCTAAATTTGCTGTTGCTGTTCCATTGATACCAACTTTGCGCAAGTGAAATTCAGAGGCACCATACTGCAAAAGAAAACTTCGTATACTTTTTTTATAAAACAAAGTGTCAAACAAAAGTAAGAAGACGATGCTGGTGCTGGTGCAATGTGTTTCAATTTCTTTTGCTGATCAGCGTGCTGTTTGCTGTTGACGGTGCTGGTGCTGTTGCTGGTTCAATCTGTTGCGCGCTTTAAGAAAACACAAGCATTCTTCATATTCGATACGGAATGTTCGCTTGAAAGCGATCACTACGTACTGTTTCGTACGTTCCAATTTTTCAATTATGGCTGGGTCTTAATATGTATTTCTTGTGCTTACTTAGAACGGCTTTATTATACGTGCCATCTGTCACGTTTTACCTTGTAAACAAACAGAAATGAGAAGAACTGAGCAATATTTTATAAATGCTTCCATACGAGTTCCAATCCTCTTTGATTTGTTGTGTTTGTTAATTCATTTTGTATTTGTAAATTAACGCAAACAATCATCGTGACATTTCGTTAGAATCTTAGCAAGACAGTTTCGACGGAAAATAAACAGTCTTAAGGCCCAACCATAATACGCGAAAGAAATAGGAAGCTAGTGTTAAAACCGAACGAAAATGTTCCTTTTTTTATTTGAAAAGTAGTTATAATGGTAAGATCAATTATGAACGGAGTTCATTTTGTACAATTTAAGTGCTAACTATAATGGTCGGAAGCAAGCGGAGGCTATTATCAAACCAAACGGAATGTTTAAATCCGTTTGTCAAATTAGCACGTCAACACAAATTTTCTGCACTATAAAGACCATCAGAAGCCAATTGTCAGATTTTTGCCATAAAGTGTGCTCGTGAGGGCAGTTTACGTCCGTAAGCAAAACTCATCGAAACTTGACGAAACGTAGTTAGCCGCCATTTAGGGTATAGGCAAAAGATACGAATTTCTTATTCTCGCTCATTTGCGGATGGGGCCTTCCGCGCCATAACAACGATTATAGCCCACCCTTTGGAAACATTTTATATCGTTTCTGATTTTACTCACCAAAGAAAAAGGAAATTAAGATATGGCCATGGCCATTAAGGTGTTCATTAATGGAAATGTACTTTTTGCTCTTAAACTCTTAGTTTTACTTTAATATGTTGTGTATATGATCCAAAAAATATTAAGTCATACTGTTGAAACACTTCTACCTTCCTACATACTCGCTAATGAAGTTGACCTTAGTTTATACTTCGTTTAACAAGTGCTGATAAACCAGACATTATTATGCTGCTGAAGTTTGTAACAATTTCATTGGAATGATGTACAACAATTTCATATGAGTTTTTCTATGCCTTAGATTTTGTTTTAACAAATAAATATTTCTGAAAAAAAATTAAAATAAACAAAATTGTTTTTAAAATAAAAAAAAATAATTTTAATTTGCTTAAACGCTAAGTTAAATAATTCCATTCAAAAAAAGCTTAAAATATTTCTAAAGGCAATTTCAATATAAATATTTGTCTCTTAAAAATATATAATTCGTGATAATTGAAAAATAAATAAAAAACACTAAATAATTTAATATATATAAAAAAAATAGCAAATAAAAATTTTGTTTCATGTTGATTAAACCCTTTGTTGCCCTTTAAGTGTTGATATTTTAGTTGTTTTTATATGTTCTACATAAAAAGATAATTATGCAAACAAAAAAATAAAAAAAAAATTGGAACTTTTATACATCCCTTTGAATATAAACATATAGATATTAAATTAAAATTAAATATTTGTAAAATAAATTCACAAACTATACTGCAATAGATAAAAAAAACTATCAAACCAAATATCTTCAAAATAAAACGTTTACTTAAAGTAATTTTACTGACAATTTATTATTGTTAGATTTATATAAGGTATTTTAAATAAATATAAACTAAACAAAATACCATAAACATGATTGTAGTTAATTAAATTTAAATATAAAATGAACTATACATTGCATGTTCTAGAACTTATTGTAAAATTAAATTGTTTTAAGTAAAAAATTAGCAAAAAACGTATTGTATAAGTAGGCAACCAATGTTTTAGTTATATATAAAAAAAATAATATTTTGAAAATAAAAAAAAAACAATGCAAAGTTCATTGTTTAACTAAGTTTATTCTTAAAAAAAAATACAAACAAAAATCACAAAGCACAAACGTATTATAAACAAAATATTAAATAAGTTTTCTTGAATTACAAAAAAAAAAATAAAAAAAAAAATTGGTGGGAACTCAAATAACTAAATAAATGAAGAAAAGCAAATTGCAACTAAATATTAGGAACAACTTAATAAAAGATAAACTTTGACCATTTATATATAAATAAAAACGATACCATGAAATAATGATAAAATAGTATAAATAAAAATACACAAAATTCATATTCCTGTTTTTTTTTCATTTCTCAACAAAGTTCTGGTGAAATAGACTGACAACACTTCCTCTTTTATGCTATGTTCCTTCTGAAACGAAATCTCAGATTCAAGGCGAAATCAAAGATTTTAAACAAAAACCAAACATTTTTCCAAAAGTTTTTAGGGTTTCGCCTTGAATTCTCATAAGAAATCCAAGTTTGCCAAAGCAAACAATCATTTTAATATTCAGCAATGGCTGAGTACAACAAAATGGGGGTTTAGCAAGAGCCACAAAATCAACTCGTATCCACTTTAACTCAGACAGTGCTCTCTTTCATACTTACTGCAAATTTTGACATGTGAAATCTTCTTCATTTTCATCTTAGTGGAAACATTGGGTACGTTCACGAACGTAACTTTCGGATAGATAACCTTGCTTTTGTTTTAATTAGTATGGTTAAAAACAGCTGATTTCCATATGTTCTTCAATCAGCTGGAAAACAGCTGTTTTTAACCATGCTAATTAAAACAAAAGCAAAGGTAACCTATCCGAAGGATAAGTTCGTGAACATACGCATTAACTACAGAGGATGTCATCTGTCAGCTGATTTCACAGTTTAATAGCGTAATTCATGATTTTTCTATTCTATACCAACGTTGACGAAAATGTCAAAATCGGGTTGACTTTCAATTGAAGTAGTAATACTTATTTTGAACAAATCATATGGAAACTATGACATAACGCGTCCGATATCTGAGAAATTTCATTATGCGTTTTCCTTGTTTAGCTCCGAGCTGAGCCCTGCCTGAGCAGAGTTTGAGTGAACAGAATAAAATTCTGAACAGAGAACGTTCAGAGCCCTCCGATTTTATTAAGAAACAACTTGGTCACTTAAGGCCCAACCATAATACGCGGACCAACTTGTAAGTTAGTGTCAAAACCGAACGTAAAGCTTGTTTTCGTTATGTCAAATTGATCCCTTGATTATAATAGCCTTTAGAAAATAGAAGAATTTTTCAGAACAAAAGTGAACGAAACTTATCAGTCATTTCGGGTTGGGTATACAAATCACACGTATTCGCTATTGGCTATCTTTAGCTAAATCCGATTGTTAATATTATATTTTATTATATATTTACAAATTCACAAGTATAGCATTGGCTTTTGCCGTCAGCCAGAAAAAAGAGTATTATTCAAACATTATAATAATTTATAATATAGATCAAAGTAAAATTGAAATTGAAAAGATTAGACTCCTTTAAGATGATCACAACAAAAAATAAAAATATATATATTTTGTTTTTCTTATTAAAAATCCATTTAAAATTTGATTTCTGTAGTTAAGGGCTGTTTTAACGTAGCTTGATAACACTATCCAATCTTGACCATTCAAACTATTTGCAGCTTCATCAACAGTCAAATAGTTTTTCCCTAAGTGCTGTCTCCGTATTGCCTGCAGGATCGGACATGTTCCTATAAAATGGAGAACATTTTCTGTCGCACGAAGATTGCATAAACTGCATTCCGTACTTCTATCAGGTCCGTATGGTTTGTAGTTCAGTCGTAGTAACTCTCCTCTGGTTTTGAAAATTAAAGAGATTGTTTCTATCGGTCGTTGAAGTAAGTGTTAGGTCCAAGGTCGTATCTCAGGAGCTTATACATGTTTCGGGTACAACTCCATTGGGCTGACTCCTTAAATTTAACAAAGAAAGAATCTTCAATCCTTCCCAACAATTCTGGAAAGATGTTTCCAATCACCAGTATTTCTTTCTACCAACTGGATGTCGTGCTGAACTCCAAGCCGTGACCATTCTTCGAAGAACTGTGATTTTCGTGATAGCAGATATTTTGCGATAATATTTGGCAGACGGTGATTTGGAAGAGCCATAACCTTTGCAATGTAGAACAAATGCAACTTGAGCGAAAAGACGTAGAGCGGAGACACCCCCGGTCTCCAAATGCAGCATATATGTAGGTGTGTTTTCGGGGAGCCAAAAGATCTTTTTCAAAAAATACCTCAGTAATTTTTCTACTTCCTCATATTGAGGTAACCCCCATACTTGGCCAGCATACCACATCACGGACCTCATAACTGCCTCGAAAAGTTTATATTTAGCACTCGGGGTTATCTGTTTTTTCCCAAGGACCCCCCTCCAGTTGGAGTTGATGATTTTTTTTTGCTTTTATAAGCTTTTCCTGCAGATGCTTTTTGAACGACATCTGAGGCGTAATGATGACTCCAAGATATTTATATTCCCTCACCAACTTAAGCTCTACATTTTCCCACATCCATTTCTCCTCCCTTGCATATCGCCCTGTGCCATTTCGAAAAATCATTACTTTGGATTTGTTAATGTTAACTGTAAGACCCCAATTACAGCAGTACAATTGAAATTTATTAATCATTATTTGCATCATATTTGGAGTCTCCGCAAAAATGACAATGTCATCCGCATACATCAAAGTTTTTATTACTGTAGCAGCAAAACTAATACCTCCATGTAAAAACGATGTTAGGTCATCCAAGAAAAGCGAAAACAGAAGTGGACTCAAAAGACAGCCCTGTTTGACCCCGGAAGAAGTATGTAACCAGGAAGATCCTTCATTTCCATCCCATACTGCTGTGAGGTTTTGCTCATATAGCCCTCGTAATGTTTTAAGTATTTTCAACGATAAGCCAAGTCAACAAAGTTTGTAGAAAAGGGTCAAAAAAAATGCGTAAGGCATAATGATTATAACAGAAGGATTTTACTTTTCGGCGAATTTAAAAATATAAAACTCAAATTATGCCAATGAAGTATTGTCAAGATTCTTCGCATTTTACCTCCTCCACCAGAGAACCATATCAAAATTATCTAATTTAATTTCCCACCTGTCAAATGTTATGTTCCATCATTTGACTCCGTTAAATCAGATGTACTTTTTTGAGTTCCCATATTGCGTTCTGAAAATGCTCAGAACTTTAAAAAAAACACCAATTTGAAGCTCTGGACTTTGAGAGTAGAAAAAGAAACAACTTTTGGTCTGTTCGAATTGGTGTGCAAATCTGTGAAATTCAGCTAAAATAATCGATAAACTGTGAGAAGCTGTTCAATCTCGTCATTTTTTTTAAGTTTTTCTTAGAAGAGAGAGAGCTAGCTTTTGGAGTTTAAAAAACATTTTTTTTGGAGGAGACTTCTTTTTGTTGAGAACATGCGGGCGGTGCGGCGGCATTGGTGCAGTAGAAAGGATGCTTCTGACCCGGAGGTCGTCAGTTCGATACTCAAGTTGAGAAGAATTTTTTCTAACTCCTAGTGCAAGCTATAGTCGTCCGTGAGATTCAAATGAGAAAATAGTCACCTAATTCACGATCTACTGCGCAGAAAAAAAATACTTTCCTATCTTTCTAATTCTTCTAACTTGTGTCGTGCAACGTCATATTGCATTCACTTGCCTAACAGACACTTAGTTAAAAAAAAAACATGTTAGATATATGGAATCTATATTAATTGTGTACACATAATAAACAAATAAATTAGGATCCTGCTTTCTATCTGGATCTATTTCAAGATCAAAGAACTGCTATAAATTCCTAAACAGCATACAACAATCGTAATAAAAAAATGTATGCTCTGGATCGCAACAAAAAATACGTGCAAAAATATTTGCAATCAATTGTGTTTCCAACTTAAATGAAGCCAAAAATATTGATCGGCCAACGAATGGCAACGCTGCCAATTTAGTGTAGTCTGGTTGCGTTCGCTGTTGGCTCCGTCGCTTCCTCTTTCACGAATCCACGATGGATTTTGTCTAGTGTTCTGCTTATTATACTCAATCGGGAATATTAATTTCGGTTATTTAATTCTTCTTGTCACATAAAGTTTTTGAAATTCAAAGTTTTTAGCGCTGGAGCTAATAATAAGATTCCTATTTAGTTGATTTAATCTCTTCGGTTTTGATCTGATTTATTTTTATAGTGTTATACTATTTCGTCGCCCGTTAGAGCCTATAAGTGAAAATGAGAAAGTTGTGCTTTTGTCCGTTATTTTCGTAGGACGAAGAGAGTGCTGGTGATGGCACATCTTTTGACAGTTCTTGGTGTTAGGTTGTGCCTAATGGCTTATGTTTGCAATGTTTTGTTTGAGAAAAATTACATTTTTCAAGTGTTAATAAGAAATATTTTTTATTTTGTGTACAAAAATACCAAAGTATCGAATGCAAGATAATAATTATGTGAAAAACATAATTTATATCCTTGTCTAATGATGCTTCACCGAAGAAAGAAGAAAGTCCTTAAAGTGCGTTGATTTGGTAAGAGTTATGTTATTTTTTTAACTTTATTTACACGTAGACACATTTAAGTCTTTTAATTGAGTGCTTTGAATTAAAAGGTGAAAAAAATATTTGTTTAATAATCAGAAATTATTAAAAAATATTTTCAATATTTACCAATTACAATATTTTGCAGAAAAGCCTTACAGAATAGATTTGACACAACCCGTCTGAACGAAAGCTTTAGCACATACATGAACCTACTTTTCATATACAAACACTGTTATACTACCCACTAAAGCTCTCAAACTGTTACAGTAACACCCAACTCGTAATTGTCATGACTAAAATGTTATTTATGAATTAAATTAGATTTGTTTTGATAAATTTCAGAAAAACAGTAACTACAGGCTACAGCATTGAAAATTATAACATAAGAGCATTCGAATGCATAATTCCATAACTGATTTGATGTATCCGAATTATAATTTACATTTCTGACTGAAAAAATGCACTCGGTAGCGACAATGATGGTATTAACTATTAAGCTGTCACAGGGTAAAAGAAGAAAAATTATTTTAGACTGTCAATTCTCTATCAGTGACAGTGATACAAAAAAGTGAAAAAAAACTGTCCACAGCTTCACGTTTAATTATATTTTGGTTTAGTATTTTTAAGTTTCTACACATTGGCAACAATTTATCATAAATTGAGTTCGAAAATCACATTAGAGAAGACACTGAAAAACTAAAAATGTTTTTTTTCTTATTACTTTGCAAATTCGCCGATACAGAATTGACCAGTTTTTATTCTATTACTTCAAGAGCACGCCAAATGCGATTCTATAACTATTTGTGAATCAACGTTCGTGTGTAAAATACAAAGTTCTAAGAGATACTACTTTTGTGTATGTAAGATCGTTTTTACTTGCGATTTATAGGGACTATAAGCCAAGTTATGCTTTCGTAAAAAAATTCTAACAATCACACATGACATTACGATAATAGAGAAACATATTTGAGTTACTGGCAAAATTCTGTCTGTCTGTCCGTCTGTACGGATGTACTTACTTACTTAGGTGGCGCTACAGTTCGGGACGAACCTGGGCCTCAACCAACATGCCTCTCCAGCCAACTCGGTCTTTGGCTAGCTGCCTCCAGTTTTGCACTCCAAGTTGGTTCAGGTCGTCCTCCACTTGAGCGCGCCACCTAAGGCGAGGTCTTCCTTGACTGCGTCTACCCTCTGGGATGGAATCGAAGATCCTGCGAGCCGGAGCATTGTTGTCCATTCGCTCTACATGACCTAGCCATCTTAAACGTGATATGCGTATTTTTTTGACCAGGTCAATGTCGCTGTACAGCTCGTATAGTTCTTGGTTGAACCTTCTCCTCCAAAGCCCGTTAACGCAGATAGGGCCAAAAATCTTCCGAAGAATCTTACGCTCGAAACGACTAAGGATATCTTCATCCGCTTTAGATAGAGTCCATGCCTCGGCGCCATAGAGCAGGACTGGGATGATTAGGGTCTTATAAAGAGTCTCCTTTGTCTTTCGAGAGAGGGCTTTGCTACTCAATTGCCTTCCTAGCCCATAGAAACAGCGATTGGCAAGAGTAATTCTTCGCTTTATTTCTGACGAGATGTTGTTGTCAGATGTTATAGCGGATCCGAGGTACACAAAGTCCCTAACTACCTCAAAGTTGTACCTGTCTATTGTGATGTTTTGTCCAATCCGCCGGTGTTGTGTGTCCCTTTTTGTGGACAGCAGGTACTTCGTTTTGGCCTCATTGGCTGCTAGTCCCATCTTAGCCGCTTCAGCTTCAATGCTAGCAAACGTTCCAGTGACAGCTCGCCGAGTTCTGCCAATGATGTCTATGTCGTCAGCGTATGCTAACAATTGCACAGACTTGAAAAAAATTGTCCCACTACAATTGACTTGCGAGTTTCTTATAATTTTTTCAAGTATTAAGTTGAAGAAATCGCACGATAGCGCATCACCTTGTCGGAATCCTTTTTTGACGTCAAAAGCTTCTGTGAGGTCAGAACCAACCTTGACGGAGCAGCGAGAGTTCTCCATCGTCATCCTGCACAGTCGGACGAGTTTTGTGGGAATGCCAAAACCTGACATGGCTCTGTATAGCTCGTCTCTATAAATTCTATCGTACGCGGCCTTAAAATCGATAAAGAGGTGGTGGGTGTCGATTTGGAATTCTTGGGTGGTTTCCAGGATCTGCCGTAGCGTGAACATTTGATCGATTGTGGACTTTCCTGGTCTGAAACCACACTGATAGGGGCCAATCAGGTTGCTGACGAAAGGTTTCAGGCGTTCACATAGTACGGCAGAGAGGATCTTGTAGGCGATATTCAGGAGACTTATTCCTATATAGTTGGCGCAGTTTAGAGGGTCTCCTTTCTTGTGAATCGGGCAAACGATGCTGAGGTTCCATTCATCAGGCATACTTTCTTCTGACCAAACTTTAGAGATGAGTTGGTGTATGCACTCCACCAGGTCATCTCCGGCCGCTTTAAAAAGTTCGGCGGGTAATCCGTCGGGTCCAGCAGCTTTGTTGTTTTTGAGTTTAGATATTGCTATCCTTACTTCATTTTGGTCAGGTGGACGGAAGTTTTGTCTGTCATCATCCATGTTGAATGGTTCATTCTGCCTGACAGCGGGATTTTGGCCTTCATCGCCGTTTAACAGTCTGCAGAAATGGTCCTTCCATGTACTCAGCACCGACTGTGACTCTACTACGAGGTTTCCATTCCTATCTCTACAGGCTTCTGTGCGGGATTTTTTTCCTTGGCATGTTCTTTTTACCTGTTGGTAAAACTTCCGCACGTTGTTCCTGGAGTAGCATCTCTCAATATCTTCGATCGCGCGCTTCTCATGCTCTCTTTTTTTCTTTTGGAGAAGCCGGTGTTCTTCCCGTCTTTTCTGCTCGTAAAGCTCGCGAGCAGCTCTCGTCTTTCTTTGCAGCGTCGCTTTATATGCCTCTTGTTTGGCTGCATGGGCCTGCCTGCATTCGTTATCAAACCAGAGGTTTCGTGGTGGTGGTCTAGTGAAACCTAGCACATCAGTTGCGGCATCTCTGATGGCTTGTTGGCAGTGTTGCCACTGATCTTCGGCACTTGATGCTGGCGGTACTGGATTTCTTGAGAGGTTACGGGATATTCGATCGGCATAGGTTCTGGCGGTTTCTTGCGATTGCAGCTTTCCGACGTCATACTTCCTCATAGTATTACTCCGTTGTTGTGGAGTTCGGGTTATTCGCATTCTTACCTTTGCTGCAACAAGGTAGTGATCCGAGTCGATGTTAGCTGCTCGGAAGGTGCGAACATCCAAGATACTGGAGGCGTGTCTTGCATCGATCGCAACGTGATCAATCTGATTGACGGTTCTTTGATCTGGGTGTCGCCAAGTCCCTTTGTGTATATCGAGATGAGGAAACCGTGTGCTTGCAATGGTGACGTTATGTGCCGCTGCGAAGTCAATTAGCCTAAGTCCGTTTTCAGACGTTGTGTCGTGTAGGCTATGTTTTCCGACAGTCCTACCAAAGATTTTCTCTTTACCTATTTTGGCATTAAAATCGCCTAGTACGATCTTAACGTCGTATTTAGGGCATTGCTCATAGGTTTTTTCGAGGAGCTCATAGAAGTCATCCTTGGTGGCGTCATCTTTGTCCTCTGTGGGGGCATGAGCGCATATTAGGCTAATGTTGGCGAATTTAGCCTTGATACGGATTGTCACAAGTCGCTCACTTACGTGTTGAAAGCCCAAGACTTCTTGCCTAAGTCTACCGCTTATGACGAATCCGCACCCAAATAAACGCTGTGGTCTTCTTGCGCAATCACCGTAGTACACGTCACAGTTTTTCATCCTCCTTTTGCCCGGCCCATTCCATCGCACTTCCTGGATGGCAGTAATTCCTGCTCTGTAGCAGTCTAGGGCCTCCGCTAGTTGTTTGGATGCACGTGGTCTGTTAAGAGTTCTAACATTCCACGTGCAGATCCGAAGGTCGTTGTCCTTGATTCGTTTTTCCGGGTCGTCAACAGTAAATCCGTCCTTTTCCGAGGCTATTGGTCGCTTCGCAACTTTTTCTTTTTTCCGTGGCAGGGTTGTTAACCCCACGCACAACCCCCCAACCTGGAGGGCCAGGTCCTTTGTTGGATTCCTTGGACAAAAGGAACCGGAGAATCCGGAGTCAGTAACCCACTTCGGGGATATGAGCGCTGCCGTTGGCCCATTAAGGGTTCATCCGCCACCATCTCTATTTCAATGCCCTGACTTGCATTGAATCGTCCTAATGACCTTATCTCCAAATACGTCGAAGTAGCTCATTAGGGCGTCTGCTTCGTTGACTGTTGACGCCACCGTTGGTCCAATTGGTTGGGCTCATCCGCCGTACGTCCTCTTTCTGAGGGGCTCGTGCAAGACTTCTGCGAATCGATCAGAACAGTCATTAAAGCAGAGCATTATAGTGTTGCTATTTTTTCTGTGTTCAACACTCGCGCTTATAAGTTTAGCAGGAATGTCCGGGTGGACAGACCAGTACCCGGTGGTTACCGCGGGGAGGTAAAATAAGCACAATTGATGTGTACGATATAGTTGCAGCGACTGTGCATCACCAGTTTGATGCCTTTCAGTGCCTACCCTATTCATACAGCACCCAACCACCTGTCTGTACGGATGTATGTATATTGAACTACGGCCAATCGTCTTCAAATTTGGAACTTAAGGTTATTTTGACATTCTTCAGACGTCTTTTTAAATTAATTTTTTTTTAGCTCAAAAATTAACGGCACCTGTCATAACCGGCTCCAAAAATTTTTATGAAAAAAAATCTGTGTACAAAACATAACCTGCACAGGTTATGTTTTGGTGAAAAAAAATTCAAGTTGGTGAGTTAAAAACGGTACCTCCCATAGAACCGTTTTTTCTTCGACTTTCTCGAAAGTCATCCGATTTCAATAAAAATTGATATGCAGTTAGATGTAGCCTAAGTAATTTTGTTTTTAAATATTTTCGAAAACTTTTTTTTTTGTATTTTTAATAATTTTCTTAATTTTTCAAAAATCAATATTTTGAAAACAGGTAGATGGATTTTTTCTAATTTTGTTTTTAAATGTAAGTAATTGTTGTATTTAAGTTTGATTTTTTGAATTATTTTCTTTTTAATTTTTAAACCAGTTGTTAAGTAAAAACCGTTTTATTTAAAAACCGTTTCTAGGATAAAAAAAATATATTTTCTAAAGAAATAAAATGGCGTTTAATTTTTTCCGATGAAAACTTTTTTACGTACTTTTTTCAAACAATCAAAAGTCTGGAAAATCGAATAAAAACTTTGAATTTCTTTAATAGACGTGTTTTTTTGGGAAAGCTATGGGCAGTTTTCCAAAAAAACGCATAGGCAACCGCCTGTTCGATCATTCACAAAAGACCGTCGACCAGTGAGTGTAAAAAAATATTTACACACAAGCTATAAAAAGAGGATCGAGCACGAACATTGGTTGGATTGGCATTCGAATACCAACCAATAAATGTGTATCTTTAGATTCCAACACGCTCAAGTGCAACCTTGCAACCTTCTCAAACAATGTAGCATGAAACGTTCATTCCCAGGCGTTTGAAAATTCTATTAGATTAAATTTTTTTTTTACATTTTATAAACAATTTATTCATATATCATGTCTATTGTGAATGAAATGTTCTTGTGTCGAACATGCAGTCCGCAGCCAAATTCAACATCTGCTTTTTTCGGGAGCTGGTTGTTGTATTTGTAGTGTGTGTAAAATCTTGCTTCGCTACGGATAGATTTCCCAATAAAACACGGCTATAATGTAACTGCTACCAATAACTATTTTTTATTGTCTGTTTTTAATATCAAAATAATAGCTTTTTACAAGATGCATATTAAAGTATATACAATACTTTTATAACAAAAACAAAATTTTGAAATTTTTTGTTTGTCTGTCTTTCTGTCTGTTTGTTCCGGGTAGCCTCGGGAACGGCTGCACTGATTTTGACTGGACTTTCACCGGGAGATTGCTAATGTTCTAGGGAGTAACTTGGCCTATTTAAGAAAAATAAAAATTCTTATTTATTGGCCGATTTTGATTGGATTTTCACAGACAAAAAGCTAATATTGTAAGGATTAAGTAAGGCTATTTTTATCAGCTCTAGGCGGCGCTGGAGGCGTTTTTTTAAATCCTTATTTATGGACCGATTTTGACGGGTTGACGTTGACTTTGTAGCCGCTGAGGTCGTTTCACAAGCATATACATAGCTTTTTTGTTAGAAGTAACTGAGGCTGTTTTGATTAATAGGTGGCGCTACGCCGCCTTGAACATGCGATCTAGTGGGGAAAATAGAAAGAAAATCGAATAAACAACAACAAAACTTGTGTGAACTAATAAAAATGCTAGTCGGTTCGATGCAATTTGATAAACCAGCAAAACCTGTTCTGAGAACATGCTTATCATGTGGCTGCGATAGTGCGATGTGTAGTACGTCGGCTTTCGCAAATGCTAGATCGCTTGTTCAGGGTTCAGCTCGGGACCAAAAGGTTTTTCGTAATTAATTGGACATAAAAAGCGATAAAGCATCACTGAAGGAGTCTGATGATCGGATTGGCCCCCGTGAAATAGCTATAACTCCAGCCTATGAAATTGGTGGTAGTACACATAAGTTGTTGTTCTTCATACAAAAAGCTTCTACTGTGTACCAGTATAGACAGCAACTTAGTTGCTAGTGTGAAAAACACATATAAAACACATTAATGAAAAGTCCTTTAGGAACTGTGAAGCTCTAATCGCGTTCCACATCGACGAATAAATTATTCGCGCGCGAATAACAGTTTTTCCGGCAAAACTAGTTTTGCCTAGGCAAAACTTTATTTCCTCCGAAGTTGAAATACGACCGATTATACGTTTTCTATATTACTTCCTAAATGCAAGGAAATTATGTCGAAGGCAAAAAATGTCAATAAAAGGCACTTAGGCCAGTATTAGCCCCAAACTAGCAAACAACAAATTTGAAGATATGTCCCACTTTGATAAATGTAAGTATGAAGAAGGTATGCGGGCATGCTGCCCCCTGCAACCCCCTTCTTGAGCTCATTATAGGATTTGAAAAAGGTGCAAGGTTGGGTATGTGCAACGTTTCTTGTTGATTTAAGGAACTTTTGCATAAACCCAATCTAGCACCTACTCCAAAATCTATTGTTAGCCCAAGGAGGGGGGTTGAAGGGGGCAGCAAAAAACTAAATAAAAAACAGGATTTTATCAAAATCCTTCCTATAATTTTCGAAATACTTTTTTCGTAAATTCTTTGTTTTTTAAGACGTGTGATGGCGTACTTCATTTTTACTAAAAACCGTTAAGTTTTTTGATAGTTTTTATAAGTTCAAACTGTGTTATTTTCAACGTAAATATTATTTTTTTTTTTGTCAAAGGCACATAAGTGCAAGTACATATGCGACCCAGTCGTGCCCATTTTTGTATTTTGGAGTTCTATAAATGTTTCTTGGTAACAGCTGTAACGATTTTGACCGGACTTTCACTGGAAGATAGCTGATACTCTAATTTTGACCTGACTGGATCGCACTTACTTACTCAAATATGCGGTCACATCGACGAATAAAATTTAAAAAAATGCCCGACTAGGTCCCATGAACTTGTTCTTATGCTAGATAATTGCTTAGTGGCTGCATATGTATGTATATAAAGAGTGTTTTTTTTTAGACGTGTGGTTTTCAAGAAGAAATAAAACGCATATAATTTAATGGTATGGCCAAGAATTTAGCTTTATTATAAAGATAAGAGTTTGCCATTATGTTTTAAAAATGATTTCGGGGAAGAAGTGGCCGCCGCGGCTGGCTCGAATAAATTCCAGCCGAGGCCCAATTTTCCCAATTTTGTGAATATCGGGATCGGTGGCCATCTCGTTTTGGGCCCATTCACCTTGATGGTCGTTCGGCTTCAATTCTTGCACGAGTTGGATTTTGTAAGCCCGAAAACCAAGATCCTTTTGCAAAATTGTTGCCCGTGATGGCGGTTGGACTCATTCCGGTCTTCTTCGATACTCTGCTCCGAACTATTATTTTGGTAATAAATTTACACAATTTTTAACGTTGTTCAGGAGTAAGTCTATATTCAATATGAAATGGTAAACCAAACTGAGCATAAATCAAGTAACAACTATCAAAAAGACCAACTCCGAAAAAACACCCTTTTTTAAAAAAAAAAAAAAAAATTGTAAATTCTTTCATTTTTACTTGCGATTATAGGGACTATAAGGCAAGTTTAAGATTCGTGAATATAAAAAAATGAGATAACAATGAAACATGACATTACGATGATAGGAAAATCTAAGAAAGGGATCGAGAAAAAATGTCTGTCTGTCTGTCTGTCAGTATGTATAACGAGCTGCAGCCTAGAGCCTAGACAGCTTAAGTTATTATTTTCAAACTTGATGTGTGTAATTATTTTGGCATTCCCCAGAGGGGAAATTGAAATTTAATGTTTAGGCCTAAAAATAACGGTACCTGCCATATGACCGTTTAGGAAAAGTTTATTTTTCTCGAAAACGGCTCCAACGATTTTTAAGAAATTTTTTGAGAATTTTTTTTTTTTTTTGGTATTGGCTATCATTTGATTATAACCACATTTACGGGAAAAGTCTATTAATGGTACCTTTCATATAACGGTTTTTTTTAATTTTGGGCTTTCTCAGTAACGGCTCTTTGGATTTCTGTCAAATCTTATATTTGAGAAGATCTAAGCAGTTTAATTAATTCTGCATATCAACATTTTTCATATCTTTTTTTTCTAATAAATATTAATTTTAGAATTTTTTTTTTCAGAAATCTAATCAAAATAAATTATTTTAAATTTTATAATTACATGTATATTAATAAACCCGTCATACAATTTTCGAAATACATTATTCATAAATTCTTTAGTTATTTAAGACGTGTAATGGCATACTTCATTTTTACTTAAAACCGTTACTTTTTATAAGTACAAACTGTGTTATGTTCAACGTAAATGTTAATTGTTTTTGTCAATGATGTAATTGGGCACATAAGAGCAAGTACGTGCGACCCAGTCGTGCCCATTTTTTAATTAGTTTAAGAGTTTTCTCGGAAAAAACTAAGTATACAATAAAACTTGAAAACTAAATGTCTATTGAGGAAAAGAATATTGAAAATCGTTCGACCAGTTTTTTTAAAAACTCGTTTTTTTTCGAGAAAATCAAACTTTTTGTTAAAGATTGTATGGCAGGTACCGTTATTTTTCGACCTATAGCAACAATGAAAAACACCCCCCGAACTACCAAATACTAGATACCTAGTTTGCAGTAAATCGGCCCATCCGTTTAGTCTGTAAAGGTGCGAACATAAAGACAGAGACAGACGGACGGAATTTACGGACCCACTTTTTTCGACTTATTTATCATCGACCAAATATTGATCGAATGTCGAACCACCAACTGTCAAATTTTATCAAGGAATGTAATAGTTCGTAGTGCCCCGTGGCTTAGTTGTTAGTGTGTCGGACTGCTAAGCGAATGAGCCTGGGTTCGAATCCAGCTCATAGCCACCTTCTTTTCCGGGGTACTGCCTCTTGCGAGGAATTGACAAAACCTCCAAGAGTAAACCGTAGCTCCCTTCCATTCTTGCAGATTAAGAACACACACACAGGAGTGGTTGAGAGTATAAGTCACTAGGCCTTGGCTTCTTAAGGAGCTATCGCGCCAATCAATTATTAATTAATGTAATAGTTCTTGTTGCCACAAAATAACAGCTATAACAGTTATTCAAAAATAACCGATAAGTGAATCACAAAATTGTTATTCTGAAGTAAGGTGTGTAGGTCGGGGAGTAGTTTGACTGAGTAAGAAAATGGCGACGGTAAGATTTGAGTTGAGGCGAATGTATGATGCTGATGAGGAGAACGGGCTTTGAGCTGTAAAAAAAGAACTATGTTACTTTTTTAACTCTGAGCGCTCTGAGCGTTCAACTTGTATTTCTTTTGTAGTTCGTAGCTTGATCGGGACTCGTTCGATGAGCTTGGAAAAAAATGACCCAGCAGATCGAGCACTCTAAAGACTCCATTGACTTTTTGTTACGGCTCTAAGCTGTGTTCTCGAAATCAATAATAATTTTATTAAGAAGTAGGTCACCCAAGCCTTTAGTTTTGAAAGGTTTGAGAGAGGTCGCTGAGGCCATGCAAAGATGAATGTTTTGAAGATCCTCGTTCATGTAAAAAACAACATTTTTAGTGAGCTCAAAAAGTTATAAGTAGAGTTGCTGCTCATCCGCATAGATATGTATAAGTAAGGCTTTTCAAAATCAATTGACATGATTTATGTAAAGCTTGGGACCCAAAATTGAACCTTGTGGTGCACCTGTAGAAACTGGCAATAATGAGGAGACATTATTAAACACAAAATCACCCTGAGTTCTTTCAGAAAACTTCAAAAGCAATAGATTATGAGTTATCAGTTTATCAGAACAGAATGGTTGATGTCGTCGAAAGCTTTTGAGAATTCCAACAAGACTAAGAAAATTACTTTGTCCTCTTCGACAACTTGTGTCAAATCTTCGGTTACATTAAGATTTCTTAATTACTGCAGTCATGCAGCTGTGCATTAAAACAACTGACTGACTTGAAATTGAGGTAAGTAAGTTGAATCTATATGCATCGCCCTAAAGCATTCGCCGAATGGACATGACCTCGGCATCGACATCCCGATTTTGGATTGTGCCATGTAAATGGAAATGCATGTGCTCTTGCATATTCCTGCCTTTCTTCTTCGGCGTTAGTATTGGAACGTGGAATGGTATAGCCTTTTGAATTGGGTTTTCATGACATTTTCTCTCCAAATGGAAGTACCGAGTACCAGCTAAGATGTTTGTGCAAGATGGTATTATTTATGTGGAGGCTTTCTTAGAATTTTCCATCACAGTAGTTGACAATATTTTCCCGTTACTTCTTGAAGCTACACTCACGCGGTGCGTAATGTCGTCCTTATCTTTCGCTATTGATCATAGATCCAAGACTCGTTGCAAGGATGTATGATCTTCACTTATGATGGCATCGTCAGCAAAAAGTAATTATTTCACTTTCTGGTTACTTTACCCTCTAGCAGAAAGTAAGGGACAATAATAAATAGCAAAGGACTCAAGATGCTTCCCTGATGCGCACCAACTTTGATTGGGAACTTTTCGGTGGCTTCACGGAGCTCGAAAAACATTATCAGCTCACGTCGAAAGCTTTGTTAAAATAAACTGATAGATTGTCTAAATCTCTTTAGGAATTCCAATATTTTTATGTTTTGGTTCTCATACTCTGGATTTCATCTGTGGTTGATTTACCCGAAAGAAACTCCTACTGGTCTTCAGAAAGCCGAATATTAATCTAGCTTCCTAAAAAACGTTCTTATTAAAAAAAAAACTCACAAAATCACCCTTAGGAAGCGCCCTTGTGGAGGACTTGAATCACAAAAAACGTTTCTATTTCCCAAACCTTCCATTCTTGAAACTAAAAAAAGAAACATTAAATGTTTAAAAGATTTCACCTCAAAATGCGCAAAAAAATAAAGGATCCCCTTGTGGCGCCCTGCGCTGCGGCTGCAGCCGGCAAATACAATATTAATGTTTCCCTGAGACATTCTTGCGCGATAAACTTTCTGATTAAATTCCAAACGATGACAATCAACAACACATCGGCCACCACCACTCCGCCATCGCCATCGCGGACAAACTCACAGCTTCGCCTTTTTTCTAATCTCCTTAAAAGACCCAGCCTATGCCTCAGGCGACCAACGACCACTACTATGTCCAGTTCAGTCCACCGCAGATGCGAAGATGGTGGCTTCAAAACAAAGTGGAAAACTGCATTATTAGCTCTTGAGAGAGTCCAAAGCTAAATTGGTAGCAAAAAAGGAGCCACCAGTACATTGAATGCCGTGTAGTGGACCATCATCAATGCACAACCGCACAAAACACACAGCCGGGACACAATCAGAGGCCACTTAAAAACACTGACATGCTCTTGATGCACATATTAAGTACCTAAGCGTTGCTCCTGTCCAGACTCGGCCCGCCTGCCAGTTGTGACCACAACGCGATGAATTATTAATCATATTCGCTCATCATTCCCATAATGTTTTATTGATAGACAGACAACGACGATAGCAGGGCATGTAGCTGGAGAAGGGGCCCGCAGAGGGCATGATTAGATGGGACCCAGCCAGAGTATTGTGTGGACAATTAAATTTCTTTTCATCCATTTTTCGCTGCTTAGAGAAATGATAGACAAGCACAATGGCAATGGCGATATAAAGACCCAGACCCAAGCACCGCATCATCGCAGTGCTAGACAAATCCCCGAGTCCCGCTCGAAGTATAGGTCTAATTAAATTTCAAGTCATGTCCAGGCCTGGGATTTATTCAGCAGTTTTTTCTTTCCGAGTCTTTACTGATTTTTTTTTTTATCTCACATGGTCACAGCCTGGCAATTCATCATAACTTTTAATGCGAAAGTAATTAATAATAATTCCTTGGGCTGGGATTTGAGTCAGGAGGCTGCGACCGCGAAGGTTGGAGCCCCAGCATGGCGGTGCAGCTAGATCCGAGATGTCGAATGCGCTTCCTGCTATCAGAGGAGTGACGGATCTGTTTGGCGGTTTGGGTTGTTTTCTCGGGCAATTAATGGATCAATCGTCGTTGCAGGCAATGGAGTGGATGGAGGAGAGTGGTTGTCTCTCTGGTTATCTTCCTATTTATTTATTTTTATTCGTTTTGTATAGTGATTTTGAAAGGCGTTTTATTGACTTGCAATTAATCGAAGGTTTGTTTTATAATTAATTAATTTATGAACGCCGACAGCGAGACACTATGAGTTCTGCATTCAAAGTTCGAAATTATTCTGATTTTGATTCGCTTTTGGTGTTTTTGAATGAGAAATGTGATGTTAAACATGACAACTTCTCACAGGATGAACTGAAAATTATTCGCAAAATTCAGATTGAATTTAGATATGTCTTTTTTTTTACAACAATACCTGACGTGACTATCTGTAGAAACAAGGACAAGGACAACAACAACAAATTGAAGATCTAGTCCCTTGAAAAGAGAAAAGAAGTGAATAAAACATTTTTTTTGTTTGAAGATTGTTCAACTCCCAAGCGATAACTGATTTACTTGCAACATAGTTTGCAGCTGATTAAACGTTGCCATAGTGTAATATGTCTGCTCCTGTACACCTCCACTTGGTAACGTTAATGATCTTATGGGAAAAATCTCGTAGAGTTTCAAGAGTTCTTGAGGATCTCGATATTCACAAATACCCTGGCCTGGATAATAATTCCCCTATTGTTCTGAAGAGGTGTGGTTTCACGCTGGCAAAACCGGCATTTGTCTAGCCCGTACCTAAAAAAGGCGTATCTTCATCTCATCTCCCTCAAACAAATTGCACTTACACCCCTTCTTTCCAAGGTCATGGAAACGCTGATAAACTATCAAATTAAGAAATATCTTAAGACACGAAAACTTCATAATGACCGGCAATACGGTTTTCGTAGCAATAGGTCCACTTCCACTGGTGATATGATGGCATATCTCACCGAATAGTGGAATCAATCTTTACACCATTTTGGAAAAAGCAATATTATTGCTCTTGATATTTCAAAAGCATTTGATAGAGTTTGGCATCAAGCTCTTTTAATGAAAATGCTTGCATTTGAAATCCGCGAATCTCTTATTCGATGGATTAGAAATTACCTTTCGGACCGTATGTTTTGCGTTGTTTTGGAACGTTTCCAGTCTGATAGTCACAAAATAAATGTTGGTGTGCCCCAAGGCTCCGTTTTGTTTCCGCTACTCTTCCTCATTTTTATCAATGATCTCTTGTCTAATGACAGCGTATGATTAGCTCATTAAATTCCGATCTTACCAACATTGTTCAATATGGAAGTATTAATGCTTCGAAAATTCTATGCTGCCTTCTGACGTTAAAGCATAACTTTCCCCCCTTGCCGATATCCATAAGTAGCACTTGCGTCGAGGAAAACGAACAGCTTTGCATTCTAGGTTTGTGTATCACAAACCACCTTTACCCGGCTCGATATTCCATTACGATTTACAAACATTCAAAACCAAAGTGCTTTGGCAACTCCTTTCATCTTTTATCCAATTTTCCTAAAAGGTAGTAATAACCTCTTGAGTGCGCGCCGATTATAAAAAATACTAGTCCTTCGAGCCGGATGTGAAAATGTCCTTGGTTTCTTCATAAAAAAAATTAAAACTACTTACAAAAAATTGTTTGAGTTATGAAAAATATTGTGCGGATTATATTATTATTATCTCTATTTTTTATTTATTCCCTTTTCACCCCTTTCTTCCTTCTTACGCGGGGCATGGCCAACAATTTTCCGAAGGATTTCCTCCCGAATCCCTCTTACAGTCTGTTAAAAATTGTCAGTGCAGGGCTTATGGGTGAGCGGCACCGGTGTATATTATCACGACACTGAATTGAGAAAACTTGTACTGAAAAAGATACAAAACCCCTGACTAACGTACATGAATCTTGTAAAAAAAACTCTACACCCTACCATGACCGATCTCACTCACTTCTACCTACCCTTTCTGTGTGAATTGAAAAAAAGGTATTGCACCAACAGAGTTACCTTTGCCAATTAAAAGCACAACTATAAAGCTTGTTCATTGGTTTGTTTAGTAGTGTGAGAGGGTACGTGTTATCCTGTTTGTGTATTAATAGTACTTATAGTTGGAAAATCGTTAAAATGCATTAAAATTATAATTAAAAACAAATAATATAAAAAACATTAACTGAAATTGCTATAAACTGTTTTTAAAACGGTGAAGTGCTTATGTTTTTAATAAAAAATTAAAGTATATTCATTTTAAAATTACATTACATATTGAGACACTTGTGAGCACTGGCTACTAACGACATTGTAATATACCTATTTTATTGTATTCAGGAAGTGGCAACCCACATGGCACATTGCTCTCACATTTGCGATGGTTTACTGGGCGAACACAATGTAAAAACGGAGCTGGAATACGGAGCTGAATCTGTATTAGCCGTCAAAAGCGGACGTACGTCCCAACTTGCAAGTGCCCACAATGATGCTGTGAAGTTTTTTGACATTAGTCAAATATCAATTAAAAATTAAAATTAAAAAAAAATGTTAGGGTTGAGCTTTGGCATTTATCGTTCGGAAAAGAAAATGCTAGCATGGACTAAAAAGAAGAGTTCTTATACTCCCAGACATATTTTTCTTTTGTGGTAATGGATAATTTTTGATTGTTTTTTTTTGGAATAGAACAGCGCAGTTTATATAGATATTTGAAAGTATTGGAAATGATCGTGATAATCAAGATCAGTGTAAACACCAACGTACGTGTCTGCCCCAAAGAAGAATGAAGATTCTTTTGCTAAAATTCCAATTAGATAGATAGGTTTCCTTTCAAAATTCGAAAAAAAGTAGTCAGCCGTTCTTCATATGTCTCATCAGGAAGAAAAGTAGCCCCAAAATTTCAGGATACTTTTGGATTTTCTCGCTGTTTACATATGTTCTACAATCAATTTTAAAGTTCTTATTTTTAGACCATGTCAAACATTTTCTTTTTTAAACGAGAAAAATCGAAGCTCAAAATATTAAAACTTTCATTCTTCCATTCGTTACTTCTTTCCCCTACTGATATGCACCTTTTACCATTTTTGTAAAAATAAGAATGAAAAAACTACCGAAAATAAGAATCATGTAAACGTACCTTATTGAAGATCTTTCAAAAAGAACGCACCACTGTTGTGTTCCATTTGTTTCTTTGTGAAATGTCAAAAAACTGCACGTCTTTATTTAAAGTTAACCAACCTTTCCGTCTCCGTATTGCAGCTCCGTCTGCAGCTGCGTCCCATTGTGTTCGCAACATTGAATTTGTGTATATTCAAAATTTTTTACACCTGTTCCAGCTCCAGCTGCGTCTTCCGTTCCAGCTTATTGTGTTCAGCCAGTTATAATGATAAGCACGTAAACCCTGTTAGAGCTTTACTTGAAACAGAAATATGCAAACCAATTCAACCAGACTGAGAGGCAAACGTCTATCTTCCCTGTTCTGGCAATTTTGAACAGACTATAGTAAGCAGTTTTGTCTTCTGTACCTAAGTCACAGATCTGTATGACTTTCACGAAAAAGCTTTGAAAAAGTTTCGAAATTAAGCTTTGATAGAAAGAATTACCATCAAATAAAATGTTTGTACGTATAATACAAGAATTCCGCTGTTGTTTTCTTTGATAATTGTCAAAAAAAATAACAACTACAATACGTGGCATCAATTTTATAGAATATAAACACTGATTTCTTAAAAAAGGGATTCCATTGAAAAATCTTTCTTTTCTGCGATCCAGTTGCTCCAATTAAAATTTAATTTATGACATTTCAACAATTTATGTTATCTTGCCACAATCACTCAATCAGCGCCACAAACATTGTAGATGCGCAGCAGGAGCACCTGGTCCCAACCGCTATCTCTTTGCTTTCGTTCCACTTTTAACCGACACACCATCAACACCGCCACCATCGCCGTCGCCGCTGATACACCGTGATTACAAATCCTCCTCGGAATGCCAGTCGCAGATAATTTTCCCATTTGAAATGTTTTAATTTTCTGGTACTGATTTTTTTTCTTTTATTTAATAATCTCATTTTTTTATGAATTTTTTCGTTGTCCGTTCTCCGATTCAATTTCATTTCTATGATCAAAAAATCATTGTGCCAGCACACAAGAAGCTGTGATTGTCGTTGTCGGTCTGTGCCGTTTAGCTCTGCCTACATTCGTGGTATGGATTTTGTGATGCAGAACATTGCAGCGGGAATTGCCACCTAACATTGTCCCATCATCTGGACGGCCATAACTCATCGCCCAACACCCAACAATCTGCGGTGGACCAGCCACATAGAAATCAGCCAGGCAGCAGCCGCCCAACATGGATCACTACACGAAGAAAACAACGTCGACCGACGATCAGGCAAGGAGCAGATGTCTCTGCTGCTGGTGCTGAATTCGACGACGACAGAACGCACCGTCCGGCAATGATTTACTTTAATTTCACTCGGGAAAAACTCTTAAACTTTCGCAATTGGAAATTCATTGATGAAAATGCTGTCCGATGGGGTTTTTCCAATTTTTTTTTCTGCTCTCGCTGTCTGCGTATTTGAGCTCTGCTCTGCACTCAATCATAAAATTAAAATTTATGCGATGACAACGACGCATGGTGCAACACAGATCATAAAGTAAAATGGGAGCAGTCGGGCTGGAGACAGAATAGCCATTAGCAAACAAAAAAATAGTGAGTTGGAGGCAAAAAAAGAGTCGCGCGGTACTTCATTCGAAACATTTTCGCAATCGCGATGGACAATTACAAGCAATTGTGATGTCCAGAGACAATCATGCAGCATAAAACGATCACAGTTCTTGTTGTCACACGTAATAGGGTGGAGCCGGACATTGTTTTTGCAAAACAACAAAAAAAAAATTGAAAAGAAAAGAAACTGAATGACAATGGACTGTGGCGCCATCTAGGGACACAATCAATGCTTGCTTTACAATAAAATGTTCGTTAACAATCATGAACGATATGAAAATGATTGTCTACTACATCTGTCTATGGTTTGGGAAAGTTCTCACCATACCACAGTTTGAATAAAAACTTGCTCATGACTTGCTGATAAATTTCTACTATTATTTCGATATTGATTATTTTTTTTATTATTCTCTTTTAATAAACCCAGTTATTCAAAATCCCGAACATTTAAATCACGTCTTACCCACCGATTACAAATTAAAAACAAAACTGCGACTGGTCTGCTAAATTGTCTATTCATGTCAATTTGGTTACACTAATTGATGAGAATCAACAAGAACAACAAAATCAATTTTTTCAGTATGAGATTTTGAAGCATTTATTTTTTTTTTTAATAATTTCATGATTATTGTCTGCAAATTTGAAATTTCTGTTTAAATTGAAACCAAGAGGGCCAGTGAGGCCTGCTTAGCTTAAGAATGTATTCTGTGTTTTTCTTTGAGATATTCGACCAAAAACTTTTCGAAATCCGAAAGTTGTCAACTGTTGACCATCTATCGTTTACGGCTTGAAGGGATTTGCGGTGAAAGATGTTCTTCTCTTTTGGATCGGTATTCGGTTGCAAAGATAAATCGTTTTAAGCCTGTATATCAGCTATTTCATTCCCGTTTATTCCACAGTGTCCGGGTATGCATAGAAAATTCGGTTCCATATAGTCAGTTTTAGTTTCGATATTTAGGAAGAAGCGAAAGAATCGTTTTTAGATGCTTTCGATTCTCGAAATAAAATTTGTTAAGAACACCAAACTTGAGAAGCGTATTCAAGTAGAGGTTTATCGAAGGAGGTGAGTTATTCTTTGGCAAAGAGTAGGTTCTCCTAGCGAGTGAAAACGGATATCTCTGATGTCATGATGCTACATAGGAATGGTCCAAATTTCGACCTTTGAGTGATTCCAGTTTTAATGATCTTTTCTAATGATTTGCAGTTCTCCAGCACATTTGAAACATGAATAGAAATAAAACTACAAATGTTATTTTGTTGACCATTTATTTACCGTAATAAATGTTTATTGAGCTTTTTTTTAAATAAAACTGTCTAGATATACCGCTTCTCAACGTTGGTACTCCTGAAATCGACAACGTAAACTTTGCAAAATTTGCTGACCTGATGATATTGGATCGTTCTTTATGAAAATTTCAACATCCCGAATGTTCTCATCTCTTCTTCTTGATGGTGGGCCCTGTTTGTTAAACATTCGTTGTCGATTTTGTTTGCTCGTACTTCTTGACCCAAGCTTTGATTAAATTAACACTTGGACACTCATATACATCAAGTGCAGCTCAGCAAGAAGCGACATACATCACGATCTCCACATCATCAACAGCATTGCGAGTCAACATACATCTTGTGTCATTGGAGGAGACTTTAACGGTCGGCACCCTCTATAAATGGATACCGCGGAATATCACCAAACAAAGCAGTTGTTGACTGGCTACAAGGAAATCCCGAGCATCACTTTTTAGTTGTCGTGTCTCAACCAAAACCAACATACCCTAGAACTCCATCTCATTTGGATTTCTTTCTGGTTAGGTCGAACTTCATCAACATTCTACCTGAACTACGGAACTACAATTGCGTTGCACACGATAGTGATTCCGACCATCTGGTAGAAGAAGTGAGGGTAAGACTTAATCAAAGGATATTCTGCGAACAACCAGAACAAGAGCTCCACATCAGCTATAACAGGAAGAACATTCCGTACGGAAATTGAAAGAGATCTCCCGGAAGTCCTAACTAACAACAATCTCTCCAACAGTGAAATCGATAGTGCCATACTCCAATTCGAGACTACAGTTAGCAACGCCTTGAAAAAGCTTAAGACATCAAGAACCAGCAGAGAGCGATATGCGAATATGCCGGAGCATATACAGGCCATATATGCTCACAGACAGAGAGACACCGCAAAAAGCTTCAACGGGTATACCACAGGTTGTTAACCCAGAGAGAATGAGAAGCATATACTCCGAACTTCAATGCACCAACACCATGTTCAACCAGGCAATGAAACATCACCAGGAGGAGGAATTAAGCAAAAGGCTTGCGAACATCAAACCGGGACCCGATGTCTTCAAGAAAATTAATCAGCTTGTTGGGAAAAAGAGCTCGATGCCAGATACTTTAATGCACGGGCAACATTCTGCAACAACATCAACTGAAAAAGCATTTTTAGCAGACCTTCAAGAATCGCTCCAATCACCTTCCTGATTTTACCGAAGAAGTTGAAAACAAGTTTGAAGAAGTTGCAGCCTCTAATACTTCAGTCACCAACTTTAATGATGACAATCCTGCACTTGGACCAACTGGAGATGCTTTTACTTCCATCGAGGAAGTAACCGGCATAATCCTACGATGAAATTCTAAGAAGTCGTCAGGAAATGATGGGATTTCTAACTTTACGCTCAAAAAGCTACCATATCTCGCCATATTCAGCTATGGCTACTCAGCTACTTTCCAGCAAGAAAGGTCGTCACTTTCTCGCCTGTTTACTGGACATTGAAAAGGCCTTCGACACAGTTTGGATAAAAGGACTAATATTCAAACTGTCAAGTCTAGGGCTACCTGAACACTTGGTAGGATTAATCAACTTCTAACCCATAGATCCTTTTTTGAACAGGTAAACAAATAATATTCGCGAAGAAAGACAATCAGCGCTGGAGTTCCACAAGGTTCCAAGTTGGACCCCATACTTTTCATCATTTATGCAGCTGACCAGCCTACCAAACGAAGCTATATGCCGATGACTCCTTAACATATGCAACATTCCTTTCACCGGAAATCGCGGCCAGGAGAGTTAAATATCACATAAGAAACTTGTGGGACTACTACCTTAAATGGGGTCTAAAGATAAAAAGCGATAATAACGAGATTATCTGCTTCAGAACACCAAGAACAGCAACAAGAGGTAGAAGAGGTTTCGCATCACGCTGTGATAATATCAGTATCAAGCTACCAGACACCACAGTTATATTGACAAAGACAACAGCAAAATACCTTGGAGTGAATTTCACTAACCGCTTCAAATTCAACAAGCACGCTTCATTAGGAGAAGAAACGGACTAAACACAAGCACTAAGCTCCACATCTATAGATAGCTGATCCGTCCCGTTCTGACGTACGCTTGTCCTATTTGGTTTACCATATTAACAACTTTTATGACGAAGATCGAAGTTTTTGAAAGGAAGATACTTCGTAGCTGTTCAGGTCTACACCGACTGAATCCCCATTACAAGGAAATATGTCCCAAACAAGAAACTATATGAAGACACAAAACTGATCCCCATAAACCAGTTCATGACACAGCTCTCCAAAAATATTTTGAGGAAATTAGGTGACTATATTTTCTCACTTAAAATCTTACAAACGGCTCTAGCTTACAATTGGACTAGGACTAGGAGTTAGAAAAATGTCTTCTCAATCTGAGTATCGAACTGCAACCTTTGGATCAGAACTCAGAAGCAAACATTTTTTCCACTGCACCAATGAGACGCGAAGTCGTGTTGAAAGTTTAGAAGCGGATGCAGCGTCAATATTTGCGTGACCGGGATAATGTTTTTTTCATAGCAGTGAGCAGAAGCGTTTGAGTTTTTTTCACTAACAGCTTTAGTTGCTGTAGAGTGATTCGGTCTGTGTTTAAGGATGAGATTACTATGGTTGGGAATTATACCAATTCTTGCAGTTTCCCATTTCTGAGGTTGGTAATTGTAGTTGATACAGTTGATCATTATTCTCCATCTTAGTTCTTCCTATCACATCAATGTCGTCAGCAAACTTAATTAACTGCGTAGATTTTTTTTTAAGATAGTGCCTTATCTGCTGGCCTGAGTCTTTTCAAGTAACGGGTGATTTTTTAAGAGCTTGAGAACTTTTTAAAAAAAAAAACGCATAAAATTTACTTTTTGAAGATAATTTCATTTAAATGTTGACCGCGGCTGCGTCTTAGGTGGTCCATTCGGAAACTCCAATTTTGGGCAACTTTTTCGAGCATTTCGGCCGGAATAGCCCGAATTTCTTCGGAAATGTTGTCTTCCAAAGCTGGAATAGTTGCTGGCTTATTTCTGTAGACTTTAGACTTGACGTAGCCCCACAAAAAATAATCTAAAGGCGTCAAATCGCATGATCTTGGTGGCCAACTTACCGGTCCATTTCTTGAGATGAATTGTTCTCCGAAGTTTTCCCTCAAAATGGCCATAGAATCGCGAGCTGTGTGGCATGTAGCGCCATATTGTTGAAACCACATGTCAACCAAGTTCAGTTCTTCCATTTTTGGCAACAAAAAGTTTGTTAGCATCGAACGATAGCGATCGCCATTCACCGTAACGTTGCGTCCAACAGCATCTTTGAAAAAATACGGTCCAATGATTCCACCAGCGTACAAACCACACCAAACAGTGCATTTTTCGGGATGCATGGGCAGTTCTTGAACGGCTTCTGGTTGCTCTTCACTCCAAATGCGGCAATTTTGCTTATTTACGTAGCCATTCAACCAGAAATGAGCCTCATCGCTGAACAAAATTTGTCATTTTCGTCAATTTGTCACATTTCGAACCGAACACTGATTTTGGTAATAAAATTCAATGATTTGCAAGCGTTGCTCGTTAGTAAGTCTATTCATGATGAAATGTCAAAGCATACTGAGCATTTTTCTCTTTGACACCATGTCTGAAATCCCGCGTGATCTGTCAAATATTAATGCATGAAAATCCTAACCTCAAAAAAATCACCCGTTACAATGTTGAAACATCCCCACGGTAGTGCGTCACTTTGTCGTAACCCTCTTGTGGTGCCGAAGCTTGCAGAGTATCTCTGCGAGCATTCTCTATCATCATCCTGATAAGGCGTATCAGTTTAGCAGGAATTCCAAAACTAGACATGGCTCGTCACCGTTCGTCCCTTTAAACCTTGTCATAGGCTGCTTTCAAATCGATGAACAGAAGGTAGGTCTTTATTTGATTTAAGTCTGGAAATACATAGCTAATGAAACCTGATGTTGTCTGTTTCACTCTTCGCATCTCCTTCCTGTTAAAGTACCACTGCATCTTTTTGATTTCACGTTGCTGATGACCTTTTTCTTTTTTTCTGATTGAGCGTTTCTCATCCTTCCTTCTGTTTTGGATTTGTTTGCCTAAGTCTTCCATTTTAGCTTAAGATAAAGAATGGTTCTTAGGAACTTTGCTTCTTTTGCGTATGGCGTTTGTACTGGATTCGTTAACAAAAATATGCTATGCTATCACGCCTTTCTATACCTTTTGGATTGATTTTTCTATTGAGTCCGATGATGCAGGCAAACAGTTTTTGCTGATAATACGGCAAGGTACAAGGAACAAACAATACTGGACCAGGACACTTCTTTGTTGAACACCAGCATTTATTTCTATCACTCAAGAGCAGCCTTGGATTTACCCTTAGGCCAACAAGGCCCAGGCCTAGGACATCACAACAGAGGGGGCACCATAAAAATAAACTACACACAGTGAAGGAACAGAATCTCAATTAACATCAAAGTTTAAAAATTTGGCTGACACAATTTTATGCGCTTGTCTAGTATTAACTCTTAATTCGCATTATTAAATAATAATAGTTATCTTTGGTAGTGGAATAGTGATTTGGCTCGATATTATTTTAAGTTTGTTGTGTCGTATATTTTCATAAATTTAACGATCGAATTTAAGTAGTAGAAACGATGCGAATAAATGTACAAGTATCTATCAAATCTTATTTCTTCGTAATTCATTTGACTAGGCACAATGAAACGAACTCAGTTAAGTGGAACTCAAAAACGGAAGCTGGCTAAAGAACAAGAACAAAAGGAGCAAAAATCTTTGACAAAAAACCAAAAGATTTCAAACGAAAGATCAACATAATTGTGAGGGTTCTGATTCTGTAGGAGAAATACCAAGTCAGTCATTAATTTGAGGTGATGCATCGAATAACGATAATCAAGCTGCTCATGAAAATGAAGTTGATGTTTCTTCTGGATCGAACAGTGGAACAGTGGAAGATGATGATGTAAATAAAAATCCTGATCCTGCGCTATGGACTAAGTTTTCCGCAGATTATATTGAATATTGGATCGCAACAACAATGCAACTTGATGGGCCTTATCGTATTAATAGCAAAGTTTGATAATTTCTTGGCCACTCATATTTCGAAATTCGGACATCCTGGTTCAGGAGCAACTTCGTATCTGTCTAAAACTATAAATGAAGAACTGATAGAGATAATGGCCAAAAGATTTCGCGAAGAAATCATTCAATAAATAAATATTTCTGGATATTTTAGCTTGCCTGTGGATCAATTGAGTATTGTTATACGCTTTGTTAAATATGGTCAACCTATTGAATGTTTTTTTTAACGTTCTTGGGGATGAATTCTCAAGCACTAAAGTGTCTGAGTGAAAATAACCTATCAATTAATGCACACGATAATGGTTTAAATATGTCTGGTCAGTATAAAGTGATGCAACACAATTTTTTTCTGACAAACCCATATGCAGTCTATGTACCTTGCGCATCACACTATTTAAATCATGTTGGTCGTAGTGCTGTGGATTGCTGTCTTATCGCAGTAGATTTTTTTCTGTCCTACAATCGCTTTAAATTTTTTGATTTCTGAATCAAGTAGTAGATGGGAAACTTTAAAATCTGCTCTTCAAAATGATAAATTGTTAAAATCTCTTTTAGATAGACGTTGGGAAGTTCATGCTGCAGCTACTTCTGCAATAATTAAATCATATAATAAACTATTAGATACTTTAATTTAAAGGATATGTCTGAAGATAATACACTTCTAGAAGATGCTCGAAGGGAAGCTGGTGATCTGCAGGACAACATGAAAAACTAGAATTCGCTTTATTGCTTGTAATTTGGGACGATATTTTACAAAGTTTTCAAAAAGTCAACAAAGTTTTGCAAAGTGAAAACGTAACGTAACTGACGTCCGCGAATTTGTATAAACCATTAACTGATCAACTGGAAAACATGCGTTATAATTTCAACAATATTGAAATGCGCTCTAAAGACCTGATGGCAGCTACACGGCTACACGAGAACGCATTCGAAAAAAAAAATGGATAACGATGGTAATACTCCCGAAGTTCATTTGGGCCCAAAAGAATATTTTCGAATAAACACTTTTTATAATATTATCGATAAATTGCAAATGCGAATGGATTCCACAGGCAATATCTACTGCGAAATTTCTGGACGATTTGATTTTCTCTGCACAAGCAATCATAAAATCGATGTTAACGCCTGTGCCAAGCTTTTGATTCTGATGAAATTATAAAAGACTAAGAAATCCAGAAAACAATATTTTCGTAATTATCATCATAAATAAAATTGTTTTTGTTTTAATGAATTCACTACAGTGTGTTTTTTTTTCTTTTTTATATGTAAATAAATATGACAATATTAAAAAAAATATAAATAGGGGGCACCATTTACTTTTAGGCCTAGGGCCCAAAAAAGCTAAATCCGGCGCTGCTCAAGAGCCTTGTTGTTCATCGAAAAAGAGCCTGCGTTCCTTTGGTATCAAAATTAGTTTCAATTTTAACAACAAAATAACCAAACATACACATTTAAGTTATCGCACAAATTCTCAAAGAGTCGAACAACTCTGTAAATCAATTTTTCTTTACCCACCTTCTTGTTTTAATGCATGATTTTACAAAATCAGGTTAATATCTGAATATATATAATATATATAGGTGAACATCTCAGAATTTCTTACATTTCTATAAATTTATCTGTAATAAAGAAACATCTCAAATATAATTCTGATTCCAAATACCCGTATTGAGCTCCTTTTTAGTGTCAGCCACCTTATTTTTTTAAAGTCTTTATCACAAAATTTCTATAAAGATATTTCAATAAAATTAAAATTTATTATAGATTTGCTAACAGAATCACTCAAAAACCAGTTCATCCATCCACTGTAAGCAAAATAATAAAAATTAAGCAATTAATCCATCACTGGAGCGCGCATTTAAAAAACCTATATCTTTCTCTACTCTTAATGAGCATCCGACATCCGAAACCCAGTCTCAAGTTAATTTTTCATTATCACTCACTCGTCATTATAATCCCAAAACTAGGCATGCAAATTGCAATAGACTATAAAAAAATCCCATCGAAGGTGCATTAGACCCTCCTTATGCTGCACCCCTGCCGTTCAGGACCCAGTCGGCCGTCCTGCCACATCAAAGTTCAACCAGACAAATATAAAACAGTAATCATTGTGAATTCTCCGGCTTAAGCTTGAAGCCGATTCCTCCATCTAAGGATCCATTAAATTGAGCAATTACCAGCCCCCACAATCACACAATAACACAAGCAACCGCACCGTCCAAGTTAACATCATAATCTAAGTTTAATGCACGCGCAGCTGAAAGGACGCATTTGTCCAGCTCCGCAGAAGTGCTTGGCGCATAAAATAAGAAAAAAGTGCAAAAAAGCTGCCGCCGCGCTGTAAGCGAGAAAAAAATGCAGAAAAAGAAAATCCATCTTCCTCTTCGCGGCGGTAGATAAATCTTCGACTTAGATCAGTCAATTAAACCTCACTTAATCCATGAAATTTAGTGCAGCGCGCGCGGTCAGCCTTTGCGCAAACGAAATGCTTGTGTAATCTAGGGAGGAAAAAAATGCACTTATTGCTTGCCAGAGACGCTGTGGGGGACTGTGTGTGCGTGGTCCGTCGTCGTGGTCGGTTGTAAAAGCCATCAACCGCACAGGATAAGAGAACCACTGGCACTGTAGTGTCCGATTCGTGTGTCAATCAAATTGTCATTAGGGTTCTGATGATTGGCCTGCGAGAAGTATCTTCCTCTGACATCCTAATCAGGTTCGCCATAGCTTTCCATTGAATTCTTCAATATTGATGCCACCAAAATGGCACACACACAATTGCCGCGAAGTTTCTTTTGCGTATATCACGCCTTTTTAGCTTAATGACAAAGGACGTGCGACTTTAAATGCAAATTCGTGCAATCTTAACGGCTGCCGGGCTGCGTGATATGTCCAAATTGCGGGATCCTTTAAACTTACAAATGCGATGAGGATGTGCTGATCCCATTAGTGGTCTTGGCCAACCAACCAGAGTGGTAAGATATCGGAGGCCTTGTATGTTGGTGGCAATGTGGATGAGGGCAGGAGTTTGGAAAAGCTGTTGTCCTCAATGAAAATCCTTCGCTTACGCACGGGGAACGTTGGGGTGTAGTGGATTGATAACAAACTATCAAATTGAATCTGTAACTGTATAATGAACACAGAAAAGTTGCTCAAAATTCAAATTCAGCTCCCTCGGGATTTATTCTTAGCTTAACATTTCAAATTGTCTCAATGTCTGTGATGATTAAATGTGTTTGCTCCATAAATCGACTTCAAAACGACTAAAGCTATTTTGATGAAATTTTCAGGAAATCTTCAGATTAGGCTTTGCAGTTGATTTCTGAAATAAAGAAAGAAACACAAAGTTGTGGATATGACAACAACTGGTTCTAGTATCTGATAATCTAGTTGTAGTTTTTAAAACCAAGATTTCACTTTGACCACAAAAAAATTGTATTTTCTAAATGTCGGGTCGATTGTGATACCGAATGCAATTTAAATAACCCCGGTTTTCAACATTTCTACAACTGTTTTCTTAACAAGTAGTTACCTATTTTTAAAGAAACGGTACAAACGAACTTTAAGTTACTTCTTTAAAAAAACAAAAATATACAGTTTAGTTAAATTTTGGTGGGGGCAAAATCCGTCCTCTTTCTTTTTAAAACATTTTACAACTTGTCCTTTTTTTAATTTTCCACCATTATTAAGAACATTTGCTATTATTAAAAATTTACTGTATATCCATTATTAGAGTTTGGTTGCTTAATAAAGCCATCGTTGTAAATAACTTTGACCATAGAAAACAGAAACGAATGCCAACGGAGAGATTATTTTCCCTTTCGACAACAAGCTCAGAACCAGCTGATGTAAACAACTTTAATTATTATTAGTGTTATGCCTTAATAACAATTGAGTTGATCCGCCCTCAGAGAATATTAATTAATATATCTGATAACGATCTAGCTTAACAATAGGGATTTACCGCAATGATTTAACTGTATCGCCTTGGTGGAGAAGACAAATCAATAGGTGCATTAGGTACTTAAACGATATCGACAAAAGCTTGTTTAAAATTGACCATTTTAGGACTCTTAGTTGTGTTCAAATTCTAGTTAAGAACATTTTTTTTATAAATAAACATACAATTTAAAATAAACTGTCAATTCAATGGAAATTCTACCAAATCTAACTGCAAGTTAAACCTTCCTATACCAATTTTACAATTGCTTTACCCTGGAACCCAATTAGCGCAAAGATAAATCTTTTTTTACTTCCAATTCCTGGCTACTGCTTGACTAGAAATATTGGACGGTAAGCTTAAGCTACGGCCCTGCACTTTATTTCATTCGCATAACTTAAAAAATTCTTCATCTTTCTACCGTCTTAATTAAACATTCAGCAATATTTGTTAATTAATTGAATTTAGTCATTCCAACTAAAGACATCTCTTTGCAAATCAATCTGCGCAAAACATGTAAATTGCAGTTATAAAGAAAAAAGAAAAACCCAAAGAAAAATAAAACCCCTAAGTGCATTCCAATTGCTAATCTGTAAAGAAAATGAAAAATCCATTACTGAGTGACGACTTGGCTTCTTGAATTAGCGTGCACACTGAGTTGGTTCTTTCCCCCCCGGAGGAGTAATCAAAATTTATTCATACAAATATCATAACATGAACGACAAGTGGCATGTCTTTCGCGGAAGACAGAATGATTCCATGCCATCATTTCGTACCCGGCTATCAATGTCTCCGCTGTCGCATGATGTGGCATTTTGCGCTGCCCGGCTTCAAACAGTTCCACTCATAAATTTCCTATTAAAAGTTAATTTTCATTAGCATGGCCGTGCAGATGTACAGCCTCTGCTCATATACATAGCTGGTGTGGCCAGCGGTCTGCGCGCTGTGAATTACAAATCCGATTTAGCTCACCAAAGTGTCCAAACACCAAAATGGCCATCCACGCCATTGGACGGATGCATGCACGCACGCATCCAATTGCTGTGTTATATAGAGCTGCAGCAGCAGCAACAACGCGCTTCCAGATGATGGAGTGAAAATATCGTCGTTTCATCCGCTGCCGTATAATGTCCATGCCAAGTCTCAAATCTCCTGGGCGTCTTATCGGAGTGTCATGCCTCGGCCGACAGAAAAAAGAGAGAGGATTCGCAAATAACTAGCATTTGCGAGTATACTGGGGTTTGGAAACATCAACTATTAGATCCGCTTGCCTGGACAATCTATCATTACACGATGGACACTGGACATACTATGTACTTTGTACTGTTGTTCGCTCGAACTGCACACTTCAAATGTAAAATAAACATAAAAGAGACTCCAGTTAATCCTGAGAGTTTAATTGCAGTTGCATTCTCCACGGAAGAGATCAGGACTATGTGGACTCTGCCTGCTGCTAATACCTCGGCTAATGTTCGCTGGTATTATTTTTTTATTTTTTTTTTATTTGTGGCCTCAATTGAAATGGCCATGATACGAATTAATTAAATTCAAGCTGTGGTTTTTTATATATTTTATTCTTTTATTTTATTTAGGAAGACATGACAGAGACACGCATTTGCATTTCCATTGGCAGGCATGTTCTTGGTGGCTGAACTTGGAATTTGCAGTCTTTTTTTTAATATTTGTATAGATTGACTGATTGATTAATATATGTTTTCTATAAACCAAATATTTTTTTTAGAATAAAACAGTAAGTAGTAAGAAAAACACAAATGGGGGACAACTCTTCGAAGCTTGTTGATCTTTTGTGGGTAGAAGAGCATCCTGGCGAATATCTGGTTATGTTAAGATTCATCCTTGCAACTGGATCATCCTAAGAAAGTATTCAATTTCGCTAACTGATAGAATAATCAGGACAAATTATTAACGAAAATATTGCCGTTTCTTTTGAAGCCACTGTTCGGATAGATTTGCACGCAAAAGTTGTAAAAAATATCTTTAGAAATCAAACTGAGCCGCCTTAAAGCCCCAGAAAAATCAATTAAGTTAAAATAATAATTGAAGCGAATTTTATTCGAATACCTGTACAGATTTTCCTACAACAAACTTATCATATATGAATCTTTATATCGTATGGGTAGACTTGTCGAGTCCAAACTTCATTTAATTTCCTCGAAGGACTTCTTAAAGCTTGTTTTTTGGTAGTAAGGAAGACAGTACGGTATCTTAACGAAACTTTGCAGTGCTATAACTTATTTTAAGCCTTTAAGAATAAACTTCCAAGGATGTTATTTTAAATAATTTTGGTAGTAAAGCACCATAAAAAAAATCTCATACTTTTTTGAGAACATAAAAGATTTTAATGTGATGTAACTATTTTCAGCTATTTTATGTAAAATGTTCTCAGCTATAAGTTTGTAAAACATTTTTTTTTGTCTTTCTTAAACAAGTTTTAGTTTAATCTTACTTTGTGCAAGTTAAAAATTTCTTTATTTTCACAATAGTTTAAATTTACAAAAGTTTACCCGCAAAACAAAGTTTTTATTTTTTTTTTATAATTAACGCGCGCACAAGGGACTACTTGTTTCCCTTATAATGTAATACACTGCGCGGGCATTCGGAAGATAGGGAGGGGAGAGATAGGAGGTGTCGATTAACATTGGTTTTGAATGTTTGCAGATCAAAATGGCAAGGGAAAATCTCGCCGGGTAAACTTTTCCAAATTCGTGTCGTTCGGCTAAAAAAAGAATCCCTATATTTCACGGTACGTCCGAAATTGGGCTCAAGAGGGAACTGATGAGCATTCCTTGCGAGACGAGTATTACGGGAGAAACTTTTAAGGGGAGGAATGCAACTGGCTACTTCGAGTGAACATTTTTTGTAGAAGAAACGATAAAATAAGGAAAGACATGAGACATTGTTCGAGAGGGGCAATTGATTCAGTGACAGTTCTATTTCCTATCAATCTTAACGCTCTATTTTGTATTCTATCAAGCAGGTGAAGCGATGTTTGTGAAGCACCTGCCCAGAGGTGGCAGTTATACTCGAGTTTAGGGCGTATAAACGCTTTATAAATTGTAGCCAGATCAGATGGGGAAAAATACTTCTTACACCGATACAGAAAACCTAAGCACATAGCAGCATTCTTAGCGATTTCAAATATATGGTCGTTCCAACGGAGGTCGTCGTTGACACACATACCGAGTACTGAGAGCTTTTTGGTTTCTTCGATGTAAGTGCCATTCATGGACAATGGCATTGGGGGTATGTTAAGCTTTAACGACAGAAGACAGCATTGAGTTTTCGAAGCATTAAACTCCACACGATTCCTATTACCCCATTTGACAATGCTGTATAAATCGGAGTTAAATGTGCTTGACATACGGTACCGTTGCAACTGTACGTTCCAAGGCGAAGGACGTGAATTATCGAACGAATATGAAAAGCTGAGGGTAGAGTCGTCAGCAAAACAGTTAAGTGGATTAGAAGTAACAGACAGAAGATCATTTATAAAAATGAGGAAAAGAGTCGGAAACAGAACAGAGCCCTGGGGCACACCAGCATTTATTTTATGGGAATCAGACTTGAATCCGTCCAATACAACTTGTATTGAACGGTCCAGAAGATAGCTTCTAATCCAACGAACAAGAGTATTATCGATCCCAAAAGCACGCATTTTCGATAAGAGAGCTTCATGCCAAACTCTATCAAATGCCTTGGAGATATCAAGAGCAATAATCTTACTTTCACCAAAACGATGTAAAGATTTGTTCCATTGTTCGGTTAGATTTGCCATCAGATCACCAGTGGAACGGTTGCTGCGGAAGCCATACTGACGGTCATGGAGAAGCTTTCGATCTTTGAGATATTCCTTAAGCTGGCGGTTAATCAGTGTTTCCATTACCTTAGAAAGAATTGATGTTAGTGCTATGGGTCGGTAGGAGGAGGGGGAGAATGGGTCACCTTTCTTAGGGACAGGCTGGACAAATGCTGTTTTCCATCTTCTAGGAAAGATTCCAGAAGAGTAGGAGCGATGGAAAAGCTTACGCAGTGGCTTTGCCAATGTGGAAGAATACCTCTTCAGAAGAATCGGGGGTATACCACACGGGCCAGCTGATTTGTGTATATCGAGGTCTTTGAGAACTCTTGCTACTGTACGAGTGCGGAAAAAAATTTGTCCCATGGAAAAATTTACATTCTCAAGTACAGGAGGGGCAACGTGGCTATGCGGCAGCGTAGAGCTGGCAGCGAAATGGGCGGCGAGCAAGTTTGCCTTCTCTGAAGAGTAAACAATTGGTTTGTTATTGTCGATGAGCGTTGGAACCGAAGATGTTGAGGAGTTTTTAATATTTTTTACATATGACCAAAAATTTTTACTGCCTTTGGGACACTGCAGAATTTTTTGCTGTAATTTTTGGTCACGCAAAAATTTGGTTCTTTCAATAACGGAGTTGCATGAGTTCCTTGCTTGTTTGTACTTTTTCTTATTTTCCTCTGTAGGGTTGGCTTTGTAGGATCGGAAACTTACTTCTTTGAGCCTTATAGCTTCTTTACACTCAGAATTAAATCAGGACTTTTCTTTAGGATTGATGCTTTTTACCCTGTTAGGAATAAAAACACGCATCCCTAGAAGAATCACATTTGTGATCATTTCAGCACTGGCATCAATGTCACTATCGAGGAAGCATAGTGACCAGTTAAATTTTCGGAAAAAAATATTCAGGCCGTCCCAGTTGGCTTTCTCGTATTGCCAAACGGTCCTGGTGGGAAGTTTTTCTTTAACTGGATGGGATGGGTGCTTATCAGCAGATGATTATAGACAAAGGTAAAGGTAATAATTTTAATTTGAAAGTTATTGAAGTTATTAGTTTTAATCTTAATTTAAGTATAATTATACATATTTATTTAAACATATTTAATTATACATATTTAGTTTGATTAATATTAGGAAACATCCAAGTATTTATTTGATTTTTGTGACTTTTGATTGTTCGAAAAAGTTCGTTAAATTGTATTGAGCGAATTAATTTACACGCCATTTTATTTCTTTAAGAAATGTAAAAATATGTGAATTTTTTGTTCAAATTCGTAGGAGCGGTTCTCAAATAAAACGGTTTTAACAACTTTTTTTTTAATTAAAAAAAAATTATTTAAGAATGCAAACCTAAACATAAAAATGTCCTACATTTAAAAACAAACTTAAAAAAAAATTCATGGACCCGTTTTCAAAATATCGATTTTTCAAACAAAACAAAAAAAATTTAAATTATTAAAAAAAAAAAAAGCTTTTCGAAATAGTCAAAGAAAAAAAAAAACGTCCTATGGGAATTGCTGTTATTAGCCCACCGTTTTAATAGTACACTAATTTTGTTCAAAAAAATTCTTGGAGCCGTTCCCGAGAAAAATAAGCTTTTACGTTACGGTTATATGGCGATAACGTTAATATTTGAGCTTAAAAAAATGAAAAAGTCCTTTGTAGAATGTCAAAATAACCTTAAGTTCTAAATTTGAAGCCGATTGGCCCAAACGTTTAGGCTGTAGTCCCAAATACATCCGTACTGACAGACAGACAGACAGACGGAATTTTGACACTAACTCAAAAGTGTTTCTCTATGGTCGTTATGTCATGTTTGATTGTTATCTCAAAATTGTTAATCTGCACGAATGCATAACTTGCATTATAGTATATATATAATTGCAAGTAAAAAGTGTAAATTTGTTATTTTTATTTACGTTATTATTATATATACATATTACGATTTTTTTTTTATTTCTTTTTTTCAGTTCTTAAATAAATAAAAGGCACCTATGTGCTAATCTTTTTAAAGTGCAGGCGTCTTTTTTAAACAAAAAAATGCGTCACGACAAAGAGACAAACACATAAATACATAGAATAAGGCCGGCAAGAGAAGAAGAAAATGTGTAGGACGAAGTTTGCTTTTACATATTTCAATAGTGATTCAAACGAGCAATATAAAATAACATTTTGGCGAAAACATTAAACAAAGAAATATATGAAATCAAAAAACCACTATTCATAACGTTTAAAACAAAATTTGTAAGCTTTCTGATTTCTTTTGCTGTTTTCTATTTTATAATTTTTTCATTTCAAAATCGTTCGACCAGGTTTTTTTTTCAAAAAAAATTTTTTTTTGTTGAAAAACATTTCAACGTATTTTAAAATTTCTTTTAGTGTGTCAATTTGAAGAAATCTATAGTTTATACTAGGAAAAAAAATAAAAAAAAAAATCATCGTTTTTTTTTAATATTAAAAATTGGTTTTGAAAATTTTAATTGACAATATTATTTGAATAATAAAACAGTACTTATTTTAAAAAATTCATCAAAATCTGTCAAATAGTTAAGGCGAAAGTCTGTTTAAAAAAGAAAACGGTAATAAAAAAAAAATCATATAATTTAAAAATGTTCATCGAAATCGTTGGAACCGTTCTTGCGAAAAATAAGCTTTTCCTAAACGGTTATATGGAAGGTACCGCTATTTGCAGGCCTACAAAAAATTTCAATTTCCCCTCTGAGGAATGTCAAAAGAACCACACATACCAAATTTGAAGATAATCACTTTAGCCGTTTAGGCTGTAGATCAATATATGTATGTACACACACACGGACAGACAGACAGACATTTTTTTGTAACTAACTTTTAAGGCTTCTCTATGATTGTAATGTCATGTTTGATTGTTATCTCATTTTTTTATATTTACGAATTCTAAGCTTGCCTTATCTATCTATTATACACATAAATAAAAATTAAGTGTCTGTTTTTAATATCAAAATAACAGCTTTTTACTAGATTGCATATACATAACCAAATTTTAAAAATTTGTGTCTGTCTGTCTGTCTTTCTGTCTGTTTGTACCGGGTAATCTCGGGAACGGCTGCAGTGATTTTGAGAGTTTTTGAGGATTTACTTAAGTAACCAATAACATATATGGCGCGGGGTGTTTTTTTTTTTTTTTTTTTTAAAAATCCTATTTGCGGACCGATTTGGCGCTGGAGGAATTTTTTTTTTTTTTTGAAAATTCTTACTTATGCCCCGATTTTGGAGGGATTTTCCGAAAGTAGAAAGCTGATGTACTAAGGTGTAACTAAGGCTATTTTAATCACGCATTCGTGCGGGTGGAGTTGTGTCACAAGCAGATATCTTACTTTGTAAGAAGTGACTTATGTTGCCACGTCTGGTTCGTTTTTTTGAAAATGTATGGTATACCTATAATCACAAATAAAAAAGGTATTTCTATTAATATCTTCGGAATTGTCACCATATAACTTGTAAGTTGATGGAATATCAAGCATCTCAGGCCGTGGTCCCATATTGAATACTCGTTTAAGAATTTCACAGCTTGATAATCTTTTGAAGATAAAATAAGCCAATTGTTGTTGGCTATCAGTGGAAAGTGTTATCGTTTGGGAAATATAAATTAAATGTTTCTTTCCTCTTAAATATATATATATGCATTACTTTTGTATTGATACCATTAATAATTAGTGTTGTATTGTAACTACTGTATTCATATAATCAATTTTAAAACTAAGCAAGCTTTGCTAGTAGATTTGATTTTTATAAATTTTCTTTTCACTTCACTTCATTTGTTTAAAATTGTTCAAACTAAAAACATTCATTATTTTTCCGAGTTTTATTTCCCAAAAGTTCTGGAAGAAACGTAACTCTACTACAGGTTATGGGCCCAGATGAAGATTTAAAATAAGAATTGGTGAATTGTTTTTTAAATAGATACATTTTATTTTGAAGTCGATTGCTGTTTCTTTTCCGGATTATACAATGGGAGAAGCTAAAAGTTTTTTGGCATCAGTCGAGCGACTAAAGGGTCGTGAAAACTATGGAACATGGAAGTTTGCAACGCAGACATATTTGGAGTACAGCGATAATTGGAAAGCGGTTCTTGGAACAGAAACTGATGATAAAAAAGAAACTAAGGCGAGAACAGCGATTATTTTGAGCATTGATCCAAATAATTATGTTCATGTTCAAGATGCCTCAACAGCGAAGGAGGTATCGAACAAATTACAAAATTCGTTTGAAGATAAAGGTCGTGATCGGAGAATAACGTTAGTGCGACAATTAACTGGTACCAAATTGGAAAATTGTGACTCAATGGACTCATATGTTTCGACCATCATTTCTGCGGCTCAGCGTTTGAATGCAATTGGATTCAAAGTCGAAAGTCGATGATGAGTGGTTGGCAATATTTTTGATGTGCGGTTTATCCGAACAGTTTACACCCATGGTGATGGCTCTGGATAATACTGACACAAAATTGACGAGTGATGACATTAAAACAAAATTGTTGCAAGAGGTTCCATCAGTGAGTAGCGAAGGTTTTCAGCGGAAAAAATGGACAATGGACCCACCGAAGAAAAAAGGTATACGTTGTTACAGCTGTAACAAAAAAGGCCACAAGTCGCCTGATTGTCGCAATAAGAAGACGAATAAGATAGAGGATAATAGCAAATCTGGTGCATCATTTAATGTAGTATTTTTGACTGGAAATTTCAACCGAGGTGAATGGTATATTGATTCTGGCGCAACGCAGCATCTTACAATGAACTAAAATTTGATTTTCAATGAAAAGAAACCTGCAATTGCTGATATAACTGCGGCAAATAATACCAAAATGAAAGTTAAATCTTGTGGTTCTTTTAAGTTACTAGCTCATGTCGAAAGAAGACCAAATGCAATTGAAGTAAAGAACGTTTTGTGCATTCCGGATTTGGCTTCGAATCTTTTATCAGTAAATCAAATGACAAAACGTGGACATAAAGTTAAATTCTTTACAGATCGATGCGAAGTCCGTGACCAAGCAAATGTCTTATTGGCGACAGCTTCTTTGGTGGATGGTCTATATAGGCTAAATGGTATAAAGGAATGCAGCTACATAGCAGTTGCTTCGACAGAAAGTTCCGAAACATGGCATCGCCGCTTAGGTCATTTAAATTACCAAGATTTGAAGAAAATGAGGTCTGGAGCTGTAAACGGGATTTCATATGTTGAAGATAGTGAGGCACATATTTGTGTCACTTGTTTAAAAGGAAAGCATCCTCGTTTACCTTTCAATAAACATGGTTTGAGAGCAGAGGATCTTGTGGAAATCGTACATGACTTAGCAGGACCAATGCAGACTACTTCTATTGGTGTAGCTTGCTTTGCATTTGTTCTGGTTGATGATTTCAGCAGAAAAACTTTCATCTATTTGCTGAAATCGAAGAATGAAACTTTTCCCAAGTTTTGTGAATTTAAATCATTATTTGAGAATCAAACTGGGAAAAAGATCAAAAAGTTCAGATTTGAAAACGGAACAGAATTCTGCAACCAAGATTTTGACAAGTTGTTTAAGGTATGCGGTATTCAAAGGCAGACTTCAACTCCGTACACACCACAGCAAAATGGGCTTGCCGAGCGTACGATCCGAACGTTGACCGAACGTGCTAGGTGCATGCTTCAAGATGTAGATCTGCCAAAAACCTTTTGGGCCGAAGCGATGTCAACTGCCGCATATTTGAAGAATCATTCTGTGTCTCGTGTGTTAAATGACAAAACCCTTATTCAAATTTGGACCGGCTCAAAACCAAACTTAAGCCATTTGAGAATTTTCGGATCACGTGCTATGGTGCATGTCCCTGATGTAAAACGATAAAAATTTGACGCAAGGTCACAAGAACTTATATTTACTGGCTATTGCGAAGGTACTAAGGGCTATCGTATGTATGATCAAATTGCTAACCGTGCAGTCAATAGTCGAGATGTCATCATCTTGGAAAAGTGTAGTTCCTCCAAATCCAAACGAAATAATAACAAATGTGTCTTATATGAAAGCAATAATGATGAAGAAGAAAACATCGATGTTGAAGATATTCAGTTGAAGCAATTTTGTCCAGATAAAGACGCTTTAGAAAAACAAATTTCTAGTGACTTTAATAGCAATTAAGTTACTGATGATGTCGCCCTGAATCAACCAAACCACGATGATGAACCCGAATCATCCGGCTTACGAAAATCCACTCGGCAACAAGAAAAGAAACAATTTCCTGACTATGTAACATATCTGGCTTGTAGTGATTTTGGAGAACCGTCAACTGTGAAAGAAGCTATGAACGGCGCAAAAAGTGAGGAATGGAAGCTGGCAATGAAAGAAGAATATCGATCGTTGATGGACGTGGGAGTTAGTGGACTTACCCCATGACCGGAAAACCATGAACTCTAAGTGGGTTTTTTAAAATAAAAACGGATTCAAATGGTGCAGTTCTTCGTTACAAAGCCAGACTAGTAGCTAAGGGATGCAGTCAACGTCCTGGAATTGACTACGAAGAAACGTTTTCGCCGGTGGTTAGATATTCATCCATAAGGCTGCTCTTCGCAATTGCAACTAAATTTAATCTTGATATTGATCAAATGGATGCCGTAACAGCGTTTATACAAGGCGACGTTAATGAAGAAGTGTATATGCGGCAACCAGATGAATTTGATGACGGGAGTGGACAAGTCTGTTTGCTGAAGGAGGTGATTTATGGTCTAAAACAAGGCAGTCGTCAATGGAACCTTAAACTTAACGACGTTATGCTTAAATCTGGATATGCACGATGCAAAACTGATGCATGTATTTACTTCCGTCGACAAAAGAAGGGTGTGGTTTATGTTGCAGTTTATGTAGATGATATGCTAATTTTTTCAAATGATAATGCATGGAAAAATAAGTTGAAAGCAGATCTAACCAAACATTTTTGCATGAAAGTTTTGGGTCAAGCAGGCAGCTGTATCACAAGGGATCGAAGAGCTGGAACGATTTCATTGGACCAACAGAAGTATATTCAGGAGATTCTTGAACGTTTTGGTATGACTCATTGTCACCCGATTGATTCGCCAGTGGATCCAAACAGCAAGGACCAAAGCAGAAAGAAAGGACATGGAAAATGTCCCATATCAAGAAGCTGTTGGAAGCAATTTATACCTATCACAGTGTACCCGACCTGACATAACTTATGCTGTAGGAAATGTGAGCAGATTCAACCAACAACCTGGACGACCACATTGGAACGCTGTCAAAAGAATATTTCGCTATTTTAATAAAACCAGTGATTTCAAGCTGACATTTAAATAAGGAGGTGCGAGTTCAACACTCCATGGTTACTGTGATCAGATTCGGATGACAGAAAATCTTGTACCGGATATGTTTTCAAATTTGAAAATTGTGCGTTATCTTGGGCCAGTAAGAAACAGCCGACGGTTGCGCTCTCAAGCGCTGAGGCGGAATATATGGCTCTTTCGGCAGCTACTCAGGAGGCTATTTGGTTCCAGCAGCTATTAGGAGAATTGTTAAATAACGATAAACAACTGATTAAAATATATAGCGACAACCAAAGTGCAATCAACATGGCTAAAAATCAGATGTATAGCCCTCGGACTAAACAAATTGACATTCGTCATAATTTCATTGGCGAAAGATTGGAAAAGGTGACATTCAAGTTGAATTCATCAGCACAAAGGAAATGGTAGCGGATAATTTAACAAAGGCCGTTACTAATGATAAACATGCATTTTGCACTAAGAATATGAATTTAATTTAGATTCAGAGGACACGAAGTTGTCAATTTTTGGTATTATTTTTATTGTTTGGTTTAATTTTTGTACTTTAATAATTTAATATGGTATTAGATTAATTTTAGTTTTAATTTGTATATTGATTAAGTGGGGATGTTGTATTGTTACTACTGTATTTATATAATCAATTTTAAAACTAAGCAAGCTTTGCTAGTAGATTTGATTTTCATAAATTTTCTTTTCTTCACTTCTTTAAAATTGTTCCAACTAAAAACATTCATTATTTCTCCGAGTTTTATTTCCCAAAAGTTCTGGAAAAAACGTAACTCTACTACAATTAGTCCATGACACCACTTGAAAAAATTATCAAACTCGTATATTGCTGACTTTAAGTTTTTATGTTTGACTATAATGACTATATCGTCTCCACAGGCGCTGTATTATTTTTAAACAATTTTAGAAGTTCATTGGCATACATAATGTACAAAATGGGACCCAATTTGGAGCCTTGTGGAACACCATATTCGGGTGATTTTTCTTTACCGAGGGTAGTTGATATTTTGGCTTAAACCAATCTGAAAAATATACCCTCACGTTATTTTGATATCCACTGGTCTTATATTGTCAGTACGAGGTCCTTTTTTATTGTGTTTTTCACAGAATGTTCAGTACCTCTTCTTCGCCAGCCTCTTCGATAAAAAAAAATTTGTTTTAGTTGCAAGTTTTCATGATTTCGTCAAAAGTGTTTTAATATTGCACACGAGTTATAATATTAAATAATTGATTTGCAAATTGATGCGCAAGTTCTTCCAAAATACTATCTTCAACGTCAACATTTATTGAGGAGTTGTTTTCTATAACTTCATCGATTGAAACCGTTTTTCTTTCTAAAAGCTTATTTATCATGGTCCATGTCTTTAGCTTTTTGGACTGTTTTTCCATCTCCTTAATAGCTTCTACTTTTTTTTACAGATTCAGATTATTTCATTGGTTATTCCCACGGCTTTTGTTTTCGGATTTTGTAAAATTTATTAGAGTCTTTATACATATGAATTGAATTTAATTTCTTCTGCGGAGTGTTTTTCCAAGCAGCAGCGTCTTGAACGACTTTAATGAATTTGCCGACGTCTTCTAATTCAAACGTAATAGTTTCTTGCCAGTTAATTTAGTTGTAGCCATTGGCTTACTGTTAACAAGACTAGTGAGTGATTATTAGGAAGATGAAAGGAATCAAAGAATTAAATATCGTGGTATAGTATTTATTTAATCCCATTGTGATTAATAATTCAAGTAGGTCTGGCGTTTTGACCAATACTTGGCAAATAAATGGATCATTTTGGGACATATGGCGAACGACTAATTTAAGGAATCGCCGTTGAACGCTCCTGATTCTCTAGATGTGAATCTGCAAATATGGGGACAATACTTGTAAGCCGTATTCAAGTAGCGGACGTCCAAAGGTTCTGTAGAGGGATCGGGTGGCGTAAGGGTCGGATAATTCTTTGAAACTTGGTTTCACAAACCAAGTGCCGAGTTGGCCTTAAAAATTATATTATCGATATGTACCAACAAGCTGAGCCAACGGTCACGTAATGTGTCAAGGATCGAATATTCGAATCCACATTAGATGGGTTGGTTATGGAAAAGGTAGATCCAGGGAGAAGATTTTATACGAGTACGTGAAAAAGTGATCGATTGGCATTTTGTAATAATTAGCTCTAAATTGTCTTGATAAAACTTGGTATCATCGGTGTAGAGGGATTTTTGGGAATGTTTGTTGACCATTTCAATATCGTTGATAGTTAGAATAAAATCGAGGACCTAAGTGGCTTCCTTGGGGAGGAAGCTAAAAATGGATTGGAGATGGTAGATCTCAAACGAACATTGTAGCATCGTTTTGCTAGATAAGAAGAAATCCGTTTCATGAGGATAGGTTCAAAGGCGAGGGAAGTATTTTAAAAATTCAATAACTGTATATGATTCTTGATAATAAAAAATACAAATAAAATACAAAGGATACGACAGAAATTGATAACTCGCTGATTTTATGTACCACAGAAGTAATTAGTGCAGTTATTTCAAAAGAAATGTCAAAAACTCCTGCGGGTAAACTATTATTTAAATATTGTTTTGTGAAGTTCATATTGGGACTTAGTAGTGTATTATTTAAAGTTTATTGTCCGACTTTAATTTTTTGAGTTTTGTTTTTTAATGATGGCTGGTATTTTCAGGGTTGACTCTTCGAACATTCGCGGGTAAGGAAAAATGCCTGTGCTGTGTACGTTTACACTGTATTAAACAGGCCAGCTGTCTTGGCACTAAGTGAAACCCAAGTAGAAGAAAATTCTGATCACTCACAATTTAACTTTCATGGTTAATTTAACGTATTGCCATTATTCTTTGCCCATCACGGCCTAGCCATATATATAAGCAATGATGTTGCATATCAGCTTCTACGACAATACGGTCTGTGTTTAAATACAGGGCCCTCATTACGTAAGGTTGGTGATATCGTCTGCAATATCTCCTGAACGATTTGATGTTTGCTTCACGTAACACTAAAAGTTGTCAAGCACTATCGTCTCGACGATAGCAATTGCACGATAGCTATTTAGCAATCGTCGTCCCGTTTGTATTTATTAAAAATACTTTAAAATTATAAGAAATGTTTCGCCGTAATGCATTATTCATACCGAATAATATCTACAAATAAGAAGAGCACTAATAGATGCATCCGATCTGTTATCTCTTCCAACGAAAATCTAAGTCAATATAAAAATCTATTTTTCTTCATTGTATTAGAAATATTTTTGAATAATTACTTTTATCGCTTCCGTCTTTCTAAGGAAACTGATTTGTTTTTTTTTTTTTTTTAATTTTCAAGAAGATTGTACTTAGATTTAAAAAAACAAGTCGATTTTTTACTGTTAATTTGGAATGTTCAGTAGCTCTCAAACTGTAACAACGAGAGCGATAGACGATACGAGAGCGATAGTGTTTCGTGAAGCAAACTATTGGCGATAGCGTTCAATGTTATCGCTTTGACGATTATCGACCGAAAAGTTACATGATGAGAGCCCAGACTTTAACTTCAAGTGGTTAAAACTCACAGTAAATAAGCACATTATTCACACTTGTTTTATCTAGAAGCCATAATTTGGACAGAGTATAAACTTCTAATGAATTTGATGCCCTGTTAGGTTCCATTCAAAGTTTTGTTGCCCATTATCCTCACACTGAAATCATTATTACGGGTGATTTCAATGTACACAAAGCGGATCAAAGTCTTATTCCTACAAAATAAATACTGGTGTGCCCCAGGCTCTGTTCTGTCTCAGACTCTTTTCCTCATTTTTATAAATGATCTTCTGTCTTTTACTTCTAATCCACTTTACTGTTTTGCTGACGACTCTACCCTCAGCTTTTCATATTCGTTCGATAATTGACGTCATATAATAGGGTAATAGGAATCATGTGGAGTTTAATGCTTCGAAAACTCAATGCTGTCTTCTGTCGTTAAAGCTAAACATACCCACAATGCCATTGTCCATGAATGGCACTTACATCGAAGAAACCGAAAAGTTCTCAGTACTCGGTATGTGTGTCAACGACGACCTCCGTTGGAACGACCATACATTTGAGATCGCTAAGAATGCTGCTAAGTGCTTAAGTTTTCTCTATCGGTGTAAGAAGTACTTTTCCCCATCTGATCTGACAATTTATAAAGTGTTTATACGCCCCAAACTCGAGTATAACTCCCACCTCTGGGCAGGTGCTTCACAAACATCGCCTCACCTGCTTGAAAGAATACAAAATCGAGCATTATGATTAATAGGAAATAGAACTGCCGCTGAATCAATTGCCCCTCTTGAACAACGAAGCAATGTTTCATGTCTTTCCGTATTTTATCCTTTCTTTTATAAAAAAAATGTTCACTCGAAGTGGCCAGCTGCATTCCTCCCTTAAAAGTTTCTCCCGTAATACCCGTTTCGCAAGGAATGCCCATCAGTTCACCCTTGAGCCCAATTTCAGACGTACCGTGAAATATAGGGATTCTTTTTTTAGCCGAACAAAACGAATTTGGAATAGTTTGATCTGCAAACATTGAAAACCAATGTTAGTCGACACCTCCTATCTCTCCCCTCTACATTAAAACTGAAACAAATAGTCTCTTGTGCGCGCTTTAATTATAAAAACAAAAGACTGAGTGTCAAAATGTCAACTCTTCGCGAGCTACTCTCATTGTCAATATCAACCCTGTCCACTTATGAGTTTACCTCTTGAAAGTCGCTTGAGAGCTGCTCACAACTCTTACGCTAAAATTTCAGCAATAACATTGTCTAATTCAAAATAAATAATATCGACGTTAAAAGGCCACCTTGTGGTACCCCATGTTTGAAGTTTATTTCGGTTTATATGTAATCATTTTCGGTACAGAACGTAAATGCGTTACCGCAGCAATCTCCCATTAGGTAGTGAAAAGCCAAAAGTCACACACAACACTTTGAATTATTAAATGAAAAATCGTATTTTCTTTCAAAATTCTGCAAAACAAAAACGTTCCTCCACAATAACTTAACATAAATACCTTACGATACACTCAGACTTGCACTTTGCTCTGGTAGGTACGTTCAGCTCAAACTTGTATCATATTTCCTTCCGAAACATATACTCCAACAATAAAACATTTAACAACACTTATAGGACCCTTCCATTAGATTTGAGTAGTTAAAAGGTGGCTTTTTGTCCGTGTATACCCAGCAATGATGTTGCCCGCTTCTGAACTACCAACCTACGTAAAATTCACTACAAATCGTGTACTTGTCTAGTTGCATCTGGTTGCACCTTAAAAATGCAAAAACCTAGTCTCGCGTTTTGTTCGCGATGTCAGCAGAAAATAATTCCAACCACCGGCCAACTTGTGAGCCAGTTTCTACTTTGGTTGGGGATCATTCTACATATAGCTATGGTTGGTTGCTCGATCAGGATCAAGTTCAAATGTGACTGAACGTTGAACGATATTTAGTGGCACCGCTGTTGCTGCTGCGCTGATGCTGTCGTCATCATAGTGGAATGTGTTTCCATAGATGGACAAAACTGCCATATGAAACAGTATTGCACATCTGACATGTCTGCTGCATTTCCCGGCAGCAACAGTCACGTGCACCCTGTGCTCGGAAAGTGTCACTTTGCTACTACTTGAAGCCACTCGTTTGAGCATACTGATTATTATTATTGGCGATCCTTATAGCTGATCATATTCATTGCTGCCGCCATCGCCATCGTCGCGTAGCGTTCTGTCGATTGATGAAGAAATTTTTGTCATTCAAGTCTCGATCAGCTGTGGATAGACATCGTCGACGAGGTGCGCACGCTCGATTCAGCAACCAACAAGCACCCATAGACTGATTGGCTTGGCCGACTTGGACCGATATAGCAGTGGAAGATAGTCAATTATGGGCTGGGCTGACAGTCTGATTGGCAGAGAAACGAACTCATTTACTTGAAACTTACATACAGGTAACATTGATCGCTTTGGGAAATGTTGTAATGAGTCTGCGTACTTGAGTCTGGGTCTGTTCATAAATATGCCACACAGGGATGTTATAGATTTTAATTAAGTAAAAATTTGGGACAATGTTTTAGCAAGTAAAGTTCACTTTTTTGATTTTTCTTTGAAAATCCATGATTAGAATAGAAATTGATTAATGAAGACTAAAGGCACATCAATAAGAGAATATGCAGAATGTTGGTCTGCATTATGGTCAAACATGAAAATTGGTGGAAGTCTAAGACAAAAATGTGACTCGGAGTATCTGATATGAAAAAGCTTCAACTGCAATCCTTTTATCCTGTGATTAAGAGTTTCTGAAAATTGTTAAAATAAAATTCTATTTTAATTTCTGTGTAACAACCCTGACTGCAACATCAAAATCTTCAACAACTTCAATAATTTTCTCTCTGGAGAAATGCTGCCTGCCACTTACCCACCACTCACTAAGTCATCCTCTTGGTGGCGGCGGGTAAGGTAATGATAATGACAACATAACGTGCTCATAATCCATCTCCGCATCCATAAAACAAAGCTTCTTCGTCCTTCTTGCAGAAGTAACGAGCCAAAAACTACAAATCCCAGTTCCGCAGCAGAGATGTTTCAGCTTCATTATATAGCGATGGCGATGGCCATTTTTTGTACCTTTTTGCCAACAATGAAGTCGATGGTGGATGCGTTTTTCTTTTGTTTGATGCGCTGCCATGTCTGCTGAAGTATGATATGCTGCCCTTAAAAGTCCACGCACAAATCACTACAGCGCGTTATGCTGCTAAAAGGTATTGTGGGCTTTCCAATTTGTTGGGATAGAAAGTTAAGTGTATACGTGGAGTAGAGTTGTTGCAAGTATGCGAGTTCCCTTGAGAGAGTTGAAAATACTACAATTGGACAGGACGGTGATGGGTAATTTCCCATTTCGCGGGAATTTTGTGAAATGCGTGTGCGCGGTGACCATGCCCATTTAATAAATGTTGCATTAATATGGAAGGAATTTTCGTATGAAATTTTGTTGAAATGCTTTGTGTGGAACTTCAATCAAGAGAAAGGTTGGAATTTTGAAGTTGATGTCGCGAAATCATAATGGTTATAATTTTGTTTGTACTTTTGGTACAGTTTGGAATTCGTAAAATATATAGAATTTCAGGCAATGAAATATGAGACGAATACGATGGGGAAGATAACGAAGTTGGAAACACTTTTCTGCATATTTTTGTTCTCTTAGCAAATTTCAAATGGTATACTAAATATTTAAAATTTAATTCTCTTCCGAATGGTATATCAAACCTTACGAAAACTCATGCTAGGATTATTGATGTTTTCATGTTTAGTTTCCGTTCTATAAGTCCAACACCACTGGCAATAACTGAAGAAATTTCCAGGAAGCTATAAGACGTATGCAACTGAAAGACCGTCATTGGTTCCTTATAGCTCTTCTACTCATGCTATGAGTTCTTAACAAACAGCCGATTTGCTGGTAACCCAATTTGTTGCAAACTTCTGCCAAAATCACTAAATAAGATTTTCCTCTGTACTCTTGTGAATTGAATAGAAAGCGGACTTTTTTCTACTTTCGTTGAAATGCTGATTGACTTTAAGAAATATTTTAAAGATGGAAACCAGTATTATATAAGGGTTCCCACTTTTTCACAATATGGGGGAGGGGAGGATGAGTGTTTTGTTTAGCGTCTCATTGGCTTTTCTTGATAGCGATTAACCGCTCTTGCTAATCGCTCAAAGTAACAGCGATTAGCAAGAGTGATTCTACGCTTGATGTCTGCACTGATGTTGTTCCCTGTGTTCACAGCAGTACCTAGGAGGGTAAGTTCACTGATTAACTCGAAGTTATACCTATCTGTCGTAGCGTTCTGACCAAGTTGATGGTGGCATTGCACATCTGTTGATGAAAGCATATACTTCTTTTTGCCGAGTTCCTTGTATAATAAGGAAAAATCCAATACTTAATTCCTACATCCTAATAATTTGAAATATTTCATAACGAAAACATATTGTTTAAATCTCTAACACGGAATCCGGCGATACTGGCTCGGCGGGAAGTTGCTCTAGGGAGCTTAATTCTCCTTTTGGGCTTTCGATCACTTCTACTTCATAGTTGTTCGGTAAGAGGCAAGTGTGAATCGTAAAGCGCAGAATAAAACATCTATGATTTATACTGTGAACTGTTCGGCTGACTTCGGTTACCTTCGGATGGCTTCGGCTGTATGGCTGGTGTAGCTAGGTATATTAGGTTATCCTTTGTTGTTTTATATTAAGTTGTAGACAAAGACTCCGCAAAAAGCTTCAACGGATATACCACAGGTTGTTCAGCAGAGAGAACGACGAGTATAGACTGATATACTTCAAACTTTAATGTACCAACACCATGTTCAACCAGGCAGTGAAACATCACCAGGAGGATGAATTCAGGAAAAGGCTTGCGAACATCAAACCGGGAACCGATGCCTTCAAGAAAATTAACCAGCTTGTTGGGAAAAAGAGCTCGATGCAAGATACTTTAATGCATGTAACAACATCAACCGACAAAGTAAAAATTCTCGCCAAGCATTTTGAGCAGACCTGCTATAAAATCTCGCCATCCTACTGCTGACGATCATTTTCAAACACTGCCTGAATAACAGCTACTTCCCCAAAACATGAAAAACGGCAAAATTGTAGCCGTTTCGAAGAAAAACAACAGGACTAGCGTCGAGGGATATCGGCCGATTTCGCTTCTTTGCTGTGTCAGCAAAATACTGGAGGGAATTATCCTGAGAAAGCTTCATCATTTCTTCAAGGAAAGGAAAATTATACCGGAATGTCAGTATGGTTTCCGAGCACGACACTCCACCATCCATTTTTAACTGCACTCCGACGTGACACACGGACTCAACAAGAAAGAGACGACAGTCGCCTGTTTACTGAACATCGAAAAGGCCTTCGACACAGTTCGGATAAAAGGATAATATTCAAACTGTCAAGTCTAGGAGTACCTGGACACTTGGTAATATTAATCAAAAATTTTCTAACCCATATATCATTTTATGTACACGTACAGGTAATCAAAGAATATTTACCAAGAAAGGCGATCAGCGCCATAGTTTCACAAGGTTCCAAATTGGGCCCCATACTTTTTAACATTTACACAGCTGACCAGCCTACCAACATCCCAGGATGCCGATGACTCCTTAACATATGCAACATCCCTTTCACCGGAAATCGCAGCCAGGAGAGTTGAAGATCCAATAAGAAACTTATGGGACTACTACCTTAAATGGGGACTAAAGATAAATAGCGATAAGAGCGAGCTTATTTGCTTCAGAACAAGAGCTTTCGCATCACGCTGTGATAATATTAGTATCAAGCTACCAGACAACACAGTGGTTAGAACAAAGACAACAGGAAAATACCTTGGATTGAATTTCACTAACCGCTTCAAATTCAACAAACACGATTCATTTATGCTTAAGAGAGCTAACTTCTCCCTTTATCTGGTCCACCCGCTTCTTAGGAGACTAAAGGAGGAGGACTAAACACAAAATACTAAGCTCGACATCTATAACCTGCTGATACGTCCCGTTCTGACGTACGCTTGTCCTATTTCGTTTACCATATCACCAACGTATAACTTGGATGACCACTCCAACTTAGAAATACAGCAACTACTCCAGCAACCATCACAGACGACCGATTTTAGGATATAATGAACGATGACGTAGCCCCGTTCTACGAGAGAACCAGCAACGGGCACAAAAGAGGAAAAACAATACCGCATTCTAACCCCAATTTTTAAAACAAAAGCAGACAGTAATTATTAATAAGAATTGCAATTAAAAGGTTATGCAAACAAAAATATGATATATGATATAAGTATATATATCGTTTGTTCGGAATTCAAGGGGTTTCTCGCAGATGGTCGTGAGAAGTTTAGCACTTCTGACGCTACGTTTCTTATGGCTTGTTGACATACATGCCATTGGTTTTCGGGGTTCATATTTTCAGTCAGTGGATTTCTGAGTAGCTCAAGGGATATGCGATTAGAATAAACTGTGGTGGTCATTCCCGATTTGAGTCGTCCAGCATTGAATTTCCTCTGCGTGGTTGTTGATGAGCTAATAGCTTCCATTGATATCCGTTCACGTAGTTTGGCCAACTAGATAGTGATTCGAGTCGATATTTGCTCCTCGGAAGGTACCGACGTTTAGAATCCTGAATGCTAGAGGAATGTCTTCCGTGAATAGCGACTTGATCGAGTTGGTTGCAGGTTCGATCATATCGGCATGCAGCATCGTTTTTATCTCTGGATTGTTGCTGCTCAGCTGTATATATGTTAAAAAGTACATGACCTTATTTAGAACCTTTTGAAATCCCATGGCTGATCCTCTTTCTTGACTAATATTCCTTGCTAACCTATACATGAATAGATTTTTGAGTTAGAACATTTTTGATTACTCTTACCAAGTGCTTAGGTATTTCTAGACTCGACAGTTTGATAAGTCCTTTTATCATTACTGTGTCGAAAGCCTTTTCGATGTCCATTAAACAGACAACAGTCGTCTCCTTCTTGCTGATACCGTGTGTCAGAGTGCTGCCCAAGGCTCGTAGAGGCCGGACGCCGAGGTGCGCGCACAAATAATTAAGCAAAAGTCAATAAAAATTATTTCGCATTGTTATACACACTCCTTAGAGAAACCGAAAAAAAACCCCTCGCGTGTGCTGTAAAGAAAAATAATAATATCCACTCACGTCGTTGGAAGAAAGAAAAAGATGCCCACTCGCGCTGTGGAAAAAAAAATAAATAAAAAGCATTCGCATAGCAAATTATTCTCTTATATGTCCCAAGACCTTTATGCTTAACTGCCTCTTTCTTATCTACTGTAGGCATCGTATGACCATCTAATGCTTGCGGTAAATGGATAAGGGCATCTGAGTTTGTCTTATTGTGAATTTTTAAATTGATTTTTTGTATGCAAGCTGTCTTATGGGCATAACACCTAAGACAGTTTGTTTATTACAGAAATTAATTTGGATTTTCACTGCATGGTTCGACCTAGTAAGAATTGTGTTTTGTGTGTAAGTATTTTTAAATGGTAAGTGATTTTCGTGTCGTGTATTCTAATGTTCGTGGTATAAGAAAGAATTTCTTTCACGTGTACGTCTACACTGTTCAATACAGGCCAGCTGTTTTGGCATTAAGTGAAACCCAGGTTGGAGTAAATACTGATGTATCAGAATTTGCTCTACATGGGTATAGCTTGGTGCCATTACTCTTTTCCCATCATGGTCTCGTGGTCTATGTTAGGAATGATATTGCTTGCCAGAGCCTTCCCCCAATGTTCCACGCGGACTTTAACTCAAATGGCTCAAATTCATTGTCCGCAAGCATGTCATTCCAAATCTTGACAGTAATTCGACTTGTAACGAGTTCGATGCACTGTCTGATTCCATCTCGAAAATTGTTTCCCTTTGTCTTCGCACTGAAATCGTTATTGTGGGCGATTTCAATGTACACAATTCCAAAATGCTTTTATTCCTAACAGGGTAAAAAGCATCAAGCCTAAAGAAAAGTCCTGGTTTAATTCTGAGTGTAAAGAAGCTATCAGGCTCAAAGAAGTAAGTTTCCGATCCTACAAAGCCAACCCTACAGAGGAAAATCGGAAAAAGCACAAACAAGCAAGGAGCTCATGCAACTCCGTTATTGAAAGAACCAAATTTTTGCGTGACCAAAAATTACGGCAAAAAATTCTGCAGTGTCCCAAAGGCAGTAAAATTTTTTGGTCATATGTAAAAAATATTAAAAACTCCTCAACATCTTCGGTTCCAACGCTCATCGACAATAACAAACCAATTGTTTACTCTTCAGAGAAGGCAAACTTGCTCGCCGCCCATTTCGCTGCCAGCTCTATGCTGCCGCATAGCAACGTTGCCCTCCTGTACTTGAGAATGTAAATTTTTCCATGGGACGGATTCAAGTCTGATTCCCATAAAATAAATGCTGGTGTGCCCCAGGGCTCTGTTCTGTTTCCGACTCTTTTCCTCATTTTTATAAATGATCTTATGTCTGTTACTTCTAATCCACTTAACTGTTTTGCTGACGAATCTACCCTCAGCTTTTCATATTCGTTCGATAATTCACGTCCTTCGCCTTCGGACGTACAATTGCAACGGTGCCGTATGTAAAGCTCATTTAACTCCGATTTATACAGCATTGTCAAATGGGGTAATAGGAATCGTGTGGAGTTTAATGCTTCGAAAACTCAATGCTGTCTTCTGTCGTTAAAGCTAAACATACCCCCAATGCCATTGTCCATGAATGGCACTTACATCGAAGAAACCAAAAAGCTCTCAGTACTCGGTATGTGTGTCAACGACGACCTCTGCTGGAACGACCATATATTTGAAATCGCTAAGAATGCTGCTAGGTGCTTAGGTTTTCTGTATCGGTGTAAGAAGTATTTTTCCCCATCTGATCTGGCTACAATTTATAAAGCGTTTATACGCCCTAAACTCGAGTATAACTGCCACCTCTGGGCAGGAGCTTCACAAACATCGCTTCACCTGCTTGATAGAATACAAACTAGAGCGTTAAGATTGATAGGAAATAGAACTGCCACTGAATCAATTGCCCCTCTCGAACACCGACGCAATGTTTCATATCTTTCCTTATTTTATCGTTTCTTTTACAAAAAATGTTCACTCGAAGTAGCCAGTTGCATTCCTCCCCTTAAAAGTTTCTCCCGTAATACTCGTCTCGCAAGGAATGCTCATCAGTTCACCCTTGAGCCCAATTTCGGACGTACCGTGAAATATAGGGATTCTTTTTTTAGCCGAACGACACGAATTTGGAATGGTTTACCCGGCGAGATTTTCCCTTGCCATTTTGATCTGCAAACATTCAAAACCAATGTTAATCGACACCTCCTATCTCTCCCCTCCCTATCTTCCGAATGCCCGCGCAGTGTGTTACATTAAAATGGAAACAAGTAGTTCCTTGTGCGCGCGTTAATTATAAAAAAAGGAGCAAATAGATGGCGGAGTGTCGTGCTCTGAAAGAAAAGAAATACTGAAGCTTTCTCTTTGCTGCCCTATGCTCCAGAAAGAGTTGAAGCGCTGCATTGCAGCCGGATAACATATTTTTCAGAATAAGCCCTTGAGGTGTCTTGCTGACACAGCTACTTCGGTACGGGCACCACTTTTGCCGTTTTTCCATATTTGGGGGAAGTAGCTGTTGTTCAGGCAGTTGGAGAATGGCGAGATTTTATAGCATTTTAAGCATCCAGTTAGAAATCCCATAATTTTCTGCTGACTTCTTAGAATTTCCTGAATTGGGTGATATGAGTCAATTCTTCGAAGAAAGTAAGGCGTCTCTAGTTTTTAATTTATTTCAGGCGTTTTTTTATTTAAAATTTTCAATTCGATTTTTTGATAAAAATGCATTTTTTAAAAAGTTTCCTACTATTTCAGTTGAAAAAACAAACTGTCAATGTTCATTCAATTTGACAGAAGTGACAGCTGACAAAGCTAACTATGTCTTGAATTCATTTGTCATTAAACTTCAACAGAAAACTCTCATAAGTTATTGCCACTAAGCGACTTTGTCCTTGCCTGCTTGTAAAATACTTAAGCGTGTACAACCTTCAGCTCAGCATCTACTTTGTTTTAACAGATTACTACCATTTAAGTTACAAGCTTATGACATCTGTCACATACACCATCGATTAAAATAAGAAAAAAAAATATATGAAAACAAATCTTTGATTTATTCATTGTGTAATTGAGAATGATTTACACATGATAAATGAACACAGTGCAGCTAATTATTGCACTTTAGCCTCCGCAAGAATCCAAAAATGTTAAGTCTCCCAAGGTATCCATCAAAATTATCTGCACCAACTGTCAATATAATAAGCATGACATTACACCACCACAATTTACGCCCCGGAAATGCCCACTTTGCGAGACCAAGACAATGTTTTTGCTACTTTCACCATCCCATTAGTCTCTTGGCTTTTCGTGACGAAGCCGAAGGTCAACGCAATTAATCAACCCCTAGGCCACAAATTATTTTCCGCACTTTAGGCGAATCGTTATAAAATATAAAAATAAAAATACTTTCAAATTAAATAATCTGCGGGAAACTATTTTGCATAGAAATTAACTACCAATCAGCATTTACATAGATTTGCATACACAAAAGACTCTTATACTCACCACACCCACCTAGGTAGCGTTGTGCAAGGTGTTCATGTTCACCTTTTTCGCGTGTGAAGTGGCAAATACCTAATTGCCTCGGGGCACACGTTGAATGTAAACAGAATGTTCAGAGCTTGTAAAGGAGACTTTTCCGTGAGATTCTATGAATACACTTGGCTATAGTTGTGTGATTTGCGCATCAAATGGTCAAGTGGCAGCAGCCAGCCATGACTCATACCATACCTCATGCGATGTGCAACGGAAGAATGGCCAATCGATGGAATCAACTGCGCGCAGGTCCAAAGCCAAAAATACAACAAACAGAGTTCAAGAAGCTATCTTCATCAGTGTAGACGGTCCGTTTGTCCACCACCACACCATAGCTGGTCTGTCGCATTGGTCGGCGAAATGGCCACGCCACAGAAGAGGTATGAGTTCGCACAGCAATCAGTGGGCCACAATAACTGGCGGCGGCGGCAACTATTCTCTGGCCAATTTTGAGTTATTGTTTGCCGTGTAAGCCGAATTCTTGGCAGCGTCATCGCGCATGCGTGTATTCCATGCAACACTGTCTATTGTCTTCTCAGAAATGGACTCGTCCTCGGCCAACTCAGCCTGAAGCAGGCGTGCAGGGAAACGCAATTACAGGACGTTTGCTGGGCGCGTTGGCCGTTATGTGAGTAATTGCTGGGGATTATTTCCCTCAAATTGTTTTCCCTTGCTATAAAGAGACGTGGATTTGGCAGAAGGCGAGTCCCCACAATAGATATCCAATCCGTCCCTTTGCTTTGGCCAAAAAAAAATCTTCTATTATGTTCAGTTCGGAATATCAGATGCTGGCTTTTGGTCCGAAGCCTTGTCCACACGTTTGACCGAAAATCCCCGTCCATAGGATCTGTGCAGGCAATTGATTTATAGAAAATAAATCATGGGACACATGTGGCCAGAAGACAGATAAGCAATGACCAAGCACAGCATTGGAAAGCTGTATACGGCCTTTCATAATTTTTGCAATTCCATAGCAAAGTGCGAGGAAAATCATTGCCTGGACACTGGAGAACTGTTTTTTTTAGAAATAATTATATTTGCGACATTTTTGCTGAAGTTCTGTGCAAGCAGTACGTTGTTTTTATGTGCCGCTGGAAAATAAAGACGATGACGACTGACAGCGAACATTTTCCATTGTTTAGCTGCGAAGGTTGGTGGTTGGAGGCTGCAATATGAAAAAAGTTTTAAGTTATGCAATCGAATGCAGAAGTTACTTTTCAGATTAACTTGTACGTTGCGTGTGATTTTGTCAAAAAAAAAAAATGTATAAATGCCAAATTTCATATTACTGGAAAAATCTACTTTAAAGAGGCACAAGTATCTCAACTCTGTCCAACAAGGAGACGCCATTTTCTATGGCGTCAGATATTAATAATCTTTTGACTTTTAATCGGCTTGTGGATGGAGTGTGGATTGTAAATAATATTCAACTCAACGTCCAAATTTATCAGATTGCCTTAACAAACATTGTTAAGCAGCAGCGTGTGTAAAGCTTTTTTTTAAATTATTTTTTATTATTAATATTTTATATTTATAAACAAACTGAAGTTAGCAACATTTGTGAAATAATTATTAAGGGTCTGTTGTCATATTTCCTGTACATTTTATAAAAAATAATTTTGTTTTTATGAAATTGGTATTCAGATGTAAGAACTTATGCTTCTAGACCTCCAAATAAATATAAGTTACATCGATTGCAGACAAGATTTTTGTTTTTGACGAAGCAAATTTGGGTAGTACAAGCATTGTGACCTAAATAAGAAACATCAATTAGTTCTTTTTTAAATAAGAATCCCTAGGGAATTAAGTCCTCGAAGTGTTTCAAAGTTGGGCCTAGCAATGCAATACCCTTACACGAAAACTCATACTCATTCTTTTTCTCACTGTCCAATCATCATCATAATCATCAACAAAAAAAAAAAACAATTTAAAAGGAATCAACCATCAGCGAATAACTAAACATCCAACAAGGCAATCGGACCAACGGAATGTTGTCATTTCTTGACATTGCTACCAATAATATGTATCTTACCCTTTTTTGCCCAAGGCTCCTACAAACAAACAGTCCTATTCTTTGCTATTGTTGTCGCGTCCGTATAGTTGTTGTGGACGATGCAATGATCGTTCTTTCCAATTCCAAAGTCACAGCAGCAACAGCATCGATCGCTGTTTTGTGCTCTGTGTTCATAACTTTGACGATCCTTTTTTGGTAGCCAAGTGATTTCTGAGATGTTTGTTAATTGCTTCTCGGTCATTCCGAGCACTCTATTCTCTCCATACAACTCCATAAGCTTCGCCACTAGCTCCCGGCCCAATTGCGATTATTGTGGAGTGTATAGTGCAGATGCGTGTTATTACGGATGCGATTAAATGATCTATACTATAAAACCGACAAGGATAGTGGAATTTCACCTGCAAATTGAGGAACAAGATATTTTTTAAATTTAAATAAAAAAAAATGAAATTCAGTTTTAAAAAATGGACACGACTGGGTCGCACGTTCTTGTTCTTATGTGCCTAATTACGTTGGAAAGCAAGATCTTTGACAGAAACAAGTAACATTTACGTTGAAAATAACACAGTTTGAACTTATAAAAAGTATCAAAACCACAATACTTAACGGTTTTTATTAAAAATTAAGTACGCCACCATGCGTCTTAAATAACAAATAATTTATGAAAAAAGTATTTCGAAAATTGTAGGATGGATTTGATAAAATCTTGTTTTTATTTTTAGTTTTTTGATTTTTTTTAAATATTTTTTTTTCGATTAGTTTTAAAAATATTGATTTTTCAAAAAAAAAATTTATTTTAATTAGAAAAAAATGTTATTAAAAATTTTGATATGCAAAATTAATTTGACTATCTAGATCTTTTCAATTGTAAAATCTGAAAGAAATCCATACAGCCGTTACCGAGAAAGCCAAAAATTAAAAAAACCGTTATATGAAAGGTCCCGTTAATAGACTTTTCCCCGTATATGTGGTTCTGGTCAAATGATAGCCAATACCAACAAAAAAATTCTCAAAAATTTTCATCAAAATCGTTGGAGCCGTTTTCGAGAAAAATAAGCTTATCCTAAACGGTCGTATGGCAAGTACCGTAAAGTAAAATTAAAATTTCAATTTTCCGTCTGAGGAATACCAAAGAATTAAAAAGAAAGGTCCCGTTAATAGACTTTTCCCCGTATATGTGGTTCTGGTCAAATGATAGCCAATACCAACAAAAAAATTCTCAAAAATTTTCATCAAAATCGTTGGAGCCGTTTTCGAGAAAAATAAGCTTATCCTAAACGGTCGTATGCAAGTACCGTAAAGTAAAATTAAAATTTCAATTTTCCGTCTGAGGAATACCAAAGAATTACACATACCAAATTTGAAGGCAATCGCTTAACCCGTTTAGGCTGCAGATCGATATACACCCGGAGAGACAGACAGACAGACGGACATTTTTGCCAATGACTTTTTTAGGCTTCTCTTTGATCGTAATGTCATGTTTGATTGTTATTTCAATTTTTTTATATTCACGAATCCTAAACTTGCCTTATAGTCCCTATAATCGTACAAAAGACAACATTTTTCACAGATGTTGAACTTAGTCTGATTTTTTGTTGTCTAAACAAAAAAAAGGTTCGGATCCGAGCCAATTCCAACTAGCTATTCTATAATTTCCGCTTGCCGGTCGAACTCATCCAGAATCGCAATCAAGTCTTCGGGCGTCCTGGTTTAACCCATTTATCAAACCTAAGCAAAGCCTATCGGCCTGCCTTCTACTCTAAAAAGAGCTGCAAAAGGCTTTTCTAAATGGGCTCTCTTCGTACATAGGAGCTAGATGCCCAGCCCACCGGTGTCTTCCGAGCTCTATTTTTTCCATCACGTCCGTTTCGAGGTAGATTTCATACAATTAATGATTTTATCCTCTCGAGAATGGTCTTCTATCGCGCACGGGGCCAAAAATTCTCTTTAAGATTGAAGATTCTTTCTGCTCTTTTGGTCTTTTTTTTAGAATCAGAATAAAGACAAAATTATTCTATTCATTTTCCAACGTTTCGTGAGTTTTCCTCAATTCTTCAGGAGATATATGTTTTATTATCACGAAACGTTGGGAAAATTAATAGAATAATTTTGTTTTTTATTTTAAATCTGGGAAAAAAGACCAAAAGAGCCGAAATAAATATAAAAAGATCTTCAATCAAAATATAAGAGAACTGGTCAAATTAAACACACAATTCTCTCTAAGACTTTCCTCTCAAACGCGGTTAAGAGAGAAGAGTGCCTTTTAGTAAGCCCCAATTCTAAGATTCATGAGGTCTTCCTCTTGAATTGATGGAGTCTCTATTTCTTTCAAGTGTTGTCCTTCAATAATACATTTAAGTATATGTAGCGCAGAAAGGGGATTCAAGAGAAAAATTGGTGCTCAAGAGATTTAATGAGTACAATGCCTGACATGAAATACTTTTTTGAAAACTTCATAATAAGCCATGGCCATACCTTATGTAAAGAAGGTCCATCGCTGGAACGTAATTGTGCGATCTGCTTCATTTTCTGGACTCAGCATTCCCATCCCTGGTGTGGATTGGTAGAGCTTCCGATTCCGCTCCTAGTACGAACCTCGCTCTCAATGTCTTTCAACTAAACAGATAATGTTTTTCTCCTCAGACTGCTTTTTTTTCTATTTTTCTCAGCTCTTTATAAATACATATACATCTTCTCGTGCCCGTTCTCTTCTGTTAGAGATTTCACTGTTAACAATTAAATAAATGCTCTCCTTTTTGTTTCTCTTTTTTTGTCTCAGTCTATTCTCCCTCTCTGTAACTGCCTCACTCCCTGTTTCTGTTTTTCTTTCTCAAGAACCTTTTCCTGTAGTTTCTTTATTTATGTGTCCCATCTGCTGACCTGGTGAACTTCACCTTCCATATAATGTGGGCTCTTATAAGAAACCCAAGGATCCCTCCGTAAGGGAAGTGGTGTATTTTATTGTTCTGCGATGGAATAGTGTTCCCTGGATTGATGGCAGATGACCATTGCCTGCTTCGAATTCCATCAGTTGACGATTTTTTTCATTTCGCGGTCATTGCAGCCCTGAGGCATTGGAACTGAGTGAAAAATGGCAAATCTTTGGAATTTCTGCTCCGAGATGCAGTTAGGGTTTCTGGACTTTCTTTGCGTTGACGATTGGCCAGAGCTGCGTGTAATTAAGCAGGAGGGAAAAAATAAGCACGCAGCCATAACTGCTGCAAGCGTCAAACACTCCTCGACCAAGCAGCAATTGCTGTCATTGTTTTTTTTTTTTTTTTTTTTTGTTATTCTTGTCTTCAAATGTTCTCGCGTAATTTCGCATAGCTGACTTCCGGGAATATCGGTTAAAGGAACACATAATAGCCCTACTCCACTCCTTCCAAACTTGTCAGCATCTCTTCCTCATCAACACGGGCCTTAAAAACAAAGTTTCAATTTGTCGTGTTGTGCGTGTTGTTGTTTCTGGGGCTGGAATTTTTTTGAGAACATGACATTTTGATCGGTCTTCGTTGTATCGTCCATATAAATGTATATAAAAAAATACATTTTATATAAAACACGGACGGACAATAACGTCGTCGACGACAATCAAAAAAACATTTATTGTCGCCTCGAAGCTCGACCGAATCATTATTGTGTTGTTCGTTTATTGTGTGGCGGAATGTCATTTTGGCGAACTGTTAAGCAGTTGCAAGAATGCGTACAGCTGTTGTGTTTGTTATTCGCGCACGAAATTAATTCACGAAAAAGAGTGAATTGCGTTCGAAGTAACTAGGTTTTTTTTTTGAAGCAAAGGAAATTATTATGTATGCCTGCATAAAGATTGTAAATGGCCAGGTTAACAAATAGGAAGAATCTCCTTCTTCGTTTGCAAGGATTTTTTGACTTGCTTTTTGTACCGGAAAAAAATGACCTAGAACTGTCTGAGTTTTGACAAGTGGGAAATGGGCCAGGCAGAGGAATTTGTATTTAAGATTTGTTCCCAATCTTCAGTGATTACGCAGATTAAGTAACATAAATTGGGACCTTACACTAAATAACAAACCACGTTCGTTACCAACATATCCATTCAGCCGACAAGCCAAGGTAGTGCCCTGTGGTTTAGTGGTTATTGTGCTGGACTGCTTAGCAAAAGGTCGAGGTTCGACTTCCCGGAAGAGCCACCTTCTTTTCGGGGTACAGCTTCATGCGTGGAAATAAAAAATCCTCCAAGAGTAAATTTTTTCTCGATAAATTATATCTCATCTAGTTATTTGGACTGCGCGGTAAATTGTAGGTTCCTTCGACTCTGGTAGATTCACAACAATGATCGACAGTATAAGTTACTAGGCCTTGACTCTTTATGGAGCTTTCGCGCCAGTAAATTTATTTAATAATTTTTTACAAGTCAAGTATATTTAGGTCCATCTTAACTAACCTACCGCAGCGTCTTTCTTTTCTGTGTTGTCCCTCCCCCGTTACCTACTGTGATGTAGGAAGGAAAATATTGTGAGCCAAATATAAAAACGATCGTAGTACCATATTTATGTAAACGGATACAATGCATTCATATTTGCTCTGGAGTGCCTCGGGAAGCATCTAGGGACCTCATTTGTTTTCACTTTTTTGATTGATGTCAATGTCTGAATCTGGGTTCGTTTAATCTATCTGTTTGCTTTAAGCTTTAAAATCAAATTACTGAATTAAACAATATCGAACTACAACCGACAATATAAGGGACTTGAAGAAGAGTGATGAGATGGGGTTGGTCTCGTTTTATGGCATTTTCCAACACTAGTGTTTAAATTGTCAGGTGACGGTTCCAGGTTCTGGTTGACATGCATTCTCTTTAAGGGTTTCAACTTCAAGATTCTGTAGCTTGTGATCATGAGTATGGGAGTTCAAGTAAACCCGTATAAAAACAGTCAAATAGGGTGAATTGACTGGACAGTGTAAATCGCCAAAGCCAGAGAGAGACGATTCGAAAAGACTTCTTCAGAATATCGGTTTTCCCCCGTGCAGTGTTCGCCATTGCTCCGTCCTGTTATAACCACATGTCCCCAATACTAATTCCTCCAATTGAGGAAAGAAAAAGTCGTCGGATATAACTCGCAGTCATCATCATCGGTTTGGCCCGATGAATTCTCCAGCGAGTGTAATGGCTCTTCTTGTTTCCATTTCCATTTCTTGTGGCCATTTCCAATAGGGTGATTACCCAGAATGATATAAACAACATTACGCCGCCGCGCCGTGTTGTCAAGTGAATGTTAGGATTTTTTTCTGTGACGTAGGCACTGACTTTTGCCACTTTGTGTGTTTTGTTCTTTTGCAAATATTTAACGGAAAGTTATTGTTTTATTAAACTAAGATAATATATCCTTTTCTATTAATCATCGAAGTTTCTGTGGTTCTAACCATTTTTGTTCACTTAATTCTGCCATTTGAAATAAGGCAATTGGTGGTGGAATAGGATGGTGGATTTGAGAAATTAAGTCGTGAAAGGGATAAGAATAGGATATATAATATGAGAGATGGGATTAGGATTAGATCGGAGGTAGGAGTGGAGCAAATAGGGAAGAGAAGAGCATGATAGGAATTGGCAGAAGAGATACTGTGGGAGAAGTAGGTAGGAACTGGAAAGTTGATAGGCAGGTTAAGACTGGTAGTAGTCAAAATAATCGGGGCAACCGGATACTGCAGCAGGAAGTTGGAATGGATACAGAAAAGATGTAGGAAGGGACAGGAATGGATAGAAAGGGATAGATTGTCCACTGTGGGAGCAGTGTCATGTTTGTAGGCACGGCTTAGATCGCCGGAATAGGGGGGAATCTCACCTTTTTCAAAATACAAAAAACATGCCTTATATAAACGAATAAAAAGAGTTCCCCTGATGGCAGTACCTCGGGTGGTAACACCGCAACTGAAAAAAAGGAAGAACTGCTGGTGACGATGCAGGGTTATGTGTTAAATCTTTCGCAAACAGTTTGCGTTCTAAAATTATTTAAAATAAATTTATCGACTCTGTATATAAAGAGACCGACGGTTTACAAAAAGAGATTTATAAGGTATCCACATTGAGGTGAGAGGAATCTTACAAGGTGTTTGAAAATGTAGGTGATCTTTACTTTATTTACAGCTTCTGGAACTGACAGTAACCATGGTAAGACTCAGGTACTTGATAGAAGACACGATTCGAAAAGAACTTAATTCATACACCCTCTCTTTGAATGATGAAAAGCAGACAGAGGTGTAAGGTAGATCCTTAAAAACAGTTCTTAATGAGAAGTGGGAGCAAACGATTAACTTAATTTAAGTCATACACCCTCTCTTTGAATGATGACTAGCAGAAAGCAGTGTAAGGTAGATCCTTCAAGACCGTTATTAATGAGCAGTGGGAGTAAACAATTCTAGTAACTATCTTTCGGAGGTCTTTTTTTAAATATATTTACCAATAAGTTAATTGAAAATGAAAATCAAACTCAATGAATAAACAAAGTGCTATAATACAAAAATCTAAGTAAAATGAATTTGTGTCATATTTTTCTTTTATTTCCTTATTTTTTACAATATTTTCAGATAAACACTCAAACAAATAATACAAATAAATATATTAACAAAGAAAATTTAATTTCTACTGCCACTACGGAATATTTGTTTACTTCACTGTGTCTCTGCCAACGTCATAGCTGTGAAAAAAAAAATAATACACAATGGCCGATTTTCAGACGGCTTAATCTTGTATTTTATCATTCTTAAGTGACTACAATAGCGTGATTCATTTCCGTGCGTCATAAGCTACCAAGTCTAAAAAATTGTCCTCGGTTGTTCAGATCACTATCAGGCTTAACCATTTCATTTTTTTAAAGATATTTTATTTAGAATTACTTGACTGCACCTCTCTTCTCGGAGCAACTACATATGATAGATAAGATATTTTCCACTTGTGGCACGAAAATTCTTCTTCAAAATCTAATTTTAGTCCTCCACATTTTTAACTCTACGTTTTTCTCAGTACCGGAAAATGCTTATTTTATTAGCAAAGCAACTGATTGATATTATATTCAGAAACTAAAAAAAAAATCAATTCAACCATAAAAGTTTACATGTTTTCTATAAAACGAGATAAATATTTATGCCACGTTTTCCTATATTACCAACACTTAGCTTCAACGAACGCGAAACAAATAAGCTTGACACTTTGACAATTCCAATTCTCTTCACACTTCTGTCAATGTCACATCAAAATCCATTAACCAGTTCCCGCAATTGAATCACTTTAATGCTGCTGCGCGCGCTCATTAGGACTCCATATCGCCACCTAATAGGTCCATCAACTGATTTCATTACGAAAATAACACACTAACTCAAACCAAAGCCAAAACAATCCAGGAAATCTGATTGACAATATTGCAATCGAACACCGTCCTGGCAGAACTGCAGATTGGCCAGTTGGCAGCTTACAATCCTGCAAAACGCTTGCAATGCAAGTAAACTCTGATTATCGCACCTAGATAGATATTTTCGCATTTTTCGTTCTGCACTTGCTGGCGGTGATAATTGCGTTTAATTGCCAACAGGCTCTGTGCTTATGCCTGGGTTACCTGCCTGCCTGCCTGCTTGCTGCTGCTGTTGCTGTTGATTATTTCATTGCACTGCATGCGGGCTCTTTGAGCACATAAAGCGTTGTCGTTGTCGTCGCTTCGTAGTGCCACAGTGTGGCCGAGTTGAAACCACTTGACAGGCTGACTGATTTTTATTGACCGTGCAAAAAAGTTGTGCGATTTTTTGCTGCGCGGCTTCATTGATCCAAAGATCTATTGACGCACGAGAGCGTGTCTCCACGCTAAATGCCCAGCCTGAGACGATTCGTAGCCAATCCTAATCAAAAGCGTTTTAACAAAAAAAAATGAGTGAAAAAACTGCAACTAACTAAAATCGTTAACAGAGTTTGCAGCAGGCGCTAGCAAACAGTAAAACGACATGAAAATTAAAATAAAAATCGCTCGCTGGATCGTAAAAAATGAAAATCACGGCGAGAAGTACGAAGTCGTAATATGCGAAACGTTAACGCCTCCCGTTGGTTAATTACACTTCTCTCTGGACAAAGTTTTTTTTTTATTGCAACATCGCCTTGCGTCAACTAAGCAGCCAGGTTGTTGATGATTTTTTGCGCAACTTCCTATCAAGATGGGTTTAGAGAATAACGTTCAGTTGGATGTTTCCAACTTAAAGATGAATGTACCGCAACAATAAACAGAGCCAATTATAATGGTATTAATGACAGTTAATTACTGACACCACTGACAGATTGGTTATGAGTGTATTAGGACGTCACAATCGAGACGGATATTGTACACTAGTTGGTTTAAGGGAATGGTTTTGATGAAGTATGAAGAAATGGTTTATTGAAACTGCGACGAAATTTTGCTTTTAGCTTGTCTATTTAAGGCTATGTATAAAAAACATCGAAGTCTGTTTCTTAGAGGGATATTCACAAGTACAACTCTAAATGGTGCTGAAACCGCTTTCTGACTAAAAACTAAGAACAATGCAGAAAAAATTGATGTTCAAAGGGTAGATATGTGTGTGGGCACAAGCACCCGCAAATCACCCCTGTCTATCAACTCCTACTCTCACCTCCACGTGGTGAACATCGGGTGCCTGGTGGAGACTGGAGATTGGGTTCCAACCCCTTTGGAAGGTTGTTGGTGGCAGCAAACGAGAGAGGGGGGGAGGAGTGTTACCACTAAGGCACTACTCCCTGCATCCAGGCGGCAGCGGAAGAATTCTCTAGATGGAATCAACGGTGGCGTCTACAGTTCCTGTCAGGTTGAAATACTTAGTGAACACCTTATATGAAATATAAGGACCTGGTCCTCCAGGTTGGGGGTTATGCCATCGGGGTAATTTCCCGGCCACACCAAAAACAACTAGTTGTGAAGCAACGATGACGAACCCTGCAAACGAAATAAGGACAACGAATTTCGGATATGTACGTGGAATATTAGGTCCCTTAACAAACCACGTGCAGCCGAACAACTAGCAGAGGCCCTTGACTGCTGTAAGGCAGACATAACCGCCATCCAAGAAATGCGATGGGACGGGCCGGGCAAAAAAAAATGAAAAACTGCGATATCTACTATGGCAACTGCTATACACAACAAAAACAGCGCTTATTTGTATGCGGATTCGTCATTGGAGGCAGGCTCCGACAAGAGGTTTTGAGTTACAAATGTATGAACGAGCGCCTCATGACAATCCGCAGCAAGGCTAAATTTGTAAATATTAGCCTTATATGCCCGCATGCCCCCACAGAGGAAAAAGATGATGACACCAAAGAAATGTTTTTTGAGCTCCTGGACAAAACATATGAGCAATGCCCTAGCTATGACATTAAAATTTTCCTAGGAGACTTTAACGCCAAGCTAGGGAGAGAAGATGTTTTTGGTGGTACAATTCTAAAAGACAGCTTGCACGACACCACTTTCGATAACGGATTCAGGCTAATTGACTTTGCTGCGGAGCGAAATATTGTAATAGCTAGTACCAAGTACCCACACCTCAACATTCACAATGTGGTCAACCAAATTGACCACATTGCGATCGATGCAAGGCACTACTCCAGTATGATGGATGTCCGAACTTTCCGAGGGGCAAACATTGACTCGGTCCACTACCTCTTTGTAGCCAAGGTACGACTTAGGATATCACGACCCACGCCAAGAAGTGGTAATACTGTGAGGAAGTTTAACGTCGGACGGCAACATTGCCAAAATGCCATTAGGGAAGCAACGACTGAAGTGCTGGGGTTTTACACGGCCACCACAACGAAACCCCCGGTTTGATGATGAGTGTCGGCAAGCACACGCAGCTAAACAAGAAGCATACAAGGCGGCGCTGCAAAGAAGGACCAGAACTATCCGTGCACTCTACGAGCAGAAGAGAAAAGAGGAACACCGGCTTCTCAGAAAGAAAAAAAGGGAACATGAAAAGCACGCGATCGAGGAAATGAGCTGTTATTGCAGAAATGAAGTTCGAAAGTTTTACAGAGCTCGAACTGAAGCTTGCAAAGACGATCAAGGGAACATCGTAGTGGAATCGCAGTCGATGCTGAAAATATGGTCCACTTTATCTGGGCGGAGTAGACCAACAATTCCGACCACCACATCTGGATGAAATAAAGCTGGCTATATCTAAACTTAAGAGCAACAAAGCCGCCGGAGCCGATGGCCTAGCTGCCGAGCTCTTCAAAGCTGCAGGCGATGACTTGGCTATAAGTATGCACCAACTCATAAGCAAGATATGGTTGGAAGAAAGCATGCCCGATGAATGGAATCTCAGCATAATTTGCCCGATCCTTAAATAAGGAGACCCTCTGAGCTGCACCAACTATAGGGGTATCAGTCTCCTCAACATCGCCTACAAGATCTTTTCTGCTGTATTGTGTGAACGCCTAAAGCCATTCGTCAACAACCTGATAGGTCCATATCAGTGCGGTTTTAGGCCAGGAAAATCCACTATCGATCAAATATTCACATTACGGCAGATCTTGGAAAAAACTCAAGAACTTCAAATCGATACCCACCACCTTTTCATCGATTTCAAAGCCGCGTACGACAGCATTTATAGAGACGAGTTATATAGAGCAGTGTGCAGTTTCAACATCCCTGCCAAACTCGTCCGCCTGTGTAAAATCACGATGGAAAACGCTCGCTGTTCGGTCAAGGTCGGTACAGACCTCACCGACACCTTTGAAGTCAAAAAATGATTTAGACAAGGCGATGCGCTGTCATGCGACTTTTTCAACATCATACTAGAAAGAATAGTGCAGGACTCTCACATACGGCGACGATATTGACACAATCGGAAGAACGCAGCGTGATATCAGTAGCGCTTTTGTGAGGGCAAAACCAAGTATATGCTGTCATCAAGAAGAGACACCTAACATCGACGTCTTGGACAAAACATCACCATAGACAGCTATAACTTGGAGGTAGTTAGGGACTTTTTCTACCTGGGCTCCGCTATTAACTCAGACAACAACACCAGCGCTAAAATCAAACGAAGAATAACTCTTGCCAATCGCTGCTTCTTCGGGCTTAGAAGGCAATTGAGTAGCAAAGCCCTCTCTCGGGCAACTAAACTGTCCCTTTATAAGACCCTCATCATCCCAGTCCTGCTCTATGGTGCAGACGCATGGACGCTGTCAAAAGCGGATGAGGACCCTTTGGGCTGTTTCGAGAGAAATATTCTCCGGGGGATTTTTGGTCCCATATGCATAAATGGAGAGTGGAGAAGAAGATACGATGAAGAACTTTACCGGCTGTACAGCGACACAGATCTAGCCAAAAGAGTAAAAATTCAACGTCTCAGATGGCTGGGTCATATAGAGCGGATAGACATCAATGCTCCGGCCCGGAAAATCTTCGAATCCACCCAAGAGGGACGGCGCAATAGAGGAAGACCGAGACTCAGGTGGCGCACACAAGTGTAAGAGGACCTCAACCGACTCCACGTGCGAAACTGGAGACAGCTAGCTAGGGACCGAGCTGGCTGGAGAAGCTTGTTGGTTGAGGCCCAGGTCCACCCCGGACTGTAGCGCCACCTAAGAAGAAGAAGAAGACAGAAAAAATTACTGCCGTAAATGAGTAGATATCTATTTTTTAAAAAAATCGTTGTATCTGTCAAAATGTGGGAATCAACACACAGACAGTGCAATCGAAGAAGAAATCAAACGAACGAAAGCTTTTAGGGCAAAATCATATTTGGTTATGATGTATGATCTATCATTAGGGCTTTCTACTGATGGTGATGGTGGTTTTCGAAAATCTATTATCTGGTGTTGCCACCGTTTCGTTGGCCGACCGACGGTGATGAATGGTGAAATAAAATAAATAAAATATGAGAAAAGTTCAATAGCAAGGACATCTATTGAATATTAAAATATGTAGTTGCAACATGAACACATATTCCCACAAGAAAACAC